>CM077880.1:39178126-41578126 GCA_039720435.1 Amazona ochrocephala | reverse complement strand
ATTTTTCTTTCTAGGGATGAGTGAGAGAAGCAAGTGCTTTTGGAAACACATAACATAAGACCAGGAGTTCCTCAGAGGCAAACCACATTCACCCTCAGTGAGGCTGTTGAATCCACCTTCAGGCACTCAATGAATGACCTGATTTTCATCGCACAGGGGAGGTAGTGATTCCCACTGAACACACCAGGAGCTGATCTGGGAGCACATTCCCTTAACAACATCCCTTGTTTGCTTGCCTAGGTCTGGCTGCAGGATGCTCTGTTGAGACACCAGCTAGGTGGTTTTTGTTTGATTTTGTCTATTTGTAGCTAACAGTTTATTTTAAACCCTGGTCGATCATACAGTGAGAGCTGTGCAAATACCAAAGGACCGTAAGTTGTTCAATGGGGTCCCCCAAGGGAAGAGCGAGCTCCCTCCCAGGTTCCCTAGAGGCCTGCTAATTATCCCACATGTTAAGAATTCCAAGGGAAACCCTAAGGGGAGTTGTCAGCAGCATTTTTACACCCTCTTTTAAACTGGTGCAGACAGCAGCACATGTGCAAGCCAACGACAGATAAATTACCTTGGGCTCAAATACTGACAGGATTAGGACCCTCCTTTCAAAATTCCCTTCTGGGTTTCAGCATGAGCATTGTCTGGAAACTGAGGCCACTTGTGTGAGTGTAATCTATTCTTTCCAGCACTGCTATTGAAAAACATCCGGAATAAGCAGAGGATTAAATCTGTGGTATTAATCCATTTAGATCACTTGGAGAGGACTTCCAGAGAGTCCCAACTATCCTGTAGCCAATGGAGTGTTGCACATTTTCCACATGCATGCATACAGCTTACCCTTGCAATTATGCACTTTGGTCAGGAAAGTCTGAAAACACTGGCTTTTTGCACACCTGCAGTGTGGCATTATTTTCAAGGGAAGAAGGTGTATATCACACATGTTCTTGTCTATCCTGACTGGTCTTGTGCATAACAAACATTTCTGGCCAGCAGTTCACTTTAAGGACATCAGTGTACAGCTCATCCAGACTATTGCTCTTACAGGTTTGATCACTGAGAGGGCCACATCCGTTCTGAATGTCAACCAATTCCACCATCTTCAATGAAATATGTATTTTCTTCTTTTAGGACACCCAGTGTCAACAGCATGTGTACAACTCTCCCTTCTTCTGGCTGCCTTCACAGCACATGTGTCCACCAGGAGGTCCAGCTCCCACTAATGGAATCCTCTGACCTGTGATCACCTCAATCCTAGTGCATAGATCCATGAACCCTAGTAAATCCCCTTCCCACAACTGGGCAAGTTACAGTTGCCTACTTACATATTGTCAGGTTATTGCAACAATTGTTTTGGGCCAAACCTTGCCAATTTCTTCACATGGATGACTCCAACTCAGCGGACAGTGAAGTGCAAGTTACAGGGTAAGGCAGAAGAGGAAAACTTGCTGGTTTTAAAATAAACCCCTATGACTATGCGGAGCAACCAACCTTTCCCCATGGGAGAAAGAATATCGTAACAAGAGATACAGGACTTTCATGTAGATCATACTTGCTTCTCCTACCACACAGTACAAACTCCTCATCCACAGAGATCTCCTTTACAGGTTTTAGAATTTGGCCTATAAATAGAACTTCAAAGCATACATACAATAAATGTGAACTTCAAAATTGTTCTTCCTTATTTATTTTCATGCGGTAGCACTGGTATTTCAGGAGAGACTTTTTTTATTATTTTTCCCAAAATAGGCATCTTTTAATTAAATCCTGCAGTAAATAATGATATTTGTATTTCAGGATTCTCAAATAGTTCATTAAAAATCAGCCTAAAATAAATACTTACATTAGAAATGTTTGGGGTTTTGGTTTGTTGTTTTTTTTTTTCCTTAGCTTCAGTTTGCATCTACAGCCATGCCAAAAGACATGAATATTTCTCGCTGACACATACTTGGCTGAGAGGGTCATATTTTGCTCTAAGTGTCTCCCCCTAAACATTGTGACAAAGTTATGTTGATGTTGCACAGCAATTTTATGTTCAAACCCAAATTTAAAAACTGCTTATACATGCATATCTTTATGATTCACTAGATTGTGCTTTGAAAGCCCCTGTATCTCAGTTAGTATTCTGTTGAATCCGCAGCTACCTTAAATTTGTAGACATTGCTATCTTTACACGAGAATCACCCATTAAATTGGGATGATGGAGAACTATTTCTGGGCTTTACAGAGATTAACCAGACTTTACTTCCTACTATTGAAAATGCTTCTGTGACATGCTGCGCATTGGCAACAGAGCAACAGATTGACAGGCACAAGAAATTGCCATGTCCCTTCAAATGTTCATTGGATTTTAACAAGTAGATGAGCTCCCAGAAAGCTGCTGGGTACTGCTGTATTGGAGCAGTTCCTGTAAGCACCAGGAAGGAGTGTTAACCCAGCAATCTGTGTATACTCAGCTGTAGAAGATCCAAGGGAATGGAGCCACTCCAACATATCTTAAGGGACAGAGTGTGCAGTTCCCATCCTGCAAACCAGGCTGTGCAGGATCAGGGAAGAAGCAGGGAAGAACTGAACCACTGTTTCATTTCCACTCCATCCTCCTTACCCCATTCAACCTCATGGCAGTTTAAGGAATGAGAATGAGTCTGGTAGAATCAAAACCTCACTTTTGAAGCTGAACTCATCTTACACCATCAGATATTCTGTATTTGACAATGCAGCCATACAGTGACTGGAAAAAAGTTTTGCTGCGCTGGTGGATGGGCATGCACAGCTAACTTATCTGTGAACAGTCTGCTTCACTGAATCCAGCCTTGTACACTGAATGAGCGCTTGTACCATCGGTGCACGTTCCTTCTTTCTGCTTGGTGCACACTTTGTACCTCTCAGTATGGACATTCAAGTGGAAGAATACAAGCAAGCATTCTTCCATGATAACATTTTTTAAACCTGCTTTTAAACTACTCTAAAAATACCTGTGCTGAACATAAACAGCATCTGCATGTGATGTGTCACATGCTCAACATTTTATTGGTATCGGCTGTGCTGCAGAGAAGTCAGAGAAGTCTTACACTGAATAACTCAGGTCTTTTCCCCAAAAGGTTGTGTGACTCCGAGCTGAAGCTCTGGCACAAATCAGGATGACCTCAATTTACATAATTATAGAATCATAGAATAGTTAGGGTTGGAAAGGACCTCAAGATCATCGAGTTCCAACCCCCTTGCCATGGGCACAGACACCTCCCACTAAACCATGCCATCCAAGGCTATGTCCAACCCCTGCCTTGAACACTGCCAGGGATGAAGCATTCGCAACTTCCCTGGGCAACCCATTGCAGTGCCTCACCACCCTCACAGTAAAGAATTTCTTCCTCATATCCAATCTAAACTTCCCCTGTTTAAGTTTGAACCCATTACCCCTTGTCCTCTCACTACAGTCCCTCGTGAAGAGTCCCTCCCCAGCATCCCTATAGGCCCCCTTCAGGTACTGGAAGGCTGCTATGAGGTCTCCACGCAGCCTTCTCTTCTCCAGGCTGAACAGCCCCAACTTTCTCAGCCTATCTTCATATGGGAGGTGCTCCAGTCCCCTGATCATCCTCGTGGCCCTCCTCTGCACTTGTTCCAACAATTCCATGTCCTTTTTATGTTGAGGACACCAGAACTGCACACAATACTCCAAGTGAGGTCTCACGAGAGCAGAGTAAAGGGGCAGGAGCACCTCCCTCGACCTGCTGGTCACACACCTTTTGATGCAGCCCAGGATACGGTTGGCTTTCTGGGCTGCAAGAGCACACTGCCAGCTCATGTTCATTTTCTCATCGGCGAACACCCCCAAGTCCTTCTCCTCAGGGCTGCTCTGAACCTCTTCCCCACCCAACCTGTAGCTGTGCCTGGCATTGCTCCCACCCAGGTGTAGGACCTTGCACTTGTATGGTTAAACTTCATCAGGTTGGCATCAGCCCACCTCACAAGCGTGTCAAGGTCCCTCTGGATGGCATTCCTTCCCTCCAGTGTATTAACCGAACCACACAGCTTGGTGTCATCGGCAAACTTGCTGAGGGCGCACTCAATCCCACTGTCCATGTCACCAACAAAGATGTTCTCTGTAACTTGTTGTTTCCCATTAAGGCTGGGCACATAATTGAATTTCTTGCATTCAGAAACATGGGCCCCAGTGACCTGCTTAGATCACAGCTGCCTGAGTAATCCTTCTCTTCTTGGGGATCCCTGTTCTCCAGCATCAGCACCCATACCTGATTTGGGCACCCAGGAACAGAAGAAGGAAGGAAGAGCAGGGAAGAATCCTTGTGCTTCCCCTCTTTTTCCAGGGATTGGCAGCATATGGTGTACAAGGAGTGGCTGAGACCTGTATTTATGCCATCTTAAGAGACTGCTTTAGAAGAGATGAATTTTGCCATCTTCAGCTACCTAATAGAAGTGTACAGACAAGGCAGAGACAGAATCTTCCCAAAGGCAGGATGAGAGAAAAGGGGACAAGCTGCAACAAAGGGAATTCCAATTAGAAATTAGGAGGGAAAAAAAAATCACTCTGAGGGCAGTCGAACATTGGACCAGATTGACTAAAGACAATATAGCATCTTTGTCAACACAGATACTCAAAATTTGACTGGACAAGATCCTGAGCAATCTGATTTCAGTGGACCTGCTTCAAGCCAGGGCTTGGAGAAGATGACCTCTGAAGTCCCTTCCTCATGCTGTCATTCTGCAGTTCCAGAATTAGCAGTGATTAAGCTGCAGCAAACAGAGGTTTCTTACTTCCTTTCTTATTGCAGTTCCGAAGTGATCACCCTATTGCACTCTGACCTCCAAGGGCACTGAGCAAGGGTGGATGTTACATATGCTGGGAAGCTTTAATGATTTATACAAATTTCAAGCCTCAGAGCTGAGTTCTCACCAGGTTTAATGTCTGATGAGGATACACCTCAGCAAGCACCCCGAGGTTATGCTGATAAAGGTTTGCATGCATTTGTTCTATAGCTATCTATCTATCAAAAGACTTATGTGGTAATTTAATGCTTTATGGCAAGTGGCTGATAGTAAACGAAGCAATCAAAACCTGCCAAATATTCTGCTAGGCAGTAATGGGGAAGAGTTGCCAGGGTCTTGTGTGTCATTATCTCCCCCACTGATTCTTTGGAGATTCTTTCTACCATTTCTGTCTCCATAGCACAAACATTGTCTTCCTCCTACTATTCAATCCGTTAGGTAGGTACTACTGCATTGTCACAGCGCTCGACTATAACAAAATTAGAAAGACAACCTTGTTCCTGTGAATGTCATGGTGCTAGTACAGCCTCCTTCTGCAAAACAACTGACCTTACTTCCTACCCCTGTGATCTTAAAGCCAGCAAAGTATGCAGAGACAAATCATTGTTTCTTTTCAGTAAGATACTGCTGGAACAAAAGACCAAGCATTTGTTTGTCATGGGAAATGAACCTATCCGTGATGAAATAAATAGCAATTTATTCAATAAATTATACATATTAATGGGAAACCTCAAAAGATATGTAAGTGGTCCTTGTAGAGAAGCAAAAGTCAAGAAATCCCATTGTATTTGGCTAATTCAAATCAATAAGCATCAATTGAAAAACATATGCAAATATCCCAAAAGTAAATTGATCCTTCTCCACTAAAATCTGATCACAAGAACAATGAATATCACTGGGCAACTAAATATTGAATGCTGAGTACATTTTGTACTAATTGTAGTATTTTACTATGTCATCAAGTGAAGGAAAACTGTCAGTGTTCTCAATAACTGTATATACAATAAAAGCCTGAGAGATTGTTGCCATGAGTATTATCTGTCAAGCAAATATCAGTGCCTCAGTTATTGTTTTCTTCCAGCAAATATAAAATCAACCCACAAAGAGTGATGGTGGAAAAGTGCTGGCACCTTTATCGCTCTGTAACTCTGCCAGGGGATTATTTAGCCAAATACACAGATGGTATGAATCAACATAGCTCCATTGACTACTTCATCTTCAGAATTAACCTTCTTTAGACCATGTGAAGACCTGGCCCATGGAAATCACCAGCAGGTGTTCCAGTCATACACCAGTGCAGGGGGGTCCACTGCAGTCTTAGTGTTCCAACCTCTCTCAGGTTTAACCCAGTCTGTGCCAGCACTGATAGAGAATCTTAGCACCCATGTAGAAAAAAGTAAATAAAATGATAAAACAATTCAACTGTTTGGGATTTTTAAACAAAAAATATCATCTCTTAATTTCTAAACCACATCTCCAGATTTTCTGGACATGGCACAGTCCTGCTACTATGTTTGGTTCAGTTAAGATTCAAAGACAAAACTGATGCAGCTTTCCCATTTTCTACGAAAAGACAACATGCACTTTGAATCACTTCATTCTTCAGGATTTTTTTCCTGACACTCTGTCCCAGTGTTCTTCTTCAGAATTTGTCTTGTCTAAGCAGCTGGGAACAGCATTTCAGATTTCAGGCACTTGATATTACCTATTTTGGGGGATTCTTGTTCAGAAGTTGATTGCTGCCCATTTATTGGAACAAATGGACTAAGAAAGGAACTGCATTCCAAAAAGAAAAAAAAAAAAAAGACAGCACCCCAAGTTCTGCAGACCTAAATTCATCATCCCTACAGACATACTACTTAATCCTCACTTGTGAAGATTGCAGTAGCAGGTAGCATCGATGTGGCTTTAAATTCTACCCATTTTCAGAGTCTTTTTGGCTTTCTTTTATGGGCAATATCTCCTTTCACAAAGCCTTCAATTCTGATCAAGTTGTGTTTATGAAGAGATGTCTTCTTAAATCTGGATCCACTTTTTGTTGTAAATTCATCTGTCTTTTGTGTACATAAACTACTTTAGAATAAGCCAGCCTTAGCAGGGTGACTCCTACTGAAATACGTAGGAGTATATGTAAAGCACTGAGATGGCTTTATGAACTCCTGGTGAATCTGCTGCCCACACGTTGGATAAATTTTGCAAGATGGCTTTGAAATAGGCTGTCTGTGTAATTATCTGTCTGCTAAAGAAGCACCTTGTCTATTTCAGTGTTTTTTTGCCATGTTATAATTAATGAATTTTCGTGCTCATCAATTTTTCTGTATTCATTAAACTGATACAAGCAAGTCATTTGGGCCAAATACTTAATAAAGGTTTTTGATAGGGAGTACATTCTTTAATTTTCTTACTACTGAATAATTACAGAAAAAATCAAATAAGAGCTTGTTTACATAAAAAAATAAAATAGCTATTTAATCTTAAATTCATGTACTTCCTTAATCCTAAATAACTCGCAAAAAAGCCTAATTGAGGGAGTGAGTAGAACAATGAAGTTGTAACTTTGTAAATACTCAGGACCTAAAGTAACTGCCTCCACTTGTTTTGCCGGATTTTAATTAATTGCTATTACAAGTAGGGGGTTTTCTAGGCATATGTTGCTACCATGTGCTGTTCCATCCTATCAACATCTTGTCAGCCTTATTCTAACATGCTGTGTATATGTATATATGTGAGAGAGCATACACAGCACCTCCTATCACATCAGACACCTAATGTTCACTTTATGTAGCTGACCGCTGGTAGATATGGGGCTCCATGCTGTGATAACTAATGAATTTTTCTTGGTCATGTAGCTGTGGGCTCTGCTGCTACAGATGCAGTTTTACACTACATTTACCATACATAACTTGATGAAGACTCTGTCTCCGTATTTCAAGGTACCTCAAGGATTCACTGGAATACCTTTCTCCCCTCACTGTATTTATGTATTTAAATTTCAGTTCTGAATGATTCAAGAGCAACCTTTCAATTTAATTGTATCCTTTCAGTTGTTTCCCACTGTATTTCCAGGCCTGCCTGAGGTCAAGTTCCAATAACGAGCCAACAGGAGCCTTATGAAATTCAACAAGGATGAATGCAATGCTGTGACCCCAGGGGGAAGAAACCCTTGCAACAAGGCAGGATGAGGAAAAGCTCTATTGGGGGATCCTGAGAGTTAGTTGAGAGTGGGCCAGCAGTGATCCTACCAGCAATGAAGGTCAACAGTGCCCTGGGCTGTGTCAGCAGGAGCACAGCCAGCAGAATCAAGGAAAGTGATTATTCCCTGTACACAGCAGCTGTAAGACCACATCTAGAGCACTGCATCTAGTTTGCGGCTCCCCTGTATGGGAAAGGCATTGATAAACTGGAGTGAGCCCAGGGAAAGAACATCACGATAGTCGAGTATGGATGGAGCATGTGCTCTGTGAGGACAGGCTGAGGGACTGGAGCTTGTTTAGGTGGAGAAGAAATGCATTTGGGAGGATCATGCCGAAGCCCCCAGTACCTACAAGGAGCTTATCAAAGAGATGGAGCAGGTCCTTTCCCAGTGGAGGTGGAGGCTGAGAGACAACAGACATAAAGTGAATCTGTGGAGGTTCAGACTGGACAGAAGAAATGTTTACCCATGAGGACAACCAAGCAGTGGAGCCAGGTTGCTCAGAAGGGCTGTGCAGTCTCTGTCCCTAGATGTTTTGAATCCCACACTATGGGTACAGCCTGGGGCTACCTCGTCTGACCTTGTAGTTGACCCTGCTGTGAGCATGGAGTTGGGCCAGAGGCCTCTTGATGCCCCTTCCAGCCTGACTTACCCCATAAACCTGTGTGTGTCAGAGAGGAGTTGAACTATGGAATATATTCCCTTTGTGATCAGGGCAATATGAAATGTCACTGATGTCCATCTGCCCCTCAAGACAAGTATTGTTGTTTCAAATCTTGCAGGCATGTCATAAAGCTTACCTAAGTAAATCTTGGAAATGAGCTGGAAAAAATATCTTTCTTTTTTGATTCTGAAAGATATAAAACATGAGTTCAAGATGAAATAATGTTTCACTAAAAGCAGCATAATTTACAGCAGCATTCAACCCGATAGTTTAGGAGGAAATGAAGCCCTCATATTAGGTTATGCTAAATATAAAGAGCCAAGCCAAGTCTGGGTGTAACTTTTCAGGGTTTTGATTAAATTACTCGAAATCTGAATGAAACATGAAAATACTCTTGAGTTTTCCTTCCACATATCTAATGCTGGCCTGGAAAGGGATTAGAAATTGAAGGACATATAGAGAATTGTGCTAAAGCAAGAGTTTGGCTGTGGAGGAACCTCACAGCATTTCATAAATGCTTTCACTAAGTGATCTGTCTACAACTAAAAGTCTACTCCAAACATACAGAACACAGAGGACATTGAATTAGATATAAATGTCTTATACGGCTGCCTTGGATATTTAGACCATAAATTTTAAGTGCATAACTTAGCACAACAAAGTCAGTGCTTGTTGATTAGATTTGTGAAGAATTATCACCAGACAAAATTTAATTATTAGTTGTTGCTATTATTATCATTCTGCAATACAACTATTAATTCCTATCTGCTGATCTTCAGCTGTCTCTTACCAGAATCTAGCAAGAACTCTGAATCACAACACCTGCATTATTGAGAAGGTATGGAATCAGAGCTATGTAATTGTAGTATAAAATCTACTCATTACTCTCCCAGCAAAATAGTCATTCAGTATAAGATATTGGAAGCAGAGATCCTTTCCTGTTGGCTACTATTAGCATTCTCACTACTTAGCAAAAATATTAGAACAAATATAAAAGTACCTTAGTCTGAAGTGAGAAAAAAACAATATGTAACAAAACCCAATCTTCTCAGATTCTGGACACATCAAAACTAGTTAACTGCTCAGCAGTCCCAGCCCTAACTGCTAATGGGATAAATCTAAAACCTCTTTGTCAATTAATTAACTTATCCTTGCTTCTCAAATTAAAAAAATCAAATAAAGATAAACATGTAATTTTCCTTCTTTCCATGCATCAATTCCCCAAAGTGCTGCAAGTATGTTTTCTGCAAATAGCCTCAAATGATGCAAATGATGCAAAAGGTAGAGCAGATAAATACAGCCAGAAAGAAACCTTTGAAATACTGCTCTCTATTTGTTTAAAAGAAGAAAAAGGAAGTGTTGAAGTGCAGATGTGTATAAGAGTAGGTGAATAAGACTCTGTCCAACTGTGACTGCAAAATTCCCACTGAAGTTATTTCTGCACAGAGAAGCAGCCAAGTACAGAGGGCACCCGCCAACACCTGCTTAATAAAATGCCGAATGGTGCTTCCCCTGACATTCACTTCTAACATAAAGACAAAAAGCCACTTGTTATGCTCCTCCAAATCCTTATCGTCTTAGCACCTCCTCACCCAGAAGGAACTTGAGTCCACACCTGCTGCAACAGCCAAACCAAGAGTTTTGCAGGAAGGTTGACAAAGAAATAGTGAAACTGAGCCACTCTCACTCTAACAGAAGAGTAACTGCTGCTATGAATGGATGTTCTACTGCTCTTCCCATGCAGGTATGCCTTGGAGCCCTGGGAAGAACAGCAGAGCATGGCAGTCTCAGGGGTCTTCATGATGCTTTGGACCTTCCGCACAAAGCCAGTAGCGTGACTCCTGCTCCTAGAATGTTTTGGGGTTTTTTTACAAAATCTCTCATTAATTCCAAATTTCAAGGAAAGAGAAAGCTGCCAATCCCATTCTTCGATCAAATAATTGTCACAGACTATCAAAGAGACAAATACAGGCTGAGAATGGTGGTGCCTTTCTATCACCTTGAGTTCAGCATTGGAACTCCAGAATGGAGCTTTAAGTGGGTTCCTCTTGAGTAACTCTGAACTGGTTCCCATGAATTTGGCACATGGGAGTTCGAATGGTGTGATTTATTTTTTTTTCCTTTCTGAGAAGCCAGAAAGGAAGATTATAGAAAGGAAAAGGCCTTATGGGGGAAAAGTATTTGTTTGTGAATTAATAGATAAGCAAACAGAATGGGTTAAAATGTGAAAATTGAGCTAAAGAAAATGAGTTGTTAATCTACCTAATTTTGACAAGATGTTGATAGGTGGTGTAGATTTTTTTCTCTTCATGGACCCCATTTTCTATTTCTTCTGCTCATCAGAAGCCTCCATCAACCAGTGGTTGTTCTTGAGATAGCTCCCTGTCTCAGGGAGATCCCCTGTTGCCATTTAAGCCATCTTCTTGTCTAAGATGCAGAGGACAAATCTGAAGCTGAAACACTTTGTTCTTCAGTGTAAGATAAAAATATAAGTAATTCACATCAGCAGTCACTGTACAGAACAGAAATTATTTCAGATTCCTTTAGGAATTCTCTAAGACTAAGCCTATCAGCCCAGTAAGGTATTTGGACACCCTAGCTTAAAGCATATGAGCTGCCCTAGGATTTCATGTGATTTAGGTAACTTGAGTTCACTCACTGAATCAGGTTGGCATAAAACACTAATCCTTCTCTTGCCTCCCTCCTACATGCATTACTGTAAACTGTAGGTACTCTGTTTCATAACTGGGAACAGAATTGAAACAGTAGTTGTGGTATTCAAAGCAATAGCATTAAAAATGACAGGAACAGTTTTACCTGTTACTGCATTTAAAAAGGTGACATAAAATTATAAGATTAATACCTAGTGTAAAATTGTACATTCATTACACATTTGTAGAAGAGATCATGTTCTCCAGGTATTCAATTATAAGCCACATCAGAAGACCTGGTACCCACTGTGAACTGACTCCCTCAAGTTAACAATGGAGATAGTACGGCTGAAGTAACTCCTAGGGCCCCACTGTTTTGATAGATCCCTTAGACTACAGCCTTGCTACCATCTTTATTTTGGTAGCAATTGGTAAAAACTATGTACCAAGACCTCACAGTACAGATGCCCACAGAAAGAATCTGTTTTAATGGGTACATGCTGGGTGTGCCAGCAGCTTGGCTGTGGCTTCTGCAGACACTGCAAGGCTAGAGAGCTCCCCTGACATCTAAAAGGTGAATGGTGTTGCCCCCCGGGAGATTGCTGCCTCCCCAAACAGCCTGGATGTCAGACAGGCCACAGGAGAAAAGGTGCAGTTAAGCAGAGATAAGTTCTTTTTTGCAGGGCTGGGTGGTCCTCACTTATCACCATATTTAGACACCTGTTTCTATACAGATAATTCTTTGGCTGTAGCCTGTGCCGGCCTAAAAGTGTGATCTGTAAGATATTCTTGATGTTATCAATGATGTCATTGGATGCTTTTGTACCCACTTATATCCAGTTACCAGCCCCTGGGTACTATCATGTTGCTAGAAATCTGGAAGACATTCTCCATGTGTGATGTTTTAATAATATGTTTACCTCAGTATCATCATAATACCTGAAATAATACTGAGAAAAATGAGGAAGAATCACAGTATGCCTTCTCACTCTCTGTGCATTAAAGTATCAGAACAATATCCCTGAAAAGGCAAACTGCCACTGTCAGGTACCTCACTGTGCATTGGAGGTAGCAACCTCCAGTCCCTTTGAATGGTCTCTTCTACTGCAACAACTCAATTTGGCCCAAGACCTGGTCCTGTCCCCTTTCTCGGGATATTGAATTGTTTTGTCAGCCCTGCTGCCCTCTTTCACCACGGCCCCATATCTTCATGCAGCTGGAAGGAAGCACCTTCATCATGTAACTAAAACACAAATGTTGGCTGGCAGCTGCATGCTGCACTCTATGGCCGGGACTGCATGGTGTCCTCTCATGTTGATGGAAACACAACACTTACATAAGGAGTACGCGGGTGAGGATCAGGGACTTTCCTGGCACATGGGGAGATGACCACCAATCTGTCTGCGTGATGGAAACACATCCTGGCCTGTGATGACAAGGGGCTGGAGCATCACCCCAGAAAAACTTACCCAACATGCTCCAGTTGGACATTCCTGCCAGTAATGCATAACGTCATGTATTTTTTTTATTGTGTTATCATCAGCTGCTTCCAAGCCACCACTTACCATGTACTGTGTATGTTCATCAGCTTGATCCTGCACTCAAAAGCACATTTCTACCTTAAAATCCTTGTCAGGCCACATGGGAATCACATGCTCAGTTTCTTGCATGGATGAGATCAGATTATTCATAGAATGGCATGACCAAGGCCTCCAGAAATAGATGTCCAAGTCACCCTTTCTGGCCTTCTTTCTCCAGCCACTTCTCCACACAAGAGAGGTCGAATATATGCGCTGCAAGTGGATGGGCACCTCTTCTCTTTTCATCAATGGATGTAGTGCTTACTTAAGCAGAATTCAACATAGACCATATTCTTCATGCCATTCCCTTAACAAATGCAGGCTATTTAATGGAGGAGTTTAAACAAACAAGTAACTGAAGCAGATTTATTAAAGCCAAGGCACAGAAATTTCAATTAATGATGGTTGGCATCACACAAATTGTTCCTTTTCTGAAATACATGGCAAAAAGTGTTTTCAAAAAAATTACTTGACAGTTTCATTTATACATTTCTATAATTATAGCCCGAAGGAAGGAAGGAAGGAAGGAAGGAAGGAAGGAAGGAAGGAAGGAAGGAAGGAGGTTCTAGAGCTTTTGGTTTCTGCAGGGGAACAGAATTTATATCTCAGAGATTATTTTGACAGAAGAATCAGGGCAAGCCTAGTACAAAAGAGCCTCAGGTTTTGCCCATATGAAGAGACGAGGTTCCAGTTGCTAAAAAGTGACAATTATACAACGCATAAATATATTACCTCTGGATACGTCATCCAGATGCAAAATCATTTACATCTCCTTGTCAGATACAAGGAGATGCCTGCTTCTTCTTGCACATGAAGATCTTGAAATGTTCACTTTTAACAAAAGAAAATAATCTTGCTTCCAAAGCAGGTGGGCTGTGGTAAACTAAAGTAATCTGCAAAGCAGAAAATTCTTTGGTATTAAGTCCTTTGTTATTCCATGCATGTGCCCAGTTTACAATACGTACTAACTGCATAAATAGCTATTATAGTTTTATAATTTCATTTTTACTCTACGGTTCACTGACATGGGGCTTAGACGCTTTTTTAGTTTTTCAGTTTTGCATTTAATAGAATGTACACCAAAGTACAATCCTCAGATCGAATAGTACTGAATGAACTGAGATGTACAAACACTTCTGTCTGGCTCTCCATGCACTACATAAAATTGCCAAAGTGTATTCACAAGACAGAGAGACAGCATCTCAGAAGTGCTACTCTCTCACATCCTCTAACAACACTGCAGATCAGTTTCAAATTGAAATCTTCCTCCTTTGATATTTCTTCAAGAACTGTAAATATAAGCAAACAAGTTTAGTAATGATAAATGTCACCTTCCAAATTCCAATTGTATCTGTCCTTAGTTACAGCAATTTTAACGCCCCCAAAAAAAACACCAGCCCACAAGTCATTGGAACTATTTAGACACATCATTTTTAAAACTTAGAAATACAGACCTGGAGTAAAGCCAGTCACTTGAATTGTGGAGATGTCCATTCCAAATATATCTTCCGTAGTGATCATTGCTGACTTGTCGTCAAGATCTATTTGCCTTCTCCAGTTCCTTTACTGAGGAAAATAATTTTATTTTTCAGTATTTATCCGGTCCTTTCATAAGCTTTCTGCTTTTGTTCACAGTATTATTTAACTCATTCTCCTAAATAAATCTGGAGGAACCTTAGCCTCAAAATTGCAATGCCAATTTTACCTCCTTTATCACCCTTTCGCTGGAGTACATGTTTTCAGACTCAGTGAGTCAAATTCCCAAGTTTCTTGAGGCACATTGAACCTTAAGTTCTAATGAATCTCTTCACCAGCAAGTGAAAAGATGACTTTAATGCAATCCACTCTGATATGTATTCAGAAAGTAGTGACCATGTGCGCTCGCTCAGCTCAGAACTGAAAAGGGGACCTGATGCGCATTAAGCAGTTTCCAATCTCTATATATATGAGTCCGACAGTTCATGATTAATGGCCAGTTGCAAAAAGGCCTCTGCAAGATGAAAGTGAGGAGGGAGGTGTCCAGGAATCTGGCTGCCACTGCAGTAGCAGGAATACCTACCTGCACATGCAAGTTATAAATCATGAAACAGTTAAGTCCCCAAAACACTTGGTGAACAGGAAAAAGAATGAGGAAATGCAAGCAGACACTGTGGCAGAGGATTGATGTAGATTGGGACTCCTGGAAGGTGGAGTTGTGGATGTTTAAAACAAGGTGTTTAAAAACAAGGGGCTTAAGGCAAACCTGTGCATGGAAATTGCTGTTTGACAAATACAGAGAATGTATCTTCAGCCTCTGCCTTGATTTTCTTTTAAATTAATGGAATACATTAAGCAAAAAGCACAAGAAGTAGTCTTAGGGCGAAATACATACACTGCATCCAGAATGCTCTTAAAAACTAAATTAAATACACACAAAACCCCAAATCAAAGAAAAGCACAGCAACAAAACCTCTCAACTCATTTCGAAAACCTTATCAACCATGGTATCTCTTTCCATGCAAATACGTCTATTCCTCCTCAGAGGGGTCCTGTGTCAGTGAAGGAGCCATCCCCTTTGACAAGCCAGCTTTATTCTTGATAACAGTGTACAAATTAATGTAACTTCCTCAACCTTCCTTAAACATTTTTATACACAGATTAGTGTTTAGACATTGTGTAGACAGTGGAAATGAATGATTCCTCTGCAGAGAGAAGCTGCTGGAAGGAACACATTTTTTTGCTCCACAGCCCGAAATCCATTGATTTCACCGGAGGGACCCAGGCACAAAGCAGCAACCAATCCAAAGCACATAACTGTTACTTATTCATTAAACAAAATCCATCTGGGATGTTGCCCACTACCCAGACAAATCTCCAGCTATTTCTGAAGGGCAAATGAAGATACTCTGGATATTGTAAGGTAAGGTCTCCTGTGCCAGAAGGAAGGTGCAAGGTGGGGTGTGACAGTGGAGCTGCAGGAGGAAATTCTTGGGTTTCATGGGCTCTCTATCGTTGCACAATGTAGAAACTGTTACCCCCTCTTATGTGCACACAGGTGGAGAATAAAGAGTGGACCAAATATCATGTCAAAGAACACCATTAAAAAGGCAGGTACAGATTCTTATCTTCCCTCAAAAAACTTTTAAATGCAGACAATGACTGTGACTCTCCAGGAGATCATTAAATCAGGCTACAGCCATTAGTACAGCATAGATAGACTCCGAGAGAGTTCAGGGTAAACAAAAAATACAGGATTGAACCCAAAGACAGAAACTAGGCAGCAGGAGTTCAGGTGTCATCAGATACAAAGCAAAGGAGCGCAACTACGATGCTCCGAAGGGAGCACAGCTCCTGCAGTGCTTTAGCCCTGAGTGGAGAGCAGTACACAGTGGTTGGATCACCTTCTCTCTGGCTACAGCCAACAACATTTGTAAGAGCTGGCTGTACTAATTTCCAGCAGGTCCACCTGGATATTATCAACTTCTATATTTAAAGAAAAGAAAAAATGCCACTTTTTACTTTATCTATAACTAACATTTCAATTTGCAGCTTTGTTTTGGTCTTGGGATTTCTTGCAGTATTAACTTTTCATGCTTCCTCAAATACAGATTCAGTTCTACAACTGAATAAACATACAAGGAGTGCAGCTTGTGGTTTGGTGATAGCATTGTCACAAAAACTATTTTTAAAGAAAATAAGGAATCACTGAAATAATCTTTTCCCTTTGGAACCATTTACTCTTTCAGCTCTGCTCAGCCCAGCAAAGAAAGCTTTTCTATTTAATATGAATTAAGTACATGCAAACAGCATGAGCCACCCATGCTAACTGTTTTTCACTGACACATGATTGCAGAGGGCATTTTCATCCTTTCTTCTTTGCTTAGTGTTCTTTAGCTGCCTTACGCAAGACTAGCACCAACTTTACTTCAGTAATACATTAGGAAGTAAATGAGAGTCCTGCTCAGTGGTAGAAAATTCATGTGCAGTACCATCTGACATGTTTATATCAACGTTTAATTATTTAATCAATTTAATAAGAGAATATTTAAACCAGCATTAAAAAAAAAATCACTGGGCATAACCAACTCAGTCTATAAATCAGACATTTTGCTCTTCTATTTTCATTCTTCAATTACATTCTGCGAACTAATCGGCAACACTTGATGGGAATATAGGATGTAGACGGACCATAACAGGTGGAGCAATCAGCTCTTCACAAGAAAATTAATTTGTACAGCCGCTATTACTCCCTCATACGCACACATTCAGATTTGCACACACAGCCAAGCAAGCAGCCCTGAGAATTGCTAATTGTGATTACAGCCAAATGTCATAAAACACATTTCATTATATTCAAGGGAATGATAGCCATGTTCGTTCTCTTATCTTTTTATTTTCTTTGGCATTATCTTTGCAATCTTCAGCTTGCTTGGTTTTCTTCTGGATTTGTGAACAAAATAATTGTCTCGTATCCCAGTATTCATACTGGGTTTATCTAAACTTAATTAAAACCACTCTGTTAAGCTCTGAATTGAATCTAAAGTATGCCAAAGTGTCCAGAGATGGTTCTCATGAGACACAATGAGACACTCCAGTGCGAACAGTAATAATAAAATGTTTATAAGAATATTCCATCAAGACTGAATTTCTCCCATCATGTACTCTCATTTCAACCAGCTAAAATTCCTGCTTTCACAAAAGCAAGCAATTCTGTCTCTGGAAAACTCTGTTAGGCATTAAGATTGCCTCTTGAGTGGGATGTTGTCTTTCTTAGGGCCTCAGGTTCTTCTTTGTGTGATGCATGGACCCTCTGGTAGGAGCTGGAGCTGGTGACTTGCCCTTAGCCTGGACCTCTTCAAGCAAGCATCAAAGCCTGGCAGACACTGACCTGTAAACAGGGCTCGGGAGGTTAAGGCAGCTCAGAAGAATGCCTCTCCCAAGGCAAACCATAATTGAACCTCTTTTTCAGACAGCTGTTAAAATCAGCATACGAAAAAGAGTACTACAATACAAGGTATCCTGTGCTGTATTTGCTGCTCCCGGGGACCCACACTTCATAATGAGCTGAACTGCGAGTTGAAGGATTGTCTGGATTACTTAAATGTTAGAGATGACTTCAGGAGCAGAGTGTTTAGTTAAAGCACCTTGAGCACCTGCTGCGGGCTGGCTTCTCAGAAGTTCAGCATGAGGAGCTCCCAAACAGCCATTCAGCATGGAATTAGATGTAAACGCTTAAATCTCTATCCTGAACAAAAAATAGATTTCTCCTTTGTGCAGCATTGCAATGCTGGAGTCAGGCTGCAGAAGAACTCCCAAGATCCTCAGAGGAAAGAACACATACAAACTGTATCATTGCAGCACAGACAAAAGGACTGAAAGCCACTCATGGTATCTAACTCCCACTGTCTCTCATGCTCTTGGTGTCCCTTCTCAGCTCATCCACACTGCACATCTCCCACCCATGAAGGGACTCTCTGACAGGAGGGCTCAGTGGGAATTCCAGACACCTGGAAGGACAAAATCTTCTGCATCCTGCATTTGAATAATGCCTGGTCCCCTACATCACCCAAATATATCTTGCCTTCAATTTATCATCTCTGTACAAGAAATGAGGAAGGAGTTACCTCATAATCGACTGACTGGAGAACAAAAAGCCACATTAGACATCAGTTTTGCATTTTATATTCCAGCATAGTTTGAATTGGAAGACATCCAATTACCCAGACACTCGGGGGCTGCCTTTATTCAGGTTTACCTTCCACTCATCCTACCTGCCGTTAAGAAAAATAAAATGGGGGGATACTCTAATGTTCTGTGGGTAGAAAGAAAACAGGAATGAACCAGAAGGTGACTAGCACTCCTCTGACACAATAGGAGGAGCAGGAAATCTGTCTCAGCAGAGCTGGAAAAAAAACCACAACAGCTTCTTTCCATAGATATGTGTCTATCCAAGTTCCCAGCAGGGTAGGCAAGTGTCGCCAGGGAAGCTGTGTAAAGGGGTGCATTTTCCACTCAACTCTGAGAGCTACACTAGCAGGTAGCGGTAGGTCACATTCAGCCACATATTTGTTATTGCTGTAGCTCAGCAAGATACTCTGTCTCCTTCTCTCATGAGCCTCTCATTTTGGCTGATGTTACTGACATTTCCAAAGCAGTCAGAGCCTGGCTGGTAGTCAGCTCCAGTTCCAAGAAATACCTGTGCTGCTGAGAACTGTCTCCCAGAAGGCACTTGAGCAGGGCCTTCTCAGCATCAAATATCACTCTCCCATCATTTGGTGGCCAATAGCAAATTGTCCTCCAAGACAGACTATATGTCCACTGCTAGGGGAACAAAAATGGCAGAATTATTTGGTAATAGCATCCAGATCATATCAATCCCCATGGCTATGTTATAATACATACAGGTTATTTGTTAAGAAGTAATCAGTTTTTATAACCTCATTTATAACGAGTGTTGGAGCACCTATAGAAGAGAATCGAGGCTGTCTTTTTTCATTTTATGAGCTTGCAAATGCAAAGAAATACATCTGGAACCCAAATTTACAGCAGCTGCAATAAAGGCCTTTTGTTTTCACTTTCAACTAAGCTCAAAAGGGGATGAAGCATGGCCAACATAACTTACTAAAATAACTTTTGAGCTTAATTAATAGCAAACGGAATCACTGTAACTGATAAGTCATCCAGAGCCAGGAATGCAGAGTGAAGTCTGACGTGGTATCTACACCTCACACCATTAAGTTTTTGTCACAGCTTTGAGGGTCAGACACAGAGTACCGGACTTAGCTTTAAAATAGGAAGTATGTCTCATCCTTCATGTTGTTTCGGTTTAGCCTTTATATTTAATTGTAGATTACCCATCTTATGCAGAGAGTTTATTACAGTTTTCATTTTCTCTTGTTTACATTTTCATATCAATTTTTTTCCACCAATCTGCAATTTAGAGGATGCTCAATGACACTAATGTTAATGGCATATATTACACTTCTGTTCCACAACAGTGCATGTTTTTTAAAAACATGAAGTGCCCATTTTGCAGATGCTCTGACAGACTCATACTCTTATCCTTGCCTCCACTCTGCAGTTATAGAGAACCTTGACTTACCCAAAAGGGATATCAAGGGACCAAAAATATCTAAATTAATTCCATCCAAGGTCTTCTCTGACAATCTCACCGCTCATATGGAGGGTGGTTATCCACAGTCATGACAATGCTAACAAACAGCATCCAAAGAGCTAAACAGTGTCCAAAGAGCTAAACAAATGTGGAAGAGCACAAGAGGAATTGTTCCCCAACTTATCACTGGGGAACTGTCCAGTGCCAGGATGTCACTGGAGATCACAGGGGAATAGGGAAGAGGATAGGATCCAGGCAGCACATCTGTCTTTGTAGCTTAACATTCAAGCAAGGCCAGGTGGGGAGGGCTGCAGTGTTTTCAAGAATAAGGAGGTTCTGGTGTTCCTTACGCAACCTGAGTTGAGTGTTTTTCCTAAACAAGCCTGTGAAAACACACAGCTGGCAATCCCACTATGCTTTATACACCAGCGTGAGGGCTTCTGTCAGGCACTCACAAAGCTTTCTGAGAATTTGCAGAAGTCATTTCAGAAAAGATTCTCATTTCGAGGGATTTTTTTTTAAACCTCTCTATGAGGTCAATACAAAAGGTCTACCAGGTGCTTGCTACAGACAATACCAAGGACAAACATTGATCTGTCGTGCTAGCAGTAATGGGAGAGCTGCTGCTGTTCTTACTGCTGAGTGGCAAGATTGGGTCTGCTCACCCTGACCAAGCATTCAGAACCTGTTCCAAGCAAAACAGATGCTCACCTTTATTGCTCTTTTCCAGCAGGAGGGGTTATAACTGTTGGTCAGGCTTTTTGTTCCTTCACAGAAACCTGGGTTTCCACATAGGTGTGTGCAAAAGGGACTGGGAGGGAGATGTTGGGGGCTGCTGGGGGGAGGAGTGTGCCAATATCTTCATGAAACTGTTTTTCATTACAAACTTAAACTCCTAAACATTGACATATTTTGTATCCAAAGCATTAGAAGTCTGTTCCTCTCTCTATGCCTTCTATAGTATCTTTCTTTTTTGTCTTATCTTTTTAACATAGACTACATAGATCCTTTCCCTTCTTTTCTCTTATTCTGATGCTCATCAGAATAAGTGGGTCCATAACAGATAGACTAATACTTGATGAGAGAGGATCATGAGGAGATGTGATTCAGTTTTACTCCCACTGAATCTCAGAAACAATTTGCCTTATTGTTATTAGTGCATGTCATTACTAATATTGGGTACTTTGGCTACTAGTTTCTACTTACTCTCTCAAGTATCTACTAGTATCTACTCTCTCTCTCTTTTTTTTCCCCCCTCCTGTGAAGAAAACTAGTGGACTATGTTAATGGTTCAGACTGTGATGTATAACACTGTGGGGAAAGGGATGCAGCATGCGTGGATGGACCAAATGTTCTGCAAAGACTTAATCTCATCCCTCATGAATGAAGATGTGAGATGCCAGTTGTGCTAGTACTGACCAGCTCAAGCAGGAGAAATGCTAATTTCTGGTTTACTGGTTCAGCTGAAGATCTGTACTTCAGTTGAAGCATGAATGCACATCCACAGAGGGCCTGACTCTGTTTCTCAGTTTTTCTAGCTATGTGCAACTGTGGAGCGTCAAACTACTGATTTTGCTGTACCTTTGCACTAAACTGCACTGCTTCACCCAGACTGTTCCTCCCTTTTATTTATTTTTTAACTAGTTTTGAGCTCCATGAGGCCCATTAAAGGCAATAATTAAGACAGTCTTATTTTAATTCTATTCCAGATAGAGGTAACTAGCAGGATTTTAGTTCTTTTGACATGCAATCCAATTCCTTGTACTACCACAGCTGAAAAAGTGTTTCCTGCCCCATATTTTTTCAATCCTCCATTTTTTTTCTTGTAATACTAATAAAGGCAAAAAAAAAAAAAAAACCATGGGAAGGTGATATAGTTTGGTCCACCCCCCACAGCAAGATACAAACACTTGATTGCGTCCTACCGACAGGGCAATTTTAGACTTTAATTATATGAGTTGTCCTTGCTCATTAGCCATGTACTACTGAAGTGCAACAAACATAAGTGATTCATTGCTAACACATGGCATTTCACAAGCAGTCATCAATTAGCAAAGTAGCACTTGGATATATATTGGTGAAAAGCATCAGTAAATGGAACTTTAATCAGGGTCTTCCTTAACCCTCATCTTCTCGTGCACCCCTGTGGGGTTAAGAGGCTGAGCTCCTGTGGAGGCACAACACTTCTCCACAGCACAGAGCACTTACCACCAGCATCACCAGTGGTATAAACTATCAATCACTGCTCCAGCTGCAGCTCTGCTGATTTACACCAACCAGGGTCAGAAACCTGCTCGAGTGGGGAAAGCTCACCCAAGCAGGAAAGAGTGTTCTCTTCTTGAAATTAAGAGAAAAGAAAATTTGCTCCTAGTCTGACACTCTGCGAAAGGCCTTTGCATCAGTGAATTTTGCAGGCTGGTGGGAGAGGTTGACCGGGTTAGCTTGCTGCATGCAGCCCTTTGCTCTTCCCACATCCACCTGAAGACTGGCAAACATTTTCCTTCCACAACACTTACTGTATTTGCAATTTTGATATAAAGTGCATTGAGTTCAGCAGGTGAGAAAAAGCAGAAGGCTTCATAATGTACCACTCCAGATTCCATAGATAACAGCACTAAAAAAAAAAAAAAAAAAAAAAAAAAAAAGGAAAAAAAAATTAAAGGTAAAAAAGGAAGATCATGAGAAGAGGGCTTTCCATGACACGGCATATAACCTTCTTTGCTAATACAAATGGACTTCAGTTTGATAAATTTCATTGCCGTAAGAATAAATGGAATTAATGATTTGTCAATACTGCCATAAGGCTAGGACAAATCTGTGGTTTATTTTCCGGTCCCTAGAAATGGAAAATCAAACTTTTACAACAACAGAGTTCTGCGCTGCCCTCCCAGATGGTAAATGAGGCGTTTATCCACATGACAGATTACAAAACTGGAGCATGTCATTTACTTGAAAGCACTACTCTTTAAAGGGTTTCAGAGCACTTTAAGTTCATGTGATGATTTCTGCGAATTGCTGTAGTGCAAGTACCTTTCGTAGGAGTTGTATTTACAGGAGATATTTGAAAGTTGTGCTCGTTTCAGCATAGGCTGATTATGTATTCAGGATATATTTGCAGATGCCTATGGCTGCTGGCTATTAGACCAGGAGAGTATAAAAATCAAATTCTCTTCCAAAAGTTACCATTATTTTTCTCAGCTGGAGCATCAATTTAACATTTTAGGGGAACTGCTTTCTTTTTAAAGTGGTGCTGTGA
Organism: Amazona ochrocephala; assembly: GCA_039720435.1. NCBI lineage: Eukaryota > Metazoa > Chordata > Aves > Psittaciformes > Psittacidae > Amazona > Amazona ochrocephala. Next base: position 41,554,910 of record CM077880.1, on the reverse strand, counting down.
AGAGAAATTTCCACTGCTAGGTGACTGAGATCAATTTATTCATCCTGTCACAGCTATGCTAAGTTCTATCACAGATAAAGAGTTATTCGACAGCAGATGCAGGCAACCCCCTTCCTGGAATGGTCCTATTCTCTCTGCAGGAACATATCTGAAATACTCTACTAACTTTACTTGTGAAGATATTTTAGAGACAATTTATCACATTATAGAAAATCTCAGAGAGATTTTTGAGAGGCATCGTGAGGAACAGGCATTCCTTTAGAAGAAACTACAGGTTCCAGTACAACAACAACAACAAAACCAGGGGAGAGCTCTTAATTTGAATAGGAACTTTCAGTGATTCCTACCCTAAGCCTACCCACATATGCTACAGTATTATTCTGGGCTCACAGGGGAGAGCAGAAAGTATTTACAGATGCCACAGCATTCTAAATGCTCAAGCAAAGAAAACCTCTGATTGTTATTTGAGAATTCACACTTGTAATGTTAGGGCTGTGAATGCAAGATGAGGGCTCTGAAGCAGGGGTAGTTAAAAAAGGAGCTATGCAATAAGCATGGGTTTCTACAAAGGCAGGTCTGGATGCACTTCAGAGGAGAACACCCAGTCTGGTGCGACAAGGAGGACCAGGCAAGGTCAGAAATGGTGAAGTCTAGCTCCATTAGCTATATCAATTGAGATCCGGAGAAAGTTTAGCATTCACAATGAGATGTGGCACAGGCTGGGGGCTCAGAGGATCAATAAGCAAATACAGAACCCTTTACCCTCAGGCAACCCATTAAATTTGTGTTCCAAATGTTGCCATCAGGTAACTCAAGCCCTTCATTTGCCTTCTGAGTGAGAGTGAGAGTGTTTTGAATTCAGCCTCACAGACAGCTGCTATGTCATGGCTGCAGAACCTGGATGGCAATTGTAAGACCGAGGCCAACAATTTAACAAACACAAAGACACTTCACCTTCTGAGGTGGATAATGAAGAATAAAGGTGAAGTTTACACAGCCAGGCATGGATTCAAATTGGGCTCGCTCGCACTGTTATCTGTCTTTCCTAAACTGTGTTGCAGCACAATTCCTCTTTTAGGGATCAAGATAACAAACAGGCTTCAGTTGCTAACTCTCCAGTATCTGTTAAAAGAGCCAAAGCTAGATAGGAGACACTGGTAAGGAACTACACAAGATATCCATTTAAAACAAACAGCCTGGAGAAGAGAAGGCTGCTTGGAGACCTCATAGCAGCCTTCCAGTATCTAAAGGGGGCCTATAGGGATGCTGGGGAGGGACTGCAGTGAGAGGTCAAGGGGTAATGGGTTCAAACTTAAACAGGGGAAGTTTAGATTGGATATGAGGAAGAAATTCTTTAATGTAAGGGGGGTGAGGCACTGGAATGGGTTGCCCAGGGAAGTTGTGAATGCTCCATCGCTGGTGGTGTTCAAGGCTGGATTGGACACAGCCTTGGGTAGCATGGTTCAGTGGGAGATGCCCCTGCCCATGGCAGAGGGGTTGGAACTAGATGATCTTAAGGTCCTTTCCAACCCTAATTGTTCTATTATTCTATGATTCTATGACTAAAGAGTGAGATTTAATTACTACACATGCTTCAGTGATTCATTAAATGGTTGCTGTTTACTTTCATGCAAGAAAAAATATCTTCATTTTCATATGTATTCTCAACTTTTAAAACTAAATAGAGTGCAAGAGAAAGACATTTTTTGCTCCAACATGATGATCAATTCTGTGAAAACCTGGGGAATGTTATCACTGAAGTTCCACATTAATTGCGAAGTGTACCGTCCTTTGATATAGCCTGGGACACATTTAAGATATTAAAATGGACCAGGAATGCTACCAGGTCACTAATTATTTAGACAAAATAATAAAAAATAATTAACTTAGTAGACATCAGAAGAGATCAGTTCCGAATTTGCACCAAAATTTTAGCTAACAGCTAAGTTTAAACCTCTGGGTTTTCCGAGAAAGGCATAGAGCAGCCTCTGCAAATTGGTAAGAAATACACTACACACTGAGTAAAATTTTGTGCACATACTTTACAAAGCCTGTTAGTTTATGAATCACAGAATCATATCATAGAATCACCGAACGGTGCTCAAAGCCCCATCCAGCCTGGCCTTGAACACTGCCAGGGATGGGGCAGCCACAGCTTCTCCGGCAAACCTGTTCCAATGTCTCACCACCCTCAGTGCAAAGAACTTCTTCCTAATATTCAATCTAAATCTTCCCTCTTTCAGTTTAAAGCCATTCCCCCTTGTCCTGTCACTACAAACCCTTGTAAAATGTCCCTCTACAGATTTCTTGTTGCCTCCCTTTAGGTATTGAAAAGCTCCTCTAAGGTCTCCCCAGTCTTTGGTTTCCACTTAGATATCCATCATTTAAAATCATCCTTAGAATAGCTCTAAGAATACTTATAGAATTTAGACAAACAGATCAATTCCAGACCTTTCAGAGGTGACAACTGACTTAATTGCTTCTAGTTTGTATGGGCTTCTAATCCATGCTGCTAAATTATATTTGTGTTCTGGTTTATGTATTTCTGTGTTACAAGAACCAGAAGACATGATATGAAATAAAAGATAAATTCAATCTGTAATGGAGGCTATGCATATATCACAGTTCAAAACATATTCATCAATGAGTATGTAAAAGTGTTGCTGTAAGGTCATGCAGCTCTCTATTTGAGACTCAGATGAGCTACCACGTGGGAGCCAAGTCTTACACCTGTTTGCTGCAGAATTGCTTCTCCTGCTTTTGAGGCACAGAAGGCAGGACACAGGATTGTAAGTGTGCTCCAGCACTCTAATGGTCCTATGAAAATCCTTAATGGTTTCTGTAAGTGCATTGGATTATTGTTTCGTAACCCAGCCTCCAAACACACACGTGCTAAACCACAAACATTCTCATAATGTGCCCCGGCAAAGACATGTCTCACACTTAATAATCTACCAGAAAAATTCAGTGAAGCTTCTGTTCCTATTGCAAACATCACATGTGACCTCATTCCACATGAAGCTCATTCCATCTGAGCTTCAGTTCTCTGCTTGTGAGACTGAACAGAACATCCCCCACTAACACCTGGAGACTACAGTCACTTAAGTGTTGTGTATATTATGAATATAAACAAGAAACAGGGAATGGGGAGATTTCACTATGAGTTTGTTAGTAGTTTCAGTTAACAGTGAATCATCCATGGCTCTAAAAACCATGACAAATTTTAATAAAACCTGTTAGAAATGTGAGGTTTAGGTAAAGTAGGATATGCAGAAATTATCAGCTCGGTTTGGTTTTCTTCTTTTATACCAAAATGTATGATTTTTAGATTCAATGTATCAGTGTCTTATCAAACACTATAAGTTTTAAATCTTTGCATTGGAACATTTTTCTTTCTTAACTACCGAGTGACAGCACTAAAGGTGTGATAGTATAACTGAGCTGCAGCAGCACTTGGCTAATGTTTAGTGGTGCTTCTAGAAAGAGTCCTTAATGCTGCCTCAATTTAGGCTGCTTTGCAATTTGGGTTTGTGGCTTTATCAAGAAATGTACTTGGGCAGCCTTAATTCTCAGGTAAAACTGTGTGCTCTGCTTGCCTGTCTGCATCAGCTAGATCATAGATGAGGTGACAGATGACCCAGCTCTCCGTCCACAGTTCTGCTGAAGGCATCAGGGCACAGAGGGACTGCTTCTCAGAAGATCAAATTAAACTAAAAGAAAAGCTTCCCATATCTGAACATAGCACTAAGTACATAAGCCATTGCAGCCACACTCCTGAAGTTAGTCAATAATAAATACAAAGAGGCAGTTAGATGATGAGTCTGTAAGAGCCACAAACAGCTTTAAAAGACAACTGCTTCATAAAACTTCAAAAGTTGCCACAAGTCTGCTGAAAAACAGGGCCAAACTCCTTGTATTCCTTGCCAAAATGTCTCCCCCCTACCCCATGGAGGATGAAATGATGTATTGGCTTTGCACTCGCCATGTCTCAAACTCAGTGAGCTCTGCAGATACTCAGCCCAAACTCAAGCCAGAAGCCACAGCAGGCAGAAAAGGAGACTGAAAATGAAACAGGCTGAAATTACAACACAGGCAAATATTGTGCCAGGAGTTCTGCTTCTGAAATGTTCGTTGCCCCTATGCCTGAGCTAAGGATGGTGAGTTTCAAAAGGAAAAGCACAGCCACTTTGAAATAAATCAAAGCAAACCCCAAAGAAAGGAAATATGAGACCGGCACTGATACATAATAGATACATCTAGTTTATTTCTCTGATGGAAAGCTGTATTCCCTGAATGCATAAAGTATTTTTGACTCTGTTGCAGACAACTGATTTGGATTATACAGAGACCTCATGGGTATAGATGTATTGTTTCTCATCTTTATTTTTGATGCTTATATCCTTATTTTTATCTGTGATATAGAAACTAATGTTCTGAAAAGCCAGATTTGCCACTAAGGGTCTATATATTTACTGGCCATATCTTGAGAAACTAGCATATATTCCCTCACTCTCATATTTAAGAGTGATTGAGTGTGTGTTGTTATTCATTGGTCCATTTTGATTTTTTCTTGTTTGCCTATTTTTATGACATTGTTTTATTAAAAGAAAAAAAAAGTAGTAAATCATCTGTTACCATTTATATATACACAAGTATAGCTGCAAATATGTCTTCCTTTCCCTTCTGGGTTTCAGTTTTTATCTTCATGTAACATCTGTACATTCTGAATTCAAGATACAACCTGACCTCCAATTTCTTAGTCTGCTGTGACCTCTGGGATAGAACCAATAGCCTTTTTTTCACATGAAAGTAAATTCAGATGTTAATTGAGCTGGATACAGCAATTTGCCAACTTATGTAAGTGAAAACACACAGCTTTCAGTCAGGCTCATTTTATGAGTGTACAGAAGGAAAAATAGGAAGAAAAAATTACACATCATCTACTGCTACAACCAGAACTGCACTCAAGCAAATGAGCACAATTAACAGATTGGATCCCAGGTTCAGGAAATGTCCAGATCCAGATCCACCAGACATGACAGCCTATCTGGAAGCTCTCACCACTGCCTCATAGAAAACCTGACAGATGCTCACCAGAATCATTACAAAATTTTCTGGCTAATCCCCAAAAACTTCTAAACAGATGTTAAAGTCCCTACTTTAATTCATTCTGAATTCAACAACTGAGGACATAATGAAACTAGATCAGGTGGGTCTTTTAAAGTATAAATCATAAAATGGTATAGGTCAAAGTGCTGTTTTCCCAGTGATGAGAAAGTAGGAAGATATAGTAGTGGATGAATAGGCATCGCGGGAAGAAGATACAACACATTGTAGCCAGATCCCCATCGATGTTAAAAATGAAAGGCATTAAATTGAAAGGAAAGGCAGCAGAAAATACATCTTAGAGGATGGCACAGTCCAGAGACCATTTCATCAGTGGTTTTGAATTATCCACAGTTCCTTTTGCCAAAGTTTCAGACAAAAAAAAAAAAAAAAATTCAAAATCATTTTCAAGACCATTATTAAAACATTTTGGCTCCTGAAAACTACTTTTCCAGCCTTTTTTTTTTTATTATTTTATTAGACCATAAATATGTCAATACAATTTCATTAGAGATACAATGAAAGACAGTACCGGCAACAGTGGCAAATGGGTTCATTCGACAATTTGCAAAACAAGAACTGTCAGTATCCCCCTAGCTTTTCCTGATGATGCTTCAGGCTTTGGACTGCTTCCCCAGGGCAAAAAGCAGATAAAATGAATAAATGGCTTCCCCCCAGCAATATGAGAAGTCTATTAAACAGCTTTGTGGCTGTGCGCTTTCTAGGAACAGGCATTTAGCACAGCAGAAGGTGCTGACTTCTTTTGAACTAAACCAGGTAGAATTCAGGCCAAAAGAAGGGGTTTGGTTCTCCCTTGGTGCTGCCCTTCGAGTGAGAAGCCCAGCAGCACATTTGTGGAGGCACAAATAGCTTGTGGCAGGGTCTCCCCAGCAACAGAGGACGGGGGGGCTGGTGGGAGATGGCAGACCCAAAAGCCAACCACAGTGGTTCCCCAGGGAGGAGAGGTGGTCTCCACCATGGAGGCAGAGCCCCCAGGAGCTGGGCCAGCAGCGCTGGGCACCGGCAAGGCTCCCTCAGGGTTTGCCCAGCTTCTCTTTCTCCGGCAGGACTCTCTGCCAGCCATTAGCAGAGACAGGATATTTGGCACTCTTCGCTTCTCACAACACCGTAAGGCAGACTGTTTTTTCTGCCTCTGAATCCAGAAACCACAGGGCTCAAAACAAGCTACGCAGAATTGCTAGACAACATATTTGAAATCCTCTCTACCTAATCTGTTGCATTTCAGGGGTCTTGTTTTGATCAAAATACTCTTTAGTTCTTGACAAACTACCTTGTTTTCTAAATATACTCCTTCTCCCCACTTCCATTATGTCCCGAGGGGGAACAAGCCTAGGATATTAAACCACATGGACTGAAGCTACAGTATGGATATACTTTTTACTACCAACAGAAGGAAATGACAGGAAAAGAGAGGAAGACACATTAATTCACAATTCCCTTAGGGGAAATAGCTCCAGCCCCAGCCTCCATATGTACTATTACTTCAAGGATTATCTTCATTGAAAAGTATTCCCAGTGTAAACACGAAAGTCTGTATTTCTTCAATATTGAAAAAAACACATCTTGGCTTTGGTTTAGTTGAATTCTTCCTTTTTAACCTAAAGAAAATCAAGCAAGAAAACAACAACCAAACAAAACACATCATTTTTATGCTAAATGTTTTAAACTATCAATCACCAAGTTTTTGAAACTTGCCACATCATTAAACACCACTAAAAGCCACACAGAACAAAAACATTATCACTACAGATACACCGCTTGAGCACAGGCTCATGAAGGAAGATGTTTTTACAGCATTTCCTGAAAAATCCACATAATTAGATAGCCTCTACAGTGGAGCTGCCTCTTCCCTGCTGGGTCTGAACATACCCCTTACAGCAAGGAATTACTTAGCGCCTAGCAGCAGGACTAGCAGTAGTCTCTCTCGCTCTGCCATTATAACCGAGTTGGACACTGCACTTGTGTTGAAATATCCTGGGTTCAAACCCCTGCAGACTGCAGGCAGTCTTTGTGTCTGAATTCATTCACAGAAAGTGCAGTTTGAGATGATTAAGGGTTTTTTCTTTATGGAAGTATTCTATTACCACTTAACATGAAATATATAGGAACTGCCTCAGTGCTGGTCAGTTCATTAAAGAATCAACTGTTCTTTCTCCATTACCATAAAAGTGGACCTATTTTTGAGAGCTTTTCTGGTCACATGCAGGCTGGATATTAAATAAAATTGGAGAGCCTACCTGAAGCACCAGCAAAGAGGGAACATGAGCTCTAAGAGTGTGGGAAATCTTGAGAGGAGCTTTACAATTGTGTGAACATGCTGTCAAAACAAGGACTAGTCAAAAAATACCATCCTCTGCAGCCCAAAATGTGCCTGTCAATGCACCCATACTTAATCCAAGGCAGCCCTCCAAGATCAGTTGTCCTGACTGCTGGCACACCTGTCCCATGCTGGAGATATGCTGGAAGCTGTGTGGTCCCTCAGCTGGAGCCAGTCTGCTGGTAATCCCTCCCAGAGTCCCGTTTGGTTGCAAGCGCCAGCAGCTGCCCAGGGAAATCGGCATCACTGCCATTTCATGCTGGAGGTGGCAGTAAAAGTGACAAGAACATCAGTCTCACTCTGCTGAAATGCCCTGTCCTGGGAGTTTGTCACTCAGCACAGATTTCAGAATCAGAAAAATGCTTCTACCTCACATGACACTGAGGTAGAAAACAGGCCCAGAAAGAGAGGGATGGGGAGGTTATTTCATATCATGGAAGCTTCTCTTTTAGGCTAGCTCTTCTAAAGGGTGAAAAACAACTCCACAGTACCTGGAGTTTGACAACATGCCCTCTTCTTGGCCCCAAAACTCTCATGCCATCTTTCAGTTCCTCCTCTAAGGACCCAAGAGTTTTCCAACATGTCATAAAATCATTCTTGGCTCTTCTGGATTAGTTTGGACACAACTCATTTCAATTAAACAAGGCTTCCAGTAATGTATTTCAAACACTTTTGATTGAACATGTAATGAGTAAAAATGGCTGGGAGGAGTGACAGTGACCTACTTGGGGAATTTCTCCTGCAAAGGAAATAAATAGAAGGTTGTTAGATACTTTTGCACTGCATAATCAGTTTGCACTGTTAGTATCCCCAGACAGTGGGCATGTGTATAAGAGGGTGCTGCAGTTGGGATCATTACTCCTCACCAGTAACGGCTGCAGCAGCATCTTTCTGACACCACTTTCCTGCGAGGAACCCAGAGGAAAGAACAGTGACATTATAAAACTGCTGTGAGCATGAAGTTACTGCCCCTTCCTCAGAGTCTGACCTCCACAAGCAAAAGCTCTCTCCCCAGCCCCTGAAGGCACAGTTAATAAACTTCAAGTCCCTGTCTTTGCAGTGAGAGTGCTTTCCTGGAAATGGGGACCTGGATCCTACCCCAACTCTAATTGCTATCTACAGATTTTACATGAAACAATCATTGGGTAAAACATGGAAACAACCAATGAGCAGAAGGATGTAGTGCTGCCAGCAGTGAATCCCCAGCAGTCCTTCCTCCACCTCTCACATCCCCCTCCTGACCTGCAGAGTAACAGAGATCTTCCTCCTGCTCATTTCTTATTTTGGTACCAGTTCTGAGCCTCCTCCTCCCTGGGGCTCTCTCCTGCACCCTCCCTGGGAGGGCGTCTTTGGCTATCATACCCCCTTGTGCTGGCCTCTTCCAGGAACAGAAGGACGCTTTCATGATGAACATGTGCATCATGAGTCCGTAGGAAAAATAACCATATGCTGTAGCACAGCCTGTGATTTCAAAACAGAAGCTCTTCCTGCATCAGAGTTGAAGCAAAGCTTTAAAGGCCTTTTGCAGTGCAAGATCTCCCACTAACTGGGAAGTGCAGAATGGGTAGGAACTGGGTCCAGGTCTTTTACCAACATGCAGCAAAATAAAAAAACCTCCACAAAAATATCTGTATCTATGACGTTATTTACCTGCATTTGAAAACCACCCTCACTTCATGGCATCTGAACCACATCTGTCTTCATAACAGCGACTTCCCATCTTCCACATCAATACATTTAATTCTTTAATGTTCTGATATCAGCAAGGACATTAAAACCATTACAAAACATGTCAGTAAAACATATGCCCATTACATAAACTTATATGAATGCAGTGGGACTAAAAGCTGTGCCATTATGTTAGTACTATTGAAAACACATATCTATATGTATAGATGTGTGTGTGTTAGTAGCTATATTGATACAGTAAGTGTATGTGTGAAATCCAGCCCACTGCTGTCAGTAGCAAAACTCCCTGTGGATCCAAAATTATACAGAACTTCATCTCACAAGCAGATTTACAGGTATTCTAGTTGAGATGTTGAAGACCACCAGGAGGATTTGGCGTCCAAATTCCATATGCAACTTCAAAAGTATTTGCTTTGAAAATCTGGATGTATAGTCAACTGCACTAATTGGTTGGCAAACACACCTGTAAGTTGCTGCCAAATTATTGTTTAGCTACAAATAATTGTAGTGCACACTCATATGAACTTTATTTATGAACATGTTTTCCCAAGAGCACAACTGTGGGTGCAAATGCACACATCCCATCCTGACAATTCAGTCCTTACCTTGTATCTGCTATTCAGGCCTTAAAATCCCACATACAGGAAACAAACGGAAAAGAATTAAAAAGGTTTTCCCCAGACTTCCCCTGGAGCAATACCCAAAATACACTGTTTGGTTTATCCTTGCTGAAATCTTGAAATCAAACAAGCAAACCCCTCAAATGAGCTTCTCAGGTCTGAGCAGATTCAGCTTAATTTGCCACAGCCCTTTGTGGAGCTGCTGTTGCAGGGAAAGCAGCAGGTCTTGATCTTGGCCTCCAACAGATGGCCCCAACAATATGACAGTAATAGCATCTGACATGTGTTGTTTCAATGATCTCTCTATCTTTCGGAGAAGTATGCAAGCATTACATACCATGTGCTGCTTCAGATTGTTATTTTTGGCATGCTTCTGCTGGCATATGTTATGATGAACCATTCACAACATATTACATTTCCATCATAAAATAAAGAGGAAATAAGAGAGTAGGTCTGCAAGCCTATCATTTAAACCTGTTCCCAAGGTAATGTTTCCTTTGCATAAGGGTCAGCTCCAAAGAAACCAAAACCCAAACTGCATATTGAGGGATTAGCTGTATTGCAGGAAGTAGAGTCCTGGGGATGGTACAGAGACAGATTGATGGAAATATATATGGCTTGGCTCTCAGAGTGCTTCACAGTGACACATAATCAGAGTTTTCTACAATGAGCATCAAACTGGCAAACTGCAGTCTGAGTGGCACCTGGTAATTAGGGAGCTATGAGGAGGGGAATGGAGGTAAGTCAGAAAGGACTGAAGGTCCCATCAAAGTGGAGTTTACCTGATAATTACAGGGGTAATGAACATTTCCCCTTCCAAGTCCAGAGGGTTTTCTTAAGCAACTTGTGATTTTACTCATTGCCAGGTTTAACGAAACAGGATTTCAGGCAGTGAAATGCTTTCAACTGCAAGTAGCAAAATCTAGCTAAAGCAGAAACATCAATGATTTTCACTGAGTGCAAGTCATTGAAAAGTCTTAGCATCATAAACTACTCCTGATTGCTTTTTTCACAAATGAGCTGCTGCCAAATAGAGGACAGACGGCCACAGGGAAACCCATCTCAGCTGCTTTCCTCAATTTGCAGTTACACCCCAGACCATTTTTCCCCCTTAAAAGCTTATCTAGCTCCTCATAAAATTATTTATTGTTATTGCTATGTGGGTTGTTTATTCAGTCGATGGAGGACAGGCTCCGGCAGCCCTCCCTCCTTACCCCTCCAGGCCCTTACCTCTCCTTGACTTCAGCCAAAGCTGCCTTCTCCTCTGGCTTGGTTCAGCCTCACTCAGCTCCCACAGCCTCCTCTCTCTTTCACAGTCCTGTGCCTTTTTTTAAGCCACCTCTTCTCCAAAGAAGCAGGGACTCCTTTTAGTGCCTCTGAAGGAGCTTTTAATCAGAGAGGTGTGAAAAAGCTACAATACAGAGACAGAGGTGGAAAAAAAATAACAAGCTTGGTTGTTAGGTTTAAAAGAAGAAAGACAAACATTTTGCAGCATAGCCTTGAATTTTTCTTTACAGGAAGAGGAACGTTGCGTGCATTTGTAACAAAGATGCCAAAACTTGTGCAAAGCTGCATTAGTTGCCCCAGAAGCATTAGAGATGTTTCAGGAGTCATAGCCCTCGAAAGTGGTCACTTCTCTCCCATTCTGGCTTTAGGCCATGAGAGGGGCTTATTAAAAAATGGAGACTAAGAATGGAGAGTGCCAGCCAAGTGACATGGAGAAGTATGTCTGACTACAGTGTACTGAACACCTGCTGGGAAAAAGCAAGGGGGAAAGCAGGGAAGAGTGGGAAAGGGGAGGTCTTCCGAAAAAGCACCTGAGCAGGGAAGGAGCCACTGTGATGGAGACAAGGCCAAATGCTGACTGGTGCTCTTTTGATACAGGACAGACAGGGGAAGACATGAGTCTCCATGAAGCCACTGGGGTGTCAACACCAATGCCAGCATCTCCAAGTAACAGCACTCAGGCTATTCACACATACTCACTCACACTGGTCTCCATGATGGCTCAGATTACCTACAGCAGAAAGAGTAGGAAAACGAAGAAGGAGAAGAGGCAACCAGCCTGCTTCGCAGGAGGGACAATCTCAGATGGCTCTGGAGTAAGACTTCTGCCTTTGGCTGCAGTGCAACAGAAGTGGCTGCCCTTGGTGGCTGGGCATTGTGATGGGTGAGACAGCCAAAGCTCCAGCTCCCATTTGTTCTGCAGTCACCAGAGGGGCTCAATTTGTCACCCATATGCAGAAGACATCTGATGCCTTCTTCCTTTCTGTATCATTGCTCTTCTTTCCTGTGCTTTTATTTTCCTGCACATCAAAGCATGCCCCTTCCAAACCTTCAGATAAAACACTCAGCAATAAAGCAAGTGGCACTGACACTGAGTGAAACCAAGGAGTGCGAAGCTGGCACTTCACTGAGATGAATGAGGTGGAAAGGTTCATGCTTTTTGGTTAAGGCTGCCTGCAGACAGACAAAAAACATTAGGTTAATTAGACTGGGACTTTTTTTTGGCAAACGAAACTGTTAGAAATTCACTAGTTTTAACAGATTCGGTACTCTATGACACAGTCACACCAGTCTTTTAAACTCAATTCACTTAGGCACAAGGAAGTTATTTTACGTGAAATTATAGAACAAAACTGTCATTTCTCCCTAAACGAAAGGAACTTTTCCAGACAGCTCCAATCCATGCTCATCTTTACAGTTCAGTACTCATTCAAGAGCAGCTCTAGCCTGAGTAATATCTCTGCAGAAAATGGCACAGACTCCATATTTACAATTTTTGAAGAGACTTCCACATCTACTCACCTTGTTAAAAGTTAAAAGGAATTCATTGCTTTCTCCCAGACTACTGTCCTCCAAATTCAGCCTGGACCCTAAAATTCAAAAAAAAAAAAAAAAAAGGGCTATTGTAGTCGTTTTTCCACTATCTATCTCAGACATCATTAGTAATAAGGACATAAAATGTAGTCAGGAGTTTTAACCATCTTAGTCATTGCTGTGGTGCCCGCAGGATATGCGGGAAGACTACAGCCAGCCTGTAGGTCCTGTCTGTAAGGGGGCACTTGTTGTCCCACCATCACTGTGCTTGCCTCCTACCTCCCGTCTGTTAGCACAAGTAGTGCCATGGAGCCTGCCATATCGACAGCCACCCTCTTTTACGCTGAAATAAAGGGTTACCCTTTTCTCCTTTGGTCCTTGCTAACCACAAAGGAGGCCAAAATACCAATATCTCCATCAAACAACATAGAAACTTCACTTCTCTTTTTTTAATCAGGGCAAGATAGTTCTTGTGCTAATGCAAATTCCCACTGTACCTCTGAGAGGAATACTCACTCTAAGCAGTAGTAGCTAAGCTAAAGGAAAAGTAAAATCCAAGTAACTTCATCCTAACATTAGGTTTCACCTTGCTCCCTCCAGATCTTGATGCACAGAGCCTGAGTTCTTAGCAGAGATGGACCATGCATCAACAGCTGCAACATCCAGCCTAGAGAAGAAGTGCTTGATTCTTTTCTTTCAGGCAGAAGACCTCCTGTGGCTTTGGTCAGTTCTGCTTCCAGAAGGCTACTGTATTTTGGAGGAGATAAAGGACTTTCCCTGCCTGAGTTTTAAAAGGGGCAGACAACACTTTCCTGATTTTGTGAAATTAGTCCTCCTGGTTCCAATCAACTGTTCATGACTTCCAGGAGATTTGCTCAGGGAAATGCCTCATTGGAAATCACAGTCAGACTTAGGCAGTTGCTGAGCGATGACAGTGGCAATTCTGGGTCTTTCCAGAGATTTAAGCATAGGGAAATGCCAGAGTCAATCCTTGTGGCACTTAAAGAATTAATGTATCTCTAGGCTGTAAGCAAGAAAGGAGGTTGCATTTTCCATGTTTTTTGACTTAGGTGTCTACGCTTTGCCTGAACAATACTTTCATGCCCTCTTTTTTGGCACTGATGTCTAAATTGAGGAAAAGACCTGCTGAAGACATTGGGTATTTTCCTACTAAATGGCTACGCCTTTAATTAACTCCTACATAAGTAGAAAATTGACAGCCTGATATCATGCCTGATGTCAGTGCTGGTGACATTAAGATTGATTGTAAGGGGCTCTCCATTCTGTAATGAGACTGGTACTTTATTCAGTTCCTGGTGAAAGCTAGAGAGCAGGAAAGATTAGGCTGGTGGAAGATGAAAATGTTACTGGGAGAAGCACTCAAGGAACATTATAAACAACCTTTGGATAGAAAAAGCCTTACTTTGGTTTGCAGCCGAAAGGCCTGGTTAGATGCCCAACCAGCACCTGGCAATCATGTAGCTGCATTAGCTGGCATGGGGGCTCTCAACTCCAGCTGGTCAGGAGCTTGCAAAATGACTGTCCATTACATTTATTATCTCCTGATTATTCTATTTACAACACATGCTCTCCCCAGGGGGGGCCCTGGACAAGCTGCTGCAGAATCACTGTATGCAGCAGTTGTACTGTGGAGGCTCCTACTGTAAGCACTCGCCTTCGGCACTCAAGAATCTGTACTGGCAAGCTGTTAGTTTTCACCTGTAATTACCAAAATGGCTTGGGATCTCCCTGTCTGTGAGACACTTCTCTCCTCAGGTGATCAGACTGTCACAGTGGCACCCAGAGGATACGCTCAAGCTGTTGCCTTGTCAATTTAAGGAAGAGGAGGACCTGCTTGCAATGATTTTGCTGAAGAGGGCTCCAATCTTTGAGGTATTTTCTCTTAGCTTTAGCAGAAAGGTAAAATTTTGTGGAATCTCTTGTCTTTCACAAGTACCTCATAAAATCTAACAAAGCTTTTGCAGTGATGAGAGTGGTAAAGAGGAGGCATGCAATCAGTATTTGTGAGTTGGACAGATCACTGCATATCTACATTTCACTACTCGGCACTTAATCTGTAAATAAAAAGGACACCACTGGGTTATGCATCCAGATCAGAAAAAATGAAGGACTGTATCTTTTCTGTGAACTTTCAGGAGAGTGGGGGTGGAAGAGAACACAGGTCACAGACAGAAATACATCAAATCAATGGCAAGACTTGAACTGGCAAAAAGATTTCACACTTCCGAGGGGGACACAGCAGCCCTCCACATTTTCATTAACAAAAGAACCCGTCACCTACTATTTCCAAACAATCCATCCACAGCATTCAGATCAAACACCCAAACCATCAACACTGTGAGAACAAAGAACGCAGTTCAAGCTTAATTTCTTTCATTTTTTTTTCCTTTGTAAAGCACCACACATCTCGGCCTGATTTTTGTTTTGCCTACAACTCTCTACCTGATTTACATTCACATGCCAATATGCCTGCTATCAAATTTGCTCACACCATTTCCTTGTAGACCCCAAGAGCTGAGCATAGAAAGTTAATGTTAGTAGTTTAATGCCTTGAGATGGAGAATTAAAAGCTGTTCTCCTGGCATCAAATTAACCCCAGCTTTTTTGAATATAAAGTATAAAGCAAGGGGCAACTCCCTTGGTCTTTATCAGATGGGTGAAATATGCCCACATGTACAGAGACTGAGATTAACATGAATTTACATAAAACAATATGGACCTATGTGGAAGAGTGGGCTGTATGAGGGAATACAAGAACCAACGCACATCGCATACAGGCAATCATTATTCTGTAGGAATGGTCACATTTTTTCCATGTGATGGATGAACAGCAGGTTGACTGTGTTTTGACACTGATTTTTGGAATAGATCCTTGAAATTAGCTAATGGGCTCAAAGAGAATGAGGATATGAACTTACTGATTCCAGATAACAATATCCTCAGTTTCTACCCCATCCATAGAGCTATATCTTTGGTGTATGTCTTACTTCACCACCTCCAGAAGTCCAGGAGAATGAGGCTCCATCTGTGGTTTTCTGGAAGCTCCCCTGTGCCCCTGCCCTGTGCGGCCTCCCCACACCCCAGCATGGGCTTTCTTCCTCGTTCTCCTTTCAGGCCCATGTGTCTGCCAGCTAATAAAGTAGGGCTGTCACCTTGACAGGGTGAGGAGTGCTGGAGACACCCTGTGCTATGGCACCTACCATGGGTGTAAAACCCAGCCCCTCCTTCCCCTGCTGCCTGATCAGAGCAGACAAGGAGCAAGAATTAAAACGCCACCCATCCTTTGCATGGGTATGGCTGCAGTTGATGGTTGCACAATACCAAAACGCAGCCTGTGGCTCTGCCTCCTCACACTCCTGCACACGCGTCAGCCCTGAGCTGTCACTCAGGCAAATATTTTCCTGGCCTTGCCCCAAGCAAGTGACTGACTTCCAGGGAACCCCACTGGGAAAGTCCCCTGGGTGCAGCCCAAGGATGTGAACAGCCCCTTGTCATCAGCAGTTCCCTGGGGTTAATTACCCCTTTCAACACAGCAGCTGTAGATTCTTCAGGGTTATATAAACAATGCCTGTTTCCTTGTCTATTGAAGTTACAATCTGGCCCCTCATCACCATACTTTGTGGGCTGTAATTATAACATTATTACTGGTTATCCATCCTCTGTGAAGTAAAGTAATCTTGACTACACCAGTTAATCAATACTTGGACAAATGAACTAAGTTTTTCCCTGGGCCAAGACAAGTAATTGTAATTATTAGATGTGAGCAGCTGGTGAAGTACAGTTACTAACATGTATCCGGTGAAGTGAAGCTTAAGTATCTACCAAAAGACCCTGGTTTCACAGAGGCAGTATTTCTTAAAGTGTAGTTAAGCACTTGTCAGAAACCATTAGCTTTAACTAATCAGTTATCATCCTAAGGAATGACAAGTGAGAGTCTAGTGGACTGGCTGTTGAGGTCCCGTGTTGACACCATTGTCCATCTGTCCATGTGAGCACTGAGCAGAAGGCATTGCATTCACAGTGAGGTCGCAGGGCATCAAAGGGAAAAGCATCAGAAGGCAGGGTGGATACAGACCAAAGAAAACAGTAATTTACTACAAGTCTTGAACACTCTGAGGCATCTGGTAGTCAGCATGGGCTAGTTACGTTATGTTTGCTCTGTTTTCTGCGGAAGAACCACACATGCAAATTTGCAGAACCCTGGGCAGCAATTACAGCATAGGAGACCATGGAAAAATCTGCTCAGAAAATAATCTGGCCTCTTTTTAATTTACATGTACACACATACACACACTGAAAAACTGTATTGCCTGAGGAGCCACACACTAGATTAATGAGGGCAAATGGTAATTTAAACAGAAGGGAAGGAGGGTAATAAAATACTAGTTTGCCTGTTTGCTTTAGTGTTCTAAAAAGACTAGAATAAGTTAGGTTTTGTTTAGGGCTTTACAGATCCCAGTACTGGGAAATGTCCAACAGTGAAATACGTGTGCAGGCTGCAAGCACTTAGGCGAATGTGTGAAAGTAGATGCACTGTCTGTCATCTTAGCACAAAACATTGTACAGGGATCTGCAAGAAACAAAGGTCCTTTCTACAGCAGCAAAGATGAAACCATCTTCTGAAAGGGAAACTCAAGTCATCTTTCACCATGCTGTAGCACTCCAGGCAACTGAAAGTAAGGTTAAAGATGGAATCAAAGGGCACAGATGCTGTCTATAACAACTTCTGGGGTGAGACTGCCAGGCAGGCTGGCCAGGAGAGCAGTCACTCTCTTGAACTTGGTGATGGAAAAGGGAGGTTTCTGTTTCCACTGCTTGCTTACCAACAAAAGAAAAAACAGTTTATGGTTTCTTTCCCTTATGCTATGCCCAGTAGAGAGCAGAAACTCAGGAATTCAAGCGAACACAGAGAAATCTCCTGTAGCTCCTTAGTAACAGCAATGGCTTTGTGCAAAGTTTGCTCAGACCTCCTGTAAGACAGCCTTGGAGCTACCATGATCTATACTTCTCAGATCAAAGAGTCACCTAACTGCCAATGACCATCCCAGCATGGTAACTCTTTGGGCAGATTCCTCCTGCTCCTCCAGACCTGTGATTTATTCCAGAGCTAATCAAAATAGCAGATTTCACTTAAGGTCAGACCGCTGCCAAGGTTTGCCTGGAACTTAATAAGGTCAGAAAGATCCAGGATGAAAGCTGCTCAACTGAATGGAGACACCTAGTAATGCTACATCTGCAGTAATTACCCAAGGCTAATTTTACAGAGAAAAGCACTCACAGGTTACGTTTCATTTCACCCGTAAGTAAACACTTCATAGAATAAATTTGCCCCATATTCACTCCTGCAATCTGAAGGGAATGAATGCTGCATTTCTGTGTTTTACAAGGAGTGGAATAATTGTACCACTGCAAATTCCCAACCATGAAGCCAGTGCTCCTGGTTTGTCCACTTTGCCTACAGCTAGGCCCAGTGTACTGCTCCCGGAAAGGACAGCAGTAAAATCACCCTGAGTCTCAGCAGACATTTAAACAGGTACCTCTGTCCCAGTGCCACTGAGGGATGTAGACCTGGAACTGACGATTCTCCTCCTGTGCCTGGACAGGGGTGCTAATAGCTTAGCATTTGTAAGAAACTAACAAAAATGGCGCTTTTATTTTTTTTCTCTTAATATACAAAGATTAGGTAGCTCTTCAGCTATTGACAATCTTAAATCTCTCTCCCCTAGCAAAGTGACGTACTGTTTCTCTCTACTTTCTATCCCTTTTCCATTATAAGAACAAGACAGGTACTTTCCTTCTGCTATGCAGAGTTCCCCCTCGGGTCTCCAGGAAAAATGTGCAAAATGGGTGCTATGAAATTCATGCTCTTCAGCTGCGCTGAGGCCACTGGCAGGTCACATTCCCATCAAGGTAGGTTCTCTCTGCTGCCTGCCCTATCTCCTCAGCAAGATCCTAGATTTCAGCACCTACATTGACTGCTGCTGCCACCACCAATGTAAGTGGCTTTCAGACTAAAAGCATTTTTAGTACCAACTTTATACTTACGATGAGCATAAAGGTAAGGTAGACACAGATTCTCCCATGAAATGACAGTCTCATCACTATCTAGCAGCAACAGGTAATTATAGAATCATAGAATAGTAAGGGCTGGAAAGGACCTCAAGATCATCGAGTTCCAACCCCCCCGCCATGGGCAGGGACACCTCCCACTAAACCATGCCATCCAAGGCTATGTCCAACCCCACCTTGAACGCCGCCAGGGATGAAGCATTCACAACTTGCTGGGTTTTTTATATTTTAGCTATGTAATTTGAAGTAAGACTCCTAAATCCTCAACTATGCAGATAATTATATTTATTAATTGCTTTCGTCTTTATAGCCATTGCTTTCTTCCACCTAACCCATTGACTCTCACTGGATTTTAAGAGCTCTACTGAATTTATAGCTTGGAACAGCAACTGCCCTTTTACAGTAAGTTTGTCCAGAATCTCCTTCCAAATAGCCCTGATAAGCACTAAAGTATCATAAATAGTCAATATTAACAAGTGGCTAATTACACTCTTCTGGAAGGCTGTTCAATTCAAACACTGATCCCATGAGCAAGAAACGCATGCGGTCAGGGCTGGCACACAATCATTTCCAGATTAAAAACTGAACCTCCTTATAGTCCAAGTGATTTCTACTCTCAGTAAAACTGGGGTTAAAGGCAGAAAAATGTCATCCTGTCTTGTAAAGCAGCTTAGCACATTTACCAAATGCCTCTGGGAGATGCATCCCTTTTTCATCAGAGCTTTATGTGGCCAATTCAGCTGTAACAGTTCTGGCTATTAACAGTTCTACTATTGACAATCTGATAAGTGGACTCAAACAGGAAACATTTTGTGATTTCCTTTCACAAACCTGGATGGGAAAAACATTAAATAGAAATTGAAAACCAAGTTCCATTGGCATTTTTCTTTCAGACCAATTTTCCCAGGAAATTTAACTCCATTTTCAGAGGAGTGTTCCAATAGACCACTGGAAAGATAAACATTTGCTTCATTTCCCTTCCCTCCAGCCTTAAACAACCAGCATTTATACAGTTATTTTTATTCTTTTCAGATACCACAGCCTTGCCTGTTTATAAAATGTAAGAGGTAGACAGATAATTGTACTATTTCACTAGTAAACAGGGAGCTGAATATGAAGCTGAGCTCAGAATTGGAAACCCTGTCAGAGTGTTGGTGAATCACTGTATGAAACAAATTGTTCACTTTCTGTTCAGTCCATTAGCTACAAGGACAGAAAGAATTGCTCTCACAATGCATAATGCTGCAATTTCCTATATTCACTTAGCACTTCCCCTTTCCCTTCTGCAAATCAGAGGCATTACTTTTGAGATTTAATTCGCTCCTGCTAACCACCTTCTTTCCCCAGTCTGACAAACCAAGCTATTGCTTGGTGAAAATGCAACAGCTTTTATACAGCATTCACAAATACAGTGCTTTTCCTCTCCTTCGGAAATAAGGTAATGGCAGGAAAACACAGGTAATTATATAGATGCCCCTCCACCTATCCAGCTTCAACAGCCCCCCTTTCAATTCTTTTGAGCTTTTTGAGAGATGGTGTATCAGAACTGAATTCACATGAACCCCATGCCATTAGTATGCCAGACTTTGTGTTGACATCGTGATGAGAAAATCAGTACTTGCCCACAGGTCCCACACAGTTGCTCATGTTCCTTCCTTGTGTTTGTAAGCTTGGGGGAGCCTTTGACATTTTTAATAGTCCCCCAAGTGTTAGGGTTCCTAAGCAAGCTATTTAACGCACTTCTGCCTCTGAACTGGGACAAGGAAAAGTGCATTGGTACAACTGAGAGCCCTGACTCTCCAGGAGAACTTCACTCCAGCGATGAGGCTGGGCCTTGCATCTCAGGCAGAACTATGTGCCACCAGCTATTCATGCTCAGACCCGCACTAGGCTGCCTACCTCTGCATGGCAATGGCCTGGGCAGGCACAGCAGTGAGAACGCACACAGCCCTTGAGATCCACTGAAGATCTACTCACCTCAGAGAAGAGGGGGGGACACTGTGCAGCTGAGAATGACCACCTGCACAGCTTCTGCAGGATGACCACAATGGGGGGAGACCAGGAAAGGATAGCGGTGTCGTCTATCATAGCATCATGGAGCACGCTGGATTGGAAAGGTCATCTAGCTCCAACCCCCCTGCCACAGGCAGGGACACCTCCCACTATGCCTGGTACTTACAGGGACGGTGCTGGTGGGCATTCATCATGTTGGGTCTTACTCAAGCCAAAGTGAGGTATGAGAAGAAAAACATCTGAAAGGAGAGCTATGAAATAAAATTCTTGGCACTTTCCAACCTCTCTTTGCTAACTTCCCTGCACATACGACAGCACACACTAATTGATCCTGCTACACAGACACCCACACACACAGCCTGAGGGGTTGCTCTATAAAAGCAACCCACAGAAGATGAAATGTGGTCATTTGAGGCCACAGGAGAAGCAACGAGTGGGAGCTCTGCTTTGAGACTCAAGTGCCTTCCTAACTTCTGCTCTTGTCAATGAGCATGGGCCAAGAGTTTTTCCTTGGACGTATGAACTGTGCTGACCAATACTAGGAGGAAGCAACGAGATCTTGGAAAAGGTCAGACCTCATTGCCTCTGTATCTTCTGTGCACTGTATCTTTATTCTGGAGATAACATTGCAAAAGAGGCTTTAGAAAATGCCAGCAAATGAAATAAGGAACAGACCTTGTATGCCTGACTTACGGCTCTAGCTCCTGCTCCAGCAGACACAGATCTATCTCAGAATACAGTGACTGGATTTGAGACCTGAAGGTAAAATGTAGTATTTCAGTCCAGCAACTATGAAATCTTGTTTGAGCTACTTATAATTGAACTGACTGGCACTGGCACTGAAATGCCTCTTGGAATACGTGCTGGTTTTGCAGCAGTTGAGATTTTGACTCCCTTGCTTTTTCACAACTTTACCTACAAGTGATCTGTCAGGGGTAATCATTAAAAGGGAATTCAACCAAAATGGAATTCGTCCTCTAGACAAATTCTGTTAGAGCGGCAAATCCACTGTGTGCATAACCTTAAACTCATTTACCATTAACTGGCTGCACTCACATCCGTGAGGCTAGCATTTCACTACAATGAAGGATGGTGAGACAGGGTAGTATTTTAGGTGTACCCATCAAGCCATGGGAAATGACAGAATCACATCTTCAGCATTACTCTACTTTGATGTTAAGTAGCAAGATCGGGAAGTGATTTTGGTGGCAACCAAAAGAAAAGCTCACGGCAGAAAGTGCTAAGAGCATCAACCATTCCATAATTAACATATGTCTTGATAATTCTTATGGAAAAATAAAACAGCAATGTTTCAAAACATGAGCTGGCAGTGTGCGCTTGCAGCCCAGAAGGCCAACCGTATTCTGGGCTGCATCAAAAGGAGTGTGACCAGCAGGTCGAGGGAGGTGATCCTGCCCTTCTACTCTGCTCTCGTGAGACCTCACTTGGAGTATTGCGTGCAGTTCTGGTGTCCTCAACATAAAAAGGACATGGAAGTGTTAGAACAAGTCCAGAGGAGGGCCACGAAAATGATCAGGGGACTGGAGCACCTCTCGTATGAAGATAGGCTGAGAAAGTTGGGGCTGTTCAGGCTGGAGAAGAGAAGGCTGCGTGGAGACCTCATAGCAGCCTTCCAATACCTGAAGGGGGCCTATAGGGATGCTGGGGAGGGACTCTTCATTAGGGACTGTGGTGAGAGGACAAGGGGTAATGGGTTCAAACTTAAACCGGGGAGGTTTAGATTGGATCTGAGGAAGAAATTCTTTACTGTGAGGGTGGTGGGGCCCTGGAATGGGTTGCCCAGGGAAGCTGTGAATGCTTCATCCCTGGCGGCGTTCAAGGTGGGGTTGGACATAGCCTTGGATGGCATGGTTTAGTGGGAGGTGTCCCTGCCCATGGCGGGGGGGTTGGAACTCGATGATCTTGAGGTCCTTTCCAACCCTAACTATTCTGTGATTCTGTGATTCAGCAAAAGAAATAGAAAAATAGAACTGATTTATTAGGAAATAAAGTGATTATTTTTTTTTGTGCCATGCTGGTCTCAAATCACCCATTTTGTCTCCTGTGGAGAAGCAGGACTGTTCGGCTCTGGAGGGCTTTATTGCTGCCCTGTTACCAGAACTGTATCCATGCTGAAGCTAACACAGAAAGCAGTGATGTAGGTGTATTTGGGTTGCATTTCCGGTCATGCACCAGTTTAACACAGTCTGAAATCTACCTCCTGCTGCTTTGCAAACAGCTGTTTTACTCCAAAGGTGAAGTGTGGCAACAGTAGCTTCTTCTCCACTGTTTTTCCTGGACATCTGAAATTTCTGAGTACATTAAAAGATGTCCACCTGAATTTCCATCATCCACTTGCATTTTGAAGTATATGACTATGTAACCCATTTTACACTTATTCCACCTGAATAGTCCACTCCAGGCCAAATCCCAAGAAGATGACAGCACACATTTTCAGTCTTGTCTTACCATCTCAGCTGTCAGCAAAGAAATATGAATTCTTACTCTAAGCTGTTGGAGGGCCTTTTTTAACTAAATGTAGTTGTTCTGAATAGACATCACTGCATTGTGGTTATTTTCGTGTTTCCTTGTGGTTTTCTCTAGGATCAGTTGCAAAATGAAACAACAGAGGTTTCATGGAGTATTTCAACTGGGGTGGACATTATTTAGCCTCAAGATCAGTTAAGTTACAAAAAATTGCCAGTAAAGATGCCAAAGACATCTCTACAGTCCTCACTATGTCAACTAGGGGGACCCATTACTAATAAACATTCACCAGTATAACCAGAATCTTTCTTAGCTCTGTCTCAAACATACTTTGAAGCCCAGAAAAGGAATCTGTCACTGTTGTCCTACTCTTCACAGAGAAGGCAAGTATTTATCTGTGAAACATCTCCAGAGCTGGAGTGATTGATACCACAGAGCATAGACATTGTATCACAGTACCAGAATTACCCCCTTTGAAAATCATTTGGAAATATGATAATGGTTCCCCCGAGATAGAAGGGAAGCTACCATATTCCTAAAAACGCATAGTCTGTCCTGCTGAAACAAGAAGTTTCCAGGTTGGGGTGGAAAGCTGATTCCCTGAATGGAAGAGCATTGCACTGATCCTTACCTGGCCCTCAATGTGACACCGAGCTCAGCAGCAGGTCTGGTCCCCAAGTTCCCTGGCCAGCTGTGTCATGGGCCTGAACCAAAATTCCCTTCTGGGCTACACCAGTGGGTTTCTTACCCTTGGGAACCAGGGAAGTTAGGGAGAACAGGCTGTTCTGTGCCGATTTCACCAAGACACAAGATTGATGTGTGGCTGGAGCAATCAGGCTCAGAAGCTTGGAAGAACTCCAGGTTCTTCAGATTGTTCAAGGCAGCAAAGTCTTCCTGACAGCCCAAATGCAGGCACATATAGGATGAAATATGCATTTCCATTGTGTTTATAAAGTTGAGAAACTTTAAACCTTGTTTACAAAACCAACAAAGACTGGTTGTTCCCTATCAGTCTTCTGCCTCTGGGTAGCTGTAACTAGCAGTAAATTTGCATACTGGGCCCTCTCAAATGTCCACACACTAGACCATATCATAGAATCATAGACTCATAGAATAGTTAGGGTTAGAAAGGACCTTAAGATCATCGAGTTCCAACCCCCCTGCCATGGCCAGGGACACCTCACTCTAAGCCATGTCACCCAAGGCTCTGTTCAACCCCACCTTGAACACCACCAGCGATGGAGCATTCACAACTTCCCTGGGCAACCTATTCCAGTGCCTCACCACCCCTACAGTAAAGAATTTCTTCCTCACATCCAATCTAAACTTCCGCTGTTTAAGTTTGAACCCATTACCCTTTGTCCTATCACTACAGTCCCTAATGAGGAGTCTCTCCCCAGCATCCCTATAGGCCCCCTTCAGATACTGGAAGGCTGCTATGAGGTCTCCACGCAGCCTTCTCTTCTCCAGCCTGAACAGCCCCAACTTTCTCATTCCATCTTCATACGGGAGGTGCTCCAGTCCTCTGATCATCCTCGTGGCCCTCCTCTGCACTTGTTCCAACAGTTCCATGTCCTTTTTATGTTGAGGACACCAGAACTGCACACAATACTCCAAGTGAGGTCTCACAAAAACAGAGTAGAGGGGCAGGATCACCTCCCTCAACCTGCTGGTCACATTCCAGAAGTTCTGAAGAAGCAGTTCAACATGATGCAGCAGTGTACATCTGCAGCACAGAAAGCCAACTTTCTCTGGGGCTGCATCAAAAGGAGCATGACCAGCAGGTCAAGGGAGGTGATTCTCTCCCTCTACTCCGATCTGGTGAGACCCCACCTGCACTACTTCCTCCAGCTCTGGGGCCCCCAAAATAAGAAGGACGTGGACATGGACCTGCTTGCATGAGTCCAAAAGAGGGCCACGAAGATGATCAGAGGCTGGAGTACCTTCGCTGTGAAGACAGGCTGAGTTGGATTTGTCCAGCCTGGAGAAGGGAAGGCCCAGGGGAGACCTTGGAGCAGCTTCCAGTACAAGAAATCTGGAAAGGGACATTTTACAAGGGCATGTAGGGATAGAACAAGGGGGAATGACTTCAAACTTAAAGAAGGCAGATTAAAATAAGATATTAGGAAGAAGTTCTTCTTTCCCATGAGGGTGGTGAGGCACTGGCACAGGCTGCCCAGAGAAGCTGTGGCTGCCTCATCCCTGGCAGTGTTCAAGGCCAGGCTGGACGGGGCTTTGGGCAACCTGGTCTAGTGGAAGGAGTCCCTGCCTGTGGCAGGAGGGCTGGAACTGGATGATTTTTAAGGTCCCTTCCAACCCAAACCATTCTGTGATTCTATAAATTCCCTAAGGGGGAGATGGAAAGATGAAGAACCACTCTTTAGTGTTGGTCAATGCCTGAAGGAAGAGGGAGAGGTGCAGGTGAAGTACCGATGTCCCACCATGGTGCCTGCTGACCACTGCTGTTCTCATGAGCTGGCTGGAGCCTTTCCATGAGGAGGATGAAGACTTTTCCAAGCAGTGGCTCTAAGGGACTTCAAGTTGTCTATAGCCTCTCCCCTGGTCTCAAGATGGGACTGACTGTGCTAATATCACTCCTGAGAGATACCAGCCTAACCTGGTCTTCCTAGACAACCTATCCCCCATGTTTCACTATTACACAGCTTAATGCTCCTCTTCTGCAACTTAAGTCCATTACCTCTTGAGGCCAGAGAACAGTTTGTCCCTTCCATTTTGCAGCTATTTTGATGTGTTTGAAAAAGGTTATCATGTCACCCCTCAGTCTCCTCTACTCCAAACTAAGCAATCCCAGCTTCCCAGCTCATCACACAGAAGCTAGGCTGCTGCTGGCTGGTGATAGCTTTCAGTAACTGCTGACTGAGCTGGATTTGTACCAGCAGCCTGTAGATGAAATCCTTCAGCAGCTTTAGCTCTCTGAGCGAGGCTGTCCTTTCAAAGATGAGAAACTTTCTTCTGTAATCCATTACAGCGCAGCCATAAATATACCTTACAGTGCAGTGAATTTCTAGAATTTTCTTCATTACATTACAATGCAATAACAGAAAGAAAGGAAAAGACCCTATTTTGTGACACTGTCCTGAATGGCTGAACATAAAACAGGATTTTAAACAGGTCTCAAGAAGTAGAGAGGGAAAACACAATATATTGTGTTAACACCTTTCCCACTCCATCCCCTCTACCAAACAAATGAAATGAAATGCATGAACCATGTCTTGGTTCACAAATGAAACTTGGTATTTGTATTTGCTGCCATGTCGCAGAGTGTTGTTTTTCATTTTAGACTTTCCATGGTAGAAAACACTGCAATGCTTTACATTCATTAAGCTTAGGCCCATTTACTCTGTGCAGGCAAAGCAAGTGCATATATCTTAGACCCATAAAGCATCGGTTCAGAATTACACAGGAAATAAATGAGCCTAAGTCAGAAGTCCAATTTCCAGAGTCCAGCTCACTACAGCTAAACAAGCACCTTAGATAAATACGGCCTATTTTAAATGAAACATTAGTGTAATCTGATAACTGTCAATAATTCTCTCATTATGCCGAAATGAGCTTGTCATCCAAGGAGATTGCTGCATGGCTGATCTTAATTTGCTAATAAAAAACGCAGAGACAAATTTCAGCTAAGCTGAAACTATTTGATTCATAAAAGTGCAATAGTGCACTTTTTAAAGCATTCCTTCCCAGTCCTGGCTCCTGACTGGCTGAAGCCCAAAGCCAGTTTGCTCTACAGCCTGTAAGAAGGCAGCTTTGCTATGTAAAAACAATGAACAATTGTCTCTCTAAATCACTATTATTCCTTAGCCCATTATATTTAATTTATTTTTAATCATGTTGTATAATAGAAATAAAATCATTGGATTAAGCATATATCTAGCAGCAAGAGCCCATTATCCTTTGACAATGTTCTGTTTCATTGACATTATATCTTCATTGCAGACAGTTTCCCTGCCATCATTAGTCCTAAAATGACTATTGGATTTCAAGGGTTTCTCCCTAATCCATAATAAGATTTACTTGGTAACAGCACAAAACAAAACAAAGATATGCTTCTATTGTTTTACTGCTATGGAATTCTTATTTTAAGCTGTTCAGAAAAGCCAAGAATAAATCCAGAAGTTATAAGTGCTTCAAGTTTTCCTGCGTTATTCTGATTAAAGGGAAAGCCTCAGTAACTTCATAAGCTTTGGAACTTTGTTACTCATTGCAGCTTTATTTTACTTAAGCAAGCAACAACACTTAGTTCTTGAACCAAGCAAGATCTACTATTCCTTGTACAATGATTTCTTTCAGACCACTTAAAGCAAATCTCAGCACAGTCCATTTTCTCCAGAAAGGGCTAAAGGGGTTTATCAGATTCCATGGGAAAAAAAAAGGACAAACTTCCATGCCAAGGTTGCCAGCAATTCCTCTGTGATAAGTGCTAGCTAACAGAATCAGCACTAACATCAGGAAGTTAAAAACTCCTCCGGCATGCTGATCCCCGTGGGATAATTCAACAGCTTTTCATCTGTACCAACGGCAGTCACAGTTAAATCTAAAACAAGATTTTTCCACACCCTATTAACAGCAGCATTGGAATGCAGCAGGGACCATCCGGAGAAAAGAGCATTTTCTGTTATTTCATAGTTATCTTTGAGGAGGTGGCAGATTTCCCAATGAAAAATTATCCTTATAGACTGCCTCTTACTTAAGGATATGCTGGTACTATCAAGTGGGTGCTCTTTTCATGCTGAAATTGCTAGCAACAATTAAGAGTATCTGCATGACTCTTTTAGCTTTGAGTGCAGCTTCAATAGATACCTATTTTCCATGCATGTAAGCTATGACACTTTCACCTACACTGACATGATCTGCATAAGCCATGTGGTTTCCACTAAGAAGGGTTCATACAATAGAGTCAACTCTCCATTATCTTGGCTAATAGGGGAAGGGAATAACTCAGATAAAGGAAAGACATGCATAATTATTGCTTCCAGATAAGAGCCAGCTCAAATATTTCTGCACTGTGCTCCCCAGACAGAGCTTGTACTTCTGTCAGAGCTTGGTAACTCAGACTTTATTAACTCAGGCATTACCTGCATCCATCTGGTACAAGCTAGGCAGCTTAGGTGTCTTCATGATTTAATCACCCCACAAGTAATCTACTAACTGATAATTGTCTTGGCTGTAATTAAATAACGACTTTCATATTTAGCCTTTTATATGTGCTGATACTGATAGAGCATAGACCCAGTCATCCATGGCCATGTCAAGGTTGAATGTGGCATATGAGGAAAGGCAAATTATGCATGAAATGCAAGAGGAGTATGTTCAAAAGACAAGGGAATGCAGAGGGCACACAATGATGTAGAAGGGCTTTATATACACATCTAACAACCCAGAATTAACACAAGCACTTCTCTTATTCCCATATGGCCCCTGTAGAGGAAGTATGCTCGGGACTCTCACAGATAACACAGGCAGGAACTAGAACTACCTTTCTACATGAATTGTCAGAGGTTCTGTGGTTTTTTTATTACGCTGCAATTATTAAGCCACGCTGAACATTTGTCAGGTGTGAGAGCTCATAATCTGTAATCTCCATAGACCTTTTAGTACTGATACATAGCCTTCTTGATCTCAGCATTGGTACATATATTGTATTGTTCAGTCACAAGAGACAGTTCTGTTACAGATATACGGGCAAAACATTGTCTTCACCACTATAGAAAGAAATACAGATTCTCTTATAAAGAAAATAAAAACATTGCAAAGATTTTTTTCTGGATTCCTATGGGAGGAAAAGGATTATAAAGAAATAAACTCAAACTTCATGAAATCGGCAACTATTGCTTATACACCGAAGTGAAACATCTTATGGAAAAAAAAAGCATTGCCAGGTAAGTTTTTAATGGTGTACTTGTACATGACACTGTCTCGAGGAATTGATGATTATATTTTGCCACATTCCATGTTGCATTTACAAATTAGCATTGCCTTGGTTTGTCTTGCACATTACAATCAGACAGAGCTACACAATGATGCAAGCTATAGGCCAAGCTGCAAATGGAAAATTGGTGGGTTTGAGGAGTTAGCCATATCATGTGATGTTACAAGGCTGGCTACAGAAAAAAGCAACTAGCAGCAAATTACAGTGCCACAAATCTCAAATCCCCAAATATCTGTTCATTTTGCTTAAAGCATCACATACAGTGTTCAGATCGCTGCGGAGGTCCTGAATAACATTTTCTATACTCCTGGTATCCTTCAGAATCTCAATGCTTTGTGTATATGGATTGAAATACACAGAGAAGGGACGATTGATTGATTTGGCAAAGTCCCTAGAAGAAAAAAGAAAATTAACATATCTGGGTTTTTTTGACTGCTAAAGAAGAGAAATCTGAATTTTTTGAGTCAAGGGAAATAATTTACCTCATCTTTTCTTTGGCTTCTTCAAAACTTTCTGAAACAAAGTAAGCTTCCTGGAAAGTAGTGATAAGGCATTCTTGCAAACAGGTTGTCTTTGGATCAAATGTTTTTACATTGGCCTTGTCAGAGAGAGCATGCTGCAAAATACACCAGAGGATCTGTTAAACCACATTTCGATACTGCTGTGTATTGATACAACTGTTCACATATACAGCTTTTATATCACTATGCTGTGTGTTTGCCTTTGGTTAATAGCCTCTCTTATTTTACACACAGTGTTTTTTCAGTTTGAGCAGAATAAATCATTTGCTACTTAAAGCTCTTTTTATGAGACTAATTTTTTTCCCGAAAAATAATTATTAAAATAATACAGAGGAGATTAGAAATTCACCTGCCATGTAGGCATACAGACATAAATCCTCAGCTGGAAACAGGAAAGTCATCAAATAACCATTCCTAAAAATTTATCTGTACATGCCCAAAATGTCACTTAACTGGCAGAATTGATGATCATCTTGGTGGGTGAACTGAGTCTGACCAAACCATTCATATGATCTGTGATTTACACTTCCCAGCAAAAATCATATACTATTTTCCTAACAGTGAGTTTAAGAAACTATCTATCTGAAAATAAATAATGCCCACTTATAGCACGCTGATGAAATGCGCTACATTCTGCCACATACTGCTGAGCAATAATGCTGTAAGGGAAAAAAATAACTAAATAAACAGGCACAAATAAGTACATTGCAGACTATGGGCAGATGACGCATCAAATGCTGCTATCCAGAGAAGAGATTACCAATTAGCCTCTCTTTTTATGTGACAGGCACAAACCACTAGAAAGAATGCAGAAGTTTCAAAACTGAGAATCAGGTACTGAGATGTTTTCCAGCACAGCCTTTTTCTAGCTCCCCTTTCTACTTGAATGCTTGTGTTAGCTTTTGGATCTACCTTAACTTTCAGAGCACATGTGTTTTAATTCTCAGTGATCTGTACAGAACTATAAGCTAAGGAAAAAGAGCATATTTAGGTCAACTTTCAACCTTTTTAAGTCTTCTAATACCTACTCATAGTGAAGATGTACACGAAAAGCATGGAGAAATGACAGGGAGGGAGCAGATCCCTGAGGTCCAAAGGTGCCTCTTATTTCTTTACTTTTTCTTCTGCATGGACATTCTTTATAGCAGAGCAAGGCATTAATATTAAGGTATTCACCACAACTTTTATCCAAGCTTTTGCTTATGCTCATTTCTAAATCCCTGTGAAAGGCTCTGAAAATATCACACTAGCTCTCAACCTGCAGTCTCCAAATAACAGGACATAAAACTGGAACAAGAACCTCTTCCTCCCACCTCTTCTATCTCCAAAAATAAATATATGAAAAATTAATGTATGAAAACTTAAAATGTCAGGGAATTAACTTTCTTTAGTACATGTATCTTTTCCTTCTCACAAGGTTTGCAGTTTCTAGCCAGCCATCAGTTAAACAGGCTTGAAAAAATAAAGTAAAAAGTGGCCTGTCTTGAATAGCATCCTCTTCTAAACGGATTGCAGAAACAGGCTCACCATAGGCCACTGTCTATATCTGTCATCACTTTCTCCTTGAAGAGCCATGATGTGGTTGAGTGCCTGTAAATTTAGGCACTTATCTCCTTCTACCAAAATGAATGTGTTTTTATTGACTGGGAACTAAAACTCCCTGGGATGCTAACTATAGATAAAAACATCTCTTCTAAAGGTGCCTTCGTACTTCCAGGTGAGACTTGATGCCTCAAATGTCTAAAGCGCAAAGTTTTAAAACTCTGGGGGAAGCGCTGTGCAGGGGATCAAGACTGATAGGGGTCACATTTTCTTAGGAACTAAATCAGTAGGTGACCGCTTCTGGCTCATGGTTTCTTTCCTATACTGTGACAGCTTCAATAGAAAGGGTAACAGTATTGTCTCATCTATCTCCCCCTCCACTCACTAATGGCCTCTGCTAGGCTAGGCCTACTCCTTGGGATAGAAGACCTCAGGGGCAAGAAAGGATTCAGCCTGTGGCTCCTACATCATGAACAACTTCTCTGGTCACTTAGCACTGATTTTATAAAAAGGGAGAGTTTAAAGAGAAAAAAACCTTATTCTTTATCTCAGTGGATGTGCTCTGAGAAAGACCTTCTGGTTATTCTCCATAGATCTTGTATATGAAATGACTCCTACTTTCTGCATCCCAGTTCAGTTTATGCATGAGAAGAGGTGCTGCTTCACAAAGCAAGCCTTAAGAGACTGGGATGTGCAGAAACCAGGAAACACACAACCTGGAAGCAGAGGGTAAAGGATTCAGACATGCCTTCGAAGTTAGGTGACACCTGATCAGTTTTTTTTAGGATTGCAGTTTAGGAATGAAGTGCCTACATTCTGATGAATTCACACCCAAGATACCTATCTATCGCCATTCTTGGATATGGTCTTTTGGCTCTTGCATCAAGCAGGCATTGGCATGCCTACTAAAGCAACAGGAAACATATCTGTGAATCTAGATGTTTTCAAATCCTGCAGCCTAGTGCCTCTGATGTCTACTATTGACTTGATACGCTGACACCAGTGACGGCAGAGTTCAGAAACTGAACTGAGCCTGCAGACAAACCTTCAGATAGAACATAAACTGTCTGGTGTGAACTAGGATGGTTAGGACACTGACTCAAAGCCAAACTAGAGGTTTGGCACTTTCAACATTATGATGCATGGAATCTCAATGAAAAACTGCCTGGTGAGTCCAAGTTTCCAAGCTATATTCTTTAATGCATGCTATTCACTTATATTCTGGTTGGACATTCAGTTCTTTGTTGAACTCAAATAAGTAAGTATCCAATACAGACTTTTCCATCAGAAACCTCTTCAGTTATCCAAAGAAATGTCAAGGTTAACAATCATAAGAGCATTTGGTCAAACAGAGCATTTTACCATCTTGTGGATTTGTGATAACTGTCTCTAAGGGCCCATTCATACAAACTGTACTGCTTATGCTAATACAGCCATTGGTGATTCTCATTCAGTTCAAGCAACAAGTGTTTGGAGTGAAACTTCCAAATGAATCATCCCTGATTCCCAGGAAAAGCAGCACTATCAGACAACCGAACAGCTTAAGAATCAGACAACTGCCATATTGGAAATAAGCACAGCACTAAAGAAATGTCTCGACCTGCTAGATCAAAGGTCAAGACTGATTGAGGTAGCTAACCACAGGCCTCTAGGGGCTAGGATGTTTGATGCATCTGTATAGGGATAGAAGATACAGCACAAGTCCTACAGAAGACATGCATCTCTGAAGTGGCAGCTGGAGAGCTGGTCAGATATACCAGGACATCTCAGAAAGGCACCAGGCATTTACACTGAGCCGAGAACCATTAACCACTTCCTAAGTGACCACTACCATTGACACATGAAGGAAGAGCTTGGTCTTGCAATTTCTCCTCTCAGTACAAAAAATGGAGGGTAATAGTACAACTTGAGAGTTTTCCAGTTTCACCAAAAAAAAAAAAAAAAACCCAAACAAAACAAAAAGCAAAATCTTTAGCTGGCAAGGAGAAAACTTCAGACGAGTTATAAATACAGCACTGTCTGACGAGTAGAGGAGGGCAGAATAAGGACACAGATGAGAAGCTGTCTGTGTGCCAGTACTGATTTTACTATCTTATTACTTCAAGGTGGGAACAGAGTCTTGGAAAACCTGCTCTTACAGGTTTTTCTGCTTATCTACAACACAGGTTACAAATCTGACAGTATCCTGATTTTACCAGATTTTTTCCTTTTTTTTTTCATCAGTATAATTTTCTATATTGTTTAGACAAATAAGGGAATGACTCTCTATTTAAAAAGAGCACTAAAAAGAGCATCTGGGATCCGGAAGCTGTTTTCTCCATCATCTTCATACTCTTCAGAAAACAGTCAAAGCTTTTATTTGAATCATTTTGGTTATAAAGGCTAATGCTGGCTCTCCTTAACATAAATTATCATTAAAACAAAATATGACATCGTATATGGACATTGTATTTGACTTTAAAAATCTATACAGAAAGATCTGAAGTCTACCTCCCTGTTAAATATAGAAGCATATCACAGGGATATATGACTTGATCTACAGCCAACTAAAGTTGATAGGAGAGTCCTTTAATGAAAGAATTCAAGAGAACATCATACAAAGCAAATGGATTAATGTTTCCAAAGACAATTGGACTGCCTTTTAGAAATAGTTTTAATAATTGAAATGTACATTATTTCTGCCTTATCTCTAAGCCCCAAATATATACTGTGTAATAGCGTTAGCTAGAGCTAACCTGACTATATTAGGCAGAACATTTTATAACTACTTACTGTACTATTTGTTTCCCCCCGGGCTTCACTTTTGATCTTCTCTTTCTCCTTACTTTGTTGTGCTTTCGAATTGTTTTTGCCTCATGCTTCCATAACATGCACATCAGGAGCTGCATTTTTCAGGTTCTGAAATTTCAAGTCTAAGTACTGAGGAAAAAGACTTGTAGAAAATCCTACATTGATAGGCTGGTGCCCACATTTCTCTAGCTTTTATAGTTCTTTGTTGCTGAAGTTGTTGACCAGATTTGCAGACTGGAGCCATGCAATATAGAAACTGGGATGACTGAAGAAGCCATTCATTCATCTGAAAGGCCCAAATACTGTAGGCCACTTCCAGCCTGCAAATAACACAACTTATTTATTTCTAGAAATTTCTAAAAATTATCCATAAAAATGGGTCACTGGTTTGTGTCCTGTAAATAATACGGTTGCATTGAGAAGAGAGATGATAGGGTGGGCAGCCGGAGAACGGCTTTTCTTCTTGCTGACAAAACCATATTATTATCAAATGCCTGTAAAATCAAGACAGCAAAATTCAACACTGACACAAGATCTACCTTCCTAGTGGCAAGGATAAATAAGTATTTGAAGTTGTCTTAAGAATGGCAGTATTTATTTCTGAAAGGGCTTCTTCACTCTGACTCCTGCAAGAAGTATGCGATTTGCACACGAGGGACAGACTTCATAACCATGCAATCTCAGTTTCCTGTTCATCCCCATTCACCACAGAAATATCCAGTATTGTTGTTATCATTTTGAGAGCAGTTCCTGCCATCCATGAGGATTTTAGTTAGAATCAGGATATTGATATTATCAGGATCTCAACTAAAGTCTGTTATATTAGCATTATCTTTCAGACACCTTCAGGTTAAAGAAGACGCCTTCCCTCCCAATAGGTGCTAGGAGGTGGAAGTAAGGGAGTTTGCTTTTCCAGGAAACATCAGAAACTTGTATGGCTTGATGCAAGCCTGTGCACCACTCCCATGGGCAGCCAGACCTTTTCCTTCCTAAGCATTTGCCTGATGTATCTTGTTAAGAAGAAGCACATTCACAGCCAGGTTTCTGGTCTAGAAACAGCTTCTCCTATGGTCATATTAGCAGAAAACTTAGTAGTGTTTTACATTTTTTTCCTTACCTTTTACCTTATTTTCTACCATGGAGCACAGCCCCAGACGTTTTTCCCTTTTATCATTTTCTTCATGGAGACTGGCTATTTCTGGTATGGTGTTGTTCTGTGCCTGCAGCACACAAGTCCTTAGTTTCTCAACAACTGAAATGTCCAGCTTAAGTCCCTGTGCTCAGTATATGCAAGATCTGGAGAAATTTAATAGCTTATGATACACAAGAGGTCAAACCAGATGATCGAATAGTCCCTTTTGGCTTCACATCTATGAAATATATATGTAGTATAATAGAAAAGTATATAATATTATTGATTTATGGCAAAATTATTATGATATATGGCCATACCTTTGAAGCAGATCAATACAGTCCATTAGTGGGCACATTATTTAATTTTTACTGTTGCTTTTCAAAAGGATTATTCTTTGAATTTATACTATGAAATTACTGCTGAGTGAAGAACACAGATTTGGGATCCCAAATGCGAGGTAACAAAATATGTATACTTGACAAGAATAATGTGTTTGTTTATGACATTGATGGTAGAAGATTTGTTTAATTCTTGACTATTCATCTCCTCACTTTTATGCCCTTAGATCTTGTAAATGATGTGGCACGTATTTTCAGGGTCATTACCTAATGACTGCAACTGTTAGCTTAAATAAAAGGCCTGATTCTCTGCAGACTCCTGCATGGAGTTTGGGGCTTAGAACTGAATGTTGTAGGGCCAGAAAAACTGGGACATATTCATCTCTCTGCATTTAATCATCTTTGCACTACGGGCATAAAATATTACTAGGCTGATACAGAGCACTGTGGCTGAAGTATGCACTGAACTTAGAGCAGCGGTAATGCCATCAAAGAAAAAATATTGCAGACGGCAATTTACTTCAACCTTTTTTCTACTAATGAAAGAATAGCAATTTGACTAATGAGCTTCACCATGAATATTCTCAGTGATAGGTGAAACAAACATTAAAAAAGAGACTGAGATTCTTCTATTAAACTGCCAGGTAGTCCACCGAAAAAGCCAGTGCAGGAAAGTGGGGAGAAGTTTAAACATAAATAGCAGATATATTGCAAAACAGTTTGTAAATACTATTCTGTATATGCTTTCTAAAACCAAATCTTTACCTGAAAAGCCACCAAGAGTTCATTTAGGTGCCAGAAGACAGAACTCCTCCCTCTCCCTCCCTCCCATCTTGCCAAAAGAGAGATGTATTATGTCCCAAAATACTAGACTTGGGACAAAATACCTTTTGCTTGTTCTCTATACTTTGTAGGCATAAAAAGAGGCAATAAATGATCCACTACAACTACTCAAACCATGCAAGGTTAAACACTTTCACCTTTATAAGAATAGGGCTTTAGGTATTGTCACACTGGCATGTACTTCAAATCTAGCATGAGTTCATACGCATTCCTTAACTTTAAATACGATTAAACTACTAAATCAGGACCTTAATAAATGTTGTTCTTTTAACATCAATAATGAATCAATTGAAATGCACTGGATTACTTATACCAGAACCACATCTGATTTCAAAACATTTTTTGTATGTTTTAAAATTATATGCTTCTCTTCTAAATAAAGTTTTCAGAGCTCAAGGAACCCTTACCTGCTAGAACCTATGAGCCTCCTTTTACAAGAAATGCAAACTCAAACAGAAATTAGTTCTGTAGTTTGTAGTTGCTTTGGTACTTTGGGCCTTACAAATCCATTTCATGCTTCAAGTGCCAGCTGATATTTCAAACAAAGCTTTTAGGTCAATATCGTACTTTAAAAGTAAGCTTTTTATCTTGACAACTCTAGCTGTTATTTGAAAGTCAAAATATTTACATCCAACTATTATTTTGTTAAGAATTTAAAAAAAAGTTGATTCTGCTTTAAGGACACATACCTTTAATTCGCCAATAGAAGACAGAAGTCCTGCCCCATAAGCACGTAGCTGTCCTTCTTGCTTGCAAAGGCCAAATTCAATCGTAAAAAAATAGCACTGCAAAACATAAAGATACATATAGTGCAGCTGCAAACAGGCACTTCAGCAATGACAATTGGTACCATATTCGCTTGATTGCTCCACTTCTTCAGAATTTCATGTCTTTCATATAAATTCAGATAAAGTATGTTGTTACTGCTAAGTACTTTAAATGTCATGGTCTACAGTACAAAAATGCGTGATTCTGCTTTTTTTCTGAATCCAATCAGTTCATAGGAATGGCCAGTCAGGAACAGACAAGCAAGATCATTTAGGTATCAAAAGCACTGATAGTAATCTGCAGCGATTTTTGAAACCTCCCGAAATAAATGAGGTGCCTTAAAATAAAATCCTGCAAGGTAGTTGGTCTGCCTGTCTAGAAGCCTCTGAATATCTCTGAGATCTAGTTCACAGCACGCAGCTTTAAGCTTGAGCTGATGCCACTTTAAAGTGTATCACATATTTAAGTGCTTTCTTGAGTTAGAATTAACTTACTTACGTGTATGTGTTTTAGAGCCTTCTTGAGCGGAGGCCTTAGACTTCACTTGATTTTACACTGTCATAAATGAAGAATATGCCACTTGGCTTCTTGAATTACAGAAAGAAAACTACAGGCAGTTGAATGAGCCCACTTGACCAATCCATTACAATTGTTCTTTAGGTCTATGTTCAATCAGGTAACATATCTGATAACGAACTGATGAAGAACTATTAAAGAGGTGCTAAACCGGCATAACAGTACTGTAAGTAACTTTGCTGTATCCACCCAGCAAAGTTAAATGTTAGGAAGATCATAAGAAGCACAGATAGCTCAGTGACCACTAAATGCAAAAGACAGTCACTTCTGCTCCTATGGTACCGTGTTTTAGTTTGGTTTTGCTATGACACATCAAGATTACTTTCTGATGTTAGATCAAACAGTTGAGATTAAGCCAGTAACTATTTCTACATATGAAGGTTTTAGGAAGTTGATTTCTAACTTGAACAAACACATTACATATACTGCATATATACACACATATCTATATACATGTGTGCTTATTACACTATCTGACAATTTCAGGTTTTGTGCAAAAGGACATAACTCCACTGAACCAAAGAGATTTACAAGTCTTTGCAGGAAATACGAATTTAGGATGAGAACTCAGTATTTGGCACCAAGTCTTTAGTTTTTCTGAATTACTTGAGAATGGATCCTAACATGATGATTTTTTTTTTCATCCATTTCACTCTTAAACCCCCATTCTTCCAGGTTGAGCATCATACTAAATGCAAAAGAGCAGAAATTAACAGCTTTTTTAAGTTCAACAAATGTTTAGAAATTGAAAAATGATTCATTTCTCTGCCTCATAAAAGTTCCTGTAGAGCTAGTGATTCATGCAGCTTGGCATTATATAGAAGGGTGTGATAAAAAAGAATAAAAATATGAGCCCTGTGTCTAATCCAAAGCTGTTAAGTCAGATGGGAAGAAGAAAAGGCTGAGGTGACTTCAAATGCCTTGAGTCGGATTCCACCACAGCAAAGGCACAGATATACACTAGGGGAGGTGAAAGCACAACTCTGACCAGCAAAAAAATGCCAATAAAAAAAAAATATCAAAGTTCCAACACTGAGCTTGCTTTTGACTCAGATAAAGGCAAACTGGCATAAAATATTTCATTAGACGTAATGAGCCAGTGTCATCATTAAAAGAAGGCCAAGACAAGTGGTTTCTAAAAGAGACATCTCAGGGACAAATAGCCAGGTGCACAAAATATCAAAGGCATCACTAGGAATGGTGAGTGAAACTGAGAGACCTACTGCCAAAAAGAGTACAAAATTAGCTTCCCTTTCTGAATATTTTGCCAGGAAAACCTTCAGGAGGATACCTATAGTCCTGGTTCCGTACATGCTGGCACTGTCAGCAATGAACCACTCAGCTTTACACTTTAAATCCCATTAACACCTTCCAATTTGCACCCTCCCCATCAACTCTCTTAAAACAACCCATCAGGTAGTGGTTCTTATGCTCTGAACATGAACACCCTGACAGATACACAGCAGGACTGAGATCCTGATAAAACACAGTGGTGATCAGTCACTTCCATTCTTCAAACCAATCACAGCTAAAAAGGGCACGGTGTTTGTTATAGATCTGTAAGAGCAGCCATGAATTTGTTCCTCAATGTGGGACACTTCTACTGTAGACCTTTCTCAGCCTGAGAAGGACCAAACCAATGTCACGCTGCCCACAGGAGATTTCCCACTTAGCAATCCATAGGGACAGTGCAGGGAGGGAAGAGAAATGCTCTCTGCTCCCCTGAGGAGGTGCACTGTTGGGGAAGGAAGGGGCAGAAGGCAGAGAGCTAACACTGGCAAAGGTGAGAGCAGTCCTTGCTGGCATGGAGTAGGGTGTGTATAAGACAGAGGGAGACCTAGATGGCACTTCCTCCTTGATGGCCACACACCACACAAAGAGAGCTTTTTCTCAAGTTCAAAAATTATTACAATTGTTACTATTATAAGAAAATATACTATTATTATGTTTATGAGCCAACACTCACTGATGACAGCCTGTCTTCACTGTTGATAAAACTTGCACTCTCGGTATAACTAACTCAAATAAAATGCATGCAAAATGACCAGATGATAAAATATGCCTGCCTACTACT
The DNA here is from genome assembly GCA_039720435.1 of Amazona ochrocephala. NCBI lineage: Eukaryota > Metazoa > Chordata > Aves > Psittaciformes > Psittacidae > Amazona > Amazona ochrocephala. The sequence goes on along the minus strand of CM077880.1, from coordinate 41,515,207 downwards.
AACTTCTGGTATTAAGCTACAGCATTAAGAAAAGCCCTTCAGATGAAAAGCTGATTTTTTGATAAATTTGCCATATGCAACAACTACAATTTCTGTACTTAAGAAACCGCTGCTTAGCTAACAAAACACAATAGCTCACCCAATACTGCCATCTTCAGATCACTAGTCAGCAACACACGATTCCCCGCCACCTCCACTCACAGACTCACTCGGCACCTTACAAGACTCTGCAGGCTTTGGCAGGCTGTGCTTGCAAGTCTACAAACACCGAGTCATACGGATAAGGAGGTTGAATATCAACTATATAGAGACACGTTTTATAAGACCAGACACAGAAATACCCACTTAATCACTCTCTTTGTATGGTAAACCACACCGACTGTGGTAATCTGTATTTTATATAAGATAACTGTAACTGAAACTGGAGTGGGAATGATAGGACAAAGAAATGGCTATTGAGAAAAATGAATTTGTTAAAGCCTCACCTGAAGGCAAATAGCTGATTATTGCTGTTATATGTGGTTACTTGGGGAATGCAAGCACATGCTGAATGCAAGCAAAACGGGGCACACAGGCTCTCATTCTGATTTCAAATCTTAGACATATCTCTGGCATACTCCCCAGCCTGCAGCCCCAGGCATGTGGCCCTTCTACAAGCTACAACAATATCCTGTTGTCCCCCCTACTTCCAGCTCCACCTCATGTTTGGGATGGTGTGGCTTTGCTACCTATAGGTAGGCTGTTGAAGTAGTATGTTGTAAAAATTCTGCAGTTCTTGAAGAGCCTTCACCTAAAATGCAGCTCCATTACCCAAACCAGCAAAGTAAGATGAAGAAACAAAGTGCCAAATGAAGGATTAAAAAGAATTTTTAAGACAAGAGACTCTTCTCAGCCCTGAGGAGAAGGACTTGGGGGTGTTGTTCGACAAGAAGCTCAACGTGATGCAGCAGCGTGCACTTGCAGCCCAGAAAGCCAGCTGCATCATGGGCTGCATCAAAAGGAAAATGACCAGCAGGTCGAAGAAGGTGATCCTGCCCCTCTACTCAGCCCTCGTAAGACCCCACCTGCAGCACTACATCCAGCTCCAGGGTCCCCAACAAGGACATGGACCTGCTCAAGCAAGTCCAGAGGAGGACCATGAAGATGATCAGAGGTTGGAGCACCTCTGCAGTGAAGACAAGCTGAGAGACTTGGGGTTGCTCAGCCTGGAGAAGAGAAAGCTCTGGGGAGACCTTAGAGCAGCCTTCCAGTGTCTAAAGGGCACCTACAAGAAATCTGGAAAGGAGCTTTTTACAACAGCATGTAGTGATAGGACAAAGGAGAACGGCTTTAAACTGAAAGAGCACAGATTTAGATTAGATATTCAGAAGTTCTTTACCGGGAGGGAGGTGAGTCACTGGAACAGGTTGCCCAGAGAAGTTATGGCTGCCCCATCCCTGGCACTGTTCAAGGCCAGGTTGCATGGGGCTTTGAGCAACGTCATCTAGCGGAAGGTGTCCCTGCCCTTAGCAGCGGGGTTGGAACTACATGACCTTAAGGTCCCTTCCAACCCAAACAATTCTGTGATTCTATGAGACATCATTGTAATGACTAAGACTGTGCCAGGAGCATAAGACAGTAACCAATATGATTTTATTTCTCTTATTTAATGAAAGTATACAAAAGATACTTTACAGTCATGTGCACAAAACACTGTCTACATGCGTCCAAAAATTATTAAATGGATCGACAGAAGAAAATCCTATTAAGGTCCATTAATTACTAATAGAGCAGATCTCTTCCTTCAGACTGCCTGAAGCAAAAGTCATTACCAACTGAAGCAGCGTACCAGGAAAATATTTCCACCATATGACTTTTGGTCTACACTGTCCTCCAGACGTCTGCAGTTTGCCAGGATCAGAGACAAGATACTGGGGTATCTGGTCTGGCCCCGTATATGTGTGATTATAAGAGTCAGATAGTTGTCCTACTGTCTGCCTGGAAAGCCCTGGCTAAGCCCAAGCCCGGTCTCCAGGGTAAATACAATCTCTACTCTTCATGTTCAGGTACTGTCCTGCATTATAAACCAGGCTACCAGAAAGAAAAAGAAAAACAAAAAAAGTGACTAATAATAATAATAAATTATTCAAGGCTGTTCAGACATTTTCAAAGACAGGCAAGGAGGACTGGTAAGTTGAACTCTCTTCATCTTAATGGTTTCTAAGCCTTTGAAAATCACTCCTCACATCACACCATTCTGTAATTGGGAATCTCCCTCCTGGGACATATGCAAACAGTTTGTGCAGGGTTTTGGGTGCTAAGGTCATAAAGTCAGTTCAAAATCTGCTAGCATAAAAAGGCCTTGCAAGCCATTCCTCTTTGCTTAGTTTTCTTATGGTATAGCATAGAGACCACTGTTTGTGTTCATTTCGCAAGTTTCAGCATCATGTATAACTTGAGATTTTATCTGTTCTCTAGAAGTACTTTGTAAAGATGTTGTCAGCATGAGTCCTGAGAACACCAACCATGTCAAGATCTGATTCACTTGCATTCCCTTGTCAGGAGAGGAAAGAAGGTGAGATCGAGTAACTGCATGACTGCAACCTTAGCATATGGATAGGATATGCTTCACCACTACAGGAACCGGTAATGGGATGGTGCTACAGCCCCAAACTGACCCATAGCAGCACAATCACTTTACGTATATGTATGAAGTAAGTTGCTATGAACACAATACAACTATTGATGTGTGTAAATAATTGCAAGTCCAGTGGCAAATAAATATACTTCAGAAAACATCTCTACACTCATTCTATTGTATTTCAGATTTTTAATGAACCAGTCTTGATTCAGATATGTGTTATGTCATAGAGCCATAATGGTTTGGGTTGGAAGTGACTTTAAGGACCACCTAGTTCTAATCCCTCTGTCATGGGGAGGGACACCTTCCACCAGACCAGGTTGTTCAAAGTCCCATCCAGCCTGGCTTTGAACACTGCCAGGGATGCAGCAGCCACAGCTTCTCTGGGCAACCTGTTCCAGTACCACACCACTCTCCCATATGGTTGGCCCTCTAGGCTGCAAATGCACACTGCTGGGTCATGTTGAGCTTCTTGTCAACCAACACCCCAAATCCTTCTTCTCAGGGCTGCTCTCAATCCAGTCTCTGGCCAGCCTGTATTTGTGCTTCACAAATATGTTCACAATATGCAAAATATGTTCACAGTATGCAATAATAATTCCTTTTTCTTTAGGAGGCCTCTAAAATTATTCACCTAGAGATTAAATCTCACATATAGCTGTAATTAATTATCTTGTAAAATATAGTTATGTACAACTGAAGGACTTCTAAAAATCCCATTTTTAGAAATCAATCCTAAGAATTAATGAAGGTGTTTTCTTCCCCTCTGCAAAAGTAGTTCAAATTGCAAGCAAATGTTGATTCAGAGATACTGTTGACTCCTTGTTTGTGCTTGCTTTCTTCATAGCTGCTGCAAATAAATTTGTCAATAGTTGCTTATTTTTCAATCTTAACACATCAATAGTCACTGAAAAAACACCTGGCATTTCACATTAGAATAACTCAAAATACACAGCCTGCTGAGTAGTATCAAGAATCTCCACTACAAGAAACAGACAGATATAACACAGGTAACCCAGGCAACTAGCCAGTACAGCCAACGTTAAAAGTCCAGACATCAAGCAATGCCGGCTATTTGACAGCTATTCATGCAGGAACATTATTGAGTAGAAAAGCAGAGAGACTTCTGAACAACAAATAAATCTCATGATGAGCTTGTGAAGAGATCAAAAGCAGAAAAGAAGTAAAATTCAATGTTTAAGCCTCATTACAGATGATGCGCCTACCTCCAACAAAGGCAGTGACCCTACCCACAGCCAACAGTGCTTCTAAATAAGAAAACAATGTTTAATTACTCTGAGTTATCTTCCTGAAGTATTTTGTTCAGTGTGCCACTTTGAAATGTATTTAGGCTCACTGAAATGAGGCTTCTTTTGGGGATTTCAAAGGGCATATATTTAATAATATTCCCCTTTTCTCCTCATCTGACTGCTTTGCATTCAGACCTTTCACTAAGGGCGAATACTTGGAACAATCTCTTTATAAACAGAAATTTGAGTAGATGTGGTGCCGCTCATTAGAGCACTCAGGGATAGATGCAGACCAGCCCTCACAGTTCTGTTGACAGCCATAGCACACACTGTCCCTACATACAAGTTCCTCTAATGCAGTCTCAACATACATAGAGAGTGCATGCACTACAGCAAGCACAGCAGGGCTTAACCCCTTGTAAATAGTTTGAAATGAAATATTTCCTTTTTTCAGGAATTTCTGTAGAAAAACTCATAATGGCAACCAAAATAAAATTATAGAATCATAGAATCATAAAATAGTAAGGGTTGGAAAGGACCTCAAGATCATCGAGTTCCAACCCCCCTGCCATGGGCAGGGACACCTCCCACTAAACCATGCCATCCAAGGCTATGTCCAACCCCACCTTGAACGCCGCCAGGGATGAAGCATCCACAACCCCCCTGGGCAACCCATTCCAGGGCCTCACCACCCTCACAGTAAAGAATTTCTTCCTCAGATCCAATCTAAACTTCCCCTGTTTAAGTTTAAACCCATTACCCCTTGGTCCTCTCACCACAGTCCCTAATGAAGAGTCCCTCCCCAGCATCCCTATAGGCCCCCTTCAGGTATTGGAAGGCTGCTAGCAGGTCTCCACGCAGCCTTCTCTTCTCCAGGCTGAACAGCCCCAATTTTCTCAGCCTATCATCATCACGAGTTTGTAAGGAAGCAGAAAATATACCTCAGGCAACAAAATGCTACAGTGATATTGGTAAGGAATAAAGCTGTACCTCCTATACTGGTCAGCCCAGCCAAGACAAGAAAATGTGTGTGGCAGTTGCCTACCTTGCAAGTGCAATATGCCTTCTGGAATAAGATCTGGAGGACAACCTTACTAACATTTTTCTGTCACTCAAGAGAATGTGTCTTTCTGTTGCTCATTCTCACATGAAGGAGGCCCTCTTGCTACTCTGAAGAGCAGGCAGGGAAAATGGAGGATGAAGCAGTTCTGGGATCTTTCTGCTGCTACCACTCCACTTAGCTCCCACAGAGTTGGAGCCAATGCATATCCCGTTCCATATCTGAACTGCTCCTAAATAATCTCAATTCAAGCTTGCTCTGCACAAAGATGATGCCTGTCCACTCCTCAGCTGAAAATCTTTGAGGCCTTTGGAGACACAGAATCAGGAACCTCTATAGCTAAGCAGGAACTCTTTCTGTGGAAAAAGGCTAGTGTTTCCTGGCCAGGCAACAATTCCCTTCCACCAAAGCTAGTAGCCAAAGAGACGATACAAAAATATCAATCCCACAAAAGCACACTTGCCTCAACTTGCCCAACACTGTCAAAGACCTCCTAGCTTTCTTAAACATAATCAACTAGCAGCGCTGAAGCTTAATATGCAGCTAAGGAGACAAGACCATCAAACCTATGAACTGCTGCTTAAATCACTTGTTGAACATAACGCATTGAAGTCCGAACGCTTCACCCTTCCTATTTCCTCTTCCCTGTCATTTGACTCTTACCTTGAACAACTTCTAAAACCTGGGGTTTTAAGGTTTATTAATTTCATATGGAGTTATTAAGAACAAATGATGTGCAATAATGAGCCATTCCCTTTCCACATTATTTTACAACATGTAACATCAATTCACGTTCAGCGCTCCCTACGGTAGCTGAAGTATTTGCTCATTTCTTTTTCAAGCTGTTGCTTCAAATATCAGCAATTCTAACACAGCTAACATAAGAGGCAGTTAGGTCTTTCAACGTGTTAGCTGGGACTCGAAGAGATGGGGTCCTCTGAAAGTCAAACTAAAGAGAAACAAAAAAGGAAAAGAAAGAAAAGCAGAGTAAACACACGTCACTGCTGTCCAACCACACTCTCCAGTCTGTGCTGCCTTATGTGACACACCATGATCCTTCACAATTTACAGTCTGCAAGCAGGGACTGTATTTTTGGGAACTGCCATTCCTGTTTTCCACATCTTTGTCCTGCTACTCTTTCAAATGAGAACCTTACACTAAGAAAACATATCAAAGGAAGAACCATCCTGATTTTATACACTACATAGGCAAGGGCTGGCACCCTGGAAGTGCTCCCTCAGCCTTGTGGCTTATGCTACAGCTTGAAGAGTATGATTTCTGTAGCAGAGGGCTAAGGACTTGAACACTGACAGGTTGGCATGACCCAAGTGAGAACAGAATTTGGAACCAATACACATAAAAGAGATCATTTAGCTTTCCTTCACCTGAGAACACTCCCACTTTCTGGGTAGTCATTGACTCTAAGACTGTTGCCCCAACTGTGAACTGCATTGCATAGAAGAATACCCAGAGAACAGACAAGAACAACCTCAGACACTTCCTCTGGCATCCAGAACCGGCATCTCTACAAAAAGCCTAGGACAGCACTCAGGACCTATTTCCCACAGTTACCTATAGACCTCAGCACTGGTTCAACATGTCTGGTTGTTGACTGGTCCTCCTCTCTAAAACCATCAACTTCCCAGCAAGCAAACTTGGAGGGAGACTCAGAAGAGAGGACAAAGTTACACCACTTCCTGAAATATCACTTTAGGCTAGGGAGGCAGAGTCTGTCCTTTTGAACATGCTGCAATGCTCTAAGAAAATGGCTTAAGAGGAAAACTGGCACTGGAGTCTCTTCCACTTACCCTGGGAGAAGCTTTTGATAGACTGGTAAGGTAAACTCACAGATTAAAAAGAACCAAAGTTGCAGCAAAATCACAGTACAGGCAATCCTCATTCTATAAGCAGAGAGTTTACAGAAACACCACCCAAGTCCACTGTCGGAATTAATTACTGCAGGCTGCAAGGCCTCTTTTATAACTATCCTTGGTCAGCCTGGAGACAGGCCCCAGTGTCTTCCCTAACAGGCATTTCCCTAAGAAAGGCACCAGGTGCATACGGCCCTTCTCATGATGCAATTCCCTGGAGCAGGCTGTGTCCCGCCGTAATTGTCAAGCCAATTACTGCGCATGGCAACTGCACTGCAAGGAGAGGTGCAGAAGAGCTGCTGAGCTGCTCATGACATTTTAGCTGATAAGGGACATGACTTTCTTGTGTCCATGATCAGCAACAAAAGTCCTAATGTATCTGCTAATGGAGGAATTCACATCTTCAGAAAGGGGAGCAGCCTCCTGGGCTTGAAGGATCTCAGAACTTTTGCAAGACCTGAAATTCAGAGGCAGAAATATGTTGAAGAGACAGGGACAACTGGAACTGAAGTTACAAAATTCTTATTTCAAGGAAAAAATGCACTATTTCTTTCCAGTCATATCCATTTCAAATTTATTTTTGAGGAACAAAAAGGGTAGCTCATTCCAAAAATAACAGCATCCACACTAATTTTCTAAACATTTCAGATAGAAAATTAACTACTTGCATCTATGTGCTGAATATTAATAGATAAAACTTGCTTTCAAACATCACAGTTTCCAACAGCAACACTGCATTTAAACTCAATGTTCTTTTAATCACATAAATGCAAAGGGAGTCCCAAAAGCTTTTGCGGCTCTTAATGCATTTGCTTAGCCTGCTTTGCACAAAACCCAAAAAAAAAAAGTAGTAGGCATAGACACAAAAGTGTAAGCTCTATTCCTGTCAAGCTGACAGGCAGATCAAAGAAGAAAAGTATCTCAGGGAATTTTAAATATCTATTAATTTTGATACTAAAAATATATCCAAATTGAAGATGTTTTCATAGCCCCAAACAGAATCCTTTTCTAGTTGAGCACCTCCTTATAGCTCTCCAATTTTCAGCAGCGAGGGCATGTAAAATGTATCTATCATAACCACAGAGTAGTCAACTGAGTCATCACTGAGTTACCTGACAGAAGCCTGTGACCACAAAGCAAATCACATGAACATGTATTCAGCAAGGTAGAAAAAAGTTATACTGAGAAAGCACCTGTGAGCAAGGATCACAGCTCTTCACTGAACTAAGTCCAAGGCTGTGGTCTAGAAGTGAAGACATGAAGATCACTCTGAAATGGTCACTAGTGATCTTTCACTGATATGTAAGATCTCTGCACTCATATAGGTCCTAAATTCATTGCAGATATGTATCTGCTCATAAGCTAATAGGTTTATTCAATATTAAAATTAATCTTATAAAGGTGTTTACATTCTAGAAGTTTTAAACGTCTTATCAAACAAATTTAGACACTTTCTATGGTCAAATTCTGTAATTGTAACAATTACAGTCTACTGATTCTAAGGAGGGAGAAAAACCATTAGAAAAAGAGTACTATGTTTTATGGAGGAAAAAAGGTAATCTGGGAATACCCACTCTTTCCAGCATGTCTTGAAAAAGCTCTGAATTCAAACTGTTTTACCCAGCACTATTAACAGACACCATCTTTATCAATGACACTATGATGATCTATAGAAAGTTCTTATAACTTACAGAAAATATAAAGCTTACTGATGCTAACTGAAACAAGGTAATTTTGTGAAAACTAATGCTTTGTCTGATGCAAAAGCAAAATCCCAAAGTAAGCTTGAATCTAAGAAACAGATTGAGGGAGTGGGGGACTTGTTCAAAGTGCGCCTGAAATGGCACTGTCACACTGATGTTGTCCTGACCTTGCACTGCAACAACATCAGCCACAGCCAGAATCAAAGCAAAACAAACAAAATTAACAGACACAAGGCCCCTCTCTTTAAACTTCTCTTTGGCTTCAACAATGCTCTCTGGCTAAGCACTTGCTTTAACTTTCTAAATTGTCAACAAATAAGAAGAACTTTCATACAATAGCACCAGAATGACTGCCAGCTCTAGGAAGTAGCTAACAAAATTCGTTGCATGCTGTACCACACGAGCTTGCTTTGGACAGAGGAAGAGAAGAAAGTGCAAAGTCATGCATCCTCTGGAGTCAGTTCTTCCCCTGAGGAAATGCATATTCCAAAATAACAAGTTTTGGCAAGTAAATTATTTACATTAATTTTACAGCAATAAATCCTACTTTCATTTACATGTGTACAACCCTACTGACCTTAGGATGCTGTATACATGGAAATTAAGGTAGTATTTAGCCCACAGGCCTAAACTCATTGACAGTAATGGCAAACCTCCCCTTGGTCTTGTTTAGCATCAGGCTTGGACCTATAAATAGATAATTCAGCTATATTTACAAAATCATTATGGTAGGTCACACCAAAATATCACAATTAAAAATGTATGGGACCATATTCCATCTAGTACTTTGATGCAATTTGATAGAAAGATGACAACAGGCACATACATGTGCTATGACAAAGAAAAGGAAGTGTAGTAGTGTCAGTATGAATGTATCTACACGGAGCCTAGGATTATCTCTTTCCTTCAGTGGATCAGTGAAAGCACTGGGGCAGTCCGGAACAGCAGTAGCAATATACTCCAAAACACTCCTCAACTTCACCCCCTCCCCCCCTTTTCTTTATATAAACCTTTATTCCTGCTATTTTTGTAGTTGTTACCCAAAATGCTTGTGCTATTGTTGCTCACTGGACTCTTATGCTGGGTCCTTTCTTTTGTCCCTGTTACATATGTTCTATAAAAGACACTTTATGCCTTTTTGCTAATACATTTCCTACTTTAGGTTAAAAGAGAAAACAGATATGCAAAAATCCTTGTCAAAATAGTGCTGTGTGGAGACCTCATAGCAGCCTTCCAGTATCAGAAGGGGGCCTACAGGGATGCCAGAGAGGGACTCTTCATCAGGGACTATAGTGACAGGACAAGGAGTAATGGATTCAAACTTAAAAAGGGGAGATTTTGGTTGGGTATAAGGAAGAAGTTCTTTACTGTGAGGATGGTGAGGCACTGACACAGATGGCCCAAAGAAGTGGCAAATGCTCCATCCCTGGCAGTGTTCAAGGGCAGGCTGGACAGGGCCTTGAGCAACCTGGTCTAGTAGAAGGTGTCTCTGCCCATGGCAGGGGTTTGGAACTGGATGACCTTAAGGTCCTTTCCAACCCAAACCACTCTATGATTCTAAAATTCGTAGACTCCCTCCACCCACTTCTCAACCTATATCAACAGGATCCAACACCAAAATGGAAGATGCTTGCCATTTGTGTGCACTCTTGAATTCCACAAATTCTTCCTGAGCTCTCTTTTTGATGATCACTTTCATTACTGTTGTAGCAGACCAAATGTTCACAGTGTGATCTATTGAACTACCAGCAAAGATTACTATTGCAGAATCTGCAATTTCTTAATGAAAATGAAGTTGCTCCTGAAAATAAACAAACATAATTAGCAAGCCAGTGCTGTGTGAAATTTGCACCATTCTCTTGTTAACCTGTATGTCAAAATGTATTACTGTGTGCACGTAAACTTGCATTTGCAGTTCAGTAACCCCACAGATTATGATCTAACCACTTTTGGAAACCTAATGCTAGAAGAAATAAAAGCAAATCTAGTGTCTGCCTGTAATTTGTTATTTTATTAGAGGCTTTTTCTTTAGTGATTCTAACTGCTTAGGGCTTGATTTTCATAAATTGCATCCTGTCTAAAAAGAGCCATATTATTTCTACAGTGAAAATTTCTAATTCCTTCTCTGCTCCCAATTAAGTCAAATTAGCTCTCTCTCATCAAGCTTCCTCATTTCAGGGTTGGGCCCAAGCATACAAACATACAAGCATGTTACAGAGCAACACTACTTCTAGTTACTTATGAATGCAAAATTGTGTCTTTTAAGGAGATCCTGAGATCCTCTCAAGAAGCAGGTCGCTGACTTGATCAACTGGGCACCCTCATGGTGCATCACCTTCTTAACCTTGAGTAACACAGTACAAAGCATGAGACATTTCATTTCCAGACCTAACACATCCTGTGTTGACCTACGTTGCCCAGAAACTACTTAAAGCAGGATGTTTAAAAATATTTTGCAAACCAGTATTTTATACCACCCTCTACAAACAAAGGAAAAAAATCCACCACAATTCCAACATCAGCAGTCCAGCTCCCCACCTTCGATGCAGTTGCTGACACACAATTTCGCCACCAACTCACTTCTCTTACCCCATCACAGAATCTGCAGCAGCAGAATCACCCCTTTGTACTGCTGATCAGAAACTGCAAGGACTCGTATCCTTAAATAACAATGCTGACTGACAAAGATGGATCCACTGAATCCTACTTCCCTCCTGCATGCAGCCCAGCCCACTTCTCGCATCTCTAAGCAGCAAAGAATGTCAGTTCTACACCACCAGGTCCACTCTTCCTGCCATGCAAAAGGTTCCCATTTCTATAGTAAGCACATCCAAAACTGGCTTAACTCCACAATGCTGATCTTAACCAACTCGGATTAGGGTTCGAACTGCTATTTACCCCACTCCCCTGCCTGATGTCTGAGACACTCCCTCTCATTCTTTTCCAGTCCTAGCTTGAAAGGGTTCAGGGAAGGAATGACATGTGCAAGGTTACAGAGCATTTTCCACACAATAAATAACTAAACAAATGATTCAAACTAGCAAAGGAGACAACTAAGGGAGAAAATTAAACAGTTCTGTAAAGTCATGACGGTGTAGGGAAAGCATGCAGGGATGATTAATCGTTCTCTCTGCCAATGCAAAAAGGCTAGTAGGAATCAGGTTAAAACCATAGGAATAGCTAGTTCACCAGACATTGAATAGTTGAGCCACAGAGCTCTTTGTCAAAGTTACTAAAATAGGTACTAAAAATGTACATATCTTCAAAGATAACAGCTGTCTCTGGATATAAATCTAGTCAGGATAATTAAATATGTAGAAACCACATTTGGCTCAAGAGCTCCCTAAGTTTCTGACTGGTTGGAAACTTGGGAAACATTTTAAAATAGTCATATATCCTCATCCTGTTCTTGCATCCCTCCGAAGCAGATATTTATGACTGCATGTGGTCTGACCACCACAGCAATTCTTGCAGATTCAAACTTCACTCCAAAGCCAGAACAAAGGCCTCAACAAACTGCCACAATTCCTGAAAAAAAAAAAATATTGAGCATTTGCTCTCATTTCAGCAACAGAACTCTTCAAATTCTCCTTGTACTAACTTCTCTGGAATGCCGGCTTATTTTTATGTAGTACAGAGCCTTCTGGTTTTGAGCTACAAAGCTAGTGAGGTATTGCTGCTGTGGTTTTGTTCTTGTGCCATGAATTGCTGACATGATGACTGTGAAAATGCTCTGCAGGGAAACACTGCAGTATTCTAAAATATTAAATATTGATCCCTGGAATCTGAGGGGTTTTTTGCCTTTAGTCCTGTTCTGTGATATATATACTATCTTTTCTGCTCACCTCTTTGATTATACATACTGTAGGAAGGACTTGACATCAGTGGTTCAGCTACTTCATCAGAAAGTATTGCTGAAACCCTTTAAAAATGGAGACCATTACCTTTAGAGAGACCAATTCCTTTAGAACATTACACAGAGCAAACCCATGAATTAGGGCATGCTTTTAGAGCAGCAGTCAGTGTGGCCAGCAACATCTCACCAAAGGAAAGTAATTCATCAGTAAGTTATGCTTCTCTCCTGATTCAAACAGGCCTCTATGACTTTGTAGTGAATAAGAAAGCCACAGGGTTTCATCAGCAAGAAACTCCATTATGTCACCACTGGACTTAAGGTACTCGCTGCGCTCACTCTCGGATTCATCACACAATTTTGGCATGCGACTGAGATACAGTAAAAAGACTGAGCAGATTTGAATGTTAAACTTCAGTATGCTCAGTGTCTGCCATAGCTCTTGGGCTATAATACAAGGTTTCAGCTGGCCAATATATAATTATTTTCATATGGCAGAATAGCTTCAGCAGGGGAGCTGATCACAGACTTACAACAGTGGTTAGTTCACTGCCTATCATTTTGCAACTATAAACAAGAAACATGCAAGCAATCTTGATTTTTCAGAGGCACAGTGGGAATGTTCAAAATCTCAAATATTTTCATAGTTTTCATTTCGGCTTCATTTGTTCATTCATGAAGGGAGACAGCAATCCAGTTCACAAGCTGTACTTATGGCCTAGCACTATCAAATAGCCCCTCTGGGAAATGTAATCTGTTGTTTGTGAAGATGAGATACTGCCACAGTCTGCTCTGTCTAGTGAGACCACAAATGCTGCATCTAGCCTGTTACTAAATGCAACTCAGTCTTTATTTGCAACGCTCCTATTTCTTCCATTCTGGTTTTCCTCTCAGCAAAAACAATGTGTAATTGTCCTGAATTATGTGCCAGTTGTTCAGCATGGGAGAAGAACTAGAATGAAGCCAACAAGACCAGATAACATAGATCCTGAGGGAAGACAGGCAAGTAAGCTCACAGGAATTACTGCTGACTTCTCCCAGGGAGGCAGTTCTAAACATTGTTTTTATCCCAGCATACACCTTTAAAATATTTTGCTTGTGATACTTACACAGATAAATTAAAGTCAGCTTTAGAAATAAAGCATTGCCCTCAGTCATCATCTGGGCAAAGTAAAACATTTAGATTCCTAACAGGACTGAAATGCATTTACAAGACCTTATAACACACAATTCCTTTCAATTCAGAAGCAATTCTCTATTATAGTTTTCCACATAAAGGACAGCAAAGCCAGGAGAAATTTCTTGATTTCTACTGTCCCATGCTATTAAAATACCAGAACAAATATTATCAAGAAAGATGAAACGATGACAATTTTACAGTTCTAGAGAACTGAAGGTTTCAACATTACTTCCATTAAGAAACAATTTGGAAAAAAACTTAGTGCAACTAATTAGGCCCCAATTACCAAATTCCTGGTGGAAAGATTTGGTGATAAACTGCATCCAAAGACACTCTGCTAATCTCTTTTCTGAATCACCACCAGTTAATGTGCCCCACTGAATTTCATAGACACGAATACATCCTATACATACCACATTACAAAACTGGACTGTACTGAAACAACTCAGCAGGAGCTGGGAGTCATTTCATTGCAGCTTTACAAAGACAGCTGCTTTGGCTCCCAAGTCCACAAATTACAAGGTAATACTGAAGTGTAAACTGAGATGTACTTTTTTGTACAATTTTCCTGACAAAAGCTTATGTTACATGCTGTTAAATATGTTGGAAATGATATATTATATATATTAGTTGAAACACCGCATGTCAAGTCCTCCCTATGGCTAATGGTTCGATAGGTAAGCAGAAAAGACAGTCTTTGTTTCTTTTTGTACTATGTCAGAGAAGACCAGTCATGCTTGAAAAAATCAACTCGAAAGTGTTTTTAGAAAGTCACACAGAGTACCACAAGACATTCGTGATGATGATAACTAGCACTAAGACATGCATGGCTAATACTGTATTTCTTTAGCAACCCCATCATACTATACTACAAACAAAAACATGGGTTGTGCAAATATTTTGTTTTGTTTCAGTAACATACCTCTCAGTAACTTGTTTTTTGTGCTTTCTTTCTTTCTTAATCTCCTAGAACATTGTAAAGGAAATAGCGTCTCTCTAAGAAACACTGCAAAGAGTGTTTTGGCTCTTTCAATACTCCCCTCACATGATAAGAATGATTAAGTAAGTTTTAAAAGGAACAAAAGCAACTTCTTTCTCCTCATCCCCATCTGACTACCAGACTCAAACAAGAGGATAAGGGGAGCTTGCACCCTTTCCATTCAGCCACCTTGCCCTACAGCCATCCTTCTCCCTAGCTGGCCAACATCAGGGTTCCTGCAATGCTCTCCCTTTTAAACCCTGCCTTCAGCAGGACTGCACAGATGTGATTAATTGCAATTTACTAAATACTCCTAGTCTGCCTAGGGACCAGGCTCCAGCTTGCTCTACATCCACTGTGGCAGCTCTGCAGGGACAAAACCAGCATGTTTCCTTTGCAGCTCCGTACTAATGGGGCACAAAGAGCAGATCTATCAAAGCCAATACTCGGTGACTTTGGAAAGCAGAATGGAGCAAAAGATTACAAAATCACCTGTAATAATTCTTCCCTTTCTGGTCCAAATTCCTAAGAGGTGTTTTCCTCTCTTCCTAAAGCTGCTGTCCTCCCTGTAATGGCTCAGCTGTTAATGTCACTGTCTTTTGAAACAGGTCATGCTAATGGCAAGCTTGCTTTGGGCATATTGCTTAGAGCTCATTAATATGCATGTTCTCTCTCCGTTCATTTGTTTCTCTATTTACTTTGAAGTTGCCTCACTGGAACCTGCACTGCTTTTCTGCATTCAGACTCTTGGCTGGCATTTCTCAGCTTGCTACGTCTCTGGCTTTTATCTAGGATGGAAATGGGACCAAAGGTTGCAAAAGTCAGTTAACAGCAGCTCAGGTGACATTTGGTGCCCAGCTGAATGAATTTCTTGGCCTTCTCACCCTCACTGCTGAGAGATGTTCTTTCTACTTGCTCTCAAATTGACTGTTTACATTGCAAATTTTAGGGCAAGCAACATCTTTGTGTTTGTCAAGCACCTGCCCCAGGAGAGTACAGGCCCACATTGTGCTTCTATGAAAAATAACACCACCTGGGTTAACTTAATTCTCTAAATGTCTCTTCCACCTGAAAGAGCTATTTCCAGCATGGGAGGAGGAATCAACTTTGACTCAGATATCAAATTCTCAGTGTGATAAGGGAAAGTGATTCAGCCGTCTTCTTTTTGCCTTTGTGATTCAGGAGCAGCTCATTGTTCAGATGACAGCATGGTAACTGGGAACAGAGTCAGTCATAACTCAGAACTTCTGTGACAGGGAGGAGCAAAAGTATTTATATTTTATTCAGAGGTCACTTTATATTAATATCTCTCTCCATAGAGATCAGTCCCAACATTGTCTTCTGCAATAGGTCTATATCATCCAAGGTTATTTTGGGGTAAAAGACTTGGAGATACTGTTTTCCTCAAAGTACCTCCAGGGACAGCCAGTTAGGTATTTTCTCTTGAGGCTGCAGGTTATGACAAGGTAGATCTGCTTTCCACTAAGTCCCTTCCTAGCAAATGTGCAAACAGACACACAATTTTCATGATTCCTCCATACAAATGTTTATTCTCAGTCAACATCCATTAGAAAACCAAGTAACACACCCTGAAGCATATGGCTGCCCAGGGAAGTTGTGAATGCTTCATCCCTGGCGGCATTCAAGGTGGGGTTGGACGTAGCCTTGGATGGCATGGTTTAGTGGGTGGTGTCCCTGCCCACGGCAGGGGGCTTGGAACTAGATGATCTTAAGGTCCTTTCCAACCCTAACTATTCTATGATTCTATGATTCTATGAGAGGAACTGGCCGTGATCAAGACACTGAGCCTGTCTAACTAAGGAGTGAGCATGGTTGTTTAAGCAAATTTACTAGCCTTTTCTAGAGGGTTGCAGGATTAAAATCAAACAAATGGGTACAAATGCCTTTTCCAGCAGATGGGACTCTGAGCCACTGCTAAGCCAGTGCATCAAAATCATTACAGTCTGAATCCACCTTCAAACTGTGTCCAAGTTACTTCCAAGCCTTTAAATCCCCACTATACTTCTTGCGCAGAAAAGCACTAGTATGCTAGGTAAGTTTTAAAGTAGCCAATTCTTCTACTGGCTCTGACAAAATTTTTCATGACATAAAAATATTTAAATATAGAGTTGTTTTTTAATACAATATAGTTCATTAAATTATTTGCAGCATCAGTTTTAACAGGATCCACAAAAGGAAGGATACATAAATTAAAAGAACTCAACTGAGCCACTAGTATAGACCAGGATCACTAACCTATGTCATCAAGCAAAGGGCTGCAAATGAGTTACTTGGAAATGGCAACACAGCAGGGCTGACAGGTGGGCAGGAGCTGAGAGTCCTGGCAACTTGACAGGGCACTTCAGTGCAACCTGAGGGTGCTTAATACACAGGCCGTCTAATGTCTAACATCTTTAACACACCATGTCTTCCAGTTCACACTATTTACTGGCATGTGCCTCATTTGATGCAATACAGAATCAATCTCACAGCCACTAGCTGAGGCACTTGACCTCAGTCTAGATCTACTGCTGCACAGCCTTGGGTTAGTAACTATATATTCTCCAACAGGAGCAATAGCAAGCATGCAACATCATCTCAAAATCCATCACACACTACAATATACGGAACAGCTGCAAAACAGAAGTGAGTACAGAAATAGCAGTGGTAAGAGCCAAAGTGGCCACCTGTGGAGGAGCTCACAATATAGATAAGAGCACACACCAAAATCTAGTTTTATTTTCAAAATTACTTTGCTTACTCGTTTTCAGCACCTTTAGGTAGACAAACGGCTCAGTGTGAAAGTGGAGACAAGTGGCATTCCTCCGGGGGTGGTACTGGAACCAGTGCTGTTTAAAATCTTTGTTGGTGACATGGACAGTAGGATTGAGTGCATCCTCAGCAAGTTTCCTGATGACACCAGGCTGTGTGATGCAGTCAACATGCTGGAGGGGAAGGATGCCATCCAGAAAGACCTGGACAGGCTCAGAGGTGGGCCAGTGCAAACCTCGTGAGTTCAACCTAATGGGCCCACAAGAAATCTGGGAAGGGACATTTTAAAAGGGCTTGTAGGAATAGGACAAGGGGTAATGGCTTTAAACTGGAAAAAGGTAGATTTAGATAGATAATTGGAAGAAGTTCTTCACTGTGAGGGTGGTGAGACACTGAAAGAGGCTGCCCAGAGAAGCTGTGGCTGCTCCATCCCTGGCAGCGTTCAAGGCCAAGTTGGATGGGGCTTTGAGCAGCCTGGTCTAGTGGAAGGTGTCCCTGCCAATGGCAAGGGGGTTGGAACTGGATGATCTTTAATGTCCCTTCCCTAAACCATTCTGTGATTTCATGAAAACCCATCTCATCCAGCCCTGAAAATTGGTGGTTATTTCATGTAAAACATAAAACTGACAACCTGAAGACTAGCGCGTTCAGCTTTGCTCTTATTTTTTTCTTTGTTCTTATTATTTTCTCAATGGAAAAATACCTAAAACTCTGTGACTGTCACATCATAGTCATCTGCAACCTGAAAATGCAGTCAAGCTCTAATAAGATAATGCACATCACTTAATCAACCAAAGAGGAGGACAGATGAGAGAGCATGCCATAAAAAGATTTTGACTCACAGTGGCTAATTTCTGAACATCTTCATCAGATGCTCCCAGTGAAGCAAGTCCTATCTCTTGTGAAAACTGTGCAAACTTGGGATCAGCAAGTAGAGGCACGTGTCCCAAGAGTTCATGGCATGTATCCCTGAAGGAATGGAAAGTAAATGAGAGTCATTACAGAAATTAATGCCATAATCATTCCATAAATAATTTAACATAAGCCATTTTACACGACCTCTATTTTAAAAGCCTTACCATGAAACACTTTTTTTACAGTGTAATTGTTCTTCGCTGTACATGGTTCTGTAGGAATATTCATGTTTGCTTCTATTAAATGGATTATGTGTCATTTAACCCCACCTGTTCTGTGATTTAACCATTATTTCTAGATTGAATGGAAGGGCCTAATCACTGCTGTTTTCCAGGCTCTTCCATTAAGACTGAACTGCCCAAAGGAAAGCCAGATGTCTCACAAGTACAGTTTCCAGCATTTCTTTCCATGTGAATCAAGTTCAAATCCAACACATTCCCTCTTTCTCTTCTCCATTCCTCTTTTTGCATCTGGGTACAACTTCGTAACCAAACATTTTGCCACTTGCCACTATAAATTCAGGGTAATATTTACAGTGGTTTCTGTGTGCTTGATTTCTTGTTTAGTCCCAAGTTCCTTCTACAATTACTGGGTACTTTTGTTACTTGGTCCACTTTTCACCAAGCAGGTTTCAGAAAAAGCAGAGAAGCCAAACCATTTCAGAAAGAACTGCTGTCCGCACCCATAAGTGCATTTTAGTCATGACAAAGTGCAGATATAAGTGTACAAAAAACCGCCAGCCAACCTAACAGAAGTGCACATGCATCATCTATAAAAGCTCTCAAACAATCCTGAAAGTTTTGGTGCATTTGTTCTCAGAAAATAATGGACCTGGTAGTAAAGTTCACTTTAAAAATCAGATCTGACATTTCCTTTGCTTTTGTCTCTTCAAAGACATTTCTTTCATTTTTAGCTTTTTTTTTTTCTTAAGCTGTAAACAAATGCTTTAAACGCAGGGAGAAAACATCAAGTTTTCTGCCTTCTATCCAAAATCATCCAATTTGTCTTTATTATAAACTGGTTTTGTTTGAAAAGGCACAGAACCTGACACTTCAGATAAATCATGAACAGAAAAACAACACTATATTATTTAAAGTCTCCTTACTCATTATTCTTCACCAAGAAGGCTGCAGTAACTGTGTCTAGGTAGATAGTAGTAGTTAGTTTCTCAATGCATGCAAATGAAGATTAGCATTTTTGGCATTCCTAGGTTGCTTCACCAAAAGCTTATCAAATACTTTCAGTACAGAAGGGAGACACACAAGCTTCTCTTCTCAGCCCAGACCGCCTCATTGACAGATGCTTAGCAACATTTGCTCATGTTATATTCACACCTTTTGGTGAGACAAGCACCATTCTGAAGTTCTGCATGACAAGTTTAAGCCAATTTCATATACAAATAATTCATTCACTGGTACAGAGAAATTACCAGGTCTCATTTCTCTTCCCTCCTAGACACAGGTATTTCCCAGAGAAGCAAGGGAGGTAAACAGATAATCTTGCTCCCGATAAAACAAAAAAGTACTCTTGGCATGATAAAACAAACATGGTCCATGGACACTGACTACAGACTCAGTTGTAGCAATGTGGGCTGAGTGCTCAAATTTACTGCGTGCCAGCATTTTTAGTCAGCACCCATAAAAAATGTTTGATAAGTACAACTGGGCAGGAACAGTATCAGACATCATATTTACATAAGAAAAACTGTTTGCATTTGTTTTCTACTGCCTGGTAAAGCTTGTCCTGAAAGTAATCTTTCTTCCCTTGTTTCTACATCATTGCATGTCCTTTCAGAGCCCTGAAAATTCCCAATTTCTTCAAAAGCAGCTGGTAAGAAGGCTTTTCTTTTATGATCTCCTCAGCCCTTTGATGACGCTCTGAGTCTTGCAAGATGATCAAAGTTGCCTACCACAAGACCCATAGGTTAGATAATACTCTTTTCCTCACTGGAGCTCAGACTTGAAAAATTGGCTGCCCCTGCATGGTATCAGTCTCTTTGTTCAGGAGATGGTTTGCATCACTTGAATGGGCAATCATCAGCAGTTAATAACCTTTCTTTATTTCCTTCAGTTCCAGCCATAGCAATTTCTTCTGTCATCTCCTGCAAGATTTAGCTTACTAACGATGCAAAGGACAGCAGTAAAATTGAGTTCGTAGTCCAACAGATACACAAAGAGAATTCCCAGTACCAAACAATTCACTGGGGGAATTTAACTGCTCCAACTATCATCTTCCAACACAGAGATGGGCCACAAAGCCCATTCTCTGGAAGTCCAGTGCTTGAACTCCAATTCTCATCTTCACTGATGAAATCAACATTGATTGCTGAGTACTCCAACTGTGCTGCACTGCATCAGTCCACATGCATTTAACTTCGTACCAGTAGTTCAAATAACAAGAGCAAAGAAGATATAGTGGAACTGGCTTCAAGTTCCTGGCTTCAGGTAAGGCTTCTACAGCAGCATCACTAATATTGGTACCTGTGCGAGTGAGTGTCTACATCTGTTTTCCTGTGCTAAAGCCACAACTCCCAGAAACAAATAAGCAAAGACATGTTATTCCTAGTTCTGAACTGGGACACAGGCTCTTTGTGTCACTTCCCCTTGCTAACAAAATGAAACAGACAAAGCCTAGCCCCATTAACTTGTCTCTCCTGATAAGGGGAGGAAGATGAGGAGGGAGCAAATATTTCTCTCATACCTTTAGCCTGCAGATTCTTCCATTAAAACTGTGCAAAACAGTATTTTTAACATGCAGTTATAAAGAAGGGAGCTTGAAACAAAAACCATATGAACAGAAAAAAACAAAACAAACCAAAAAAAACCCAACAAAACCAAAATCTTCCAGGCAGAACCATGAACCACCATTCGGTATTGTCACTGGAGTCTCTCAGATGTCCCTGCCAGCCTGGCCCTTTATAGATAGCCTAAACTATATAATTCTTCACTTAACTACCAAGGCCTGATTCTTTTGTTTCGTTTTATTCAGAAAATAATTAAGTTCGTTTAATTTATTCACACACATTCCTCAGACAAAATAAGATTTTTGTAATGCACTTTTCACAGCAAAAGATTTTTCTTGGAGTAAATTAGTTAGCAGAGCAGAGGAAATCTATATAGCTCTGTGAATGTAGTAGAAACATAATGAAACTCAGAAAGAAATGTTCTAAAATGCACATAAGTAGTGATACAGATCAAACCAAATGAACTCTCTAATTTGTATCTAGCTCTATAGCCTGGGTGTTAAATCTGATGGAAAGCCCACTGAAGTCAAAAGGAGTCTTTTTACCAGATTTATATCATTGAAATGCAACATTCACCAAGCCAGGAACCTGCAGCAAATCTCATTATGGCCCCGTATATCAACCAGCAGATCTCAGGGCACTGCAGCTACTGCAGAAGACAAAGAGCTGTCCCCATCAAGCCGATTTAGTTTTGCCATTGATTTCAAAAAAAAGCCAGGATTTCACTGTGTATCTCTGATAACACTTACTATATGTTCTAACTATTTATATAAAAAGAAAAATAAACACACTTAAAATGGTATTTTCAGAATTTTTCTACGGAGTTCCTAATAGTCAGTACACACTATTTAATTCATACGAAGAAATAGATCCGCAAAACGAGAGTAACATCATTAAAAAATGATAGCTTCATTCCTCTGTCAGTTTAAATTTAAAGGTGTTAAGACCATAACCTGGATTTTTAAGTTCAGCCCAAAAAAGGAATAAAAACCTTAATTCCAACTGAACTATTGTTACTGCACAGTGACTTTGCAGACACCATGACCAGAAAGATTACAAACAAAGCAGTTCCCATTACTATTAAGGATCAGCTGTAATACACTGCATAATTGTGAATATAAGCAGCATCCTCCTGAAAACTACAGGGGTCTCAAATATACAAATCAATGAACCAGAGGACATCAACAAAAGCACAGACACACTTAATTGATCCCTGGAAGATGTTCCTTCCCTTCTTCCTGTTGGAGTTATGTACCTAAATCCCCTATCAATAGATTTAAATGATCTTCTAGTTTGCATTAAGTTAATAAATGTCATCATTCTTTTACTGAATATTGGCAGGTGCTGTGATCTGAGACACTGGCTTCCCACAGGAGAGGAAACCATGGGTGCAAACTCTGGTACTTCCTAATTTCTTTTTTTAAATATCGAGAGATATTTTCAGATAGATCAGAAGAGGTCCAGCATCATATATGCAAGCCCTTCTTTTATACACTGCAGCAATTTGCCCACAGATTAAAGAGATTAAAATTACAATCACAAATTATAAATTATAAATTATAATTACAGAGGTTACAGAAATGAATTAATTTCTTCAGGGATTACCACCTCTTTCCCAAAAGAAAAACACAAACACAAAACTAACCTCATAGCACTTCAGCAAATACTTTGCCCAGTTCACATGCTGAGGAAAAAAGTAGATAAGTGTATAACAGCACCACCTGGTGACTCCTGCCAGAATAATGTAAGAGCATTTTTAGTTCCAGCTTAATATGCGGTTCCATTAATCCTTTTATATCCAAAAATATCACTCCATGGTTTTGGCAGCCTATTCATGAAATCAAAATTAGGCATGTGTCCAAATGTTTGCAAGGCTGGAGCTAAATATATATGTATGAATCCTTTGTGTAAATTTGGGCAAAAAAAAGGCACTCAAGTAGTCCAAGCTGACTAAAGAACAGCTACAATTTCACGCTAACCACCTGATGACTGATTCACTGCAAAAATGTCATTCCTTGTGGTTATAAGATCAATGTATGACTTTGGTAAAACCACTTCCATGTTATCTAACTGACGTGTATTGTTCTTACTGTACAGAGCACACCATATATAATACAAGAACTACAATCGCTTTGATCTTTTCTCCCCCCACTTCTCATCAAGAGACCAAATGCCAAAATATTTCATCCAAACTCACAATATTCAGTTTCAGAAGAGCTGCAATGCTGTCCCATGAAAGTCTCTTATTTCTAACACTTCCCCTGTAACAGGCTTTATAGCTAATATCCTCCCTGGGTGAGAGAATAGTCCCTCATTACTTCCTTGTGTTGTGTTATCAGAGATAAATGAAGGTCAGCTGTGGAGTCTGACCCAAAGAAAGATAAATGGGGACATAAGAAGACCAAATTGTAATTGTGAAAGCATTTTTTTCAGTTGATTCAGGGTTTTTTCCCAACTTCTTTCCTTAGCTGTCCACCAGAGAATAAAATTTTAGATACTTTTTCAAAATGCTTAGTTGAAAACTCCGTTTTTCACTGAAATATAATCCAGATAGAATTTTTTTTACCCACCATATAAACAACCCAGTCATTTAAGAGCCTTGTAAAAAGTCCAAAAGAAGCCTCAGAATAAAATTCTGGCTCACCAATGTAAAGGGTTTTGTCATCCATGGTATAAGTAGATTTTTACACTTGAAGGAAGGTTCTTCTTTTCAGTTTTGACAAATTCAGTTAGGTCCTTTAAGAATCTAGTGAGCATATTTTCTCAGAACTAAAGCAAATGTTGCAACTTACGGTTCTGGTGTGTAGAGAGGATCCGAGCCATGTCGTACGTACTGAGTACAGTGAAAAACTCTATATGCTAAGCCAGCTAAAAAATCTCGGGGAGACAAGTATCCAGCAACAGGTCTCACTGTGAAGCCAGACCTTTCTGAAGTGAAGGAGATAATAAAATACCACATTATATGTATATATCACTGTATCAGTTTCCAAGGACAGGTAGTGATATGCTGTTAATTATTGCACCAGAAGCATGACATGGAGAATCATGGCTGAAGATCACCACACATGATTTTCACCTATTATATAGGAGAACTATCTTGCATTGCTAGCATATGTTTAATGAAAACAGTTTGAGGTATTTCAAAGTTGGTCTGAATACATTTATCTAGAAAAGATGGTAAGGTACCATAAGTGATGCTCTCAAATCATAGACTTTAATGTCTAGTACCAAATGGGAGAGCAATTTTGAAAACAGAAGATGGCTTCTGTATATATATTAAAAACTAACAGAACAGAGCAGGATTAAATCAAATCTGTCCTTATTTTTACAGATAAATTACTGTTTGTGACAGTAAAATACTGGCTTTCACAATTGAGATCCTCATTTAAATGTTTAACGAAGTGTTCCTTTGTCAGATTGGTCCCAGTGGGAAATAATTTCAGACTCAGTGACTTTGAAAAGCACACTTCTCTCCCAAATTCATTCTTTATTTGTTCCAAGTGTTTACAGGAGGATGTTCCAATTTTTTCTTTAACAGACACTACTATTGCTGTATTTAGTCTGAAAACCTGTTTCTGAAGGAGTGTGAGGGTTTGAGTTTCTAGCTAGGGAGAAAGAAACCGTACACTTCAGCATCATTCCCTAGAGACTGTGATACCATATATGAGACACCCAGAAGGACATAGCCAAATTCTAAAAGTGATGAGGCAGTTATTACCAAATGCAGGTGCTCACAAACAAGAATTATGGATGAAGAAAGGAAGCCTGTCATTACAAATTTTTTTATTTCTCTTAGCTAAAAGATTTTCCATACATATTTGGGGCAAAATGCATTGCTAATTTTCCCCATAACATTTAACAACACATAACATTTTTTTCCAAACAATCATCTTTACAATATTTTAGTTCCTGATCTCCTGG
Source organism: Amazona ochrocephala (assembly GCA_039720435.1). Lineage (NCBI taxonomy): Eukaryota > Metazoa > Chordata > Aves > Psittaciformes > Psittacidae > Amazona > Amazona ochrocephala. The sequence continues at coordinate 41,490,339 of CM077880.1, read as the reverse complement.
AGCTCCTGAGCAAGAGGATTAAGGAACAAATATGTGTGTCTGAAAGATCCTTGAGGAGAAATGAAAATCTTAAATTAACTCTTTAGTGGCTTTTCCTCTAGTGCTAAGAATAGCAGGTTCGTGTCTGCCACTTCTTCCATATGGGATAAATTTCCATTACAGGTGAAAAATAAGGGTATTTTCAAACTTAAATATATAATATACTGGTCCCTTGAAAAATAACACTAAAGAGAGGTACCAGATCACCTATGCAGTCACATTGATTTTTTTCAGTGTACAAATATGACTTTAGGTGTTGAGCACTCAGGAAAGCTTCCTCTCCTCCAAACCCGCTCTCCTCTTTAAATTCAATTATCTTGGTTTTTTATTCCCTCTTTTACCTGCCTGGATATTTAGGGGGATGCCCACTTGCAGTTATCAGAACTCTCACCCTGTGGTACAATGAGAAAAGCACAGCTAACTCTGCTCTTTCTTTTCATTGTACTGAGTGAGTTTTCTCTCGGTGAAGAGAAGAACATCAAGTGATAACATTATGTGATACATCTTCAGCTTTTTAATTCCTCTCAAATTCCTACTTGCAAATACACAAACACAATTGTTTGGACTCAATAAACTTTCTGCCATGGAGAATGTCAAAACCAGAATGATACTTCAGGCCAAACTAAAGTCAACGGACAATGCAGGGAGTCTTTTCACTCCATGTGCTTTGTATCTAACAAAAAAAGAATGTTTTCATGGAACTCTATTTATTGACAAACCAAATATGGAACTTACCTTTAAGAAAAACAGAAACATCTTCCAGCTGAGGCACGTTATCCTCCCTGTATCCACAGTACTTGGTCAGCAGGGGAAAGTTTTTCAAATACTCACGACAAGCATGGGTGGGATAGAGTTTACTGAGTTCCTTAAATACCACCCCCCATGTTTTAATTTCTTCAGCTGTGTACTCCACTCTGGGAATGGGCTGACCACTGTAAAAAACAAAATATTGCAGAATACATCTGAATACAACCAGATTCTGGACAGACTGAGGATGGCAAAATTTCTGTAAAAATTATTATTTAAATAAATAAAGGAAGACACAAACTTTTGAAACTATTAAAAACTATTTTGAAATTGCAGCTAGATGCTTTTTTCTTAGAATTACTTATTGATGTTATGTTGTACATATTACATTCATTTCTTAAGAATCGTATTTCTTACTAAGCAATGAAACTACTAGTCTTCATGTATATAATAGTGGAAAGATGGATTTCTTACACACCATGTTCCTATATCAGAGTAATATTTCTCCGTTTATTGTCACTGATGCCTTACCAAGTGGTTAGCTGAAGATCCTTATTTAGTCTAATTTGTAGATTCAATAAGACCATCAGCAGACTGCACTTTCTATGCATTCTTTAAAATACTTAATATTCACACGGCATCATTACCTAGCATTTTACAAAGTGAAGACCAGGAATTACATGGATGTTTAGAAATGTGTGGATCCAGCTAAAATATATACATTTATTGTTTAGATGGTTGCTTAGATGTGCAGATATGTTTGCAACCCCAAATTCAAGCTGGACGACATCATGAGGAAGCTCACCTCAGAGCCAACAGCCTAGCCTAGGTGTAAGTAAGCCTCTAAATATACCTCTCCTGTAATTACCTTTTCTTCTGCACCATTCTCCTCCCTCCTCACCCTTCCATAGATGTACAGTAAAGCCTTCCAGAGTACCTGTAAACCTGTCTCTGATACCCAAGATTTGCCTTGAGTGGTCATAGATAATTCAAAACTGATAGTGTGAAGGGTATGAAGGGATCCTTCCATTTTGTACTACCTTGTATTTAGCTGCAAGGAATTTCATGGGCCATCATCTCACATTATCAGTTCTCCCTACAATACACTTTATAATCTTTCTCTGGATTTAAAATTCACGGTACAGCATGTAACCTGTACAATCTGCCTTCTCCGCAGGTATCTTTTTTTCCTGCACTATAATGTACTACACATTGGCAAAGGGATTCAGAAGATCCTCCTCCTCCCCATCAGTCCCTATCTCCCACTCCCCTGCACAGGGCTGGCAACATGGGTGCTCCCAGCCCAATGCTGCAGCTTCCCCAGTACCACAGACAGCAGCAGAACGGGTGTACTGGGCATGGGGAATCCTACTGCAGCAGAACTGCAGTGCTGGGCTTTTGCTGGGGGTTAACTTTCCATCTTGGTTGTTGCCCAGCTCATAGTGTTGCCTATCTCCATCATACAAGGCAACAAGGAATGAGCCCTCATGTCATATGGTAATTGCTGCTATGCAATCCCTATGTGCACAAGAGAGGATCATCTGCCCCACGCTTACTGTGGTTGCTCTCTCATCTTTATTGAAAACTTCCCATTTAATCCCCTTCCCTTTCACTGTATCAAAGAATTTTGATCCACAGCACTTATGTCAGTCAAAGACCACTTTGTATGAGGCACTCATTCTTGTTAAGGACTCACTGAACATACAATACACCCGGTAGTTCCCCTTCAGCCATTCTTTTGCAGACAGGACAGGAATTGCAACACATTCAGTGAAGCATTTCTCATCAACTGAAGCTGTACTGGGTCTGTGCCCATTCTGCAGTGAGTCCTTCAGGTCTAGTATCTGTCTTCACCTTTACACTTTATAAGCCTTAAGCTTCCTGCCAGCTCACAGAAAACATAACAGCTATTCTAAATTGTACCATACATGACAGATACAAGCAGGTTACTGCTCCATCCACCTGAGGTTGCCAGAATACTGTTCAGCAACCTTGTCCCTTTTCTTCAGACCTGACCTCTACTGTGGATACTGCCAATACAGGTCAGCACTGGCCCACCAAAGAGGAAGAAGTGTGCGCACCAGGGGAAAAACTCAGGTTTCTATTTAGCCTGTCACTAGAGAGGTATAACACAACCGAGGATCTGAAGCTTGATCACTGCTCACTAAAAGGTTTATAACTTAGTTATTGTTTCAATTAATTCACTGGTACTGAAGTAAGGTTCACTGAACATTAATTCCTTAATAGGATTTATGCCTAGGAGAGCTGATCTTATTTCTAGCTGATCATGGCACTGCTTTCTTTATCTAAAGGATCAAGGCAGCCAGACTCGAGGGAGGACCTATACCTTTCTCACTCAGCTCTGCAAAGCTCATTTTTCTCACCCTCTTATTTCAGCAAGCAAGACCCACCTTGCACTCAAACATTTCAGTAAATCACATAAATGGCCAACCTGCATAGCCAGTTTTCTTGCGGCTGAGTAAGATGACTCTACAAGCTAAGCCATCCTCAATTTTTATTTCCTTATTAAAATAGGGTCTTTCCATTTTGCCATGTTCATGAGCTATCAACTCGTATTATGAATTCCCTCTTAAACGTAGTATTTTTCCTCCAGATTTAATTTTCTCAACACTTTTTCAATCCCTAATCAGTCTCAAAGGATTAATTAGCAACATCAACACATTTTCACTATCTTTAGGGTAGAAGCTAAGTGAAGGAAGGAAGAAATTTTTTTTGGTCCATTTATTTCATACAGCTGATCTTTACTGCTGTGCTCTATTAATTTGTCTTTCCCTTTATCACCCAACACCAGCAAATATCTACTCCTCCAAGTTCCCTTCTTAGTGTTTTTCCCTCTTTCTCCACTACAGAGGCCTCTTTTATGTTCAGACAAAGCAGAACATCTACCACTATAGAACTGTAGCAATTCATACAGGAAATGCTGATCTGGGATTTTCAATTCAACAATTTGTTTAGAGAGCCAACTCCCTGGAGCCAATTCTTTTCAGCCAAAGCTGTTATTTTTTTTAAGGAAACAAGTGTTTTGGTTTTGTTTTTTTAACACTGGCAAAGGAAAAGTAGAAATGAATCAAGCCTCAGCAAGTGATCAGGGAGGTCACTCACCTGGAAGACACTAAGAGGTTCAAGACAGTGCTCTGAATTTATCCCTAAAGAAAGCAGTCCTTACAACAGAGCTGTTGTATTTGTTTGTATAAGTAAGTAAATAGTCATTAGTGATGAGACTGCTATAGTGTAGTGTCAAGACACCTATATTAAATCTGAGCTCCCCAGCATGGGGAGCAGAAACAGCTTAGCTGTAGCAGCATGGAATCCCTCCTGAGCTGATCTGCCTTTCCCTCAGCGTGGCTTAGGCTGAGCTGCAGGATGCTGAGGGTACATGTCTTCCTGGGCTGTCTCTACAGGCATACTCAGAGACAGACTGACAGTACAGCCCAGTAGACATGGACATGCCTGGGGTTAAGATAACCACAGCGTGAGACCTGTGGAGTACAAATAAGCTTTTGCCATTTTTAAGTAACTGCTTTAAGCACTGGCTTCCCAGCCATTTTGTAGTCCCTGGCTAAAAATATTTGAAGCATTTTGTTTTCCCTCTGCTTGTAATAATTGGAGAGTTTGAAATCTTTTAAAGGTTTGAAAAGATCAGTAGGGTGAAGGAGCATACTTCTGAGAAGTTTTGCTGAAGTACAAGATCTGACCTCCAAATAACATCTGGTTTGGGTTATTTGTTTTTTGTAACGTGTCTGCAGAAATGGTTCTTGAGCCTTCAATACCTAAAGAAAGAAAAGATTTTTCCTTTATCTCTTTTTCTGGGGGTATGCAGGATTGCTCTATGTGATTTTTGTGAAAAGATGTTTCTCACTGGTTTAAGAGTGAAAGAAAAAAAAACACCTCTTTGTAGCAGAAGACCAACCACTGCTTAGCAAGCCAGCTGCATGATCTTACCAGCACTTAGGCAGCTGAGCGGGAGAAGGAAGGAAGCTATTTCCAACAACTTAGCAGCTGCGAAGTGCACGTCACTACTGTTACCATCATGGGTGAATGGAGAACTGTCCAACTTATGAAACAGCTCCAGGAAAACACACAGTCTGCTCTCACCCACAGTTACCTGCTTGCCATTTCATACTGCAATAAATGCTAGGCAAGAAGCACTAAATCTACCACAAGCATTAGAGTAGAAAAGAAAACCGATAATAAATCAATCTTCTCTAAACAAAGAGGCAAAAATCTCTCAATTTACATCTGAAAGCTGTAAAACTCAAGACTTAACCTGGTCAGCCTAGGAAGCTTCTCTATCAACCAGCACCCTGCTCCCATCATGCAGCAGCCCAGAGTGCTGGATGAATACCATGAGCCCCCAGCTAAACAAATGCCACCATGAGTGGAAAAAAGGGGAACCAGAACTAGCACTTACTAATTTATTAGATTGGTAATAGCTTAACAACAGGAATGAGACAAAAATAAAGGAGAAATATAATCAGGATTACATGTCACAAGCAGAGTCAATCCTCCTGTTTCCCCAGCTTTCTGCAGCCCATATACTAGCTTTATATGAAAAACGAAAAAACAGAACTGAAAAACCTTCACCCTTTTTTTTGCTTCCTGATAGAATGTGCCTTCTACGAACAGAGGAAAAAAAAATGTTTTATATTCTTTAAATAGCTAGAAATCTCAAAGGAGAAAAATTAAAACCTGAAGAAGTGTGGTAAAACGGAAAAGAACATGAAACGAAGACATTCTTTCCCTTGAGAATGAGAGCTTAGGCCTGCTGCAAATGAAACCTAGAATATGACTAGAATTAGTTGAATACTTCTGTGACAAGAAAATTGCAACACAGTAGGTGGTTGTAGGTAGCACAGAAAGTTTCCTAATTTCCAGGGATGGTAACAACACCAGCTCCACTAACTACAGAGAAACCCACTGACTAAACTATAAGAAATTTAGAGCTGTGTTACCAAAATAGATAAATGGCATTTTGCAGCGTCTAGGATAGTAAGCACATGAAAAGAAAACACTAATTTAATTTACAGTGAGCTTGTCCAACTACAAAGGGATGATAGATATGTGCAACTCAGCAGTGCATCAGTCTGTCATTAAGACATGCAAGTATTTGTAAACGAGTTTCTTAAGTTTCACCAGCTATAAATAAAATGCTGAAGAGACAGTGCTCGCCTTTCAAATGCTTTACTTGCCTGTATCTGTACCAAAAGCATAATGGGATTTCAAGCATCAAATTTGCCATTTATAGCTGTCATGGTTTAAGCCCAGCTGGTAACCTAGAACCACGCAGCCATTAGCTCACTCCCTCCCACCCCTTCCTTCCCCCGCTCCCAGAGGGATGGGGAGGCGAATCGAAAGAATGTAACACCCATGGGTTGAGATAAGAACAGTTTAGTAACTAAGGTATAACACAAACCACTGCTGCTGCCACCAATAATAACAATGATAAGGGAAATAACAAGGGAAGAGAATACAACCGCTCACCACCCGCCGACCGATACCCAGCCAGATTGAGCAGTGATCTCACCCTTCTGGGTAACTGCCCCCAGCTTACACAGTGGGCATGACGTGCTGTGGTATGGAATACCTCTTTGGTTAGTTTGGTTAGTTTGGGTCAGGTGTCCTGTCTCTACTTCCTCCCGGCTTCCCCCCTCCTCCCTGGCAGAGCATGAGGCTCAGAAAGGCCCTGGTCAGAGTAAACATTACTGAGCAGCAACTAAAAATATCGGTGCTATCAGCACTGTTCCCAGGCCGAAGGTCAAAACCACAGCACTGCACCAGGTACTAAGAAAGGGAAAAATGACTGCTATTGCTGAACCCAGGACAATAGCCTATACTAAACTAGTCAAAGTTTAAAGGATGACTTTGTCTACTGTTAAACTTCCATCCTACACAACTAAGTAGTGCATGAATCCTAAATAGTCAGCAGCACAGGGAAGAGTTATGCCAGTACTTACTATTTATAGCTCATGGCAACATCCACAAAGTACTTTCTTCTCTGTCGATAGACATTGTCTTTAAATCCCTTAAGCAAGAAGAGAGTAATTCACCATAAGGACAGAAAATTGGTTGTAAGAATTACAAAATAAATCATTAAAGTGTTTATTTAGTAACAAATTATATTGTATTTTGATTAACATTATCTACTGTACTGCAAGAAAAGATAAGGAATTCTCCACTTTTTTCCCCACCAAAGTCCCACAGGAGTTTTTTCGAGTTCGTCCTTGTCAGATCAATAACTTCTGACAAAAGTGTTGAGTTACTCAGTTGCAGATCACTCAAGAGCTGAAAAGTTATGGAAGACGGCACAAAGGATTTAAAAGTCTGTCACATGTAGCGAAATTGAGACTAAAACCATCAGCCAATACAGAGTGGATTAGGGCTGTGCTGCTGAAGTGATGCTGTACTGGTCCTGTAACAGGGTAATTCTCTTTTGTCCTCTGGCACCTATGCACCACCGCTAAGGCAGACACCAGAAATGGCCTTTGAAAGACCCATCACAGATATTACAGGGTTTGTATCCCTCCATCTCTAACACCTAGCATACCACATAGGCTAACAAATGGCGTGTAAATTACATTTATAGGAGTTCCCCCAAGTGTAAAATATATATTCATATAATGCAAATGTCTTTTTTCATTGTCTGTAAAACTGAAGGCAGATTTTCAGCAGAGCACTCAAGTATTTAATGAAGGCACCAGCTCAGAACATAAAACAGTATCAAATGGCCCGTCACAGCCATTGACTCAAGGCTGGAATGAGCTGCCACTACAGCTTCTGTTTGAATCAGATTACTGTTCATGGTTGAAGGTAATCAACAGGCTTTTCTATTCTGAGAAAATGTGAGGTAAATCCTAGTCTGTCATCAAGAAGTACATGGCAGAAACCAGGATCCAGGAATGCACTCCGAAACTGTGGGCCCACAGTGGGGGAAGGGCTCACACATGGTAGAGATGGCTGGGAACCAAACAAGGTGATGACAATTATCATAGTTGATAGGTAGGCCGGTGACATTGGAGACAAGGAAGTGAGGCTGACAGGGGATATCATGATGATGTCCTTTTGCTTGTGTGCACAGGTGTGAGGGTCTGTGCCTCAGCTCCCACCATGGCATGGCTGCTGTAGGAGTTGTGGAGCAGACAGGACAGAAGGCAGCAGCCTGAGTGCCATTTCTGCACTGACGCAGAGCCCCAGGCCCAGGGTCACCAGGAGTACCTGTCCCTCCACAGCTAAGGCAGTCACCAGGGAGGTGTCCACACAAGCACTGTAGTACCACGGTATACAACAGATGCATCACCAGAAAGTCCCCTACACCAAACTGATCTTTCTGCAGTCACAAAATTTAGAAACAGACATTTTTCACCATCTTGGTCAATACCAGCAAAAACGTGTGTGACAAAACCCAAAGAAGATTACTGCCTACAGGTAGTGTTTATTCTGATTCTACTACAAGACACTCTTATAGTCAGATATCTTAGTTCATTACCTACTTCCTTTCAACTGGAAATTCCCTACAACACCAGTTTAACCCAGCCTATTTTAGGAATGAATATAACTAGCTATCACCAGTATCTTTCAGCCAAGTTGTCCAAAGGTAGAAACTTAGATCTATTAACACATGAAAATGTAACATAAATCCTTGCAATCATCTGCCATCTAAAGATTCAAAGGTTAAGCATTTATGGACATCAGTCATATGAAACAGAACAATAACAAATCTATTTTTCTGCCTTTTGCATTGAGCATTTGGCTGCATACACGGCTTGTGTGAAATGCAGGCTTGTCTCCTGTCACCAAAGTCCAAAAACAATGTGAGGCACCTTCCCATCTGCTGCATTCATGCAGAAACAGGAACATCTTGTTCTATTGTTTTGTGATTACCTCCTGAGTGCCCAAGGAAGTACTCCTTCATAATTCTTTCTTCTCTGACGCCTAGGTCAATATCAGTTCTTACCTAAGAGCTACATGTGGCAGAACCAAAAGTCATATTGATCTAAATTCTTCGAAGTTTGAAACTGTTCTATCAACTAGTTAATTAAAAAAACAAATAAATAAAAGCAGTACGAAAGGGGACATAGTCTTTAAACAGTGAAGTTTTCTAGGAGACCTCCTTTTTGAGTGTCCTACTATAGAAAAATTAATTCACTGAAACTACTGAAGAGAACTAAATCCCCACCTTCTGAAAACCGTATGCTCAAAAGAGCACTCAGAATCAGCAGTCAACAGGCTTTTTATTTGATTAGCAAATAACCTGAACAGATCATCTACAAGACAGTTTTACATTAGACTTACAGGGTGATCTGCATCCAGCTCAGATCCATACATCAAAACTCTTTGTGAGCATTTGTCTAATTCAGATATCTTCCTGGGGAACCAGGGGACACAGTCAAGATCTGTAGAAGACAGAATGTGAGTTGAATGTACTGGAGTGTAAGGCTATGGAGATACTTGTGCAAAACCTCTGTCAGTGTCTAAATCAAGTGATACAAAAGCAGGCTTGCCTTCTTCATCAGTCCAGATGTTTTCTGGTGGATTGAGAGATACAATATTTGTTTGAAACTTGAGCAACTGGATTAGCTCATTAAATTCTTTCTTACTGCAGTCGCAGTCCACAAAAATTTCCACCTCCGAGTTCCTTCTCTTGGATTTTCGTGATTCAATATGAACCATACTCACATGTTTCTCCTGTGGAAGGATGAAATAACAGATGAAATACAGACATACCAGCTAGAAGGCGTATTCTTCATTAAAGTTCTTCCTAGTTATTAAAATATGTTTGCATTGAAAGTACTTACTTTGTATTTATTCAATTAGTGACACAATACTGATAACAGAAAAAAATATAGACTGAAAGTAAAAATAAAACTATTATACTTAATGAAGAAAGTCAATTAATGATTTCATTTCATCTATAAGAACAACCTCTTGCAGAAGAAGGTACAACATTATAATTTTCATAGAATCACAGAATGGTTTGAGTTGAAAAGGACCTTAAGATCACCTAGTTCTAATTCCCCTGCCATGGGCAGGGTCACCTCACACTAGACCATGCTGCCCAAGGCCCTGTCCAACCTGGCCTTGAACACTGCCAGGGGTGGAGCATTTTATGCTTAAATTTTAAATTTTGTATTTACATTTGCTACAAATACTAAATTCTAAAGCAATTTTATTAGGCAATGTACATAATAATCATGTTAATTAAACTCAATTTGAGTTTGCTCACTTTCTCTTCACTGCACTGCACAGACAATAACCTAACACTTTTATCACACTGCTTCACCTCAAATATCCTCAGACACACCTCAAAGCCCTCTTCAATTATTAATAAGTCAAGCAGACTACATGCAGTACCAGCAGTCTGACCAAAAATTGTCAATTGCATGGGGATCCATATGGGAACCAATACTTCACCATTTACATTCTAGTTAGACACATGAAACCCTGACCCTTCAAGTACTTAAAGGTGCATTTAACTTGATGACCAAACACCGTCTTGCAGCAAGACTGTCACCACCACTTGATTGTATATAATTTAGATTCTGAACTGCTCTCTGAAAATGCCTCTTTTCATTGTGGCCTGCACAGACAACTTCAAATCTAATTTACGCTGTTGAGAATCACACACCAGAAATCTAACGCGAATGGCGCAAACATCAGTATCGTTCTTAAACCATACTCAAGAAAACCCTTCACAAGCCCAAAATGCTTTGTTGAATGGTCCATTAAATTTTAAGTTACTTTTATTCAATTCTGCAAAGTGTAACTGCACTCTATGCCTTCTGCCACGGTCCATTAGATTTATACCAATAAACAACCTGACCTCAACAGCCTTCCTCAGTCGGTCAGTGTAATGATTTGCAAGCTTTACCTGGAAGAGTCGGAGAGCTTTCACCAATCCACCAACTTCATTCTTCAAGGAAAACACCACGGCTGTCTTTCCACCTTCAGAAACAGATTCACCTTTGCCATTTCCTTTATTCCCTTTCTTTTCCTCATTCTTCCCAGAACTTGATCTGTTCAGCTACAGATGTATAAAAAACAGCATCATCTCAGATGCAACCACACATGTCCCAAATTTAAGTCTTATTACTCAAAGTGAAATTTTTATTAGAAAATAGCTGAATGGAGCTCATCCAGACTTAATTTAAATGGTAATGCATTTACTTGTAAATTGGTAATTTACATTACCAGAATCACAAAACAAAGGCAGGTGTTAGAGATGATAATGTAAGAGGTCAGCCCATAAAAAAAGCTTAAGGAAAAGCATAGGAATGCTTGCGATACAAATATTATTATACTATTAGGGCAATGCTATCATTAATAATAAATATGAAGCAAACGGAGATTATTCAAATTACTGCAAAGCCTGCCGTGATGCTATTCTAGCCTGAATATTGCTGCAAAATTGCACTGCAAAATTTCAGTGATCCAATTTCAGTCAACTTACAATGATTTACACGGTCTGTATGTTTGTATTAACCAACACATTTAAAACACAAACTTTATGTTCTCTGCTTTAGTATAGTTAATATCCTCATGTAATGCCATTTTTCCTGAAAAACCAAAACCTCTGTTGATCTTGGAGCGGATTCTTCTGGAAGGCATGTTAAGGCACATGAAAACCAACAAGGTGCTTGGTGACAGCCAGCATGGCTTCACTAAGGGGAAATCCTGCCTGACCAATCTGGTGGCCTTCTATGAAGGGGCCATGGAACTGATGCACAGGGGTAGAGCAGTTGATGTCATCTACCTGGACTTGTGTAAAGCCTTTGACACTGTCCCACACCACATCCTTGCTCTAAATTGGAGAGACATCAATTTGATAGGTGGACCACTCGGTGGATAAAGAACTGGCTGCATGGCTGCACACAAAGAGTAGTGCTCAATGGCTCAATGTCCAGCTGGAGACCAGTAACGAGTGGTGCCCCTCACGGATCTGTGTTGAGACCGGTCTTGTTCAACATCTTTGTGGGTGACATGGATAGTGGGAGTGACTGCGCCCTCAGCAAGTTTGACAATGACACCAAGCTGTGTGGTTCGGTTGATAGATTGGAGGGAAGGAATGCCATCCAGAGGGACTTTGACACGCTTGTGAGGTGGGCTGATGCCAACCTGATGAAGTTTAACCATGACAAGTGCAAAGTCCTATACCTGGGTCAAAGCAATCCCAGGAAGAGCTACAGATCGGGCAGAGAAGAGACTCAGAGCAGCCCTGCGAAGAAGGACTTGGGGGTGTTGGTCGATGAGAAAATGAACATGAGCCGGCAGTGTGCACTTGCAGCCCAGAAAGCCAACCGTATCCTGGGCTGCATCAAAAGGAGTGTGACCAGCAGGTCGAGGGAGGTGATCCTGCCCTTCTACTCTGCTCTCGTGAGACCTCACTTGGAGTATTGTGTGCAGTTCTGGTGTCCTCAACATAAAAAGGACATGGAACTGTTAGAACAAGTGCAGAGGAGGGCCACGAGGATGATCAGAGGACTGGAGCACCTCTCGTATGAAGACAGGATGAGAAAGTTGGGGCTGTTCAGCCTGGAGAAGAGAAGGCTGCGTGGAGACCTCCTAGCAGCCTTCCAGTACCTGAAGGGGACCTATAAGGATGCTGGGGAGGGACTCTTCATTAGGGACTGTAGTGACAGGACAAGGGGTAATGGGTCAATATTTAAATGGTGGAAGTTTAGACTGGATATAAGGAAGACGTTGTTTACTATAAGGGTGGTGAGGCACTGGAATGGGTTGCCCAGGGAAGTTGTGAATGCTCCATCCCTGGCAGTGTTCAAGGCAAGGTTGGTCAGAGCCTTGGGTGGCATGGTTTAGTGGGAGGTGTCCCTGCCCATGGCAGGGGGGTTGGAACTCGATGATTTTAAGGTCCTTTCCAACCTATGATTCCATGATTACACAAACAAGGACAGAAACTGACGCATAGACTGCATCACAGAATCATAGGACACCAGGTTGGAAGGGACCTCAAGGATGTTTTGGTCCAAAGTTTCTTGGCAAAAGCACAGTCCTGACAAGATATCCCAGCACCCTCCCCAGGTGAATCTTTAGAAGTGTCCAGTGCTGGGAACCCACCACTTCCCTGAGGAGATTATTCAATGGCTGGTTGTTCTCACTGTAAAAAAATGTACCTCCCATTGAAGATGAGCTGGCCCAGGAACTCAAAGACATACAGAAAATGACACCATTCTTGGCCACTCCTATATTTTTCTCAGAATTTGGAGGTCAAAGACTACTTTAAGCCAAATTTCAGTCAGCATTTTCAAAAAAAAAGTAATTTTCTCATCTTAAATCTTGTTGAGATGCCAACAGCACAGCACTTATAGACAATTGTTATAATATCAGCCATGATCTTCACAAAACAGCCTGAGTTTACCAGTACTCAGGTTGTGTCTCCTGGAGAAATCAAATCTCCAGTGAGACACTAACTGCTTTTTTATCATCCATAATCGAGTCACTAAAGCTACATGAAGACAGAAGTTGAGAATCATGTACAACTACTGCATGTGGATTAAACTGTCCTTCAGTAAACTGTGCAGCAGCTTTCAGAAAATAATCCAAAAATGAAGTTTTAAACAGGTCTCATAACATTTGATGAAAGCCAAGTTAAATATCTATTCTTATTTTCTCCTTAGAGGTCGGTTATCCACTTGTGTAATATCTGTGGACCCATGCCAATGGACTTTAGCAAGGGTCTCCCTGTGCTTCTACCTTTCACAAGACTTTACCAAGTGCTTTGTGACTCAGGAAAAAATCAGTGAGCTTCAGCCTGATTCCTTTTCAAAATGGATTATATAAAGTGATTTTCTTAAAAATGGGTGTTGCTGGCAGTGACAAGGTATTTCAATTACATACATCTTAATGCATTCACATGCTTCATGCCAGATTGGTTCACTTTTTTACCTGGTGCTAGTCCACTCTGAAATATCTCCCCCTACTGAACAGAGCTCACAGCTACCCAGTCAGCTCGCACTGGATCTTTTGAGATTTATTTTTTTTTAAGGTACAAGAATGCACTGAATTAAAAACAGAACTAGTTAAAATGCATAATGTTACAAAAACCCACTCTTTAAATGACACCGGTTAAACCAGCCACTCTTAAACTATTTACTGGACATGCTAAAAGTCTCTGTGGTCTTTTCTCATCATCTATTAAACTTCATAGAAACCATCTGGAAAACCATTTGTTTTTAGAATTATCTATGAAGGGTTTCAAACATGTTTATTTTTTAGTAATTGAGCTTACAAGATTCTGCTCCGTAGGAGGTTTGCTCAGGGATGCCTTAAGGGAAGGTCACTTTTGTTTTAACATCAATAAAATTTGGGTTTTGGCCGAGTCCTTTTCACATCCATCAAGCACACAGCCTCCACATGAAGTGACAAAGGTGCTATTTTTATAGCATCCATGATTTTTCACTTTGTGCTGCTTTCTAGAAGTTCTGTATTGAGGATCATGTAGTCAACTGAGTGTCTGAGAACCTCAATACCATCAACTCCTCCGGCAAACAAGAGCACTTCCAAGATTGTCACAGGTTCCCTAATACTTTCAAGCAAACATTACCCAAAATGATGGCTAAAAAACCCTTTTAAGCATACAAAACCTAGAAACCTATTTGTTATGAACACAGTAGAGAAGGCTGAATTCAAAACCTTATCAGCTATGCTCATTAGCACACTTCATAACTAAACAGAGACTAACACATCAAATTCCATAATGAAAATTAATTATCTGGAACAAGCAGAAGTACTCAGGAGTAAGTCATCTGTAGCAGAACTCAGTGAAGTAACTCAAATTTGAAGACAGTAAAACAAATTTCTCCAATTTAATTCAGTATTTCCAAGTGAAGCAAAGCATATGCAAATCAGGATATTTCACATTTTACTATGAAGACAACTGGCCAGTTCACAACTGGTACAAACTGGTGCATTCTACTGGTTCTTCTCAAGTGGTCTGGACCTTCATGTGTTGCAAAACTGTACAGGAGGCAAAATCTTCATAATCCAGAACATGTCACATATTCAAAGCAGACAACATTATTAACACCGACTAACATTCTTTATTCCTATTAAAGTACACCTATTCAAATACATTTACCCCATAGCTGAGATCACCTGCCACACCACTATCATCACCTCACAGACAGGGAACCACTTCTCCCCCCCGACAGGGTTTCCAACAGGGAAGATGCACACCCCCTGCACGATGCTCACCTCACGCAGGTCCTTGTGTCCCTGCGAGTTGGCAGAAGCTGGGAAACCTCAAATCCAGCTGCTCTGCAACGAAAGTGCCATAGGCACCAAGGCAGTGTGATCTGCACAGTGCCAAGAAAGCTTTATATATTGTGTGTCTGAGTGTCTTGAAAGGGCAGATTCTGGTGGCACGTACAGTCCTGAGAACTAATCAAAGCCTTTCAAATTCAAGCACTTAAAACTACCTGAACTGGACCCGAATGCTTTTATATTTCTCCTGTAGCAAGACGGTTCATTTCTGTAAGGTTTGTACGTCTAACAAAACTTTTACAGTTATTTAACGACACTTTAAAGGCAGCGTTTGCAGTGAGGACCGATTATACTGCAAAGTCGGCTTCACTGGCCCTTGCAACCGCGGGAGAACTGTTCTCTTCCCCTGAAAGTTACAAGGAAGCGGTCGGCTTCCCGCCAGAGGCACCGACCCCGACCCGCCCCGCCGCTGCCCGGGCCCCGTGGCTTTCACTCCCGCCCCGCCGCCGCTCCCAGCCCCGCCACTCACGGTGAGTCCTCCGACGGCGGTGCGCTCCTCCGGCAGGGCCGAGTCCAGCGAGAAGCCCCTCCGCGCCCAGTACTTGCTGGAGAACATCATCATGGCGGGCTGCATGGGGTCGGCCGGGCGGGCGGGGGGCAGCACCGCGCTCTGCCCGCCTCGCCCGCCGCGGCCCCTTTTATACGTCCCGACGGAGGCTGATGGCAATGCGATTAGAAGACACCCGTCGACGGGTGACGAGCGCCGCCGCCAGCGACGCCCACGGGCCCCGCTTACCTCAGCCGGGGCGGGGAGAGGCCCAGCCCGGCGGCTCCCCCCGCAGCAGGAGCTCTCCGGGGCTGCTTTCGCCTTCGCGCGGGTTGGACAGAGCCGGAGAAGTGGAACCAGCCTGCCCTCTTCCACGGCCGGGCAGGGGAGGCCGTGCAGCCCAGGGCGCTGCCCAGGGGTCTGAGGAGTCACAGGGTCAGCAATGCGGGGACAGGGACCTGGGGGGGATGAGAGGAGAGTGCCAAGAGTAGAGGTCGAGTTTGCACACCGAAGTGGTGTGTGTAGGTTGTGATGTAAGAGATTCTTTGATGTAAAACTTCACATCTTTCCCTTTTATATAGTACTGCTTTGAAAAACACAGGCTGTTTCAGAGAAGAGGAATTAAGGGACAAAAATGACATCCTGCAGTGAAAGACTTAACTTACCCGATGTATTGAAGGACGATGAGCAGCATGCAAAGCCTGCTTCTACTGAGAGAGAATGCTTAACTGGAGAACACTTTCCCATCAAGGCAGCACTGGCTGCGGTTTGTGCATCAGCTGTGTAAGGGCCAGACTGCAACCCCAAGAACCTCTGCTAACCAGTTAACAACATCAGTTAAGCAGTTAAACACCTATGGTGGTAACGCAGACCCATATGGATCTTGGAGGTCTTCTATATTTATATGACAACTTCACTTGCCTCTGAAATACATCTCAGAGTAAAGTTTCTTGGGTTTGGTCATGGTGTTTAGTTGTTTACTGCTTAAGGCTACTATTAGCTCAGAAATTCTCAGTGTGCAGAAGACAGCTGCTGAAACAGTAACTTGACTGCAGTGTTAAGGTACATTCTCAGTCTCTCAAATCTACTTAAGAAATTGCTGTAGGATTATTTAATTTCTCTTACACTAACATTCTGAGGTCAAACACTCATTTTGTCACCTGCCACTGTCACTTACTCACCCCTATAATTTTCCTTTCCACTTCTTCCATTTTCCAGAACTTCCCCATGAGCTACTTCAATAAATATCTTACATCCATGGAGTGTCATGGAATCTTCCCATTCATCACAACTAACAAAAATCACCAAAAGTTTCCAGTCCAAACTGGCCATTGCTGGTTAGATGACCCCTTTCTTAAAATGGATGATCACACTTCATGTTCAGGACCAGGACAGAGCTGGTCCTGAGCTGCCTCAGAACTCAGAGGAGGCCTGAAGCACACCCTTTTAGCTTCACTTTTCCAGCGTTTCCCAGGTGTAAAATCTAAAAAGGCTTCTTTTCCTCTGTTTGACAGTAAGTTTGTAGTAATATTTACTTCCTCTACCTGCTCCTGTAATGCAGATCAATCATTTTCATTACGCAAACCTACAAAGTTATATTTTATCCCAGTCAGAGGAAAGCATGTTTTCATGGATTAGCTCAGTCTCATATCCTGAGGTTGCAAGAGACATTCTCAGCCATAGAATCATAGAATAGTAAGGGTTGGAAAGGACCTTAAGATCATCGAGTTCCAACCCCCTGCCATAGGCGGGGACACCTCCCACTAAACCATGCCATCCAAGGTTCTGTCCAACCTGGCCTTGAACACCGCCAGCGATGGGGCATTCACAACTTCCCTGGGCAACCCATTCCAGTGCCTCACCACCCTCACAGTAAAGAACTTCACCTGTTTAAGTTTGAACCCGTTACCCCTTCAGTCCCTAATGGTAGTCCCTCCGCAGCACCCCTATACCCCTCCATCAGATACTGGAAGGCTGCTATGAGGTCTCCACACAGCCTTCTCTTCAGCAGGCTGAACAGCCCCAACTTTCTCAGCCTATCTTCATATGGGAGGTGCTCCAGGCCCCTGATCATCCTCATGGCCCTCCTTTGGACCTGTACCAACAGTTCCATGTCCTTTTTATGTTGAGGACACCAGAACTGCACACAATACTCCAAGCGAGGTCTCACAAGAGCAGAGAAAAGGGGCAGGATCATCTCCCTCGACCTGCTGGTCACACTCCTCTTGATGCAGCCCAGAATATGGTTGGCTTTCTGGGCTGCGAGCGCACACTGAAACCAGTTCATATTCGTTTTCTCATCAACCAACACCCCCAAGTCCTTCTCCGCAGGGCTGCTCTGAATCTCTTCTCTGTCCAACATGTAGAAGAGAAGGCTGCGTGGAGACCTCATAGCAGCCTTCCAATACCTGAAGGGGGCCTATAGGGATGCTGGGGAGGGACTCTTCATTAGGGACTGTGGTGAGAGGACAAGGGGTAATGGGTTTAAACTTAAACAGGGGAGGTTTGGATTGGATATGAGGAAGAAATTCTTTACTGTGAGGGTGGTGAGGCCCTGGAATGGGTTGCCCAGGGAGGTTGTGGATGCTTCATCCCTGGCGGCATTCAAGGTGGGGTTGGACATAGCCTTGGATGGCATGCTTTAGTGGAAGGGGTCCCTGCCCATGGCAGGGGGGTTGGAACTCCATGATCTTGAAGTCCTTTCCAACCCTAACTATTCTATGATTCTATGATTCTATGATTCTATGTAGCTGTGCCTGGGATTGCTCCGATCCATGTATAGGACCTTGCACTTGTCATGGTTAAACATCATCAGGTTGGCATCAGCCCACTTCACGAGCATGTCAAGGTCCCTCTGGATGGCATTCCTTCCCTCCAGCATATCAACCGAACCACACAGCTTGGTGTCATTGTCAAACTTGCTGAGGGCGCACTCAATCCCACTGTCCATGTCATCAACAAAGATGTTGAACAACACTGGTCCCAACACCGATCCCTGGGGGACACCACTCGTTACTGGTCTCCAGCTGGACATTGAGTCATTGAGCACAACTCTTTGTGTGCAGCCATGCAGCCAGTTCTTTATCCAGCGAGTGGTCCACCTATCAAATTGATGTCTCTCAAACTTGGAGACAAGGATGTCATGTGAGACAGTGTCAAACGCTTTGCACGAGTCCAGGTAGGTGACATCCACTGCTCTACCCCTGTCCATCAGTTCCATGGCCCCTTCATAGAAGGCCACCAGATTGGTCAGGCAGGATTTCCCCTTAGTGAAGCCATGCTGGCTGTCACCAAGCACCTTGTTGGTTTTCATGTGCCTCAGCATGCCTTCCAGGAGAATCTTCTCCAAGATTTTGCCAGGCACAGAGGTGAGACTGACTGGTGTGTAGTTTCCCCAGGTCATCCATTTTCCCCTTCTTGAAAATGGGGGTTATATTTCCCTTTTTCCAGTCGTCGGGAACTTCACCTGACTGCCATGATTTTTTAAATATGATGGACACATGTTTATTCACTATTTTTAATGATGGGAAAGCAGGTTTGGACTTTGTTATTCCTACCTGCTCTGCCTGAGATACACAGACATAGTTTCTGCAGTTGAACAATTTATGAGAGCGAGATTGCTTTGCACTCTCCAACTGCTCCAATGATGAAACCAAGCCCTACTGGGCTGGCTTTTCTCCTATGGTCATGGCAGAGCATGATTTCCTCTCCTGTTAGATGCTAGCCCTGCAGCTGGGACATCAGACAAATCAATGACCCTGCTACCCAGTAGCCTTGCTGTCTGTCACAGCCCTGTGCGGTAACTAGAGCATGGCAAAGGTTTTCTGTCTCTCAGAACCTCTTCAGGATGACTCATGAATGCAAAAACAAAGGTACCGTGTGTCACCAGGTACTATACGACAGGTGGAGAAGACTCAAGTGATTGAGCTATTTTAACTGTTCTCTCTGCCCATTAACCCCACAGAGGGATTGCTTCTCCCTTGAATTGAAAGTTCATTGAAGCAGATACTCAAAAATTGCTGTTCTTCAGCAAAAAAGAGTCATGAGAATAAAGCAGAAACTGACAATTTAAGAAAAGAGGACTTCAATACATTTGGTTATTACAGCCCCCAAGGGGAGGAGACCTAGAGCAAAAAGACAATTCTTTCCTTGATTCAGGAAAAAAAAAGTTTCATCGGGAAACTGTTTCGCTGTAGAGGGAGTATAGCCTCCTACTACACTGTCACTGGTATTATCATAGGTTTGTCATTACCTTCAATTCAAAAAGGAGCTTACAGGACATGAAAACTAGGACCAGGCTACTAAATACAGGAGACATAACACATAGATAAAGGCTACAATGCAAAATTCAAAGTAAATAGTATAGGACATTCAAAGCAGGGTTTTTTTCTACAGATAGAGCAGCAGCCATCAGAATTGAAGTATTAGTCCACTACCAAACACAAGCAAAGGACAAAAGAAGAAACTTTAAGTGATATAAGTATGTAATGCTTTTTTTTCTTTTAACATCATTCTTTGCTGAAAGAATCAATTGTGACCATAGTTCTATCATAATTATTAGTAAGAGCAAAGAGGTAAGGCTTTTAGCTTTGAACAAGATGAAACAATGTTGGAGAATATGTCAGATAAGTCTGGGATATTTGGGATAGCAAATGACTTGGCACAGACACCACGCTTACAGAGTAGGCTCGTTAAATCTCTGCCATCAATAACTATTTTAAGAACCAGGGAATGGACAAGTGTCAAAAGACTGGGGAAAGGCCAAAATCATGTCCATTTTCAAGAAGATATTGGGGAGGAAGAAGGGCTGAAGAATTATAGACCAGTCTAATTTCATTTGTTGGAGAAAACAGAAGTACCAAAATTGTTTGTAAAGACATAGAAGATAACAGATGATTAACCAGTCAAGATGGATTTGCTGAGAATAAATTGAGCCAAGCAAATCTCATTTCCTTTTATGACAGTTCTGTGGACCAAGGGAAAACAATACACATCATTCATCTTGATGGTAGTGAAGCATTTGGCATGGTCTGTCATAACATTCTCACAAGACAGATAAGGAACCAGGTCCAGATAGAACTAATAGATTGGGCAAAAGGGTGACTTCACTGCTAAATGAAAGGGTACAGAGAACAGAGAGTCAGAAGTACCTACCCTCATCTCCTGTGCTATTTAATAATAGCTTAAATGACTGTGTAGAGACCACCTGTAAATAGACTGTACCTACCTCAGAGATGCTGTAACAGTTACAAGACTTAAACAGATCTTGGCAGAGGAAAGGCTACTTGTAGATAACCAGCAGCACATTTACAAGAGAAGGCAGAGCTCACGTAAAAGGAGTCAGAAGTTACAGAAAATCCCCAGCTACATGCTATCATTCAAACTGCCCTGAAGGTCCACGAACACCTGAAAAGTGCTTGCCTAATAGACTGCAGGATCTATGAAGGTATCCTCCAAATGGATTCCTTCATATCCTTCACTGGATTGACATAATGCCAGAAGACAGTCATGCCTTTGAGCAGGAGATAGTTGAGCCTAGTCTGTTATTGACGAGCTTTTAAAAGTGCCTTCCAATATTGCAAACCTATGATTTTAACTAACTTGCTGTATGTATATACTCAGGTATATACTTTATAGTGAAAAAACGTGTGGTGTGATGATCTGGCTAAAAGAACTGGTTAAGGCTGCAATTTGTCAGCTCCTTCATGCGATTCACCATACACTGCACAAATTAATCATACCAGCATAAAACAGGTAGTGGCACAGGGCAGAGAACAAGGAACCAGGACTGCCACTTCTGGTAGCAGTAGCTGCCCTGCTTTGCTACTTGAGGGATTATCAAGTCCCTGAACCCAAATATCTGTAAAGACTTTCTTGGTTTCTTCCGTTGGTTACTTTAACAATAAAACCAGAAGAGTACGTGAAAGCGCTCAGAGTCTAGCCCAAAGGTGGCATGCATCCATGAAACCTAAAGGACATCTGGACCAATTCATACACCAAAAGTGTTTTGGAAATTCTGGTGTTTCATCTCATTGAACTATGACAAGCAACAGAATAGCTGAATGCAAGTTGCTTAGATGCAATACAACTATATGTTGCATCAGGTCTAGATGGGCACTAACATGATTTCAGATACCATCAAGAATGTGTCATCATACCAAACTGGGTCATCCTGGGATAGACTTAACTTTCCTTGTATCAGCCCTTATCGCGCTGTGCTTTGGGTCTGTGCCTAAAACAGCATTGATAACACTCCACCTGTGTTTCAGCTGTTGCTGAGCAGTGCCTGCACAGTATTGACATGCTCTCACTTCTTCCCCAAGAGATTGAGAGCAGACATAGCCAGGACAGCTGACCCAAACTGACCAAAGGGGCATACCACATAACATTGCGCTCAGCAATAAAAGCTCAGGGAGAGGAGGAAGCAGGGAGACTCATCGTCATGGCATGCATCTTTCCAAGGAACCTGTGCTGAAGCCTTGTTTTTCAGAAGTGCTTGGACATCTGCCTGCTGATGGGGCAGTAGTGAATGAAATCCTCTTCGTGCTTTGCTTGTGGGAGCAGAACTTGCCTTCCTTGTTAAACTGTCATTGTCTCAAATCCATGAGCCTTCCTGCCTTCTTTCTACTTTCTCCCCATCCTGTGGGGAGTGGGCGAGGGACTGGGTGGATGCTGGCTGCTGGTCAGGGTCAACCACACCACACAGAGGGGAAACAAGTGACCACCATTTGCTGAACTGCTAGACTGGGCAGAAGTTTGAGCTCTGCACAACAGGGCTCTACAGTTAGTTAGTTAATAACAAGACATGTATGTAGAAACAGTCTAAGAACTAATGTTAATGTAAGGTACATGCAGCCTGTATAATTCAAATATATACTATAACTGAAGTCCTTCAAATGTAACCCATCTAGAAGACTTCATTTACTTGAATTACACGGACAGTTTGAAATACGTATTTGATTCAATTATGAAATTAATTTTGGATGAAGCAAAAAGTGACAGCCTACAATATATTTTTTGCTTGCAATTCATCAGAAAATTAGTTTGTGCCAGAGTATAGTGATTGAACATGAAAAAAATTGCACCTATTCTCTAAAAAAAAGGTTTAAAATCCCCACTTGAATGAAAAATTAAATTCAAGCTTAATTTATACAAGGCCTGCACGGCAATAACATCACTTAATTGAATAGCAGACATTTTCAAGTCCCACTAAACATGAAGCACAACTCAACTTTCAACACCATAAAAAGTGCATTTGAAAGCACCTTTAAATCAAATATAATAGCAAACTTATATGAAATGTCTGTAAAGTGCTCAGTTAGGTATCTGCATCTCATCACCTTACCATGCTCATATACAGTCATGTCAACAGCAGAGCTAGATACAGGCATGTAACTGCACATTCAGAACCAAGGGTTAGGATTTCCTGCTTTAATCCCAGCCACCATAGCGCAGACCATGGAAATTCTCTCCTAAGAGCAAGTCTTTCACACAGACAGAGATGGCACCAGAAAATTACTAGAAATGTTCAGAAAAGTCAACGGGATTAAAAAAATATATATTAAAGTACTTAGCCAGCCACAGACAAAACCATGTTACCAGCCAGTTTTCTACAGCCCATGGACCAAACTCCAGCTTTAAGTTGCATCTGTACAAGGATACTGATTAAACCTCGAGTCTGAGGAATAGTTAACGCATCTCCAAAACAAATCATTACCCCCATTTGTAACATGAATAAACTCATAGATGCACTTTTAACATTTCACTAACCTCTTCAGCACTGTTATTTGTGGTGTCTGACACGGAACAATCTAAGGAGAACAGATATTTTTTACCTATGGAATTTCAGTCCCAAACTTGGTAAGACTTCATTTCCATCACACTAGGATGCATGAATCATGCTAGCAATACAAAACTTGTTCACTGTCCAAATTCTGAATGCCAAATCATTTATAATAAAAGCTTTTTTTCATGTTAGGCAAGAATCTCGTAACAGATAATTATTTAGAAAAGCAAGGAGAAAGTACTTACATTTTGAATTAAAATATCTCAAAAAATAGAAGCTAAGAGAATACTTTTTTTTGGCTTTCTGAAACGTTACAACAATAGAGCTTTGATTCAGTGCTAATGAGTGTATTCGAAAGTACTGAGGAACCAGTAAGGCTAAAGAATTTCATAGCAGAATATGTAAGAAAAAAACTGGAAAGAATAACTGAAGAGGCACCAACAGCATCTTAAATTTCTCCACTAGAAAAACTCACAGATTTCAAGAAAAAACTTGTTCATGACAAAACTGGGCCTGTTGAACTTTAACACCTTAATTTTAATTAAACTACAGGTTAAAAAGAAGCCCAATTCCTAATACAAACAACGCAGTATTTCCACATCTGGTTCTTAAAGCAAGCAGGACCTATTATAATATATATGTAGTCTTCATGGAGATTACTCACAACAATGAATACAAACCTCCACACTTCACATACGTTTGAAGGTCACTGGCTAAACATTCACTAGGTGCAAACATGATCATCATAGAGCAACAGGACAGGCATATAGTTACTAAATGTAGTCAATACAACTGACATGTCAAGTGATGGCTATGGGCAACTTCATATCATCCTTTCATAGTTTAATCTCCTAGTATCAAAAACATTCTACAAACATTCACATTGGTCTAAACGTCCAAGAAGCTTCAGCCAACGTTTCTTTCTGTAAGCTATCCTCTTAGAATCACAGAATAGGTACGGTTGGAAAGGACCTGAAGATCATCAAGCTCCAACCCCCCTGCATTGGCAGGAACACCTCCCATTAAACCATGTCATCCAAGGCTCTGTCCAACCCGGCCTTGAACACCGCCAGGGATGGAGCATTCACAACTTCCTTGGGCAACCCATTCCAGTGCCCTCTAACAGAAGAAAAAGACCCCAAGAATGTACTTTTGAAACAAATTTAATTGCCCACATAGGCAAACTAAGAAAAAGCTCTCTCAAGAAGACCTACATAAATGTAATTTTTACCTTGGAACAGATAACACCAGTATACTGCTAGGATTGAAAACTATAAAGCTTTAAAATACCCCAAAAGATAATTATCTTCAAGTAAATCATTAAAAACAAAACAGGTTTGCTGGAACTAAACAAGTATTGCCTCTTTTATAGCCTGACAGGTATAACCAAAAATGTATTCAGCTGATTCATATTTCTTAATTCTAAGCCATCTAAATGATTCACATACAAAACAAAACTGCACATCCAGAATCTCCAAGCCTTGGCATTTTTTCAGCCATCGTGATCCTGGTTCAGATCTCTTAGTGTCTGTTGTCTCATCAGCTTAGGCTAAATTCATCCCCAAGAATCAGTAGTTCAGCGAAGGATGCGGTTCTTCGTGATTGCAGCTCTTTGCAAAGGTTGGCAGGAAGGAAACTACAGATAACATATGCTGCAAGGGGGATCTAATCTTACTGTTGGGAAGCAGAGTAAGCATACCTACTCCAACCCTTCCACAGCAGCTGCTCACTGTTAATTCAGGAACAAACATTTCATCCTTGAAATTCATGTGCTTAATACAAAGCAAAAAGGATCAAGAATCATACCCAAGATGGAAAGGCAAACTTTAAGGGCTGCTAGTATTTCTAGGAAGCCATAGCTGTTAATTCTAAGAAATGACAGAAATCCACTTAAACATGCTTTTCTTAAACATCTGAATATTCGTGTTCAGTCAGCGATGGTTTTCTTCAACATCTTAATATGTTGCATATAATAAGATATTTTCGTGGCTGCATGTCCTGAATAACCAAGAATCATGCACAGTTAACTGACAGACTCGCCCACTGCATTTCTGTTTTGGACATTTCCTTCCCCCTTCCAGTTTCACCTTAATATAATTTGACAAAACCATTTTGCAAGTACACTTCAAAGTGAACTAGGTGCTCCAAAAATACTGAAACTAACTCGCTTAGTGTATTTGAACCAAAGTGTTGATTATACAAGTTCCAATGCTTTTATGCATTCTATGCCACGTTAAACTAACCGCCAAGCAGCACAATGCTCAACAGTGAACAAAGGCACGATGCTTCACAGTAATTTCCTGGACAGGAAATGAAAGGCTACAGCTATACTGAGCTGCCAATCCTTGACTTCTACCACATCAGACATTTATTATTAACTGATGAGAGATAGCACACTGATGATATTAAAAACAAAATCTATACCGATTCAGCTCTCCAGTGTTTGTTCCCAACTGGTGAGAGAAGTTTAATCAGACCTCAAATTATTGTAACAACTTGATTTACCTATTAAAGCCTTTTTGTATTACTTGTATTTGCTTTAGATGGCACAAATAACATTTGTAGAAGTAAAACTGCTCCAGAAGAGCTCCACCATATCCCACACGTCAGCTGCTCAAAGATGAAAGGCATGTTCCACTCCGCAATAAACAGATACTCCCACTGCTCTTCATTACTCACAAAATAAATATATCAATGGACTAATCGTTGTTAGTTATCCCCTCTCTCTCATGTTCTTATATCAACAATCAGACAACTATATTTTTTCTCTAAATAGAATTTAATTAAAAACACTAAATCAGCTTTGATTTTTATTTTATATATGTACAATAGTTACCAAATATCAAATACACTGAATCAGTTATGTTAAATTTCACATAACGTCAAAGGACATCAGCATGGCATGGAATAAACTCACACTGCCTTTTGCATGTACAAAAAAAAAAATGCATTCATGTTAATTGCAATTACTGGTTTGGTTTGTGGTTTGTTTTTCAATTATCTGCTTATTAATTCTCCAAATAATCTTGCCATAAAAACAGTGCAAGTAGTTAACTGATCAGTTAATATATTAGCAAAGATAAACATCAGTAAAGTTTGAAAGAAATCAATTGCAAAATTATCTCAAGTGTAGAACTGAATGTATTCACATGAAAGTTATCTTCAGTTACAAAAGTTCTGAAAAAGAGCCCAAGTTGGAGCTTTGCATTAGTTTGGTCAAACTGATTCATATGAATGGTCAAGTTTATTCAGATATTGAAAATATGACTATCCTTTTTAGTATTCACAAACATTTACGTATATAGTGTGTGTATGTGTGTAAATATATATATGCATATATATAAAGGGAAGATATGTTAATGTAAAAATATACTGTTCATCCACTCCCAATTACATAAAATTCAGTTTTTGGACATTAAACTGTGTAAGTATAAATGTCCATTTCAAATCTACATTCAACCAGCAACAAATACTTAGAAGTATTTTTGTAAACATTTGAGATAGGGAAACCCCATTCATTTACAAAACGATCCTTCTTTAAGACATCAGCATCTCTTCAGCTTGAAAATTTTGTACAGCAGCTTCAGCTCCTATTGTGAATCTGCTCCAAAGAGCTCACACTTACACCAGTACGTGTGAAAGCTCACCAAATGCAGAATTTGCAAAGTCATGCTTAATCATCATCCATTTCCAGTTCACCAGCAAAAAGAAAAATGCACTTTCCTACAAAAATATTAAGGAATGTTACTGAAAACGAAAGGCTATTTTGGTAGAAGAAACTACAAAAATAGTTGAGTCATGTTGTAAAGCTTTAATGAGAGAGCATTACAGTACAGATTTTCTTTCCGACCTTAAAGCTTAATCAACACCAAATTTAAATATCCATCTCTCAAGTGCTTCAAAAAAAAACGTGCTCAGTAAAAGTCTTTCCTCAATGTAACCAACTGTGATTACGCAGGTGTCAGGCTCTGTGTCTCAGACATCTGCTGAGTGCTGTCTCTCGTACCATTGGCAGCAATTACAGGTGTTGAGATACTCTGATATAATGACGTCGGACAATTCAACATGGCTCCACTTTCATCTTCTCCATTATCTGAATCAGGTGTTACAGAACTGCTTTCCATCCCCAGGATCTCACTAACTGCTTGAGGCAATTCCTAAAAAGCAGGAAAAAAACCCAAGTAGTACTAAAAAATCACTATAATCAAATAAATAAATAAATAAATAAGTCTACAATGAGGTGTCACCCCCCCCAAGCCCATGCCCCAGGCCTAGTAAGTAATCATTCATCTGAATTTAGCTGTACTGAAACCATCTCTCTCAGCATTAGTTCCATTAAAGTTACCATTTCCTGTATCTGGCTTTTCAAAAAAACAGCAAAAGGAGACAGGCTCAGGAATCAATTCCTTATGAACAATATATTCTTCATTATAAAATTACAAGTCTAAACAACTATTACACTTCATCTTATTGAAATTAGTTTTATTGAGTGAACCATTAGCTTCTGCCTAATAAGCCCAGTATGCTTTTAGTGCAATGCACCTTTCATCTCATTTTTCTTGAGCACACTGAAGATCAAATTACTTGTACTGAGGTGAACTAGTAGGAGTTCCAAAATCACGACCAAAAGGCACAATCCTGCTCTTCCCCGGTGAACGATGTTACTCTGTAAAATTAATCCTTTTTGCTTACAGACTTCTAGAATATAGGTGCTATAAAGACACAGCACATTCTTGATCATACCCAGTCATTAGTTATTTTGCAAGTCTTACATGCGCACTTACAGCTAACTACGTACTTTATTGTCTATAAATGCTCACAGTAGATACATTCAAAATATCTTTACCTTGCAATTCATCATCTGCATAGAAATTGCTTCTGCCTTGCAGAGTATATATTCCACATCAATTTTCATAGACAGTTCATTGATATGCTAAAAATATATTCACAAAGAACAGTAAAAATGTGATAAACGGTAAATATGTGTTATTGTAGAATACGCTAATACTGTACGGCACTGCTAGTAAGTATCACTTCATAAGCTTGCCCCTCAAGCTATGAAATGCTAAATATGCTCCATTTGCTTTGACAAATGGGTATTGAAATATGCAGTATGCAGCAGCTGGCTAACACCAAGACCTGCAAGAGGAATCCATAGTACTTCTAAATGGGACAAACCATCTGGCCCTCCTAGGTACCCCCAGCTCACATTTTCAAGGAGTTAACAAATAAGATTCTGGAAGAAAAGGCAAAAATTAAGATAAAGCATACTAAGTAGTCTAAGAGGGAGATCTGTTAATAATCTTATCTCTAAATACAGACATCAAATAAACCATTTTGAATGCACAGGCATTCAGTTCGCATTTAACCCTTCAGAAGACGTACCCATCTACATCAAACCTTCACTTTTTCCACACACCAGCAGGAAATACGAACATATTGCACTAACTCCAAAAAGTTAACAGATATTCAAACAATGCATAAGAATTCAGTACCTTCAATATTTCATTGAAACCATAGTGCTTGTCCATTATTTGTTGTTTTTCAGATTCTAAGATAGCACAACAAAGGAGAAGATGAAAATTCTGGCAAGGCAGTTCCGTCCACATGACCTGTTAAAACAGGAAAACCACTTTTGAAATGCTTATGCTTTTTCTCCAGGAAGTAGTTCTTGGAAAATAAGCCCTCAAGCCAAGTGGGCTTAACTAACAGTAAGCTATTTTTGAAGGCAACTAAGTATATACCATTACTTGAAATTTTTCTTTTGGCCAATTAGTGACCAAAATTAACCTGAGTCACCAAATGCTTATCTGGTACTTCAAGACTTCTGTGTCTACCAGATTGTTCACTATAATGCTGTTACACTGCCTGAGCTTGCAGTGTGGCAAATGGGTGTGTTCTGCCTCAGCTCACGTGAAATTCTCCTACTTAAAATTGCCAACTACACAGAAGCCTTTAAAACTAATAAATTATTTGCATGGCTTAATGTAACTGCATTACATGTGAACTGGTAGAACTACGTCATGCTCAGCAATCCCTACAGAAGAGATGGTTATAAAAAAAGGTGCTAAAGTTATTCCCAATCCCTAGCTACAAAAACCCAAATTTATGTACTTGCAGGTGTTGGTGGTGGATGGGTGTTACTTTCTGACTTACTGCAGACATACTAGCTTTTGGTCCCACAGAGGCCAAAAAAAAGGTGTTGCATATAGCATTGCTAATAACTGCAAACACAATGTGTCTCAACTTACCCACCCAGGGTGGAATGCCACCTCTCTAGCATGTGCACTGCTGCACCATAAAGCAATGATTTAACCACCCACATTTTCTACCACAGTCTGATTACAACTCTTGCTCAGTGAGCGGACATGACTTGGGTTTAGCCTCTACTCCAGCTGATGTGGACTGGTATCTCACATCTCTAATGTGCATGTCTAATAACCAGTCTAAAGAACAATCTTCTTCATTCCTTTCTTTGAGATACAACACTGGAAGACTGGTGGGAACAGGCAAAAAGTACCCACTGCTACCCTAGCAGTTCAGGCAACTCCAAGGACAGAAATGGAGATCCAAAAGAACATCCCTGAAATTCATAGATCAGACAGAAAAAGCTCCAGAAGTC
The DNA here is from genome assembly GCA_039720435.1 of Amazona ochrocephala. NCBI lineage: Eukaryota > Metazoa > Chordata > Aves > Psittaciformes > Psittacidae > Amazona > Amazona ochrocephala. The sequence goes on along the minus strand of CM077880.1, from coordinate 41,460,363 downwards.
GTAGAACTTAGGAATAGCATCTCACATGGTACCTCCTCTTCTTCACATTCTACCCTCCGCACGTGAATTTATCATAGGGTAACACTGTATTCAAATGGGTTCCCTTAATTCATGTGCTACTACAAAAAAGCACATGAACTCTGCTCAGACTGAAATACCCTAAAAGCTGCTAATTTCTCTGTGCTGGTTACAAAGTCGAAATGCTCCCCTATGCCTACAGCTTGCCTGTGGAAATCCCACATATACACCCACTGATACCACCGAAGTGGCATAGTTACGAATAGGAAACTTGTTTCCTATTCATAACTGAAGCTGGATTTCCAACTGTGACAAAGGTGATACTAGCTTTCGCATAAAAACATCAACATCATTCCTTAATAAGTTTGTTTTTAAAAGAAAAACAAGTTACCCCCTTTCTCATTCCATATCTCCCAGTAAAGAAACAGAATACTTGCAAATACACATTATGACATACTAGAAAGAACCTACAAGACTATATCAATAGGTTTCCATCATCTTCATAAGACAGAAAAAAAATACTTAAGAGCTAGAAATAGAGTGTGTTTCTGTATGCAGATGTATACACACATTAAAGCAGAGGCAATAAAAACATGCTAGGCTGGGACTATAAACTATAAATAAAAATACCACTGTCAATTTAAAAAGAAAAATTAGTCTTTAAAAACAGACTAAGATAACAACATAGCACACTGAGGAGGGAAAGTGAGATCGGTGATACCTTATTTCCCAAAAATCATTATCATTTATACCTTGGAATAAAAGAATTCTTTTGGTTCTGTACATTTTGGTTCCCTTATTTATGAATGTCATTCATAAACTTTTTAGGCCCCCTCAGTTAAAATACCACCTCATTACTCTGTGATAGTAAATTCCACCAAAGGATAATAAAAAGCTGAAAAAGATTTACTTTAGACATTTTTAAATACTGGTCCTCCTGTTTATGCGAGTACTTTTTCATTAGTGGAAAAGGTGAATAAAAGCATCAACATTATTTTTCATTATACCAGAAACAACATTATTTTTCATTATAGTACAAAGTTTATGTATCTCAGTCCTGTTCTTTTCATTACCCTTCTGTTCCCCAACACAACTCAATAGGATGTTATGTCCTAGAAAATACTCCTTCCATTCATCTGAAGATTTATTCTCTTGTTCGGGAGTTTTCAGTGGATGCTGTGCTCTTGCTAAATGCATCTTAAGACAGTAAACCTGTACTGTTGACACACTTCTCAATATTCTTGGAATAAAGAACTAAAGAATGTTCAACAAAAATATTAGTTCACCTTAATTACTCCATCTGATTCCAAGATTACCTACATCAAAAAAAGATCTTATTAACCTGGAACTATCAGAACTTCTACATTTGGATGTTTTAAATCATGTTATTTGGCATCTTGAGGCCTCATAATTAAGACTAACTGGACCTTCTGACATCATCCTCTTCATGGTTTTGGCTAACACAGAAACTACCCTGCCAGTGCTTCATTCCACTTAATCTATAAAGCACTACCAATACCAAAGAATTAATCAGACACACACAATGCTGCTTCTAGCATAAGCTGTTTTGCAGTCAAAAGTAACTGATACTCTCCACACACTACTTCACCTCAGACCCTCATCTGAAGGACCCCGTCCAAACCTTCTGAAAAACCCAGTTTATCTCCACCAGCTCTTAGGAGTATTTTTCATCAAGTTCCTAAGTTGCTGTTTTGGCTGAAAACATGTAACATATGCTAGTTTGTCCTCAGCTCATTGCATGGAATCAGTTTAAAAATATATCAGAGCATTACCCACTTTGCAGAATGACCCATGCTTTTTGCTCTGAAGTCCAAAGACTGCTGGAATTCACATGATGAAACATCTTCTTACCTCCCAGAGTCGAAGAATATCTTGAAAGCTAAATTCCCTCTTAAATCTGATAAGGAGCCATCGGAAGCAAAAATATAGGTAGCCCGAGTCTTGAGATTCTAGGAATAAAAGTGTTACATTTCATAAACAATGAATTTGGTTAAGACAACAGGTGGAAAAAGCAAACAAACCAACTAACTCAGAACAAACCACACTTTACAGGTACAGAATCATACCACTGATTTTTTAAGACAGTAGTCCTGTTTCAGAATTAAAGATATTTGCCAGAGGAGAGCATATATTTAACATCAGCAACAAGGTGACAACGTTTTTCAATAGGCATGAAGCAATTACTGAAATCTCTTAGGTGTTATTAATGTTTAAGCCCTGTATTCATATATTACTATTGGAATTATGTTTAAAGACTGGCAAGGACATCAATGAATACAGAATGCAGTAAATTGTTTCAGTTAGCGTGCATGAAGAGTACACCTACCTAAATAACTGCAAAATCCACTGTCTAGTAAACGAAGCAAAGTACTCAGCTGAATTAGTTGTGTCTTCATCCCCTGCATCTGTTCTTCAAAATTCTGATGCTGCATGGAATAAAACATTAGCGCTGTCATTTCTGCCAATGACAATTTTGATATTTACAGCTGTTCTTAACTGTAAAAAAGTTTTGTTATTGTAATAATGGTTCTCACCCTTAACTGCTTTAAAAGAATTGAAAAAAAAAAAAAAAAAAAAAAAAGGTATGAAATAAAATTAACTCCAAATGCTGCCTGCAGCTTATATGTTTGAGTGGGCTAAAAAAGCCTGTTTTTACCATTTGATCCATGTATGATACAAAGCACCAAAAGGCATCTACTTCATTCTCCATAACATACAAGACAGGTGATAGCAAGTCACTCATCCCCTGAACATAACCTTGAAGAAGAAAAAGGAGAAAAAAAGGCAAATAAGAATTTAGTTAAATTCAGCAGTTTATTAGTAATTTTTCAAGGTGTTGAATGACTAAAACAAATGTTAGCATTCCAAGTTTGTACAGATACTAGTGTTCCAACTCAACCACCAGCAAAGACATTTTTGTATTAATAACCACCAACATCCAGCAGATCTAACAAGATTTAGCGTCTGATTCTGCCAACCTACAGAGAACGTAAAACATTAGGTTTAGAATTGTTAAAATACATACAAACTGAGCTAACATCAGAATAGAATTTTAATTTAAAAAGTACCTATTTAGAGCTCAGGAGCATATACTGATTTTTTAATAAGATTAAATATACCTTACACTAACACAAATGCAGACTTGTACTTACAGAATCATAGAATAGTTAGGGTTGGAAAGGACCATAATTTCATCTACTTCCAACTCCCTGCCATGGGCAGGGACACCTCCCACTACACCATGTCACCCAAGGCTCTGTCCAACCTGACCTTGAACACTGCCAGGGATGGAACATTCACAAACTCCCTGGGCAACCCATTCCAGTACCTCACCACCCTAAAGAACCTCCTCTTTACTTCCAATCTAAACTTCCGCCGTTTAAGTTTGAACCCGTTACCCCTTATCCTCTCACCACAGTCCCTAATGAAGAGTCCCTCCCCAGCATCTCTATAGGCCCCCTTCAGATACTGAAAGGCTGCTATGAGGTCTCCACGCAGCCTTCTCTTCTCCAGGCTGAACAGCCCCAACTTTCTCAGCCTAATTTCATACAGGAGGTGCTCCAGTCCCCTGATCATCATGGCCCTCCTTTGGACTTGTTCCAACAGTTCCATGTCCTTTTTATGTTGAGGATACCAGAACTGCATACAATGCTCCAAGTGAGGTCTCATGAGAGCAGAGGGGCAGGATCACTTCCTTCGACCTGCTGGTCACGCTCCTTTTGAATCTTTGTCAGTGACACGGACAGTGGGATTGAGTGCACCTTCAGCAAGTTTGCCGGTGACATCAATCTGTGTGGTTGGGTTGATAACGCTGGAGGAAAGGAATGCCATCCAGAGGGACCTTGACACGCTTGTGAGGTGGGCTGATGCCAACCTGATGAAGTTTAACCGTGCCAAGTGCAAGGTCCTACACCTGGGTCGGAGGAATCCCAGGCACAGCTACAGGTTGGACAGATAAGAGATTCAGAGCAGCCCTGTGGAGAAGGACTTGGGGGTGTTGGCTGATGAGAAAATGAACATGAGCTGGCAGTGTGCGCTTATTCTCCTTTCCATCTGAATTGGTTACTTTCCTCTAGACATTTAAAATCTGTTAATGTCTTCCCCCTTTCCCCCACCCCCAACTGAAGATTTTCTTTTCAAATAGAAGAGATGTTGAGTTTCAAACCCACAAAAACATATGGTACAATAGCTTTTATGAAAAAAATTTTGCACTTAGCATTTCTTTTTTTCCTGGCACTGAACGTGCCTGAAGGATTCCTGTATTTAGGGAAGTCAGGACTGTTCTGCTTGGATGATATTTTAAATACACCAAAGCCCAAGACCATCTACGTAACCAAGCAGCTATTAACAAAAAAAGACTACTAGCTATCAGACTGGGGAAAGGGATTAATTGCTTGTGAGAAGTATGAAAGAAACATATCCAGACCTGATTCAAGGAAGTGCCTTAAGATTTCTGTGCCTGTAAATGGTGAATCAAGTTCATATGCCATAAAACACACTCATGTGCCTTAGAAGAAAAGCTTACATTAAACTGGAGAGTAAAATACCATTTTTAGAGCACATCAATGTTACAAATAGCTAGAAAATTTTAGTTGCACACAAAACAGTTTAAAAATTTTATAGCTTTTAAATACCTTTTCCAGCTCCCTTTTTTGTAATTAACAGCCCAATTAAGAAGAGTAGGGGGACAATGGGCTTTACAGCTTATTTTTCCCCAACTCTTGCAACTACCGTACAACTGACACTCAAGTCAGCTCATCTGCTCCCCTATGGCTGCACACTTCCTTAAGGGAGAACATGATTTATGTCTTATGTCTATCATCAGTGGTTGGTTCAGCATAACATTTCTCAGTTGGCTGATTCCATCTCTTAATGACGTAATTATAACTGAATAACTGACAAGAGGGTTACAATCAATGACTGTGAGACTGTAGAGCATATATGAGGAGAAAAATACAAGCAGCACCAGAAAACAATTAAAAGGTCAAAAGGAAAAAAAAAAAAGTTTTATTCCCCACACATTTTATACTAATAGCCAATTAAAAACAAATGTAGAGAAAATTCTGTCCAAAATAGTTTAAAAGCTTCTTAAAGAATAAAATCAGTTTTATTAATGCAGACTTAATTTTCATTCAGAAAATGCAGTATTAACAGACGTTCTCTCCCCTTCCCTATCTGGCAGTTTGTGGCATTATTCAAACCTCTCTACAGCTGCTGTAGAAGGACTAAGTGCAGCACTGTATGAATGTTCAAGTACCTTAGAAGCCTGGGACAGATACAATATCAAATATACTATATTTCTATTATTCTTGCTTGTTTATAAAACAGAATACTTATCCACTGCATACATGTAAGCCATCAAAACAGTGTTTTTAATAGTGGGTGCTGAATGTTCTTTAATTTCACTTATATGTCACTGTGTGTTGATACAGGTTGAAAAGTGGAACAGAGCTGCATGTTTAAATAGTCTAAATCAGTCTTCCCCTTCTTTTCCATGCCTATGGTCTAGTTCCTCTACAAACTTGACAGAAAAGAGAAAAGCTGACAAGTATTATGCCTCTGCAGCAAGTTTACGAGCAATCAAGCATTTGTTCCAACTTTTGCCTTCAAAAACTGGCATAAAGTGAGCTTTTAAAACCCCACACTTTTTTGAGACAGAATACACACACAGAGAAGTACACAACAGCCAAATGTTGCGGCAGGAGCAGAGGGGAGAACCAACTAGAAATATCTTTTCCATCCCCAACCAATATATCTCATACACACTGTGATTAAAGCAAAGCCTTATATGCTCTTCCTTCTACAACAGATGTGTACACTAAAGTGTAATTTGACAGACTGTTAAGTGTAGTCCTCAAGAACCAACTTCTGAAGTACTGGAAGTATCCATGTTTACAAACAGCTGTTTCAGTATGCTAAGCTTTAAATACAGCAGTGGCAGCTGGTTTATCATTTTTATTGATATATCAGTCGTAAACATGGATGCAACCCACAAGCTCCAGAGACACAAACCCATATAAAACAATAAAAAGCAAAACCTACTTCAATTCTAAAATACAAATAGACAACAACAAAAAAACACAACAAGCAATAGGACTATGGTGAAGACAAACTGTCACTTAATTCCCAATCCCACCTCAGCTGATGAATTCAGATGCCCGTGATAAGCATCTGTTAAAAGGAAGAAACAGGATGAGAAACTGAATAAAGTTATCTATATTATTAAATTATACATCTTGACAGTTACAAAAAGCATTGTAATCAAAACAAGTCAAACTATATTAACAGGCCTTAATATATCAAAGCTGCATTTTGCAAACTAAAAAAGCTCTTATATTCAGAGGAACACAACTTACCTAAGTCAAAGTCATACATGCAATAGGTCATCAAAATATCATGAAGTAAAATCAATCCTGGATTATCTTCACCTTCATAGAATTTATTTGTCCGATCTGTTCTGTTTACATCTTTTTCTAAGGAAACAGAACAGATTTAAAAACATTTTCAAAGCAAATTCTATGAAGCCAACATCAAATGAATTCAGAATGATTTTTAAGCTGCTGCTTTTTTCCTCAAACAACACTGCAAAGCTTTGAAGTGTTCAAGACAACTGCATAACTGAATGGCATTTCAAAATAAAGAATATTTTAAAAGAAAGAAAATCCTTCCTGGCTGCAATAAAAGGATTTACTTATAAACAGATTTTAAAGCTTTCTGCCCCTTTTTATTTGTTAATACTTTTTATGGAAAACTTCCTGATTACAGTTCAGTTAAAATGTTTTACACCTACATGGATTAAGAACAATTTTATGTGAGTCAGCTATGCAATGCCATTTATGAATACTTATGCAATGCAGCATAAGCCATAGTAGGGAAGTTAACACATGATCAGCTCAGACACACTGCAACAGTTCACAACAGCATGTTTATAAATTCTTCTACACTCATATAACTCATAGTGAGCTGAAACTGCCTGTTCCATCGGGCAGTTCTCACACCCCAAACATAGCAAGCATACAGCATACTCCTGAATAATAAAAATTTAGGATTTGATGTATTGAAATACGCCAAATTTTGAATGTGCTTTAATAAAAGTAGTAAATTGTTGTTTCGGATCTATTTCACAGTGTAAGCTTAATACTGTCATTTACATTTTAAACACTTAAAAAGGAACAGAACTGCTTCAATAGAAACAAAATACAAAAAACTGCTAATATACACACTCTCTAAGATTGATCTACTAAGATTAGACTCAACCCTTTCAGCTTGCCTACTGAATAACTGGCTGAAGCAAGTTGAGTTCACAGCTCAGAGTAACACAAAAACAATCTTACCCTGTTTCCTGAAACAACTATTTAGCAATCCTAAATGTGGTTTGCAAATCTCACTACCAAAGAGATCTGAGGATACAAACTGCTAATAGTCAGCAGAACTTGATGAAATCTTTAGAAGTAGGCATAAACCTCCCACAAGTCGGAATGCATACACACAAATCCCTATAATACATTTTAAAATATGGACAGATGCACTTTCACATTCTTACACTGTCATTATTCCAATGTCATTCCAAGTAAAATTACATCAGGAAGTAACATGAAATAAAGATCCTTTTGTTACTAAGTGAAAGAAGTTAAAAAAATCCAGCCATTCTGCAACACTGATATGTAAAGCTCTGAATGACTCTGGTTGAGACAGTTTTAATATTGAGTACATAAAGTTTAGACACCTCCAGGACAGCAATATGTCAGCTTTGAGTGCCTTTTCATACAGGTTACTCAAAAGCTTACATTTTTTCAACTTTATATTGAATTGCAAGAGGGTTCACATTTGTACAGTTAGGTCCATTTCTAAATCTAAACTTACCTATGAGACTGCGGTAATCTCTCAGTCTTGAATTTCGTTTTTCCTGTTCCTCACTGACAGATTTCCACTGCAGTTTCATCCTGAAATATTCATCCCTGAAGAAGAAAAGATAATTTTGAGACCAAAACATGCTCAATTACTACACTTCTTTTTAATTTAAGCACTCATTCATTCCATCTGTTCTTTGGCATAAATGGGGTAACAACACTACTTACATAGTACTTTTACTTTTGCATAGCAATAATTTTTAAGAAAGTCTCACACATTTCTTTGCATTCAGTAGCCTTTAGCAGCTGTCTTTTAAGTTTCCAAAACCCTTTCTACTTCACTTCATGCCTCAAGTAAAAAAGCAGCTTTGAAATCATTTAAAAAAAAACCCAAAAACAAAACAACCCCACTGTACTCACGTTTTCCTTTTTTGCAGATTTGCTCTCTCTTCTTTAGTGCTATTCCAAGGAAAATACCCCAAAAGAAATTTCCATGCCTCTTTTCTTAAAGTATGGCAGAGACCCTAGGGAAAAAATGGATATGAAACGTTCCTAAAATGATACAACACTTCTTAAAGTAACAACTTAAAAAGATAATTTTTATAATTAAGCTTCCTTTTCACATTGCAGACAAATCTTATCTGCTAACTAGGTACCATACTTGGAGGGAACACCAGGAAGAGAATATGATTAAGCATAAAACTGCAGAAGCACTGGATTCTTACAAGATAAAAGAGAAACTTTTTACTACAGACTTTTCTTCCTACATTTTTGCTTCACTGCTAGAAATAAAAACCTTGCAGACATCAGAGACTTCAAGAAACAACAAAAAAAACACCTTTAAAATTTATACACTTAAACATCATGCTGCTTAACTGATCTTGAGGACTAGACTTCCCTTCATTTTTTTTACTTGTTCAAATATTTTTATCTAACAAGACACAGTCAACACACAGATGAATCTTCCAACCAATCAGTACCAGTGTCCACTCAAGGATACTGATTTGTCAGAAACGCTTCCAAGTAATGCTCATCATTTGTACATGGTGAAAATGTACTAGCTGAATTACATCCCACTCATCCAAAGCATTTTTCAACTCCTGCAATTTAGTCATGAACGAGACACTTTTGCTTTCACACTTCCCAGTTTACCAGTCCAAGGCCAGCTTAATTCCTCATTGTAACTAAAGTTTTCAGATTTCCAACACCAAGACTAATTTCACATTTGTATTATAAAAACCCTCAGTTCAAGTAAAAAAAAAAAAACAAAACCACAATTATTTCCTAACACTGACGCACTGGTGTCTTCCTAAAAAGCACTTTGATTTCTCTTCTTTAGCACTTAAGCTTTTGTGTTTCCAACTCAGTCACTTTAGCCAGCCACACCGATTTCTCTCCTTGTAGAGCACTTTGTATGGTTGCAAGACTGCTGAGGTGTTTGATCAGATCATGCTTTATGAAGTCTCTCCAACAATCCTGAGGCTCAAAATCCTGCACAAAGCATTACAAATGTAATGAAAACAGCATACCCATAGTTTGGGAAGGACAGAAAAACAGACTAGAATCAAGCCACAGGTGTTGCTGAGCTTAGAAAAACAAGTTACCCCTTTGAATATCGATTGCTTTATGTAGTCAACATTTAAAATTCTTCCTTCAGCATCCATATTCTTAGCCCATTCTTCAGCCGATACAGGCTCTCTTCTACTAACTTCAGGCTGTTTTCCTAGATCGATCTGAAACATATGCAAATACAATGTATGAATCCCACTGAAATGCTTCAGTAGTTTTAAACAACTGCACAAATAGTACTAAGCTCATCAGTTTCTTATACCAAGTGCAACTACATTTTCACATGTGTACACTCAGTTTGGCAACTCTAAGGATCTATGATTGTGTCCACATTAGCAAGTAGTGTGCATCAGTACAAGCAGACCTTTAAAGTAAGATACTCCATGCTGAGGGCCTGGGTACACATACTAATATTTCAGATTTTGGAAGAGAATGGGTGTGTTTTAAACGACCTCTACCCCCGCAGACACCTCCACAACTAGCTTCCCATGGACTAAAAGCCATTATGCAACTAGGTACACAACGCAACAAAACAAGGACAATAGCAAGCCTCATTTCAAATGCACATTCCTGATACATACTAGCGCATCTTAAGAGAGAACAGAATACCAGCTTGGGCTCAGAGATGCTAAACTCACACAGAATGCAGCGTGACTGAAAGATCAATTTACGTACACTGCCCTTAAAAAATAAAAATAAACCCAAGACGGTATGTGCGTTCAGAACTCCTAACACCCACTAAAGTTTCACAGTTTGGGGTTACTCTCAGTTCCCAACTTGCATGTTTAAGCACAGCAAATTCATCACACAGTAATTTCTTACTATCTAAAAAGTATTTTGACACAGGGAATGACCAAGTCAATTTGTGTTTTAACTCTTTAGAAATCTAACGCATTTACCAGATTAGGGTTAATATTATTTTCAGTATGTAGCAGTTATAACACCTTTTCTCATCAATAAACTGATTAAGTGCTAGACAGCAAGTTATTAGAATCACATAGTTCATATAGCTATTGCTAAGTTTGTAACACTATTTTGAACTCAAGAAAAAATTAACATTCAACCCAATTTAACGCTCTAAAAACATGTAAGCTGCTTACACAGTAATCACAAGCATTTAGAAAAATCTTTTCCACCTGTCTGTAAAAGACACTAACAGAAGCCTAAAGTGATTCATAATCCCATTGCAAGTTCATTCTAGCTTTGGTTCAACTTGTACATAAATCTGTACATTCATGCACCCTAGACATTAATCATCCAATTAAATACTTCGTTTTAATCTTTTTAGTCCTCTTGAAGCACAGTGAAATGTTAAAATGATCAGCCAAGAAAGCTGGTTATTAACATCGATATTCCAATTTTACTTAACGTAGCTCTAGCTGACCACAGAGGAAACGCTAAACATGAAATGGGTCATTTTTCAAGGTAGTGACTCTGTGTAATGATAATCCCCATTTCAGCAATGACAAACTTTCTTTCAAAGCAAACCTCATATTTGCAGACATAAAAGTGACATATTCTAGATGTAGCATGACAATCATCTTCCCTTGTAAACAAATGGTAGGGCTGCATACGCCACAATGACCAAGCATAAACACTGTAACTCATCAAGCTTCAACTCCTGTCATTCCTTTAAAGGTGTGCATAAAAAGAATCAATGCATTCGTTTCATATGCATTTACACACTCACTCGTGTAATGACTTCAAATCCTGGTTCTTCCTGCTGATTTATCTTCAGCCCTGGAATAGCATCATTGAGAAAGTCTGCCATTTCTGATGGTGGTCGCCTTTGAGTTGAAGGGTCGCTTAAACGGAAACTGTCAAAAATATAGTTTGTGACTTTGGAAAATCTTCCCATTGTTACTGTGTATGGATCTTTCTTCAATTTCTGTGTTATAACAAGGAAAACAAGTAAAATACAAAAAAATCTCAGATTATTTGGAATTCTTGTACTCAAAGCAAAACAACAGGACGAATACTGTACATCTTAAAGTTATTGAAGTTTCATGTATCAGTGGTTTCATATAGTAAATTCATTACATGATTAAAAAAATGTATCTTGAGTATTAAGATAATACTGTTGGCTAATTTGAAAAACTGAATACCAGAGTGCTTAGTAAGCATGATCTACATACGAAAGTGGATCAGATTTACTGTTTACTTTCCAGTAATTAATGCCACAAAACACCATCTTTATGCCTAGCTTCTCTACCTTCACAGAGAAAGCAGCTTGAACCATCATGTACTCTGCTAGGAATCTCCCACAAAAATTCATTTGACAACTAAGCCCAGAAACTAATGCAGTTTACTCAGGAATATTTTCTTTAATGAAATAAAACACTTGGTTGAAACTCTGGCCTCATTCAAGTCCTTGGAATTTCTGCTGCTGACCTTCCTAAGTCCACAAACCCCACTAAATGATAAGCAGTTTTAGCATTAAAAAAAAAAAAAAAAAAACCAAACACCAAACCCAAAACCTCTTTTCCGCAATATTGCGTTCTTTATCTGCTGCATTTCCAGCATCACTTCAACACTGTCAGAAAATATCAAGGAAAAAAATACGTAGCCAACGAAAATTAAAAAAAAAAAAAAAAACTAACTAATATTTTGGTAACTCCTATAATTGTTCCTTATTCCCTGCTATAAAACTATGTGAATCCAAATGTATGGAATAGCAGGTAACATTAATTTGAGTAGCTTTGAAATAATACCACAGGGATATTGAGAATTTCTTAGAGCACATAAAACAACTAGTAAGTAAGTTTACTTTCTACAGTCAGCATTCATTTCAGGACACAATCAATGCTTCTACAATGGCAATGGTTCAGGCCACATCTGTGTGCCACTGTAGGTGTTTTTTTTTAATACATTTCTTCAGAATAAAAAATTCAGAGGTAATACATACTTGTAATAAGCCATACGATGGTTCATCAAAGAGATTTTCAAAAGACTGAGAAAGAGACTTGTTCTGAGAATTCACAAGAAGAATCCGTTTATCCTGGGGAGATCTGCAATAAAAATAAAAAGGTTTCTATAAGAACCACTAGTTTTTTCCTGAAAACATTTTTAAAACACTCACTGTTTTTTGAAGTCACATTTCAGGTGTTGTACAATGAAAGCAGGTTTGATGCAAGATCACTCTTAGTTCTTGGCACAAGCTAAACCACTATAAACAGGATTTCCATTTTTCAAAAGATTAGTCATAGTATTAATTCTGAACTGTACCCTTCCATACTGTGAAAAATCATGATGCTTTTGAGAAATTTTTACGAAATTATTCTGGAAGATAACCTTTGTCACCCACATATACATAATTTTCTTCAACTACAGTTCTCTGTATTTGACAGCAGACAAAAAAAGAGGTGACAAAGGAAAGGAAATTTAGTGAGACACAGTCAGCCTCAACACAATATATGCCAAAACTCCTTTAATGTAACAGAAGAATCGAAAAAAGCCCACATCACCACGTACAGTTCAGGAATTCTTTTCACCAATTACTAAGTCTTACATTACCATGCCCTGTAAAACATTATATAAATGAATACAAACTTCTTTTCAATGTATGAAAGCACATCAATGAATTTTTAACCAACAGTATTAAAACACCTACTGTTAGAATAATTCTAAGATTCATACTGACAGGAGCTAAAAAAAAAAAAAAAAACAAAAAAAAACCACAGCCATTGTATTGTGAAACAGAACCATCTCAGTAGAGTCTGCAAATGTATTCCTGCGTAGAATCCAAAAGCTAAATGAACACAATCCAAATTTGGCCTAACCCAAGGTCTTTGTACACTCTTGTTCTTCAATGTAAGATTTTCTTCTCTGACAAGCTTCTCAGGCAGATGAAAACAGCAACAACAAAGGCAGTGGAACCACACTGCTCCTAGTATTTAGTCTGCTCTTTTCACCCCCTCAACCCACCATTCCATCTTTTCCCCTCCGCCGGCACAGACTACAGAATCATAGAATGGTTAGGGTTATAAAGAACCTTAAAGATCATCTAGTCCCAACTCTCCTGCCAACCCCATCAATTCATTAACCAGCTCCTGAATTCCCAATTGACAGCTCAGTATGTGACAGAAGAGAGAACAGCTCAGAAGCCAGGCTGACATTCAGGCCTCAGTGTCGGTAGCTAGGCAAGGGAAAGCCAAACACTTTGCCATCTGACACCAATCCATTGCACAGGCTTACTTTTATTGCTCTCTCCCAAAGTTGAAATCCACTATTTCTCATCTTTGAAAGAAAAATTACTTTTCTTTTTCTTAGTACCTGCATCATCTACCATGTTATTAAAGTCAAAGATAAGAACTTTAATAAGCCTTATCTCTCTCCTATTCCAACAGGACAGGACACTGTTAACACGGATGGATATGAAATGCAACAAGCGATCTCATTTTGAGACAGCCAGACACCAGAGTCATAGTTCTGAGGCAGCAACAGTTAATGAAGCACAACTGACTTTTGCTAAAAAGAGGCACAAGGGCAAAGGCTGAGTAATGTATTATGTTTTCCTTAACTAAAAGAAGAAACAAAAAACTGTACCATTATCTCCATTTTAATTAAACGTTCTCTCTGGACAGCCAGTTGGGTATCAACAGCTACTTGGATATCCTGAAAGCAGCAAATGATAAATATTTTGTTCAAGTTTAGCAACTTCCCACACACTGATTCCATCAACAATGTTCCATTTTATAAGGAAAAAAACTTTTGAGGTTATAGGAACAGAGGAAGAAAATGCGTGTGAAAAAAAGCTGTTTTACAGAAAAGCTGAACTTTCTGCCTTAACACCAATACCCCATGTATTATAAACTACAGGCTGGGATAACAAGTAATTTTGCTGCCAAGTATTTGCTTCTGGCTTGCAGAAGAGAGGTTTTGAGCTTAGATATATCATTTACTCAAGCATAAATAACCATTAGGAAACAACAGATATGTACAGCCACTGAAGTCCACCATTTCCACAACTTATGTTTGTTCTTTTCTCTTTCTTAAAAAAACATAATCATCATAATTCCTGATTAGACCACAGAAAAGAATTTGGTGCCAGAAGCAGACCTTAACTGCAAGAAAGAAAGCTAAGAAAACTAAAACTGGAACTTCTCGCTCAACTAAATGCTTAACTTCATTCACATTTCATTTCCATAGCTGTCTCAGCTTTCTGCTTTAAAGTTCCCAAAGTATCTGCTGTTGCATTCATCAACACTTAGAACTGTGTTGAGTTGGCAACATTAAGCAGCTCAGCATACCCTAGATGCCTGAACATCACCTCAAGATCCCCTGTGTTACCTTAGCAAGAAACTCCATCTGGTAATGATTCCTGGACCTCCCCAGGGTACCACTGCTGGGTCAGACCACACAAACTACACCACTGTCTTCTTTCAAAAATGGACACATGAGGACATGACTGCCTCTCTTCATCCAGTTCCTTCCCCACCTGACAGCTACTGCTTTACACTGTCCATACAGAAATGTCCACCTGGCAAGAGGCTACAAAGGACAAGAACTAGAAATTCACTGGGTCAAATAAAGGAAGAATGGTGAGCACCCACTCACTCACTGTAGACTATCTGAAAGAGACAGTATTTGAAACAGGACCCAAAATCAGTACCTATGTCATTCTCATTCAGTGACTCACCAATAAGCATTAATTTTGCATAGTACTGTGAAGTATAATTATTTACAGAACGTGACTCAATAAAGCTGGAAATAATGCCTGTTGGCAACACAAACTGTTCAACATTATGTGCAATAACTAACTGACAAACACTGGACAGAACCTAGACATCTGGCTTAAGAGGAGCTTAACTGTTCAACTTCATAAAATGGTTTAAGGTATTCCAGTAAGTTAGATTCCTGTGGTCTTAAAAACTTTCAACCCTAAAGTCAAAAGACACAAAAAAACCTTCCTGATTATGAAAAGACAAAGCAACTTCTTACATAGCAGAGCAGTGTTGTGTAAATATTTGATGCTTTTGAGCAAAGAAAATACGAAATATAAGATTAGTCTATGTGCCTCAATACTAAATACATGGAATTCCAACAAAATTCATTCAAGAATGACTACAGATTGGTAGTTCAGTACTGCATTCTGGTTATCAACTTTTCTCTTACTTACTGATTTTTATGTGTATGTCTGTGCACATACACACACATACATATGCATGCATTTTAAAAAAATAAGCTCTTTAAATATTGGCAACTAAAAAACCGAGCAGCATGAACTCGTTAGCTCTAAATTGCTTTTGTTAAAGCTTCCAGTGGACTAACTGGAAAGAAGGTGTAAGTTTCTAGTTGACAGTTAATCACAAGAACAAAGTTTTGATTAAGTTAATGCAAACCAGTTTGTTACACTGTCAAATGCACCCAGTAAGCCTACTTAAAGCTTGGCCCTGTCCATTAAATATATATTATGGAATTAGTTAGAAAATTTGAAATAAATTGCCGCATTATACAGGCAACAGATTACATAGGGCATAAACCTTTCATCATCTTGCCATACAACATAAGGGTTTTTCCTAGTGTTTCCACAGCCATTTCACTATCCAACTTACAATCTGTCATCAGAACATTATGTTGTAAGTGATAACAAAACACTTCTGAAAACAGATTACCTGTTACACTGATCTTACACCTGCTATAGGTGTAGCTGTTACACCTTAATGTTTCCTCATGCTCTACCTATACTTATTTACTCTGCTGCCTTCTTAAATTATACTTACACCTACCTGGTGAGAGCAGAACATTTTATTTCATTCTGCATTCATGCCTGCCAATCACAAAGGATTTTTTCAAAGTGGAAAACTTGGAGGCAAAACAATATACAACAAAACCCAAGCATTTAACACCATGATAAGGTCAAACTATGTTTATATTCACATGACTGAAAAACAAAGATCAAGTGCGAAATATGGCAAGAAGTTACAGGGAACAGAATTCGGAGGGAAAGCATTTATATACAAGGACTTGGGGGTGTTGGTCAATGAAAAAAGGAACATGAGCTGGCAGTGTGTGCTTGCAGCCCAGAAAGCCAACCGTATCCTGGGGCGCATCAAAAGGAGTGTGACCAGCAGGCCCAGGGAGGTGATCCTGCCCCTTTACTCTGCTCTCACGAGACCTCACTTGGAGCACTGTGTGCAGTTCTGGTATCCTCAACATAAAAAGGACATGGAACTGTTGGAACAAGTCCAGTGGAGGGTCACGAGGATGATGAGGGGACTGGAGCACCTCCCGTATGAAGTTAGGCTGAGAAAGTTGGGGCTGTTCAGCCTGGAGAAGAGAAGGCTGCGTGGGGACCTCATAGCAGCCTTCCAGTACCTGAAGGGGGCCTATAGGGATGCTGGGGAGGAACTCTTCATTAGGGACTGCAGTGACAGGACAAAGGGTAACGGGTTCAAACTTAAACAGGGGAAGTTTAGATTGGATATGAGGAAGAAATTCTTTACTGTGAGGGTGGTGAGGCACTGGAATGGGTTGCCCAGGGAAGTTGTGAATGCCCCATCGCTGGCGGTGTTCAAGGCCGGGTTGGACAGACCCTTGGGTGGCATAGTTTAGTGTGAGGTGTCCCTGCCCACGGCAGGGGGTTGGAACTAGATGATCTTAAGGTTCTTTCCAACCCCAAGTATTCTATGATTCTATGATTTAGTTGGCAGTGCTGTAAGTTACCTCACACATCGATGTCAATACAGATATTTCACACAAAGTAGAAGATCTCAAACTTCAACACAAATTATCCAACTTAACACACGTGGTTCAAGAAGGATTTAACTTTACAAAGTGCTCATGAGAAGCTTCTGTACCCACCAGAGGGAGCTACTGAGGAATTATAGAACTGGTACCACTTCAACAGATTCTAAACTATTTCATAAATTGATCAAACAATTTTTAAACTTCAGCCTACATTCCAAATGCATATGTTTGAGTCACCTTGAAAACTGATTCTACTAATAAAAAAAGGGTATTTAAAAGACACCAGGAAGCATTAATCTGAAATTCAGTAAACCAGTGATCTGTACTGTAAATCAGAATTAAGAGTTGCCTGGTACTTACTGATTCAGGACAACATGCTTTTCAAGGCATTTAATCAATAGCTTGCTATCCCCGTGATGAAAGTGAAGAGCTGGTAGTTTCACGTCATCTTTCAGACAGAACACCAAATAAGACCATCCCATGCCTTCTTTGTTTTGTTTGATCGATTTCAGATCTGTCAAACTGAACACGAATGACCACTTGCTTTCTCCATTTGTATGAGCTGCTGTATCTTGAAAACAAAATGACCACATAATTTTAGTTTGACTTCCAGCGTAAGCAATCACAAATGCATTGTATCTGTCACTGTTCCTAAAAACCAATCACAAAACCCAGCATTCATTCTAATGATGAAATGTGTACCCTAACTATTGTAACTGCTATTTCTGGATTTCTCTTTTTGCCTCCTCATCTTCTAACAGACTTCTAAAATAATGGGCAAGTAGATCAGACTGCTCCCCTAAAGCTGTGCCTACAGTTTAGAGAAGGATCCAGCAGCTAATGTACAACTGCTGTATCAAATTCCAGCAGAAAGCTGAATCCCACAGCACCTCCACCGGGTAGTACTACTTACTCAAACTAAACACGGTATACATTACAATACTGTATGCTACATATTGGACACAGTACAGGTGATATGTGGTAAGACAGCTACCAAAGTAAGGGAGAAGGAATTGAAAATCTCACTACCTACTCCTCTGTCATACTGCACAGGCATGTATATACTTCGTGCAAGACTGCGTATATTCAAAAAGAAGGGATTACATTTTACTTTACCAGAGGACACAAAATTGCCAGCACGGCTGGAGGGAACCTGACCCTCTCCCTCCCCCTCCCCCCGCCTGCCCCCATCAAACTACAGCAACTGGAAATGAGAAGGGCCAAAGAGCATAATCCAAGTCAGTAGTGCTCACTGACACTCACTTTGGATGAAGATGTACTCTAACACCTGAAGATGAAAAATCAATACAAACCAGTGGAATAATAAACCATCTTATGCCTGACACAGATGCTGATTTTAGCTTTATATTGTGCCCGCACTAAAAGCTCCTCTCAAACACAGGAGCATTTCAGGAGCAAGGACTGTGCTTTACCCAAAACCATCAATAAACTAAAGTCCAAACCCTGCACTCACACATAATATAGGTGACATTTAAAACCATCACAGCTACGGTGAGACAAGCACAATGAGCTCCAGTTAGAGACTGAGAAATGATACACTGAAAAGAAGTACTATAAAGAAAAATACTATGGGAGAATCAGAGGAAAAAAAGATTATTTGGGAATCACTGCCCTTTCTCCCCCACTCCTCCCCACCCCAAACATCTCTACTGAGACACTGTAACAAAAATGATGTAGCTATGAAATTATTTTGCTGAAGTACAAAAGACCATATAAAAAAGACCCACATACCACATAATTGTACATTCCATCTCCCCCTGCTGTTGCAGCATGGAAAGGCATTTGAGTAGTAAATCACTTATGCTTTCATTTTCCTTTCTAACATGACATCTAGCTCATACCATGTATTTGAAAGAATGCAAGAGCCCAATGCATGTAAAACCGCTACATCACCTAATGACTGTCACAGCAAGAAGTTAACTCTCACATTTATTTTCAATATAATTCTCCACCAATTTAAACAAAAAGGGATTGGAGGCAGATGGCAGCTATTCCATCGTGATTTTTTTCCCCAAAAAGATTCACCTCATACCGCAAACAACGGACAGCTTTTCAATTCCTAATAAAATTAATTTTACTGTATCTAAAAGGCAATTCTTCAGCTAAAAGTTACCATAAAGTAAAAACAAAACCAAACCCCACTTATATCTTAAGTACCTCCATTTGTATGAGGTTTCTTTTTAAAAGAGACTGTGGTGACCATGTCCCATTCTGCTTCATAACTACTTGGACGGTCTGCTCCTCGGGAACATTTTTCTTTAGGAGTTTGAGTCCACTCAACAACAGAACTGGAATCCTGAGGAGGGGGGGAGAAAAAAAAAAGTTACTACCAAAAAGACAAAAAAAGGCATGAAAAAATTGAGCTAGTTTCTCAGATTAAACAAGAATAAGCATCTTCATTTTCACAAATTAAAAGAATCTGTAGTATTAATATCCTAAGAAACATGATACAGTTCAATACAAGATATTTGGACTTCTGACTAAGAGAAAAGATTTACATAATAAATTCAACATGGTACTGAAATATCCTAGCCTCTCTTGCAGATTCTACCAACACAACAAACCTTTTATTTAAATGCAAAAATTAAATCTTTCTTCTTTAGTTGCATCCCCTTAATATTGCTTAAATACACACATCACTGCATCTTAGAACCTACATGCACTTCAATTTTTATTCTGCATTAGAACAGTACCTCTCTGGTTTCAGTCTAATTATGAAGAGCAAATCAACATAGTAGATGTGGGGGACTGGTGACTGTGATGCACACATTCATTTGGTCTTTACCATTCAGATAGTTCCCTTCTATTTTATATATGAATCAAGTAAAAACTAAATACAGTCACCTACACATGTACGGCAATAACCTGAACTGAGCTGTAGTCCACAAATGATTCCTACACGTAGCTATTAATACCGGTGATAATCACATTAATAGATTTTGCTTCCAGTTATGAGATCACCTATGCATAAGTTAATACAAAATAAAATTTCTGGAGAAACAGAATGAAGAACACTGATAAGTAACAAACATACCTTTCCAGCACAGAGGATATTAGAAGTATCCAAAGTATCATCCAGTGGTCTCCAGTCTACTATTACTTCATTTTCCTACAATACAAACCATCATAAAAAAATTCAAGACTCACAACAAAGCTCCCTATGTATGATCACAGTACAAGTGACATATATAAATACACATAAAAATTATGAAGATGAAACATTATGCGGTGTTCATTCATTTATGAAATCTTATACTTAAAAAGATACCCAAGATTTCCCAAACACGTTGTGTGCTTCACCAACAAACAGATGAAGCTTCCACAAATGTATTATGCAAGTACCTTTTCTATGACTCGTAGTACTCCTGACATTAAGTTGTCTTGGTCATCATTTTTTCTGCAGGATGAATGAATGAAAACTCCTTCTTGCTCATACACAACCTATAACAAAGTGAGCAATGAAAAAAAAAAAAAACAAGTATTTTAGTTTATCATCTTCACTCACCTACATAAGTTGAAGTCAACACCTCTATCTTGTTAGAGGATTTGCTACCTTTCCTTCCTTCCCACCCCCAAGATCTGAGCCTTTCACTTGAATCAAGAAAAAAGTAGAAAATGGAACTTGTTAAACTTGCTCCCTAAGCAACAATTAGACTATTATTACTTCACCACAAAATCACAAAAAATGCATTCAGTACCTAGTATTTTTTAAAGCGGCAGGCAGTGATTCATATGGAAATACTACACAGCTTGTAAAACATTAAAAGGCCTTCTTACATAGTCTGCCTTTCCCCCACTTGCCATTAAGCACGTTGAAATAATAACCATAATTTAAATTAAAAATGGAAAGTCTGGTGTACAAAAGATGAGCTCCACAGAAATAAAAAATTGCAGCCTTAGATTAAATAATGACCCAACCCTACATTCTTTGCCTACATGAATGGCAAAGGTTCCATTCCAAAGGCAGAATATGTGACAGTCAGGTAAAAGGGGTTTGCAGGAGTACATGCTGCCCACATAACTTCTGTATTTAAGCATTTACAAAACTCTTCACAGTATTCTTAAGAAAAGGGAAAAAAAAAAAAAAAATCAGACATTTCTTGCCTGTCAAAATTCAGCAGGCTTCAAAGCTATATGCTATACATACTCTTAAAAGCTCTATAAACAATGTAAATGGGTTCCGTCTTTAACAACTCTCTAAAAGAAGCATGAAAAGTCCCTAATATACCAAGCTTACATTCTATGGAAGTTAAATGCATCAAATAGTAATTTTTTTTTATAACCATGTTAATTTTCAAACCAAGCCGCAAGCACCTCCTCAAGAATTACATATATTTAATGCCAAAACCGAATGATACTTGACTAATCAGAGACAGATATTATACTTCCTTGATACTAACATACCAGTATCTCTTTCTTAACTTACTTGTTTGTCAGATTTTTTAAATCCTCACATTTGCAGTCAGACCAGTAAACTAAAAGTTTAGGTACGTAAGCTTAACTAGCCAGACAAGAATACGGAGCTTAAAAATACCAATGAAAGCCAGTTAACTTGTCCTTTCAGTTGTACATCTACTACTTCTATTTCTCTTCACTTTACACAATTCTAAAATGTCCTGTTTAATCACAAAAATATCACTTTAAAGAAACTTCTAGAGGTCACTTAGCGTAATCTCTCTCTTGAAGGATTATTAACATCAAGTTACCTTTCAAATACTGGAATCCTTCTTTTCTTTTCTTTTCTCCATTACAGCTCTTTGATCTTTTCTATCAAAAAATATTCCCTATTTCTACCAAATACTTGTGGTTATGTTCAGTCCCTGTTTAAACATGGCAACTTTGGAATTTATGCAAATTTTCCCTTCTGGCTATTTGGACCTAATTTATTACCACAACTAGTCAGAAGTATCAACAAACGTGATCAATCACACATATTTGTATCAGAGTTACACGGATAGAAGTGTATTTCTGCCAACAATGTTAGTAAATATCAAAGAGTATACCTTCTCAGTCTGGAAGGTATACAATCCAGTAACCGGTTTTATTATTTTCCATCCATTAATTTCTCAGGATAAACATTTTCTTTCAAGCAAATGAAAACATGTTCCCAACACTACAGTTGTCATGCAAATGAAAAATTCTACATCGCTCTTCATAGCAGGTCCCTGCCCTGTGCTCTACCAAAACAGGAGAGAAAACCAAAGAAGCAAGAACATGCTTAGAAGTTTGAAAGGTATCTGTAGAACAGAGGCCTTCTCACAGTGCAGGTGATTGAGCTGTTACTCAAGAGAAAAGCTTCTCCAAGTCTGAAGGCCAGAAGGCCAAGCTGTTGGTATTTATTCTTAACCAATAACAGGTGCAAGCTTGTATTTATTTTTTCCAACTGTTACGAAGCATTTCATATAACTGAGCTTAAAAAGTGCCCTTTTTTTTTTTGTATCACTGAATAAAAATGTGAAGTCACACATAGATGGGAGTCTACAAGATGCAATAATGGAACTAATTTGAAGAAAAACATAGCATTAACCTTACAAAGTATTACCTACAAAGTGTTTAAACAGCTATTCCCACTGCAAAACATTTTGAAATTATCAAAAATACTGACCTGCTCTGTTCAGCATTACTTTGTAAGATAAATCCACAACTGAACTTGAGAATATGATTTTATAGTGGTAGTACCTGAAGATTAGCTACACTGGGTGGCTGTATTTCACACACTGTTCTTAAGCTGAAGAATCAAAAATGCACCTTACAGTAAAATGTAGTTTGTGATAGATTTTTGTTTTCTGGTATTACAGCACTGACCAAGCTACTGGTCAATTCAAAGAGGGAAAAGTAACGTTAAATTATACACACAAGTACAAACAAAAGTATCAAATTGAAAGACAGTACACTAACAGCTAGATTTGAACAAGGAAACATCCATCAGTAGACAACTGCTGTAACACTGTATAGCTCAACCCCACACACCATGTAGCCCGCAAAGGTATTTTTGCTCAGTGCCTCAGCAGCCCAACAAACCAGGCAACAGCAGCATGCGCTGCCACTTGCCTGAACAGTAGGTTACTGCAGAGCATACAAGATTAGCGTCTTGAAATAAGATGTGGGAGAACAGAGAGAAAATGTTGGAAGACAACAGAAGCGTCATTACAATAATAACGAATTGTGTAAGGTGCGCACAATAAATGCACGTAGTGAGATCCTGGCACATATGAAGACAGTAGAAGGAACTGGATATGAGCAGGGCAGGATAATGAAACCTTTGCTCCCTTATTAGCAGTTATTAAATTAACTATAAGCCCCCCTAAACCTGACCAAAACCAGCATCCCCATTATGTGTCAACACCCTCTGCATAGGGAAGCACCCCAGTCTCCTTCAAACATCGATTAACTTTTTGCCTTCAGTGACAGAGATCTGTAATCTAGAAAGGCCTCACTATCCACTGTGTGAATCAATTCAAGGGGTTTAAAGAACATTATCTGTTCAGTTAGTCAATTCTGCTTCTTGTATTATGAGTCAGGAAAACACACTACTACTGGCTCACCTTGGTTTTGTACTATTCATTATTTCACATATTTCATCATGGTTTCTTTTCCAAAAGTGAGAAGTAGGTAGAGTCAAGCTCAATCTTCCATTTTCTTTTCATATGATTACAGCCATCACCCTTCCTCTAAGTCTACACAACACCAATAAGTCCATCATGAAGAAAAAGCAAGTTAATGTTACTAAGGTCAGGTAAATTGATAACTAGGTAAGTTGACATGTGCCTAGGATTTTAATCAAAACCCAAAGGTATTCCTCACCCCAAATGCCTTTCCACCCTTCCACCCAGTAAGAAACCTGTGCTCTGCACAACCTACCAGCCATGGAAACAGAACACTAGGGAATAAAAGCAGCATATGTTGCTTGGACACTCAAGATCAAAAAGGCTGTAAAGCCATGAAAACCCTAACTACAGATTAAAACAAAGGTTGATTTGTTTTCTTCTATACCTATTTGCAAACATCTGTTGAACTGCCCAGAGATGAATGGTCCTCAGATTTAGCTGTTGTTACACACATGAAAGCAAGACCCTACTGGTCCCACAACAAAAACACAAATGAAAAAAGAACAGCAGTTTCTGTTAAAAGCACACATCGACATAACCAAAGTAAACGGAGACCTAAAGTGACAGAAGCTAAACAATCGCAAAAGTTAGTTGATTTAAAATTTTAATTGTCTTGCAGCTGTACATGCATCAGAATTACTCAAAGGTTTTCAGACCTCTCACTAGCTTAAAGCTAGTTCTAATGCAAAAAAGTTTCCAGATTTATTCATCTGTGGTATCCTTAAGTTCCTCAAATGCCACAAATCAGAAGCATCACTACCTTATCGCTGGAAAAGCACTCAGTTGGCAACTTTTTTCTATGAAGAAACTATGGAGAAATTAGGAACAAAAAGTTTGTATGACTTAAGCATTCCTTTTTAATAAACTTGAAATTTTAAGTTTTCATTTTTTCAAACATGTTCCTGAGCAGCTTATGTTCACAGGTCTTTCTTGCTTCTCAAGCAAGTCCACGCTTGCAATGTGCAAGCATAACTTAAACCACATTTTTCCAGCTCTCTAAATTAGACCTATTGCCTATTGGATCCAGAATCCTACCAAAAGCTAAAAATTGATGCAAGATCTTCCAAATGCTGCTAAGCCACCTTGACCTGGGTTGTTTCCATAGGTGCTATAGAAGGCAAAGGCAAAGTTGCAGTTCATTCCACTCAGACATAAAAAAAAACAGAGGGAAGTGGCACGATGTAGGCTTAGTTTACATGTCACGGCATATGCTAGGTAAACTTCTGGAAAACTGTTCAAGTATTTATAGTCTATGTCCAGGAGAAAATAACTTTAAGTCCCACTGCTGTCCCACTAATGCTTTGTGAGAAATAAACTGTATCGTTCTTAACACTGTAAGGACACAGCACGGACAATTCATACCTCCAGCTCATTGTACTGCTTACAATGAGCAGTCAACAGGCAATGTTTGCAGCTCTTTATTGTCAGGGACATAGGCAAGCAGAAGGCGTTCAGCACAGTACATCAACAATTACAATATATGCCAGAAGACAAGCAAAGTTTGGGGATTAAATGCTTGTTTTGACAAGCCCTGTGCTACCAGCCAGTGAAAGACAACACTGCACACAAAAACAATGAGGTGTAGGCAACAAAAAAGGAGAGCTAGGATCTAGGGCTATCATAGAACAGCCCCAGGGTCCTGCCCTCCTCACCCATGTGTCTCCCACCCTGCCTGTGCTGGGCACCTAAGTACAAGCTGATGTCACATCCACTGATTGTTCGTATGTTATACTCTTGCCTCTGCCATGCACCAACCACCTGCCAAACGCACGACATTTGAGAGAATGGAGAAGCACTGCAACAATGCCAGCTACTCAGCTAGCCCATCTTTCAGATGCATTCTGTGTTCTTATCCAACTCGCTCCCCTTTTCTGCCAAAGCGTACAGGTCACAGACAGCTCTGCTCTGCCAAGATGGCATCCAGCTTCTCATGACAGACACAGCTTGCAGCACTTATTCAGTAAATCAGCCACTGCTCTGGAATCATTAAGTAATTATGGCACTGTGCAAATCCTCATTTTAACAACTTCGCAACAGCAGTTACTTTGGTTTTGCCTCATATTAGAGAATCAGGTAAAGGACCTCACTGTGGATTCTACAGTTGAAGCAGCATACGGGTATGCTTGTCAGAAAGTGACGAAGAAAGTCTGAATGCTCCACAGACTACAAATTAAGGAAAAATGGATCTGTGTGCAAATATTATCAACAGGTATGGCAGCTGTGAAGCATCTTATTTTTCAGAATCTGACAGAAGGTAAACAGAACAAAAGATGCAACACAGTAAGGAAACAACTACAGGACAGTAAAATAAATTCAATTTAGGAAATGGTTGTCTCAAAAGACCTTAATCCACAAAATAAAGTACCTTAGTTTAGATCTGTGTTTTAAGTTAGAAGAAATACAACTCAATTTAAACAATTTGCATTTTGTTGCTTTAATTTCCACCTCCAGCACTGGAATAGTTTTCGAATAGCTAAGGTTTCCCCTGAGCTTATTCACATATCTAGCACTGAACTGTCACTGGGCATGTCAAAGTACCTACTACATCAATAACCTGCTTTCAAGGACCAGCTATCGGCACATTTGAGTTCTCTGCAAAGCATGAAGTGAATATTACTTGACCAACATGACTTTTTCTGTTCCACAGAAGATATGCTACAACTTTTGGGGAAAATATCACAAATATTGTTCATACTGTGAAAAATATGAGAAAGCTCACACCAGGAACCACATATCATAAGAAACATTTCCTACTTACCAACAGTAAGTTTGCAAGTTCTGCCTGAGGTGCATTGACAACCAAACCACAAAGTATTACTGCTACTTATGCAACAATAGGTGGATACCATTGAAAATGCAAGTCTATTCAGGGTACCAAGAGTAAGGCTTTGAGGTGATAAAGCAGTATTTCTACTGTGAACACTTCTGCAAGAGAAATCCTTGATGAATAGAAACAGAAAGAATACACAAAAATTTCAGTTATCAGTGAACTGTTTTACATTCCAGCATAATGAAGCTTTAACTG
This sequence comes from Amazona ochrocephala, assembly GCA_039720435.1. Classification (NCBI taxonomy): domain Eukaryota; kingdom Metazoa; phylum Chordata; class Aves; order Psittaciformes; family Psittacidae; genus Amazona; species Amazona ochrocephala. The sequence goes on along the minus strand of CM077880.1, from coordinate 41,433,562 downwards.
AATTCAAAAGACACAAAGACAGGTACAGGTTTTTGTTCATGGAGAAAACCTATGAAATAGAACATATTCAGAAAGGATTATTATTCTGTATATAGTAAATTATAAAGAGTGACAATCAAGTCCTTAATAAAATGGCATAACAATGCATAGTATAGGAGCCTGCGGCCCCAAATTTTACTATAAGGTGCAGCAAGACACTGCCTAGCACCACAGAATATATATCTCTCTCTCTAAAATAATCTCCTATGTCTGTGCCAATGGACTACCTGAAGGATGCAAAGCTACTTTTAACAAATCATATTTGAAATCCCTTTGCAGGTCCTGGCTATAAAAATAAAACCAAACCACTCAACAGCACACACACAAGCATAAAACACAACTCGCCCCCCAACACCACAACATTTGCAACATTATTGTTTAGTAATAGCTACACTGCTACTCAAAAACTTCTGGATGCTGAACTGGCCAAACATCAGAGCTTAGCACTGAAGCTCAGATGTTCAGCCATTTAAAGCTCTGAAGCTTTAACTTCAAGAGCAAGGACACAGGCAAGTGAAAAATAACTTCTCTGACAGCCCATGTGTCAACTGGAAATTTGAGAAAGATCTGACAGCCCATGTGCCAAAGACACTCTGAACTCCAAGAGCATAAAAACCAGTACTGTCTTTAGACCAGCTGTAATAATAGCCTATACACCAACAGACTAAGACTGAAGTTTGCACTTCTCCCCATGCACAACTTCAATCTCATTTTCTAACATGATTTTCTATTATAAGGGCGAATCCAGAGTCAGCTCTCTGAATTAAGGACACTGCCATTTGCTAAGCAACAGAAACAGAAAATAAACCTGGTTTCAGGCATAAAGCCAAAAGCACTGAAAACAAATGACCTTACTGCCAAGTCACTTACAGAAAAAAATGACAACTAAGAAAGGGCAAAAAACTGAAGCTCAGACTGTTCTAGTGCAGATGGGCATTAGTAAAGAATGAGTCATAACTCCAAAACTCAACAGCATTAACTTAAGTTTTCTGGAACCAAGCTAAGCACATAGAGAAAAAACACTGAAAAGGAACCTTCCAAGATATAAAACAGTAAGAAAAAAAACAAACAAAAATGCTAGTAAAGTAGCAAACACAGTTATGTGAGGTAACCAAATTTATAATTCATATCTCCTTAACACATGGAGCAGAAACCACAGACAACATGAAATAGCAAAGTTGTGAATCCCTTGACATTAGCGATGTCTGGGAAATTAAAAAGAAGTGATAGAGAAGTGGAAGGCAATCAGGGTAAAAAAGTAATAGAAACCACAGCCTTACACGGTTTGCTGAAGCAAGACTGCATAAAAGCTAAGACAGTGCAGGCTATCGCTGCTGTTTAATATATTGCCATAAGAATTTCTGTAATATATTGCAGAAAAGAACGTTCACATTAAATAGGTTACCTTCAGGTGATAAGATCTGCCAAATGAGATTAAAGCACCCCACAAACCAATGCCTACTACTCTTTTAGGAAACTAGCACCTGAAACACCTCCCTACACAACACTGCACAGTCAGAAAGAAAAGTGTTATTAATTTAGGGCACCCATAGCTTGGAAACACACAGAGTTGCAAAATACCTTAAGTGAGAAGGCAGGTCTGTACCAATTTACACTGTGTTTATTCCACCTGCACTGAAGTTTCACTAATTTGTGAGCACTTCTAAAATCCTGCTGCCATCCAAAGGAACAATTTGTGATCTAATATGCTCCCTAGACCAAGAGAAAACCAGTCCAGCCAAAAATAGGCATACACAGGTTTATGTATTATTTCAGCTTCCTAAATCAAATCACTGAGAGATCAAACGAGAACAGCACCAAGCAAGCAGAAGTGCAACACACAGGTGGAGAGGAGGATGGAACTGCTCCTACTGAGAGCAGTGAAACTTCAAACCAGCCCAGCCACTTACTGAAGCTTAAGAAAACACAACTGTCATTTTTTTCTCTGTATCAAAAGACACATGGCAAAGAATGTTACTGAATTAAAAGTTATGTTAACAAGTTGCATTCATATTGTGGACGCGGAATAACTGAAAGGAGTTTTGCAATATCTTGGAGATTTAGCCTCAGGCAAACAGACCTGTTTTTTTTTTTTTTAAAGGAACAATGAATACATACCAAATTCACAAACAACTAATCCACAATAGGTTTAGCCTCCGATATAAACTATCCTAATATAGCTGCTGTCAGGAGAAACTTCCTGAAGAAGATCCTGATAAACTACAGGAGGAAAGGAAGCTGCAAAATGAAAATATTTACCATCATCCAATAAACTGCTGGATTGAGATTAAAATGGGCAAAAACAGAAGAACTTTTCCCTGTATACATAAAAACTGCACATGCACAGGTAGAAACAGCTGGGAAAACAATACAACTACCTTTACATTAACTGCACCTAACAGCAGTAAAGAACTTAAAGTTGTAACAACTCCAGCTGAACAAACTGTCTGCTCCACCAGTTCTGGTTAGAATGGAGATGACAAACTGGCACAAGCAAGATCTCTACTGAGTTTTCCTGCTAGCTAAATGCACTCCTCAGCACCCTCCGAAAAGCACAGACATGGGTAATTACTTATGTTCTCCTATACCGAAATAAGCACGAGGTGAAATTATCAGTTGCTGCCATATGCTGGACAAGTGAAACTGAAAACTGCCACACACTAACCCTGCCTACATACAGTCAAATGCTACACTGAGATTTTAAATCCTAGATAGAAGATCCACATGCTCGGGAGGCCAGCATTGCAAAGTGACACTTTCAAGAGATGGACTTATGCAATAAAGATATTCCTACAATAAGAACATAGGGACACAACCCGGACCTGCTGGTGAGAGAGCAGGGAGGCAGAGAAAGTTGCCACTACCTTCTCCCATGACCTCAAAGCAGGACTGCCACCTGAATCCTTGTCAAGCTTTACTGTTTCATTCAGGAACACTCGGTAAGGATCGGCGGCACGCAAAAATCTTCACATTCCCAGACTACCTTACGGACGTGGCTTTGTATCCACTCAGGGAGAGCACCCGCACACTAACAGAGCGCAGGCCACGAGAAACGCCAAGAACGTCTACCAGCACCTCCGGAACACGCGGCCACGTAGACGCGACAAGCCTCGTTCCTCCACCTCGGCCTCAGAGCTTGCTCTGACGAGACCAACCCTCGGCCCCAGGGCTGCCCGCCTCCGCCGAAGAGCGGCCGCTTCCTACACTGGGGCCGTCTCTCCGCAGAGCCCAGGGGCGAGCTGGGCTGGCAGCCGCTGCGACAGGCTCCAGGCATGGCCCGAGTCACACCCGAAGGCCGCGACCCCCTCCAGCGCCCGGCGCAGGGAGGCGCAGCGGGTTCACGGCCTCCCGTCACCCCTAGGCCCGCCTGAGGGCGGGACCGCCTATGTGCGGAGGAGTGAGTCCGGGCCCCGTAAGAAGACCCCGCGGCCCCCAGATAGGACAGGCCCCCGCCAAGCCACGCAGGGGCCCAGCCGCCCCCTCCCGCGGCTCCCGCCAACCAGGACGACCACAGTGGCGAGGGCATCCTCGCAGGAACCTGGCCCAGCCCACCACCGTTACCTTGCCGCTCGGAAGCGCCGCCATGTTGCCTACGAGTGTTTATGATGACGTTGCGCTCTTCACGTGCTTCCCCCGCCGCTCCACAACAAGCCCCGTCACTCCCGCCCCGGCCACGCCGCCGGCGCACGCGCTTGCGTATTGAGGCACCTCCGCAGCAGCCGGGCCTCAGCCGAGGGGGCGGGGCTTCGGGTACGGGGCGGGAAGGCCACGCCCGGGTGTGAGGGGACTGCTGCTCGTGGTTGGGGCCCGTTTGCGGCGGAGCGCTGCTGGGACAGATAGGAAATGGTGGAGTTAATTCTTCTTTTCCTTGCTCTTTTCCTTCACGTAGATCCCTGCGAGGCTGGCCCCCGGTGGGCCCGCCCTTGGCCTGGTGTCCCGGTGGTTCTTCTCCGCATAGATTTAACAGGAAAGTGTGAGAGGTACGGGGACAGTGAAGGACAAGGTAGCAGCGACAGGCGTATCCAGCCACGGAACAGAAGCGCTCCTGCCCGTGCCGGCCGGGTTCCGCCGCAGGGAGAGCAGCAGTCACCCCGCTGGATCCCGCATATGGCGGTGAGGGGAAATGAGGCGAGTTTTTTCTCATTCTTAAAGTTTTCCTGAGCCAGCGGAGATTGTAATTACAACCTGTTGAAAAAAATTGATGTAAAACACACAGGGTATTTTCTGGCGTTGTTTTATTTCTCTTCCTGCAGTTGCACGATTTAAATACAAAGAAAATATCGGCCCGTAGGCACCATTAAGCTGCACATAGACCACTTTTTTACCATTAATGAAAACTACACCACTTTGAAGATGATGGCTTTCAACACATAAAGCATTCATATTCATCATGGGATAAAGCCAAATCTTAATTATGGTAATCTCATCAATACTAGCAATTACTCAGCATTCATAGATGTCCAGATTTATAAAGTCTGGAAGAATTCTCCTGAAGAAGTCAAGAGGTTTTGGTTGGTCTTTACCTGGAAAACCATATAATGCATGGTATTTAAATTAATTAGGTTTCACTTAAGGTCTGCAACATTTGATCCTCCTGAGAGCTACACATAAAGATGTTTTGGGCAGCTCTAGGGATGCTGGTGAGGGACTCTTCATTAGGGACTGTAGTGATAAAACAAGGGGTAACGGGTTCAAACTTAAACAGGGGAAGTTTAGATTGGATATAAGGAAGAAATTCTTTACTGTAAGGGTGGTGAGGCACTGAAGTGGGTTGCCTAGGGAAGATGTGAATGCTCCATCCCTGGAAGTGTTCAAGGCCAGGTTGGAAAGAGCCTTAGGTGGCATGGTTTAGTGTGAGGTGTCCCTGCCCACGGCAGGCGGGTTGGAACTCAATGATCTTGAGGTCCTTTCCAACCCTAACTATTCTATGATTCTGTGATTCTGTGTTTTTTAAGACACTGGTCAACATCACAAAATATTTTTAGCAAATAGTATATGCACAAATACTGTTTATTTGAAGCAGATGAATAAGATGCTCACAGGGAAGTGATTTGTTACTGTGAGGGAGCAAAGGTAACTTGGTTTTGGGTTGTTAGGGTTTTTTTGTCGCTGTCATAAAATGGCATTATAATTTGCTTCTGACTTCTCAAATTAAAAACTCCTTTACCTAGATAAACACCCATACTGTATTTTGTACCATAGAAACCCAGGTTTGCAATTCTCAGGACAAACACTGATTTGCCTCAAAGTTGTGAGAGCCTGTTGTGACTCTCTGTAGGAAACCTGTTTTGTCAAGGTTTCTTTCAAAGTTCCTTTCCCAGGAGAAGATCAGAACTAAGATTCCCATCAGCTTCATTAGCCTGTATCTGCAATGGACTCCTTGAAGTCTGCTCTCTCAACTAGCGTGACTGCCATCTTCTAGTTCTCCAGTCTCTTGGACTTGACCATTAGCATATTGAATCAAAAGCCTCCCTCTCTTTGTAATTGTGTCAGTAAATATATATTTATCCCATGACTCACTGCTTTATTTCTACTACAGCCATTAATCCTGATCTTTTTATCATCTGCATGATGATAAAAGCATCATTGGTTGATGCTTCAGCCTTAGATATCTTTCTGGATTCTCTCTTTCACATAGCTAGCTTCCTTGCAGACTTTTTCTTGTACAACAGCACCAAAGTATATTTTTTCCTGTCTGTCCACGCAGCTAAGCATTTTTTAACTAGCATCATTTTGTTTGCTGACAGCAACCAACACCATTTTGATCTGTTTGGACTCCTGCAGAGTGCTTTTGCAGAAGCAATTTGTCTAGCCTATTATCACTTTAACCCTCTCATTTAGCTCCTTCTGTGTATCTACCAACTCTCACTGTTCTTTAGGGCCCAACATAAAATGCCCTTCTTTGTTCCGAGGATGCTTACCTCCCACTCTTATTCACTGCCAAAGTCCAGCTTCCACATCAAGTCAACAGTGATAGACTATGCCTATTATTTGTAAAATTTTCATGCAAGTTGTGTGGAAGGCTTTTTCCTGAAGCTGACCTTCCTGGACCAAAACTCACAAGTGCACCAAGTTGTCTTTTTGTGTTTTTATTCTTCTTGTCCTTGATTAGGGAATAAAACGGGTATCAAGTAGATGGTTGATGACCTAAACCCCCCAGTGATGGTGCTGACTGCTCCACTGTCTCATTGTTTCCTGTCTATTCCTTCTGTCTTCATCCATGTATTGTTTCTTAACTATTCTTTGATTGTCAGTGGGACTAGACAGGGTCTTTCTTTTTCATATGATCATACAATAATTTAGGTTGGAAAGATCTTTTGTACTTCATCTGGTCTGCCTCACTACTCAAAGCAGGACAAATTTGGTAGTTGGGTCAGGTTGCTCAGGGTCACTTTTGCTTTGTGACAGAGCGTATGACCTCTTGGCAGAATAGGAACACAGCTGCAGAGGCACCCTGCAGTCAGCTGAAAAGCGTGATTCTTGGACGAAGGCCTGAAAGAGAGACCAAAACCAGTGTGTGGGGGTTAGACATGCTCTGTGTGACACTTGTATGTCCTGCTCTGAACAAGACAAGTGTTTTTCATTTTATCCACTGAGAATGGTGAAAAACCTTGTTCATTCCTGACTTGGATTAGCATTAATGGCTGCTTCTCAACAAATCTGGCTACTTAAGGGAAAGCCAGTTCAGGATACTGCCATTCAAATTAACTTACTTACCTAAGTTAGAGACCGAGCTAAAGAATCTGTCACAGCAGGATCTTGTTCCTTCATGAGATTTAATGGTACTATGGTAATAGTACTTCTACTAGAAGTTTCTTCTTTCAGTGTTTCCATTACTAAAAACATGCTAATTAAATTAACAGTGTCTCTAGGTTCACTGAATGCTAACCTGTGCTCCTCCATGCATTTTCCCTTAAGCTTCCAGCGTTCCCATATTCATTTGTACAGCAAGTCTCTCTAGAAGTCTCTCACTAGGGCTGAGGAGAAGGATCACCTCCCTCAGGCTGCTGGCAGTGCTCTTCCTGATGCAGGCCAGAATACTGCTGGCAGTCTTTGCTGGCTCATCACCAACTGCTTATGCACCATGACACTTGAGATCCTTCTATGCAAAGCTGCTTTCCAGCCAGTCCATTCCCAGTCAGTAGTGGTGTATTAAAGCATTTCAGTTTACAGATGTGAATCATTCACAATACCAAGTTGTGCTACCAGGTTCCTCTGTCTTCTCCATAAGCCTGTTAAAAAAACAATGGGGCAGGCTGTATCTCTTACACTTAAGTCCAACCTTTCACACACTACACCGATGGGAGTCTAAAAAGGATGGTGTCTTCAGCTTGAAGGCTCACTCTTGATTGGATTTTAAGTAGCCAACTACTCCAATAAGCCAACTACTCTAATAACTACTTTTCTGCCACATAAAGGTAGTCACAGCACTTGAACTAGCACCAAGTGTGAAGCCAGAAAGTGTTCCAGGCTTTCTCGTCAGTTCTGTTGCCATCACAGCTGCAAGTGTAGCTATTACTGCTGTGCCATGCCAAGAGCTGCAGCAGCTGCTATTGTTGTTCACACAGCTATTTCAGCAGTTTCAAGATCCATTCCTGTATTCAGTGTCAGCTGCCCACATGCTCAACCACATTAAAAGCTGGCACGTACAACGTAAGTGTGGATACTGTCAAGTCCTTCCATCATAGGCTTAATTTGTACAAACAAAACCTGCACAGCAGAGTAACAAAGATAAACAGTGCTAAAAATACCTTTCCCTTTGACCTTTTTTCCTGCACACAGGAAATGGATATATTCCAAGCCTTTCTTTGACAGATGCAGTCTACAATTTTTCCAGGCTACTCCAGCTTGTCACAGATAACAAACAGCCAGTAAATGGAGTGCTGTTCCTGAATTCTGGGTGCAGCAAGACATGCAGGAGGAAGCTGCAAACCAGGCTTCTGAGGTCCTCATATCTGAGGAGGTACCAGTCCTCAGTGTGAATTATATTATAGACAATAAAGGAAATACTCAAGGATTTAGATGTCACACTCTTTTTCTCCACATGCAAGAGGAAAAGATAAAGTCGTGTCCTACTCCACAATTAGGAGAGCAAGAAGGAGATTGGGTTGTGGCTACATTCACTCAAGTCGACCAAGTAAGCCCGGGGTGCTAACCAGCAGCCAGCCTTGCTGCTGTTCAGTCACGAGCATGCTCTTCTATATAGTTATACCACTTAAGGTTCCTGACACTGATGTCTTGATATAGCATGGGGAACAAAACAGCCAGTCCAAGCAGGCAGCATGTAAATATGATTTAAAACATGGTAGAGGACTTAACCACCTGGAAGAAAGCTGTACTGTGCTATTTGCTCTCCAGGCCATAACTCCTTACACACCCTGGCCAAAATTATTTGCCAGTAAAAACACAGCCTCTGTGACCAGTTAGTATCTTGTCTCTACCACAATGTAGAAATTGAGAAATGAAGATATGATAGCCTTAGCCTCTTCCTCTAAGAGAACGTAAAAAAACCTAACCTGCACAAGTGGAGCTTGCACATACTGTAATTTTCCATGCCTGGCTGCCTTCTGCCACAGTTAGACAAGGATCAGGAGAAAGAAATTAAGTATGCACAGACTGACGGTAAAAGGAAGGAAATCCCATTCCCCAGCAGCATTTATTTGTATTTAGAGTGTGAAGGCAAGGAAATGCAACAAGACATGTAGGCAGTACAGTGGATGATGAACTTTCTTCAAGTATTTGTACTGTGTCACATTTTGTGTATCCATAACCACAGCTGTGAGTTCCTGTTTGTGAACCTCGTAATTTTTTAATCTATACATATCAAGTATTAAATAGAATTCCAGAACATGAAATAGCCCAAAATATACAAGATTCACCATGACATGTATGGTTGGTGCAACTAATCACAAGTTTACAATAGCTTTGCTCTCCAAGTGGAACAGGAAACTTTTTAAATATAAAAGAAGCAGAGCAGATATCAACATGAAATGCTCTGTGTTTGTCAATGCAAGGGAAATTCATGACCACACCAGCTTCCACAGAGGCTAACTGGAAGATATCCAAGAGTTATGACTAAACAGAAACTGATCTGTTGTGTGCAACTGGCACAGTATTGCCAGAGCTAGGAACAAGCAGAGACAAATAGTAATAACCCCACCACTTCTACATATGTATTACAACACTGACAACAGGCAACATTTCCTGGAAAGAACAGGAAACTAACAGAACAATTGTTTTAGGAGGGGGTAGTCAATGCTGTATTTCATCCCAGTTGTTCAAAAAGCAATGCTAAGGATCGGCCTGTGTTACTAATACAAGACTTCCTTCTCTTCACTTGCCATCATAATCCACTTCAGAGATGGCTCCATTTCCTATACAAGCTTAAATCCCTAAGTCCCTGAAAAAGACTTGGTGTCCCATGGTGCCAAGCACTGCATTATCCGCATACTGAAGGATGGTCAAGATTCCTTGAAGGCTCAAATCAAAGTAAAATTTAGTGTCATTTCAAGCCTCAAGTGAAATTTTCTAACCAGTATGGACACATCTTATGGTTGAGGATTGTTTTGCAATTGCTCTACATCAAAAACCAATGGGAGAATATAGTGGCAACAAGAGGCATATTGGTTACTCTATTGCTTCTTGCTATTTGAAACATTCACCATAGGACTCTGATTGCAGGGTGTAACTACAGGCAGCACACTTGCCCTTCACTGTTTAATATAGCCCCTTTAAGGAGATACTGGACAGCCTTTGGAAAGACTGAATCTATAAAGGAAATACATTTACCCTAAAAAGCTCTTTAGGGATTTAGTTTCTTGACAAAAAAAAAAAAAAAAAAACAAAAAACACTGACACAAAACTAGTAGGATATAGATACTGACTTTTTAAAAGTGCAAGTGACACAGCTAATAACAGCCAAATCAGGAATTATGCAAACTCCTTTTATCTTACGCCTGCTTTTCCTGTTGCTTCCTATTTTCACTTGCAGTGCCCACCCAGTTCAAATCCAGAGCATCAGCTGATCAGCAATTTTCACTAGGAAAGTGTGCTCAAGCACTCATTGTGGAAGTGGGACATGAGTATAATACAAACATAATGGGTGAAAAATTCACAGTCTTGAGCCTTGATTCCATGTTTGCCTTGGTTTTGTCGCTCTCTTAGCATATGAGCAGTGTGTCTGGGGCTATCATTGAACTGGCAAATGTAGTTCAACAGCAACTGCTTCTTCCTCACATTCTGGGCTGTATAATACCAGTTCTGAGAATCAACACTGCATTTTGATGGGTTCCTGCTCACACTACAGCCTCTGGGATATGCACTAGCATAACATAAAGCAACTTTGCTGAGCCTGGTTTGGCATTTTAAAGCCATGTTTTATCACGTCACACTCAGACGGGTTCGGAAATTTGTTAGTGTGTTTGTAACAAAAAAACCCCATGGTCTCAATTGTTACCAAATCTTTGTAAGCCAGACTACTGCCAACAACCACCAGCATTTTTCAGGGACATTACAGGCTGATCATCAGTTTTCAAATTGTGTGACTTTCCAAACTGAAAGATACAATTTTCAGATATGACAGTAACAAGAATTACCAGCTTTTCAGTACACATTTTGCCCCCTTTCTATTGATCCATTTCCACTTACATGCATTTTTCACTTTTAATATTAGGCATTGATAGAACAGCAGTCATGCTAAAGAAGGTCATTTCCCCAGTTGAATGATTATTTGGAATTAACATCACAGAATTATCTTCATGTAAATGTACTAGTGCATAAAATCTCTAACATGTACTTAAGAACTCTACAACTTAAGAACTGTAGCAATGCACTAGAAAAGTTAAGGTTTGTGAAGCCTCTGTTAGATACTTTTTTCCCTCCAAAATTTTTTCTCCACAAATGCCAAACAGAATATTCCTACAACATTTGACAACATCAAAGTACCTGATGTTAAAAATGCCATGTGCTTTTCAGTACTGGCTTTTGCCCTCCTAACATTTTCTCTAGGTTCAAAGAAAGGATTTTATTTGACTGAGCCTGGTAAGCTAAATGAGCTTATCTGATAAAAAAAAATCCAGGAAGACAATCATTGAAATGCTTGTATGATCAAATAGCACTGACAGCACTTAAATCTTTAGATATCAAGTGCTTTCCTCTTCTCTTTCCACTAAGGAAAGCCTGATTAGGAAGTTCAAGTTTCCTGTTCTGAAAATTAGAAACTATTTGTTCTCTTACACCAAGTCCCAGATTTTTTGGCCTTTCAGAATGAAGTGATGGTTAAACTTGAAGGGTCTGTAATTTAACAGTCTCAACAGCTCAAAAGAGGTCTGTTACATGAATTTGGATCTCTCACAGCGCATCAACTACTCGGCAACAGACAAAAAAGTAGTTCTTACTATCTCCAACCCTCTTGACTTCAATTTCTTCCAAATCACTTCCAATATCTACTCTGCTCAATACCGTGGGCAATGACAGCTCCCAAAAATGCAAGCAGGAAGATTATACATAGTCATTATTTGACAGAAAAAGCCCAAATTCAGTAGACTGGTACATCACCGAGATGTACAGTTTTGTCCTACGCAGAGGGAAAGTCCTGGTGCTCAGCAGAATCCCTCAAGGAGTAGCATGAGCAACAGCGCCCAGCACAGTTAAAAGCAAACTAGTTTTGGGGCTGCCTTTGCACAAGCTTGTGCAGCAACTAGGGCCAAGGATCTTGGTCTTCATCTGCAACTCTTTGACACAGCTGTAGTAAAGGTTACACTCACTGTAAGATACATTTCCTGACACGTCAAAGAAAAAAGAATCCTAAACTCTTATGCAAACTAAGATTAAGTCAGTTAACTGTAAATAGCTCATAAATTAGCATATTCTAATCAAGGATTAAGTAAGTTAGTACTGTGTCTGAAAGCCTGTTCCGAGTTAGTTGTATCTTGTTAGTGAAGCAACACCTTCAGTTTTTCCTACTTGCTTTTCTTTCTAGTTCTTTTTGCTTCCACAGGAAAGTGTAGAGAAATAACAGAGGTTGCTGGCTCCACCTTATTCCCATACTCCATCATTCAGATCACTTACTGCTTGTGGGGATTCCTAACCTCCATCTGTCCTCAAGCAGGACTCCCATTCCTCTTAGCTTCTTTAAACTGTTCTTTCCTGACATCATCCAACACTTTCAGAAAAGTCCATCTGAGCTCCAGCCACCTTCCATGACTTCATACCTTTTTCCAAAGCTTTCTTGATCTGACTTTGACTCTGAAGTAGAAATTGAATTACTACATTCTTCAAGAGCTGTAGCAGGTGTGGCTAGTTTTACCTATCCCACAATAGAGGTACTTTCTAAAGACAGATGCAGTTATTCTCTTGCACTCTTCTTAGAAGAAAACTAGCTTACTTGTTTCTAGCAATGGAAGTTAGCAACAACAAATTTTCCTCAAGACATACAAGCCATAGAATCTAGACAGACACACAATCTAGACAGTTCCCAGGAAATGCAAGATCCTTGAAACTCAAGCCTCACAGCAGTAATACCAGGTTACCTGAGTAAGAACCTCCTCAAATACAGAAACCAAGTTATCTGTGCTTCCCTATACATTTAATGCAAAAAACACTCTAGATATCTTCAGTAAAGATGCTTTTTCCTGTAACTGACTTTTTTATCTAACAAAGACTACTTGATGTCTTGGGTTAATCAGTTTAATCAATCCATGTTTTTGAGTCTTGGAAACAAAATTTTCTGTCTTCATGAAGCTGTATTTATTCTGTAAGCTAATATAATGATACCCTGCTAAGCACAGGTTTTAAGTTCCATAAATAAAGGAAGGTTACTAGGGAGTATTTTTCATGCTGTAAGTAACTTATGAGAATTTATTTCAAAAATATTTTGCTAATACAAATGAAATCATACAAAATTGTAAGCTTTCTTATCCCCACTAAAATATTCAGCAGTAATAGTTTTAGTTTTGTAACAGACTTAAGAGTTAGTACCAACATGGCTTTGTTAGTTTTGTAATTGACGAAAGTAACAAAGAATGCCCCTACCCCAGAAAACACCTAAGGAAACTCTAACTGCAGGGCAAAATATATTCTACACATTGCTTCTACTCCAAAGCAGTCAAATGTAACATTCTCTTGGGTAAATACCTAGTATTGCTTTCCAGACCAGAACTGCATCTGTCCACTTCAATGAAGTGGAAAAAGCTCTGCTCTGGAGAGAGCATGTACACTCTGGTGCACATAAGCCCTTCTGACTCATCCACTTACCAAGTCTAGTTGAGGTTGGGTTGCTTGTTTTGTTGGAAGGAAAAAACCCAAACAACCCTAACATCATTGGAAAAAAAAATATTTTAATCAAAAAATCTGGAACTCTTATTATGAGGATATTCCAGTTGTGCGCATCAACTCTTGCCAATTTCACTCCTCCTGTCAGTGTCTGTATTGATTTGAAGGTACCGGTTTTTGATGAAACTGACCTGGTTTTCAGTTTTGGCAAGGCTCACCGATAAGTTAGATACAAGAATGTTAACAGGGTTGCTACATATGCACACATGAATTTTAGATTCACACCAAAGGTCTGTGCAGTCAAGAAACTATCTTCACTGTGTGAACATATCACCTTTGTCCATCATGCACGCAATCATGCCAAAGAGCACAACAATGGTGGCTTAATAGAAAGTATCTGCACCAAAGTTTAGGCAGAAAGTGAAAAAATGCACCAGGACAAGTCTGTACCAAAGCCATCTATTATTTCAGAGAGAAAAAAAAAAAAAAAAAAAAATCAGGTTGAAGACAGCAGACTTCTCTTACACAAACTGATTACTTACTACTATTCCTTCTGTGCATCAGAACATACCCACAACATTCAACGCATTCATATGCAATACTAATTCTACCCTTCAGAGAAAGGGAAGCTAAGGAATATTCTACTTCATCACAGACATCACCTTTACTGTTTTTCCAAGCATGACAACTTAAGTAAAAATAGTCAGAGCACAAAACATTTTGAAGTTCCAGCTACTACTATCTGTGTCCCTTGTGAGAGTACTTTATACACCTTTTCTGAAAACCCTCCTCCCAAAACTTAAGTGGGTTTCAAAACACTTTACAAGAGAAACTGCAAGTCAGGAGTAAGTTCAGTTCCATCTAGTATGCCCAGAGTTACATCTTGCAAGTTTCATATCTTCCATTTAATCACTCCAAATCAGATCCAGTCCTAGTTAATTCCAATTCTTTAGTTCACTCAAGCCCTGCAATACAGGGTGTGGGGGGGAAAGATGCTCATTAACAACTTATAATGCTGGGATGGGGACAAATGCATTAGTGAAGCATAAGAGTTTCCCATGCATCTGGTTTAGTGGCTACCAGATGATGAGGGCTAAAGTTGCTTTGACTTTGGGTAATATTCTGAGAGGCCAAAGTAACTGCAGAGGCAAGATATATGCATGCACCAAGTGTTTTCGCTGGGAGTCAAACACCTCAATGATAAACAGCAGTCTATGGAAGCATTCTCTTCCCACTAAGGTGATACTCTAAATACTGCTGCTTGGCAGAAAAGGCTTAAAAAAAAAAAAAAAAAAAACAACTACAACAAAAAAAACCTGTAGCTATGAACGTACCAAGAAAAAAAGCTGTTTTTTTTCAGGTAGGGGAATAGAATGAACAATTCAACAATACACATGAAAAGCTTGCATCTTTCACTGACTTATTCACTTCACAACTACTGACAAGACTGATGTACATATTTCCGCACCTGCAATTGTAAAAGCAGATAAAATATTTAATATGTAATTTACAATGTATTTTATCAGCTTGGCATACAGAATGAACAGAATATATCAAAGTAGTTGGCAGTTATAGGCTTGTGGAGGCCCTGCAAAAATATTACTTCAGATATCTGCTAATTTAAAAAAAATCAGTTTGCATTTTAGAAGTGATACAATTCAATCTACCACAAAATACAAAGAGCTGCAAAACGTATACCATTCCAACAACAATGTACATAAGTTATTAAATAATGATCTGATTTAAAAGAATATAAATGAAGCCTTTAAGTAGGTCTTTTCTACATGCATATTATTCCTCATTAAAGAAAAATATGTAAAAAGGCCATTGGTAATTGCTTTGTTAACCACTGTACAAAATGCCAATTCTCTGGTCACAGATGCCACTAGTTTAGCACTTAAGGTCTCTGCAGTGTTACATGTGATTACTTTTAAATACTGTTAATTCTATTACTCCATTGGTAAAGAAAGTGTGACTTTGAATATGGCAGTCTTCATATTGAGAGGGCAGTGATGCACAGTTTTATAATTATCCAGAAGAACAGCACCCTCCACTGCTCTGTACTTGTGGTTCATCATCAATTATCTGTACACCCCGCCTTGCTATTCCCGACTGGCTGGAGCCATTGCCTCTTGCTCTTTCATCCACTTGAACAGTTTCTATCATTCCTGTAAAGGAAGAAATGTATTAGATGATATTCCACTGCATTTTGACCCAAGACTTTGAGATCTTAATCCATTTGAGTTGCATGCACAAAGTTCAGCAAGATCAGTTCTCCTATGTATTATGCAGAAGTAAGTAATTCTTAAAGTGATACTCTAGTATCACATGGCATAGCTGCAAGAACATACTTAAACCGTTTTCCTAAAGCGCCAAACATCAACAGCTGCTGTTGACTAGGGACACCTTAGATGCTCAGCTGTTCTAGAGCAAACAACTTCAAAAGCTAGATTTACCCACCTGTATCAAAAACATCCTGTTAAGAAAAAAAAAAAACAAGAAACCCAACCCACATACCACCCCACAAGAAAAACCCTCAACCTACTGTTCAGACATTCAGGTGAAGTTTTGCTTAAACTCTTGTATCATAAGACAACAATCAATATGACAACTTCCTTGTATTGCAACATTATCCTACATTGTGATTTTTACCATTTGCTTAGACTGCTGTGTAAAATTTGGATCACCACAACTTCTAAGTTTATGATTTGCAATTGATATCACTTGAGAAAATCCTTGAAGGAGGCTGAAGCAGAGGGTTTGAAGCAGGCAATAGTGAGATCCATCACATGAAGTTTGATTTGAGGTTACTATTTACACAAGTGAAACAGCAGTTAGTGCTCCAACAAACGACAAAGACATTTTTGGAGTAGAGCATGAGTTTGCAATATTGTAAGCACCCCATACATCAAAATCCCAGAGCACTTACAGTACACAAGTGGCTGGAAGTAGACTCAGATGAAGTAAACTCTTAGGAATAGCTTACCTAAAGCTCTCCTATATGGCTTTAAGCATTCTGAAGCTTTGAGCATTTTATGAATGAACTCTTTACCAACAAACTAGATAATACCTACTTTTACAAAGGTCAAGGAACAGTTCTTCAATTCCTTTGTTCTGTTTAGCTGAAGTATGGTAATGTTTTGCTCCAACAGATTCAGCATACCTGTAGGAACAGATACAGAACTTGACTGTACTAAAAGGACTAAAACTTTCTAAGCTATTTCGCATGAAGCAAGGAGATGATCACAAAAGATTTTATTCCAAGTTCAGAGTTAATCTACATGTGTTGTAACAAGGGAATTCTATGATTAAAACCCCTGTGATTGATGAAAAACACCAGATGAAATAAAGAAAAATTCATGTCTAGAAATGCATTTAAACTAGAAGTGTTGACTTTAACCATGTACAACTCTCAAATGATACTTTGGTCAGCAAGGACATTCCAGGACTCTGATATAAACAGAACACAGCAGCCAGCTAGGCACTGCTAGTTTATACTGCCAGTTGTTGACAGCATCACAAGTTTATTACTCCAGCATAATTCTGCAATGACTTCTGTTTCTGTGAGTAATTGGTGTGACTTACATTTCTGCTTCTTGCACTGAAACATGTCTCTCTTTTTCCAAGTCTATTTTGTTACCTGTTGGAAACAATTCAATCTTTCAAGTCTTTGTACTCCAAAATTACCCAAAAGGAAGTAATCAGGTATCACTGTACCCCATCATTTTCTTACAAGCTATCCCAGTAAAGATTAACTCTTACACAGGTCTCAATTTGGAACACAATGATATGATTTAAAAATCTCCTTTCACTAAAGCATTTACAGGCAATGAAGAGGAAGTTCTATTTCTATAGAGATCAAGATAGGTAAATAACTCCATATAAACCACTGATTCAGCCTTCTGCTTTTTTGTAATTTATTAGCAGATTATCCATGCTACAGAGGTAGTTGTAGGATATCCTTATATCTATCCTCCTGAAACTATTTTAATCACTAAATACCATTTTAAATCTAAATCCAATGTTTCCGTTGCATTCTGTTTGAACTGAAATACCCAAGTTTAAAGACTCACTCCACTCCCCAAGCACTTGATTACGAAAGAGGACAAGCATCCAGCCTATGCCACTGAATACAGTAGAACACATGACATTTGAGTACCTACAAAAATGATCATACACTTTTGAGGTTTATGTTTCTCTCTGTTGGACTACAGTCTGCAGGTGTCTGTACCATGCACTTCTGACATGGTGTATCATTAAACAGCTAATTTTTTTTAAATTAACTCCTACATTCCTCAATGTGAGATACAGAAACTTCTAGCTCCAACTGAACTTTAAATATCAAATTAACATAAACTTCACCCCTTCACATACACAAGCTGTCAAAGCAGTGTTTGGAAGATGCTATTAATTACAAGAAGTATTTTTGATTCAGTCATTAAACTCATGTTAAAAAAGACTTACCTACTATACATAAACAGATTTCATTTCCCAACATTTTTCTTAATTCCTTAACCCAATTTTTTACCTGCAAAAAGAAAAGAAGTTCATTCTCACTTGATATACTTACTACTAGCTTAGATATTGTGGAACTGACCAATTTCCTTCATTAATCATTTACTCTCAACTTGAAACAAATGTGTTTAGGGCAACACAGATGAACAGAATATTCTTTACATAGCTACTCATGGCTCTTGTTCAGCAGCTGAAATTAAGAGCAAATGACTTAAATGAAATGGTTCAACTACTCCAGAAATATAACTCACCACACTTGTGTCAGCTCCACTCCAAATAGCAAGTTCACCGCATTGGCCACTTTAGGTCAGGCATGAGATCTTTTATCAACAGGCACTTACTAACAGATCTCAAATGGTACTTTAAATGTAGAGGTACCTGAACTGAGTAGCTCAGGCTAGATTATAACAGATGTTTGTTTCCCGAGAGAACAGAGTGTCAAGTTAGGTGTTGGTAAGTTATCTGTCATCAATTCTGTTGTCATGCTTTGAGGTTGTATGATCAGTGCATTGACTTAGGGACTGTTATTTTGAGGGAATTTAATTATGACAAGAGGTGATCACTTCAAGAACCTAGAAATAGTTAGGACATACAACACAGAGGTATGCAATAACTTCTGCCAATTAACCTTCCCTCTTTTTTTCCAAGAATCACAGAATTTTATTAAGCGGAGCTCAGCATGAAAAGGTACATGTTGAAGTAGTACTCAAAAGTCATTGCAGTTCTGCAGAAGGAAGGCAAGAGTTTAACTTTTAGCACAAACACTTTACTTGCCCTGCATCACACCATTTGAATTACTTAAGCTGCTGCAGAACTATAGCCTTATACTACTTCTATCACTGCTAACCCAAGCCTTGCCCATACAACCACAATTCAGAAGCCCTACTAGTTCTGCCATAAGTTAATCAGAGACAAACTCAGGAAACAGTGTCACCAGTTTTCAGCTGGAACATCTTACAATGACACCACAGATTTGACACAAGGTTGGTAAAAACCTCACTTGCTCAGAATGATCAACTAATATTGCTATAATTAGCCATCAAATTTCAAGGTTTGATGATGATTTGAAGTCCAAATATCCATCATCACTGAAAAAGTAATGTCCCCACAATCATGTGTTACAATTTCAGACTCCAGATCTGAAAAAGGTCATGTCACTTAATATCTTTCAGTAATTTGGTTTACACAGTAGAGATCAGTACTGTGTAATACCACAACAGTTCTGGTGTATGTTTATAGCCTGTCACATTACATGGGAGGTAACTCACATCCAATTCTCTGGTGGCCTCTGAATGACCTTGCTAGAACTTTCGTAGATTGATAAAGTCAGCCTTCAAAAGAAAGCTAGTAAGACACACTTCTACTAAATTCACAATATATATTGCTCTTGTGAAAACAGAAGATTCCCATTTACACACACATAATATGGATTATCTTTCAGTTTATAACTCCTACAGAGGTAAGAACTGTCCAGTACCTTTTGAAAAGAGTCTTCATCTGTTATATCATATACTAGAATGGCACCATTAGAATCCCTGTAGTAGATCGGCCCCAATGCATGAAATCTTTCTTGACCAGCTGTATCCTGCATTTAATACACACTTGTCAGCATTTAAGACAAAGCAGACAACACTTCAATAAACTCCAAATATTTGAAATTTCATTTTTCTTAAGAAGTGCCTAACATTTGAATTCAAATAAGCCCAAGTAATCTTTCAGGAAAATGGAATACTTAACTAGGGGAGGGAAAATAGGAAAGTAAACATACCCATATTGCAAGGTTTACTCTTTTCCCACCAATATTTAGCTTCTTTGTAAGAAAAGATGCCTGGAAAGCAAAACAGATGAGTTAAGTTTTACACACAAATGCCTCATTTGACTTCAGATTAATTTACTAATAAAAATATCTGAATCAGTAAGAGACAGATTTCTAGATCAAAATATTCCTTAAGCCAGAAAGCTGAGTCAATACTAAGCCAGTTAGTCATTTTACTACAGTTTGCCAAGAGTCTATTCTAAATAAATTTGGCTTTAGCCAATCATTTACTACATCTTTTGCTGTTGTTTTGAATGATCTGGGGAGAATAACAGTTGTGTGGAAAGACTGTGAACTCACAACACTGATTAAATCCAAGCTGGCCTCAAAGCATTTCACAAGAGTGCACAAACTCTGGGTAGGAACCAGCCTAACTGGATTTTTTATTTGCAGGAATTAGACCAAGTAGTTCACTATTAGTGAGCTACTAAACCAAAATAAAACAGTTTTTCACTAAAAGTCTCAGAACACTGGCATTCTGCACATTTCCTTGTCTCTATCTCTTCCTTTTGCTGAAGTGAGCCCACAACTCTCCCAATCTGTTTTGGGGAGCTTTTTTGGGAGCAGTGGTGTAGTATAGGCCGTGTTCCCCCCCCCGAAACTGTTCATGAAAGCTCAGCAATATGCTTCTCAGCTAACACAAAAGCAAGCTGCAGGATACGAAAAGCCTCAGAATAAACATTTGAACTTATCCAAGAGTTCTACCACATTACCTTCTGAAAGCATTTTACAGGACCAGAGCATATCACAAGGTATATATCAATTTCAGCAACCCAAGAGTATACCTGTCCTCCAAGCCTGCACAACCTACATTTTTAAACACCACCTCTGTTACCAAATGTGTAATTCAGTGGCTAAAAAGGGGCATAATTTAATACAAGTTAAATAGGCTGGAACAGGGTCTGAAGGAGTCAATGCATTTGGAACCTGCTTCCATTGTTCTGCAGACTAGCAGAACATACTTATATACTATATATATATATATATATATAGTATGATAACTAGCAGGTTATCATCATACAATTCAGTGGCTGAGGGTTCCTGACTTTTGCCTTAAATTATACTCAGTTTTCCTTTCAGCTTTACCTCAACTTGCATTTGGATACGAACAAGAGCTCAGAGTATTTCACAGGACATTCCAGATGATCCCGGATGATTTTAGGCTGGACTGTAATAGCTCAACATGAGCTCTCTGTATCAGCACTGACCAGACACTGATCTAAGTCATGTGCATGTAGCAAGTGTCATAGGCCACATCAGCTGCTTAACTACACAAACAACCAGTACACACAGACAACCGTGGTAGTTCAATTTACACCAGCCTAAACTGCTATCAAAGTGCCTCTCTGGAGTGCAGCCTGTATTACAGTTGAAGTCATCCAACACTCAGCTGCTAGAGTAGGTCCTGGTCTTCAGCTACTTCCCCAACATCAAGTCTGGCATCCATATGACCTAAGGTGAGATGATTCACAAAACTTCTCATTTTGAAGTAAATTGTATGTTCCTCTAAAGCTTTCCATGAAGTCTGATAAACAGAACAGATAAACAGAAGGCAGACCAGAGGAACAAAAAACACTTAAACTTTCCAAAAGCAGACAGTAAAGAACTAATCATTATAGCCACTGTATTAGACATAACTAAAGCATTAATGCTACCCCTACACTCTACAGTGAGGAGGTGCAAGTCAGCTTCAGAAAAAAAATCTAGACAGCATGTTAAAAGTATTTAACACTCCAGCCAACTCATAACAAACAGCTTAACAGCGAAGTAGAAGATCTTACACATCAGGAAAACTTTAGTTCTTTAATCAGTAACTCTGAGAGGCTTATGGCTTTCAGCTAGCTGTCCTTAAGGATTATCTGATCAGTGCCTAGTCTTCGTATCATGATTTGTTCTACTACACCACAGTTTAAAAGCCAAAAGCTTAGAGGTGACTTCAGAAGTTTTGATCCACCAACTCTTTGGCTGTATTAAGAGAAGATATGGTTAGACACAATAAATCCAGCTTACCTAACAATATTGTATTGATCTGCTGTACTGCACTACTTGATATTCCATTGTGAATCTCAAACAAAAAACTTCTGAACACTGGTTGCTCTTGTCACAACAATGACAATCAAATCTGTTCAGTTGATATGAATTTCACCTAAGTGTCCAATGTGGAGAGCTGTTTGACTGTGAATGGGCATGTGAGCAATCCAGACAATTGCTTGACAATTGTAAGGTAGTGACCCGCAGGCATTGAGGCCTCACCTGAGGGTTACTAAAGTTCGTGTACGTGCAGAAGCCTTGGGAAAAGTTAGCATGGAAAACTACTGAGAGAGATACGCAGAGAAGGAATGTTAACTGTAACCTTGAAGCATATGCTGTCATAGTTAACCAATCATTAAGCTGTTACTGAGTGAATCCTATTCTGTAGTTAGTCGTGTGAACAATACATGTATCCAATTAGACTTGTGTGTGTTAATGACAGACAAATAGAGTGCCTATATATACTGAGCTATCTGCGCAATAAACTTTGGCACAGCTTGATCATATTGGTCTGTGTGCTGTGTCCAGGACTTCTGCGTCAACAGTCCAAGAATCACATTTCTGGACCAAAAGGCAGAAAAATCCTTCATAGGAACAGAGTTTATATTAAAAAAAAAAAAAAAAAAAAAAAACAAAAAAAACCACACAGAACTCCACATCCATAAAGTTACATCATCATGGCTTTAGACATTAGCTCGATTAATATTACAAATATGTATGGGGATAAGTCTCCTTTAATATTTCCTCTGTCAGATGAAGATGAGTATCACCAGTCCTTCAGGTCATCAGAGCTTTTGACAATACTGTCTTTTAGCACTAAGACTAAGCATTCCCTTTGCTATATACCCAAGTATTAGAAGACCCATACATTCAAGTAAGGCTTTTTGGTATCTTCTGAACAAAACAAAAAACAAAACCAAAGAGACCAGGGCAAGAGTATTTAGCACTGGGCTATTGTACTTGCCCTCTGCATTAAAACTTGATGAATTTATATCAATTAAGTTTTAGTCTAAAGTCTTAGGCCCTTAACCAAAATAAGGAGTGACTACCCTGTATCAGTTAACCAGATTACAAGCAAGTTTGTCTAAAAAGTTTACTAGACAACAGGACTGGAACCCAGTTTGAAGTAGTCATGGTTAGTAATGAACAGAAGGCTTTGTGAACATGTTGCAAGAAACAGTCAATCCTACATTACAGATTAAATGTTTCATTCTTCTTTACTGTGTTCATATACTTGAATACAGTCAGCAGGTCCTGCTCTTGAATTAATAGGTATGGGCAAGTTTGTTGTATTTACAATCAGTAAAGTGGGTTTTACAGCCACAGTAACAAACCACCTAATATTTACCTGCTAACACCCCCCCCAACTTCCTTTTGTCTCACAGAAGAGCAAGGTTACTACTACTTCACTTACTGTAAAGTTAGAAAGGAAAAAATGGACTGATAACTCTGATTTAATAGTCAGTTCACCTGGCTATTCAATCCGAATAACTGAATCATGCAAACTGCTTGGAACCACTGGGGGGGGGGCAACCCAAAATGGAAGGAAAAGCCTAACTACTACTTAGGGGTAGCTTAGGAGCTAGTTTGGAAAAAACAGTCAGCTGCCAAGAGGTCAAAGCCTTTGAAATCCAGACAGTCTAGACAGCATTAGGTAACTACATATAGAAGAGGATTCAACATTTTTTCTAATCTCCCAAGTATTTACTAAATTGAGTGCCTACAGATTGAAGTCCAAGTTGTGTGTTGACTTACAATCAGTAAGTCATAAATAAAATTCCATATTATTTTCATTACTGTGACAATTCATTTTTGCTAGGACTTTCAAAACCTCACAAATATAGAAGACCACAGTTAATTCAAAGGTAAGTAAACTCAAACAGATCTTTGAAGCAAGATACTAATTTTGGTATTTGGCTCTAGTGTCTTATGACTGGTCTGAAGACTACGTACACACTTGGAAGAAAAGGATAATGCAATTATAGCTAAAATTCCATTGTCTTCATGTGCCTGTATAAAGATTTTTTTTATTTTCATTTTTTCTTCTAAGAGCTCAGTTTCACATGTCCACCAGGCCCTTTCAGGAGCTGATAAAGGTGCCCGAGTAGAACATAAGAAAGACCCAGCTGGTAGATTCTCTTGAAAGTCACCAAATAAAAGCAGGTGTATGTCACCTGCCCCTTGACTGCTTCATCTTCAGCAGAGGCAAGCCATGCAAACAAGCACTGTATATAGCACTGAACCTCCTTGCATTGTCATTCCCTTGCTCCCTGCCCAGCTCTCTTAGACAGCCAAGACAGCTCTTCCAGGTTATGCAAGTCCATCACAGCAATCAGGATCCATACACCATCAGTGGGTCTCTTGGGTTGGATATTTCACAGCCCACCACACATTTGAAAAGATTAGCACACAGAAGCTCTATTAACCTTGAACAATTAACAAAGTGTCTACCCAAATCAAAAAAATTGCCAGTAGTTTATTGGAGCAATTCCAGCACCGTTAACTTGATACTAATTTATAGCTCAGAATTATTTTATCAAGACAAGAGCACTGATCTCAATATTTCAGTCAATGAGAGCCAATTTTAACTGTCCCATCAGATCTGAAAACACATTATGGATTGCATTAATTGCCTGTACAAGCCCCTACTTTTTTTGCATCAGTTTGTTTACGTTATTCTAGACAAATGTCAGCTTATGTGAATCAGTAGCTACTTGAATTTTAATTTCAATATGCAGGTCATCAATATCTAAGCACATGACTTGATGCTAACATAACTACAGCAACACATCCCAACAGCCTCCTAACTTCCTCAGAGGATGTTCCAAGCTCACCATTTCCCTCTAGCTAGCATTTAGGGAAGGGGGGCAAAGAGAAAAGAGAAACAGCTCCTTTTCACTAAAAGCCATCTGTAAGCAGCACAAAAAGAAACTCTCATATTTGGTGAGTTTCACAGGTACACAGGTTAACTTCACAACAGAATAATAGTTACCTGTTAGAAGTCAGATATGAAAGTACAGAAATACATTAAAGACTCACACTGACCAATTTAAAGACTTCTTGTGCTCACCCCCATCACTGGGCTCACACTGCAGGAATCACCAGCCAACAGCACTAAATGAAAGTTTCCAGAAGGCTAAACTCTCGCCACCCTTTTTGTTGCTGTCATATTGGAACTAAGCACTATGCAATAGTTTCTCTTGTTCTAAAAGAGAGAACACTGTATATGGAAAGCCTCTTGTCTCAATACCTAGTGATCTTTTCATATGATTCATTACTGTGGCTCCTTTGCTGAATCAGGAGACAGGTATTTATCTAATTTTGGCTTTATTGGAATAAAATAATTTGGTGCAGAACTCTGAACTGATACTGTAAAACAAAGCCACCTTATCAGATTAAGCCTTTTATCTTAAGAAAAAGGATGTTTTGCAAAAGTATCACTTCATTGCTTAAGAAAAAGATAAGGAGAAACTAGGATATCTGGAAAAATACTGTTTGAATTTGCTAGTGAAAGAACTTAGTCCGACTTTTTTCTGGAACTGTAAGACGTGGGAAACCAAGAATAATTAAGATATTTCACAACTCTATGTTATGTACAGCAAGATTCAAAGGCAACTGACACTGTCTTTTACAATCAATAAGAAGTATATGTGGCTAGGAGGCCAAGAATAAAAAAAGCAAATGAGCTGCAAAACACAGTGCAATCAGTTGAAAGGTACAGGTAGCAAAGAGAAACCTAATCACAGTAGAGAACCAATATTTCTGTACCAGGTGTGGCCATGTGCTTCCACTTCTCTACAAGCACAAGCACACACACCCCTCTCCAGAGAGTCAAAACCAAAAGCTTTACAGCCACAGCATCTAGAAATGTTTTCCTGTCAACACTTTGGAGACACTCAAAGGTCTGTTTTCTGACATTTGTGACCCAAGCCTGTAATCCAATTTTAGGTTTTCCACTACAGATTTAAAGAACATGATTAACAAAAACAAAGAGCCCCCTCCAAAAGACACACAAAAACACCCACAAACTAGAGACTTGCATTAACATGACAAACTACTCAGCTCTTTCTACACAGAATATGAGAATTCAGCTATACCAAATCATTTTTATGGTGTTTAAGCTCCTGTTTGCTCCATGCTACACTTCAGCTGTAGCTGTAACTCCTACAAACTACCAGTCATTTCTATAGCATAGCAAATATCAGTTACCTCTATGGCAATCAGAGCTACAATCAGCTTTCCATAAATACCACATCATGCCTAATAAACCTATGAACAGATTCATCCAACAGCAGAGTATGAACATAGAGTAACAAAGCTTCAAAACATGTTAATTTTTTAGTTCTTTATAACAAAACTGGGTATGTTTATGAAACATTCACTGTATTGTTTCTAGCACATCTCTAATGTTCCTTTGCTTTTTAAGGCAAAGTTTCACTATTAAATACCCACGAGTTTCCCCAAGTATACACGAATAGCATACAACTACCCTAAGGCTCTCTTTTGGCATTACCTACTACCTATCCTCTACTTCACAGATCCTCAAAAGTGTTCAAAAGCCACTAGTGACCCACACAGTGGCAGGGCTTGTTTCTTTATTTACAAAACACAAAAGTATCAAGAGCAATAAACATTATAGTGCTAAAACCACACTTTCATATACATACTCAAAACTGCTAAGAAAGATGCTGTGCAACTGGTGTAGCTACAAATAAAGAAGTAAAGCAGAGACATCCTGAAAGACTTAAACTTCACACTGTGGGTTGTATGTTAAAACATGTTTTCTGAGACCATGTACAATATAAGCATTTTATTCTGCACCGTGGCATACACACCATTCAGCACTAGTAGGTACTGAAAAAAACATTACTCTCAAGCAGACACCCCGCCACATTTTTAGTTCTTTATAAATTAGCAGACTGAGAATCAGGCCAAATTCGTGGAGCTAATGTGACAAGCAAGCCTTAAGAATCTTTTCTGTTATTAGATCATAAGCCCTAATCTCATAACCCATTACTGTAAAAGCTGTTCTCTTTAAACAGCAGTATTAGGTAGCACAAGCATTCAGATCCGTGAACATGAAGACTACAATTAACAGAAGTGCAGCACATATGAAGCACTTAGTCATCAGTTCTATACCAATGACTACAATAACACGACTTTCAAATCATACTTCCCAAGATTCAAATGAAGACATTCACGTACATAACTGGAAAAAACCCGAGCAGTTAGTATTCAGGACAGAAACACGGCCCTTAAGTATCGAAAGCTTAAGTCTGAGGAGTAAACAGCACCAGGAAATTAGCTTCCAGCAAACTCGGCAGGGGACAGCCACCCTTTAAAGCGCAGCAGTGATCACTCTGTCCACCGTTAAGCGGTAAACAAGACGGCAAACACCAAAACCCTAGTGCGTGTTTACGGACCCACCCTCCCCGGGCACTAGGGCGGAAGGGGCAGGCCGGTGAGCGCCAAACACAGCGACGTAAGGGCGGCTAGCACCGGCGAGCAGCCCTAGAAGGTGCGCAGGGCAAGAGGAGAAAAGCAGTGCCACCTCCCCCGCCTAGCCTCGCCTCAGCTCGGTGGCTGCGGGCCGGGACCCCCGCCCGCCCCCAGCGCGGCCCGCACCTGCAGGGTGGTGATGTGCTTGTCGTTGAACTTGTTCTCGCAGTAGCGCAGTACCAGGGAGGTTTTGCCCACGCAGCCCTCCCCGAGCAGCACCACCTTGAAAGAGAAGCTGCGGCCCCCCGCCGCCGCGCCGGCCCCCGCCGCCATCCGCGCCCCGCCGCCGATTCCAGCCGGGCCGCCGCCGCTTCACATCAACGGTCCGCACCGCCGCCCACTGGGACGGGGAATCCGCGATGGAACAGGAGGAGGGCCCGAGGGACGGGAGAGAGACAGGGAGCGATGGGATGGAACCACCGAACCCCAGAGAAGGCGGTGGGAGGGGGGAAAGAACACCTAGAACCACAAGGGTGCCCTCAACCAGCGGCCGCGCTCCCCCTAATGGCGTCTTCTTCCTCCTACGTCACGCGCCGCCCGGTCACGCGCACCACCCCGGCCGCCAATGGAAGGTGTGGACGGGACGGCAGAGAGAGGCCCCGCCCAAGGGCCGCGGAGGAGAGGCACTAGGAGCGGGGAGGGGCGGGGCCTCCGGCAGAGCGAGGCGGGGCCGGGCGGCAGCTCCTCCTTCTCAGCCGGCCGCGGTGGCTGGGCTGGGCTCGCTTCGGTTCTGTGCTGCTGCGTGAGTGCTTGCGGGGCCGCTGGAGGCAGCGGTGCGAGGAAGTGTACGTGCCTGATGGCAGCTGTGCGGGCGGTGGCCTCCTCGCTGGAGGGGCAGGCCGTCCGGCGCGGACGGGGCGGGTGAATCACCTCCCGACAGCCGCTGGATTTTTCCATTGCGCGTAAAGGGCAGCCGGAGCGGCGGCTGGGGCGAAGGCAGCTGCTGGCAGAGGCCGGGGTGGGTGGGGGGAGATGCTCTTCAGGCCTGTCCCCGGAAACGCCCTGAGGGAAGCAATGGGCGGAGCGCCGAGGGGTGAACGCCGCAAGCCCAAGCGTGACCCGCAGCTGTGCCATACATAGAATAATAGGACAGTTTGTGTTGGAAGGGACCTTGAAGCTCGTCCAGTTCCTACTCCCTGCCATGGGCAGGGACACCTTTCGCTAGACCAGGTTGCTCCAAGCCCCTTCCAACCTGGCCTTGAACACTGCCAGGGATGGTGTAGCCACGCCTTCTCTGAGCAGCCTGTGCCAGCCCCTTACCACCCTCGCAGGGAAGAATTTCTTGCTAATATCTAATATAAATCCTGTCGGGAGAGACAGAAACCCATGCAAGATTTATAGGTGCACATGAATTTGCTTTTACATGTCATATTGAGGCTTTCTAATGCAGCAAATACATCTACCAAGCATCTCCCTGTGAGCAGAGGCCAATGCCTCTAAAAACATTATAAACATAACAAGCACAGGTTTTGTTCCAACTTCAGTGGCCCTATTGATGTGAACTAAGTTATATGAGTCTCTAAATGTTTGCAGGAATCCTAGCGCGTGATTAAGTGCTTAAAAACAGAGATGTGGGAGCAGGTGATGAATAAAGCACAAGAAAAAAGCTCTGTTGAGTTCTGTGACTATAAGAGTCTGGTAGTGTTTCATTCATTCAAGAGCTAGGTAATTGCCTTGTAAAACTGGATACCATTCCTTAGTTAAAAGCAGTCCTCACAAACCAATCCAAAGTGCTGCAGCCTAACTTCTCTCTACGGATCATTTAGTGGTAAGAAAAATAATGCTTATGGAAAGGCACCATAGTGCAATATCCTTTTTATCTTGTCAGTATTAATGCTCTGTTGTGTGAGAAAGAGTAGAGGGAAGTACAGAGAACAAAGATCAAATTTCCTGAAGCAAGAAGCCTCATTACTGGATAGCATTATGTTCACATGCAAAATGGATTTGTTTTATTTTCTTGAGACATAAATAAAGTAAATCTTTCTGTTTTATCCAGGTGTAAATAAAGAGAATAGGACAAGGGAAAAAAAAAACCCACAATGCTAACACAGTCCTCAGGAGTACCTTCTCTTTAAATAAATTCCCAGTTTTATTAGCACATAGGGGGTTTCAGCAAGTTAGTATAAAACTGACTTGCTGGAAAGCAATGTTTGCTTCTGCCAGTCATGCCTTCTGTTTATTGGCAGTAAAACTGACTGGCATGTTAGTTATTCTTCTTTCAGGCTGAATAGAAGGAGAAGGTAAGATCAGGCTCTGATTAAGGTTGCCAAAGACAATGGAAATCATTGCTCATGAGGAGGAGGAGGTGCTTGCAGCGCCCAGCAGGTCGAGGCTTTCCTGGATAGCTGGTGACAAATGCATCTGCTGAGACACAGGGGTGTACAGAAGGAAGTCTTGAAAGCTGCTAGCAAAACGACTTCCTGTTCTTGTAGCTTTTTACTGTTTTCAACAAAATCAGGTTCTGTACGTATCTTCCAGTGAGAAAAGAGCTGAAGCTTAGAAAAGGGAACAGGAGAGACACCCTCTGTGAAGTCCATATGCTGAATGCACCCTTAAATACTGTTTTCCTAACAGAGAGCACAGCAAAGTGTAAGGCACCAACCGAAGCTCAATCCTGCAGGCTGTTTCTCCAAGGACCCTCTGCTGTGGTGCAGTCAGAGGATGCATCTTCCCACTTACAGTTGGCTGCTGTGAATAACTGCTGTATTCCATCATTTCTGTTTTCCTCTCTCTCACCAGGAGCCTGTGATTACTGTTTTGTTGTATGAGAAGTTCTGTGCCTTCCAAAACTTCCATTGCCAATACTAAATGAAATTAAAAGGCGGATCTGAGAACAGAAAATTCTGTCAGAGCTACCTGAAGCATTGCATTTCACTGTAATCTGATACCTATGACTTATTAAAATCTACAGGTTTAACCATCTGTGGAAGATATCAAGTTACTTTAATAGTGTTTGCTTAATTTGCGAAGTGTGCATTTTATTTCAGCATATTTGAGAAGATGATGCCTCCTTCATTTAACTTTGTGTGTTTCCTCTTTTTACAAAGCTTCCTAAAAATACTTCTACAGACCTCCTGTTTTAAATATGTTGCTGATATCTGCATGAAAAATGCCTTTTGAGGCATATTTTCTATTTCACAAATAAACTACAGTACCCCATATGTTATTATACCAAAACAAATTGTGCCATTTTATCCATTGCCATTACTTTTTATCATCCAATACCTGAAGGGGGCCTATAGGGATGCTGGGGAGGGACTCTTCATTAGGGACTGTGGTGAGAGGACAAGGGGTAATGGGTTTAAACTTAAACAGGGGAAGTTTAGATTGGATATGAGGAAGAAATTCTTTACTGTGAGGGTGGTGAGGCCCTGGAATGGGTTGCCCAGGGAGGTTGTGAATGCTTCATCCCTGGCGGCGTTCAAGGTGGGGTTGGACATAGCCTTGGATGGCATGGTTTAGTGGGAGGTGTCCCTGCCCATGGCAGGGGGGTTGGAACTCGATGATCTTGAGGTCCTTTCCAACCCTTACTATTCTATGATTCTATGATTCTTGGTAAGACTCTACTCCAGCTTTTTACTTCACAGGCAGCATCATCTCTGAAAGTGAAAATCATATGCGTCTTTCAGCTTGCATTATTAGGTGCCCTTATAAAAGTACTAGCTGTTTTAATTCCAGTGTAAACTTAAGTGCTTGCAGTAGCTATATGGAGGAGATACTCTAGTTGGTCAAACCTACAACTTGAACACCTCCTGTGCCATTGGCAACACACAACTGATTTCTGGGATAATTACAAGTTTCCTGTAAATTGTAAAGGTGTCAGTTGTTTTGCAGGTAATGTCACTCTTATATTTGCATTTTTTCCCATGGAGTGTAGTTATAAGCATAATATCGTTTCAGTAAAATGCTCTGATTTCATCAGATTTACTTGGAAAAGAAATATAGAATGAAATCTCAGCCAAATAGTGTATAGTTGTATAAGATCAAATGATTCCTTGAAACTGTATAGATGTCCATAAAAGCAAGAAATCAAGAAAATCAACAAACAAACAAAAACAATCAAATAAACAAAAAAACACAAACAAAACCAAAACAACAACCCGCACAAAAAGTAACACCAAAATGTGTGCATATGCCCTTCTGACATAACTGATAAATCATCTGTCTAGACAGAGAGACAGTGAACACTGTTCTGCCAAATGGTAATCACAGGTAACATCAACCTAGCAAAAATAACAGTAGGTATCTAGCATGAGATCAGTACTTTGGGTTGCGTAAGTCTGATAATTCAGTAAGCACATGTGAAGAAAATTCAATGCAGTGCAAAGATGCAGTTTCATCAAAAAACAAAAATGGCTTTTCATGTTCTGAAAATGAAGAATAAAGATGAAGAGCAAAGCATGTGAACCTGAAAAGAACAATTAATTCAAGAAGAACCTTGACCCAGAGGGACTTTTCTGAACATGCTTTACCCACTCATCGCTGGGAGTCTCCATGTACCTGTGGGGATGTTCTTGACAGGTTTAGTAATGTCCTTAGAGGCTTTAATGTGGCATGAAATTTGTTTCTAATTTGTAGAAACAAGTAAAACATAGAATCTAATTTCTAGCTAGCAATCAGTGCCAGCAAGGGACCACTGTTATTTTTTCTTGTCAAGAAAAAGGTGGTTGTTTTTTAAAAGTTCAGTTCTCTGTGTTGAAAAGGAATTGTCTGTAAATGTCATCGCCCTTGGCATAAGTAGTTTTAAACCCTTTGCCACTTCACATTATCTTTTTCATGCATTCACAGCAGCACAGATGGCAATGCCAAATACCATCCCCACGCGATCCTGATAGATCCACTCACTGACAAACAGCATCCTGGGCACGTGCTGGGAACAGCAAGCAGCATGCTGCTTCACCATTCATTTCTCCCCTGCGCTTGGCATTTTCCCTGGCAGGAACAAAGGCTCTGCTCCAGCTCTAAATATTCTGTTCATTGTTTCTTCTCCTGCTCTAAATACTCTGTTCATTGTTTCTTCTCTTGCTCTCCCTGAAATGAACATCCCTGTAACTCTTTAGCAAAGGAACATTGGGGTGAAAGCAAGAGCAAATCTTGATGGCAAGGTGGAGCAATCAGCGTGCTTAAAGTAAGCTCAGAAATATGCTGGAGATCTGAAGGGGGGGAGGGGGGTGAGGAGTGAGGGGAAGGGGAAGAAAAAAGGAGGGACTCAAAAGAAGTAGTCAGATAAATGGTTTATTAACTTATTGCAATTCTGCTATTCTCTAGGAAAAGAAGGAAAGGAGAGGGAATAATGATCTGGGATAAGAATGAGGAGGAAGTAAAACCTCCTCGTTTCCACCCATCTCTCTCTTTTACATTCTTGCTCTCCTAGTCATACATACAGTTTTTCTCCAGCTGCCTCAGTTTCGGCAAATTTGGCCATTATCTTGAATATGCTTCACCGATTAGTGTATGTTTTTGAAGCCATCCATCTAAGTCACTGCACTTCTTGCTGTATTAATAATTAAGCTGTAATAATAATAATCCATGTGTTCTCTGGCAACATTACTCAAAATTATGTGTGGATATGTTTTATTTATTATAGGAAATACGTATTATGAAATATAGATGATCTCCCTGGGGAGATCATTCCAGTGGCTGATTGTTCTCGTTGTGAAAATTTTTCTTCTGGTGTCCAGCCAGAATCTCCCCAGGAGTAACTTGGGCCCATTGCCCCTTGTTTTTTCTGTGTGACTCCTTGTGAAAAGGGAGTCTCTGTCTTCTTTGAAGCCACCCTTTAAGTACTGGTATCACATGGAAACTACACAGAATCTCAAAGCAATGAGGAGGAGACAAATGGCGGTGTAACTCCTTCCAGCATTAATTCACGATCCCACTCTTCAGCCCTGTGGGAGGCCCTGAGGGCAGCCCTGCTCTGGGAGGTTTGGCTGCTGGAGCACAAAGCCAGCGTAGAGCATTGTGGTGGCAGCACTTTTCTTCTGGGGAGAGGCACCAGAAGAAGACATACAATATGAATTGTTGGGTCCTTGGCTACTGCGAGCACGAGGTCGGGGCTTTGTGATGCATTTGTCGGCATTCCAGCATTTGGGCTGGTCTGAAGGTTTCATATATAAGGATTAGTCCTCCTGGTTGGCAACCAAGGTGAAATCAGAAGAGGGTTCTGATAGAATAAATACATTACAACGCTATCTACATTGTTTTGTATTAGCAGCAAGAAATGAGCAAGAGGAATAAAAAGAAAAATTACTTGTGAGAAGAAATGTGCCATGAATGGCGCTTCTGAAGCTTGCATGATCAGTTTGAATGGATGGAATATAAAAATAACAGCAGCCTATAATCTATTCAACAAGCATAAAACAGTGAAAAATTACACACAGGACCCTATAACTTGTTTTGGACACGTTGTAACTTGTATCAAAATTATTAACAACTCAGAAACAGAGAAAATTGAATGCATCATTTCAACTAGTAAAACCCAATAAAGGGGCTGAGGATAATAGAAGCATAGAATCATAGAATAGCTAGAGTTGGAAAGGACCATAAGAATGAAGAC
Organism: Amazona ochrocephala; assembly: GCA_039720435.1. NCBI lineage: Eukaryota > Metazoa > Chordata > Aves > Psittaciformes > Psittacidae > Amazona > Amazona ochrocephala. Next base: position 41,399,834 of record CM077880.1, on the reverse strand, counting down.
CCTTGGCCCACTGTAGGAGAGGATCTGGTTCGAGACCATCTTAGGAACCTGAACATGCACAAGTCCATAGGACCTGATGAAATCCATCTGTGGGTCCTGAAGGAGCTGGCAAATGAGGTTTCTAAGCCACTGTCCATCATATTTGAAAAATCATGGCAGTCAGGTGAAGTCCCGACGACTGGAAAAAGGGAAATATAACCCCCATTTTTAAGAAGGGAAAAATGGATGAGCTGGGGAATTAACAGACCAGTCAGTCTCACCTCTGTGCCTGGCAAAATCTTGGAGCAGATTCTCCTGGAAGGCATGCTAAGGCACATGAAAACCAACAAGGTGCTTGGTGACAGCCAGCATGGCTTCACTAAGGGGAAATCCCGCCTGACCAATCTGGTGGCCTTCTAGGATGGGGCTACGGAACTGATGGACAGGGGCAGAGCAGTTGATGTCATCTACCTGGACTTGTGTAAAGCCTTTGACACTGTCTCACATGACATCCTTCTCTCTAAGTTGGAGAGACATCAATTTGATAGGTGGACCACTCAGTGGATAAAGAACTGGCTGGATGGCCGCATGCAAAGAGTAGTGCTCAATGGCTCGGTGTCCAGCTGGAGACCAGTAACGAGTGGTGTCCCTCAAGGACTGGTGTTGGGACCGGTCTTGTTCAACATCTTTGTGGGTGACATGGACAGTGGGATTGAGTGCGCCCTCAGCAAGTTTGCCGATGACACCAAGCTGTGTGGTTTCGTTGATACACTGGAGAGAAGGAATGCCATCCAGAGGGACCTTGACATGCTTGTGAGGTGGGCTGATACCAACCTGATGAAGTTTAACCAAGACAAGTGCAAGGTCCTACACCTGGGTCAGAGCAATCCCAGGCACAGCTACAGGTTGGGCAGAGAAGAGATTCAGAGCAGCCCTGCGGAGAAGGACTTGGGGGTGTTGGTCAATGAGAAAATGAACATGAGCCAGCAGTGTGTGTTCGCAGCCCAGAAAGCCAACCATATCCTGGGCTGCATCAAAAGGAGTGTGACCAGCAGGTCGAGGGAGGTGATCCTGCCCCTTTACTCTGCTCTCGTGAGACCTCACTTGGAGTATTGTGTGCAGTTCTGGTGCCCTCAACATAAAAAGGACATGGAACTGTTGGAACAAGTGCAGAGGAGGGCCACGAGGATGATCAGGGGACTGGAGCACCTCCCGTATGAAGATAGGCTAAGAAAATTGGGGCTGTTCAGCCTGGAGAAGAGAAGGCTGTGTGGAGACCTCATAGCAGCCTTCCAGTATCTGAAGGGGGCCTATAGGGATGCTGGGGAGGGACTCTTCATTAGGGACTGTAGTGAGAGGACAAGGGGTAATGGGTTCAAACTTAAACAGGGGAAGTTTAGATTGGATCTGAGGAAGAAATTCTTTACTGTGAGGGTGGTGAGGCACTGGAATGGGTTGCCCAGGGAAGTTGTGAATGCTCCATCCCTGGCGGTGTTCAAGGCTGGGTTGGACATAGCCTTGGGTGACATGGTTTAGTGTGAGGTGTCCCTGGCCATGGCAGGGGGGTTGGAACTCGATGATCTTAAGGTCCTTTTCAACCCTAACTATTCTATGAGTCTATGATCATCTGTATAAAGAAAGCAGAAGTGCTCATTTTTAACACAAACTGACAGACCAGGGAAATTCCAGAGGAAGTCAGAACTGGCAAGATTACGTCAAAATTAAAAAAGTAAAAGTGGAACCAATGCAATCACAAACTACCTAGACTACATCAGTCCCTGGTAAGCCTTGTTGAAACAATCATGCCAGTACATCCTGGTGTGTGTGAAGGATGAAACTTTCTGCCCAATTAACTTGGCGCTGCGTGGTGCAGCAGAAGATGGGGAAGTCAGGGACACCATGGGTTCCCTCTGACAGAAAGCGATGTGCAAGCTGATCCCCAGTGGTATCTTGAAGTGTGCTGACTGTGGGTCAGTCATGGTTGTAATAATAGAAGAAAGGTTTTGTATTTACTTGTTGATCAGCCAGTAAATTTTTCAAGAGGTCCTATAGTGGGAATGAGAACATGGCAGGGAAGTGTGGGTGCTAACAGAGTTCCTCAAGGACATCCTAAAATCCACCTAGTTCAGTGCTGCTGAGCTGCAGTTAAGCAGTGATAATTGCATGAGTAAGGAAAGAAAAGAGCTTCTCTGAGCAAAACCAATCTGCTTTGGATCATGGAAAGCTTACTTAATCCACTATGTATCTTCCTCCAAATCATCATCTATGTAACAGCAACCAGCCTGTTTGCACTCCAGCTCTTTGGTAATGATAATTGCCTGTTGCACATAGGTCTGTACAGCATACTGTACACACAAGCCTTGATACACCCAGCCTCACCATGCCATTCATACCTTCAGCTGTGGGGAGGAGCAGGTGCTGACATGAAGAAAAGTAATTACACAAAAGAATGGCTAGTAATTAAATGAAACATTTGGATATTATGTGTGCCAGTCAACAAAGTCTAATGGAAAAATAGGTCTCACAGAGAAACTGGAGTTGAGATTACAGGCTTTATTGTTATAAGGTAATGTCATAGCTGTACTAATTTTTTAAGGTGGTTGACTTAGCACTACAGGTTAATGATCAGGAAAAAAGTGCTTTATAATGCAATAAAGCACAGATTCAGTGCCTCAAGAATTGGATGAGTGCTTCAAAGTAGCTGTTGGTGACAATCCTCTTTGGAAACTGATGTTTCCTTTGGGACTTCTTGGGTTTCCTGAATGGCCTGGAAAGTAAATATAAAATCAGTGCTAATTAAACTTCAAGTGATGTGGCAACTGTCAATGTGATAAGCGATGATAAGATTAAGGCAGCTAGCAACAACTGTATGAGAAGCTATCTCCTGAAAAGTAGGAACATTGTAAAGTATATACAAGAGAGAACTCTTAGGCAATGTGAAGAATATGATAGTCAAAAACCTAACAAGTATCTCAGTACGTGACTGCAGCAGAGGGGTGGAGGTAATTCCTGGATATGAAATAATGAAGTACCAAAGAGATGATTTTATCTCAGTGTATAGCATTGATAAAACTGATATTGAAATTTGGCACAGAGTCTTAAAACAAGGCAGAGAGCAGGGAAGAGCTCTCTTTGGTCAGTTCATCAATACTGTAGCAGGGACAGACACAGGGAAGGAACTAATAGCAGGAATCCAAAGCCAAATGCGTTGATGGGGAGCCTGATGGCATGACTTTAGCCAGATACAGATTGTATTTCAAAGAGTCAGCAGGCCCAGTTCACAGGATATTGACCATCTCTGCCAGCTCTGACACTAAATAATAATTTTAAAGTAATTCAGTTTATTTTTAGTATTGTATTAATCATATTTATTGCTGAGAAAGGCCAGTTAGAATTATGAATGGCCCAAATGAGACTCACCTCTCACTAAAATGCAGTGCATTCTTCTCAGACTTTTAAAATTTGGAGAAAAACCTGCATTCTAAACATACACTTCATGGGAATGGTGAAGCAATCCTAGGACCACATTGTATGGTTTAAATTGAAGCAATTTGTCTTAAAGTAACCTTCAGAACAAGGGGGAAAAAGTAGAAGCCATTTTCAATCATATCATTCTGTTCCTACCATTGATATAAAACTTATTGCTTTAAATACACTAACATTATAGATGTTTTCATTTGCAAAGTGTTCCTTAAAATGCTTTGCAGTACAGATACTGGCAATGAGCAACTAAACAAATAAGAGTCAATTCAGTTATCACTCCTCTTCAGTCCTGCATTTTGAAATGTTGTTGAGAATATATAATATATATAATACATATTTTATACATATTGTTGAGAAATTGCAAATATATATATAATATGTATTTATATATATGTTGTTGAGAATATATACATATTGTCGTGGTTTAAGCTATTAACTCACACAGCCGCTCTCTCACTCACTCCCCACTCTTTCTTCCCTCTGCTCCTGGAGGGATGGGAAGGAGAATCAAAAGAATACAACTCCCACAGGTTGAGATAAGAACAGTTTAGTAACTAAGGTATAACACAAACCACTGCTGCTACCACCAATAATAATAATGACAAGGCAAATACAAGGAAAGAATACAATAGCTCACCATCCAATATCAAGCCCAACCACACAGTGCACCCCCCACCGTGCACACCCCACCACCCTTCCAGGTCTCTGCTCCCCATTCCACCTCCTGGACATGACGTGCTGTGGTATGGAATAACCTCTTTGGTTAGTCTGGGTCAGGTGCCCTGTCTCTCCTTCTTCCCGCTTCCCCTCCTCCCTGGCAGAGCATGAGACTCACAAAGTCCTTGGTCAGCCTAAACATCACCAAGCAGTAACTGAAAACACTGGTGTTATCAGCACTGTTCCCAGGCCCCAAATCAAAAACACAGAGCTGCACCAGCTACCAAGAAGGAGAAAAATGACTGCAGCTGCTGAACCCAGGACACATATATATAATAAACAGCAAGTGACTGGACACCAGGATTGTCATGTAAACTCTTCAAGCAAGTGCTTTCATTTCTACTGACTGAACAAATAAAATAGCATCAGCCAGCCTATTCCTTTCCCTCAACATTTCTTCACATAGAAATTTCTAATTTGCAGCCAGTTCTCCTGTTAATTACACTCAATAATGCAGTTTCGATAGTCACAAGGCCACAGTGGGAACAAAAGTATAGTTTATCAAGGGCAATTGCATCTTACTGTCAGAAGAATGCATCTCATAGCAATGATATCATCTTCCTGCTTTGACAAGTGATTTTCTTTTAAAATGCAAACTCTCCTGTTGTTAGAAGTGGAGAGCTGTGCTGATAGAAATATTGGTCTTAATTAAGAAAAACGCTTAAGTACGACTCCTGCCTGCCCCCAAACCAGAAGCAGCCGATGCTCCAGAGCAGTATGAGGGGTTTGGGGGATTACACCCGCCATTTCAGTTCTGCAGGGAACAGCAAACATGCTGTGCTATGTGAGGAGATGCTTTAAATGAGTGGTCCTGCTGGGTTACAGATTGCCAGTTAGATTAGGGGTACATTTCTGTTACAATACTTTGTAACAAGCAGCAGCAGTGATGTATTTCAGGCCAAAATCCTCCACCTGCCCGTGGATGAGAGCACTACACCAAGTTGCTGTTGCATGGTACTCAAGAGGAAGCTGTCTGCCAGCGTGGGGTTAGACAGCCTCTGGAGAGTAAGCACAGCAGAGTATATACATTGTGTGCACAGTTGTATGGGGATATACATATGCATATGTAATTTTCTATTATAAGTATGTATGTTGTGTATTTAAAAAGTGAAATTAAGGGTAGGATTAAGATCATTATAATAAATTAAATAACAACAAACATCTCTTCCAGTGGGAGCCCCTTTGGAAAGCCATTATTTCTATCAGATAGTTTCTTAGTTAGTAGTAAAAAAAATTCCCCGTGGTAGGTTTGCACATCCAGCCACTGTACAGCAAGATGTCCTTCAGGTGCTGCTTCCTGCACCTTCCCTGCTGCAGCAGCCTGGGGATCAGTGGCTTCAGCCTGGCAGGACACGGGGGGAGACACGTCCCTGGAGAGGGGCATGGGAGCTGCAGTGGGCACCAGCCTGCTGTGCTGTGGCTGTCACCCATGTGGGGTGGTCCTCTGCTGGGTGCATACCTGAGGCTGCATCCCCACCTGCAGAAGTGGGCTTTACAGACTCTTCAGGCCTGAAATTCAAGCCACAGAGAAAGATCTGCAGCCAAAGGCAGCAGTCCTTAGTGCTGGAGATATGAAATATGTCATTACCTGCAGTGAAGATGGAGTCACAGGTGAATGGTATGGGACTGTCACGGTTTCCCATACCCATTTTGTCTGTGTTCTGCTTTGGATTTTATATTCTATTTTAACCATATAGTAATAGCCCGCATACCGTTAGTACAAAACATCTCTCAACACAGGTCTTGGGCCTCAACCCAGTTTGCTTAACACAGCTTTCTGAGTACAAAGCATGCCTTCCTTTTTCTGGTAAACTGCTCAGTTTGAAACTTATTCTGAAGCAAGACTTTTAAGACTTTGTAGCTCATGGGAATTTCACAGGAAAAGTCTGAGGTGATGAGCCTCCAAACAGACCCAGTGAATGAGCACTTCTGGAAGACTCATGCTCCCTGGTCTGTAGATAATCCTGCTGGCATTGTACCATTAGGACAAGTAGTTTGCTGGTGAGTTTATACAGAAGCTTGAGGTGGCAGTTGGCTATCATTAAACATTTAATCATTAGCATCACTAACAGTTGAAAGCTTCCCTGTATATTGCTTCATCAAGTACTTTTCTTTCCCCACACAATTTATTTTTCTGACCCTTATACTTCTGTGCAAGCATAGTTCTTCAAGTTTGTGATGGACACAAGCTTAAAAAGACAGACATAAAGCAAATGCACAGCAGCATTTTCCAGACTTAGTGAGGATATATGCAAATATCCCATGAGGAGTTGTGGCACTATAAATCTTGGGCTGAAAACAGAGAAATCATCTTAATTTGAGGCTATCAGATGACCTATGAGGTGCAGGAAACATGATGACTCAGGGACTGTTGTAGGGCTGTGAACAGGACTGGCACACAGCAGGAGAGATGCTTCAGCCCTCTGATGCCATCTTCGTGGCTTTCCATGTGGGCTTGCCCCAACAGGTCTATGTCCCTCTTGTTTTGGGGGCCCCAGAGCTGAACACAGTGCTGCAGGTGGGGTCTTACAAGAGTGGAATAGAGGGGCAGGATCACCTCCTTCGACCTGCTGGTCACTCTTCTTTGGATGCAGCCCAGCATACGGTTGGCTTTCTGGGCTGAAAGTGCGTATTGCTGGGTTGCGTTGAGCTTCTCATCAACCAACACCCCCAAGTCCTTCTCTGCAAGACTCTCAATCCAGTCTCCACCCAGCCTGTATTTGCATTTGAGATTGCCCTGACCCAAGTGCAGGAGCTGAGCATTGTTGAACCTCATGAGGTTTGCACAGCCCCACCTCTCAAACCTGTCCAGGTCCCTCTGGATGGCATCCCTTCCCTTCAGCTTGTCTACTGCACCACTACAGCTTGGTGCCATCGGCAAACTTGCTGAGGGCACACTCAATCCCACTGTCCATGTCACCCACAAAGATGTTGAACAAGACCAGTCCCAACACCGATCCCTGGGGGACACCACTCATTACTTGCCTCCACTTGGACATCGAGCCGTTGATTACAACTCTTTGACTGCGACCATCCAGCCAATTCCTCATCCATCAAGTGGTCCATCCATCAATCCATGTGACTCCAGTTTAGAGACAAGGATGTCATATGGGACAGTGTCAAATGCTTTGCACAAGTCCAAGTAGATGATATTGGTTGCTCTTCCCTTATTCACCACACTGTAGCCACATCATAGAAGGGGTTATTCATGTTGAGCTATATGCTGCTGCTTCAGAATGAAGGTTCCTATCAGGATTGCATTCAGTGACTGAATTTTCTCAGAGTAGCCTTTGCTGACTAAACACAAAGAGCTGCTTCATATTCTCACCTGGCAAGGCACACGAACCATGGCTAGCATGGTTAATACTAATAAACCTTTATTTTATTCTTGTTGTTTTGTAATGAAGCTGGTCTCAACTTGTTCATTCATTTAAAAAACACACACCAGTTCAAATTAAAGCTGAAGAGAGCCTTTAACAACTAATGATGCCTGAGCCTGGTTTGTGTCATCTGTTCTGCACTTTCTTGTCTCATGAACAGCAAAGGTTAGTTTAAACGGTGTCACTTTCTCATCTTCCTTGTCCTTATCACATGGAGACAACTGCAATGAGAGTGCTGTGAATCTCCAAGGGCGACAGCATAAGGCTGTGTTCCCTTTCAGGTGGTAAAGCATGACAGGAGTTGTAAAATACTGTATAGCAGGCGCCTCTGAACTCCCAGCTCTGTCAAGTCTCACTTCTTGACTTCTGAGCTCCCCAGATGTGCAGCAGTAACTGAAGTGATGATACAAACTCCAGTGACTCAGGAAATTCCGGCTCTAATGAGGGTGAGTTACAAAACATCCACTACATGCATGCCAGCTCCTAATTATTCAAGCCAGTTCTCTTACTTGAGGTTGATTCTTCCTTCAAAGTACCTACCACTGGCCAAATTCCAGGAGGGATGCTGAAATTTCTCCTCCGATTTGATGGTACATTTAATGGTTCCTAGAAAAGCTGATGTCTTTACATGCATTTGGCAAGGGAACAATACAAGACCCAGGAACACAGAAAAGGGAAAATGTACTTTCACATGGCTGGGGTATGGGAATTACCCATAACAAGCCTTGAAGCCTCAGGGTTTGTTATGGTGGCTCCCTACTTTACTTTCATTCAGGACAGCTGTTCATACTGTTAAAGGAAGGAGCTGGAGAATGATCCTGTCTCAGTGGAGGCATTCTAGAAAAAGGCCTCAAGTTACAGGTGATAACAAGTTTTCCACTTCACTTCCCATTGAGCTGTAGTTGTGACTTCCCCAAGGACTTTCGTTTTTCACCGCAGTCTGTTAACATCACAGAGGAAGATGTAAAGGAAATAATCTATCTATGCAAACAGCTTGTTTAAAAGGTGGAGGCTGAAATTACCTGTGTATCTCAATTGACTTATTCCAATAGGGAAACATAAACCAATTGCTTATGCACTTCAACACAATGATGTGGTCACTCTGACGCTAAAGTATGCTTTAATATCACTCACTCTCGACACTTTTCCATGCACTGTTCTGTGTGCAACAGTGTTTTCTGACCAAAGGTGGAATAGCCCTTCTTGTCTTTGAGGCAGCAAAGTCTCTAACTGCAGTGTGAGAGCTCTGGGGAGCAGCACTGCAGAGGACGTGCTGCTGGTGGAAGTCATGGTATGAGCAGACCAAGAAAGAGAGCTGTAGAACAGGGTTCACAGAACGGGGAAGTTTGTGATTTGCGCACAGCAAAAAAGGGAAAAAGTATTTTCATGGAGCTTTCCAGGAAACGGCCTTTATCTGGTAAAGATGAAGTTAACAAGTCTCTACAGGTTAATATTGAAAAGATTAACCTTTAGAATTACCAAATGATTCTTAGGTAATATGTTTCATTGAACATTCCCTGGCTGTTTGTCATCTTTGATGTATGATTCTGTACAAAGTATAGGAACTTCAGCAGGTAAAACGAGCAGACATCACTGCAGCATGGTGAAAAGAAGCTACAGTACAACCTCCAGCACGGAAAAGCAGAGGAGAAAGAAACTGTAAACTTTTAACTCACCAGAACACTTCTGAATGGGACAGACTGTAGCAACCCAGCATGCAAGTCATCTAGAAGGGAGTGCTGACCTCTGTTCTTTTCACTAAGCTCTGAAGGATCTTTCATCGTAACAACCCATATATGTCATCAGTATCAGACACGTCCCTATAAATAACAGAATAAATTCAGCATTGAGGAATGAGGCTGTCAAGGAACCATCCAAAATCTCTGGATTTTGGAATAGAGATAAAATGAAACTGCAATGAAGAAAGCTGAATTCTTCAGATAATAGCAGAAATCTCTTGATTTTGATTCATGTTTACCTGCGTCCTCAAATCAGTACAGCAAGATTGTCCCAGGTTACACCAGTCTGCCAGGTTAAACCTTCTGCCTAATCCCTCTGTAAAATACACAAGAGGGTTCTTGGTTATGGGAGGATATTCCATGCAGGAGATTTCAGTGCTTGGCTGTGAAAATATGGGTGTATTCAGGTAGTCAGCTTTGGGCTTCTGCTTTCACGTGCTGCAGGACCTGGGACACAAACTATTTGCAACAACTGCAACGGTTCAGATAACTCACAGAAGCAAATTAAAATTCTCGAGGATCAGGAAGGAAGGAGCACTCGGCTCCTCCTCTTCCCACTGAGCACTTAGTACACATTGAATACCCTAGAACCAGAAGACTTAAGACAGACAGCAAGTTCTCCCCCTGGTGCTGCCAGTTCAACCTGATAGAAGTCAACCCAGACCTGCTGTTCTAAATCCTTCCTTGGGAGTCACTGCAATACATTCAAACAGAGCTCTCAGCAAGCAGAATTGAATGGCAGGTCCCTCAGGACACAGAGCAGGCAGACCTGTGGCAGCAATGAAAATATGGATTAAATTCTCCCAGTGGTGTTACTGCAACATTAATACCACAGTCTTATTTTTTATAATAACATAGTATTTGCTGAGGCAAACCACTTTGGAAATCCTACTGTGTTTAGTAATGCTGTGTTTTCATCATGAAATCACTTCTGCTCACCACCAAAGGCCTGCAAGTTGTTTTGTGTCAGAACACTTCAGGCTGCTTAGGTATTTTTGCATCCAAATAAATTTTTACATGTATTTATGTTAGCAGATAAAAAACCCCTATGTGTATCTAATGGCCAATTCAAGGCAAACAAATGCTTCCTTGTGTTCTGCCAACAGGCACCAGCTGACAACCCTGTAAAAGACAGAGATTGCTTTTTTTCATGCAATAGAGGACAGATGAGCTAAAGCAGCAGGACAGAGCACACGTACATCTACATAAATGTAAATAAATTAAGCGTGTTTCATCCACTAATGATTGCAATTGCAAACAAGTACAGGCAACAGCCCCAAAATGGCACATGTTTTGTGGTGTTCTTTTTGGGCTTGCGAATTCCATGAAGACAGTGTGCGTGGACTGGTACCTATACATTACCATCACAATCCTTTTCCTCTTACCTTCTAGCTTAAACACCAAAGGAGAGCTGCTGTATACAAGTGCATACAGACGTCATTTAAGGGAATTTAAGAGGTATCAGAGATTTAACAGTAATTTTCAATACCTTTAACTCCATGTAAGTTTCTGAAAATTCTTTTGAGCTTGCATTTGTAATGTTTGTTCTTGGACAAAAAGTGTGAGTAACCTTTAAACAAAACGTTACCCTGGGAATGGTGGGAAGGAGGTTACTAATCTAAAATCTATTATTCTTTTTGAACTATCCCTTTCATATAAAACAGACTACCGAAATAAAAGCCTTTAAAGTTGGATTTTAACTTCAACAATTGCTAACCCTAAAGAGAACATTCTTGACAGTTTCAATCTTTTAATATTAGGGGTGTCAAAAAGCAGTCTTTATAGCAGTGCCTGTTAAATCCAGTTGGATTTTGCTGTTAGAGTGTGTACAAATGTCAGCAACAGTTAATCGTCAGCACGTTTCATTCTTCAGGACAATCCTTAAATGCTGAATGTCGACATGAACACATATCTGTTGGAATTCAGCTGCCATTAAATGCTATGTTCATTTGCATTCCTTGATATGAAATAAGCTGTTGCACTAATTCATCTCTTCTTTTCAGTTTGGTCACTTATAAATCCTTCAATACTTGCTTTTCCCCTATGGCAGGTAATGGTGTGGTAGCACCAGTAACTTAGTTTTTAGCTCATATATAAAATGAGCGCATGGAGGGCTTCCTTTTTACAGTAAAAGGAGTATTCTCAAAAATCTCGATCAAATAGAAGGTAACAACACTGCGAGGTCACTGTGAAAATGACCAAGAATTCAGGGAAAAAATTAGATACATCATCTCGACATCTCCTTCCTTTTAAATGTGCCAAGTATCAGGAGGGAGAATATTGGCTATGAAAATATTGACATTCACTAATAAGGAAGAAATTTGTGGCAAAAGTCCCTAGATGGGGTTGGAGAACATTTTGGGTTGGAGAATATTTAAATGAAGCCCCTGTGCATTTGTGATTTTGGGCTTTATTCTCCTTGTAAAATGGATTACAAGTTCACTCAAGCCGTGCGCTTGCAAGGCCTGCGTTCCTGCGATTGCATAGAGGGCTGGAAGCAGGAGAGCAGTGCGCCTGAGTGTGATTTAAGAGTACACATCAATAAAGTGGAGCACGTTGGAATCAAGCTGGGGCTTGCACTGTACTGCAAAAACATCTGCAAGGAAGAACTGGAAAAAGCATTTTCAAAACTGCACATGGATTTGGCCTTGCCTCTGTCCTCTTGTCTTCTTTATACCTAAAGAACGAAGATAGTTTCCCACACGGAAGAGTAAGTGAAGACAGATGACTTGCAGTTTTCCATTATTGACCCCCCTCCCCCAAAAAAAACATATATAGAAAAAAAAATGGCTTCATTAGAGATAAGAAAGAAAAAGGAAAGTCATCTAAGCTTAATATCCAGATTACATTCTTATTCAGATGAGTCCTGAATTGAAGTATATGTTAGTCCACTCCACACCAAACCTGTCTGAATCTAGGTGGTGCACAACTCAGAAATCTATAGGAAACCCAGTGTGAGAGTAATTTTGTTGATTTAACTTCAAATTCTGAAGTACAATACATTAAATTATGCTTCTGTTTTGTCTGTGACAATGGCTTCAGGCACTTTCCAGGGTTTGGTTGGTGGGTTGGTTGGTTGGTTGTTTCTTCATTTGTTTCCAGCACAGCTTTGCACAGGTTAAATCAACTACAGTCTCTTGGGCAGACACCTCTGAATGCAGTGTCAGATGCTGCTTTCTTATGGCATCTACCAAAAGACATAGGGTTTCCAGAATTCCAGAGGTGAATTACAGCCATACTTCTTATCCCAATGCATCATGAATCAGTTCCTTTCACTTTTTAAATTACAGTAGAAGGAGACGCTTCATGCAGCTAGATGACCTGCCTGGATAGTCCTTACCTCCTCTGGAGCCCTCTGGGCACAGGCTGGTTGTGGGAACACCCTTCTCACAGTGCAATGTCTTTTTATTTTGTTTTCCTCTCATATTTGAAGAAGAGGTCTGCCATCAAGTGCAGTTTGCAGCCTTACTGATGGCACATCACCTCTGGTGCTTGATCTGAGATGCATTGAAGGCACTGGGTTTCCAGGTATCTTAAACACCTTCCAGCCATGCAGATCCCAGATGGTGGCTGGAAGCCGTGACTGGCCAGTGTTGCCTTTGCTGTGAGTCCTCTTTCAGTACCTGGGCAGGGCCAGCAGCAGAAGGTATTAGTTGGGACTAAATAAAGCTTAGGAAAATAGTTGTCAAGTGCTATGCAGTATGGTAGAGATGAAGCTGCCCCTAATCGGCCAGAGGCAGGGCTGGAAACGGTAAGAGCAAGCCAGGGTCTGTCTTCTCTGTGGCTCTCCAGAGAAAGGTAAACCTGCTCGGCTGCTCCATTTTTCTTTTTTCTTCTGTTTTTTTTTTCCTTTCCCTCTCATTTAGTGGGAGGTGTCCCTGCCCATGGCAGGGGGGTTGGAACTAGATGATCTTAAGGTCCTTTCCAACCCTAACTATTCTATGATGCGTATATATTGGGAGCACCATAACCAGAAGCATTTGGCAGTTAAAGGTAGACTGAAGCTACAGTTGCTTTGGGGGAGCATTTGATTGCAGCAGCTTTCAACAGTGGAATGGTTTCAGGACTTGGGAAGTCAACAAAAGCATCCACCAAGCAAGAGAGATGCCAAGTTACACAGGGCTTGCATGTGGCTCTGAGAGTCAACTGGGAGGTCCCCCCAACTGGCAGCTGTTTCCGTAATGGTGGTATTCCCCTTTCCAAAACATCTTCCCTCAGTGGAGGTCAGACTGGTTCTTCCACGTTTAGCTAATCCCAGTCTTCTCCAGGCAACCACTCAGATTAGGAACCAGCACTTACCCCTCCTCTAAGATGGAAAACCCCAGAGCAGCATACAGCCAACAGTCCTGCTTGAAGGTATGCTAAGGGAAGACATGTTCATTCTAAAGGTGTTTTCAAGGTGATAATGTGTATGACATTACTACTTCATATTATCAGTCACATGGAAGATTTTCTGGTCAGAACTCACAGAACAGTGGTGTTCTGCTTCCCTGCGCACCTGCCTTACTCAAGGAATGCTTACCCAATGACACTGAGGGATGTGCTAGAGTCCCCATCACTGGAGGTTTTCAAGGTGCAACTGGACAGGGTGCTAGATAACCTCATCTAGGCTCTTTTTCCTATGAGATGCTGGGAGCAGATGATCTGTTATGGTCCCTTCCAACCTGGGTTGTTCTATGATTTAGTGGTTGTAGTGGCAATGTATTAAAACTGGCTCATTTTCACCTGGGGGGCGAAAGCTGCAGAAAAGCTCCAGAACAAATGCTTTCTTGGTGGGAATTTTACTTGGACAAAAGTTTTACAGACTTGGGAGTATCCGAGTGCAAGCTGCCCTTTTCCTGGCAGCTTCTTCCCACATTCCCGTATTTCATCTTCATTTGGGACTTGCATTAATATTTGCTGAAGGCAGCTGCAGGCTTGGGCGCACTGCAGGCATCTGTGTAGTCTGAGTGAAGCCATGTACCTGCTCCGATTTATGCACTACAACAGGCCCCCCAACAGAAGCAGTGTTTAAATTGGAAGTTATTATCCAGTTACAGCAAGAGCCAGGAGACTGTAAAGTGCCTACAAAGCTTGAGGTGAATAAACCGTCTGTCAAACAGGTTGAGTCCTGCTTGAGGAATGGTGACTTACTGCCATTTAAAATGCTGGTTAATAAAACTTACAAAGGCTCTGAATGGGGGGGCCCAAAGCACTGTTGGGGGGAACACAGGTACAACAAATCCTGCTTACAAACCTGAGGTGCCCAATCCTAACAGGTTTGAATATATCAATCTATTGCCACATTTATCCAGTGCCCAAACCAGGATCTATAAAACACCAACAATTCAAGATGTTTCAGCCCCTTACTGTTAGAAACTAAGTCTTCAGAACTGCTACTTACGTATCAGTGAGCTATTTGCTAAGGGTACTGGTGGCTGGGAAGCAAAAGGAATATTTAAGTGTTTAAAGAATGGAATTATATTTACTTATTGCAGTGACCTACTTTGTACCTTCAAATCTGTCAATTTCCTCGGTTTTCTCCTAGCTCCTTTTCATCACCTTCCCTTTTACTTCCCCCATTTTCTGCCTTTCCAAGTAGCACGTGGACAGGGGGTATCCCTGTCTGTCCCCTTCTGAGCTCAGGAACTGCCCTTAGTGACACGCATGAAGTTACAGGCAGTTTGTCACATCCTAGAACCTGTTTCCTGTACCCTGCCCCCTCCCAGCTAACAGTTTTACAGCTGCTAAAGAGTTAAATGTACCAATACTCACATATGCTATACTCCACCTAGTACAATGTATCTGGAGCTTAGACTGTCCTTTTTACAATTCAAGAGCACTCAGATCTTTCTAAGTACGGGAGACTGACGCGTGGGAGTTTCAAAAGCAACTCAAGTATCATCCCCAAGACATGACAAGTGAAAAATAACGGCTTTGAAGGTCATACCTGCAGGAGTTCATTCAGATCATATTTGCTCATACGTTAACAGATCAAAGCACTGCATGCTGCTGTGAATTTAAAATCCCAGATGTCTTCTCACTATAGCAAACTGTTTTTCAAATGAGACTCATATTAAATAGTGAAAAGTTTCAGTGTTAGAAAGCAGACTTTGTTCCAGGAAATAAAACAATATAAAAATAAGGCATTTAATGGAAAGTAAAAGTACCTTACAAAAATGTCTTAATTCCAGAAATCATAACAGTAGTAATAAAACCTTAAAAGACAGCTAAGACAGTGTTTATTCAGAAGCAGCATAAATCCAGACAATGCATGAAAATCTCAAGTGTTTATTGTTACACTTCAAGTGCGTATATTCCTTTACAATTTTGTGCCTTTCCCCAGGAACAGGCATACAGCAGCCATACAATTTGTTCTTTTCAGAAAGCTTTTACTAGCTTGAAATCTCATCTTTATAATGTGATAATATGGTAAACTAGTTCCAGTGATAAATTCCAGATTTATACAGATCAGATTTGCAAAAGAATAAACTCAACATGGCAGTTTTTAATATTGCCACAAAAGGTGAAAAAAACCACAATTCAAGTGAGTTCAGACAGGCAACAGACACAAGACATTCATAAAAAACAATCAAGTGTTTAATACAAAATACTCAGCTAATGATAATTAAAGATAAAAAGAAAAAGCTTCTTATACGTGAACAGCATGGGCCCTATCTTCTGATGTCAACAATGACATGTTATTATGTGGGTACCTCTAAGGTTTAAATACAATGTGTGCAGGCTAAATTACTTCCACCTCTTTTATAAAGTAATGATGGAAGATGGAATCACCCAACACAGACATCTGAGTACCAGAAGTTAAATTCCCATTTTTAAATGGCTTATAAGTGAGACTTTCCCCATTCACTACAAGGATACCTCTGTAGCTTCTTTGGCTGAGGCCACCAACTCTGAATAGCAACCCCAAACAAAATGGGAAACACTTCCACTGCTGAGAAAGAACCAAAGAGGATAGTTTGGTCAGAATGCTAAACATTATGGAACAATTCTAAGCTTATGAACAAAATGTTCTATTTCTAAAGAGATGAATGTGAATTCACAATTGTAATCTTTAATTTAGCAAGTATCACAGTATTAACAATGTTCATAAATACCTTTAGTTTTATAAAAACTTCAAAAAAAGCACAAATATATTATTCTGGAACATCTAATGAGTTTTTATTTCAGATTCTAAATTTAAATTTTATTTAAAATTTAGTCTTTTGCTGCAAACATTATGTAGTGGCATCACTTTTTTATTCCCAGGGAAGTGGAGACAGTACCAGAATGCAGAACAGGCAACAAGGCTTATTCTCTTCCCCTGTGTTTCCATAAAACCTTACATACTGTAGATTATGGCAATTGCCAGATTCCAGCCATTTCACCTGTGTTACCACTGCATACATAAAGTTGCAGTGCACTTGGTGGACAATAGCCACGATGTCCCATCACACTGACTGATGTTGGTTAGACTTCTGTTTGCACCTCAAATAGCGTTCGATTTTGGGCCCCTCATTACAAGAAAGACATTGAGGTGCTGAAGTGGGTTCAGAGAAGGGCAACAAAGCTGGAGAACAGTATGAAGAGCAGCTAAGGAAACTAGGGGGGTTTAGTCTGGAGAAGGGAGGCTGAGGGAGGACCTTATCACTCTCTACAGCTACCTGAAAGGAGGTTGTAACAAGGTGGTGGTCAGTCTCTTCCCCCAAGAAACAAGTGACAGGGTAAGAGGCAACAGCCTCAAGCTGCGCCAGGGGAGGTTTACATTGGACATTAAGAAAAATTTATTCACCAAAGGCAGGATCAGGTATTGGAACAGGCTGCCCAGGGCCGTGGTGGAATCACCATCACTGGAAGTGTTCACAAACCACGTAGATGAGCCCACAGTGACACGGCTTAGTGATGGACTTGGCAGTCCTGGGGCAATGGCTGAACTTGATGATCTTAAAGGTCTTTTCCAACCTAGTTGATTCTATGATTCCAGCTTCTTACCCTTCCAGATGATGGGGACTGGAGAGAACAGACTCCAACCTTTCAGTTCCATGAGTATAATGAAATGCTTCACCTCACTTGGCAATGATCTGCATCCATCTCAAGAGCATCAAGAGCATATTGGCAAAACCCTTTCCTTCCCCTGAGAAACACCAATTGTGATATGAAGCTTACAGCCTTCGTAAGTTGAGATGGAAAGTCCTTTGGATCTCTTAAAGTTTCAGATCCCTCTCTTCAAAAGGGATTCAAAGAGGACTCAGAGTCTTTGTGTAAAACTGAACATAAATCACATGCAGAAAACCTGAAACCATTTCAACGCCTGGGCCAGAAACACCACGCCATACCTGGGAATACCAAAGCAATGATTATAGAAGAAAAAAGATTTACTGCGTTATTGTCCAATATGGGTTTTCCAGATATGTGCTTGGAGTCTTTTGTTTGGTGGTTGACAACCATGCCAATATTCTGGTCAAAACCTGCGGAAAGATAAAAGACTTCATTTTACAAAGCCAACCAAGCTGAAAAGAAACTTAGTAACCAAATGTATGCAACTTCATAAATTTAGTTTACCATTATGTGTTAAGCCTCTGCAAGAAAAGACAGCAACAGCCTACATTAAATCACAGTTAATCTGGTAGCTTCAAAGAATGGAATATAAATACAGTATTTTATGCTAGAAGTTACTCCTTTTGCAAAGTTACACTTCCGTCAGGTCTGCTTCTCTCTTTATGTAGTTTCATAGCTAAGAAAGGAATGGAGCAAGCTGAACCAGGAGAGGAGTAAGTTGTTCTAAGGCACTGGATGCTCGTTTCAACCAAACAGAAGCAACTGACAAGCAACATGTATTTCCTGTCATGAAGATGTATTTGTTTTCAAAGGAAAATTATGGAAATAACATTATTATTTGACCTGTCAGAAAACAAGCTTCTTACAGAGGCTGAATTTATCATTTCTGCTTACATAGCAGTTTTATACTACCAGCAGCTGTTTTTTTTCCTGCTACTTGAGCCATTTCTTGCTCTACCTCTGTATTATCAGTACTCTAGTACTGTATTTCATTAGCTGTTACTGTACAGAGTTATCCTATGTTTTGTCCAGCTGCACTACTTTTTAAGCTGATCAAAGTGTAAAATTCTAGCATGACTGATTTTAATGCCAACTCATGCTGTAGTGAAGTATGTAACTGGGTACATCCATGTGCACACCTTTAAGGATGACACAAAGAGACATTCCAAATTAAGTCGGTATATTTTATATTATTTTCTCTGCGTCTGTAAATCCCACAACACGGAAATTTCATTTCGAACTCGCTGCTGACAAAAAGATTTTCAGCACCTCAGACAAAACTTAAAAAACCCCACAGCACAAACCTGCCTGGCAGGTATATAGCTGCTATTACTTTTACCTTTGAATCATGTATTTAAACATAGCTTTGGATAATGGGAAGAATCTACAGAAAAATCAAACTTCAAAGCCTCATAGTTTAACTCTAAACACTTGCTATGTTTTAGGAAGTTGTAAGTTTCCTTGAGAGAAAAACTGGGAATAAATTTTTATAAATACATACTTCAAATGCACATGAAGTGTAGACTGAGAGCATTAACAAGTAGTAGGAAAGGTAACAGTAATCCCTTCTGTTCCTTTTGTTATTTACAGAATAAGTCTGGCTTCAGACTGATAACGCAGGAAAATTTTAATGTAATTCTGTGTAGCTATTCGAAGTTTTACTTACTAAATGTGTGGGCAGGGAAGGACTTTCTCCTAGAAACTGACTATCACAGTGTATTATACAAACCAAATCTAGGAGGATTACTAACAGGAAAAAAATTGACAAAAGGGATTAGCAGTGGCAGCATAGTATTTTCAAAAGAATACACAATCCTTTATTACCACTGCCCTATTTATTGTTTTTCAAGATGCTGCAGAGAGGCTGGAGTATTTCTTATGAGACCACACTTAATGGGGATTGGAAAAGCAGGCTGAAGTAGGGAGGAACACAAAACCTAACAGCATGCACTGCATGAGCAGCACTATTTCATTTGTATCACAGCATATAAATTCATACACACACACCACAGTGTATATCCATATATAATATAGATACTGCAGCAGTACTTATGAATTTGTAAAAGAAACTCTGGAATTTGCATACTGTCTCTGCTGCAGCTAGCAAAGTAAGTTGCTAAGCATGGAAAAATATCTGAAGTGAAGAATAAATAAATGCTAGCATGCATTAGCTAGGTTTACCGCATACTCTTAATGCATTTGCATCATTAGAAGCATGAAACATCGTCCAAGTGCATAAGTGCTTCTTCTTTAGTATAGAAATTTCTAGAAATTCCTCAAATGGTTAAACACTCAATTCCATTTTAGGCTTTCTTGGAAACAGAAAGTCTAAACAGACTACAAGAAATAGAGCATAAAAACTGCTGGAAAGCCAAATCCACAGCACCAATAACAGTCTGCAGTTCTCATTGTGGTGATGACAGATTTAAGCGACTCGTATCTCTCAGGCAGTTCATCTGTACCTTCAAACCTCAACTTCCAACAAATAAGTAAGTAAGAATTCTCTCTGTAACCAGCTATTAAACAGAATAGCGTCACATACAGTCTTTAAACAATTTTTCAGCAGTTTACTGTTTAGCCCAAAGGTTGCCTGTAGTGTTTATTCACAGACAAAGACCCTTACAGGCAATGAGTAAAATACTGAAATCATTCAGAATCAGCCAGCCAAGAGGATTTTTAAAAAGGAACATGATGTTTTAGGTAAAGTCACAGCTGGTTTGTCATAAACTTAACTTACAGGAAACAGTACTCTAGAAGCGGTGAAAACTTCAATATCGGGCACATGTTCCTGGAGCTTTTCTTATGTAATTCCTAAAGCTGAGACTATTGCTGTCTTCAGAGTTAGAACTCAAGCTTCTGCAGTGACAACCGATTCGGGTAAATGGATAAAATTAAGCTGACATTTTCTCGTATGTTACCGTAATTAGATCTACAGAAAACTAGAGGGCAGCAATTGCTTTCTGCAAGTTAGCATGTTGCAGATCTCTGTTCTCTTTCAGTAATCAACACCAGTAACATAATATACACAAATAAAAATATGGAAAAGAACCAGTTGCCCTTGCTCTTGTTTTCATTATCATGTCCATCACTTCAGCTCCCTTTATCCTTTGTGCTGCTATTTCTGTATTTTCTCCATTTAAATATCATGTCCTCTGCCCTTCTGGAAATTCCAAGTCCATTTTGAGGTTACACTGGGGGGGAGGGGGAGGGGAGGGAGGAGAAAAAAAGAAGACTCTTACCACTGTATTGCATTGTAGCTCCCAAATAGGAATCAACAATTGATCCCAGTAAGCCAGCTGCTGCACCAAACACAATAATGGGCCATTGTGGAGCAGATACTTCCAGATCAGTCACAAAAATGAGCTGTGTGATGAAGTAGGCTATACCTACTACCATGCCCCCAAGCAAACTTGAGAGCAGCCCCACAAAAGTAATTGCTCCATTAGTACCTGAATCAAAGAAAACCAAGCTGATTCACAAACTTTTGCTTGAAGCCTTGTATTTGTTCAAATGTTTTATATGAAACCAAAACTGTGTTCATAGTGATCTCCCCCCCTTATATCCACAAGCCAAAAAAATAAAAAAAAAAAAAAAAAAAGAATTACCATGCATTCAAATCTTGTCCTACAAGGTGTACAACTCAGATCAACATGCCAACAAGACTCAAAAAAAAGACACACTGCTTTAAGGTAGCAGTGTCATCCACTGTTTAGACAAGGTCTGACAGACAGAAAGGTCACTTTACCCATCCTTGGTAAGATACCAAAGGGAATGGGTGATTTAGTTAAGTGAATTTTTTCTGTAGCATCTGTACTGAATATATATATTCTTCTACTGATTAAAATTTTCATGTCTAAAAAACTGAGTTATAAACTTGTATCCTTTATATTTTTGGCAATATAAAGACTTTTATTGGTGCCAGAGATGAGAACTGACAGCACTCACTAAGAATGATTTTAGCTCCCACCACTGAGATGCAGCAGAAACACAACTGAGTATATTCCATTTCAGCAAATGCATTCCTGCTAACATTTTCTAATCCCAGATTTCTGATGTTTGGGGTTTTTTGAGTTTGTTTTGTTTTTTTTTAATTTTCAAGTCAGATGCACAGTTCTAAACAGATTAGCAAAAGAACATGCAGAACAGGTAACACCTTACCTACTGGAACCTTTTCCCAGGTTGTTATCAACCTTGGCTTGCTTTTACTCATAACACTACCAATCTCTGAAGCCCATGTATCACCAGCAGAGCATGCCAAAGCTCCCAAAAGGGATAAGCACATCCATGATGCTGTGTATTGCTTTGAAAAGTCTATAGGAATTTCACCCGGTCCGTTTTCTATCATATATAAGATAGCCAGCTCAGTAGGAACACCACCGTTACACAATACTTGCAACCAATTCCTCTGTCCACCTAAAGTGACAAAAACAAAGTAATAGTATTTTCAGGCAAAACACCCTGGACAGGCAACAACATGAGACAAAAGCAAAATACACACACATAAAGTTAAAATTAAAAAGATACATTTTAAAACCAGAAACTAGATAGCAATTTATTAAAGAGAATAGAAGCAAATGCAAAGTCACTCGCTAACGTTCATAAGGATGGGGCTGGAGGGGAGGCACAACAACAGTGTGCCCTATTTTGGATGTTACATCTCATCTGCCCCTTTGAAAGAAAGAGGAATATACGGTATTTATTATTCACAAGGAATCTGGAAGAATTTAAAAGCTATGGCTTACCTTCTTTGTATTCTGAATCTATTTGCTTCTTTATATCTTTTTTCCATTTAGTAAGTTTTGAAGAAGTAACAAAAAATACAAACAAAGAGGTGAAGAAACTGTAATTTGCAACTGTAAGGATAAATCCAACCACCAATCCTATGGGGAAAAAAAAGTATATAAAGTTCCTTCATGCAACACTTTGCGAAGCACTTAAGTGTCTTGAATACGAAAAGTATGATAAACCTCAATCATGCAAGAAGAGAACTACTGAAGCATCTAACACTGTATAATAATTCCAAAGACATCTTGACTGAAAAATAAAAAACCAGTTATTTTTATAATTTTCTCTTAAGTTTTATTGCCAAATTGTTAATTCTATTGCTAAAGTATGTGATTTTTTAAGACCTTTTCTTGCCACAAATTAGTAATACTGTGCAAAAATAAAAGACAGAGCCATAAATAAATAATAAATAAAAGCCCTAAGGTTATATAACTTAAACCGAAGTACTCCGCCTGAAGAATGGAATTATTTGTGTAAAAAACCATACACAGAGCTGTGGCTGTGTCTCTATCAGCAAACTTATCTTCTGTTTGGGAATCAAATCCCTCCCCCAAGGTCTCTAAGATAACCTGAATAACCCTCTTCTGTATCTTAACAGACGCTACTTCTCCTTTCTGATCCTCATTTTCTTTTTCTGTTTTTGATTTTATGCCATCTTTTTCTTTCCGTAAGTATTTAAGCTCCCGAGTGTAATTCTGTTTTATCTCCTCCTTCACAGGGGAGGCCTAATTCTCATTGCCCACCATGGGATAACAATTCTTCACAACTGAAAGAAAACTGTCTGCACATAAAGCAAATGCCAGTGTAAACTGGCTAACAGAGCTGTTAAAGTTAACAGGCAGAAACAGCAGAAAAGATGGCTTTTCTTAATTTAGGAAATATTCCCCTTAACTCACAGACAGAACAAGACTTGAAAATGAGTGACATGGGAGGAAATGGTTTGAGCTCCTGTTTCTTTCCATTGACCATCAATCCAGACAACATCAGAAGACAAGAGCGAATCACATCACCCAGAAATCTTGCATCAGATTTCAACAAACAGTACTGTATACTATGTTGGGTTTTTTTAATAATGTGGTTAAGAAAAGTTTTGTTGATATGGTAATTTGCTTGAGGTACACATTTCATTTTCTTAGAAGGCAAAAAAATGTCTAGAACGGCTTGTATTACAGAAAGGAGAACCACAGTACCTTTACTGGTTTCCTACGCAGGCTACTGACATGGCTCAGTTTCATGGTATTTTTTTTTTACCATTAACTCTTGCCATTTCTTTATTTCTACATGAATCTATCTGTATGTTAAACCAAAACATGCAATTTAACTGCATGCTATACTGAAGTTTACAAGAATCATCTAGGTTCATGTAAGTCTAAAGACAATATTAATCAAATGAATTACAAAGAGTAGCAAAAAACTATTATTTAAACAGGCATGAGGAAAAAAAAACAGTATGAAATTAAGGTATGTATGCTTACATTTATACTTTTATTATAATAGAACTAGGTAGTAAAGTCTTAAAAGACTATTACGTACAATACAAAGGGCCTTAGTTTAGTTTACTAAATGTTTAGCTTAGCAGTCTCACAGAAAACACACCTCCCAGAGCACCACTGTGATCAAGGCTCTTCTTCTTAAAACCCTGTGTAGCAATCGTTAGTGGAATCAAGATTGAAAAAAGCCAGCGCCATGGAGAAATAGGTCGCAAAGTACCTGATAAATCAAATAAAATGGTTACATATGATCCTTATGAGCCTTTTTAAAGCCTTTATATATGAAAAGTCATTATCTTCTAGTATATGTTTAAAAACTGATCTTAGAGATTAAAACTTTTTACCCATGGTAACCAAGCTCTTGGGTCTCTTCCCCCCCCCACCCCCCCAGGAGTGCATCTCCTCAACAAGCAAAATTCACATCCCTCAGGACATGAGAACACATTTGTTACCTTTTACAATAGTTGTTCCTATGACTTTATTAACTCTTAACTTTTCACCAAAAGGGATAGTCCTAGAAACATTTAAAGGAAACTAGGAATACTGAAAAAAAATAAAGCCTGTTTTAGCAAGCCACCACATTCTCCAAACCATAATTTTTAATAAAGAATAATAATACACTATACATTTTGTACTTAAGGAAAGGTAGCCGCATGACATACAAATCAAGTGTTACATAGTCTGGTTTCCACCTGAATATTTATGCTCAAGCGAGCCTGAAGAAATTTAATGCAGTTCTCCTTGTGCTGTCAGTTTCTGCAGAAAATTTGGCTTAGCTGGGAATTCACAGATGATTTAGACTTCTTAGTCTTTGCTTTGCGTAGGCCTTCTCTACCATACAGGCATGCAGTCCCTTCCCAACCTGGCAGCCCATCTTCATACAATCATAGATTAGTTAGGGCTGGAAAGGACCTTAAGATCATCTAGTTCCAACACCCCTGCCATGGGCAGGGACACCTCACACTAAGCCATGTCATCCAAGGCTTTGTCCAACCTGGCCTTGAACACCACCAGGGATAGAGCACTCACAACTTCCTTGGGCAACCCATTCCAGTGCCTCACCACCCTCACAGTAAAGAACTTCTTCCTTATACCCAATCTGCACTTCCCTTGTTGAGTTTTAACCCATTACCCCTTGTCCTATCACTACAGTCCCTGATGAAGAGTCCCTCCTCAGCATCCTTACAAGGCCCCCTTCAGATACTGGAAGGCTGCTATGAGATCTCCACTCAGCCTTGCCTTCTCCTGGCTGAACAGCCCCGACTTTCTCAGCCTGTCTTCATGTTGATCTGGAGTGTCATAGAGACTTGTTAAAAAGCAAGCTGCACCCAACAGTTTTATGTCTTGTAATATGTATTTACTCCCAGAATCTTTTTTCTTCTCTTAGGATTTTCTGGAATAATTCTTTTCCACTTCTACATTCCACTGTCCTGTTATTTTTCCTCAATTCTATCTAGAACAGCACAACCAAACAAATTGAGTGACAACAGAATTTCTTTTTCTTTGCACAACACGTTGGCAAGAGAAATTACTTTCTTTGTGGCATTCAGTGTAAACTGAAAGCACATATTTAAGCTAGAGGATAGCCTTCTTTCTCTACATGTTAACATCCCCCACATAGTGGGGGAATCCTTTCCACTGTTTTTTCTTCTCTGACAGTGGCTGCAACCTGTGCCAGCACCTCACTGCCCTCACAGTAAAAAATTTCTTCTTGATATCTAATCTAAATTTACCTCTTTCAGCTTAAAATTATTCCCCCTTGTCTTGTCAGTACACACACCTGTAAAAAGTTCCTCTCCAGATTTCTGGCAGGCCCTCTTTAGGTAGAGGAAGGCTGCTCTAAAGTCTCCCCGGAACCTTTTCTTCTCCAGGCTCACCAACTCCAACTCTCTCAGCCCATCTTTCACAGGAGAGGTGTGCCTGCCCTCTGGTCATCTCTGTAGCCCTCCTCTAGACTCGCTCCAACAGCTTCATATCCTTCTCATGTCGGAGACCTCAGAATCGACCTTCTTGCTCCATAATAATGTTAAAAAAGGGAAGATCTGTCCACAGTCTCCTTCTCAGTATCAGGAGATACCCAATACATCTGATTCACCTGCTGGAGTGAGTCCCAAGGAGGGCCACAAAGATTTACCAGGCATCTCCCCTTTCTGCTGTCCATTCTCAATCATATTATATAGCAAGGGCTGGAATACCCTAGTTAGCAGAAAAACACAGAAAGCTGTACCTATAGAGCTGATACACACAATGTTGCGTGTTTTAATGCAACTCGGCTAGCTCTAAATGAGACAAACTGTTTGCTTCTGCATGACTTCTATGTGTCTGGCATCTCTCTACAAAACAATGCAGAAGTGTTCAGACAACACAGATTTAATGCTGTACCAGGACTAATACACCACCCTAAAACCTGAAGCACTGAAAAACACTGAGCAGAGACATCCAGCTGCCACTGCAAGAGTCAGCTTATACTAGTGGGATGTTTATTCTAGATGGATTTATTCTGGATCCAGGGTGACACTAGGCAGTTGAGGGTCTTCACATTGCATCCCTAGGTACTCTCAGCAATACTGCATTGACATTGGAGCTGAGCATTTCCTGGATGAAATTGGCAGAAGTCTTAAGAACAGGTCTTTCCTTGTCTTAGGAAAGCAGTTAAACTCTGCTAGGTTTGAAGTGATGTGAAGGCAGTACTGCTGCTTTTCCACAGTGCTGTAAAAATGGCCCTAAAACTGAAGTGAGTACAGAAAGTACTAATGTCCCTGCAACTACACACAACTAAGCCACAGCCTGAGTTATCACTGAATCACAGAATCATCTGGGTTGGAAGGGACCTCAAAGCTCATCCAGTTCCAACCTCACTGCTATGGCCAGGGAAACCTTCCACTAGACCACATCACGCAAAGTCCCGCGCAACCTGGCTTTGAACGCAGCCAGGAATGGAGCACCCACAGCTTCCCTGGGCAATCTGCGCAAGTGCCTCACCACCCTCACAGTAAAGAACTTCGAATATTTGCTTTCTTTCAAGGAGATAAATTATAAAGGATACCAACATTTTACATTCAACAGGATCCCTAGGCAGTGTACCTAGAAGGGCACAGTAGCCATTAACACTGTATAAACCATCATCAGCTACTGTCAGGGCTAAGGTTCTCAGCTCTGCTGAGGCCGAAAGGAGCTGTGCAACCCCTCTTCCAACGCGGTACCCCCCGCCTGCAGGGGCTCCGCTCGCCCCTCACCGTGTCACTTCCCCAGGCCCCGCCCGGCCTTTGCACTCACCGTAGTACGTACTTGCGGTCATGGACACGATCCAGAACACCAGAGAAATACAGATGAGCGCGTTCAGGACGATAATATTCGCCATCATCTTGAGGTACTCTTTGAAGAAATCCTCCTCGCAATAGGTCATAGGAATCCAGAAAGAGAACACCTGGAGGGAAAGCACGGGGCGCACTGCATCAGCCACACCGCTATCTCCTCCTCCTCTTCCTCCTGCTCCCGCCCGGCCGGAGCCGCGGCCCGGAGCGGCCCGCACCGCCCCCGAGGCCGCCTCTGTTCCTCCACACCTCGGGGCGCCACTGGGAGGCACCGACCCGTTCATGGGGAAGCGGACGCTCGGAGTGGTGTTGCGAGGCGCTGAGCGACTGGTAGGCCCCAGCCCTTCCTCCTTCCCTCCCACCACCTAGCTCGGCTACCGACCTGCTCCCGCGGCCCTCCGGCGCTGCCACCATCCCGCCCCGCCGCCCCTCTGCGCATGCTCCGAGGAACTGCGCGGTGGCGGAGAAGGAGGGGGGGAAAGAGGGGGAGAGGAGGCGACTCGAGTCTTGCAAGCACTCGGCAGGCTTCGGGACGGAGTTGTGATATCGGTCATTCACCCACAGCCTTTTCCAACCCTAGTGGGCTCCCGGGTATTGATCCTCTGCGAGACCGGCGTCTGCCTTTCGCAACTCCCCGTCCTTATTAAGCGTGCCTCCTCTGTGGTGAACGGTCATTCGAGAGCCAGCCGTTCTCTCCGGGCTCATGGGCCCACGGCTTGCCTCTGCATCAGGGCATCTAGTGCCTTACAGTGGAATCGAATAACGGCCAATGGAAAAAACACTCGTTTTATAATAATATATGTTATTATTTTTACATTATTTATAAATATATATAATTGTTTATGATAAATAAAATCGTAATAAACCTAGGCATGAAAAGTATGAAGTGAGTTGGTAATTAGTGATACCAGTGAGTATTTGGATGAGGTTTGAAACTTGCTGGAGCATTGCAGAGTTCATTAACAGGACAAGAA
Organism: Amazona ochrocephala; assembly: GCA_039720435.1. Classification (NCBI taxonomy): domain Eukaryota; kingdom Metazoa; phylum Chordata; class Aves; order Psittaciformes; family Psittacidae; genus Amazona; species Amazona ochrocephala. Next base: position 41,371,936 of record CM077880.1, on the reverse strand, counting down.
GGAGACTTGAAACATCTCTTGAAGTTCACATGGGATGTAAACAAGCCAAACCTGCCTGGTAGCTTTTCGTTGGGCATGCGAGAATTACTCTCAAAACACCGGACTGTAAATAACGTATCCCGAGTTACTAGAACGACTCCACAACTCCCACTAAGCCTATCAGAGGCTTTGTTACCAAAGCAAAGAGAGATGAGAAACTCCACTTCTCAAAACCCCTCCCTTCATTTTAAAGCAGCTGCCTATAAAATAAACTACTTCAGGCATCACAGAGGGTAATTCTGAAGTAGCATTTATATATTAAACATTTGTTATGTGGAAGGTAGACCCAAACCCTTCAAGTTTACAAACATGGGTACAGATGAGCCACCTCATGAACACCAATAACCTTGGGTGCCACTTTTTATGGACTCATAGCAGCAGCAGAATAGAATATTTAAGTATTTAATGACAGGCAGAGTAATAGGAAAACGTGAATTAGAAGTTCTTTTTCATACAACGAGAGCAGCTTTTAAGCTTAAAAATTCAAATAAATAATCTTAGTGTAAGAGTTGACAATTTCCCTGCTGAATTGAGGCCGATTTCTTGTGTGTTGGCACCTGTTCATCTTTCAAGCATGTTCCATCATTTTTCATTCAGGATCTGGAGTAAGTTTCTAACAGGGTGTGAACACAGCCCAGGTTGTGGATTCTTTTGCAACAGAAACTTAGATATATTTTTGTGTTGCTGTGAAAGAAATAGTCAGCTCACAGCTGCTTCTTCAGATGTTGTTTAAACTAGGGACCATGTTCTACAGAGATTTACAGATACTTTGTTTTAGTTGAAGACAGCAGGCTTATTTCAGAGGTTAAAGTTAACACTTGGGTGTTTACAATGTGTTGGCTCCAGGCAATTAGAGCCAAAATTTGAACCAGGTGCCTGAGACAAGGGTGTAGAGGCTTTATTTTATTTTCTGCTGTATTTATTGATAATAAAGACTAGGAACACCTGAATTTTCTCTGAACTGGAAGTCCCCAAAACATTAATACTAATGTAGCAGGACTTACTTTGGCACATCTGGTGTTCCTTCCTAGCTCCCAAATTTTCATATAATCTCTGAGATCTGGATTTGAAATCTAAAAGTCAAGGGCTCAGCAGCTGGGCTTCTTTGTAAGAACAGGACACCTTTCAAAGGATAACACTGATATGACGCTGCTTAGATGCTCCTGCCAAAATCTAAGTAAACAAATTTTTCAACCAGAACAAGATACTTCTACTTAGACTGGTGACTGAACAAGTAGCTGCTTGTTTAGGTGTAACCAACTCCCATAAATCTATTAATTCAAATACACTCTTAACTGAAATTAATTATTTAATTTATTGCTTTTTTTTTGTTTTCCAAACTGTAATAGAATGATACTGGATTTTCTGGTGGAGAAACAAAGATTCCTGCAGAAATCATAAACCCCTGGCTGATACTTGTGGGACTGTACAAACCTGGGACCATGATTAATGGTAACACACAAGCTGGTAGGATGAGGGGACAGGTTTGTGGCACTCTAAAGGACCCCTCAGCTTCCTTCATGGATAGGTAGCACTTGCACTGATTTAGAGACATGCCAGACTATTGAACTGGCTTATCCACAAACCTTACATTTTGGCTCAAAGCCACAGACACTGCTCTTGGAGCTTACATGAGAAAGAAAAGCAGAGTATACTGCTCTTGGTGCCTGCGGTGAGAAAGGTGGTTCTAGTCTGTAGCAACCACTGTGAATAATGTTGGCTTTGACTCCTCTTTTAGCTCTGAGTCTTTTGCTATATGCGCTTTAGGTCTTTTGCTTTTTCTGTATGCGGCTTCATACATCCCTCTTTCAGTTTTTTCTATTATATGGAACCAACAAGTTTTCCTGCAGTCACTTGGTACGCGTGGAATGTTACAAGAAGATTTGAAAATGAAAGAGAAAGGAACCCAAAGTTGGACTTCTTTCCACTTTTAGAAACTGAAAGAAGTCGCCACATTTTTGAAAGTAACATCTACAGCAGTTACTGTCATTGGCCCAAATACTATCTTTAAAGTCCTCTTTTCTAGATGTTGCCCTTTGTTTTTATTAAGTCCTGCAATAATGATTAACAATAAAATCACAACACTTGCAATGGGCAAATGTGTTGTTTGGGAGGTTTTTTTAATTTAAATTAAGCACCCATCTAGATGTTTACAGTATCATGAATTCGGAATTCATGTGCTTAAAGTGCCATCTTAATCAGTAAGAAGAGTATTGTACAATACATGCAATACATATGTTTAATAAATATTTTTTGCTTATTAAAAACCACATTCCCAATTCACACTTAATAATATTGATAAGCTTGATAATTAAAAAAAGGCAAGTAACAATTGCTTGAGACAAGGAGATCTTGAAGTTTTTCCCCCTGCTTTCCCATACAAATACATACTTGAAACAAGAAAAATCTGAGAAGTTTAAATAAAAAAATATTGTTAGAATTACAGGCTGCCCAATATTGAGAAGAAGAGTTCCTTCTTACCATTTTCCCAGATCTATAGGATGCAAAGCACGACCAGCGCAGAGTCTAGAAGTAAAAATAAATATGATTTAATGGGAGACAGGAATGCAAGATGATTAAAGGCAGCATGACCAACTGAAGATAATAGCATGTTACTGTACATAGTATGCTAATCACTCTTTTACATTCCTTCTTTTCCCAGGAATACATTAGAACTTAGTAGGTTTGCCACAATTTAGCATAAAATTTCCAAATTTTCATGAAGTAGAAGTAGACTTTCTGTTCTGTTCCACCTTTTTGTATCTCTGATAGTACTCTCCATTTCTCTAATCTACTTAAAACATTATTTGTGAGAGTTCCGTTTTTGTTGTGCTGTTCTTTTTTCTTAGTGGTATAAAATCAATAGGAAATGCTGGTCTGACCATGGAATAATCCATTTCATCTCCCTCCATAGTCTTTTTTAGAGGACAAAAAATACTGCTCATAGTAGAGATAAAAGAAAGATAAAGGGAGCTGGCAATTGTTTTTTAAAAACAGAGGAAGCTATTAAAATTGTCTTTGGAGATGAGTATTGTTTGTCTTACAGTTAATAGGACAATGAAGGAAAAAGAACTGCTTCAATGATCTTGATTTTTACTACTTTCTTTAACTTGGCTATTACAGGAGAAAACACCATACTTGGACATGAGCTTTTACGCTGTATTTTCCTTGTAACACTCGACAAGAATTTATATCTGTACATATATTTACTTAATGAAATATTCCTGCTTCGTATCAATTGCCTCTGTAGTTTTTGTGCTTGATAAAATGCATTATGAGTAATATAGCTTGAAACTTAAATACTAATTTAAACTTTTTTTTTATTCTTCATTGTTAAACTTGTCTTTCTAATAGCAAAAAAGAATATTGAAAATACTGTTAAATACATGAAATTAAAAATCTCTAAATATTGTCAACATTGCACTAAGTACAGCTACTGGCAAGAGCCTTGAATAATATTCACACTTCTAGAAAAGACAAAATAGTAAGACTGTAAAATTTTATGGCGATAGTGTCATTAGATAGTTTACAGAAAACAGAAGGAAAAGCCTCATACTGCAGGTAAATATCCATTTTAAGTAGAGCCCCCAAAATTAGCAGTCACTTGTGAAAATGCCTACCAAATTGCAAACACTTCTGGAAACAACTGTTGGCGTTTGTTAGGTATTTTCGATGCTGTGGTCCACATGTGGGGTCAGACCCCTCAAACCTTTGAGTGTGTCTGGAGGGAAACTGGGAGGTTGGGCTCCTCCAGGAGGAATCTAGCTCATGTACACCAGAACTGCTTTGAGAAATGAATGCCGACATGTGGTGGATGGGAAAAACCATGGGACAGACATCGAAGCTGCATCGTTGTTCTGTATCACCGCACTAGGTAAACCATAGTCTGTGTTGACAGAATAATAGCTATGCAAGGGAACAGGACTGACTGGCTTTCAGATTTAGATAACTTCTAAATGATTCAGAAGCATTAAGTTACATACATTTTTAGCCTGTAAAAACACATGTCCTTCCAAGTCTGCCTCAACACAAGTGGGTGTAACTTGCCGTACATAGTGATTCAAATTAGCAGTTTGACCTGTTTAGGCAGACTGAGCAGAAGTGATGGAACTATGCACATATTTTTTCCTACATGTATCATAGTTAGATTTATGATTTTCAGCAAAAGAACTAGGTCACATTTACCTTTAGGGTATTTAGCAGTACTAGACAATTCTGGTAAATACTGCTAAAGATTTATGATGACTTTTTACTGTGTTTAAAATAACTTGTAAGAAATACTGGGGGACAAGGGGATGAAACAAAGCTGATCTATACATGGAATAAAGTCTTAATGAAAAGTATTGTCCTCCAGGTTATTAGTGAGTAGGCCTGGATTCTGACAGGTTTGCTAAGCTCCCATTGATTTGAGATGAAAATGGCTGCCCAACTATCTGTGAAAACATAAGCTGTAGGTTTTTAAAAGGAAAATACTTGGAAATGCAGTCCAGAGGAAGGGCTGATTGGAGCTATGAAATTGTTGAGCTGCAGCTTCATATAAAAGATCGGTGGCTTCAGGAAAAAAAAAAAAGTCTAGGACAAAAATGAGGATTGCTAAGAAAAGAAGGCCAGGGAGAATTCCTGGGAAATACCTATGGAGATAGGCTAGAACATGGAAAGAGAACCCTCAGAGGGTAGAAAAAGCTCTGCTGAATGACACCAGCAAGAAGCAGCATGTAGGTAGGAAGGCAGAAGGGGTAATACCATGAGTGGATATACAAGTGTGGAGTGGATGGTCCAACATACCTCCAAAAAACAAAACTCCAGTTTTCAGATTTAAATGGCAACAGAGGAAATTCCCTTTTTTTCTGTCCTCTTGCCAGCAAGTTCAAATGAACTGAGCTCAAAAAGAGATTTTTGGCTGCAGATGTGACAGTTTAATCAAAAAAAAAAAATCAGTGCACTCACCTTCAAATAAATTAATGGGCTGGAAATCACTGGGCATAGAGAAGACCAATGTCCTTACTTGTCTTCACAAAACTAAGCAGCACAAGGATTGGAATTGGGTTTACTGTTCTCTGTGGTCAATAAACTTGATTTCAGGACATTTGCTTTTTAATAAAGAGCAATTTTTGTACCATTAAGTACTTTACTCATGCAAATACAATACTTTTGATTTTGGTAATACAGAATTTTAGTCCTATTTCACCCAGGAGAAACACCTGAATATCACACTTCAAACACTGCTAAAAAGCCAAAGACTCTTTTCACTTTAGAAACTGGCAATTAAGTATGAAATGTGAAGACATTCTGAAAAACTAAAACTACAGAGTATGGAAGGAAGGTTTTACCTAAAAGAGATGGGTATAACAGTGTGCACTCAAAAGTTAGGCAGAAATATCGCTTACCTTTCAATACTTCAGTACAGATTCAAATGAACTGGTGCAGATAAAGTATTTCAAAAGCAAGATCAGTTTAAGTCCTGTGACAAACTGCAGATTCCCAAGGTCTTCAGCAACTGAAGTTTCTCATCAAAAAGAATATTTTGACTGGCTATTCTGCTTCTTTGCCATTGTAATTTGTTCCCATTCTTTCAGTCACAAACAGTAAAGTGATGCCACAGTAAATAATCCCTGTTGTGAAGCAGATGAAAAATGGAGAAATCAAGACGTTAACAAACAGGGTGGAGCCCAATCCGCTCTTTTCATGCTAAAGAGAATGTCAATTAGAGACTTCTTTTCGTGTTCTTCTGATTTAGGAGATCCACCCAGTGTCATAAATTGGTATTGAAGTTGCAGAGCACCCTATCGCTGTGCAAAGTACACTAAGGTACTAGTGGCTTAATCTCAGAAAAGACTGTATTTCTGACTCGCTGGGTGGAGGAATAATGTCTTAATTTCAGCTGGGAGAGACTTAATCTCTTCCTAGAGGCTAGTACAGCACTGTGTTTTGGATTTAGTGTGAGTACAATGCTGGTAACACACTGATGTTTTAATTGTTGCTAAACAGTGTTTATACTAAATCGAGGACTTTTCAGCTTCTTGTGCCCTGCCAGTGAGCAGGCTGGGTGTGCACAAGAAGTTGGGAGCGGATAAAGCCAGGACAGCTGACCGAAACTGACCAAAGGGAAATTCCACACCATATGAAGTTATGTCACGGTATATAAACGAGGGAGAGTTGACCGGGAGACACTGATCGCTGCTTGGGTTGGGCTGGGCATCAGTCAGTGGGTGGTGAGCAAATGCATTCTGCAATTGTGTTTTTGCCTAAGATTCAAACCTACAAGTACTTTTGTGAAAGTCTTTAGATTTATGTCTTGCAAATGAAGAACTCAAGACCTCTTTCAGAATCAGTACTGCAACACAGACAGCTGCTGATTTTTTTTCCCCTGAAAACTGGTCTTACAGTTTCACTAGAAAACACATCCAAAATCATAGAATCATAGAATAGTAAGGGTTGGAAAGGACCTCAAGATCATCGAGTTCCAACCCCCCTGCCATGGGCAGGGACACCTCCCCCTAAATCATGCCATCCAAGGCTATGTCCAACCCCACCTTGAACGCCGCCAGGGATGAAGCATTCACAACTTCCCTGGGCAACCCATTCCAGGGCCCCACCACCCTCACAGTAAAGAATTTCTTCCTCAGATCCAATCTAAACCTCCCCTGTTTAAGTTTAAACCCATTACCCCTTGTCCTCTCACTACAGTCCCTCGTGAAGAGTCCCTCCCCAGCATCCCTATAGGTCCCCTTCAGGTATTAGAAGGCTGCTATGAGGTCTCCATGCAGCCTTCTCTTCTCCAGGCTGAACAGCCCCAATTTTCGTAGCCTGTCTTCATACGAGATGTGCTCCAGTCCCCTGATCATCTTCGTGGCCCTCCTCTGGACTTGTTCTAACACTTCCATGTCCTTTTTATGTTGAGGACACCAGAACTGCACACAATACTCCAAGTGAGGTCTCACGAGAGCAGAGTAAAGGGGCAGGAGCACCTCCCTCCACCTGCTGGTCACACTCCTTTTGATGCAGCCCAGAATACGGTTGGCCTTCTGGGCTGCGAACACACACTGCTGGCTCATGTTCATTTTTTCATCAACCCACACCCCCAAGTCCTTCTCCACAGGGCTGCTCTGAATCTCCTCCCCGCACAACCTGGAGCTGTGCCTGGCATTGCTCCAACCCAGGTGGAGGACTTTGCATTTAGCATGGTTAAACTTCATTAGGTTGGCATCAGCCCACCTCACAAGCGTGTCAAGGTCCCTCTGAATGGCATTCCTTCCCTCCAATGTATCAACCGAATACAGCTGGTAATGAAAAGTTCCGTATACAGTAATCGGGCCACTAGTAGCTGCTGCCTGATGTAAGCTACTGAAACATTTGCAGAAATGCCTCATGGCATGATGTTCAAGTATTCATTATCTTAGGACACTGTGGTGTATATACAAAAGTTAAGTTCAGCCTATGGAAGCTACTGTTCTCCGATTAATTAACACAAGGAGATTTCTGCAATGTGTCTACCCTGTGAAGTCACAGTCATTAGGCAAACTGAAACGACCAGTATAAAGGCATTTTTCTTTCTCCATAAACTAAGAGAGAAGGCTTTGATGATAAATTTATACTGCTAAATAAATAAAGAACACCTTGGTGCAGCTCAAGCACTGACCTCTCAGTGATACCGCATAACTGTAAATGTACTCTCCAGCTGTATTTGGATTTCTCCAACGAGCTGTTTCCAGGAGGTCCCTAGAGAGTGGGCTAGTCCTAAAATCCAGCTGGCCCTGGGGCCAGGGGTTGGACCCAACCCCACTTACTTAGCAGCACAGGCAAAGTGAAATACTAGCTTTCTGTGCTTTAAATTGGAGCCTTTGTGAATGTCATCCCCTTCCACTTCTGTTTTCTTGATGAGTTCAGATTCCTGAGATTTTCTGAAGATAGCGTGAAGAACAAATGTCTGGACAAAACACTTCAAATTCTTTCATTTTCCTACATTCATAGTTCAGATTAGGCTGAAGAATAACAGTAAAGTGCCGCAAGAAAAGCTGAAAAAAACATCCTGGCAGAGAGGGTCATGTCATACCCCTTTACAGATCAATTTAGTTCTCTGAGGCTGCAAACCCAACGTTTTCACACCTACCAACTGAGAAGTAACAGGCATACTCCTTTACTTTTTTAATATAACTTTTATGAGGCATTAATTTTTGGAAGTCTGGTTCCCTTGTTGATATTTTCAATAGTATAAATAGGCAACCTGGTGGCCCAGGTCTACTGGGATGTCTTTTTCAGCTGGTATGAAAAGACATTCAATGGAAAAAAAATCAAACAAAACCCAAACAAAAGAAATCACAGACAGTAACTGCTGGTGGGTTTTTTTTGATTGAAAAAAGCCCCGGATACTCTGGTCCTGGGTCATCCCTACCCTCATTTTAAAAGGGAAACCCCAGCATATTTCCAACTTGCAAAAACATATTTTCCAATGAAAATTACTTCTGTCAGCGGCCAACATTTATCTTGCTGTTCTGTTCTTAACCCTGCAGCATTATGTCCTGCCTCTTCCTATGGAGACTGCCACAGCCATCTTTCTGTTACGGAACAACCCCCGGCACTACTTCATGACATCAGAGATGTTCCCCTACAGAAGTGAGACCTGATCCTTTTTTGCAGATGGGTCCTGTTCCAGCAGCTCCACAGGACATCCAGCTTCAGGGTGTGCTGTCTTCTTGTGGCTTAACCCCAGCTGGCAACAACATACCATGCAGCTGCTTGCTCACTCCCCCCACCCTGGGTGGGATGGGGAGGAGAACTGGAAGAAGGTAAAGCCCCAGAGGTTGAGACAAGAACAGTTTAATAATTGAAATGAAATAAAATGTAATAATGATAGAAATAATAATAGGGAACAAAAAAAGAAGAAATGAAAATTCAGAAAACAAAAGTGATGTGCAATACAATTGCTCAGCACCCACTGACCGATACCCAGCCCGACCCAAGCAGCAGTCTGGGCCTCCTGGGTAATTCCCCCCAGTTTATATCCTCAGTATGATGAACCCCTTTGGCTAGTGTGGGTCAGCTGTCATGGCTGTGCTCCCTCCTGGCTTCTTGTGCACCTCCTTTCTGGCAGAGCATGAGAAGTCCTTAACTTAGGGTTAACCATTGCTTAGCAACAACTAAAATGTTATCAACATTATTTTTAGACTAAAGCCAAACCACTGTGCCAGCTCCTAGGAAGAAAATTAACTCTATCATAGCCAAATCAGGACATGTCTGTACTTCCACCAAAGGTCTACAACCCTATTCATTGGCCTCTTCACGGTCTCTCATGCACTGCCAGTGAGGAGTGGCACAGGAAGCTGGGATGGAGCGCAGCTAGGACAGCTGACCCGAACTGGCCAAACAGGTGTTCCATACCACATGCCCAGTATATAAACTGGGGCGAGTTGGATGAGAGCCACCAATTGCTGCTCAGGGACAGGCTAGGCTTCAGTCAGTGGGTGGTGAAAATTGTATTGTACACCGATGTTGTGGGTTTTTTTTGTTTTCTCTCTGTCATTATTATTATAGCTTAATTATTAAATTGCTCTCATCTTCACCAGCAGGTTTTACCTTTTTTCCAATTCTCCTCCCCATCCCACCTGGGGCAGGGGGGCAAGAGAGCAGCTGTGTACTTAGTTGCCAGCTGGGGTTAAACTACAGCAATCACCAAGAAACATTTGAGTGAATGCCTCATTCTGGAATACTCCTTGTATTACACAGCAATGAGGGGACTCATTTCACAGGACAAGTTGTCCAGGGGGTCTATAAAGCCCTGGGAATCCAGCATCATTTGCTCTGTTGAGCTGTTGAAAGGAAGAATTCTGTTTAAGAAACATACAGGCCAAAATTTGTGAACAAACTGGACTAAAATGGCCAAATGCTTTACCTTTGGCCTCAATATACATCAGGGACACTATGAATAAAAAAACACGCACTATCCCCATAAGAAGTTCTTGTAAGTAAACCCATAAGATTACCACATACCCCACCTAAACCACCACATAGATCCAAGCTATAAATGACTGATGATGTCACGTTGAATTACTGCAAGGCTCTAATGAAATGCGTGAGGACTATTCACTCACAGGTTGCCTTGGTTTCAGCTGAGGTAACTTTCTTCCCAGTAGCCGGTGCAGTGCTGTGTTTTTGCTTTAGTCTGAGAACAATGCTGATGACACACCGATGTTTTAGTTGTTGCTAAGCAACACTTCCTGACCAAGGACTTTTCAGTCTCTCATGCTCTTGCCAGTGAGGAGGGGCACCAGAAGCCAGGACGGAGCAGAGACAGGACATCTGACCCAAACTAGCCAAAGGGGTATTCCATACCAAAGGATGTCATGCCCAGTAGATGAACTGGGAGGAGTTGGCCAGGTGGGGCTAGGTATTGGTCAGTGGGTGGTAAGTAATTGTATTGTGCATCACTTGTCTTTCTCGGGGTTTATTCCTCTATTTTGTTTATTATCATATATTATTATACTTGACTTCATTTCAGTTATTAACCTGTTCCTATCTCAACTCATGGGTTCTGCTTTTTTTCAATTCTCCTCTCCATCCCACTGGGGAAGGGGAGTGAGTGACCAGCTTCATGGAACTTAGTTGCCAGTTGGGGACACACAGATGACTCAAGATCAAGAGAAGGGAACCCCTAAAGGCACTGTCCTCCAGGAGTTCAAATCTTTATATCTTAACATAAACTATTAAAATACTTTCTTCAGTTGGCCTACCATTATCTAAAGACTTACGTGTTTCAAAATGCTGGGTGTGTTCCCATATCCCTCATCACTCTAGTGAAGGTGTCACTATTCTTCCTATAGCATATAATTTGTCAGTAAAAAAAACAGCCTAGTGTCCCCAGAGGGCAGAAATTCCTTGTCGAAGGGCACCCCCACTGGCAACAAATGGGAACTGATCCAACTTGATCCAATAGAGATGTGCATGAAGCTCCAACTCCTACCCACTACCTGGGATAAGTTACCCTGGGAATACTTGTTACTTGAAAGCAGGCACAACATGCTACATGGGACAGAGTAATTGTACCAAAGCTATTAATTGTCATTGATTGTCTAATGATACTAGATGTTTATTTGATAGCTCACAAAACTGTGAGCTGACGTCATGTTCTATAGAATCTTGGGAGCCTATTTAAATCATGGACATTACCCCATGTCCTCTGACAACATGCTCTTGTAAAAAGTCCTTCCCCAGATTTCTTGTAGGCCCCCTTTAGGTACTGTGAGGCTGCTCTAAAGTCTCCCCGGATCCTTCTCTTCTGTAGGCTGAACAATCCCAACTCTTGGAGCCATTCTCCACAGCAGAGGTGCTCCAGCCTCTGATCATCTTCACTTCTGACTAGTACAAATAAACAAGCATCCTCATGTAACCCTTCATTCCCTCCATCCAAAAAGATATTAATGGCTCCTTTTATTATTGCAACAACTAACTTGTGACTTGTGTTCAACACCTATTTTGTTATTCTCTGCTCTGAGTATATGCTGTAGCAAACAGTACATTAAAAATGTTTATATTGAGGAATTTTAAAAACTGAGAAAAACTGTATGCTTCTAAAGTGTTTTTAACAAAAAGAAAGGAATTGTACCTTGATATAGATAAAATGCTATAGTAAAGTTTCATCCACCTCTTCAGGAAAAAATAAGTATTGTCAAATTAATGTGAGTTTTATTTTTTCACTTCTGCCTCCTTCCAACATTCTGTGTACAACCCAACCTGCAGCAGTATTTACCTGTCGAATAGAAAAGGTAAAATTGCTTATTTTAAATCATGCTAGTTTGAGCCCTTAGTTTCAGATTTTCTGTTTTAAGTAATATTTGAGTTATTTTAAAATCATTTAGGAAAAACATGAAAATACCAATTGAAAGTGCTGCACTTAATCACCCATCTATGTACTTGTGTATGTATCAGTGTAAAAAATGACCAGGCATTTGATCTGTTAAATATCTCCAACATAAAATTGGCTGTAGCATCCATATACTATAACTTATCTTTTATCTGAAGAGGATTTCCGATTAGTAAAAGTACATGCATATGGTAGAACAGAAAATGAAAGGAAAACACTGCAAGATCATTCGAGTTGTTTATTTTGATCAACCATGTACACAATTTGAGGAATTAAAGAACACAAATCATCCCATCAAAGGGAAAAAAAATCACTGCACACTTAGCACAATCTCTTTGGTGTTAACCTTGGGCTAGATGTACAAGTACAATATAAGTACAAGCTTCAACTACAATACAAACTCTACAGGAAAAGCCTACAGTGTTCTTTGCTTTAAAGAGGGCACTAGTTCTATGGTTCAGTTTCTGACCTTGCTTGCTTCCTTCTCCTCAGCATGCCATTCATTTCTCTGAGTCCTTACAGAGAGGCTTGTCCAGAGTCTCAAGTACCAGTGCAGGATCCTCAGTTGCAGATCTCTGGGGGCAAAGGAAAGGGCGCTGAGGTTCCCTAGAGAAAAGTGCCATTCTTTTCAGCAACATCTAACAGGAGGAAGTGAACTGCTACTCGAGTGCATTCCATGTGAAGTTACCTGCAGTGATTATTTTACGTTCCTAAATAGAAAGCGTCTTCCAAAAGCAAAAAGCTTCTTGTATGCACTTTGGGAAAGACAGAACTCTCAGAAACAGCTTTTCCATCAGACATTATTATTACCTGAGGTGAAAACCTAAAATCACATTTTAACACCTGCCAGATCTTAAATATGTCTTCAATAGCTATTGAATAATAAAACAGTCATAAAAAGGAGAATTTTTTCTCATCACTGAGTGAATGTCTGAGAATATATCAATGTGATTTATTCACATGTTAGCACTAACTCACCATAAATACCTAAGTAAAGATTACAGACTACTTTTTAATTTGAAAAGCTTTATAAATAGTCTCCTGTGAAAGATCTCATTTTCGTCTCCTATCTCTTGTAAATACGTCATCTTTCTATGTTGTATTTTTAACTCATCCTAGGGAAGATTCCTTAAGGCATTTAATGTAATTTGCTCAGTCGTATCTCTTGGTGAAGTATTACTTAATTTTGAGCTTCTGATGAGGCAAATATTTCCATCTATCATTGTGCAGCTCTGCCTGCTGCTTGAATGTGATTCTTCATTCTTTTTCTCAATGTTACTGTCTCTAATTTTTACTTCTTTTTACTTTCACATGTCTTTTGAAGGTATTAACTGCATTCAGTAAGAACATGTTTACATTTCATGTTTCTTTGGAAGCTGGATGTTTCTTCTTGGATATAAATCTTTCTTAGGAAGATTTCATATATTTCCGTTATATAAACAAACAAAAAAAACCAGGAAATGAGTAAGGAAACAACAGCATTATGTGAAATTGTGCAACTTGCATAGTGTCAAGTTATGGATTAACTGAACATTGTGTGAGCCAGTATGGGCAGGATGCAGGAACAACCACAAAATCACAGATGAAATGCAAAGAGTAAATTCATTTCCATCACCTCACCAGCCAGGGGATCCCTGAAGCAGTCCCTGGGCAGAAGCGGGGACATGGGCACCACTGGTTTTGCCTGTTTATCAAGGATTCACACAGGCAGAGTTTGCCACCATGCTCTGATTTTTCCTACAACAGGGCAAGAATCTCAAGCATGTCTGATAGGGTGCCTCTGTCTATCACAGGCTTATGTTATCTAAAACACAAATGTTCTACTTGTCCAACACACAAGGCTAAATAACAATTAGCATATTTGTTTTAAATACCTCAGCTGCAAGTCACTTGGGCATGTTTACAATCCTCCTCGCCAGTCTTCCATTATTTTCCCACAACATAACTCTTAGAAATTAAAATACAATCTACAGTGTTCAGCTTTTTATGTAGAATGCCTTTGTCATAAGTGAGAAAACTCATGGACTGAGATAAAAACCAGCTTAAGAGAGGAGGTAAAGAATATAGAGCCAAGCATAGCAAAGAGAATCACTTGCCACCTCCCACAAGCAGAGTGATGCTGAGCCACATCAGCTCCGCCATAAGTCTTCGAGCAACATCAGCTTAGAAGACAACTCCCCCACCATCCATCTTCTTCCTCTGCTGTTTTTTATTACTGAGCACAGGGCTACATGGTGTGGAACGTCCCCTTGTCTCGTTTGGGTCAGCTATCCTGGCTGTATCCCCTCCCCACCTGCTCACCGCCAGCCCACTCATGGGGGCATGGGCAGATTGGAAAAAAGAGGGCACTTTGAGGCCGGGCAGGCAGGACTCAGCCACATCCAAAACACTGGTATGTCACCTACACTGTTTAGCCACAGACACAAAACACAGCACCATATGGGCTGTGATTTCAAAACTCCATCCCAGTCAGACCAAATGCACCAATACAAGTTGCAATTTAATATGAAGTGAATTAAGCTTAAACCTGGCTAGATTAAGTCTTGTGTTGGTGTCAAACAATCATAATTGACACTTACAAAGCAGGAACGGAACAAAAATAATTATATAGTTAGCCTCAGACAAACATTGCAGTATAAAAAGATACTGAATGTCTTTTATATCCTGAAATGTGGCTCAGTCCTTAAAGCTCAGCTGTGCTTCTGAAAAACAAGATTCCATCTTACTTGTAACCACTTAAATGGTAAACATATCACTAATTTTCTGCCTTAAACTTTGACTTTTTTTTTTTTAATGTTTTGTGGACCAGAAATAAGGTCACTTAAAGCAAAAACATAATGGAGACTACTAACTGAGTATTGGTTTTCAACTCTAGATGAAGAGCTTGAGACACATATAGTGAGAAAATTAAAATATTTTTTTATGTCACGGATATTTAAAACGTCAACAGATACAATAATGCTGGGATTTATAATTTATTGTCTGCAATATCCATTTGGTCAGTTGGGGTTAGCTGTCCCAGCTGTGTCCCCTCCCAGCTTCATGTGCACTCGCAGTATTCTTGCTGGTGGGGTGAGAGGCAGAAAAGGCCTTGATTCTGTGTGATCACTGCTTAGCAGCAGCTAAGACATCCCTGTGTTATCAACACCGTTTTCAGCACAAATCCAAACTATAGCCCCATTCCAGCTGCTATGAAGAAAATTAACTCTTCCCCACCCAAAATCAGCACACTTTGTCTGGAGGTGCAGGTAATATTCAGGGAGTGTGATAAAGAATAAATCAAATTCTGTGCTCCTGTATTAAGATGTATGTTTTCCTGTATTTTAAATTATTCTATTTGTACTTTACAGAAAACATTTTCAGTATTTAACACAAAAATTTGTTTTCCAGTAGCAACACCATCCTTTCAAAGGCACAAAGTCAAATGCAGCTAAGATAAAATGTCTTAATGTTTTCTCTTTGAATTGCAGCTCCCTTGGTTTCCAAATAGCCTTTTGTTCCAACACATACATACCAAAACCATCAGATGAACACATTCTTTTTACACATGCCATGCTACTACCTTTACAAACAAGAATTTAACATTATTGATTTCCTTGTTTATTAACAGTAACAAATACAGTTGATGAATCTGCTTCCTCCTGAACATTTAGACATAAAATTACTTGCCTGATTGCACCAGGCAAGAGCATAAAGCAGACGGTCTCAGATGACTGAAATAAAAGAAGGGACATATGATACCACAGGATATGCAAAACCACTGGAAGAGTCTCAGAATCTTTTTTTTTTTCAGACGGTTGAGTATCTCTGCTAGAAATTTATAATACAGATCATACAGCATTGTGGAACAAATTCAGCACACTTGTAGTTAAACATGCAATAACAGCCAGTAGAGTGGGAATACCCACATCAGGTTAATTTCCCATAGGAAATGCTGCTATTTTGCCAGTTTCAGCTCTATAAACATTTTCCTTCCCACTCTAAAAGATGCTGATACTAATTCCCTACTGGTGTGTAAACCACTTAGAAATAAAGGTAATTGTACAAATGAAACTAGAACCAGATACATGCAAAGCTCTGCAATGCCCAAGTAAACAAACATCTGCTGGGAGGGAAACTTCTGCAGCTTAGATGTAGTGATACTGAAATTTCTTTGTAACTACAGTGGATCAGATTTCAAACACAGACATAGGAACCTAGCACAGCTTAAGAAACCTGCCTGACTTCCCTCCAGCTGCTATTTCAGAAAGTATTAAGCAGGTCCTGTGTCATATTTGCAGGTGGTTTTAGTACTGTGGGATATGTAAAATAGTATAAGCCCCCAATGAACCACTATTTCTAAATATAACATCTCTTTGAAAAGAAGAATTGATACAAATAACACACCAACTACTGCAATATGATAGATACAGAATCACAGAACGATATGGGTTGGAAGGAACCTTGAAGATCATATAGTTCCAACCTCATTGTACCGTTAGGAAACCTTCCATCTCCACTCCTCTTTCATTCCACCTTTAAATACCAAACCCGAACTTTTAACTTGCTTCATTCTTTCTTGCAAGTATCTTAATAGAACCCACACTGTTCTAAATAGAAGAAACTGGAAAAATTTAGGACACGATATATGCATTGATTACCCTGAGTTTTGTACAAAGCCAAGTAATTGAGATGGTGTCTATTCTAAGTCATGTAGTTTGTCCAGTTTGGTCAAAACAAGATGATGCAAAGTGTTTTGTTCAAAGAAAAATAAGTTTATTTGGCACAACATTTTGAACTTTACAAAGCATACGCATTATCCACTCTCTCTATTCTTGTTGGATCTAAAGAAATCTAGATAGAAAGGCTAAGAAAAATAAATAGTAACATGATACTGAGTTTTATTTTTGGTAATTGTACATTCACAGCACATTATTCACTGAAAAAAACCCTAAACCAAAAACTACCAACTCCTCATAATTTACCCTCAAGAAAAGAACAAAAAGGCAGCAGTCCTTCTCCAAGTTTGAGAACCATGGCAAGCCTGCAAAGATGTTTAGCATATATGATCACAGAATCATAGACCAGTTTGGGTTAGATGGGACCTTCAAGATCATCCATTTCCAGACCCTTTGCCATAAGCAGGAACACCTTTCACTAGACCAGGTTGTTCAAAGCCCTGTCCAACCTGGCCTTTGCAAAGCAACTCTCAGGGTCTGTGCTGTAAGTTTTTAAAGTCAAGTTTTCTAAGTTTTCCAGGAGACACCAATGTGACTCAGAAAGACCGATAGGCTTTATTTAAAATAATATTTCTCCTTCTGCCCAGAAAAGTAATCACTGCTCACCAGACAACACCCTGACAGGATGTCAATGCCCTGAAACAGCTAATGAGGCAGCACCAGAATACTCGGAGAAAGTGACATTCAGACAAATGATTTAAGGAGTTTATGTAACTGCTTTACCTTCTCTGATGCTCACTTTACAGTCACAGAAGCCATAAAGCCAATACGAACTTCAAAGTAATTACAGATTGAAGAATGGGGTTGATTGAAGAATAGGGTGGATTGAAGATGGGGTTGATTGAAGAATAGGGTTGTAGATAAGTAACTCCAAGGACTATAGGCTTTGTTAGCAACTACAGAGAAAAGGAAGTGACTAAGATAAGCTTTGCCAGAACCACCTGGTGGTTACTGATATGACAACGATCCAAAAACGAAGTGATGAAGAAATAACCACCAGGGGACCCAAGGCCCACTACCACACTTTAGTGTGCATGTGGGAGGAATTCTCTAGAAGTATGATGTAATGTATGTAATCTAATGAGTATGTCTGTTATCTAATGAATATGTCTGTTAAAGGACAGTATAATTACAGCCTGGTTGATGCTCAGAGGAGACACACTAGGAGGAGCTATACCCCGTGTCTCTCAGCGCCACAATAAGGAATACCTGCTTGTCAACTTAAACTTTCTTGGAGAGTTCCTGGAGATTTCTCTGAATCAAGGTCAGGAAAGCTTTACAGAATCATCCTTTAACAGCACTTGAGCTACTGGGAGGCAGCTGCCAGGTTAATGATATACACCAGGGTGCTGGGCACTGCCAGAACACCTGCTCCTTTCCCTTCTTTATAAGCCTGTGTGCCATTTTGGGGCGCTGCAGGACACGGCCCCAAACAACGGAAGAAGGGCTGTGGCTCAGGGGTAACAGGCACTCACATGAGCACCCAGGAAGACACGCCCCCCAGGAGTGCTACAGTTGGCGCTACCTCGGACGGTGCTAAAAGAGGTTAACATTAACACTCTTATGGTAGAGAACTGCGCAACCCACAACTATACAGGCAGTCAACTCGGCTTACACCACTCTCCTTACTCAGGCAGACAACTGCCTTCAAGAAGACGCCGACGCCTTTGCCAATATGGCGAGCCAAACCCCCATTGGCGCCCGCCACCGTCCCGCTATAGGCAGAGCCGCAGGCTTTCACCGCCCCCTGCTATACGAGGCCGTACCGCGCAGTGGGAACTACATTACCCAGGAGACCCAGCGCTCCCCGCCTACTTCCCCCTCTCATTTATTGCCCTACGTACCGCGGCTTGCTCCCCCTGGTAGGGGGACTAGGTGTGGTCTCGCGATAGTCTGCAGGGCCCGGCCCGGGGCGGAGCGGAGGGGACGCCCCTCTCTGTTCTGCTCCACCCAGCTCCGCGCAGGAAGCGAAACCGACCGAGCGGCTGGGGCGGGCCGCGCCGCGCTCTGCTCTGCCGATACCGTTGGCCTGGGCCCCATGGCGGCCGCGGAGGCGGCGGCCGCGCCTACGAAGGCGGCGCTGGATCGTAGCAGGCTCTCCCCGAAGGAAGAAGGGGAACTGGAAGACGGCGAAATCAGCGACGATGACAACTGCTTTAGGCCCTACGGCTATGAGTCCGGCGGCGGCCTCGTCAGCAGCAGGCCGTACTCGAGGCGCAGGCCGCCTCCCGGCCTCCGCGGGGGCATGTCCCTCTCCTCCTCCTCCGGGCGCCCCTTCCCCCGCTCACGGCACCAGCCCCCGCCGGAGATGGGGCACCCGCACGGCCACGGCGGGTATCGGCCCAAGGACTCGTTCCGCTCCCATCCGCCGCCCATGCCGGCGTCGCGGATGCCGTCGGGATCGCACTCCGACACGGGTCCCCGGCTCTCCTTCTGGGAGCGCAGCCACAATGCCCTGGACCGATTCCGCTTCCGAGGCCGGCCCTACAGGGGCGGAGGGCGCTGGGGTAGGAGCCGAGGCGGCGGCGATCGGGGTGGCAACCCTCCGGGGAGGCCGTCCGTAGGGGGAGGCGGTGCCGGGTTCGGTAGCGGCCAGGGCTGGAGGGAGCCGTCGCCGCGAAAATGTATCCTTGAGACGTGAGGGGGGACGGAGGCGGGAGGCGCTGTGCTCCTGGGATGGGCCTGGGAGTGTCGGTGCCGCGCTACGTGGCCGAAAGCTGTGGGAGGGGACGCTGTGCCCTCCGGCTCTGGCGCTAGGACTTCTATAGGGAGGTCCTAACGGAGAAGGAAGCTCCCCTTCCGGCCTCAGGGCTTGGCTGGGGCAATAAGCAGGCCCTGCTTCTCGAGGAGAGCCTGTTGGGAAGCCGGATTATTGCCGTGACCTGGCTTGCAACCTGGCTGATCAGTCCCGTGTAGGGAAAAAGTATAGCCTGGAACAAAGCCTTACCTGATTGGATTCGAGGTGGCTGCTTTTTTAGCCCGAAGTGTGCATATTGTAAAGCGGGGTCAGTGCGGCAGTTTTAATGCGTATAATTAAAGTGGCTTGGTTGTAAAGCTAAAACCCTAAGCTTGTTAATTTTCCTCATTGGGCAATAAAGGATCCACTGTTATTTCATTTGTGCTTCCAGCCCTTCAGAGGCTGTTACATATAGCTAAAGTTAGCTTTAAGTTGAACTAGGACTGTATACAGAGGGTGGGGTTTATATGGGAGTTTGGGTGATGTAGGAAATGCGTGTTTCTCTATAAAGCCACCCCCAGCTTTCAGCATAGGGCATTCTCTGCAGATTGCTCTTAGATTTGCTTAGGTGACTTTATTAAAATACCTCCTCATTTTCTAGGTTTGATATAGAAGAGACAGGAAGAACTGATGCTGAGTCTAACTTAGGGGCAGCCTGATACTGAAACTTGATGTAACTGCATTGTTGCCTAACTGAAACTGTAGACAAGTATAAAAAACACTGAGAGAAAACGAGTGGTTAAAGCCTGTTCTCCAGGACCCTGCGGTGTTCTGTTGTCCTCTGTACCAATAGTAAAAGGATGTGCATTGCTTGACTCTGCTGGTTGATCCCAGGAACAGGAATTTTTGCTACTTATGCCAGTGCTTAAGGCTTTGAAAGCCACTCATTGGATGCTTGTGTTAATTTAGACGCAAGATTTATTTATCCATGGTAGGATTTTCTAAAAACGTTGGTGGAATATGTAAGCTAGAGATAAAAGAGATGCTTTTAGTCAATCTGAGCTGATAAAATTGCAGCATTACTAAAGTCTTAATGAAAACTGTTCATTGGAAGGTCTGACTTTGAGATGCAGCAAGTAAAGATGTGATTTGCCCAAGGTTGCACAGTAAGATAGTTCTAGTGCTGAAAATGGACTGTAAAGTATCTTAATTTGCCGTGTTGTGCTGAATACCAGAAAATGCTTACTTTCTGTGTAACAATTAATTTGCAGGGCAATCATATTGATCATCCTAAGCAAACCTTGCAAAGCTTGTTAATATGGTATGGAGTCCTCTCCGTTTTAATTAAAAGATCATTCAGAAACCAGTCATTCCATTTTCAAGCCAGAAGAAGGAAATTAAGAAATCTTCCCTGCTCACCAGTACTTAAATTGCACTCTTCTGTTTAAAAGTGATAGAGAAAATTTTAATGTTGTTGCTCTTTAATAGGTGGCATACAGTTGTTTATGGATCATATAGTTAAGGAATGGCCATGATTTTCATTTAATGTAAGTTCTTTCCTGTATTTTTCATATTCTTGCCACCTAAAGGATTCAATATTACAGTATCCCTAAATAGTCAGGTACCCCTTGTTGATACTATTGATGGAGTAGGGGTGTAGTTCATGGGCATGTGACTTCAGAAGAGGCCTTCACATCAGCAGGTACATGGAGGCTTGTGGACTGTAGTAGTATTTGGAATTCCTCCAGGAAAGTGGAATGTTTGTGTGTCTGCTAAGAGAGGGATAGCTTTATTCTTTATCCTTGGAACTAATACTTTGCACAGTGCCTTGCAGGAGTTTATGTATAAATGGAGTAAATGACCCAGTGGAACTCAGGTTGCTTTTCTTTGGGTGTTAGCTTTTAACAGGCTTCTCTCTTTTAATTCCTAGCAGCTTTAACATGAAGATGTTGGATAGTCATTCTGCAGAAATCCTTCCATAGAGAATTCTGGAATTTTCAGCCTGAAATATGTGACAGAAATGTGACTTTCTATTCCTGTTGAATTCTGAACTCTTCACAGTGTACATTTTTCTTCTAACTCACCATTTTTTTCAGTTGCTCTCTTGTTTTGGTTGTAGGATGAAGAATAGGTTGTTGTTTAAAGAATAACCGTTATTTTAATGTGTATATGCCTGTCTGCCTTTCATAGCACTTGATGTAGTCTTGCATTCTGTGTGTAGAACCACGTACAAAAAAATTTCTACATAAGTGAAACACAGTTTCTCATTAATACTGTTCCGGGAGCTCTAGCAATTGTATTAACCCAAGCACAAAACAAGTCTCAAAGCTTTGTCTTGTTACCCAACTCTAGATGACTCTAGAATTTATTGAAATATTTAAGTATTTTCATATTAAATAATAGACTTACTATCATAGATTGTTAAATCACTTAATTAGTGTCAGACTTTCCTGTGACTCAAAATAGCTAATGTCTTTTTTTTTATAGTGATGTGTTGGAAGTGAATTTGGCAAATAGGTTTATTAAGCGGTTTGGTGTTATACTGTATTCTGTGCTTTACCTCACTTATTGAGCTACAGTTGCTGCGTACACCTCTTGGTATTTTCAGCATATTTATAGATTATTTGATTGCTTTCTAGATTTCATGTAGTTTATCTTTACTAGTTTCTTCTTTTTGTGCTGATGCTTGAAAGCATTGTATAGGAAAACATTTCCTGTTACTACAGAATTTGCTTTTGTAGGATACATGCCTAGATACTTCGTACTTGTGTTAGAAGCTAATGTAATGAAGCATCTGAGTTATTGGTGCATGTTGTGAGCAGAAGACAGATATAAAGTTATACTCTTGTAGATTTATTAGGCCTACATTTGGAGGACACCTGTTTTAGCTGTTAGCTTTACTCTCTGTATTAAGAGATGATGTTGATTAAAAAGCATTTTGTGTAACTGGGTGTGAGTCAGCTGTTATCACAGTGGGGTTGATGTTGAAAGTCAAACGAGTTAAACCTGATAAGGTATCCTAAAAGATTTCCCCTCGAGCATAATTATTTTACAGGATAATTTAACTTTTCGAGTGTCAGGTTAATGTATGAGGAAGTGAACCTCTAATAGTGGGAACTTTTATTCTGGATACTTGCCTAAGAATATTTCAGTTTCCTGCTCTGGACAACATGTTGTCAAGAGCATCTATCCCTTGGGCATTTATAGACAGCCTTTTCTGAGTAGTTAGTAATTACCATTCCTGTTTTAGTGTTTTTTGAATGTTTTGGTTGCAGACCTTTAGCTACTTTTTTATTCCCTTCAGTTATTGATTATTCTGTGCCTTACTTCATTTGTTGAGCTACAGTTACTGCAGTGTGTAATTGTGCTGTGATTACACTCAGCATTTTATGAAAGGGTAAAATGAGTGAGAATTAACTTGACTTTTCTCAGAATGTCAAATGGGGAGTTAATACTTGAGTTATGAACTCTGGAAGTCTGATTCTTTGTGATAGGGAATTGTCTCAGCATTACAGCTGTTGTTTCTGGGAGGATGGTGTGAGCAAGGCACATGACTTCTCAGCAATTAATGAAATTCTTGTCATAAGAAGGATATTTAAAATTGTTAGAGAAAATGGTTATTTAAGCTGTCAGTACAGAATAATGGATACATCTTTTGCATGCTGTTCATCTGTATAAAGCATATTTTCCAAGCTAACCTTAAGGTAAAATTAAATATATGGGAATGATCTTAAATTCTATTAGTTTCATTTTAGTCTTCAGTGGTAATATTGCCACATGTTCTTGTCTTAGTTTTCTTGACCAGTAATTCAGCCAAAATTTTTGGAAGGTCCCCATCTAGAAAGCAGAATTACTCTTCTAAAAGTGAAAACTCTGTGGAAGAAAGTTTTGAGGATCTGCTCTTGAAGTATAAGCAGATACAATTAGAACTTGAGTACATTAATAAGGATGAAAAACTGGCTTTGAGCAACAAGGAAGAAAATGAACAAGATGCTGATAAAACATTGAACACTGAGGACCAAGTACCTGTAGATAATAACAGTATTACAACAGATGCTATAAAAGAAGTACCTCCTGAGGAGAAACCTCCAGTTATAGCCTTTCAGGCGTTTGAACTGAAACCTCTCAGACAAAAACTGCCTACTCCAGCTGAGAGGAGCAGATTAAAAAAAGGCAAAGAAGGAACGAAACAGTCATCACAGAAACCTGAAGTCACAGAATCCGGCCAAGGTAAATACTTGTAGAGTTCTTTTGCTTGCCATTACTTATCACATTTATTAGGTGTTGGGGAAAATTTTACTTTGATTAGAATTTTAATTAAAATGTTAAACATTTTAAGTTAAAAATTTGATTTACTTCTGCTATGTGTAATTCCTTGAATTACATAAGCATACTGGGAAGCATGTTTTTGCTTTGGTTTTGTTTGTTTTAAATTTTTTTAATGTGTGTTTTGTAGTCTAACTGATACTTGGCACAAAGCATGAGGACAAGACTTGAAGGTTTTTAGTTGCTGTTATCAGCAGAAATCGTTGGCTTTCAGTGAAAGTTTTCTGTCTGTTTCGCCTTTATTTTTGCAGAAGCAAAATGTCTTTTGTTTGAGTTTAAGATGAAAAGGTAACATTTAGAGACATTTTTCTGCATTTTGTGGCTTAAGCGTTTTTCTCAGTATAAGAGGCCTTTTATGAGAGATTTTCACCAGAATGATTTTGGTCATTACTGATATTTGCAGCTAGTGAAGAAATCATGGGCCAGAAATAGGAAGGATTTGTACAAGAAATGCAGCCAAAGGGTATAATTAGTATCTTGTCTAGGTAGTTCTGGACTGCAGGCCAAAAATAATAATTGCTCAGATGTATGTACCACTTAGCAAGAAATAAGCTGTGTCCAGCTGAGCTGTGGTGAAAGTCCTTGAGCTTACTTTTTAAGTCTGCTCAAAGTAGAGTAGTTAGCTTAAACTTCTTCTGAGGCTTCTAATAAGTGTTTGCTGTGGTTGAGGGTGTGCTTGTGGATATCTCTCATTTGTGTTAGCTAATTTGTCAGTGTATGTAAACTGTCAATTTGAGTGGGAAAAGACAAAGTAGTAAATGGATGGATTAAAAATACAGGTGAGTAATTAGTAGGAATATGAAGAAAGGAGGAACTAGAGCGCTGAAGATCAGAATGATTTGTATGTAACTTCAGAATGAGAATTGGAAGTCAAAGCCTCTGAAGAAACAAAGAGAAAACTGGTAAATAATAGTCAAACCACCTCAGTTAATGTAGCTTTTTTAATGGGAGACATGAAGGAAACAACAGGTCTTGTCCATAGAACTAAAACAGTAGCCTGCAGGAGGAGTAAAAGGTTTTTTCTTTCAAAAACCAAAAGAATCTTAAAAAAAAAAAATACTAAAAAATAGAAATTTTTTGCTTCGAAACTTAGAAGCACTGAAGTTGAAAATACAGTTCATATGATAGTGAGAAACAGATGCAGTAGTATGCACTGTAAAAGCATCTTTATTTTTGTATACCACTCAAATGTATGACAAGAATATTCTGAGAGGCACCGATTTTATAAGTGACTGCTTTTGACAATGTAATGCAAACTTCTAAAGTAGAAAAACCCGTCTGATTTGAGTTATTGCTGGTCCATGTGTATCAGGTGAAAGTATTCTACTCAATTATGCATATATTAAGGCATTAGCAAAATTTGGTTTTCCATTATATTTGTTTTTAAATGGTGTACTGGATGTTTCTCCAGACCTGTTCAAGTTGAAGAACTCATCTTTAAAGTCAGGGAGGTTTGTGTCTCTTGCTAGAATTAATTCTCTGTGGTTCAGCTGTTCTGACACACTTTACCCTATTCTCAGCTTTCCTTCTTGCCCATTAGTCTATTCTGCCTGTGTTGTCCCCTTTTGTCTGAAAGAACATTTTAGTTTGTGCAGTGTGTCCCTGCAAATGTCTGTCTGCATCACAGAGATTACTGTACTGTGTTTCCCCAGTTCCATCCTGTGGACAGAATGGTTCAGATCTTTGGTAACTGTAATGAATTTTTGGAATTTTCTTTTAGAATGCACACATGTGTTAGATGCTGGTTTTCTTCCTTTTATATGTGTGCTTTTAAAAAATGCATGCATGTGCAAACAGAAGACCTCCAGCATTAGCTGTGTGCCATTTTTGTTTAGGTTTAAGGTCCTCTATAATAGTAAAAATATATATATAGTTTAGACAACAGCTTTCTGAGTTTGACCTTTCATAAAATGTTAGGAAGAGTAAAAGCAGTACAGAGTGCAAATGCAAACCTTTTTTACCAATTTGAATTGTGGGAAGGAAATTCTCTTTGAGGAAAGGCTAATACAGGAAAAGATTTCTAAGCTTCTCTCTCAGTATTTATTTCCTTCCCCTGATGCAAATAAACATATGGTTATATACATGAATTGTGTATCTGTAATTTTGCTATCAATTATATCAGTTGCTTCAAACTATAATAATTATGTAATAGTATACAGCATTATGTATATTATATGTAAAATATACAAAATATATATATGCACACTATAATAATCAGATGGATATATGGCTTTTGGGCAGACTAATAATATGTCAACATCTTAATGTTTAGCAAGAAAGCATAACCATTTACTGTGTATTTCCATAGGATAACTCTGTTCTGTTTTTGTTGGTGTGGAATAGAGCAAGTGTGTTCTTAAATGCAGCTTTGTGCTGTTATATTTAATGCTGCAAAAGACTGACCAGTTGCTCAAAATAGCTGCTGGTGGAATCTGAGATGCTCAGGACAGCAGCTGATATAAGGTGGTAGCATAAGACAGATGGCAAGAAATGTTCCTCCCCTTGCCTCCAAATCTGGTTTTTACTGCTTCTTGGGGAAATACGTGTCACCTTTAAGACACAATGATTAGGAAATGACAAATCTTGCCTTAGGCTCATGGCATCATGATGATGTGGATTTCATCAGACATGCCAAGTTTATATTAATGTTTGTTAGTGTCTTCTTATACATAAAGCTACTGCTATATTTTACACTTCGTACCAGTGTTCAAAAATGCAGTATTTTTCTTTTAGAAGGTACAGAAGACAGAACTTCCGAAACATCAGCGCGAAAGCTTAGCAGCTCAGATGTTACATCTGAAAAGGTAAGAGAGTATTCCTCTGTAGATGAGGAATAATTGCATTGTGATACTCTGATGGCTTTTACCAAACTGCAGTCCAGGAATGCTTCAGTAGTAGAAACAGTCTATTCTTAATGAATGGCATTTAGCAGTACAGTAGGATTTTTAAGGTGTCTCTTGGTAAAAATTTTGGGACAGAATTTGAAACATTTTTTAAAAAAAAGGTTATGTAATAATGTTTCCTGACTTTTTGTCTTATTCTTTCTTTTCTCAAGAAGCTGCATGATGATGAGGATGAGATGTCTGAATTGCAACTTAGGCTTCTTGCACTTCAGTCTGCTAGTAAAAAATGGCAGCAAAAAGAACAACAGGTGTTGAAGGAAAGCAAAGAAAAATTAACAAAACCAAAAAGTGTAACACAGAAAGTCAAAGCCAGTACAAAAGCACATTCAACAAAAAAAACTAGTGTTACAGGTAAGTTTAATGTTGCTGAAATGGCTATGAATAGAGTGGCCTCTGAAATAAAAAAAACACCTAACATAATATATTATGTGAAACATTGGGCAGTTAGCCTTTAATCCTTCTAAAACTCTTACCTGCACAAAGCTCTTGAAAAATCTAGCATTGGGAACCATTTAGGTGAAGTTAATCACATATCTTTTTATTTAAAGCCAAGCAAACTTTGAGGAGACAACAGACAAAGACATCAAAAAAGCTGCAGCAACAAAAGGAACAAGACAGGCGTCAGAAAGAAGAAGACCAGAGGAAACAAGAAGAGGAAGAGGAGAGAAGAAAGAGAGAAGAAGAAATCAGGAAAATTAGGGACCTCTCAAATCATGAAGAGCAGTACAATCGATTTATGAAACTAATTGGAGGAAAGAGGAGATCAAGAAGCAGGGTAACAAATCTGTTATATGGTGTTCAGGCATTATATTTGGGATTGAGGGATTTCTGTCTTGCCCATACTGGTTCTGTCTCATGTGTGTCCATCATTCTCCATCCCTCCTACTCCCCAAAAAGAGCAAAAGCTTGAAGTATTTCAGTGTTCACAGTGTTCTAATCCAATGCTAGATAGGCATTCCCTTTGGATTTTGTAAGATCAGTTTTGTGCGAGTTGTATATTTGGAAGTCAGTGGTATTTTCCTTCTAAAGGCATTTTGAATGTTGCAAGCAAAGAGCAGCCTGTAATTTGACACAAACCAATCAGCCAGACTTCCTTTGCTTTCTTCTCTTAGACTGCAGTTTTTTCTCTACATCTTCAAACTTATGTCTGCACAACTTCAGTGGCCTGCTTCTTTCAAAATGTCATCTGGCATTTGGTTTCTTTGTAGTACCTTTTTAATTTGTCAAGGTACCAGATACGTTCAGGCACAAAACATAATTAATTCAACCTCATTACAGGATGACACAACTGTGTCAAATTCACGAAGGAGTAGGGTTACTGCAGTGGTCATGCTGCACTTGTAGGCTGTCTTCATTCTCTTGAGATTAGCAAAAGGCACTTGAACTGCTAATGTTCTATTTCTAAAACATTGGTACCTTACAAAGAAAATGGCTGTTATGTCAGCATTAATTCTTCCATCATGAGATGAAAGAATTCAGCACGAATGGTTCTTTGTTGTGGCTTAAACCACAACAGAGCAGTACAGCTGCTGCAGCTAGATGCTTCAAGTGCTTGGAACTACTGATGCTAGAAGGAAAAATGAAACTACAGCTAAGGGAATTGGCACTCCCTGATTTGAGGTCATGTTACAGGGAAATTCCATTTATAATAATGAGTGAAAAACTGAGGCTAAAAGTATTTAAACAGTAGGAATTCTAAAAGCTAGCAAAATGTCTACTATATGCCTTTGAAAGATACAAATTGAGGAGTCTTAAGAAGTCATGCTTACCTGTTCTGCCTATGTTCAGTGTTCACTGAATATTGATTGGCATCTGTATGATGTTAGGCATTCTTTAAACAATCTGATACATTAGTTGTCATTCTCTAGACACATTTCAGTGTGGTATGTGACTCTTCTGGGACAGTAAAAGGATTCTCCACCTGAGATAACAGTGATAGAACAATCAGAACATGTTTCACCTAAACACATAGCTGCTGTCATAGTGAAGATACTTGTGCCATTTTGTATTGTTTCTAACAAGGGCAGTTGAAGTGTTCTTGGTAACTGCCATGACAGCTAAACAGAAGTAATAAAGTATTCTTTCAGTGTTTCAGAAATACGTATTTAGCCATTGAAATTTACAGGTAGATAATGACTTGATAGGTATTTAAAAATTGCTTCTGTCTATCATGACCACCCCTCTCTTAAGAGATCCAGTTTTAAAACTGTTAATTTGGCAAGTTACTACCAGCAGTGGATTTGATTAAAAGGTAATCTTCAGTTTGCTTTTTGTACAAACTAAGTAAATCGTATTTATAAAACAATTAGACCAAATTGCAAGGACCTTTTCCTGAAATTTACTTTTAATTGATTTCTGCCAAAAGAATAACACAAGACCAGCTAAATAAAATCCACTTTTTTTGTGTGTTTAGTCCTCAGATACAGACTTGAGACGATCGGTGGACAAGCAGTCTACAGATAGTGCAGGAGGCATATATCAGTATGATAATTATGATGAAGTTGCTATGGATACAGATAGTGAAACTAACTCTCCAGGTAAGACCTATATAATGTTTTTTTTAGTATGTTGATTGGTAACAATAGTTAAAAAGTAGGAAATGAGTCATCATTTTTAGAAGGGAAGTCTTTTGTAGTGTAGCAGTTACAGAACTGACGTTTTAAGGTGGGTGAATTCTTTTTTAATGCTAGCTCTCTTTGTTCTCCATCTCTGATGTAGAGGTATTGTGAAGGTCTTTGAGGTTATACCGTTCTCATTGCAGTGATGTGGGGTTTACACTTTTACATTTCCAAGCAGCTGTGTAGAAAGTAAAGGCTCTGGTGTTGATTGGATAGACAGGAGGATTACAAAACTGGGTGTTCCGATGAACATTAAGTGAAATGTGAGTCAGCAGCGTGGCTTTGGTTGATAAAGGCGATCTGCAGCGCAGGTTGTAGTGCTATGATTGTAATGGGTTGCTAAACGCTGACAGGACTGTATCAGTTTTCTGGTTTCATAGCAGAAGAAGGGTAGTGGGGTACTAGGAATCTAGCAAAGGGCTTTTTTGACTAAGGCCTGTTTTGATAAAGTTCACTGTGGACTCGAGCACTTGATGCTCTGACCACACCACCCAAGTCTTGGAAGGCAGATGCAGGGACAGTGAGAATGAAGACCCTGGGCCCACTGTAGGAGAGGGTCTGGTTCGAGACCATCTTAGGAACCTGAATGTATACAAGTCCATGGGACCGGATGAAATCCATCCACGGGTCCTGAAGGAGCTGGCAAATGAGGTTTCTAAGCCACTGTCCATCATATTTGAAAAATCATGGCAGTCAGGTGAAGTTCCCGATGGCTGGAAAAAGGGAAATATAACCCCCATTTTTAAGAAGGGGAAAATGGATGAGCCAGGGAATTACAGACCAGTCAGTCTCACCTCTGTGCCTGGCAAAATCTTGGAGCGGATTATCCTGGAAGGCATGCTAAGGCACATGAAAACCAACAAGGTGCTTGGTGACAGCCAGCATGGCTTCACTAAGGGGAAATCCTGCCTGACCAATTTGGTGGCCTTCTATGAAGGGGCTACGGAACTGATGGACAGGGGTAGAGCAGTTGATGTCATCTTCCTGGACTTGTGTAAAGCCTTTGACACTGTCTCGCATGACATCCTTCTCTCTTAAGTTGGAGAGACATCAATTTGATAGGTGGACCACTCGGTGGATAAAGAACTGGCTGGATGGCCGCACGCAAAGAGTAGTGCTCAGTGGCTCAATGTCCAGCTGGAGACCAGTAACGAGTGGTGTCCCTCAGGGGTCGGTGTTGGGACCGGTGTTGTTCAACATCTTTGTGGGTGACATGGACAGTGGGATTGAGTGCGGCCTCAGCAGGTTTGCCGATGACACCAAGCTGTGTGGTTCGGTTGATAAGTTGGAGGGAAGGAATGCCATCCAGAGGGACCCAGACATGCTTGTGAGGTGGGCTGATGCCAACCTGATGAAGTTTAACCATGCTAAGTGCAAGGTCCTCCACCTGGGTGGGAGCAATGCCAGGCACAGCTCCAGGTTGTGCGGGGAGGAGATTCAGAGCAGCCCTGTGGAGAAGGACTTGGGGGTGTGGGTTGATGAAAAAATGAACATGAGCCGGCAGTGTGCACTTGCAGCCCAGAAAGCCAACCGTATCCTGGGCTGCATCAAAAGGAGTGTGACCAGCAGGTCGAGGGAGGTGCTCCTGCCCCTTTGCTCTCGTGAGACCTCACTTGGAGTATTGTGTGCAGTTCTGGTGTCCTCAACATAAAAAGGACATGGAACTATTGGAACAAGTGCAGAGGAGGGCCACGAGGATGATCAGGGGACTGGAGCACCTCCCATATGAATATAGGCTGAGAAAGTTGGGGCTGTTCAGCCTGGAGAAGAGAAGGCTGCGTGGAGACCTCATAGCAGCCTTCCAATACCTGAAGGGAGCCTATAGGGATGCTGAGGAGGGACTCTTCATTAGGGACTGTGGTGAGAGGACAAGGGGTAATGGGTTTAAACTTAAACAGGGGAAGTTTAGATTGGATCTGAGGAAGAAATTCTTTACTGTGAGGGTGGTGAGGCACTGGAATGGGTTGCCCAAGGAAGTTGTGAATGCTTCATCCCTGGCAGCGTTCAAGTTGGGGTTGGACATAGCCTTGGATGGCATGGTTTAGTGTGAGGTGTCCCTGCCCATGGCAGGGGGGTTGGAACTCGATGATCTTGAGGTCCTTTCCAACCCTTACTATTCTATGATTCTATGATTTATGGATGGGAATTGGGAGAATGGAGTTTGTGTTGAGAAGGCTAAAGGAGGCTTTTGCTAGTGTTTTCACCTGCATAGTGGGGCAGTTAGAAAGCAGAGCCAAACTCTTCTGTGGAGTGGGCAACAGAAGGACAAGGGGCAATGCTTAAATTGTAACAAAATAAATTTAGATTATATACAAGGGAAAAATTTGACAAAAGATGGTCAAACACTAGAGCAGGTTAACTAGAAATGCTGCATCTCCATCCTCAAATATACTTGGACAGGACAAGGCCCTTAGCAGCCTGACTTTGGGGGCAGCACTGCTTTGTGCACCTGTGGTAGGCTGTATGCCTCCCAGAGGTTTGTTAGAGCCTAAATCATTTATTGACTCTGAATTTGAGGTGCATTTAAGGTGTTCAGGTTTCCTTGTTCCATGTCAGCATGTGGAGTGTTGAGAAAGCATCATTAAGCATTCTGCTTTGTTGGCCAGCTTTATTCTCTTGCTTCTCATCTTCCATATTTTTTTCTTCCTTTTTTCTCCTTGTTTTTAGTCCTTTCTTGCCAGCCTTCATTACACATTATTAGTCTGCTAAAAGTACTGCACCTGCTGTTTCAGGCACATATACTCCATGAATCTTCTTGAAGCATGTCAAGCTCTAGTTTTATGTTTCAGAATTCAATATCAGCTGTGCATTTTGTCTGCTTCTGTCCCAGTTTGCATTGTATCTTTATGGCCAGTAATCAGGAAACTCGTGTTGAGATACCTCATTTAAGAAGGTAGATTCTTGCAAATTAAATCAAAGAGGGCTAAATCATTCTGAATCATTACTTTAGTAGTACTGTTTGGCTGTACCTGCACTTTGTATATAAAATAGAGAAAGGATAGGTAACTACTATTTTTATATACATGTATGTAAGAAATAAATGCACTGTGCTGTGGCTGGTGTTACCTTTCAAATTGATGCGTAGTAAAAACATTTGTCTCCTGCTGCTGCATTAAACCAGTTGAATAATAAGCATGAGCTGGTGTTTAGTAATTACCTGCCAAATTTCTTATGCTCAATAATTTGTTTTAATTACAGCTTCTTCTCCAGTGCAGCCTCCTTTCTATGAGTGTCCAGTAGGATATTTCCCACCTCCAGTACCACCAATTTCCTTGCCACTGCCACCTCCAATTCCAGTAAGTAACCTTGAAAGGAGTGTGGGTTTTTTTTTAAATGTTGATAATTCTCATTGCATCTCATTTGTAATGCTAAAGTTAGGGTTAAATTTAGATTCTGGTTTTGATATAGTTCTCTGTTTGGTGATTCTGTTGAACTGATAGACTTGGTTTTTGAAACTATTTCATCAAAGTTTTGGCAGATCCAGTTCCTGTTAAATGGAAATTCTCCCTTTTGAACTAAATTTTTCTCTTCATTGTTAGAGCTGTGCTGTTTCATAACAGAAAGCAAAAATTGCCTGAGGCACATAAGGAAAAATTATGAATTGGAATTCTTAGTGCAAGGTAATTTTGCCTCCTGTCTCTAGGCCACATATGTAGATAGCTTATTCTCTGAATTGTTACCTTGTTACATGGGGGGAAACCAGCCAAAAATGTAGCTGATCAGTCCTTTCAAACTTCCTTCATTTTGACTATATGCTTTCTGTCTTCTCATGTAAGAGCTCCTTGGGAATCTAATTAGTCTTGGGAATTTTTTTCCCCACCACTTCTCTTCGCTGAATGACTGTTAGCTGCCTTAGTAAAGCAGTAGAAAGTTGCCATTTCCTGACATGACAGCTTCTGAATTTTTAACTGAGGAAAATGGTAATTTTATTAGCAAAGACAAATTCGTAAAACTGTTTAAGGACTGCTTTTTCAAGCAGTGTGAGCCTGTCTGATCAGCCATGGTTTTGTGGCTTTTTCTGGTTCTCATTTTCATTTATGTGTAGTTTGTATGCCGTCACTACTTTACTATCCAAATGTAAGCTTGTTGCATTATCTTCCAGTAACTAACTGTTCAGCAGTGGCCTTTGACAGTGCAGTAAATCTGCCGCAGTTTGAATTAGTTTTAAACCATAAAATAATTTAGGTCTCAACCTCTGCTAAATAATCGTAAAGTAATAGTCATTTTCATATTTCAAACCCTTGTTTTCCTTTCTATAGCAGCCTGTACCGTCTTTGAGCCAACTTTACACAGAGGGTATTTCTTGTGTTTCTCTTGAGCCACCTCCACCTCTTCCCCCACTTCCCCCTGAAGAGCCTGAACAGCCACCAAAACCTCCATTTGCTGATGAGGAAGAGGAAGAGGAGATGCTCTTAAGAGAAGAATTGCTCAAGTCTTTAGCCAACAAACGAGCTTTCAGATCTGAGGTACTCCATTGTTTTTTAATCTAAACCTCTAGATGGCAGTCTTGACCAAAATTAAATGTAACCTGCCAAGTGAAGATTAAAATATTAAATTAAATATTAAATAAATAAAATGGAAGATTAAAAAAACAAGACTTTTTAATGCTGCCTTTCTGATTACTTAAAAAAAGTCTCTGAATTTCCATCACCCTTTGCCCCCGCAAAAGAAACCAAACCAAAAGCCACCCCAAAACACCCTTTGAATTGTAAGTTACAGCTTGGTTTATATTTATGAAGGAATTATGAAACTTCAAGGTACTAAACATTGAGTATGGATAAAGAAATGAGGATTATGTTTTCTGCAGAAAAAAAGCTTATTATTAATCAGCTGTCAGAAAACAAGCCACTTTGTTGTAACAGCCTAGCAAAAGGAGTTGCCAGAGGTTAACTTTTTTTGGTGTTCTGCTTGTTTTTGGGGTGGGAATAACAGTTTGTGTGTTTAAAAATACAGATTATTTTGACCTCATTAATAAGTCACAGATCTTTTGCAATTGACCTGTGAATAACTGACATGTTCTTGTGTGCCTTTTTTGATGCTGTTGCAGAATTGCAACATTTGTCTAATATGTTTGGATAGTCTGCCTAAATCACAGTTCCAAGACATGTATCAAGCAACCTTTTATGCTTATGTTTGTCTTTTTTTAATAGCTCTGCATAGTGCATGTTTTTATGACCATATTTTTGTTTTGTTTTATTAGGAAACTTCAAGTAACAGTGGTCCATCGTCCCCTCCTGTTCCAGATAACTTGCAGCCTGTGCCAAGAAGCAATCTGACCGCTGTCAGTATTAATACTGTGTCTCAGCCACGGGTACCAAATACAAAGCTTGTTAGAGTACCGAGGCTTCCACGAGCAGTGATCACAGTAAGAAAACACTGTGTTGTTTTTTTTTTTTTTCTATTAATAGGAAGATAAGTTGGAATTGCCCTCAGTTCAAGTGAGCAGCAGACTTGAGGTTTTCTAGTGATGCAGCACAGAATGGTGGAGCATTAAAAAATTGAATTATTCATAGCTTTAATAATCTGTATGCTCTTCTAGAATTTCACACCAAAGTAAAAATATACAGCCTGAGAGCATCAAACATACCAGCACTCATTTGAACTGAGAAAGACTGTAAATATAGTTCAGTTAAATTCTTTTCTGCATTAACACAAACTAAAGGGTGCTGTTCAGTGGTAGTTGAGCAGATCTAATCACTGTGTTGCTAAAAAAGAGATGGTCTTGCTCTTTTTCCCACTCTTGGCCAAATGGTGTCTTCCTTCTCTCTTAAGTGATAGGACTGATGCTCCAGACCTCACTTTAACTTAGTTAATATGCTAAACTGGTTAGAAAACTAACCTAGGGTGGGGAAAAAAGTATTTTTCCTTCTAGGGAGAGTTGGAATTTTTCAGTGAACAGTGTGTGAGCGTCAGAGCAGGCAGAGAAGTGCTGGTGGATGGCATGTCTGTGAGTGTGTTTGGAAGACTGAGGAGAGAGTATTCTCCTCAGGTAGCAGCAGACTTCATTACATTAGCTTAAGCCATGTTTTGTAACTTGACCTTCATTTGAATGGTCACAGGAGGTACGTGCAGCTAGCATTTGATTTGTGATGTCTGCAGTCTTCTTGGTTTGTTGAGAATGTGTTGATGAAACTGTACTGGCCAGACTGAAGCCCATGTAATTGACTGTTTATGGCAGTGAACCATACCTAGAGTCTAATTCGTGGTTATTTTAACAGCATATGTTATGAAGCTTGGTCTGTGGCAGCTCTTTCCCATGCAGATTCTCTAATGCGTAGTATAGTATGATTGAGTCCATACCTTTGCTTTTCTGTCAGTGAATGTCATCTCTAAAACTAATTTTTTTACTAAATTTGAATGAATATATAGTATCTTTCAGACTGCTAGATCACTGTCAAATATAGCTGTAGCTGGCCAGCACCTTTCTTGCTCAAAAATACAGACTGTATGATCACTTATGGTCACCTGATGCTGTAACAGGGGGAAAAAGAAAACAAACCAAACAATACCTTAAGATGGTAGGGACCTGAATGTTCATATTTTTTTGGTCATTCTAAGGCCTACTTTCCTTTCTGTAGGAAAATTACACTCTTAAGCTTAGAATGTATTTTTTTGTCTGTACCCATCTTCATGATCTATTTTAAATTCTAGGTATAACTAGAGTAATTCTTCAATTTGGACATCCTGATATCATTTCTGTCATTGTCTCTCATTTACTTAAGCTTTTTTTAGTGTTCATCTTTTAAATACTAAACCTGTTCTAAAAAAAAAAACCCTTCAATTGAGGGAGTGAAGTCATTCATTAATGGGGGAACATGAGACTTTTGTAAATGAGGGAGAACACGTTACTGGGGAGCTGTTAGTTTGTCTTAGTAACATAACGAAAGTCTCTTTTCATCTGTGCTCTTTTGTAAATGTTAAAAAACCTGCAATGGAAATTCAGTGCCTTTTGCTCAGTTAAAGTTGATGGATTAATACCTTATATTTGAATCAGCTGGGTGTGGAGTTAAGAACCTCTGCTTAGTGAAATAGGCTACAGATACTGGTTTGTTTTTTCAGTGGCATCTGGTAACCCTTTTTCAGACTAGTCATGGACACTTGGAGTCTGTTCACCACAGATTGAAAATGTGTCTTAGAACATTATAGAGAGATTCTGCATTACAGCTGAGGCTATAGTTCCCCTGCAGCAGAAGCTAATCTTGCAGGAGTGTGATGGTAGTTGCCTGGTGTTACTTTACTGATTAAACATTTTGCTGAACCACATCAAAAAATAACACTTGAGAAAAAACACCTGGAGAAAAGTGGGTTTTTACCTTCCTTACTATCAGCTTTTCCTCTAGAAGAAAAAAGGGGAAGGCAGTTAGAGATGGTTTACTCTGTACAACTGTGCCAGAAGCACCTTGGCAGCTTTGGTCTTATAATACTAAAAGCTAGTGATATGAAGGGGTGTATTTGGCACGTGAAGATGAGAAGGCCTTGTGGCATTAACTTAGGTTTCCATAGAGCTACAGACAGTATATTTGTGAGGAGAGGACTAGTGCCTTGTCCTGTCTTACAGATTGAAATTTCACCTATCTGTGCTATGGTGGTGCAAAAATGATGCAGCTGTACATTCAGAAGTAGCAGATAGGATCCTTATTTTAAGAACTGTCTAGAAAGAGAATATCAACAAGAAACAATTGTGGAAATTGGGTATTTTTCACTTCAAAGTCTTTTTTTGTGGGGTGTGTGCTTTTGAAAGACAGAGCTTTGAAGAGGTCTTGTCTTGAGCTGAAGGTTGAATATGTAACTGTAACTGTCCAGGCCTACACTGGGGGATGGGAAGAACAGTTCTGGAAATGGGAACTAGTCGCTTCTCTTCAAGCTCTAATTCCAGAGATTTGAGGTTAATCTAAACTAAATTGTCCACTTGTTTCTTTGTGCTGGAATTGGCAGTCATCCGAACTTCAGTGAGCTGTTTCAGTTAGCGATGTTGTCAAAAAGTGATTAATCTTGTTTCCTTTGTTCTTTATGCACTGTTGGTGTTCTGCCAATTTTAACTGCCTGAGCAGCTCACTAGGGTCAGCTAAGTATAACTGTGGGACAAAAGGCATCACAGCTGTGTGGCAGAAATATGAGGGAGTTCTGGTAGATCTGCCACTGTATTTCTAATTCATATTTGGTTGATTGTTACCTTTCAGTTAGTTAACAACATTGCTTGCAAATGTCAGATGATAATTTTCGCTACAATTGAAATAATTCAGGAAGTATAAGAGTCAAAGGGTTGAGATTTGTATGCTATGACTAAAGAGATCTAAATATGCTGCAGATGCTTGGAAACAGGTTGAAAATGTTGGAGTGCCTTTCATGTCTCATTTCCAAGAAATGGGTATGTTATCTCCATCTTGTAGTGGAGGTGCACAAATGCTAAGGTTTTTTCTTACAACGCAGTAGTGTTGTGCTGCAATAACAAAAGGAGGTAATCTCTTTTTTTCTCTACTAATAAATATGTGCTTAGTTAAATCTGTCTTTTAACTCGTTGCTATAAAACTTCTTCCATTCTTCCTACAGCTTCCAAAACACAAGTCTGTTGTGGTTACATTAAATGACTCAGATGATAGTGAGTCTGATGGAGAGCCATCTAACTCAACTAGCAGTGTGTTTGGAGGACTAGAGTCTATGATAAAAGAAGCAAGAAGAAATGTTGAGGTAAAGTGTCAGCATTTAGGAGATTTATTTTTAATTATTTTGCTTTGTATGTCGAGTTTAACCTTAGAATTTGGTCAAGAAATACTGGATTTCATTAGAAATGGGCGAGAGTGACTCCATTATTCCTGTCTGCCCCGTTACAATGTAATTTGGATTGCGCAATCTAATTAAAATGATTTTATTGGTTAAGATGGCATCCTGGAGATAAAATTTGTAATATATTTTAGTTTCTTTTTTTCAATTAAAATTCAGTGCATCTTTAAGGAAAAAGTATTGGCTTTAAAAGATCTTACTAGCCTTGAACAGCCTTAAGTTTGTGCTGAAATGCCTCTTAAAAATAGTATTTAATAGCTGTATTTTAAAATAGTCTGATTAGTATTGACTTGAACCTCACTGTAACAGGCATCAAAAATCAAAGCCCCTCCAAAATCAGAAAAAGAAAATGATCCAATGAGAACTCCAGAGGCTCTACCAGAAGATAAGAAGATAGAGTACAGGCTCTTGAAAGAAGAGATTGCCAGGTACAACTGAGTTTAATTGTTAATGTAAATTGTTTATTCTTTGTATTTCTTTACTAGTCTATTCCTGTAATTGGAAGGAAAACTTGAGTTTTAAAACCTTGCCATTACCTTCAGGCGTCTCCCCCATTCGATTTTTAGTAAGACAATATAGGAGTCTGAAAAAGTCCTTGGTTTTGAACTGACTTAGTTGTTTGCTTGCCATTGCAGTTGTGGGAAATTATTTTTCTTCTAACTTAAAATCTTGTCCTGATACTTCTTTGAAGATTTTAAAACTATTTGGAGTACCCATTGGAATGTATCTTGAAGCTACTGAACATCTTTGCTTTTAACATTTGTTTCAGTCGTGAAAAGCAACGTTTAATTAAGTCTGATCCACTGAAAAACAGTTTGCCCCCTCCAAATTCCGATGGTGAAGTTGATGCAATTGGGAGAATAGCAGTAGTGACGAAACAAGTAACAGAAGCAGAAGCAAAGCTTAAGAAAAACAGGTGAGTATTTTGTCATGGGTCCTACCTCGTTTGCTTAGCAGGATGAAAATAGTAAATAATCTTTTTGAATGTGTAGCATTTGAAGTGTAGCAAGCAATTGGTTTTCTGTTGTCTTGAATGATAACTATTTGTTTAGTGTGTTTTTCACTACTCTGTACACTTTGAGGGTAGCTTGTTTCAATCAGATATGCCTGATACACATATAAATGGATGTTTCTGCATATTACATATTTTGTTTGAAACTTTTCATGTATACCTTTCCTCTTTTAGCATGCCTCTTCCGTGTTTCTCACCCTTCTTCCAAATTACTGTGGAAAATATAAATGCTTTATGTCCTTCTTCTCTGCTTCTGTTGCCACTTAATTATTTCTGTGTGGTCTTGTTAGCAAACAGGCATATGGTCATATATCAGCTGAAGGACACTTTCCCCTTCCCTTATTCACACCCATCTATTTTAAGTCTTGTTTGCTTTAATGCATGACTTGTTATATTTAATTACTCTGCTGTTGTGCTGTGATACTGTGACTTGGGGTCTACTACTGTGTGTATGTGCCCTGAGGAGGAATTGCTTTCTTGCTTAACAGAAAGAAAGAGCATGTGTGTTTTGGATATCTTTATGGTAATAACAGTATTAAAGATACACTGCTTGCTTACCTTCCCCTGTCCTCATAAGTAGAATGTTGGTGGGAGGGTTGTGTGTGAGGTGTTTATCTGTTTATCTGCTTCTTGTGGTTTTAAGTCCAGCTGGTAACTCAGAACCATGCAGCTGTTCACTCACTCTCCCTTCTTCCCCAGCCCTGCCCCCCACTCCCTGAGGGATGGGGAGGAGAATCAAAAGAATGTAACTCCCATGAGTTGATATAAAAAACAGTCCAGTAACTAAGGTATAACACAAAACCAGTACTGCCAGTAATAAGGGGAATAAGGGGAGAGAATATGAAAGTAAAAGGGGAAAAGGAGAAGAAAACAATAAACAGCAGTGATGCATAATACAATTGCTTACCACCTACCAACCGATAAACAGCCTGACCCAAGAAGTTATCTGGGCCTTCTGGGTAACTCCCCCCAGTTTATATATTTGGCATGATGTGCTGTGGTATGGAATTACCCCTTTGGCTAGTTTGGGTCGGGTGTTCTGTCTCTGCTTTCTTGCTCTTTCCTGTGCCCCTCCTCACTGGCAGAGTATGAGACTGAAAAGTCCTTGATCGTACTAAACATTACTTAGCAACAACTAAAAACATTGGTGTTATCACCATTGTTCTCAGGCTGAAATTGAAAACACAGCACTGCACCAGCTACTAAGAGGGAGAAAAATAACTGTTAAAGCTGAACCCAGAACACTGCTTTATACTGACATGCTGAACATGGAATGCTGGTATCTACTGGGTGTACTACCAGTATTTATTTTCTCATGGATGTTAACTGTCTGGAGAAACTTAGAATGTTGTTTAAGTGAAAAAGAGCTGTGTTCTTAAATAACTAAGGTTTCAGAGGGGCAGCGGCAGCTCTGAAAAACCTTTGGAAGAAATTTTGTTACATGGCTTTTCTACTTTTAGACTTCTGTTGATGAAGGATGAATCTGTCTTGAAACATTTATTGCAACAAGAGGCCAAGAAGAGGGAGAATGTTCGAATTGCTGAAAATAAAATTAACAAACTGGCCGAACAGCTGCAAGCAACAGAGAAAATCTTGAATGTGAATAAGATGTTTCTCAAGAAGCTTCAGGAACAAGTAATGTGAATTCTTTTGTTTTGTTTAGTTTCTTAGAGATAGAAATCTTGAAATGGGAAGGCTGAGTGTTTTGAGGCACTAGGCTTTCTTTGAATTAATCATTGATTCTCATGTCTTTGCTGATTGCGATTGTGTTTTATTATGTGGTCATATCTGAAAGTATGCATTTTCCTTTTTTTTTTTTTTCAGATTCATAAAGTTCAACAACGAGTTACAGTAAAGAAAGCTCTGGCATTAAAATATGGGGAAGAACTTGCTCGAGCAAAAGCAGTAGCAAGTAAGGAAATTGGGAAGCGAAAACTGGAGCAAGATCACCTTGCAGTAAGTCTGCGTGCTTTTAAACCATGCCGTACTTGAAAAGCAGTAGCAGTTTTGAGTAGGAAACCTAGTTCAAATGGGATTTCAGGAAAATAGGAAAACATTTCGAAAGCACTGTAGGAATTCTCAGAATTCAACAGAACAAGAGTTAATCACTTAAGAAGAAAAACTGTTAAAAGCCTATATTCCTGTGCCAGGGGGGTGTCGGTAATAGATAAGTAATGAGCAGCTCCATTCTTGTGAAGGAAGGAAATACTTTAGTATCTGTAGAGCATCAGTGATCTTGTTAAAGCTATCTAGCAAAGATGCTGAAGAGCGGATATGATCTTCTTTTGAAAAAACAAAATGTGGAGTGGGGAAAAAAACCCTTAGATCTTTATGTAAATTTTCCTTTTTGTGTTCTCCTCACCCACCCAACACCACTGTGTATACTTGTTGTATAGCTCACCTTTTAAATGTGACCAGAACTTCTGCTGAAGGTCTGTACATGATGTAGGGTACTTTTTATCGAAAACCTGCAAACCTGCCAGTTACATTGTGTCAAACTCTTGTGGTTTTCCTTCTTTGTTGAAATTTTCTGGCGAGAGTTGAAAATGTGCTTTCATAAACCCTGAATTAAGTATCTTGCCCATTTTTCATTCACCTTCTGTCAAGAGATCAGTAAACATGAAAATAAAAAAAAGGGGAATTTTTTTCCTTTTCAGCCAAACAAAATGTTGAAATTGGAGAACTCCCCTGCATCAAGTCCAAAAAAGCATTCAGCAGAATTGATTGCACTAGAGAAAAAACGACTACAGCAACTAGAGCAGGAGTATGCTCTAAAGATTCAGAAATTGAAAGAGGCCCGTGCACTTCAAACCAAGGAACAATCGAATACTGCACCTCATGCAGAAGAGGAATCTGAATTTGCATTACCTCAGCCATCACTGCATGATCTCACACAGGATAAATTGTCTTTGGACAGTGAAGAAAACTACTTCGATGATGAAGTTCTGTCTAATTCCAATAGAGAACGAAGGAGATCCTTCAAAGAATCCAATTCTTTCACTAAACCAAATCTTAAACACATGGACACTCCAAAACAAGAAACTATAAACAAACTTTCTAAAAAGGCATCAGAAGAGCCTGAGCTATTCCTTGGGTTGAATATTGATGAACTGAAAAAACTTTATGCTAAAGCCGACAGCTTGAAAGAGCTGCTAGAGAAAAGTACTGCGTCTGTAGTACCTAAGGAAGATCTGTTGTGTGGTCAGGTAAATATTTAAAAACATTTTAAAACATGTCTTTATTAGGTGGCATCACAATTGCTGTATATCTGTTTGTTTCCTAGGAAATTTCAGTGGACATGGATATCGATACATCAGAAAGTAAAGAAACTGAATCAAAACCATATCCATTTGAACCATATCATAGTCCTCTTCTAGTATTTAAATCCTACAGGTATGAAAACTGTAGCAGCCTTCTTGAGTATGTGTTTGTGTGTTTTTGTTCAAATATTATTATTCACTGCTTGTCCTGGGTAACTGAATATTAAATAGGAGGCATTTGAAAACAAGGTTTTTATATCCAGTATGAAGGAATCTAAAATCCAAGCAAGAATTAATGGAAGTGTATTTATTATGCAATCTTTAAACTTGGCTAGGATATATGTTTGAGTCAAGACTGAGCCAATCACCTATTTTTGGATTCCTGCTCAGTGGAAGGAGGCATGACTGTAGTGATTCATCTAGACGTAAAGTAGGCACCTGCAAGTGTAATCAGTTTGACACATCTGTGTTCTGACTAGAGAGTTTTGTTTCTACACATTAAATTCTACAAAAGAGTGTCTGGTATTTAAATTGGAGAGTTGAGTCCTACCGTGAGCCCATTTGGGTTTTTTTTATTTTTATAATCTTGATTAGCAAAAAATGGAGGTTGCTATCTATACAGGAGTATTTGTCTTCTTGTAGGTCGTGGCTTCAGTTCCTTAGGGATCTAGAAATCATAAAAGATATAGTTAGATATAGTCTAGCTAAATATTTAAACCATGCATTTGTATGCTCAGTTCAGACTCTTGTTTGCTTATACATTCTAAGATCTGACTTATTTTTTTTACTGATTTTTTTTTTTTCAGGTTAATCTTTTAGCAGTTCTCTCTATACTTCTACTTGACATTGATCTTAGGCTGACTGGAGCCTAAGAGTGCAGCTTCTCTAGAACTAAACTGAAATTCAGTTTCAGTAGTTTACGTTCCCTGCTGAGTTGCTATTGCATTTCCTGTTTTTGTGTGAATGAAGTCCTGTACCTAAGGGAGAAGAGGATGCTAGAACAGAATCTGTTCAGACTGAAAAATAATGTTGTTATTTTTTTTTTTTTTTTTTTTTTTTTTTTCCCCCCTCCCTCTCTTGCTGTTTTCACCTTCTTAACTCATAATCAGTGATACTTTTGGTTAGTAGTAGGGTTTTGGAAATAATGAGATTTAATACAGAAAAAGGGATTATATTTAATGTTTTGCTTAGTTATACTGATGTCATGTCCTGTATGCTTTGTTGCAATAATACACTCTTTTTGTTTTAGGTTTAGTCCGTATTTTCGAACTAAGGAAAAACTGTTCCTCAGTTCATTAACATATAGCAATATGATTGAGCCAAAACAGTGTTTCTGCCGGTTTGATTTAACAGGCACATGTAATGATGATGACTGCCAGTGGTGAGTTGTTCTTAATTATGCTCTCTTGAACTAAGCCTCTCTTCTGGATGTCTGACTCAAAGACGAAAATAGGCGTGCTTTGCAGTTCTTTGAAAGGTCTGGATTTATGAACCTATGCACAAATTCTAGAAAAGAGTGTTATTTGTAATATCCTATTGCATATACTTGATTGGTCAGAAAAAACTCCTTTCATCTAAGCTGTGAAGAAAAGAGGCCTTTTAGCAGTAAATTTAGAAAAGCAGCATGCACTGTTAGAGAATATTTTACCTTTTGGTTGTTCTGTAATTCAGATAGGACTCCTCTTGCTTTATAGCATAATTTCAGACCATCACGAACCTCAGGTAGTGGTTGGTACTGTTGAGTGCACTAGAGATGTATCATACTGCTAACCAGAATAAGGCATGTTCTAAATATTATGTGATTATATTAAAAAATACTGTTGTAGTAGTGGAATTGTAGTTTTCTGTGTAAATGCTGGGTAAGTTTTTGAAGCCTAATGTTAATTATATTAAAAACAGTTTTCTAAACAATGTTGCACAGTGTATTTAAAAAGCAAACTCATATGAATTGGTCAGGAATAAACTCAATTTGGAAACATCTAACTACTGGAAAAATATAATTGGAGTGGACTTCAGGTTTTTTTGTTCTTTCCCCCCCTTTTGGTGGCAGACAGCTTTCTGGATCAGCTTTTAGCTCTTACTGTCAAGCCATAGTTTGAGTGTTTTTAAACACAAAATGATACCCAGTTTTTATAATTACCTTCTTTGACCTGCAAAGTTCTAAATACTGTGGGTTTGTATTAGTGTGAAACAAGTTTGTAGAGGCTTATGTTAAAGAGTAAAGCTATAGAGAAATAATGAAGACTAGGATTAAGTTCCTGATGCAGGCTTAAGTTTAGAGAAGACCTAGACATATTTAACAGGGATTTCAAAGCAGACCGAAGTGTTTTCTGTGGACATTATTTTCTTTATGCCTCACTTGAGCATGTACTAACACTAACTTTCTGGTTACAAGTCTTACTAAATTTTTGCTGTGATAAATCTATTAATTGCTTATTTGTTTGTTTTAGGCAGCACATGAAAGATTGCACTCTTAACCGTAAGCAGCTGTTTCAGGATATTCTGTCTTACAATTTAGAACTGATTGGCTGTTCAGAAAAAAGCACTGATGAGGAAATCAGCACTGCCACAGGTTCTTAAGAGTCTTTTTTTCACTTCTGCATACAGAGATCTAGTTCTGAAGGGAATGGCTTTCATTAAAAGCTCTGGGTGCAAGGACT
The DNA here is from genome assembly GCA_039720435.1 of Amazona ochrocephala. Taxonomy (NCBI): domain Eukaryota; kingdom Metazoa; phylum Chordata; class Aves; order Psittaciformes; family Psittacidae; genus Amazona; species Amazona ochrocephala. The sequence goes on along the minus strand of CM077880.1, from coordinate 41,327,085 downwards.
TTGATGTAAAGCAATGTGTAAGGTACAGCTGCGTCAAAAAATAGGCTTCTGCAGTTGTCCAGTCCTTTGCGGTAGGTGCTCACCCTGGTGTCTTTACAGGAAGAGCATTGATTTTTAGAATATTTAACTCAAAATAATAAAGTATTGCTGGGTTTCAGAGTACTGGGGAGCAGTGGGTGTGCAGTCTTTCCCTCTCCCCTTCCTCACTACTTTTTGTAACCGCTGGACTGGCCTATTCCAGCAGAGCTGGACTTTTATAACAGTGCTGTTGCCATATAGGATAGAGTTGCTAGACAGAATTCTTTCAGTTTTTCATTTCATTGTTCTCATATGTTGAAATGCCATACCTTTGAAGCAGTTAAACTTCATGAATTCAACATAGTTTGTGCTAAATTGCTGTTAAGTTACAATGTATCCATTTTCATTAATGTGTTTACCTGAGATACAAATATTCTTGTTTCAGAAAAATATGTTGAAAAACTTTTTGGTGTAAACAGAGACCGTATGTCAGTGGATCAGATGGCTGTTCTTCTGGCTAGCAACATCAATGAAAGTAAAAATCACGGTAAGTACTTTGGTAGATTAAATAGAGTCTAATTTTGAATCACGTAAGTACCTTAATGATTTTATGAACCAAGAATTTTTTTTTTTGTTGCTGCTTAGTTTATATATCTCAGTATTATAAATTCTGCTGATGGTAAATTACAGGTAGCAGAGCTTGTTTTAAGGCAGTATAGTTTTGCAGTCCAGTTTGGAAAAAATGACATATACTTGAGCACAATTGATTTGAAGTAAGTTGTACCCACAGTATGTTTTTATTTAAAGTCTTTATTAGCAGAGATATTTTAAGCTTGAATACAGTAAAACAGCTTTGTCTACTTTGCTTGTTTGTAGTACCTCCATTTACAACATGGAAGGAAAAAAGGAAATGGAGACCCAGGTATTGGAGAAAACCTTTGGTAGACAGTAGCAGCGGTGATGAGGAACAGTTCACTGGACCTACTAAATACGGTAATCTGGATGTGTGGCACCTGTTAAAAGAGTGCTGGGAGAAAATATCTACCAGCCTCTTCTCAACACCTGATTTTTCAAGTGGTTCTTAAGAAGACTAGTGCTTTGTATAGCTCTCCACTTCCTATTTCCTGAATGCAAACTTTAGTTTGTATAAATCTTTGGGAAAAGTTTGATCTGAATTTGTAGTATTTAAGGAAAAAATATCTAGTATAATGTGTGACTGGATGTTAAGTCAGAATTTTTATTTGCCTGTTCTTAAAAGGAACGTAAGGAGCTATTAGAATATTTCAGCTTACCATTAGGATTTCTTAAATTATTTTTGTTTTTTCCTCCCAGAACTACAAGTAGTAAGAGTTCATATGTCTGGTATCTCAGGTTTGTACAGAGTTAGTATTTGGTGTTTAGGTCAGGAGTTTAAAAAAGCTACTGTTGAGCGGCATTTGAGACTTGGAAGCTTGCTGGAGCGTAAGTAACCAGCCAGTGTTTCACATACGACTCGCGCAGATGGGAGCTTTAGGATTTGTTAACAAATCCTGTAAAAAGGTTTTTTAGAGATTTGTAATTGAGACACTTATTAGTCAGTTATGTCTGTTTCTTAATGCTCCCTAATGAACTGTGTTAATGGATGTCCATTGAAGCAGCCTTTTTACCACTAAACATTCTTGTGTTTGTGTTTGAAATAAAACCAGTTTTCTGCAGACTGTGCAGTTATAAGTTTTAAAGGATGTTGAAATAACCATATTTTTCTCTGGTCAGTGGCTATACTTGAAATACATAAATGCCACCACCCCTTGCGTGAATTGTAGTCTTACAGGTCACTTCTATTTTGAAAAGAAACATTTAGGAAACTACTACTTTTTATTACCTGCAGCCCAGCCCACAGAAAATAAAAAAGTTCCAGATCTTGATACCGTGGTGACTCCAGATGATGTCCGGTATTTTACAAGTGAGACTGATGAGATTTCCAACCTGGAGGCAAGTGTCCAAGAAAACCCCAGTGATGTACAGCTTTGGATTAAGCTTGCATACAAATACCTGAATCAAAATGAGGGGTAAGTCTGCTACATTTTGGATTTGATTTTGTGCTTTCATGCTGTTATGATTGTTTCCTTTCAGTTCTTAAAAAGCTTTCTTCAACAATGCTCAAATAATTTATTGCTTAAAAGCAGACTGAAAAAATAGATTAAAGTTCCTACTGTGCATGCAGTGTAGTATGTGAGTAATAAGTTACACTGATGCTTTATCTTTAGGTAGGTTATGATTCAGAATGGAAGTTGATGGAAAGTAGTGCAGGAGAAACAATAGTTTGTGTCTGAAAAGTGCACAATCTAATGTATTCCCAAGATTACAGTGGAATGCTGTCCTTCCAGTGATAAAGTAGTGGGCTAATAAACTCAAATCGGTTTCTCCTTGACAGCGTGAATTAATTTAGTCAGAAAGCTTTCTTATATGAACAGTTCTGCTATATGGTTTTATCCGTCTAAAAATGTCCCAGTTGAGTACTCAGTTTCATATTTTATAGTTTTTTAACTTGTGGATTTCCAAATTTCTTCATTCTCTGTTCCTTTAAATCACTCCCTAGCATACCATGTTTTTATTGGCAAGCAGATAATTTCAGTAGGAATTCTGTCATGATGGTTTCATTCTATAGATGAGCTTTGATTTTAATAGTGTGGTACATACTTAACAGCTGCAGCAAGGGGTAAGGGAATGGAGAGGATCAGCTCTCTTTTTAAAAGCCCTGTGCCAAACTGTGGATAGTGGAAGATGTAGCAAAACACCATGCATCAGCAGCTGCCTGAACACTAGAAGGGACAGAACTGGCAAGGCCAGTACTTAGAATACTACTAGCAAGTGGCAGGGTGAGAAGAGCACACTTCCTAAGTGTAAGTGTATTTGGAAAAAGACCAAGAAAAGAGCAGAGAAAACCTGATGGAGGCCAATGCATCCTTTTTCTTAAAACAGCTACTTCCCCTATTCCCCACTCTCCTCCCCAGTACTCTGAAGAAATGGAGTTGTTCAGTAGGTGGCAGTGGTGATGGAGGGGGTTGGGAAGTCAGTTATTTTGAGTTAATGTTTTATGACTTAGTTGGTATGATCTCATGATAGATCTTTCAAAGTAAAATCTCCTTTTATAATGGTTTAGAGGCAGCAAAAACCTGCATGGCATGCATAGAAACAGGGAATAAAGTCTTATATTTGACTGTAGAAAGTAAATTAAATGCATAACAAAAATATTCCAACTTACTATACCAAGCCTTTGGTAAAGTTCTCAAGTCTGTATGATGTAAATGCCTTTATATGGTTGCAGCTTGAGACTTCTGCTTACAGATGAATCTTACTCATTTTCAATTAAATTAGGCTTTTATTTGAATTGGCACTCTTTTCCTAGAAAAGTTGTAATTTTTCCATGCATTATAACTGCACCTAATAGTAATCTTTGAAGAATGAAAACTTATTGAAAGTTTAAATCTTTCATAGTGAAGGGGACAGCACATGCTAAAAAAACTGCAAACTGTGTGACTCTTCCATTCTGATAATAAGCATCCATTTCCATATTTGGTATTGTGTAAGTTTTCATGCTAACATAGTTGATATGGGGGTTTTAATTTTTACAGCTCATCGTCTGAGTGTTTAGATTCTGCTTTAAATGTTTTGGCTCGAGCCCTTGAGAACAACAAAGAAAATGCTGAAATTTGGTGTCATTACCTCAAACTCTTCTCAAAAAGAGGAACCAAGGAGGAGGTGCAGGAAATGTGTGAAACAGCAGTGGGATATGCTCCCTCTTATCAACTCTGGTGGACAGTAAGTGAAGGAAAAAAAGTGTATGTGAAATGTTCATGAAGTCTGTATTTCTTTTCTGCTGAAAACCAGTACATATGACAGGGGAATTGTGAAAAGAAGAACACTATAGCTTTTTGAAAACTCAAAAGTTGCTCAAAAAAATGAAGCAATTCCAAGTGCTGTTTGCAGGATACTTATAGAAATTATCACTTTTCCTCAGGTAATAAGTTATTTTTAATCAAGAAGTGGCAGTTCTTATTTTTTTATTATGTAAGCTTGTGTCCTGGGTTCAGCAGTAGCAGTCATTTTTCTCCTTCTTGGTAGCTGGTGCAGCGCTGTGTTTTTTATTTTGGGCCTGAGAACAGTGCTGATAACACCAGTGTTTTCAGTTACTGCTTGGTGATGTTTAGGCTGGCCAAGGACTTTGTGAGCGTCATGCTCTGCTAGGGAGGAGGGGAAGCCGGGAGGAAGGAGAGGCAGGACACCTGACCCAGACTAACCAAAGAGGTTATTCCATACCACAGCACATCATGTCCAGGATGTAGAATGGAGAGCAGAGACCCGGAAGGGTGGTGAGGGTGCATGGTGGGGGGCACTGGTGGGGGTGCATTGCATGATCGGGCTTGATATTGGATGGTGAGAAATTGTGTTCTTTTCCCTTGTATTTTCTCTTGTCATTATTATTATTGGTGGTAGCAGTAGTGGTTTGTGTTATACCTTGGTTACTAAACTGTTCTTATCTCAACCTGTGGGAGATGCATTCTTTCAATTCTCCTTCCCATCCCTCCAGGAGCGGAGGGAAGAAAGAGTGGGGAGTGAGTGAGAGAGCGACTGTATGGGTTTATAGAAGCTTAAACCACGACAGCTTGCAAATTTAACTATTTGATCATTAATATTTAAACAATATTTTTTGAGTTTTAATGTGAAAATTTGCTGTGAAGGAGGGAAGTACGGTTCATAAGGTGAAGGACATCATCCAAAGTTTGTGATTCATGTGATTTTAAACTTTAGCAATGAAGCTTTACTAGTATTCTGATTATTAATATGGATTAATTCTCTCTAGTTTTTGAGTTTGGAAAATTCCTTTGATGGAAAAGACTACGTATGTGGGAGGATGCTGCGGTTCCTAATGGAAGGGACACGGGGAGAAGAAAATCGAAATCTCGTGTCCTTTCAGCTACTGGAGACTCTCCTGTACAGGGTTCACTTAAGCCTATTTACGGGAAGACATCAGAATGCTCTTGCTCTGCTGCAGGTAACTTCCAGGTTCCCATCCCAATAATTGTCTTCATACTTTCAACTTGATAATGCCGGTGACTGTGATAGTGTCAACTTCAGAAGAAACTATTCCTTTATTTGCTGAAGGAATTCTCCTAGAGACTTCTTTTGTGAGAGATGATGCTATTCTAAAATTTGGATATATCTTTGGGTTTTTTTGTTACCTATTTTGCTTTGCAGCTAATAGTCTAAACTATTATGTTTTGAAATAATTCCCAGGGAATTGCTTTACTGTTTGATTTCTGGTAAACTGTAGAAGTGCCTGTGACTATTGTGTTGCCTCGAGTACTCAAATAGTTACTGCTATGGAGATTACCAAACCAGTGGTTCTTGGGAAAGAGCATAGTATGCTGCTACCTAAAAGCATTGCACAGCTCAGTCATGGAGTTATCTTGGGCTTTTATTGTGACTGTAGACAGAATTTAGGTCACTGTTACTGTTCTGTAGCCAAAGTGGTGGATAAAGATGAGAAATGGAGTGCTGACATAAGCCCCTGCTGAAAGTGGCAGCTGCTGTAGTGTCAGTTGCAAGTGGATTCATTCCTACCAGCAGATGGCATGTGTGGCTCGCTACACCCTGAAAGGTTCTCAGTTTTGTGGTTTAAGGCTGTAATGCTTTTGATTATTTTTTTTTTTTGTAGCTATAGTTTAAACAGGGAAGTGTAATGCTATGTTGACTTTCTCCTAAAGCTATCCGGAACACAGCAGTACTTATAAATGTAACTCTGAATGTTTGAATGAAAAAAAAAGGCAAAAAATCGGTTTGTGTCAACTTGATATGGAAATCCAGCATAAATGGGAGAATAACATGTTGGTTTTTTTGCCTTTCCCCAAAGCATTATCAAAAAACCAATTAATTTTTTTTTTTATATTAATTTGAAATGTGTAGTTGAAAGGAATGTCTTGGGGAAAGATTATTTAACCATATTTAAGAGCAGATAATTTCTAAGTAAATGCTATTTCTCAGAGTAGGTAGCAATGTGTTTCTGAAAACTTGAAAGCAAATTCCTGAAATAATTATTTGGCAGGCTGAGTGAGTGAAATATTTTAAAACTTCAGGTTTTGCTCATTGCAGGACAAGTGTCCTGCTGAATTTTGCCTGTATGTGCATGTACTTTAATTCCTGTGAAAGTACATTCTTTGATCATACTACATTTATCCAGAAAAATGTTGACACATTACTAGCCATGAGATTCTGTTCTGTTTTAGGAGCAACTGTGTTTAGACTTCTGTTTTATTGCATGCTGTAATGATTTTTATGTGGGATCTGCCAGGTTAACTGGGCTATTCTAGTTTTGCCTATGGCTGGTAGGAAAATTTGAAGCAGTATCCTTGTTGTCAGTAATGTTTCCAGCAACAGTATGTCTAAAGTGTGTTTTCAGTAGACTTGAATGGCTGTAGCTTAGTGGCTGAATAACTGAAACTTAAAAAAATCCCAACAAAAAAAAAAAAAAAAACCTGAACAAAAAAACAGAAGTCGACAAAAAAACCCTCCACAAAATGCAGTAGGATATAGCAAGCTCAATCCAACTTGTAGATGTATTCTCCAGAGCTGATTATTTCTGTGCAACTGGAAGCAGTTGTCCAAAAATTGAGCAAAAAAATGGAGCACATGTTGGAAGATGCATGATTTCAAAGTCTGCCTCTGTTCATTTTTCCAAATAACAATCTTCCACAGTTTTTCTGAACCCCTTATTAGAAATTACGCGTGTGATTTGAACACAGTCACACATTCACATAAGCCAAATATCTTGATTGATGTAAAGAATTACTGTCTTTTCTGCGGAAAAGATTTGAGAATGTTGGAACTTAATCTTCCTGTTTCCTTTTCTTGTTCTTAGATCTAAAATGTCTTATGGCTGAAATATAATGTATTTCTTTTAACCTTTGCAGAATGCTTTAAAATCAGCAAATGAAAAGATAATATCAGAACATCTTACTGTAAGTGACCGTTGCTTAGCTTGGCTGGCTTACATACATGTAACTGAATTTGGCATTCTTCCTGTCAAGTTCTATGATCCAGCTAATGTTAGTCCTTCAAGGATCATGCAAAAAGAGCCATTTTTAATACCATGGGAAACAATTCAAGATGTGAAAACTGATCCTGATGCACTGTTAGCTATGTTTGAAGGTAAGATTAAGGAGGTAAACTACTTAATACATTACTCACTTGTAAATCAAGAACTATTATCCAACTTCTGGAATTTCAAGGCTGTGCAATATTGCTCATGACTGAGTTAAACCTTTGGGGTATAGATCTGATGAGTGGTGAGGAAAGTCCATGTTCTTGAGTACTTAACTCAAACACACTTTTTCCTCTGAGTTTTTCACCAGTGGGTCAAAGCCATAGCTTTTTCTCTGAACTGTGATATTCTGGCAAGATAAAGACTAATGGCTTGTGGCTGTCTGATTTGGAGCATTTTCTTGGGCTTATGCAAGCATTAAGCTGAGCTTCTGTTCTTGTACCCTCCCTCCCCTCAATAGGATATGTTTCTTAGAAAGTTACTTTCCTGGAAGATTAGTGTGTTCCCTTAAAAGAGATAGAGCAGTGCATGTGTGTGTCTTCACTCAAAGTTTAAGTAAATGGAATATTTTTTTGAGATGTAAAATAAAAATACTAGAAGAAATTGACTTCTTGACTTGTTGTGCTGCCGCAGGTAGACTTTATAATAGCATTTATAAATGTCAGTACTTAGTGTGTTAGCCAGTGGCAGTAGCAAATTGCCTCAGAGAATATATCTGTGCTACAGGTGGTAATGCAGTGTTGGAAATACTCAGGGATCAACTGAGTAGTACAGCTGTGGAAGAGAAGGCAGTCTAGCCATGAGCAGAGTGTTCGTTGTTGGGTAACTTCTTATGCTGAGAAGAAAAATAATGTCCTATAGCAGCTTTCTTTAACTCAGTAGCTTTCAGCAGCAATGCCAGAAATCCTGGAATGAAGTTTTAAATATGGGTATACACTGCTATCTCTAATGTGGCTTTAACACTTCACTGGTAGGATGTTTTCTGCTTTTTAAATGAACAAGGGATAAAACTTCTGAAAGACCTTTGTCTTTGCATTGTGGTGATAGGTGTTAAGAAGGCTTTTCCAAAGATGGTAATATTCCTCTCGTTTTAAGCATTTGCAAAAACAGCACTTTTACAAGTATCTTTTCACATTTGCTTATTTTCATTATGTTAAATGAGACTTTTTATTATGTGAAGGCTTCAGATAACTTTGACATTTGCTTGAGGTCTAACACTTGATTTTGCACTTCTGTTTTGAAGATGCAGTCAAAGCATGTACTGATGAAAGCATTGAGGCCGATGAAAGAATACCTATCTGCTTTCCTCTCTACAGAAATATGCTAGCTTTGCTGAAACTTCTGGAGAGGTAAATTGTTTCAAGACTTTAATTGAAAAATGCAACTCTGCTTTTTTGAAAACTTACCTTTGCTTTTCTTTGAAGGTGGGAGTCTGCTGCACAACTTTGTAGGTCTTTATTGGAGATCTGCCCTAACAACTGTCAGCTCTTGGGGAATTTGGCCACCTTGTATTTGCAGATGGAGCAGAGTGACAGTGCCTACAATGTGTGGGTTGGAGCTTTTGAGAGGAATCCTCAGAATGCAGAAATCTTTTATCAATTGTGTAAATTCCTTGTTTCACAGGTAATGCTCAACTCCAAAACTCATTTTGTTGGTCTGTTGGCTTTATAAAGTTTGTGCTTTTGATTACTCCTCACAATACTGTTGTAATGTCTAGTATTCCTTTATAAAGATGGGAAAAATGGAGTTGATAAGATTAGTGACATGATTAAAGATGGTCAAAGGAATTACATGAAATAATGAAGTTATAGCTCAGATTGTTGTAATTCATGTTTAATATGCTTATTAAGAATAATTTATACTCACCATAAACCCTGTAATACGTTTTGAGCTTTTATCTGCTACCTGCTGACTCACCCAGTTAGACTTGATTCTTGAGAGAATGAAGACAGTGGAGCATTGGGTAGATAGACACACCACTTGTTTGTTTATCGTGCTTGAATTGTTCTTGTCATTTTCAGGTTGATGTCTGGTTTTAATTTTTTTTCTTGTTTAAAAAATAAAACCCCAAAACAGGAACGGTCAAGCAGTGTTCTTCCACTTCTGCAAGATTTTCTGGAAGCTTTCGTTGAGAATACATGCCAACAGCATGGTCCCATGGATCTCTTAAGGTACACTTAGAATGTTTTTTGTATTTAAATTTCAGTAATGTTGTCATTGTCTTGAAAAACAAGATGGTCTTGAACTTCTAAATACCTCTACTTTTAGCTTAGCATGTTTTGCTAAAACTTCAGTTAATTAAGATTTGGTAGTTTATAAGGTTTATACTTGTTGTTTGTATATATACACTAAATTGTAAAACCACAAGCGTTTAAAGATGAAACAGCCAGCAAGTCTAAAGTCTGGATTTGGGCAATGAAAATCATTCATGTATGCTAAAATTGTTATTTTTTTGGGAGGTTTATTCCCCCTCCCCAAGGTAGGAGCCTAAAATTGCATACCTAAAATACTAGATCTTGCAAAACACCTCAGTCCAGAGGTCCAGCGTGTTATTAGTCTATAGATTATTGCTGCAAAGGTACAGGTTCATATCTCTCCTGCTGATCTTCCACTTGAATTTTAGCACATAGTTGTAAGACTTCCTGAAGTTTCGAGATATGCAAGTTCCCTGTAGTCAAAATAAATGCCTCTGAAGGCCTTCAAAGGAAGACCTTCTGTGCTAAAACTTATGCAGATTAGGCTTTAAAGTGTTTATCTCCAAGTCAGGTGTTAGATTTTATTCCTGCTTACATTTTTTTACATTAAACTTAGTCGTGGCAATGCAGTTTAGCTAACTGTATGTAGATGATTGTACCTTACTTGATGTATTTTATGTGGAGAGAGGGAAGTGTGAGATACAGACTAACATTTAAGTTCGTGTATGAGGGTGTATGTGCTTTCTGTATTTCTGTGTAACACTTTCAGTACAAATTGTATCTGGATACAGCTAACTGAAATATAGGAAAAGTGCATCTTTGTTTAATATGTCCCATGAACCGGATTTAGGAACTAAATGTTGCATCCACATAGGACTCTTCATGTAGAGAAATCTTCTAATTTAATGTTACTCTTTTCTTCTGTAGATATCTCTTGAATTTTCCAATGCCAATTGAATTTACATCCCCTGTCTATAAAGAAGATCTTACAGATGATGTTGTGAACCAGCAAATCCCGTATTTATGGCAGATCTACTGGTGAGACTTCCTGTAGTATTTATGAGGAACAGCTCTTGGGTCTGAGTAAATTTCATTTTCAGAAGCAGAGCATTTATTATTTGCATAAGGGTATATCACTTTGGGTTCTTTCAATAAATGATCTGCCAGTCTTTAGAGAACCTACTTGCCTGCTGCACAATAGATACAATGTCATGGAGCTGTAAATTGCACATAAACTTAAGTTCTTCCGTTGAGAAATCTTCCAGAAGCTCTTCCCTATGGGAGCAGTAATAGGGTGCGCATCTCACATGATCATCTTGCGTCTTGATATATAAGAACATGCATTGTTCATGACATACAATGCTTTTTAACTTTTAATATAAACAGTTTGTGCCAGTCTCTTCATGCGAGTTTTGGTGAAGCACTGGATGCGTATGAAGCAGCTCTGGGGGCAGTGATGCAGCAGGAAACTGTTCAGAACATCTGGCTGGAGTAAGTTCTTAATGAAGGAAAGTAAATCAGTCTCAAAGCTATTAAGTGAAGGCTACCAGAACCATCTTTTTTTCTTACTTTTTTTTTTTCTTCCAGTTACCTTGTTTTTGTCAATAGCAAAGTTGTTGGATCCAACAACCAAGTTCAAGAATTCAAGCTTTTTACTGACCTAGTGAACAGATGTCTGGTTACAGTCCCCACACGATACCCAATTCCTTTTAGTACTGCTGATTATTGGACCAATTATGAGTTTCATAATAAGGTAAAAATGTGTCTGTGGACAGCTTTAATTAAACAGACTGATGACCTTTTAACAGGTACCTCTAATTTACTTGTTCAAATACAGGACCTTTTAACAGGTACCTATAATATACTTGTTCAAATACAGCACTAGTAGTATATGAACACTGAGAGCTAGGAATTAGTAGAAAAATGAGTATCTGAGGAGAGTAGCCTTCTGAGAAGAAGGGTATCTAGCAGTGACCTTTTGAATAAAGGGTGTGTAAGGCAAAAAAACTTTATGGCATGTTTTAATATTATGAGTACAGCTGTTAATGACAAACTATTCTTTCCTAGAGAATAGGGAGAATGTGTAAGGGAGGGAAGTGATGGTTGAGCAAGAGGCATCTGCACAGCTGTAACACTGGCAGATGGAAGCAGTATTTAAGCTGTCAGTTTTGATCATAGAAATTACAGTGGTTGAGAAGCAGAAGAGAAAGAAGTCAAAGTAGGTTGAGCACTTAAACAGAATTAAAGCTTGCAAAAATTTTGGGTCTCCTTTTGCTAACATCCAGTGCATTTCTCTTTGTTCACAAAATGCAGGCTGGAAGGGCTGAAATATGTGGTGTTAGCAACTTGACACTAACTTTTTATTACACAAAATGATTTCTGTACCCTTGAGGGATAAGGTCTGTAGATGATAAGGTTGGTAGGTGGTAACTCACTGTAGTTGTAACATTCATAGGTTTTTGGTCATAGTTTTTCATTCCGCTTTTCTAAGCAAGATCAGACAGCTATAAAGTGGATTAATGTTCATAATTCAAATTCTACAGGTAATTCTTTTTTATTTGAGCTGCATTCCAAAATCTGAACATTCCAAAACCTTGGAACGGTTTTGTTCTACCATGCCTACCAATCCTGGACTTGCACTGAGGTATGTAAAAATATTGGTAATCAAGACATGAAGCTGGTTAACATAACTACTGTTTTTTGTGCAAGACATGCATGACTTGCTTTCTACTACAAAAGCTAAGCTCTTCCTCTCTTATTACATGTTGCTTGAGGCATAGCGTGTCTTCTGACATCATCTCAGTCTTTCTTGTATTTGACAGGGTTCTGTTCTATTTACAGAAAGATTATAATTATACAGGAATTAGCTCTGCATTGCACATGAGTACAAGTGGTCAAAAATTCAAGTGTGTAGAGAAATGTCAGGTATCTATTAAAATCTTGTTGGTGTTTAATGAAAAGTATAGTTCCAGCATAGAACAAATAAAGCTGGATACACCGGTGAACAGCTGTGCTGCTACCTTAATGCTTAACTTGACATTTATTTTGCAAAGGTAAACCATTCTTAGTTTTGAGAAAAATCTTATGGGAAACAAAGCCGATTCATGTATTGAGTATCCCACCAGTTCAGACTTGAGCAGGATTTCAAAATGTAGTCTTCCAGGATTAGTGAGTCCATGTTTTACTGTACTCTGCACTGAGCTCATGAACGTTTGATGAATAATTTTGAAAAGTCCCCAGACACTTACTGTTTGTCATCAACAGTGACCCGAAAGAATTCAAAGCAAGACTTGAAATAAGTGTGTGTGGTTGGGGGTGTGGGGAGAGTATGGCATGCCTGCCTTTGGCACACAAAGTTGAATGGCTGCATTTTAAATCAAGTTACGATTCTGTGTAGATGGAACTTGCAGCTTCCTTAGAAAGTGTTGATACTACCTGAAATGGGTGAGCGGAACTGACTGAAGAGTATCTGCTAGCCACATGAGTCTCAAAAACTGTTTAATCTCCTTTCAAATATACACTTACCTTGTGCATGCTAAAAATTGATCTCGTAATATGCCAACATAGCATTTTTCTCTCTGATTTCACACTTCTTGGTTATTCTCTGATAGTGTATCACCTTTTTTGGTTTTTTGTTGTTCTGAGAATGTGCAGTCAGCGCTGTGTATGGTGGCTTGGGTTTATTTTCCTATTTGCAACTCTTAGCTCAGATTAGATGTAATATATTTTGTGTAATATGTTCGTATCTTTGGATTGATTTTCTGTTCCCAGTGATTAGAGCAGTGTTCCTTTCTCATGAATGCCTTTTACAGAATGCTTCTGCAATACTGGGAGGAGAGCAATGTTCAAATTCTGAAACTGCAAGCCAAGATGTTTACATATAATATCCCAACATGCCTGGCCATCTGGAAAATGTAATGCAACAGTCATACATCTGTTTTCATAGATATTGCTTTTGTTTATAAGGTTTACATCACAAAGGTAAATCTGAAATGTCCTTCCAGTTGAGCTTGTATTGGAAGTCTCTCTTTCATTAGCTAATTATTTAAACAGTAACTGTTTGTTACAACAGACAGAGGTACTGTCAGTTCTTTAAAATGAGGAATGGAATCTCCCTCTTGAGAAAGCTTATGTGAGTGGATATTATGAAGATAAATATGAATGGTGTCTTTACGAGTTGCATTTTTAATTCAATTATTGACTTCTGTCTCCCCTTCTCTACCCCCCCCTTTATATATCACAATAGCAGTAATCTCCATTGTCCAGTGATGCTGAACTGATCTTTTTCTTCAGTGTTTGTTCATAATGTGGGAACCACTGAAATTTCTTGCTCATGTAAGGTTGTTTTTTTAAAAAATGGCTATTTTTATCTTTTCATCATAGATTACCATCATTGGAAGTTAGTTTCTTCTCAAGGAATTCTTAGTTCCATTCCACAGTCAGTGTTCTGCCACTAGTGGTGTTTAAAATGATTCAAGAATAAATATTTTCATGTATTTCTTTTTCTCAGAGCCATTGCTGCGGAATGCTTTCTAATGGGACAAAGAGAAGTAAGTCAACACAGCTTACTAAAGTGAATAAGTACAAAATTCTGTCAATCTTTACATGCCTTGGCTTTATCTAAAGCAATGGTCAGCTCTTAAACCCAAGATTTCTGGATAGTTTAAGTACTCTTATGTACAAACAACGAAGCATTTGCCTCAAGTGTGAGAAATATCTTTGGCAATCAAGGTAGACTTGTCGAATTATATCATGAGTACTTGTGCAGCCTTGTTGTGGTGGACTTGTTATACTGGAAGATGCTAATGGCTACTTTTACAAGTAGTTTGAAGGGTGGGTCTGCTAAGCCAGTGTATGTGAAGAGTTTGAGTATTTCCTAGTCCCACCAAAGACACCAGTTCTTTCTCTCCAAAAATAAGAAGTTTACTCATTTGTACTTTGGGAAGGGAAATATTTTCATCACTCTTGATACAAATACAAGAGGTTTTTTTTGCACAGCAAGTGAGTCAGTTTTCAGACAGAGCGGATCTTCCAAGTATTGTTGCTGTCACCTTCAAAACACTCTTCTGCTTGTGGAAAGTGTGTTTGGTGGGGGATTCTTCTGATTCTTCTCTGCTGTATCTGGTTTTGTCATCCATGTAGCAGCTGATTCTCAGCATCCTTTGCTTTTGAAATAGTATTGAAGCTTTAACTGATCCAGAATGGGAAGCATGGCTATTGTTAGATTCACATATGAAATATTTTCTTTCCTTTTTTGCTGTCCTCTAAAAGGACAGTTTTAAAAAGAACATCCCCCAAGCAGAGAGTTAGTTGGTTTGTAAGATCAAATAGCTCACAGTCAGGAGATATCAAAGGCATGGTTGCCTACACAACGTTAATTCTGTCTCAGTGTTGGTTTGGTGTAAGCTGTAATTAGTCACAGATCCCTGCTTCAGTCATTGTATTAGATGGACTTCATTTTAAGGCACTGCCTTTTAGTCACCAGTGGGGCTGATGACTTAAAAGATCTCTGCTTTGTTTGGTTAGACAGTTAGAAAAATGTATTTCATGTGAATCAAAGCAAATGAACCATGTGGATGAAGGCATATGTAAAACATTGTAGCTGGATTACACCCAGAAGAAATCCTGAGCTTTTCTTCTGCAACTACCTGACTGTATGGTGTGGAGTTAAATTATTCAAGCAGGTGCACACAGAAAAGTTGGGGTTTTAGGGGGAGGGGGGCCAAGCCCTAGTTTGGGGTGTTAGTGAGCACTGACAGTTGTTTATGCAAATCAGTGACTGTTTCAGTTAACTGTTTCTAGTAAACAGGTAGGATATTGAATTGTGATTCGGATTCTTGATTTCCTGTTCTTGGAGAACCCTTAATTTGTTCTCTTCAGGGGTCATGTGAAGGTTTGCTAAAATGATTATAAAAATGGGTGTTAGTATTTAAAATGCCAACAGGTACCTCCCCTAATGACTCTGATTCAGGTTGGTACTTCAGATATCAGTAGTTGAAGGAGACTTGAGTGAGTTCTTGCATGAAACATTTTGGTCCTCTATTTCCACCCATAAAACAGTGAAACCATTTTTTCTTTTTAGAGAGTTGCAAAGAAGCACACAGACTGTGAAAGCACAGCTAGATAGATGCTGAAGGAAAAGCCTATGAAACAGTTATTTCCATTGCAGGGTTGGCATGGTATGCAATAAGCAACACCTTGAGAGCTACCTATTGAGCGATGAAAGACAAATAGTGAGCTGCTTCGTTCCCTGAGTGTGTTCTATCCTGTGCAATGAATGAGGCAAGAATCTTGTGAAGAAAACTAGTGTGTCCTCATGCAATTAATCATGCGCATACCAGGGTCAGAATTAAGGTCGGGCATAAACTTGCCTTTGCTTCTAGTAGCAATTTAACACTTTGAAACTTTGTTTTAAAAATGGATTTAAACATTGTTTGCAGGAGATTTCTGTGCTTCAAATCACTCATTTTGAGTCCATGAAACTGTGCTGACTTTTCATAATTGTTTTTATTTTACAGGTCCATCATTTATATCAGAGAGCCCTTCAGAAGTTACCTCTATGTGCAACACTGTGGAAAGATGTAATGTTTTCTCCTTATGATTCAGTTTGAGGTTTCATATAAATTTTCTGCATATCCCATATCCATAGATGTGGTGATGCTCAAGCTCTGGCTAAATCTTATATCTGCTTCCCCATCTCTTACAGCAACTCTTGTTTGAAGCGTCAGAAGGAGGTAAAACTGATAACCTGAGAAAACTAGTTTCCAAGTGCCAAGAGGTTGGAGTCAGCCTAGATGAGCTTTTAAATTTAAACACTTGCAGAACAGAAAGCAAGAATCACTGAACACTGGGTACGGTCAGCCATAAGTCCTATTAAATGCCAAAATCAGTTGAATGATTCTCCAGGCTGATCCAGGCCTAAGATCTGTGTTAAGGCAGATGAGTATTGCTGAGCATATCAAGTCTCCAGTCTGCTTTCCTTGAACCTGGAAACAATTAACGTGACCCTCCTCTGGAACAATGAACTCCCTGTCTGGCCTTGCTTCTGGGCCCTGCCAGATTCTCATAACGCCATCTACGTAAGTATAGTTACTCAAAATGACAGACATTATTTTTTATGTTTTTATTTTCTCTCTTTTTTTTTTGTTTTGCTGTTCCTGATTCACTTGACACTCTCACTGATGCCTGAGAGATCCGTGTTTGGGATTAATTTACTTGGCTGTGTTTACAGTAAAAAGCAAGTAGTCCATCGTGGGGTTTTTGCTTTTTTTTAAAACCTTTTTTGAGACTTTTTCATTACAGGATTTAAAACAAAAGCAGCCGCTCTTAAGGAAAGTGTAACTGCCGTGGCCACAAGTATGCTTCTTGCACTTGAAGGCTCTAAGACGGTTGCTTACTGCCCTTTTCTGCATTGGACTCACGGCAGAGACTATTAGACTTGAAGATTAAAGAAACTATTGCAAATGCCAGTGCATCAGAACCTAAGAGTGGTCAATTATGTGCAATTTTTTGTAAAGAAATTTTAATTTATAATAAAGTTTAACAGTTTAAAGAAAGCTAATATTGATCTGTTTTGTGTTGGTACTACCCTGTAGAATTTCAGGTGGTTTTACAGAGAGGTTTTCAATGCAGGCTGACATTTTAATAAATCTGTTGTCTTTTATTATTTTGAGGTTGAGCTACCTATTGTGGATGTAGAATAACTACATCTCAGTAGGTGTCCTTCTCCTCTTGCCTCAGGTACACAGCTGTTTGTCCCGCAACAACTATTCCTGTCAATAATACCACTTCAGTAATTGAAAGTAGTTTACATTTTGTCGTTTTCACCTTAAATGAGATGTTGTTTACGAAGTCACTACATGCACATTGCAGGGATCTACTGTCACTGAACCAGCAATGAGGCTGTTTACCTCAAACATGAAGACCATGTGTCTGACATCTTCATAAATCACCCATGTAAATGGTGAGATGATTTGGCACAGATGAGAAAAACAGGTAGAAAGCCAACTGGATGTAAAGTTGTTTGTTCACAGGACTTCCAGTACCTTTCAAACCTCTTACTTTATCTGAAGTTGCACATGAAACAGCTCTCAGAGGAAAGTGGGAAATACTGGGTTTCACCTTGAAGAATGGAGGGTGATTCTGCACTTAAGGCCTTTTAGACAACTCTTCCTGTATAACTCAGCTTAAATAAAGAACTTCAACTACCCCCTTCCATGGTCAGGATTTCATGCTGACTCTGCAACTGCTGTCAGAAAAGGTGACTCAAACCCATTAGTTCTTCATTGTAGTGGAGTGGTATCCTAATTTCATCAAGCTTGCTATATGGTTCAGCTCAGAATGAAAACACGAAGACCATGAAAGTGCAGCATTTAATCTTTTTCGTTAAAAACACTTCAAGTACGGTCAATGTCTTCAACTTTGCTGATAACCAGTTCATTTTAGTGGGATACCACTTACTCTTCTGTTAAAGATTGAAAAGCTTACCACTGTCAAGGGTTACAGCACTTTTCATGCTGTCTTACATGTTCCTTATCTTAGGCTTTTCATACACTTAGGACTGTTACTCTGTTACCTTTTTATAACATGGTGTGGTGTCTCTTTCTCAGGAGACCTTCAGCTTTACATTTTTATCAAGGATTAATTACAGGTAGTCTGCCTTAATGGCTTTTCACATACTTGGAGACAAGGGGAGGGGGGACCAAACCTCACAATGCTCTCTCCATATCATTTTAATTAAAATGTTCCTGTTTATATGTGGGCTTTTGACCCAGTTTTGCTTAGCTTGATGGTATGTGAAAATGGCTCATCATAACGGGGAATTGTTCATCTGGGAGCTGGAATGAAGAAGTATGAGGAGCCTGTCAAGTTGGGGTGTTGTTCATCTGAGAGCTGGAATGAAGAAGTATGAGGAGCCTGTCAAGTTCTTAGAGCAACACAAGCACTTCACTAAGCAGGAAACAAAATGTAGTGGTGGGTAACAGAGAACAGCCAGGAATGATCTGGTGCTTCCCCAGGTCTGCAGTTACTGCTTAATCCTCTCTGTGCTTCAGTGTTCTAGTAGTTACAAAGAGAGCATTCCGTTTAAGAAACAAACAAGGTGGTTTCTTTCTGTCACTTCCAGAGCTTCATGAATTCATCACCAGAAAGAGTGAAATTTAACCAAGGTATTAAATTAATCTTCATATTAGTCTTTTAAACCTGCTTGAGAAGGGAGGCTTACTGTAGGATTTTTAACACAAAACTCGCTGCATGTTCTGTGCTTGGTATGGTTACTGGGTGATGAATAGTGATCTATTTAGCCTGAAGTCTTTCTGGAAAGAAAGTCTAGGTCTTTAATAGCAATGCACCACTATGCTATTATTCATTTTCTGGCTCCTGGAAAGACACAAAATGAACAAAACATTCAGCTGCATTTATTAGGAAGAAAAATAAATGGAAATCACTCACAGTTTGTTTAGTACCCTCAATGAAGACCTCCATGAACATAGTCTCATTATTAGCCATTTTAGTGCTCATCAAGGCAATGATCATGCTATGGGCTGGTGCGCTGTTTCCTTTTCACAAAACTTAAAATTTAACCTAGCTTTGTTAGAAATAAACACGCTCTCCACAACTCCAAGGTGAAGGCATGTAGGAAAGTGAGTGCAGAGGGAAGCAATAAGGGCGTAAGCAGAAAGGTGTTAGAGAACTGTTAAGACCTCTATAAGATGACATCTAAATACCTAAAGATATTTAGATAGAAAGGCTTACAGAGGTGAGCCCTTCTGACATAACTGGGACTTGTCTTTTCCTATAATTTTTTTTTCAGTTTGGGGATAAGTAGTGTTTTTCCACAAGACATCTTCTCGCTTGGTTCAAAGGATAAGCCTATTCGTTCTTCTGGGCCCAGTGGTTAATTGCATTTTATATAACAATATTTAGTGGGAATTAGCAACTCTTAAATGCAGACATAGATCCCTTTTCATGTTCTGCAGGCCCTGTTTCAGGTGAAAGATCTGAAAACTCATAGCGGTGTTTTATGTTTGTATATAAAACTTGTAAAAGGTACAGGAAATTTTGACGTCGCAGGAATGTGACCTGAAATGAACGAGTGTGCAGGTTTGCCTGATCTCAATAGCAGCAGAGCTACAAACCTTCAAACAGAGGTATGAAGAGTTTAACAGAACTAAAGAGATGTGGTGCAAGCACACAGGAAGCTGAGAACACAAAATAGCTGCTTTAATTGAACAAGAGCAATCAGCAAATTTCAACCCTACTGTATCAACAGTGTGTAATTAGTGTGCTGTAGGCACTGCCTGGGCACCTCTTGTTCTGCTGCTGAACTCTTGGAAGCCCTTCAGAAGAGCTTCTAGGTTTGCCAGAAGCTTGATGCACTGTCCAGCTTGTTATCTTTAGTTCTTGCCAGCTGCCCTGCTACCTCGTGTAAGTGTTGTTCTCCAGGACACATTACTCTTACATTCTTACAATTAGAGGTCACTACCTAGGGGACTACTTGGCCATCTGCAAATGAGACAAACCAGAGTTCTCACACTGTGACTCACAAACTCTCCTTCTGTGTGCTGCTAGAAATAACTGGTTTCCATTGAACTGTATTAATTTCCTTTCCATCAACGCTGCTTGTGTTTGGGGCCCTGGTGCCTCCCATTACCCAAAGCATAAAAATGAGAAAAGCACCAAACTGCTCTTATTGCTTGGGATTGTGAGGCAGAACCCTGTGATGTCCCCTTCCCTTCAGTGATTCATCCATGCTGACTATGAATAGCCTGCTACCTGCTTTTTTTGGAGTACTGATTTGAACAGTACAAGAGATGTTAGAGCTGTCCATCAGAACCTGACCAGTCATAGGTCACTCATACCAAGTTCTGAACATGAGTCAACAATGTTCCCCTGCAGCAAAGGTGGCCAAGAGCCTCCTGTACTCCACTGGGATGAGCACTGCCAGTAGGTTGAGGGAGGTGATCCTTCTCCTTAGCACTGACGAGGCCACACCTGTGTCCAGATCTAGTTCCCCAGCACAAGAGAGGTGTGGAGCTACTGGAGAGAGCTCACTGAGCTGCCACAAAGAGAATTCAGAGCCTGGAGCACCTCACGTCCAAGGCTGCAAGAGCTGGGACTCTTCAGCCTGAAAAAGGCTTGGGGGAAGATCTTATCAATGTGTACAAAAGGAGGGTGTATAGAGGATGGAGCCAGGCTCTTCCTAGTGCTGCTCTGTGACAGGGCTGCAAGCAGCAGGCACAAACCAAAACGGCGTTTCGGCCAAACATCAGGAAGCACTTTTTCAGTGTGGAAGTGATCAAGCACTGACACAGCTTGGCCAGGTAGGTTGTGGAGTCTCAGTCCTTGGAAGCATTGAAAGAATGACATTCATCCTTGGAGACTTTCAAAGCCATCTGGACGCGGTCCTGGGTAACCAGCTCTGGGTGGCCCTGCTGGAGCAGGGGAGTGCGACAAGGTGACCTCCAGAGATCCCTTCCAACCTCAGCCATTCCGTGGCTGTTATGTGCCTGGTGTACATTAAATCTGTGTGATTTCACCACCTTAGTCTAATCCGCTGCACCTGGCCCTTAATTGCCTTCATGCTCCTTTAGTCAAGGGCAAAAAGCATGGCACCAGGCCAGCAATCCAGGTTCTTTCCTGCCATCCCTGGCTGCGGGACCTGTGAGCATGTGGTCTCCTGCACTCGACTAGCTTTGTTTGCAAATACTTCTTATGTATACAGGAGATTAAGAGCTAGCTATGGTCTTACAGTTTCCTTAGTGTTTGTACTGAGGTGTTCTCCCACTGTCATGGCCTTCAATGAAAGATGTGGCTTTAGTTTTTGTTTAGATGATTGGCAGAAACAAAATTGAAAGTTTTAAACTGAGAAGAATAAGGACACTTGTTGATCTTGTATGGCAGGTGGCTGAGACCCTGCCTTGGATCTGTGAGGGTCAGGTATAGGTTCTCTGTATTTGGCACCTATGGCCTGGGATTAAAATACTTTGAAGGATTAGTAATTGTTTTCCAGTCCTAAGGGTCTGAACAACAACTATGTGGTGAGCAATAAATCCAATGAGAAATAGCAGGATCATCCTTGCTGCTGTTTCTTCCTCCTCCTGCAGTTCTTCGTCTGCTGCTGCTAACCTTTTACTCTAGCATTTGATAAATACAATGGCCAAATCTCTGTAAACAGATGTCAAAATTGTCTGTGACTTCTGCCTCTTCTTCAGCCCTTACCGCTAGAGAGATTATCCATGCCAGGCACAATTAGCTGGGAGTTCCATGCCACATGTTGCTGATGGCATAGTCTTTGTTTGTCAGAGAAAACTGATGATCTACCCAGCATCCTTACCAACTGACAAGTTGAACACACCCCCTTCACCCAAACTCAAGTGTCAAAGGAAGCCTTCCTGAGACAAGCAGAGGTGACGGGACTCAGAGCACTCTTGAGCTGGACTGTTTGCAAACTGCAAACCATGATGACTGTTACAGAGGTGCGATTATCCCAGTAGAGTTAATGATCATGAGCGCATTTCTCCTAGGAATGTTTGGATAGCAATGTATGGATGAGCTGAAATTTCCTTGATCAAGGAAAACTGACTTGTAACATGTTTGAGGAAGCAATTGGTGGTCCCGATGTGGCCTTAAGATATATAAATTGTCAGCTGCTGTCATGGTTGTACTCCTCCAAATCTGGAAGCTGCAGATCTCTGGAGAAATTGTCCCCTCTGAGGTACTCAGGATGATTAAAATGGAGGAGTCCTTCACACAGAGAGGACTGTCAGAGACTCTGACCTCCAGTGAGGAGGAGAGATAAGAAACACGCGCCATAAACAAGCGCAAATAACAGAAAGCTGCCCCTTGGATGCAGGTTAATAATCAGTGAAGGAAGAAAACTATCACAAAATAAAAACACCTTCCTTGCAGAAGCTTGTTTCTCTGTGTTCCTGAGGACCACTTGGCCTGGCCCTCCGTTAGCACTGCTCTCTCACAGCAGTTTGGGATGTTGCCTGGTTTTGTTTTTCCTTTGGACCATAAAGACAACCTCAAGATTTTGGAAATCATGAAAACGGATCATATTTGTTGATTTAATCATTTAATGGGATCAACTTGAATCAATTTTCTGATAAAAGAAAAAGAATAACTCTTGCCTTGCCCAGCACCAGGTCTGTGGATGGGTTCCCCTTCCTCCTCACAGGTAGTTTGTGTCCCATGAAATGTCATTCAGAATCACAGGGCAACAAAGTTTCTGGTTTATGTGAATAAATGAGACGTCTGATCACCCAAACCTATGTCAGGAACCAATTCAGCTGAGAAATGAGTGCATCAGTTATCTGATCAGCTTTTTAGGTTATGAGCAGATGTCTTCCATGTGGACATGGCAGCACAATCTGATTAATGGTGTCATTTCTCCCCACTAGTGATATTTCTTCAGATTTTGAATATAAGGTTCCTAAGAGATGGGCAGATAGTCACAGCAATTGCAAACCCATTTCCCTTTGCAGTTTTATGTTGCCTGACTCTGGTCACATCTCTGCTAGATACCTTCCTGTGCTTTGGTTTTGCCTTCCTTTTTTCCTGTGATAGCCGTTTGCTTATTGAACTGTTGTGGAACTAGTTAAGCTCCATCCTCATGGTTTGAAGGATGCCATTTGTATACCAGCAGAAAAGCACAGGCTGTTTTACCAACACTGATTTTGGTGGCGTAGGGAGAGTACATGGTTTAGGAATGCAGAATTTTCACCAAACTGCGTGCAATCAAACCCATTTTATGTTTCTGGGGCTTACTTGCCAGGTGTTTCTTAAAACCAGTTTTCAGCATCTGGCTAATAAAGTAATTTCCTCGGTGCTGGGAATCATAGAATCACAGAATGGTTTGGGTTGGAAAAGACCTTAAAGATCATCTAGTTTAACCCCCCCGCCATTGGCAGGGACACCTTCCACTAGACCACGTAGCCCAAGGCCCTCTCCAACCCGGCCTTGAACACCGCCAGGGATGGAGCATTCACAGCTTCCTTGGGCAACCCATTCCAGTACCTCACCACCCTCACAGTAAAGAACTTCCTCCTTATATCTAACCTGAACTTCCCAATCTCAAATGGAAATAATCTGAATAATTTTGCTAAATGCCATGTCATGTCTTTGCAGCTGAAAGATTTCAAAGATAGATTCTAAGTGAGTTGAAGATAAGCATCTATATCTCGGTATCCAGTGGAAAGACCGTTAGCTGAATATCTCTACCTATTTATCTGACATATGAGATCTACTAGCTACATCTCTATCCTATAATGGGAGTGTAATTGTAGGTGTGAGCTTGGAGGGAGTGCAGAGAGGTAGCAGCACTGACTTCTACATTTTTCAGCATCTTTCAAATCCTTTAGAAATTTGAAGCAGGTTACTGAGATAGTTCGAGTGCACAGAAATGCACTGTATCTTACCTATCCTCAGGTGAGGGTGTCCTTACGTGTCCTGCCATTTCATCTGAGCCCAGAGGTCATCCTGCCGTTGGGTTTAGGGAGTGGCCAGGAATGATATGAGAGTAGAAAAGTCTGTTGTGCACAGTTGGCCAGTATTTCATGCAGAATATATCTGTTGCTCTAAGAACAGAGCAGGGGTGTTAGCTTATCCTTATCAGTAAGGTGACTTAATGTTTGCAAACAACCCAAGATCAAAATTTGCCTTAAGAGAGGATATAGACGTTAACTGCTGCTTTTCTTTCTTATTGCAAACACTATTTGTTGTTGTCCTACCTGAGTGGCAGATAATAAATCAGAGCATGGCCCGTAACCAGAACTTAACCTTGTGAAATTATCTATGCATTGGCAGTGCATTATCTGTGTGTCTGTTTGCTCTCTGTTAGCGGGAGCATAAAATCCAATCATAAAGCTTGTGGCGCTGCACCTGGGGTACTGGCAGGAGTGACCATATCATGGCTTAGTAAAAAGATGACACAGAGTAAATGGGGAGAAGCCTTTTGCTGCAGGCAGCAGGGCCTTATTGAGCAGAAGGTCGCATAGAAAATAGTGATGCTGTTGTATCAGTGACTTGCTTCAAAATTCCTGAGCTGGGGAAAACTCTGCATCTTTGGAAAAGGGGATGATTTTAAACTGATTTCTCACTGCTCCCACAGCATGTGATGGCCACAGGTTATCTGTGGGGAATGTTTGCTCTTTGAGAAGACAATCCTCATTGATTACTGTATTTGCTGTCTATCTCGTTCTCATCTGTGACCCTTGTAGTTAGGTCGGCCCCTTTTCTCGTCTGTTTGAGGAAACTGTGGATGGGGAAAAGTGGCTGTGGAGCATCTAACTACCAGTCTTAAGGGCAACAATATTTTCTCTTGTATTGACCAGAGTTAACACAGGATCAGTAGGAAGGCATAAGAATGGGTCCTACAAGGTTGCATGAGGAAGTTTTAGTTATGATGGTGTGATGCGGGAATAGCCCATATTTTTCATCCCCTACCCCTTGTAATCATATCTGCCTTTCTCATTTGCCTTCCCCTTTCCCCTGAGGCTTCCTCCTCCCTCTGAAACCTTCTGTGAACTTCCTTTCTCTTCTGGAAGAGATGTTAAGGCACCTTTTTCTGCCGGGAGTTGTTGGATAGATTTTGGTAGGAAGGTCACAAAAAGCCCAACTGTGTCTAACGTCTCTTGTTGGGACAGCAGGAAGGAGTGGCAGTGCATTCCTTACATGGCCATAGATAGACCAACAAGTCTGAAATGTGGTTTCAAAAGAGCAGTGGGGCTGAACTGTGTATGAGACCATCATTCCTGTGAAGTGATTGAGGGAGGATCACCTGAACATTCTCTACACAGAGGACAAAGTCAGTGGTTTAAAAAACTGTATTCACAAAAGCCTTAAGATAGCTGAGGTTTTGCACAAAGACACCAGTGCAGGGCACGCTGAAGGTTTGATGATGGATGCAGGAGATGGTGTATAGCAAGACCGGATTCTGTGGCAGAGGCATACCCCAGCACCGTGTGGACAGCACAGAGACCTCTTCACCTCCTAAGCCAAAGTGTCCAGTAGATGGTAGTGGGTAGAGAACTCGGATGTACCTGGGTGCTCTGAGGCACTCATTAAAGAATTCCCTATGTCTGCTACTACAGAAGGAGCTTGGAGAGGTCAGCATCCATGCCTTTGCTGTCACCAGTCAATAGAACAGTCTGTGCTGACTTTGGCAGAAGCACCCAGTATGGACTCAGAAACCTACAATAAACCTCCTAGTACACAGACTAGGGCTTTGACATACATGGGTTGGTGTCAGTAATTCTCTCCAAGAAAGTTAGGCTTTTGGGGACTTTTTCCCCATTCTTTTTTTTACCTTCCCTGGATACAGAAAAGGAGACAGGACTCTCTTGCCTGTAAAACGATTTTCAGCCAGCAACCCAGGGCATATTTTCTGCTAAATTGTCAGAAATCAAATGTGGAGGCTTGGATAAAGCCGAAGACTGAATTACAGGCAGCAATCTTGTTTAGATGGCAAAGAACTTCTGCTCCTTGTTTTTACAGTATGTCTGATCCAGCTGAGCATTGGGGCTGGCATGTGGCGCTTCTGCACCAGCTCTGAATCAAGTAGTTTAACTTGATAATCAGGATAATTAGTAATTAGGAAATCCTGCTTCCATGTGTATTCTGGTTGTAAAGCCCCAGCATAATCCAATGGATTGTCTGGAGAGCAATGTGGAGAGAGAACGTAATCGCACCATAAATAATGTAAGTGGATTTACAATTGTATAATGGGAGATGGGAAATGACCAGCGGAATTCCTCTGGGAGGTGAAAAGTCAAAGTTTGTGTCTGAAGTCAGCAGGTGAGTGGGTCAGTGTCTGTGAAGTGCCAATGAACACAAACCCTCTGCTTTTATCAGTTGTTCAGCATAATGCTTTTAGAGTGCTATGTTGAGTTGTTTTTGAAGGCCTCGTGCCAGGGCCTTATCAGATCAACCTAGATCAAAGGTTAGGCTTGATATTATATTTGTGTATATTTCTGCCTTTCTTTCTGTCCCATTCTACTTGGCAGTCCAGAGGCTTTAAGTTACACCAAGCGTTTGTTGAAATGGAGCAATGAAAGCTGTTTTATCCAGGCCTTCTCTCACCCAACACGTAGATGGGTGGAGAACACGGAGATACACCACCGGGACCTGAGCTCACTCCCTGTATGGTCCACGCTCTGCTTTCTGATGCAGTGGAGGTTCTAAATCATAACTGGGACAAACATTTCTAGAGAGAATTGTCCATAGAAACTTGGAGTCAAGAAGCCTTGATCCAGCCACGGAGCACCCACTGATGCTGGCTATGGGGGGCTATGTGGGCTTATCCAAAATTGGTTTTTGTGTTTGCTAGATCACAGGCAATTGGACAATGGAGCAGATAGGGAAGTCTTTAAGCAAAGCCAGAAGTCCACCCAGTTGTCTGGGATATAATGCTTCCAGGTCTGCTGGACATACTGACAGGATGTTAAGCCTAAACTCCGGACTCTGTCCCTTGAACCATCTGATTAGTACTCCAGAAACATCGATTATATTACTGGGATTGGGCAAGATATGGACTGAAGCACAGGCTAGCAGTTCAACCTGCTATTAGCAAGCTCTCTGACATGGTTTTGGCCCATACAGGTCTTGTTTGGTGAATTAATGTAGGCCAGACACTGTTCTCTATATGGCTTATGGACAAGACCACTCTGATTTGAGGGGAAGAGGGACTGGAGGGAGTGTAAGAGTGTAGGCCTGGATTATGCTTTGAGGCCAAAGCATTCAGGTTGCTCACGTGGGTTGTCAAAGCTGTTTGCAGTACTGACCATTTTCTTGGCTTCTCCAGCACAATTTCTAATGTTCCACCTGCCTTAAGAGTTTAGAATCAGGAACTGTAATGCTTCCACAGCTTCATGACATCCTTGTCCCAACCCCAGCCTTCCAAATACTCTGGGTTTAAAGCTTACTTTTTCAGACAGCTGAAGAAAACATGAACATGTGCTTTATATCGAATAATATATGATATGAACATATCATATGTTACGGATAGTCATGAACAAAAGTATAAATATGAATATAGATCTGAACAAAGGAAAGTCCCAATACACTTAGTTTCCTTGATTTCCTGACCATTCTTCTGTATGGACATGAGAGTCCTCTGTACATGCTTTTTCCCAGATCTGCTTGGTTGGGGTCTGTTTTCTGTGCCTTTGGCTTTCCTGCTGTAATTTTCCTCAGTGTGGCTGACGGGATCCTTTTCTCTTACAAATCTGGAGCCCTTTGATCACTTTTATCAGTTGATCTCTCCATTGATGATTTCCTTTCTGCAGTTAAAAGTGTTTTGCCTTGTCTGGCAACCATCTTGCTGATCAAGGATGCTGTGTTTTGTATGGAAAACTATTGAAGCTTAATGGATCCCATTGCCCGCCTTGTGCCTGTTTTCACCACCCCTAGCGAGGGAGAGCCTGGGAGCGTTCCTTCCACCAGAATTCCCCAAATCTGCACAGGGAGTTTCCTCAAATTGCCTTTCTGGGCCTTGCGGAAGAGGGATGACTCACAGAATCAGAAACTGGAAACGGAAGGGTTTCACGGCGGCGGTGAGGCTCACTTGGGCACATGGTGGCACTAGGTGCATGGCAAAATGAGCCACCTCAGTTGTACATCTTTGGTGGAAGGGGCAAACGCCTGAGCACTGCATGGCAGAATAAGGAACATAGGTTTGCAGTAGGATGTCTAGGAATACTGTCTTAGCAAGTGTCTTCCTCCATCTGTCATCTGTCATACAAATTCTGCTTCTGATCATATTACACCTGCACATCCCTTGGGACAAGCTTTTCCTGCAACGCTTTCTCATGGCTCCCTTGCAAACAAACCCAGGGCACATTCCTGCTGGCTGATTAAATGATCTGTGGCACAGTTACTGAAAGTCTTGCTCACATTAAAGAAAAATATTGGTTGTTTAAAAGGTGATGGCTTAATTTTCAGCCTGGGTCCTCCTTCAGGATCCTTTAATGGCTGCTCAGCATCACCTTGGCAGCCGAAACTTCGGAGCCATAAAACGTGAAACTTTTAAATTTTTTCCTTATGACAGAGATATTTGGGGTAGAAAATCGGAATGACACAAAGGGAGAGATTTGCCAGGGAGCTCTAAGGGGGAAACAGAGCTGGACAATCTTTTTCTAATTATCGTAATAGAGCGCCATTATCAGAAATGCTCTGTGCTCTGTTGGGAAAGAAAGTTATGTTAATAGGAAACAAAGATATTTGATCCTTTGTAGATCAAAGCACTTTTATGATGCTGCTGTCATTTTGAAAGGCTCTTGGTGTAAGAATGGTGCTCAGTGGACAACGGCTCTATTGTGTGTCACTTATTTACCTTCTAACAAAACCCATCAGACCTAATGTATCATTTATGAGGTCCGATTTGATGAGAAATACTTCACTGTGCCATAAAGCAACAGTTTTTAGGGCTATGCTGCAGTTTCACTGCCTACAAACGTGACAAGTTCCACTATGCAAAAAGGAATATTTGCTATTGGAAATAAAATCTTGCTGAAATCCCCTGAAGTGCAAAAGACTCCTTGCAAAGCCTCTGAATTCCTTTCCGGAAGGGCCTTTGGACTTTCTTACCCATTTGTTTCCTGTTTCTTTATATGGATTTAGAGTTAACCCAGAGAGCTTTCAAGCAGCCTTTTTCCTTTTGTATTTATACTGTGCTTACAGCAGTGGGAATGCTGGTCCATGGCCAAAGCTCTGAAGTGCTCTCCCAACACAGATAATAATAAAAACAGAGAGAGATCGATACTGAGAACAGCTCACCAATGGCTCTCAAAATGGATTTCTTACTGCTGTAAAACCCTCCAGGGACGGGAAAAAGTGTTTTAAGACCTGGAATGGCCTGCGTACACCAGCGATGTTGTGTAAAGAATAATGTCAAGAGGATGGGAAAAAGAGAGAGGATTCATTTCAAGGGAAAGCCTATCAATTCTTGTAGATACAACTGAAATCAGTATCCAGGGACAGAACTAAATAATACTGGTAGTTTTCTTTAACCTTTATTTCCATTGTGTACAAGGGAGGATCACTGATTCCTATTTAAGTGGAGTGAATAGAAGAAAAAAAGTATTTGACTTACGAATAACTTGTCAGCTCACCAAACTTAACACTTGCTGAAGCCAATAAAACACAATCATTTATTGTTTGTGTGCTACTGACCCTTGTATAAAGGTGTTCTTTAAATTATTTTCTTTTCATGGAAATCCT
Organism: Amazona ochrocephala; assembly: GCA_039720435.1. Classification (NCBI taxonomy): domain Eukaryota; kingdom Metazoa; phylum Chordata; class Aves; order Psittaciformes; family Psittacidae; genus Amazona; species Amazona ochrocephala. The sequence goes on along the minus strand of CM077880.1, from coordinate 41,297,571 downwards.
TTGTTTCTGCAGTTATTGTATGTTAGTGCAATGTGTGATTGGCAATTCCTGCCACTGCCTCTGCATCAGCCTATTCTGACTGATAGCACCAATTCCATGAGTGCAGGACACCAAGACTTGGTAATGCAGACCTGGTTATACAGTATATAGCCTATAACAGCTATATGAACAGCTTTAATAACTCATGTTGTTATTCTGTAATTTGAGAAGAAAGTTACTTGAAACTAGGAGGTGATCTCTTAATCAGACCAATGCAAGCAAGAGCACATGTCCCCAAAACTGCAAAGCTTTCTGGAATCCCAGAGGCACATCTTGGGTATTAGCCAGAAGCAGGATGAGAGTGCGACAGAGAGGCATGGAGGGATGGCAGTGAGGAAGTACCGGCATCATCCAGAGAAGCAGGTTTTGTATGAACAGGAAGGTAACAGCTTCTGGGTGAATCTGTGGCTGAACAGCTGCCCAAGCCTACATAAACCCCCACACAACAAAACCAACCAAACAACCCATTGGAAAATCCAACAATATGGAGGATTGTCAGTATACGGGGACAAGGGTATATCAAATAAAGCAAAACTCCTCATACTTTGCATTCACAGTAGGGCATTCACTCAGGGAGCTGTTTTCCCAGTTCATGAATTAAGATGCTGATGGCTGGCTTTTCCACTAGGTTAGTTTGCCACGGTTTAGACATGTTCTCGTTGCCCAAGGAAGCTGTGAATGCTTCATCCATGGCGGCGTTCAAGGTGGGGTTGGACATAGCCTTGGATGGCATGGTTTAGTGGGAGGTGCCCCTGCCCATGGCACGGGGGTTGGAACTCGATGATCTTGAGGTCCTTTCCAGCCCTAACTATTCTATGATTCTATGAATCATCTCTTCTATGTACTTCCCTGGAACAATGATCTTGGACCCTCTTTCGTTTGCTGACTGATGATGATGTTCAGGCAGAGGAGTGCTGTTATCTTGTTAACACTGCAGACTTAAGACTTATATCCTAGAACTGACTCTCTTGGCCACACGAAACTTTCTGGATTCATTTTCATAGTTAACCAGAAAAGAGGCCTAGGAGAGTTTCACAGGCAGCTGTGGTACTTCCTACAGGAGGCAAAACCTGTTTCTAGTAGAACAACCTCCCCAATTACTTTTTTCTTAGAAGGCTGGGAGAGCTCTTCAGGAAACATCGTAAACTGGAAGTGCTGATAATCACTGCAGTGACATCTGTAGATAGTCCTGAGAAGCTGTTGTTATGCATGGAATCAAATTAATAACTGCAGACACCTGTCAAAACAGTGATTACATATCAAGAATGACACCAGACGAAAAAGGAGATGTTTGAAATTTCCTTTGAGAATTAGAGTCCTGAGACTTTCAGGGCCAGTTGGAGAAGACTCTTGGTACATGAATCCATGATACTTAGTGCAAGTCTTTAGATTCACAGATGGACAGTTTTTTCCTTGTTAATGAAGCATGCTTTTTACTTGACAAGTGGAAAACGTTGCCACGTGTGAAAAGATTAAATAGGGATTTTGAGCGGACTCTTTGTCTGTGACTGAGACTTTTAGAAATCCTGGCTGTGGGCCAGCTCTCAAGAGGAATATTCTTAATGTTTGTTTTTTCCTATGACTGAGATTGGATCCTTAGATAATTCTGAAAATGCCACAACAAATTGTTTTATGAAGAGAACATAGTCATATTTCCTATGTCTCCAGAGTCACTGGAGCATGTGCCTGTGATAGTCATTATGTGAACAAGATGTTCGTAATGCTGATACTGCCTTTTCTTTCCAGTACGCTTGCAAGTGTTAGGTGTAACACACGGAGTTCCTTCTACTTTATCAGCATGGGTAAATCCCTATTTTTCTGTAAAATTTCTAATCTCATGTAGCTGGGACTCTTCAAGCAAAGACAAGTAAAGACCTGCTTGAATCAAATTCCTAAGCTTAGTTTAGACAATATACAATAGTACCCACATATTTTAAAAATGACACTATTGCAGAATGACAGATTTGTCCCTTGGTTGGCACATGTTATTGAAAGAGAACATGAGGTGCTTATTATGGTTGGTGGAGATGCTGGTCCTTTTGCTGGTGGAAGCAGTGCAGCTCTGCTGGAGTTTGAGCTGTGTGTTCTCCTGCAGCACCTGAGCTTCTGCACAATCACTGTGCCTCATGGATCTGGAAAGGATTTTCTAACACTGTTGTTGCTGCTGTGATCCTAGTTCTTTTATTGTTATGTTTCCTGTATTCATGTTCTTACTCTTCTGCCTCCACTTCCTTGTCGTCCTAAAGGAAGAGCATTAATTTTGCTACAAACATTTTTAATCATTTAAGCTTCTCTCAAGTGGTTGTGTAATGTGGATTTCAACAAGACCTTAACTTTCAGATAGCATCCTAAACTGATGACAGAGAAATGGCTGATAATGAGATGATTGTTCTAGTGTTTCATACAACAGTCACAGGAAGTAAGTGAAGCCCACTCCTGCAAAGCTGAAAAAGTGATGGTGTAAAGCTGAAAAAGTGATGGTGTAAAGCTGAAAAAGTGATGGCCTCTTTGTATGCATCAGATGAATTTCCAGCTGTTTTGCAATCCCCTGGCCTGTTTCATCTGCCACATAAGGGACTGGAATGAAAATCAGGACACATATGGGAGAATTTGCTGTCTCAGCAGAAGCAGCAGCTCAGCGCAGCAGAACCTCCTCCCTCATGTGGTCCAATGTGGTCTGAAGCCTGCTGGTAACATTCATCACCTGACCTGATGCATGCCCCTGTCACACAGTCGGAGGAGCCAGTCTTGCACGTAGCAATTGTGAGAGGTCATCACTGAGATGCGGACAGCGTGCACAGGGAGCACGATCTGTTCATAAGGGTCTGTGAGGGAAGTTTCGGTCAATGACTTAGTGTTGAAATGAAACATTCTTCTCCCTTTTTCCCCTCCCTGAGCACCTAATAAGAGCACACAACCCGTCATTTACAGTTTGCCAAGAATTTCGGACATTCGGGAGGTTAGCGTAAGTATTACAACTACTTGGGAAGGATTAATTGAGAATGAATGCCATTTTGTGAGGTGTTAGGTCCTGATTAAATGCTCTTTACTGTGTAGTCACATTTTATTACAACTTACATATGTTTGGAACACTGATAGAAAAGAAACCATGTCACCTATTTACAATCACTACACATTTACATTATATTATTTACAGATAATGAATTTAGTAAAATATATGAGCAGAAAATATAGCAAATATCAATATGAAACTGTACAGGGCTTAATCTCACGTCCTTTACTGTGGTTGCATTTCACTGTAACAATAAATACAGTTCTATATTTACACATTTTACTTTAAAAATCTATTAAATGAATTTTAACAATTCCAAGTTAAAAATATCTGATCAAAATATTTCAAACATGCTTATAAAAATACAACACAAAGCCTTTAGGACTTTCTGCAAGCTAAAAAAGTTCTGATAAAAGAAGCTTTCTTTAACTAGCCTTTAGAATTATAACCTTATTTTGCTTCTCAAATCACTTTACAAAGTTCTTAAATATAGCGAGCTGGAAGGAATTTCACTGACATTAAGCAGAGCAGCACAGATAGACCCCAGTTAAATTAAAGCTAAGTAAACACGGTAATAGGTATTGTGCAATGGTTGACTGATCCTCTGTTTAATCCAAAGTGGTTTCAGGCATCCTTCTGCAGCTGTATGCTGCACTGCTTCAAAACCCACAAGAGATAAAGGATTAAGATAAGTTCTCAGCTGACTTTGTCATACATAATTTTAGCATTGGTTCATGTTTTTTCCTGAAGGATGAACATGTCAGCCAAAGTCAACTGATGCCATCTGTAACTGCAGAACTGAAAATAATGCCAGTGTGAATGGACAAGAAAATCAAGGCATATCCACTGTTGGCAACAAATTCTTCATTTGAAAAATCCATCCTTTGAGTCCCAGTAAGTTTTATATACAGTAACAGATGAACAACAGAGATCATCTGTAACTGATTACCATAATTACCGGGCTAGCCTAACCTTGGTAATGTCAAAAATTAGTCTAATTCACCTGGAGGTTGAGTGGCCATTAACTGAGCAGTGAGCACTGCGCTATTAAATGTTACTCCTCAGGGAGCTATTTTTAACAACAAAAAAAGATGAGATTTGTGCACTTGTATGTCTTAAATGATCAGCTCACTCGAGCAAAAGGTGCCAGCTCTGAGAAAAGGATACTGGAATATCCCCTGATGGCTTGGCCAAGGTCAAAGACTGATATTCTAGGGAAGTGAAGGTGGCTCTGTGGTCTCGGATATTTTCACAGTAGACTTGGCAAAGGAAGGCCTGAAGTCTTTCATCTCTAACTGGGATGCTTCTAATGCGTAAACGTACATGCCTTGATTCAGCAAAGTGTTAACAGATTTAGAGCCATAGAGCAACTCTGTATTAATCTAATCTAATCTTTTCCTGAACTAAAGCATCAGAAGTCCCTGAATTGCAGTAGCTGATCCAATACCCTTTTTGGCAATATATTCAATTTGAATTTAGAGATTTTTGGTGACAGATAGTACTATTATCTAATGACCATCACTGCCAACAATTCGCACCTTTATTTCTATGCTGCATATCCCTACTGTCAACTTCCAGTTGATCCCACCAGATTCTTCTCTCTTGAATGAGTAGTCCTCTGCTCTCAAACTTCTGTTTCCCAGAAGCAGCTAGTTATAAAATGTGAACAAATAACTTCTTTCTTAAGATGCTTTAAATCAATGATATTAATATCCATTTCAGTTTCACAGTGTTCTTCACAGCATGTGAATGCAAAGAACTCTTTGAAATATCCTAGTAGTGCTTGCATCAGCAGTAGGAACACAAATCATACAACATCTTCACTCTTACTTGATATTGCTTTGGCTAAGGTTGCTGGCTAGCCTTAGCCAAAAGGACACAGTGGCCTCTAAATCTTCAACTGACTAGTGGCCATGAACTAGAAGTTCTATGCCTATTCTGCAGAAACCTGCAGGAGCTTAATAGGACTGCTCTTCCATTTAGATGACCTGCTGAATGAGGGCAATACACAGATGCTTATAAAAACTATCACGGCACTTAAAAACTATAATTAAACCCAAATTACAATAGTGGGGAGGGGGGGGAAAGGGGGAGAAACCAAGCTCACAAAACCGTACCAGGTGATGCTTTGAAAAAACAGCTTACCAATTCAACGTGCTAATTTTGCTCTTGACCAACTGATGCCTTTCTGAGTAGTGCTACTTTAAAAGACAGCAGCTGATACAACTGCACACACTGCAGCAACTTTCAGTTTCTCTCTTCATCCCAGCGTTTCGGAAGCAGGCTGAGAAGGCTCAAGTATTTGATTTTCAGCCTGCTGCAAGTTTTGTCACTGTCTGTTTCCTCATGTGTGTAACAGTAACTCAGAGGCACTCTCCAGTGTGTATACACACATCCATACCTACTTTTGGGATTAAAAATTTTGTAAACATAGATATTTTCTGGAATGCCACTGAAACTAGCGACATGGAACAAATGCGACTGATGAAAGATTGCAGCTTTCTGTCATTTGATAAGATGATGGCATTAGTGAATTGCTGCTAGGCATATCATATGATATGCTGGCACTTGTGAAAGTTACCAATGCTTGTGTTGAGTCACAAGATTGTTTTTCTATGTCTTCTGAATTCACAGAGATCAGACTAGCATGTTTCGATCTCCTCCATAACAAAGTTTGCTTTTGAAGGCTTCCAAAGTCCTCCTTAAAGTGTGGATTGAAAAGCATATAAAGGAGTGGGTTTAGACAGGCAGGCAGTGGGACAATCACCAGCAGTATCGACTTAATCACTTCTGGGCTGATAAAAGTAAGGTTTAATAAAGAGGAAAAAGATAAGAAGGCCACAGGGCAATAAAGAATGCAATTAGTAAAAAGCAACAAGGCTATATGTTTGACCATAGAGCAATCCCAGATGTTGTCTAGTTCTCCCTTTTCTAAACTACAGTAGAGCTTTGTGTAAGCAATAGTCATTACCAGAAAACAAAGGGAGTTCAACAATACCAGTGCTACCATGTAGCCCATAGCAGTGGGTTCTCCAAATGGTAGTGGTAAACAAAGGGGAGAAACCCCATACTCACTCCCAGTGAGGAGGGGTATCATTGCAATGATTAGTGCCAACATAAAGCAAAAGAAAATGGCAATTTTTATGCTAGCAATGGAAGATTTCGTTTCAAACTTTGTAGCGTGTTTTACAGAGAAGGCACGTTCAAGTGCAGCTAGGGTAAGGAGGAAAATGGAAGCCTCTGAAGCAAAAATGGAGAGAAGCCCAGTTATTTGGCAACCAATTCCACTTTCCCACCGTGCTCCGTACTGAGCAAAGCTACCAAAAGTTGATGCATCCACACTAGCCAGTACTCCACTGGCCAGACCCATCAAGGCGTTTACAATAGCTATTAAACTGATCAACAGTTTTATGGAGGACATATACAGTGGAGATCTGAAAACTGTAGCAGACACCACCGCGTTGCAAATAAAGGTCAAACCCACTATGGTCCACACTCCAATTCGGATCAGCCAGCTACCAAACAGATGGTCACATGGTTTGAAGGGACCTGAAATGACAAAACGAAAAGGTCACGGAAAACCCATTTGAACTAAACACCAATTTTGCACTTTCTAAAGTGCAAAGATTTCATTGCATTGTGCAGATTCTCAGCACAGCCAAGCAATGAGTTTCAGTCCAAAAGGGGTCCTGTGAATTTGCTTTTCCTTTGCAGTAATTTGAGGCCTTGATAACATGCTGCTAAATGCATGTTGCATGTTGTGTTAAATGAGCCTTGCCCTTTAAGTCAAATAGTCTATGGGTTTCCTTTTGTGCCTACCAATACAAGTGCAATGTCAGTGTCCAGTCGGTAGTTTCAAGAAATGCTGTGAAGATTGTCAGTGTGTGAAAAAAGGTGAAAAAGATACCTCTTACTAAACTAGGGCAGGTTGCTATTGAATCCTGGTGAAGTGTGGTGTAATGGGTATCAACAGATACAGCTTGGTTGTCTTATAACGTGATTACATGGATAAAAGGTGGAAGCAAGGACAGGCAGTCTGGGAAGAATACAGGGATGTTGTCTGGGAAGCTAGAGACCAGGTTAGGAAAGCGAAGGCCCAGTTAGAATTGAACTTGGCTAGGGATGTGAAAGATAATAGGAAGGGATTCTATAGGTACATTGCAAATAAAAGACAGGTTAGGGACAATGTTGGCCCTCTCCAGAAGCTATCGGGAGAACTGGCTACCCTGGATTTGAAAAGGCTGAGGTTCTTAATGACTTCTTTGCCTCAGTCTTTACCAGCAAATGCTCTGACCACACCACCCAAGTCTTGGAAAGGCAGACGCAGGGACAGTGAGAATGAAGACCCTGGGCCCACTGTAGGAGAGGATCTGGCTCAAGACCATCTTAGGAACCTGAACGTATACAAGTCCATGGGACCTGATGAAATCCATCCGCGGCTCCTGAAGGAGCTGGCAAATGAAGTTGCTAAGCCACTGTCCATCATATTTGAAAAATCATGGCAGTCAGGTGAAGTTCCCAACGACTGGGAAAAGGGAAATTCTAACCCCCATTTTCAAGAAGTGGAAAATGGATGAGCCGGGGAACTACAGACCAGTCAGTCTCAAAATCTTGGAGTGGATTCTCCTGGAAGGCATGCTAAACCCAGGCACAGCTACAGGTTGGGCAGAGAAGAGATTCAGAGCAGCCCTGCGGAGAAGGACTTGGGGGTGTTGGTCAATGAGAAAATGAACATGAGCCGGCAGTGTGCACTTGCAGCCCAGAAAGCCAACCGTATCCTGGGCTGCATCAAAAGGAGCGTGACCTGCAGGTCGAGGGAGGTGATCCTGCCCCTGTACCCTGCTCTTGTGAGACCTCACTTGGAGTATTGTGCGCAGTTCTGGTGTCCTCAACATAAAAACGACATGGAACTGTTGGAACAAGTGCAGAGGAGGGCCACGAGGATGATCAGGGGGCCGGAGCACCTCCCATATGAAGATAGGCTGAGAAAGTTGGGGCTGTTCAGCCTGGAGAAGAGAAGGCTGTGTGGAGACCTCATAGCAGCCTTCCTGTATCTGAAGGGGGGCTATAGGGATGCTGGGGAGGGACTCTTCATTAGGGACTGTAGTGAGAGGACAAGGGGTAATGGGTTCAAACTTAAACAGGGGAAGTTTAGATTGGATCTGAGGAGGAAATTCTTTACTGTAAGGGTGGTGAGGCCCTGGAATGGGTTGCCCAGGGAGGTTGTGAATGCTCCGTTGCTGGTGGTGTTCAAGGCCGGGTTGGACGGAGCCTTGGATGGCATGGTTTAGTGGGAGGTGTCCCTGCCCATGGCAAAGGGATTGGAACTAGATGATCTTAAGGTCCTTTCCAACCCTAACTATTCTATGATTCTACGATTCTATGACGAAACTTGAGTTTGTCTTTTCATTTCAAAGTGCTGCCTTTTTGGAGGAGCTTCTACTGAGCTGTGTCTGAAGTCAGGTCATTATGATCGAAGCCTGGTGTATATTCTCATAAACTGAGGTTCATATGCTGTGCAGTTGAAGCTGAATGTTCTGCAGTCCGAGAAACATTATTTATCTTGGTACAAGCCAGCTATATTCTCTCAAAGGAAGTCCTTTACAGTGGTCTGTGCTTCTCCATGAAGACACAGACCCTGCAGCTCAGATGCGCTCCACATGACTACAGCTGTTGCCATCTAGTCGACATAAGCATTCACTGTGTCAAGTTTTTCTAAGATACCATTTGAAAGATCAACATAGATGCCAAATTTTCTCTTGAGTCTGGTGATACCTTACCGTGAAGACAGTGACATATTTGTGAAAGCAATAATCATATTTAAGCCATAGGATAATATGTGATGGTCAAATGGCTCTAAATTCTTTGGCTTCCTGCCTTTCCTACTACATAACTTCAAAAATCTATTATTATTTGCTGTTCCAAAAAGGAATCTTGGCTTGGAATATACGCTGAAGTCCTAGTTGTCACTTGGGTATTTTTGTTTATGTTTCACAATGAAAGAATGGTTAGAGAAAATGCTGAATCAAGCAAGCAAACCTTATAACCACAGCTCTTAAAGCTAGAAGCAACCTCCCAAGGAGACATGTTTCTTTCCTTGCCTTAAGGGAAACTTTCAGTGGAACTGGTGGCCTGTACCCCTGCAATTCAACTAATGTATTTATTTTTCCTTTCTGCCACACTGAGAAGCCAGAGATGCACTATCCTATACAGGCAATGACAGTGCTGGGGGTCCTTTGCAGTGGACTGTGTGCAGCAATATAGTACTGTTTGGTATTTCCTAGACTTTCAACTAAACTGTGTTATTCAAGAAGCTCATGTAGAATAACTCAGAGAAGTTCAGAATAATTACTTCAGCTTTACGAGAGACTGAGTGAGCAAAGATTCTGCTGCCTTTTATCATCTGTGTCTTGGTAGAACAGAGTCTTTGCTCTCTCATTCCCCAGAAGGGACTTGGAGTGATGATCTGATTCAGGACTGGGTAAAACTTTCGTTACACTAATAGATGAATTTAATACCTGGATAGTTTTCTGCATTTTAGTGCAAAATCTTATATTATTGTGCAATGTATTTGTATTAATCTCACCACTTTATTGCAAAATACCATCTTACTCTACCAGTATCAGAGTTTGTTCTGCATCTAGAATATCTGGGAATACTGTGCTTGGATCCCTGTCTGTCGGGCAGTTTCATACCTGGAGAAGGTGAGCACTGCACTGAATGATGAGCTTTCAAATCTTCTTCAAAGTCAAGAAAAAAGTCTTCAAAGTCACGCTCATCTGTGGGGGAGAAAATACCCAGATTTTCAGGAAAACTTCTTTTAGTACAAATTGCAACCATGTCTGTGGTATTTAAGGCCTGGTCTTGTCCTTTTCCCTGCCAAACTGTGAGCAGAAGCAGACACGTGCCTACTTGGTTTTGAATTACTGTACTCAGGATTATTTAAAAAGTTGGCACAATCACTGCTCTGAAAATGATTATATTCTCTGTTACTTAATTGCCAGTATGATGACTGCCTAGGGAGGAGTTCAAAATATGAATTCTGCTGCTGTGCCAGGATACTAAGAATTAACTCAGGTTTTTCTGTTTCTGAAGTCATCCCTTCGTATTTTTGGGTATATTCTTACTGTGGATAGCCCTGAACTCCAAGACTTACTGGTCTGCAGAGTGGAGAGCACAGAAAGCAGCAGGATGGTGTAACATGTATATGTGCACCTACATAACAGGTCAAGTAACAGACCTTGTGCTGAAGGGGAAGAAAAATACAATAGTCTTCTGTCCTGGAGAGCAGATGCACTCTCTGGTACTCAGGAAGTGCTGGAAAATGTATCAGCAGGTATGCCAAAGTAGCCACATAAGCTCTGTGAGTCATCCTGAAGCATGCGCACAGCAGGAGAGCCAAGGATGTGTTGCTATTTCCAAGGCTGGCAAGAAACCCAGTCTTTGATGGGCTGCTCTTGTATGAAGTTACATACCAGCACCACTTCCCTGTCTCACACATAAAGGGAAGATTTTACTTCCCACGTTATTATATTATTATTTAGACAGAAAGATGAGAGAGTGAGATTTCTGAGGGACAGACCTGAAAAAAATGAGTTTGCTAAGCACAGGAATGCTTGAATAGTGTAACGCTGGGCAAGGGACAGCAAGAGATTGCATCTATGACTGTACAAGTATTGGATTTGTCTGACATCAGAGACTGCTCACAGCTTTCAGGTAGATTCCAAAGCCAAAGGTGACAATTACCTTGAATTTGTAACAACCCCACATCCTTCCTGTGGAAATCGTCAATGCTGCTATTCTCATCTTTGCTCCATTGGCTGGAGATTTTGTAGTGGCTCTCACAAGCTCCAAAGGCACAGCACTGGTAAGCATAAGGCATTTCCATAACCCTGTAGAAGAATAAGGAAGCATGCCATGATAGTGGTTTAGCAGCAGGGTTACTGGATTGTACTGCCCCTCTACTATTAGCACAAAGGAACATGTTCAAATAGCCATGACTGAAGGCAAAAATATCTATGGGTAAAAATCAGTCATGATAATACAAAATGAGGACTCACAAATAAAATTCTACAACAGAAATGCAAATGATTTCTAGGCTAATTTTAGTAAAGGCATAATGAAGTCTTCTTGTGCATTTTCATGGGAGATATGAAACTGGGAGATATCTGCTTTGCCACTGAGTGAATGTTTGCCTTAGAGCTGCATTACTATTTCATGATTTTGAATGATTTTACAGTGTAACCCAACAGTTTCTCCATGTTACTTTCTCAATGGTTTCTTTAAAAAAAGTGGATCCACAGATCACAGCTGCATCTACCTGCCTAACAGACAAAAAACCAAAACATCACTTCTCAACTGGAATTTCTCTAGTTTTGGGACAATGAGATCTTTTGGAATTTAAATTTTATCCACCTCTTCCCATATCCAACTCTTTTCGCAGTAAAATGGCAAAAAGGAGATTGTGTTTTGCGTACAAATCAAGAAAGCAGAAATGAGCATAGTCACTGCAGGACACTGAATGTGTATTCCTGACTCTTTGAAGGTCAACCCTAACACATCACTGAGGATAGGTCTGAGTTTCAATGATTCTAAGGGCTTCTTTTGTCAGAAAATTGCTCATTTCTGTTACGTTTTGAATCCAATTCGTTTGGGGATGTGCAAGATCTGGAGTAGCATGGAAGAACTGAATATACTCAGGTTCTATAAACTACTTCTTCTATTGCCTAGATAATTCTAAGCTTTGGAAGCAGAGATAGTTGATTTGCAGTTTGCCAACAGTGCAAAGTAAAACCTATCAGGTCACCTGAATTCCAAAAGCCCAGTAAATGAAAAAAATTCAAAGATAAAGAGGCAAAGTTATTCTGACTTAACTTAAAAGTAATAAACCAGAATTAGATCCTCCTATCAGATTACTTTCAACAGGTTAATCATGTAAATTAACATAATGAGCATTCCAAGCAACCTCTAACCCCCTGGGAAATCTGCAAAGAGATCAGTCGGAATCAGGCCCAGTGCCAACAGGACTTGCGCGCTAGCCAAAAGTGTGGTACAAAGGGAAGAAATCAGAACCCTAAACTCTAAAGTGATTTTAAATTAGTGCATTTTTGGGCATTTAGATTCTATATACTTACATATCTATTGGGAATTAGCAACAAAAATGTGTACCCTTGTACCCAAATGCAAAAAGCTTCACAAGGTGTTTTTAAGGTACTCCAAGGAAAGTTTAAGATACCCAAGATCCAACTATTAAGTATCCTCATGCCAGCATATTTAAATACTTAATTTCTAATTCATTTCTGAGCATGCCATCTTTTAAAATAAGAGGATGATCTCAACTGAACATTTTTGAACACATTTCCCAGAAGCCCTTCTTAAATAAACTATTATTATACTCATAGATGACTAGACTAACCCATAGCTCCATAGCTAGTCGCCTGGGCTAAATCCAACCTCAATCCCCAACTAGAAATGCCCCTTTTCTGGAAATTGAAAAAAATATTCCCCACAAACAAACAAACAAACAAACAACAACTTCTCAAAACACCGACAGCTGTGCAAGGTGATCACCGTAACTTGTGGCTTCCGACCTTTTGGAAGTCATTGATACAGCTGGGGAAACGATGAGCTATAGTAGATATTTTGGGCTCGAGGGACTAACAAATGTATTCTCTCATCATTCAAACAGACATGTGTGCTTAATAATGGAAGATTTCCAGAAGCTGTTGTGCTTCTACCAGCCTGCTAGCCTGTCATACACTGGAAATGTGGACCTCTCACATTGTACCACTCCACTACTTCGATGAAGTAGGCAAAAAACCCCAACTGCTTTTAAATTATCTTTAAAGAGCAAGACTTCCATTTCCTATCCTCTCTGTAGTTTTAGATCTTTCCCTCCCCCCTGGGTTACTAGGATATACAGATAGGCCTCAAGCTGGTGAGTGCTACTAATGTGTGTGCAAAGTGTCATTGAACAGAAGGACTGGTACCCAGAACACAGAGGACAAAACATACTTTGCAGCGCAGAGAAATTGGTATCAGCTTTTCTTGGTGAGAGTGGAATTTCTTTCTCACAAAAAACATATTTACCAAAATAAAATAAATAAATCCCTAACCAAAAACAAACAACAAAAAAGAAGCAACTCTCAGCCATACAGTGCTGGAAGCGATCCTTTTAATGGCTGGTGCTTATTTGATGTGGGTGCGTAGATTTGGACTTTGTCAAACTAAACTCTTTTAGAAACACTGGCTGAATTTATTTCTCTCTATTGCTTATCTTACTGATGATATCTGTATCCTTGATAATTCTTCCGCAGCAAGGAATGCCTTTTTTTTTTCTGATTTTTGATTAAGCAGCAGAGAACTCAAGGTTATTTTCCACATCACAAAGGTGTGGGGTTGCTGGTGAATGAGAAGTTACAGTTACGATGAACGAAGCAAACACTGAGTTCTTTACAGCGCTGAATCAAAACATCAGATCAAGAAGAAGGGAGTGGATGGCAGCCTGACTTTACTTCCTCAAAGCTTGTCATAACAGTTGGGCACAGCTCTTCGAGCATTCTCATGCCACTGCAGAGTTTTAATCAGCTCCGCACTCCTACTCATGACTCCCTTATTGATAATTCCAGACACTCCAGTCCTTTTCATTAGTGGGAACATCTTGAGTTGTCTGCCTGCTAAGACTCATGGGACTTTGCCAGCGCAAAAGGCAAACCTAGTGAAGACATAAGAATGGAGTCTCCCTCCTTGGAGACATTCAGAAGTTGTTTGGACATGGTCCTGGGCAACTGGCTCCAGGTGACCCTGCTTGAGTAGTGTGGGCTGGACAAGATGATTTCCAGAGTTCCCTTCCAATATCACCCATTCTGTGATTCTGTAACTATGTGCACACTCATTGTTTCAGATTTTATGATAGGAAGCATTTTACAGTAAAGCATAGAAAAAAATACACGTTGCATTTGGCATCCTCTAACTAAAATGTAAAAATCAAGAGAGAATTAGGGGACACTCCCTAATGCCCTGAAGTCATGGTGATTCCTCTATGGTCATCCAGTGCAGGCAGAGCTGCTCATGATCTCTAGAGAATGTTTCCTTTCTGTATCACAGAGCATCCAGCAGAAAATTATGAGCATCAAAATGTTTTAGTAATAATGGCAAAGTATTATCTGAATCTTAATCAAAAGATAACACAAAAAAAAACATAGTCAAACAAGAGAGGTCAAATATTTTGGAACTCCAGGAGTATATTCTCCCCTTGGTATTTGCTGTGTTCTGATTAATATAATGGAAGTTCTGTAAGCACAATCCAGTAGACAGACATATCACTAAGCTGCTAGCAGTATTGTTTTAACAACTTTTGAAACATATCACCAGGAAGCAGATGTGGTTCATATTAAGCAAGCACTGGGGTTAATATTTCAAAACTCTTCATAGTTTCTTCAGTTAAAAGTGAGCATAATAAAAGAAGTCTATCATTTTTATCATATTTGCTTTAGTTTTAATAGCACAGATCAAAGACTGACAATATGAAGTAACATGCATTACACACTGACACACCTTCCATTGCACATGAACACAAATGTGGCTTATTAGTTTTAATAATATACTCACTTGAGTTCTGGAAAATTTTCAGATGATATCAAACTTTGTAGGGCATGATTTCCTGTTAATTTTAAATGAGTTAAACCATGTAGCCCCGTCACGGGAAAAGAGGACAAAAGGTTGGATGACACATCCCTGCATAACAGCAAATAAAAATCAGCTTATGGGTTTTCATCTTTTTTCTTTAACTCTAGAAGTGTCATGTTGGAAAAACAGATTAGACTTTTCTAACTCAATCAAAAATGACTACATTAAACAGAGGCTTCAGTCAGCAGATCAAAGCTGCAGCACCACTCAGGAGTATGCACCTATGCGTCCAGCAGAAAGCTAACAGTAGAATCTAGCAGTTAGCTAAGTCTGTTGCCAAATTTTGGCTCCAAACATTCATAGTGACAGTATTGAGACTAGCAAATGAATTTAAAATCTGGTCATTACATTGTTTGAATTAAAGAAAGCTGGTACCAGAACAGCTTCCCACAGTTTAAAAGATTCAGTGGGATGCTAGAGGGCATGGCTGCCCTGAAAGCTCCAGAGAGAGCAAGTCAGGTGTATGGGGAAGACGTGTTTCAGGGTAGGATGGGTCTGGGTTGGAGCAGATGAAGGTGACAGTTCTTAGCTGAGGTTTGTCTGAGGAGATGAGGGAAGACAGCGCAGATGAACATGAATATATAACTTAGGAAAAGTAAAACAGGATAGAAAAAAAAAGTGATATAGTATTCAAAGAGGGGGGAGTCCAAAGGTATTCTTTTCTCTATTTTAGCCTTTCTCTTTCATTTATTCCATAAGCCTTTTCAGTCCTCTTCACAATTATCTACACTGCAATACTTCACATGGTCAACAGTCAAGAATAAGGAAGAAGGGGAGTCTGATGCTGCTGAAATGCTTTTATGCCCAAGGCTGGACAGCAAAGTTCCTGTCTCTTGGACTATCTACTGAAAACTAAGGGCTAGACATAAAAAAGGCGTCTTGATGAACTGGTGTCCTCTCTATCTGATTTAGTGTGTGCCCTCTTGCTCACAACACAGTTCATAGAATCATAGAATCATAGAATAGTTAGGGTTGGAAAGGACCTCAAGATCATCGAGTTCCAACCCCCCTCCCATGGGCAGGGACACCTCCCACTAAACCATGCCATCCAAGGCTATGTCCAACCTGGCCTTGAACACCGCCAGCGATGAAGCATTCACAACCTCCCTGGGCAACCCATTCCAGGGCCTCACCACCCTTACAGTAAAGAATTTCTTCCTCATATCCAATCTAAACTTCCCCTGTTTAAGTTTGAACCCATTACCCCTTGTCCTCTCACTACAGTCCCTAATGAAGAGTCCTTCTAAATACCAAAGGTGAAATTCTGGTCCTACTGCAATGGTAAAAATGACCACTTACTTCAGTCAGACCAGGGTTAGAGCCTAGCATTTTAGGGAACACTAGTGCACTGTTACAGTATGTGTGTTAAAGGGCTTTTTTCTTTAACCCTCTCTGACTGTTCTAAGCTACTGACCAAAGGCACGACTTACTACTCCCCTCACAAAGTAGGAAAGTTTGAGGAGGGCTCCAAAAGGGATGTCATAGACAATATTGTTTTTATGGACTATCCAGAAGGCTTTGCACATCAGTAGAAATTAGTACCCCTTTCAAGTTTAGGTTTCCCAGCAGCAACTGGATTACCTATGAGCAAATGCCCAGTAGTATATTTTTGTGATAATCTTGCAGCAGGATGACTCCAGGGGAATTTTTTTCCCATACAATCACTGCCTCAGGGACTCACTTAAAGAGACATTACAATGACAATGAGAAGTAGGAAAAAGTTAGTAAAGACTGAGAAGTGCTGTGATCAAGGCCTGCAAAACTGGTGGCTGATGTTTTGAATTTACTACAGAAGAAAAAGTATTCCATTAAATGAGGAATGATGAAATAAAGATGCGTACTGAAAAGCATTTCTTATTTAAATTATAATCCAATTCCTTAGTCCTGAAACACAATTAAAATGAAATATTTCCCACTGCTACAAGACACGAAAATGCTAACAAATTAAATGAGGAAAGGCAGATGCACTGATAGCTTCATGAACCCCAAATCATTCTGATCACACAGTGCCATATGCAGCTCTGCCATAATACCTATGGGGGTTGGTGAATTACAATAAAGGAGGCATTTAGGTATGGATTCAACAGACCAAAAGATTAGAAAAAACGAAAGCTTCAATTTCTGCTGGGGCACTAAGTTCTTAAATTCTTGTATGCTCTTGCAAGACAAATGTGAACATTTGAATGTAAAAGATACACAAATACTTACAGTTTGATCAGAGATGGTAAAGAGGAGAAGGCATTGGGGTGAATAATTTTAATTTTGTTCCAAGCTAAATCCCTACAAGAAAAGTGAGTGGAAAATTACATACCCACCGAGTGAATGTGGAAGTTTTCATACACTTGATTAGGGCGCCTAAATATAGAAAAGGTATTATTTACATGCAAATATTTTTAATAAACTTCTGCATATCTTATAGTGCAAAATCTGTTTTCCATTTTTAAATTATATTAGCCCGTTAATGGTGTTAGTTATTAAACTGACAACTTCTAAATAATGTCATAATGCCTTCTACAGTCTAAGGCAGGTATTTTCAGCCTCCTTCATAGCTTCCCAAGGCAGCAGAAAGAAGGGTGGCGTATATGGACTACTTCTAAGAAGCCCTCATGATGTCACTAAGAACAGAAAATCCATTGCCAATAGGCTTAATTTCCTAATCTCAATCTTCACTGCTGCTGAAAAGTCAAAAAGATTGAAATCAACTCTTAAAAGAATGCATGGGTTTGATTCTGCAAGTTCCAAAACTTACAACCATGAATAATTTCTTTACAAAATTACTCTGTTAGCACACGTGCCTGCGTGAAAACTAGAAACCCACACATAACTGGACTCTATTTGTTAAGACACTGTTCTGTATAAAAGGATTTCACAGTCCCTAGAGCTGATTATTAGGTGAACCTGCCAACAAACACCAGCTATGGCTCAGTATCTCTCTCTACCTCTATCAGAAACATTTGAAAGTAACAGCTTTTATAGCTATAAATTTATGTCTTTGAATTCATTGCTGCAGATGCTAAAATGTTTGTTATCCTTTCACAGTTATGACCTAATGGGTGGAAGATCAAAGTGAGGAAAAATGGAAACAAGGATGTTTTGGGGCATATAGTCAGCAAACAGCATAGACCCCATGCTTTTGAGAACCTGGGTGAACGGCTGTTAGGGCTGTACTCACAGAGACCGAAGAGCAGCCAGCTGCCGAAATGTGTCTGCTTTGATTTCGCTGATTTCATTATGATGCAAGTCACTGAAACAGCAATAAGATTCTCCTCAGTTTCAAAGGCACCTGGAGGACACTTCAGGGTGTTTTGGATTGTGTTCACGATACACTTCAAAATAGTGTAAGGGTATGTGTTTGGGATATGTCAAATTGCCCAGCAACAATCAAGTTAATGATGCTCAAACACATTTGTATATAGATGCTTCTTTTAGGGCTAAATGCTTTTTAGGGTAGTTTGGCACTTACATTTTTTGAAGTTTTTTACAGGCAGTAAAACAAGGTAACTCTTGCAGCAGGTTATAAGACAGATCCCTGTAATACAGAAGAAAATAAAAGATTAACATCAAAGTAATATTAAAAGAAAAAGATCTTTCCTTGTCTACCTTCACGCTCAATTTAAAATAACTTGTTTTTATTCCACTCACAGAAGAATAGAAATGTGCAAACTCACTTATCATCTCTCATCTATCAGATTTTTGTTTCTAACTGAGGAGGAGAGAGAAGGGGAAAAGCAAGATGTATTAAATCCATATCCATATCCTATGTTTGCAAATTCCTTTCATTGTCTGAAGATTTCCTGCCTCAAGTACAGACTTCTTCTGAGTGTTTTATAGTAAATGATATTGGCCATCTGCTAATAGGAACTATCTGATTTACATCACAGACTTCATCGTGCTTGAATTCTGATGAATATTTTACCCATTTAAAATAATCTGCTAAATAGCTATACATTCATACTTTTTCATAGAATATCCTGTATCTTTCTGGTAATAATCACAAGGGACTGCAATCAGCTGTCCATTCTACACTTTTAATTAAGCACTATGCCTCTGATCTTTAGATCTTGTAACTGAGGGAAATGGTAAAAAAAAAGTATTGGAACTAACATTGAAATCAATCACTACATGGGGGAAAAAAACTCTTTAACAGACTTGAGCCAAAACTCAACAAATTACAGAATAACTGAAACATCTGGACTGATTTACAGCATAATGTAGCTAATCAAAACCAAGCCCAGGCAATTTGCAGAAATTGGAGGAAAAGAAAATAAAAGGATCAAACACTCACCCCCACCATGCAACAGTCTCATCCTATATATACATGTTGCTCAGGGAAAAATGAATGGGCAATATGCTAGTGAAAAAATACACAAAAAAGCTTATGCCTATAATTAGGAAAAATATCCTTTTCCACAGCTATCCAATATTATCATGTAAAAGAGTAATCTCTTTTCAAACCTGTTTCAAATTCTTCAAATTTAGTTCATATGCACCCATTTACTTCCTTGGTAAAATTTTATTTTCACTGTTCCTACCCCAACAGGGGCTTTTAGACTATTTTATATAAAATAAAAAAATGTGAATTTCCAATGAACAGTCCAACTCTACCATGAAATGTGTTAGTTATTAATTACTATAGTGTTTATTTGCCTTCTGTTTTGAGGTTATTTATTGTTTAATCTGAAGGGGACCTACAAGGATGCTGGAGAGGGACTCTTCATCAGGGACTGTAGTGATAGGACAACGGGTAATGGGTTCAAACTTAAATGGGGGAGATTCAGGTTAGATACAAGGAAGAAGTTCTTTACTATGAGGGTGGCAAGACACTGGAATGGGTTGCCCAAGGAAGTTGTGAAAGCACCATCCCTGACAGTGTTCAAGGACAGGTTGGACAGAGCCTTGGGCAACATGGTCTAGTGTAGGGCATCCCTGCCCATGGGAGGGGGGTTGGAACTGGATGATCTTGAGGTCCTTTCCAACCCAAACCACTCTATGATTCTGTGAATGCAGGACATATTTAAACTGCATGCAGACTTCCCTGTGGCAACAGACTCTGTTTCTGTCTTTTATCATTCTGGAAATGATTATATTGATTTCATCAACTAAAACTTAATTTTTTCTGGAAATGTTCATGACATCCATGCTGGTATTCAAATAATGTGTTATAATTAGTGCTATTTCAATGTTGGCCAAAGGACTAATACCAAATACATTCCTAGTGATGTAATACATAGAGGAAAGTGCTGTTGGCTCATTCTCAAAGAAGCAGACACAATGATTACTTTCATTAGTGATTAAGCAAACTCCAAGGAAATTTCCAGGCTAAAATAACATTGGATATGTAGTATAAAAACTACGCCCCAACTATGCCAAGCAATAGTCTGTTAAAATTTCAGTCAGCTACTTATGTCTGGTCAGAAAAGAAACTAAAAGAGGAGCATAACAAGGACTCAAAACTACACTCCTTACTCAGTTATGTTTTCCATTCACTTCACTGAATTATCTGCTTCAGTGAGTTAAAAACCCCCAGACTACTGTAGCAGAGACAGAATGAATAAAGTATGGTAGATCTATTGTGTTTTAAATAAATTAAAACCCATTTTATCCTTTCCTAAAAATATGCAAAGTAATTATCTTTTTCACCAATGCACGGGAAATCCTGACTGATAAGGGGGTTGTGAACTTTTTGAGTAACACGGGGGCCTGCCCTCTGAGCTGAATTCCTAAGAATTAACATGATACACAGTAACAGCAGCAATTGGGTAATTTTGAAATCATAATGATTTCCTTTGTCCATTAATCTCTTGCATTAATGTAATGTTAGCAATCTTACTGAAACGTACAGCACTTGGAGATTAGGTAACTGGTCACAAGCTGATTTGGGGAGAGAGGTGATCTGTGCTCCTGTGAGTGTCCTGTTGAAAGTATTGATTTAAGAAACAGAAAAAAAAAGATTACTTATTAAAGATTGCAAAACAAATATAATTTTAGGACATTCTTTAGAGTAAGTATCCAAAAAATAAAGTAAAGCAGAAATATTTTTCTCACGTACAAACTCTCCAGACTTGTAGTCCCTGTCAGATCAGGAAACTCTGTTATCTGTGAAGCACCATTTAAAGTTCTAGAAGATAAAAACATCATTTCAATACAATTGTGGTAAGTGTGGGACAACTCTAATATTGCAATATGTAAAGACAATAAAGATAAAAAAGTAAGCACATACAGAGTTCTGAGTTCCGGTAAGTGTTGAAAAGCAGATTTTCCAACAAGCTGGATAGGGTTGTCATAAAAATGTCTGAAAACAGAGGATAAAGGACATTTTATAAAAAGTATTTTAAAGGATTCTAAATATATTACATGATTATGCTACAAGCAAATGAGTAAACTCCCTACGATGAACCCCAGACTGTGCACTCTGGTTGCAGGACTCACTAATTTATATACATCAATCCCATTTCACACTTTGAACACTGAAGTAGTAATTGTTTTCTTGGTCTTAAAGCCAGAAGCCAGTCCCAAAATACTCCCTCTTACTCCCAAGTTTGCAAAGATAGAAATCCACATATGAAGAACTTTGTTATGACCTGGGACAAATTTAATGTTAGTGGGTGAAGAAGTCAGAACTTCACCTACTCAGAAGAGGTTCCCTTGCAATTTTTAAGTCATGCTGCTTTTGTTCACAGAATAACATTGCTCAAGACGAGTGACTATTTTTTTTAACATTTATTTTACAAGATCTAATTCTGAGGTTTGCCAATTAAAGGCATTGTCATATAAGACAATGGGAACTCAGTCTGGAATCCATCAAGAGTAACTTTGCTAGCTTCTACATTGCCAGTAATGCCAACAGGCTTAGAAAAAACAGTTCAAATCGAAGGTCAAAGGCCAGAGACCACTACTCACTTCCCTTAAACATGGCATGCAAACTGCCGTTCTTTCCACAAAACTGGAAAGATATGAGCTTGTTTGCTTATATAATGATGTGCTACAGAGTACACTCACAAGAAGAGCTATTCGACAATTAGCCACAAACATGATACTTAGTTCCATGTTCCCTAATAAGAAGAGTCATGGAAAACACTCTTATCACTTACATTGTAATAAGTGATGGATTACCCACAAATGCACGCTCAGGTATTGACTTGATGTTATTGCTATGAAATCCCCTACAAAATGAAAAATGATTAACACAGTAAGAAAAAAAGTGAAGGCACAATCTGTATTCACAATGCACACCATTTTTTTGCTTATAATAAGAAAAGTATCTGTATGTAAAGATATGTCCTTGTTTTCTGGAATAAGAACTGAAAAAGGCAAAAGAAAAGAAAAACAATGAAATAGGTGGAATTCTGCTATTTTCTAAATAAACAAAATGAACACAATAATATATATATGTATTTCCTCCTGTACTTGTTAAACTGCGACTATTTCTTTTGCTGGGATAATAATGGATCGCACAGGTTTATCAAGTAAATGATTTTTACATCATATTGTAATCCATTGAGCCTCCCACAACCATCTTTTTGTTGAAATACTTTAAATGTGGACATGAACAAACTATCCAACATACTTAGAAGGCCCAATTTTTGTCTCATCATTAATTACTGGATTTTATTCATACGAGTAATTCTCTATTGTGAAAAACAAAAGACACAACTAAGATTTCAAAAGAACAATGATGATTTGTGTGGGAAACTCCCATTAGTTCAGTCGGGTATGAAAAAGGCTTTCCAGCTTAAATTTATGCATTTAGAAAGCCTCAAATTGTTCACTGATGCAAGCACACTTGGCCATTACTTGAACAGGTCCTACATTATTGGTTTTACTTGTCTAGGCATTGTGCTACTGCTGGTGAGCTACACAGCAAGACTAAATCCCTAGTTCTTTTGCATGCAGTAAGAACTGCATCTATGCAGATGAAGACTCTAAGCAATATAAGGATGCCATTTCATCTAGAACAGTTTTGTGGCTGAATTGAATGGGATTCAATACATGACATAAAAGCTAAGGAAATAGCACGACAATTTCCCATCACAATTCTAGCTGTCTTCACTATTCTGGCTTGAGTCAGAAAGCAGCCCCATCAGAAGCCAAGAGCAGACTCCAATGCATTTACGCACAGAAAAGCCTGAATCACTTCTGAGCTGGTCAGTAGACAGTGTGCTCACAGCTGTAGCCTGTGTCCTGGACACTGTACCCAAGTGACACAACCTGCCTGAATTTAAGGGACCTTATAGCCTGTTGATTCACACAATGAACGAAAGAACAGTAAAATCTATGTGCCCTCCCAGGTAAAAAGACTATATTAATGCCACACTGGGAAATATGCTTCTACAGTTACCTTCAAAATCCAGTCTGCAAAACATTACATATACATTAACTTTGGGTAACAGCTATATCCACTTACTTTGGAAAGGTAGCTACTCCTACAGCTGAGACCTTGAAGTGCAGAGCATCTGGGACAATGGCCCTGTAGCATCAAACAGGTATGGTCCTGACTAGCTGGCCACTTGCCAGCAGAAATCCAGCTCTGACTGGCTGCCTTGGATGCCTCCAAGCTGGAGACAAATGCCACAGTCTATGTTTTCAGCCCAGGAATAACTTCTGAGAGAAAGAAACTCAGAAACACCTTTACTAAGGTGGCCCTGCAATGAGCTGAACCTCTGTGGGCCTAGGCTCCCACTTGGGCAGAGACAGTAGGGCATGCACAACCTTGTGGGAACACCTTGTGCATGTAAGATAAGCTTTCCAGAGCCCAAAGCAAGCACTGAAGCACATGGTCTCATGGTCTGTGATGGATTTGGGATGTCAGGTTGCAATTTTACACCACGGAGATTTCTTGCACCTACGTGCTTATCTGAAACGTAAGTGTGATACTTAGAGGTGAAGTCCTACAGGGGCCAGCAAGTAATCTCAAGCACATGAGGCACTTTGCTGGGTTATCCATGTTTGGCTACTGGCTCCAGAGGTCAGCAAAAAGACAACCCTTCAAGGCCACTGGATTTCATACCAATTATTTTAGCCAACAAGATGACATAATAGCAGCTGAGAACAACTGGGCTGCAAAACTACTAGCCCCACTCCCTCCTCCAGAGCTGCGCTGTGCCAGCAGTGGAGGTACTGAGCGGCAGTCAGCACTGCCCGAGGTCCCTGCTTTGGAATAAGTCCAGGTAGCTGTTTAAAGGGCCTTTAAGATCAGTTTGTGATGCAGCAGGTGGACAACCATGTCCCCCTTGTATATGATTACCTGTTGTTTTCAAAAATCTATTCTGATGGTACCAGTAACATGTTAAATAATTCAAAGGGAAAAAATTCTCAACATATGCATTGATGTGTACAATTGTGTGTATGATGTGTGAATCGCGTTTCGTTATTTTTTAATAATTCAGCTGTTTCTTACAATAAACTTGGCTTATTTCTTTCAATTTTTGGTTATTTTTTAATGCAAACTATGTTTGCGTATCCAGAAGTGTTTTATTTACAACATTACAAAGGACTATTTCCATTGAAAGGAAAAAGCTTTAATTTAATGAGGGGTTGAAAGGGAAGAAGGTTAAACCTTTAAACCTGATGGACTAACGTCTCCTTACACTAGAAGACTGTGACATACTGGACTGTTTGCAAAACCCAGCTGCTGTGTTTGGGATTGAAAGTGAATTAATTGTGTTTATTTACCGCATGCCAGGGAGGAAGTTCCTCAAAAAACCCAACACTGCACAATGTAGTATACAAGTAAAAGTTGTCAGAACTTGAATGCTTTAAACTCACTGCTGTAAATGATCTTTTATGCAAGTTGGCATGTTTATTAGTTTTTCCTAGGATATCAGTTTTTAAGGATTACTGATAAAATCACCAGCATTACAAAAAAAAATAATCCCATACTAGACAAAACATCCTCCTTCCTAATAGGAGCTCTGTACTTACAGTTCTTTCAGGTTTGTTAGTGTCCTGATAGCAGCAGGGAATTCGTCCAGACTGTTGTAATTTAAATCTCTGTGTGAAAATAGATTTTATTATTTAGGTTATGCACTGCATATGAAGTAATGAAGTATCACCTTCTATGCATTGAATAAATACATACATACAAAAGCCAGGATATCCTTGAAAGTATATGGATGCTTTCCAACAAACTCTATTTAGGGCACATTATAATTTATATTTTTTATCAGCATCCTATTTTTAGTTATATCTTAGCTATTCTGCAATGAAGAAAACATAAGCAGATTCAGCTAGAGATTTGCTGTTTTTTAAATTGCCCATCCAATTCATTACTTGAAAGCACAAATAGGGAAAAAAATCTTTCAAACAGAATATTCAGCAACTTTATATAATGAGCTGTGTTTCACATGGCTAATACATCTAACTATGATGTATTTCTCTGATTCACTGTCTAATTGTATTAGTCTCCCTGTTTCATTTTTTCTGATGAAAAATCTCTGAAGAGATTTTTCATAATCGTTAAGTGGTAAAAATACGAGACACTGGAGTTTGGAGGGTAAAAATGATTGGTGGAAATCTTCCTCTAGCTAAAATAAGTGGGAAACACAGTAAGCTCGATGTTACCATTATCTGTATTGTTAATTTCAAGATTTGTCAATGTTCATACAGAGAATGTTTCTAACCACACAAATTGTAAAACCAGTAGTTTAGCTAGGGTAGGGATCTCTGCTTTAAGAACTGCTCATGCTGCAGTGGTAATTAGACTTTATTCAGGTAGGTCGAATGGACTATAAGCCTTCTTTTGCCCTCAGCATGATATGTGCATCCCTAGCATTCAGGAGGCACATGAAACTAGAATTGAGATATGCTAGGTTACTGTGATGCTCTCTGGCACTGCTTTGTGAAGAATATAGTCTGAAAAACTTGAGCAAAAGCCTTTTTGAACAAGCAAAACACAAATCGCAGTTTACAATAAATGGAAATTGAAATAGTATCAGGCTGAAGTAATGCAGGCAGGAAACTGCTGTCTGAACTCAACAAGGCTTTCCTTCCTGCTTGTAAATGTCTCTTGCTTGCTTATTGACAAAAAGAGATTACAGACATGTACAGTTTGGTTTTGCCCTCTAGTGACATGTGATTTCCAGACCTATGCATTGATGCAAACAAATGATCTTAAAGCTGGTGTCCGTCATTTACACTGAGATCTCTTTAGATTATCTTGAAACTATCTGGAAACTGGTCTATACAGAACGCAGTTACTGTGCTTCAGGCAAGTGCTACGTTCTGTTATTACAGTCAAGTGGCTGCACCTACACTTATTCCAGGTTCCTGACTGTCCTCTATGTTTTCATCTCTCCCATGCCACGTGGCTGGGACTGGCTTTGCAATTACTTATTCCATTGTTCTGTTTTTCCCCATTTTTGACCAAGTGCCATGTGAATCTCACTTAAAAAAACAAAACAAACAATTACATTTTCCTTCTCCCTTTCCTGTCCCCTTTTCCGGTGCTACTCTAAGGGACTTCCTCTCAACTCACAGCCAGCTAAGTCAAAATTGTAAAATTGCAATTCAGTGGCAAGGGATCAATGTAATCAAAACTAGTGATGAAAAAGAAAAGGGCCCCAAGCTTCTTGCTTTCTGCTGTCAATGAAACATGAAAGTGGGCAGTACATTGTTCTGTGGATGAGAAAGCAAAGAGTCACCTTTAGATTAGCACTATTCATGTATGAAACTGTCTATTTGTTCCTTGTATAACAGGCCTTTTAGCCTCTGTCATGGTTGGGTGAAATACTGTAAATCTCTGAAAATGATGCAGCTGACTGCGGCAGATACCAGGGTAAGGATATGCAAGCATCTACTCTCCTTGTAGCATTTTGGGGGTTTGTGGCCTACTCCAGCAGACACCACTTTTATTCGAGTAACTCTGGAGTGAAATACCTTGAGCTAACCATCAGCGCTGCATTCCTGTTTGGCATTCTTCTGTAGAGTTACTTTTTGCTAGAAAACTCAAGAAAATTTTAATAGGTCTGAACAAACTACAGTGGAAACTTGAGGAAATGTCAATCTGTACCACTGCTATTCTTTATCAGAGTTCTTTAAATACAAAAACTTGGATACAACTGAAACACTCTTCTTCTCCCCCTTGTAAAAAACATGCATAAAAAAAGGCGTAAAAAACAATGCGTAAAAAACATGCATAAAAAAAGTGCTACCTGGCACTTTTTCCTTTTCCAGGGATATAAAACCCCATCTGATTTTATAACACTCCTCCGTGGTGAGACAGTCTTCTAATGTTAAGACTTTTCACTGTGACAATTACCCAATCTAGCTATTATTTGCTTTATTGATTAAACAAGACAAATAAATTGTACTAAACTAAGCAAATATAACTGTTCATGAATAGCCACTTCTTTTTCAATGCTCAATAGTTTTCAACTGTTCTTCAAACAACTTATCAACTGACAATGCTTATTAAAAAGGCAAACTAATGTTATAGTCAAAAATAGGATTTGCTACATAGAGTCATTGTAAACCACCACTTAGATCCTGTAGCGATTAGGCAAGCCAAACCCCACATTTGGCTTTTAGGCTATTTTTATTCTTTCAGAATATTAATGAAAACACTAAAAAAAGGGAAACAAATAAGGGGTCAACTCACAAAGTCTCTAGGCTGTGGAGCCCATCAAAGCATTTCTTTCCCAGGGAGTAGATTCTATTGTTATGGAGATGTCTGGAGGGGAACATTAAGCACAGTCAGGAAAGTACACTGCACACAGTAGACTTAAGCAAAACATTTTGATAGTTAAATCAAAAGAAACTTATTTCCAGGCATGCACTGATTATATGCAAGTCATGCTTTTGCAAGAGCATGTACTGAAAGCACCTCGACTGCCTTCCCCCCTCTTCTCCTGTATCTCCCCACCCATGCAGGCTTCCATTTAGAAGGTATTTGTTTTAAATCACCTAGATTGTTTACAAAGGGCATATCCCAGAGTGTCAGGATGGGGGTTGCGCATTAGATATGGAGAAATTGTGGAGATATTCACAGTGGTGGTTAATTAACATGTTGTCTTAAAAACTGTGTGTGGGGCATGAGGTGTATAAGGAAGATATACTCAAAGGGTGTCAGAGGACAGAGCACAGAACAGGAGCAGGTGAGGAGACAGATAACACAGCAGACAGAAAAGGAGCATTAGGCTTACAGAATGAAAGAAGACACAGAGCCATAGGACAAAAAGTCATAGCTTCACTGATATGAGTAAACTAACCCATCTCAAAAGTGCTGTAACTTGCCTTCCTTTGAAACTCTAAGAACCAATAACTGCTTTCTCAAATGTTTAGCAGTGGAAAGTAATTTTGTTACGTATTTCAACCAACTTCCCCCACACAAAGGCTCAGAGTGCTGACTATTTCTAAGATTTTTAGACTAAGATGATAAAACCCACTCCCTGTGATGCTCATTAATGTGAGCAGACACAACTTGGAGCTACTTCATGTTGTTTTATAAAAAAATATGCCTTTTCCCCAGCCGTTTTTTCCTTTTATTTTAGTCTTGACACTCCATACCTAAAGTGGGGAGAAACCAGGGGAGTAGCCCTTTAAAGGAAGAGAAGGGCTGTGAGTAAGGGGCTGCCAGGCACTTTCCCTTCAATGCTTTATTCTGCTCTAAAAATACTGTTGAAGATCAGAGGCTCTCTGAATGCTCTGCAGAACCTGCAGAAATTGAGTCTACCTGTCCATAAAAGGCAGGGATTCTGATGGCAAAATGCAAATCTTCCATGAGTTTTCCCTTTCCCAGGAAGAAACCTAATCAACTATTTCTCTTAATGACTACGTTGACCCTTAATACTTCAGTTAGCACGAAGAGCGCATCTTCAACTTGCAATTATGTTTGGATATTTAATGATAGAGCTTCAAACCTGCTCCAACTGATCATGCATTTTTGCACTGAGTTGAAAATTCGCTAGACTGTATAGAGTAGCAAGCAAAAGAAAGCAGAACCACACACAAAGATTCTGATGAGCCTAAAATACTAGATGTTGTAGATCACGAAGAATGATTCAATTATCAATCAATATGAAGCCCAGAAGATTAGAAATAAGCAAGGCAGATCTAAATCAAGGAAATCTAACTGAGCAGAAGTAATCAAGACATGAAACCAGGTAATTTTCTCATGTATTTCTTAACCCTTCTCTTATCACTACATTTCTGGTTGGGATCTAGAGCACAATGTTCAAAGAAGTCTCTTGCCTTTAGCACTACTAAGCCTAGAAGCTCAGTCAAATGACAAGTTCATCCAGTCTTCAACTTGATTTGGCTTGATACTTAATGTAAACAAACAGAAGACAAAAGTTTTGCAGCACAAGGCTGCTGTTATCCCTCATTTTTGGTGTCCTATATGCTTACATGAATATATTAAGCACTAGGCAGAGATGGTGATTATAAATGCCAACAAAGGAACCCTGGCATGTGCCAGGTTCAACACTTATACTGGGGCTAGAATATGCTAAAATATGCTAAGTGTCTTAGCTTAGTGTCTTAGCTTAGTGATTATGGTTTTGGACAGCTTGTAAAGCTTGAATATATTATTCTCTCTTTAATAATGCCAACATTTTCCAAAGTACCCTGAAATAACTTCTCCACCTCAGTTTCTCCAGCCAGTCCAGATTTTATTCCATTTGTTACATTCCCAGAAGAAAAAGAAGATGAAACTGTGCTTCACAGTATACCTTCTGGATTTTGCTGCAAGCTATGCATATTTCATTTAGTTGAACTCTTATGCAAACATAAGCAACTACAAAACTACATATACTTTCTATGAAGGGAAATGCATACTTTTTATACTGGACAGCATTCTTTCCAAGTCATCCAGAAAGCTTTCAGTTCATTTCCTGTTTCTAATCTTCCCTAATTTAGCCTTAGAGTCTTAGAGGACACACAATTCATCTCTTCCTGTTTTGCTGACCAGATAGGGTGATTGTTTAATTCCCTTACGTAGTTCTTTATTGGTGATGGAAACTTTTAAGCTAGATCAAAACAAGTGATGCAGCAAATGCCTGTTTAACTGTAAATGTAAAAAATCTGCTTCTCCAACCTAATTTTTAAATATTTTGGTTTGTTGCAATTCAGAAAAAGTAATTTTTATTTCAAAAAGTACCTTCTTTGCAACAAACAAAACTGACCTTTTGTAAAGAAATATCACTAAGCCTAGTGCAAATGTAGAAGGGAAACGGCAGATTCATAGCTTTAAGATATCAATTCAGTATTAAGACTGTAAGACAAAATGAATGTTTAATTAACCAGGTATATACCTATTTATCTATAATTTGCCATTTGTCTCAAGCGACATCAAAATTAAACACAGCATCTTCAAGTTCTTTATCACAAAGAGGACAAAGCCCTGCAAAGAGGCTGAGATTGTGTCTAAAAAGCAATCAATAAAACTTACAGAACTACCAAACTAGAGAGGTTTCCAAAAGCATAGTCTGGTATGTAATGAATTTTATTCAGTGCCAGTGTCATTGCCTGAAGTGCTGGTAAACTTCTAAAAGCTTGAACAGGAATTTCTGTCAAAGAATTATCGTCTAGCCAGAGGTGTCTAAGGGAGACCAAGCCATTGAAGCAGTTGGGGGGCACATAGTTGATGTGGTTGGCATCCAGACGTCTGGAAGAAAAAGAAATAGAGAAAATTGACTCTGAGAAAAGAACAGTGGACTTCCACAATGACTATCACAAGTTATCACCAACAGCACAACCCCATAGGATGCACATGTGTTGCCACATCCATTTTTCATTTTTTGGAGATCCTACATTTCCACCTTGTTTGCAGCCTCAGCCCTGAGACCTCACATTATGTTTACAAGTCTCCTTGTCAGCTGGTTCTCCACAGACAGCTCTCCTTTGGAACCATCAGCTCACTAAGAGCGCACACCGACAAGTTTTGAGCAGACCCTCTTTACAGACCAGGTATGAATTTGTTTCCCTTCCCAATCATTTGAAAGTATAGAATAAAAAAATGTGCAAGAAACCAAGCAAGAGATTCTCTTTCAGAATCTATGAATCACTGAGCTGCAAGATGGGTTTCCGTATGCTTTCTCATTCTAAGAGCCAAAAATAAAACTCACTTCTGAGTCTCTGTTCCCATTTTACCTTTCATATAAAATGTTTATTCCAATGATTATAATGAGCACCGAAGTTCGTATTTTTTAGTAGCAGAACAAAATGTTTTAAAAATAGATTAGTGCTGTTAATGCAATATATTTGACAAAGAAGTTATTAAACACACTTCAGTTGCTGCAGAGCCAACAGAGGGAGCTCATCTGCACATTGTACCTCTTCAGAGTCTGCAGGTGACACCTTGCTCTCACACTTGTGTAAATAAGGACTAAATCTACTGAACCTTTTGCAGATGTGGTGCTAGGAATATTATGTCATGTGTTCGCTGGCTTTTGCTTTTGCTCTGTTTTGCTTTCCCATTGTGATGCTTTCAGGGAAAGATTTAAAAGTGTGCTTTGCCTTTCTGAAACTTGGCAAAGCATTCAGCTGGTGATCTGTACTCCAAAACACTTTTTCTGCTTTTAATGTGTTGCAGTGACTTGTACCTTGCTCAGAACATGAAAGACATGTTCTTAAATTCTCCCTGAAGATGCCTGTACAGAGCAGTAATTAAGCGAATGGTGAAACGAAATAAATGTAAATAGATATTTGAAAACACAACAGAACAACCAACCGCACCCAGGGTACAAAGAAGTAATTCTGTACAACCTAAATTCGGTCTGTTTGAGAGAAGTGCAATACTCTTTGTGGCATGCAAACTAATCCCTTTATTTAAAGCTGCTTCCTCATTTACAGTCATGTAAAACGTCAGGTCCATTCTATCTCCTGCTCCATGCTGCTCCTACCTACTGCATGAGAACAAATAATGACTGCTAAGGCTCTGTGCCAGGCTGACAAATAACTGAGACAAGGTCAGTTGGAACAAATTTATAAAGTTCAGTGTCAAAGCCCTTGTACAATTAAATTTTTGATATAATAACTGACATGGCTGGCAGCAGAGACAGAGCTTCCAAAAAAACTCAGGGGTCTGTCAACAAATGGGAGAGGCTGGAAATGTTTAGAAATACTCATGCTGTATCTCCCCTCTTCCCCAGGCAACAACCATGCTACGCCTGTGTTTTCAAAGAAGGTATAATTCAAATGAGTAGATGAGGTTTCTTTGTGTTTAGTCATAATAAGTAAATTTCTTCCCTGGGTGATGCTGGCATGTAAACTAAGAAGTCACAGTTGCCTTAGTTTGACAGATACACTGATTAAAGAATGGGGGCTTTATTCAGCTTATACTCTTACTGTATTACAGTTAACATCTTGTTCAATACGAAGCCTGCCAGTGCAGCTCTGATGTCCCTGTTGACTCCACAGGAGTTACTCACAGAATGCCTGTCTGTGTGGGGAAGCCGAAAGCCAGTTGTTTCTATGTGATCCTGTGGCTGAAATAGCAATGTTTCTGCTGTCATCAGGGGGACCAAGATTTTTATCGTCCCAATATTTAGTAGCAAATCAAGAGACTGACTGTTTAATAGCTGAAGCTTCCAAATACAAACTCAGCACTGGCTATGTAAACAAAATATACAACATAAAAACAGGAGTGCTCTAATATACATGAAATTCTAGGTACTTGAAAACAGGGAAAATATGGGCTCTCTCTGGAGAGAAACCAGAGACCATGTTACCCAGGATATGGAGAAGACTGAGGTACTCAATGACTTTTTTGCCTCGATCTCCACCAGCAAGTGCTTCAGCCACACCACTCAAGTCACAGAAGGCAAAGGCAGGGACTGGGAGAATGAAGAGTTCCCCACTGCAGGAGAGGGTTCAAGACCATCTAAGGAACCTGAAGGTGCACAAGTCCATGCATCTGTGGGTCCTGAGACAACTGTCACGTGAAGAGATTAAGCCAGCATCCACCATATTTGAGAAGTCCTGGCAGTCCAGTGAAGTTCCCACTGACTGGAAAAAAGGAAACATAAACTCTCATTTTTTAAAAGAGAAAAAAGGAGAACCTAGGGCACTATGAGCCAGTTGGTGCCTGCCAAGATCATGGAGCAGATCTTCCTGGAAACTATGCTAAGGCACATGAACAATAAGGGGGTGACTGGTGACAGCCAACATAGCTTTGCTAGTGGCAAATTGTGCCTGACTGATTCCGTGGCCTTCTACAACAGGATTATAGTGTTAGTGGATAAGTGAAGAGCGACTGATGTCATCTACCTGGACTTGTGCAAAGCACATGACACTGTTCCACATGACATCCTTGTCTCTAAATTGGAGAGACATCAATTTCATGGATGGGCCACGTGGTGGATAAGGAAACAGCTGGATGGTCGCACTCAAAGAGTTGCAGTCAACAGTTTGATGTCTAAGTGGAGACCAGTGATGAGAGGCATTCCTCAGCGGTCGGTATTGGGATCAGTGCTGTTTAACATCTTTGTCACCAGCATGGCCAGTGGATTGAGTGCACCCTCAGCAAGTTTGCCGATGACACCAAGCTGTGTGGTTCGGTTGATATGCTGGAGGGAAGGAATGCCATCCAGAGGGACCTTGACACGCTTGTGAGGTGGGCTTGATGTCAACTTTATGAAGTTCAACAAAGCAAAGTGCAAGGTCCTACACCTGGGTCAGAGCAATCCCAAGCACAGCTACAGGTTGGGCAGGGAAGAGATTGAGAGCAGCCCTGAGAAGAAGGACTTGGAGGTGTTGGGTGACAAGCAGCTCAACATGAGCTGGCTTCCGCGTGTGCTCACAGCCCAGAAAGCCAACCGTATCCTGGTCTGCATCAAAAGGAATGCGACCAGCAGGTCGAGGGAGGTAATTCTCCCCCTCTACTCTGCTCTCAAGACCCCACCTTGAAGTACTGCCTCCAGTTCTGGGACCCCGAACATAAGAAGGATATGGAGCTCTTGGAACAAATACAGAGGAGGACCATGAAGATGATCAGAGGGATGGAGCACTTCTTCCGAAGACGTATGAAGACTAGTTGAGAGAGTTGGGGCTGTTCAGCCTGGAGAAGAGAGGGCTCCAGGGAGACCTTACAGCAGCCTTCCAGTGCCTAAAGGTGGTCTACGAGAAAGCCAGAGAGGGAATTTTTATAAATGAATGTAGGGATAGGACAAGGGTAATGGCCTTAAACTGAAAGAAGGGAGATTTAGCCTAGGTATTAGGAAGAAATTCTCTACTGGGAGGGTGGTGGGAAACCCGCACAGGTTGCCCAGAGAAGTTGTGGCTGCCCCATCCCTGGCAGTGCTCAAGGCCAGGTTGGATGGGGCTTTGAGCAACCTCGTCTAGTGGAAGGAGTCCCTGCCTGTGGCGGGGATTTGGAACTGGATGATCTCTAAGGTCCCTTCCAACACAAACCATTCTGTGGTTCTAGGATTCTATGAATTATTGTTTAAATAAAGCTTGGGAGAAATCAGAAAGCTACAATTATTCCTGCGGCAGGTCCTGTAACTGGATTATATACCCTGCAAGAGCTTGTAAGAAGTCCTGCCTCAAGTGCTCTTTTGTTATCTAATCTTTTTAAAATTTCCAAATGCCATTTTCCCTCTTGCAGATATTAAAACGTTTCAGCAATGGTTAAGTTTCCTGTCATACTGTAGGCAATGCATACTGATGTATAAAGCATTAATCAAAATCACTGTTTTTAGCCAATTGTTTTACATGTGTTGATCAAAGTTTTGGCACTTCAAGAACTAAACCCATTAACCCACAAACATGACCCTACTTATAATTGAAAATATATAGATAACATGTGGTGAGTTTGAAAGCTGCTATTATATTCCAGAGAGAGCCAATTTAGGGAAACAAATACTTGATCTCTTCTGATAGGCAGCATGTAAATAAAGCAGCCAGTATGAAATTTACCATGAGCTCACTTAAAATGTTTAAACCTTTCAAAGCAAATGCTTGAGCTATGTGGACTGTATTCCACTGGTGCTTCCTGTGACATACTGTGAATGCTACAACCATGTGCATAAATTATGAAAAGATATTAGTCATTGTAAACAGGACTCATTTATTAGTACTCTAAAACGGGTGAAAAAGACTTGATTTGCATTTTTTGATCAATTCAATATGAGTGGATACTTAGTTTTATGCCACTGGTAGGTTTCTAAGGTAATATTTACTTGTTTTCCTTTTCTGAATCTTCTTTCAAGAGCACGACCAGCTACAACCAGGATGTACCCTGTGATCAAGAAATTCCTTAATGTCTTGTTGGAGTGCCTTGCCTATTCATTCAGAGGTAAATGAAGCGCTAGATATGGGATCAGGAAGGAGATTTCTCTCTCTGAAATGAACAGCTATTAGATGGATTGCCTCTTCTTGCAATGGATGAATGCTTGACTACAATGATGGGACCAGAGGAGAGCCACAAAGACAGATAAAGAAGTCAAGTTCAAAATTATTCTTCTGACATTTAAAACAGGAAAGGTAAAACCACATGAAAAGAGGCTGCATGCAACAGGTAGGGGAGGCAGAGAACTGAGAGCACACGTTGGGCGTGGTAGATTACACAAGAGGTGTGCTCCTCCCTCTCTTACCACCTTCCTCTTCTCCTGACCTGGCTGTTATACAGGGAGCCACAGCCAAGCCTCGCCACAAGGTATGGGGACAGGGCCTGTCTGTGGAGGGTACAACACGCAGGAGGGGGTCACCTGCAGCCCCAGCATCTGTGCTAGAGTGTCCAACAGGTCCTTTCAAGGGTTTGTTCACATAAGTTTGACTAAGGCCTCATTTAAGTAATGGCAAGTGACATCGAAACTGGCTCTGAAAAGTGAATGTAATGAAAATATAGCTGGCTACTGTGAGTCATGTTTTTCAAACATGGCCCTTTAACGCAGGATATCCCCTTCAGTCCGCAGGGGAAAATGCTAGGGCTACTGTAAAAGGTTAAGTACAACACACCAGCACAACAGCAGTTCCCACAGCTCACTTTCAGCTCTGCCCTCGTATGGGTTTCTACAGGACTGATAGAAAGAACCCTGTGTGGCAACAGCAAGACAAAAAAAGTCACAAGTCACAGTTGAGGAGCATTTGTTTCTGTCTCACTGCTCAGTTTTCCAGGGGGAGGTATCTGCAACTCTGGGATTTTCAATCCTTGGTGTTTCTCTTCATATCTAAACATGCTTCCTCCAAGATCAAGTGGGCCAGGATGCCAGATGACTGCATAAAGCAAAACATCCAAGTGCAGTGCTATATTTCTGCAAAGATCGGCCCTGATACTGGGTACCCTCAATTCCCACAGCTGGGAAAAAGTGGGGGCCAGCAGCAGTTGTTGGGTTATCCTAGGAATCTGCCTGCACTCAGGTTACCAGTCCCCAGCTAGACCAGCACATTTGGTGTGGCTGGGAATGCTCCCAGGTCCTGCAGCCAGCTGGCTCCGAGTGACCTCTCCTAGCCTCCCAGGTGAGGTGGTTGTATGCAGAGCTCCTAATAGGCACAGTCCCAGGGGTGTGTGAACTCCCAAATGGCCCCGGGGAACAGCTCGGGCATGGGTTAGTTGGCACAGGTCAAAAGTGTGCCAAGGACCCTGTTAACAGTGCCGCAGGACAGACAGTCATGGCCAGTGCCTGGAGCACTAAAGCACTTTGCTTTGCTTGGCTGGTAGTAGCCACACTCTGTCACTATGGTGCCCAAAAGGATCTCAGAAGTCTAGTGTGAGCCCCTGTACTGATAGCCACTCCAACAGTGGCTTCTTGTCCTCCTCCCACATGTGGTGTACATACTGGTGGGCTTCAGCCATGCAAGATGATTTTTGGCTAGCAGTTCTGAGGTTGAGAAATTTGCCCTTCCTTTACAAAATGTGGTTAAACCCCCTCTTCTGAAATTACTCAGAAGACAGAAAAGAGTCAGATGCCCAGTAGCTTCTACTGGGTGAAAAACCCCATCACCCAGTGGTCTTGAACTGCTTGAGTTCACTCTATTTGCACCAAACTTTGAAAACAACTGCCTTGTGGCTGGTTCACTTAGGGACTGCATCTCAAAAAAACAGGAGCACATGCATTTTAGGCAACTTTGAGCCTCTATCTTCCTCCCAGCTGCTTATCAAGCTAGAAAAGTGTCTGTGACTGAGGGGGGTGGTCTGATACTGTACTACTACTGGCTTCATGTTCAGTCACTCTTCTGTTACCTAGCCCACCCCCGGGCTCCAGTAGCTCAAGGGGCTAAGATGTGCAATAAAATGAGAAGACTGCAGTGGTGAGGTTTGAGATGTCTTTGTGTATGTGTACAGACAGCGGCATGGGTACACACAACCTTTAAACTGTGGGAAATTCCTCCTCAGGGAGTTTGTGGGTACCTGTTGAGGTACCAGGTTTCCTAAGAGGATAATAACTTCTGTAGGCTTCATTATCATGGGGTGTGACATGGAAAACCACAACTGAAGCTCCTGTCTTTTCATGAAAACAGTTCTCTCGGGAGAATGTGATTTCATCAAAGTTGTTTTGCCTCTTAACTAAAAA
Organism: Amazona ochrocephala; assembly: GCA_039720435.1. NCBI lineage: Eukaryota > Metazoa > Chordata > Aves > Psittaciformes > Psittacidae > Amazona > Amazona ochrocephala. The sequence goes on along the minus strand of CM077880.1, from coordinate 41,260,380 downwards.
TCAGGATTAGTAACACAAGCATCAAACTGGAAAAGAAAAAAAATGTCTGAAGTTAACATTTCTGAAGAAAAGTATTTTTAATTTCAAACTTAAACTGGAAGCATTTCAGAACACTGAGCCCTCAAAGCCTTCAACTCTTTGTTTGGATTAAGAACGGGAACTTCTCTTGAAACGTCAAATATTTAGAGCAGGAGGGAGAAGATTAAAAATCCATTTGCAGACCTGTTCCAACCAGTCAATTATTAAGAACATCTAAGATGATTTCTAGATAATCTCTCATGTAAAACTCAGTGTAACCATCAGATGAGCCACAAATACTGAAATTCCTTAAAAATAAAATTTACACAAGTTACAATGTCTGGTAGGAAAATTAAAACAAATGTAATTGATACTATTTCCTTGTTACTTGTAAAGTCAAATTAATTTGCTTAACTAAACTGCAATTTTGCAGGTTGTCAAGGGAGAAAAGATTGTTTATTTTTTTCTCTACCAACTATTTCCAGTGCTTTGGAAGATGGGCTATGCTGTATTCTGCCCTATTTTCTGCTACTAAAGTAGAAGTCCTCTTAAATTTTACAGGAAGGAAAGCAGGTAATACAGTAAAAAAGGCTTGCTTTTCAATGTCCTTCACGATTGGTTTGGCATGGGCAGTGAGACAGCACCCGATTTGTTCTTGATGTTGAAAATTTCTGCCTCTGAAAATGGTACTTACAGAACAGATCAATACACATACGTAAAAAGTTTTTAACTATACAGTTATATGCAAAATCACTAAAAGGCTGATGGATTTAAAAGCATTCTGGAGATACTGATGCTGCAGAAAAACCAAATCCAGAGACCATCTGCTTATATTTGGTTCTAAAGAAATATATTTGCACAAGGTGCAAAACAGAGAAGACAGCACACAAGTGACACCAAATCCTGCTGCCAAGATCCAAGCTGGAACATGTCACTGTGTGCTCCTCCTTTCCAGTTATGGTACCTATGAATATATTTTCTTCTTGTGGGCTTAACAGAAATAAATGCCATTTGACTTGTTAGGACTAGTAATCCAGATAATTTGCATTTGCACTAGATTTCAGATGAAAATGATAGCCCACATAATAAGTTGAAGATACCCTTCTGCTGAACTTGGAGACCAAAACTATATCTCAAAATCAACATGTTCTGCTTACTTCCTTAAATCCTACTGCCACAAAGGGAACTGAAGTCCTACCGATCATTATCCAAGCTTTAGTAGCTAAACTTATTTATTAATCAAAGCACTGTTGTTAACTATTGAACTACAAAGATTTTAATAAAATTGGAGAAGATTTTAGTATTGTTCAATCTTATTTTTTTATTTTAGTGACAGAAAAAACACACTGTTTGTTTTGAGGCAACAGTACAAAGGTTTTCTCACAGATTTCTGCTGTTGAAGATGGAGTGTAAAATCGTAGGGGGTTTTTGTTATTTTTTGGTGTCCACTTCTCATGTCATAGTATTTACTGATTAATACCTGCTGTCTGAAGAAGACTGATCTATTCTAGAAGCAGGTCAACCCTTAAGAAATTCAGGAATACTTATCACTCAAATATGTTATGCCTTTCTGCATGTCAGACTTGGACAAGTTAGTGGAACAAACTGTTGCTTGCTCCCGCAATACATCAGTTCGTTTTTGTGGGCCACAGGCCATTTAACAACAGTTAATATATCTATCAATATTGATGCTTGCACTGTCATTTTTTAGCCTGGAGCTAGACAATAAGGAAAGCATATAATCTAGAAATACCTTTTCTGCAAAATATTTATGATGAATTTGTATTACAAATGAACATGGAGAACCTGCAACTGCATATATAAGCACATATATCATTCATATGCATGCATACAATTGTATATGTATACTGATAAAAAAATGATTGTAACACAATCCTCCTCACACTAAGACAGCAAGACAGTTAGTATGGCTTGCCACTCTACATGACTGCTTTTCTTGTGTAAAACCACAAAAGGCAGAGACTTGAGTCCTGTCATCAGTTTTCCGCATCCATACTAAGCTAAAGCAAAGGGTTAATGAGGCTTTCAGAAATCACATCATGTGCATAGTTAAACATAGTTAAGCACAAGAAGTTGCTATCTTATAGGAATTGCCTTTGTGAAGGCTTTTAACCTCTTAATTACATTCTTGAAAAGACTCCTGCTATTTCAAAGGTTTCAAGAAACAATTCCTACTGTACATCAGAAACCAATGCAAGAACCACCTTGAGAACAGAAAATTCCTAGACTATATGAAACAAGAAATTGAATCTGTGCACACCTTTATCTGACAGGCACAACCTTGTTTAAGCAAACAAAAGAATAATAGTTTTCTTTTCCTCAAAGAGGTCTCTTTTGCTGATGATCGTCTTTCAGGTGATAGTAGCTTTTCTGTACAAACCCATATCATTCCATCTTGGCCTGCTATACAGCTGTCTAAAGGTTTCTACTGACTCCTCCTATTCTCCTTCTGTTTTAATTCTGTCACAAAATATCCGTCCTTTGCATAGACTGCACAAATGATGTTTGGTTTAGTTCTTCAAATTCTTCACCCAAGGAAAAAAATATTTGCAATAAAGCCTGAGTGAGACTGTCATTTTGTTTAGAAACTGTGATGAAAATTCAACAGTCTCTTTCAGAGCAACAAAAGAACTCTTGTTTGCTTGGCTTATCGTGTTTTGGTCCAGAATGTGTATAGAGTGATCTGATCTCAGCAAGATTGTTTTTGTTTGTTTAGCAGAAAGAAAATCTAATACACTCACTAGACCAGTACTTTCTCATGACTTTTTCAAAGATCAAAGGAAAGAACTGTAACCTCAAAAGTATATGGCTGAGATATTTCTGTCTGGGTCTGGTCAATAAGGAAAAAAGGTACTAACCAAATAACAATTATAAGATAATTAATTCCTAGGGCTGTTTCACCTTTAGAAACCTTAACGAATGCTTTGTATATTAAGGCGGTAAATGTTGTTCAAGATGGACATAAGAACCTGGGAGCTAATGAAATATAAAGTGCATCTGTGTAGTGGCAAGTTATACATAGGTGACATAATTTTGCTGAAAATCAATTCCTTTAATTAATTCTGTTCTTCAGATTTTGGCTGAATTGTATATATGCAAAAGATATTAACCTTGTGGTGGAACTTCTTTATACACAAAAAAAGAAGACCATGTTCAACACAATTATTTCTCAACCAATATGACTTAACTCTAACCAGACTGGATGGCTTGGTACAGACACTCACTCTATCCTTGTCATTGTTAGACTTTTACCAGTGACACTGGTGATCAGTGCACATTGTAGCAACTTTTTCTGTGATTATTTGAACTTCCAGATTTACGTCCACATTGGATATTGGAACTTTTTAGGAAAATAACTTTACTTCAGAGTAATTCTATGAAAATATTAAGTGGTCAACTAAAGACAAAAGGCTCCTCTGCCCAGAGGACCTGCATGCCTATCTTAAAGAATCTAAATATTTTATGCTGCGCATCAAAATCAGTAGATCCTTTAGAAAATAATATTTTTTTTTGTTTGTTTTTAAAATTGGATGACAATGGAATTCTGTGGATAATTTGGACATATATTCTATTTATTGTGTCCAGCATTCAGACAGCAAGAGTGGCCTTGTGGTTGCAAATTGTTAACTGCAAGTACAGCAGAAGGAACTCATGATACTCAATTGACTCACAAGAATATGGCAGATGAGTTTCAGTATAGATAAGTAAGTGTCAATTGAGGCACTTAGGGAAAAGGCAATAGAAATGTCACATGACAAACTCGTGAGTAGCTACTAATATGCTAGATGGAGGTCCAGCAGTTGTAATAAGTATGAAAATAAAAGCTCAATTTTCAGTAAAGGTTAAAATAATTAATCAAAATAAAATTTGGGGGAATTAGTAGGAAAGCGAACAAAAAAGCATTTGTAATTCCACCCTACAAATCCGTGGTGTGCAAAAACTTCAAACATGCTGTGAAGGGCTGATTGCTCCTTGACTTGTCCCAGATCAAATACATGAGAATCGAAAAAAAGTTCAGTAAGAGTGACAAGGATGATCAGAGGAAGGGAATAGCTCCCAGATGAAAAACAATCCTAACAGCCTACGCATGAAAAACATGACTCATGGAGATAAAACAGAGGTCTATGAATCTGGCATATATCAGTAAGGATCTGCTGTTTTCACTTTCTCCTGATGCTGCACTAAAGGGACACCAAATGTGTTTTCCAAGAAAATAACAGGAGGTACTTCCTCACGCTACACAGGGCTAGCTGATAGCAGATATGCTGCCACAAAAAAAATCGTGAGTGTTACAGTGGCTCAAAAAGCAATTGTACAAACACATAGAAGAAAATTCTTTAAGAGCTATTAAATTCAAAGAAGCCACAATAGGTTCAGTGAGTCCCTGAGTGAAAATTTCCAGCAGCTGGGACAGTTTACCAAAGGAGTGTTTTATATTCCTCACCAGACCTTCCAGTTTTCCTGCTGCTGAAGACTGGATACTAGGCCAGGTCAGCTTTTAGCACAACCTGGTACAACCATCCTTATGTTACAGGGCAGAAGCACATAAAAATAATTTCATTCATACCATGAAGCACCCAATCCTCACTCCTGGTCTAGCAGTTCTGGCAGTTCTGTTAAAACTGAAGCTCATGGTCTGAGTCAGCATAGCACAGTCAAGAACTAGAAATATGGAGACCTGCCTGAAGCACAGATTATAATTAAGCATCCTCTAGTACACTTGGTTTCATGAGTTAATATTGTTTTCCATACTGCTTAAAAAGAAATACAAAAATTACATGAAATGAAAAAAATCAAGGGAGTAATTTGGGATTCTTTCTTTTCCCTGGTAAAGAATCCCAGCAAGATACCATGGGAAAGACCAGTGCTCAAGGGACCATATTCTTCTGGACAGACAGAAAGCACTGCAGGGCAAGGCATGTCTTCTCAGACAGTGAACCAGTTTATAACGCTGCAAAGAAGCTGCTGGTGTCGTGAAATTACTGGAATGAAATCAGTCACTTTTGATGTTTAATTGAGTGTACAATTCTGCTGAAAAGCAGCTCAAAGAGAGTTAAAAGAAAAAGTTGATTCAGCACATTACTGATATTAATAGATAGTTAATAGGTAATGATATATTCTTGTTCATGCAAGGTTATAAGTTGATTTATCAAGTATACTCACAGAGACTGCAGGCTGCGCAAGTTCTGGAGTGCTTCAGTAGGGACCTGGCGCAGTTGGTTATTCTGCAGCATCCTATATTTTGAGTAGCACAAAAAACCAGAATCAACACAGTAAAGATGATTTCTTTCTATAGAAAATTTTTTTCCGAGCTTACCTCCTTTGTATTGGCTCTACTGCAAGGTTACAAGCAAAGGAAAGCCACACAGATACTCTGTTCCCCTGTCCCTGTCAAATGCCAGCTCTTTTCAAAGCAAATAACTGAAGCATATTAGCTTTGTTAACAGCTACACATCAGCTTTGAGAGGGATTTTCAAAGCAGCTGAGAAAGTTAAAAGAATAAACCCGATTTGCTTTCAATAGGGCTTGAGCTCCTAACTGCCTCCAGTGATTCTGAAATTGTCATCCTCATGCACTGATTTTGTTTTCTTGCTGAAGTGCTTCAGTTTCTTATCCTGATAAAGCTGAGAAGTTTGACTCTTGAAATCCTTCCTCAGGAAAATGCTACTATGGCAATCGGGACTTTTAACATTATGAGGAGCTCATGATTTTGTTTGAATAAAATTTTATCTCTGTAAAAACTGCTGCATTTTTCCCAATGAAACCAATTTTCTCAAACAGAAGGTTGCTAGCAATGACCTGACAAATCTCTTTCCTGAAATATCGCGCCACTTAGCTTACAAAGATCGAAAAGCGACTTTTCATTCCAAAATAATATTTTCCTCCCTTTGAATTCAGTACCATTTACACTGCCTAATATCCCTGTTTGAATCAAGTCCTACATATGTATAAGGATTCTATGTGGGTAAAACTGAACTAGTACATGCTACCTTCAAAATGAGGCATACGTGGTGGGACACTGGAAATTAAATCATTTTTGGCAGGCCTAAATCTCCTTAGGCAAACAAGAGCTATAGCTGGCCAACTTAAGAATAAATGGAGTGGGAAGCTCTTCATACTTCTTTCCCACTTAGGTATTTTTTCAGTACAGCTTTGCATACTCTTACAGTAGCATCTGGCTTGGCTTGATGCTGCCTGGGAGACTGGTGCTAACAATACAGTTTCTGTGATAGGCAAAGATCACCTCTAGTATAAACATTGTGAGATGTGGCCTGCTAATAATTTCAGTAACTGCATGTGCTGTCCTATTACTCCAAATAATACAGGCTTTTGTCATATTTTTCATAATTTACCTCAGTAATTACACAGCAAAGAACAAGATATGAAATACAAACTGGATTTTATTTTCATGGTGTTCTACAATAATGTTTTTTTTTCCCCTGGCTCTCAAGAAAAGAAGGCAATTTACCCCCAGTTCTGTGTGATGATGAAAAGTTCAATGAGATTATTAGAATCATAGAATCATAGAATAGTTAGGGCTGGAAAGGACCTTAAGATCATCTAGTTCCAACCCCCCTGCATTGGCAGGGACACCTCCCACTAAACCATGCCATCAGAACTTTTGAGTCACTTAAAGAAACTACTAACCGAACCTATTTTTACCTTTGATATTACACAGAGACATCTACTTGATGAGCAAGTTGTCTTTAGAATGTCATTAATGTTTTCCAACCTTTTTGTTTAGGATATTTTCTATATGAGAAAACAAAGATTTAATGATGTTCATATGTATCTTCAACTGAATTGTTCAAAATGAGCTGATCAAAATATGTAATTTACTTGATCAAAACTTCACTGGTTAATTAGTTCCCTGGAGCATTTAGGAAATCAGAAATATATCAAACAACACACAGTTTACTTACAGCACTTTAAGACTGAAAAGGCCAGCAAATGCTCCCTTAGGAATGTATGTCAAGCCATTTCCTGCAAGACGTCTGCAAAGTTTGAAAAAGGAAAAGAAAAAGAGTGAATGCTTTTCTCTTCATGTGGAATTAATTTGGTTGTTAAAAAGTGCAACACAGCTATGTTTGAGTGACTGATGCCAGAGGCAGCAGTTTAAGAGCCTTGTTTTGTCATTAATACACTTTTAAAAGCAAAACAAAAAAAAGAGAAGTCCTTAACTGTACAGTTGATTTGCTGACAACTGAACTGCAGAGAAAAAATGCCATTTCACTGCAAATCGAGTTTATAGTTCAGAATGCACACTGAATTCTTCATATTGTTCTTTTTAAAGATTGCAGCAATGTCAGCAACTGAAACACATATGTACTGACAACAATTAGCATTACTGGGTTTACAAGCATCCACTTTTGGAATTGTGCATGTATGATGTTTGTCAATATTTAACTAATTTGCACTGAAATGTATTCACATAGTCATGACCATAGTCCATTTTAAGATGGCTACACAGAAAACTGCTGCACTGGTGGAATCATAGTTTTTTCCTGTGAACAGATAAGATTCATAAGGTTGGCATAAAATGTATTTGCTAAAATTTGTAGGGCTTTTTTCCTTACTTCTATTGCATCTTCCTTCTGAGAATACTTGAACATACTTCACAGACCTAGGTGAGTACAATGAATACCTCTGTAAAGCATGTTATTCTGACAAAGAACACATTCTGTAAGGTTAGTGCCTAGGAAAGAGATTTTGTATTTGATTTGAAATAAAAGCACATTATTGGAACATAATGGCACAGCGGAACTCCAGAGAATCTTGCATTTAGCCTACTGACATCCCAGTTCAGGGTGAATGTGCTATGACACCTGTACCCTGGCTGGGAAACTGACTGCTAGGGGTCAGATTCCCAGTACAGTTACTTTGTGCTACTAGAGATATAGTGTCTGCTGGCAGCTGGCAGCAAATGTGGGTTGATCTGATGTAACCCTCTTTGCAAGTAAATTAAGCCATGCAGAACTGATACTTCCCATCAGCTAAGACACTGCACACTAAAGCTGCAGACAGTTACCATAGACCAGCTGATGTTGTAAGAGCTGACATCTGATTTGTCCTCTGGCCCCTTAGGAAAGACCACAGGACTAGATCTAGAAAATGCCTTAGGTACCAAGCTACCCGAGAAGAACCTACAGCACTGAAGAAGGCACCAGAGTTGCCAATACTGTTTGTGAAAGAGGCCACCTGCTAATGACTGCAGTCCCAAAGATCCAGCAGTGACTGGCCCCTAAACATCTGTCTTTGGAGTTTAGTTGCCCCAGGCTCCTGAGCATACCTTCTCTTTAGACACCTCTTTCATACAGAAAATAAAAATAAAAATAGAGCCATAAAGAAAGAAAACATGATTCTAGAGCCCAACTCCAAAGACTTTTCAGGCCATTTGCAAATGTGGAAAAGGCTTTTCCTGTACGCACACCTGCTGGGTGATGTGACCTGTAACTGAGCGAGTGGCTCTTCCTCTCTCTGTTCAATTACATTAATTGTGCTCCGCAGAGGCACTTGACTTCAGACAGAGCTGCTGAACTTGTCTCTTATTTTGGAGTACACTGCAGCCTGATGTTGAGACACCTGAAAACTGGGCATGTGCACATGAATTCCTGCAGGCAAATGAGTGAACCAAACCTGGCCCACTCTTGCTCCAAGGTGAGGAACTCACAGGCTGAGCTCATATTTGTCTGAGGGGCTTCTCCGGCTTTAGCTTTCATTCTGAATGAAAATCACAATGACTTTTGGGCTGTTGCTGGATCAAGCAGGTGTGTGCTGGTTATGCACACCAGACTGGGTCCCTGAAAGTAAATGCCATTTGTGGGTCACTGACTAGCAGAGGGTCAGGACCTATCTAAGCTGATCTGGGCTTACGATAAGAGTTTTTTGGAAAGACCTGTGACTGCTTCATCCCTACAGCACCCTTTTGCTCTCTTATTTTAATTACATGGCTCTACATGAGTCTGGACATGAACGTGGCATGAATGAGAAAGCGAGGCGTCTGCAAAACTTTACTGGAAAAAGGCAGGTACTGCTTTGTGTGTCATTTAGAAAGCTTGATAAAGAGCAGAGAACTGAACTCATACATCTGAAGACATAAGTTGGTGCTCTTTCAGGCCACCAGCCGTTCTTAAGAGTGGCTGCGTTGTGGCAATTTTCATAATTGTCACCATGGAAACTGCCTAACACACCACATGCTCATACCGCCTGTTTGAACTGGAATGCTCTTCATAAAACGGGCTAGCTGAGAAAACCAGACCTGTTTAAGAGCTCCTGGGGAAGGGCTTTCGCAATTACCAAGGATGCTCCTCCCTGCTGCAAAGACAGGACTGCAATAATTTAATTGGGACACTGTGCAGCTTTCAAGTTTTGTTTCAATATGTAATACTTATTTTTCCCAGGTTCACAGCATCATCGTGGCTTTCTGTGGTAAGCCTTAATGTTTGGCAGTTTTTGAGAATGGAGCGTCGTAATTTCGAGACATTTTTGTCATACCTGTAATCTGTATCTAATATATTTAGAAAGAAATACCTAAGCACAGAGACACACCTATACATATACATGCTACACGTCTCACTGACACTGAAGATGGTTTCAGTAAGACTGTACTGCAATGGGCTGTATTTGACCTAGCCTCTGATGGCTAAAACTTTTCCAGGCAATTTTTTTCCCTGTTTCCTTTTCTGGCCAGGTTTTCTGTCAAAGTGATTTCAGGAGAAGATTTGCCAGATTAAACTACTGTCATTCTGACTGTAAGGTCCATTTGGATCATCTGGCCACACACAATATACCACCCTAAAAGCCTGACCCCTCTGCATGGCTCCAGCTTCAACACCTTTTAGAAGAATATCCAAAGCTGACAGATGGTTAGTTGTAAGCAAGAGATGCTGAGCCATGTTCCTGAGCTGTTCTAAGTATCAATTACCAGTACTGTTAAACTGGCGCATATTTTTTTTTCTCTTTTCTTTGTTTTGTTTCAGATTCCAACCCTTCTTTTTATATTCTGCTTCTTTTCCTTTTAGATCACCACTTCTCAATTATTAACTAGGCTTTGTACAAACATTTCAGAGGGGTGGAATCACAAGTTAATCTTCTTTATGGTAGACGCATCTTCTGCATTTACTCCGTATGAGTTTTTCAAACCTTAGGTCATTCTTGAAATTTTGCTTTGAATATTTTTCTGTTTGGAAACAGCTCTTGCTAATTTTGCAGCCAATGATTAATACTATTTTTTATCATATTCCTCCTCTTATGCAGCAGAAGATCATGCTCATCAGATCCAGCCGTACATATTTCAGCAGAGGGCTACATCAAACATATTATAAATGCCAAAATACATGTATGTCCATGTAGTTCTCATACCAAGTAAACTGGCAACATCAGAAAAGGTAGACTTCTGGCAACAACTATTTTTTGTGTAATGATGTTGTCTGCCCTTCAGTTCACATATTAAATTCTTTCTCATGATGCCCTTTTTGTGATTTTCTGTGGGACCGACTTCAGGCAAACCACCTGTCTGTTCCCAAGACACTCCGTGAGACCACTTCTGAATGCTGGCATAACAGTAGAATCTTCCCAGGCCTTTAGAATTCCCCAGCATTGTGGTATTTGGTAAAAGTCGACAAAAATGATTCCCTGGGATTGTTGTTTAATTCTTTCTATATTCTTGGATGAAAGTTAACACATCAGCTACTTAAGGCATGCTGTAAAGCTCATTAAGTTTGGCTTATTTGTTCCTGACCATTTTTAATGCCTTCTTGTGGTTTTTTCATGCTACTACTGTGTTCTATTCAAAGTCTTGGCATAGGGGAACATTAATCTCCTTGTTGACACTACAGTACCTGTCAAGTATCTATCAGGGTTTACTCTTCTCCACTTCAAAGATTTTTTCCATTACCCTAAATTATTTAAGGGAAACTACCCAGTATTTTCCTGAACTTTGTATGGACTTTGGGTAGTGATTTTAGTCTGGATGGGTAAATATTGCTTTCCCCAAACAGATGAAGGTAAATATACTATCTGTCTCTGTAGATCAGCATTTAATTAATGATTTCTGAGGGCAGGAATGAACTAGCTTGTTTATAGTGCTTAAATAACCAAATGGTTGGCTTTTATTGTATGATCAACTTCAATTTTTAAAGGTTATTTATTTCCAGCATTTCTGACTATTTTAGAAGTATCTCATTAAGCACATTTAGGCTCAAATGTATCATATCTCCTTAATAAAACTGTAAACAAAAGTGCACAGCACCACTGATTTTAGATCATATCTTTTGAGCTCTATTGTTTTAGAATTAGATTTTACTTGTGCTGCTTTATATAATCTTGCAAATTAATGGAAGCTGGAAAAGTTTACGGGGAAGTGTTATCAGATATTTCCCTCAGTACTCACTTGCCACCAGTCAAGAGACTAGGACACTTTTGGCTTAAACATAGGCTAAGATTTTATGCTACTGCATGCCTCTTTCTAAAAGATGTAAAATAAATGAGCGGAGAGAAAAACATGCTGCCTCCATCCTTTCAAATGGCAGCAATTTATAAAGATGGTCAGATCTAAGAAAAGGTGTGTCTTGGCTCTCCTTTGAGTGTTGCCCATCTGTTTACGGCTACATACTTTTTAGTAAAGGCAGTGCAGCAAGGTAAGGTGGTGGAGCTGCTCTTCATGTAAGAGAGCAAGTGGAATATATCAAGCTCTGCCTAGGAGTGGATGAAGAACGAGTTGAGAGTTTATGGGTAAGAATTAAGGGGCAGGCTAACATGCGTGTGACACTGTTGGGGGTGTTTACTACACCCTGATCAGAAGGAGGAAGTTGATGAGGCCTTCTATGGACAGCTGGAAGTAGCCCCAGTATCACAGGCCCTGGATCTTGTGGAGGCTATGATGATGATTAAGGAACTTGACCATCTGTCTCATGAGGAAGGGCTAAGAGAGCTGAGCTGGTTTAGCACAAAGAAGAGATGACTGAGAGGGGATCTTATCAATGCATACAAATATCTTATCAATGCATACAAATATCTTAAGGGTAGGTGTCAAGAGGACAGGACCAGACTCTTTTTGTAGGCGCTCAGCGACAGGGTAAGGGGCAATGGCTACAAACTGGAACACAGAAAGTTTCATCTGAATATGAGGAGGAACTTTCTTACTTTGAGGATGACAGAGCACTGGAACAGGCTACCCACAGAGGTTGTGGAGTCTCTTTCTCTTGAGATATTCAAAACCCACCTGGATACAATCCTGTGCAACCTATTTCGGGTGAACCTGCTTTATCAGGGGTGTTGGACTAGCTGATCTCCAGAGGTCCCTTCCAATCCAAAACATCCGGTGACTGTGTGATTCTGTGTTTACCCTTTGGGTGTATTCTGACCTCTCCTGCAGTGCAATAGTTCTGAGAAATTGTGGTCAACAAATCAGGAGAACATTCCCAAAGACAAAACAACTGAGACACCCACTGAAAGCTCTGAAAATGATCAGAAAGTTTTGCTTTACTTTGATTGTTTTATGTCTGAAAAGAAAAACTTCATTCCTAGGAGAAAAGCAAATAAATATGAAGTTGTGACTGAGCACAGTCAACTATTTCCTTTACATTTTTAATACAACAGTTTTTCTTCACCAACTCAAAACTGCTTTGTGCATGTATTTTTTTCTGCATCAGGACAAGCCTTGCCTTGTACCCAGCATCCCCTCATTACCTGCTGGAACGGAAGGTGAACTTGAAACACTAAAAAGTCTTCTCTCTACAGCTAAAAAGCTCTGGCATTTAATAAAGAAAGCACCTCTCCACTACCTGTGGAAAGAACCTGTGGTAGATCTATCCCAGCTACTCCTCATTATCTGCAGCAGGCAGTGACTGTACTATATGGGTAGTGGCTGCTTTCCTTCTTTGCTTGAGTAAGATCCAGTAAATGCTGAATAAGCATCTGTAAAATGTATTTCAAAATCTGGTAGCATCAAACCTATAGGAAGGACATGAAAGGAAGATAATAGCCTCCTTGGGAAAAATGTATGTTTATATTCATTAGTATTCATGCCATGTTCTAACAGGATTAGCACAATGGAATTTTCTGGAACAAGTTCCTGATTAAATCTTGCAAGGTGCTGTAATGTAGGAGAATAGATGACACTCTGGATCTTGGTGTGGCCCAACATATGACAGGAATAAGAAGTGTGAAAGGAGTCAAGCTCCACTATTGAGAAGTGGAAATCCAGTGAAATCTTTTGTAATTCTGTTTCAGAACAGACACAGTTAAGTAGGATTTCATTACACTCAAAATTATGGTTAATATATTGGACTCATTGTTATGCCAGTAAACTATAACAGCAATATGAGAGTGACTCAATGTTTCTAGGCTAGTGCCAGTGCATGCCCTTTAATACAGATTAGGTTGCATATCATTGCATCACTTACGTTTGCATTATATTTGATCAGTCCACATGTATCCCATACGGAATGTAACTGTAAGTGCAATATGAAATCGTCCTTCAACAGCACAAAGACACTGAGGGATTTCTACAAAAATAATTTCCTGAACTACTATCTTGCCTTGATGTCCCTTTGACTCTGCATTTTATTTCTGCTCACTCACTGGTTTGCTGATTTTATTTAAGGAACGAGAGCAAAGACTGCACATGCTAAGGGAATGCTATCATGAATTTGGATATGCATATATATATGCAGATTTAAAGATAGGTAGGTTAACGTCAATGCCACAACTCAGACAGTTTTATATTTGCCTATTTTCTTGGAAAACAGATTCTTTATTCTTCATTTTCCACATTATATGCTGCAACGAACAAACTCTCCAGACAGATAATTGAAAAGGAATTACACAGAAGAACCTAGAAACTGGTGAAAAATCTTTGCATTTGTGAATACAAATTGAAAGTACAGAAGGCCTGAGATAGTGAAAAACCCCAACAGCAGGGACAGTTCTGCTGCTACATAGTACTAACCTTCCTGAATTTGGTGCTAAACCACTAGTGTGCCATGTAGAAAATTCCATTAAAATTCATGCAATCATAGATTGTGTCTTTTATACCTCAGGTACAGGTAAGTAATTCTCTTTCGTAATTTGAAACTTCTTTCTTAAAAGCCTGATCTACCTCTCCAACTGCCATAATTGTTCTTAATAACTGATAAAGATCCGTGGTGAAATCTTAGTCTCATTGATGTCTGTGGAAATATTTGTGCTGACACAAGTAGAAATAGGGCTTTCATTTCCATCCTACCTCAACTCTTCTCGCCTTACCATCTTTTCTCTGAGGCATTGTACCAATAGCACTAGTACCAATCCTAAAACTATTATCTCAATTTCTAATAAAGGAAATGTGTGTTTGAGGAGGAACAGCATGGAAATATAGCAGGGAAACATAAATTTACAAATCTCTTTCTAAAACAACTTGTGGATATAAAAAAAATCACCTCTGTTCAAGGAAGAATTACCAGTCTTGAAACTTCAGCTCCATTTTCTTTTCTGTCAAGCTTAATCAAAGATACACAAGCACACAGCTACACATATATTTAGTCCAGCTATATAAGCATATGGCCAATATATAATTTATATATTTCTATGACTATAATTTTCTTCAGCTTATATATATACATCTATAAATAGGTTACACAAAATGTTCTTGCATATCAGAAAAGCTTTGACAATGTGGATACTCATAAAGCACTTTTCGAAAGTCAACTAAAATTTTGAGATAAGAGTTTAATGTGGTACTTATTAGCAATTATTCTTGAGCCAATGCAATACAAACGAATGAATGGGTGGTTAATTGCTGTTAAATTATTAGTTAACTAATGGATCATATCAACATATATATTTCAAAATGTTTTTTTAGGAATTACTTTATTAGACTAGGAATTTTAGTGTTATTCTGTATTTTAATTATCTTTTTATATTTCAATCTGTCATGTTAATTAAAACTGTAATCATTATAATAATATAAAAAGGAATGTGGGTCAAATGATAAACTAATAATTCTGATGCTCAGAGAGACCAAAGAAGAAAATGTAGATATTATCCTTTCTTTAAAAAATGGGAGGGGAGCGTGCAAGTCGTAATTGTGCCATATATTATATTTATTGCTACTTACAGTTCAGTTGGAAATTAAAATATAACACACTCTTATCTTGCTTTAGGGCCTAATTGCCTTTTAAAATGCATGTGCCAAATTCTCATAGGGTGTAAACTGAAATAATTTCAAGCGACCTCAAGCAGCTGGAATGAAATCAGTGTGCATTTGATCTCCAGCTGGCTTTGATAGAACAGATCACAGATTTTTGTCAGTTAAGGATATGGTCTGAAAAGTACTATTTCTTTCTCTACCTATAAAAGGCATAGACTTTCTGCACATGGCATGAGTGTGATCCAGTAACTGCTAAAGCCAATTGATCTCTCCTTTGGTAAAGCTGTCCACAGCCAGCGCTGAGAACAAGCCGTTTTGTTCTCAGCACTGCAGAAGGCAGCACCCTTCTACAGGGCTCCAACAGGCCCTTCTGCTACACACGCATCCAGGTACCTGCCTTCTGACTGCAGCAAGGCTGACCCTCAGGAGGCTCTCCAACACTGGCCAGGAGATCCCACTCTGGTTCCCAGCAGTGCATCCCAAGCACACAACCAATAAGAGATGTAACTTTACTCCTGTGTTTAAAGAATGCTGTCACCAAATCACTACTCCCAGAAAAATCTGAAATTTGCTAAAATTCCTTTCTCAGCGTTTAAATGTTATAGTAAGATGAAGCAACAAATGCTGGATTGTATACATCACATTTCCTAGGCTGGGTCTTCCAAGCATCATTTATGCTTCTGATCCTGGGTTCGGTTTTATCCCAGAAGTGTCAGTAAAGGGTAAGTAAGAACCTTTCTGGGTCTCACCCGAAAGGGTAAGAACTAAAAATAATAATAGCAGGCCAGCTGAAGTGCACTGCAGTACAACACATCTTGATCAAACTGCCAATAATGAAAAATGTGACAGCTGTTTTGCCATTCTTGTGTGATATGCAAAGGACATAAATTGTGCAGATAACAAGTTTCAAGGTTACTGCTGTTTTCTGAGTAGTACAATAGTACTACAGAAGTACGGGAGAAATTACTGCCACCCCTGTTTGGAAATCCATAGAACAACTTAAAGAGAAGTTGTCGGGTTTATGTGCTTGTGAACCTACCAGATAGAAATGTGATACTGGTTGAATTCATTACCCATAATCCTAAGCAAGTGGAAAATTGAACAGTGTAGCGATCAGAACTGCTCACTGCCCTGAGATCACGCTGTCTACAAATAGGCTGAGCTTCCACTGACAATAAAGGAAATTATTTCTGTGTACTTGCTACTGCTGCACGCATACAGTGTGTAACATTTAAATTAAACTCCTGCCTCAGGATCTATAGATACATAGCACATTTAATAAAGCATCGTTTTGCCTTAGTTTAATTAAGTATAATGTCACTATCTGATTGATCGCAAAACAAAAAAAAAAACTTCTTCCTTTGACATTCTAAACTAGTTTACAGTGAATACTGCTGGATTATATATTGCAAGTTCCAGAAAGCACTTACAAGCTACAAGCCAAAAATAAACTTCAACACACACTCAGTAAGAGCAACACAGTGGCACTGACAAGGCTTCTTGGATATCAACCTAGAACATTTACTGTTTCTGCTTGCATGCATATCTTACTCCTTTCACTTCTGTCTTTTTCCTTCCCCATTTTTTTCTCCCCTTCTGCACTTTATACCACAGATGCACAGCAGTTCCAGTGTTAAGGCTGCTCCACACAATCTGCATTAACATTTCCAGAATAATTATGTCAGCACAAGTTATTCTACAAGCAATGCAAGCATGTCTGGTTTAGTAAAGCACTTGCTCTGTTGTTTCTCCTTTATTTTGTTCCTCATCTTGTCATTCTGGATAAGGCAGCAAAAAGGGCAGTTTGGAGGGCGTCAGGCTCATACATCCACATGGGAGAGTTCTTTGTTGTTACTTGTTTTGGTGGCAAAAAGGAACAGCAACAAAGGCAGTGATAGTTCTAGAACATCACGGCCCTCATTTTGTTAATGTAAAGGTTACAAGTTGTTATCTTGTACAGCAGAAATCTTCTATATTTGGGTTTATTCTTTTTTAGTAATCCTAACTGTGTATGTAAAAACTACGGGAGAAAACTACCTTAATTGCTTCCAACTGATTAATTAGACAAACATCTTCTCACTGTTTTTATGGACATTTCAAGACGACCGGTGCACTTCCCTCTGTTTGGGCTCTGAGTGCCTTCTTGGGTGTACGGAAGCAAAGTTGAAGAGTCACAGCCCTGAGGCATCAATGAAGTCTGTCCTACAGCAACAGAATTGACAATGTACCATGGGCCCCGTGCCTGGCAAGTACCTCGCACTGACAAACACCAAGCGTGCCATAGTCTGAACAGACCACCTCTACATGTATGAGGTGAAGAAATCAAATTCACCATTTATGTGAAGAAATCAAATTCACAACTTATTTGTTAGATTGTGTCCAGCTCTGAAATTCCCTATGGGGCTGCAAGTCATTTAGCAGTGACAGTTCATGAAACTTCAGCTGACAGAGGTGGCCCAGGCAAATTTCCACTGAGAACAGCTCTACTAAAGCCTGCTGTGCAAGCACCGTAAAAGGGTATTTAAGTGACATAGGAAGGAAGCATGTGCGGACAGTCTGAGACAGTAGATGATACTCTATTTTGACTATTTTTACTTTTTTGCCTTGCAGGTTTTTAAACCTATGCAGATTAATCTTTGGGAAAGATTTTAGTTATCAAGCATCCTGTCTACATGCTGTTGAAGTAATTGACAGTATTTCCTGACTTTCTCCAAAAAGTTTTAGATTATGGCTGCAGTACTTTCATGTTTTCTACTAGCTTACATAATAGTAAAAAGTACAGAGTCAGTTTTCAGTGCTAGCCATAATTGCCTGCACCAGCGCAAACACAAAGACTGTACAAGACCCCAGGAGCTAATGCTCTCGGTTTTCAAAGACGTAAATGATCAGAGCTCAGTCCTACTGCTCAAAGTCAGTGGGGAAAAGAATATCTAATTCCCATTAACAGCTTTGAAAACTTCTTTGTAAGAAGGAGCAAGCAGAGAAGTAAAGGGAAAACAATAAATAAGAACAGATGGTAATGGATTATGCCTGGTAATTTAGGACTTCATTTTCATGTATACAGTGGCCTCGTGATCATGTTTGTGGTGTAAAGGGATTTCCACACAAATCATGGTAAGATTCACATGTTATGTCTGGTGCATATTGTATCTGTAATTCTGCACTTCAGTATTATAGTAAGACGCACTTTTAAAGACACGCCTAGGTAACTGCTACAATACCATGATCAATCTGAAAAATTTTGTATATACATTTAATTGTCTTCAAGGTTCTTCTACGAAATAACATTGGTGTCAGTAAACTTTCTTGTGCCTGTATGTAGGTTACAATTGAAGGTGGCTTCATTGCTGGCTTTTGTGAAGTGAAAGCTATTTGGAACTGGTTTACTCTGTAGGTAAAATAATTGTAAGAAAAGAGACCTTTGTTGCTGTTTTACTAAAATGCCTATTTTATGTTGCTGAAAAATAGCAAAGTACTAAAAATCACTTGGAGTTTTCCTTACCTGTAGAATTTTTCCTTGTTTAAAATGAAAACTAAAGCCTTATACATCTGCATATGTGGGGGTGTGTGCATATATTTATGCATATGCACAAGCATGTATGTGTAGAAATATATCTAGTTGGAGATATCTGCAGTTTGGTCTGACTCAAATAGTTTCAAATTATTATTGGCTTTCTTCCTCGCACCTCATAGAGACATTAATTTAGAAAATAAAACAGTTTCAGGCACTGCTTTGAAGTGTTACTAATCACAAAATGATGTCTACACTCATATGTAGCTGCCTCTTAAAAGCTTAGAATTCCTACCCTCAGTAATTCCTTACACTTTTTTAAAAAGCCTTTTTTTCATGGATTACTCTTATTTACTAATCTATCAATACAGCCATTCTACACATATTGTAGAATGACATGCATTTACAAATCCTCCATACGAGACTGAGTCTTGGACTCAGTCATACTGATAAATATCTGCACTTATTTTGAATTTATAATGAAGAATTTGACTTAATGGTGTTGTACATGTTCATGCAGAGCAAGTTGCTGATAATCAAGCAGCTGAAGCATATTTGTTTCTTGGTGGGAGTTCCATCATATGCACTTTAAGAGAAAATGAGGCCTGAAAGGCCCATCATTTTCATAAATAAAAGATCTTGCTCCAAACTAAACATTTTAGGAGCTAGAACAGTTCAGTATTCAAAGTACCATGAGGTTTTCCAAAGTTTTTAGAGGAACTTGCACCTCAAAAATACAGCGTAGTTTCAATATGTTGCACTGCAGTGATCAAAGTCTCTGGTTAAGGATAAATACAAAGCATGATCATCAGGATTGCAAGAACACTGCTTGCAAAGGTGTCTAACCTTGCCTGGAAGAGTGGATCAGATTCAGCCTAGAAGATCAGTGGCTGAACCTGCCTTATACATCCTTGCTTTAGAGTCAAAACAACTGGTTTAACTGTCATTTAGCTGTCAAAATAACTGTCCATTACCCCAGTTATTTTGGGGTAATGACTTATCATTATTGCCAAACCAAGCACATAGGATGTAAGATCTAAGCTGAAACTCAGTGGGATCAATTGTTAGCTTTTATCAGGTTTCCAAACCAGACCTCCAATAAAAGGATTAATAACTCTTTTTTCAGAACTAAAAAACCCTAAAAAAAAAAAAAAGGCATTTTAAGCTCCCAGTGTAGTTATATTTCAAAAAGCAGACAGACATTTCTAAGATGCATTTTAATTTCATGGAAACATTGCTTTGCTATAAAGATCTCGTAAAACCTTATTTTACAATGTCTGCAGTATGGGCCAAGTTATCTTTTACAATAGGTGCCTTTTACTAAGCCACATAACCAAAACACAGAATTTTGGAGAGAGTCCAGAGGAGGGCCAGAAAGATGATCAGAGGGATGGAGCACCTCTCCTATGAAGACAGGCTGAGTTGGGCTGTTCTGCCTGGAAAGAGAAGGCTCCAGAGAGACCTTTTAGCAACCTTCCAGCAGCTAAACGGGGCCTACAAGAAAGCTGGAGAGGGACTTTTTACAAGGGAATGTAGGGACAGAACAAGGGGGAATGGCCTTAAACTGAAAGAGGGGAGATTTAGACTAGGTATTAGGAAGAAATTCTTTACTGTGAGGGTTGTGAGGCACTGGCACAAGTTGCCCAGAGAAGTTGTGGCTGCCCCAACTCTGGCAGTGTCCAAGGCCAGGCTAGATGGGACTTTGAGCAACCTGATGTAATGGAGAGTGTCCCTGCCCACGGCAGGGGATTGGAATTGGATGATCTTAAGATCCCTTCCAACCCAAACCATTCTGAGGTCCTATGAATTCCCAGAAAAGCTAGGAATAAAAATCATGTGGCAAAATAATTTTCATGTGTACAATCACTGCTCAGAAATTAACAACGGGGAGTATAGGAACTACAAATGACTGTTACTGCCTCCTTAAAAATTTAATATCCAGTTCTCTTTCTATTGTCTATACCTTTTTCTATGGAATACTAGACTGAAATGTATTACATGCCCCTGAACACCAAAGAATCTCTCAGCACAATGAGTTTGAATCGGCATCAAGGTAATCAGTTGCCTCACCTCTTCAAAGGCTTAATTTTCCTCTGCTTATTTGAAAAGTGAATACAAACTGGAAGGGTTTCACAAAACAGCATCACAGTTAATGAGAAATGGAAATTATTGGCTTGTGTGAAATGAATGGAGGAGCTGACTCCATACGTGTAAAACACAACATAGTGAATGAATAAATATTTTTTGGTACTACCAGTAATGAAGAATGGAATTACTTAAATTGGAAAAGGGTTATAAGGATAGCAGTTTAATATTTCTGGTGGAAAACACAGGCCCAAACCAAGAATAAGGTAAGAACACTATCAAAGGTCTTGATCAGTAAGATGAAGTCGACTGCTGAACAGTTTCTCAAACAGATACATAAGTCTTACTTATTTGGATCATATAACTTTAGGCTGTAAAATGAAAGAGTGATGCTAACTCGGCTGAATGCGTTAGAATGTCCTTCCAGGAAAAGCTCAAACTTTTGTTTTTCTTTTTTTTTTTTTTTTCTTTAATGGCTGCAGAGAAATCTTTCTTTGGAAGTTTTTAGGAGGGTTATTACAGTTGACAAGATTTTAGAAAAGCAAACATAAACATGATGTAAAAATCCATAAGCAAGGTCTTTGTGGCATAATTCACTTCATAAGCACTTGATACTGTGAGTACTTCTGTTATGCTCTGTTATGTCCATATCTGTATGATACTTGAAAGTTGCACCAACAGCAATACAGGCAATGATAACCAAAGAAAAGCAGAAATTAAAGGAAAAGAGAGATATCAAAGCAATAATGCTTTCTAAGTACAAGTGATGCCAGTAAAAATAGTAAGACAGGAAAGGAAAATCAGCCTGCAAACAGAGTATTGTTCAAAGACAGCATTACAAAATAGTTTTGTTTTGTTTTGGTTTTTTTTTTCTCCTTTTTTCTTTTTTTTTCATAGACCAGGTAGCAAAATTCTAATGGGTGTTGACAAGGACACCAAAAGTTGTCAGTGCAATACCCACCTAAATTACAGAGCACTGTACACACTTCACTGCTTAAAATAGACCATGTTTTTGCAAAAAGGGCAGCACCATGACTTTGCATATCTTACGTGGGTTCTATGGTGTGTTAGGAGCCAAATGTGCTGTAAAAAAAGGAGGCTTTCACTTTTAAAAGCATATAAACCACATTTCATAAGAGGCTGGATGCCTAGACAATTCTTTTAATCAACTTTTAGAGATATTAATGCAAATTGTGGGTGCCAGCTTTTCCCCACACAACCTATGGTGCATCAGTTACAGAGTCTCCATCACTCCTCAGGAACCTGAATTTTCTTTTAAGCCTGGGCCATTATAACTAGGGTCACCGCCAAATCCAGGTCTCATGAATGCACAAGACTTTTCACTTTTGGTTAGTCACCATCACTTCAAACGAGCATTCCCCTTTTGATGTTGTGCTTGATTAGCTAGTTTTTGCAGTGTACTTTTTCCCCTCAGTGAATGTACTAGATATATAGCTTAACTAAGCTTTTTGCAGGATTCTGCATTTTACAGTCAACCTTCAGGGATGCTAAATTTAAGAGTAAGGAAACAGTTAATTAAAAGTGATTAGGACAAGAAGCCTTGATACTATGAAATGCGGACTCAATTGTCCTTGACACAAGCAGAACGAGGCAGCAGGTTTTGGTTTTGATTATAGCTTAACTTGCGATTTTAATAAACATGAGCCAGTATTCAAACTTTTAATATCCTGCTGCTTAACTATTTCCAAAAAGCAATCCAGCTCTTTTAAACAGCCCTTGTTTAAAAATTTTAATTTGTTTGGCTCTGTCTCTGCTTAGAGAAGTTGTAGCCTCACGGTAACTCTTTTATAAGTTCATTTCCAGAATCACAAGCAATTGCTTTTTTTTTCAACTAAGTGTTTCCGCATGTGCCAGAAGTATCAGGCTGACAGCTTTCCTGCACCGTTTTATCTGGTTCCCACAGTAAGTATTAGAGACAAACACAGGAATGTGTCTAGTGCTAACTATGCCCATCAAGGATACAATGATACTTACAGCTCTTCCAGGAAGCGGAGATTGTGCACGGGGTTTGAGGGCAGCTTAGTAATGTTGTTCATACTGAGATCACTATAGGGGAAAACAGACAGAGACTTAATGCGGCATGCCACAACTGTGGTATCCAGCTGTTCATTTCACACATTTTTAAGTACTACATTAACAAAAATTAGTTCCTCTGCCAGAACTGATGAATCATTATCTACTTAGCACATTAAACATTCTTCCTTCGTATGAACACGGCTTTGTCAAACCAAATATAGCCTGTAGCATGTTCCGTGTTCCCAAGGATTTTGGAATGTTTTATCACGCCCTATAAATCAGCTAGAACACTAAACAGCCCTTTTATTCTACATAATTTTAATAAACCGCTGTACTGTACTAAAATTCACTTGGAGTAGTAAAGAAAAACTACTATGATTTTTGTTGTTGTAGTACTGTAGCACAGTTGGTTTACTAAAGTAGAGAGGCAAAAGTGTACAGATACAAACTACCTGCATCATTCTTTACATTTCATGAATACAGAAACATGTTGCTTTTGCTGTACAACCTGCTGCATGGTTGTACTGATTTGCCTTGCCTTACATTAGGCACATCAGGTGTTCCCAAAACCCAAGTTACTTAAGTCAAAGAAATCACATATTTTCAAATAATAAACATCCCCTTTTTAGAGTGCTCTTTTTTTGTAGGTACTCAAATTGCATTAAATAAGTGAAATGAACCATAAAACAAGGGTGTAATGTGATCCTGCTCTGTAGCACACTTCCTGGTGGGGTTCCTTGGTAGTTCCTGGCACAGGAAACAGGCAGCCATATCAGCTCTGTCAGGGTTCGTTCAAGCTATGTTTGAGACTAAATTTCATAAAATACCTTTTTATTCTTAACATGCTTTTTCATTGTTTTCCATTATCTTCCCCATGCCACACAGTATCACTATAACTGATTTGCATTAAGTGTGAAAACTGTAAACAGACCGCAAAATAAAATTCTGTGGGGAAGATATGATTTACGCAACTACATCAAAATTCCTGTAGACCATTACAATAAAAATATCAGACCTGCATATTTTATGCAGACATTATGTGATAATTTAAAACTCCCCACTATTTAAACAGATATATATATGTATTTGTAGCGGTGCTTATAGCTTCCAGCTACTTTGGGTACTATTTAGATAACTTTATTTCTCCCAGCTGTTGAGAGCTTACAAGGTAAATAAGTTATCTGTATGGTGGTGAGCAGACATCTTATTCCTATTCCATCTAGTTTTTATTACTCACAGCCTGTTTCACATTACAGAATATATGCTTTTAGTCAGCATAGTTAATTTTGATGTTTGATCTTTTGCTGAATTTTAAAATGTATAATTTAAAAACATGCTTCACATAGAGATTCTGAAATAAAGGAAATGTGTTAATACTTTACAACAATTATCAAATCACTGTTGGGTAAGGTCTCCACATTCACTTCAAAATCAAGGTATAATTTGAGAACTGTGCACTTATTAAATTAATTCTTTATTTTATCACCTAATTCTTTCATACTGTTTAGCAGGTTATTACCATTTCACTTTGATAAAGGCTCAAAGGATTTATTCTGGCAAAGGAACAAAAACATGGATTTATTTGGCAAAAAAAAAGCCTCATCCACGTAGTGAATCATATACTACTGAGTATTAAGATAAGCCCAATATTTTAACAGTATCATTTCAATTGTGAGATTTTCAACATGTCTTGAAGTTTTTTTTGTAAATATACCAAATCGCATTTTAGACTTAAAAAACCAGCCATGGTGGACGATGGGAGTGATTTATCTTCAGATAGACCAACATTTAGGGCATTCTACAAAGCCAGCATTAGCCACTGCTCAAGCCAGCACCAACCACAGCTCTGCCTGACCAGGGAAACCTTAAGCCTGTTTTTCTCGCATATAAATTTCTAGTAGGCAGTACTTGTCTGCCTGTACCACCTACAAGACCCCATGACAACACCAAGTCACAAACAATATACAGACCAGAGCCCAATATCCTAAAAGGATCGGAAGAAGAGAAGGTGGCTTTCGTTATGTGCTTTGGTGTACAATGAGAAAATCACACACACTTTTCTTAAAAACATCTTTAGACCCCACAGGTAGCTTTACCAAAAGTGAACTCCAAATCCTAGTCTCCTTTTTGGACTCCACTCGTGGTAAAGTATGTGTTCCACATCATATGTGAACCTCTTTTTTTCCCCCAGCTAGCAACTGCTAGCTTTCTAAACCTACCAGTTAAACAATCTCATTCTGTTAGATAGGTTCCTTTTTTTCCAGATTATACTTTTATTGGGAAACAAAGTACAAAGATGTTATTATGCAACAGAACTACCAAACATTACCTATGCATATTTCACAGAATCACAGAACCATTTAAGTTGGAAAAGATCCACACAATCATCAAGTCCAACCATTAACCTAATACTACCAAGTCCATCACTACACCACTACATGTCTTTTAAATATGCCCAGAGATTATTTCCAAATTTGTTCAATAACGTCTTTCCAAATTAGTTTTTAACACACTAGTAACTAATACACAGGCCAGTCCAGTCTATGTCAGTCATGTGTTACTGCTGTAGCTAGAAGGATTTAAGGATATAAGGGAGACTACTGTAGGGAGAGGCAACATCTCTGATAAGGCTAGCTGATACTGCTGGAAAAACTAAGTAACTTTCAGATGCAAAAAATCAGAACTCTCTAATTCTTCCAACTGTACCAGTTGGCTGAAGAGGTGACATTATTTCTCCCTAAAAACCTCACATTGCTTTCACTGGCAAAGCAGTTCATCTGTGCTTACAGGTTTTAGATTCAGAATACTCTATTGGGTCAC
This sequence comes from Amazona ochrocephala, assembly GCA_039720435.1. Lineage (NCBI taxonomy): Eukaryota > Metazoa > Chordata > Aves > Psittaciformes > Psittacidae > Amazona > Amazona ochrocephala. The sequence continues at coordinate 41,234,758 of CM077880.1, read as the reverse complement.
AATCACCAGGGATGCATTTAATCCAATTTTTGTTCACTGGAGTAACTAAGGAACTTATGAGAGAAGTCTCATGAAGCAGAGATATTCTGAGGGGATATTCAGAGAAGTGAAACAAACAAAAAGAATTAATGCAATGAAATCAGTCACTGGGTCTCACATGAGCAATACTCCAAAGTTCAGGCTGCTGAGCGGACATTCCTTGAAGTTCTCCAGAGACAAATAAAGGTGATTCTCAGCAAACACGCCAGCCTTTGGGCCATATTGCCAAGAAGACATAGCTAGGATGAGATTTATGGCTCTTAGCTGGACCAAGCACAGCTAACAGCCAGGAAGAGCTAGCTGGTAAATTGTAGGCTTACATATTACTACTATGAAGAACAGTAACAGTTGTGATGGGTATGTCTTTTGTCTTGCACCTGCAATGGTTTCTTTCCAAAAAAGTGCATCAAATGGGTTTTCTGATTTCTCCTTTCAACGTTAGCCTGTCAAAATCAGCTATTTGCTGATTACAATAGCTTGCACATCAGAATTTGTAGTGTAATGCTGAAAAATATTAAAACCAAAGTACTACATCTTTAACTATCCTCAGTGGAATGGTTTTATATCAGATCCATTCCACAATTTGCTTTGTGTGCCTGTGCATGTATACTTGGAAGAAACCAGCTGAAACTGCAAACATTTCTAGTCAAATTTGGAAGACTCTTACAAGCTACAGTGATGAAAAACTGAACGGTTATTAGAATAATTACGATCTTGAAATAAACTATTGTTAACAGAACTACTCCTGTATCTCAATACCAAAGCACATGTAAACACCACTAATATCAGTAAGAACAGCATTGTAAGAGTATACTCTGAGTTTTAAAATGCTCCTAATGTAAACAGCAATAGTACCAGATCTACTTTTATGAAAGCTACCTGCACCACAAACTGACATACAGTGCTGGAAAGGTGATACACTGTTTTGAACAGCCACATGAACTTACTACCTGTTCTCACACTGGCACTCCTGGAGTCTCTTTCCAACTGCTGGCTATAAAAGTAACATACCTGCAAATGAAACTTAAATCTTCTCAAAGGATAAAAAGTTTTGCTTCAATGATTGCAATGCCAACATGGCTCACTATAATAATATCTTAATTATACTCTGTGCTGATCAATTACCACGCCATCTCTCTGGTGACTTGCAAAAAGGAATCCTACGTGTGATGAAATCTTTGAAGAACAGAAAATATTGCAAAGCTCACCACACAGCTGTTTTTTCTTCATGTCTATATGGGCAAATTCTAAGCACTTGCAAAACAGAGTCAAAAAAGGTAAATACAACAGATCTCTCTCCTCTCCAATTTTGTTGTCCATGCATATACATGCTGAGAAAATGTTCAGTTACCATCTGAAAAGCGAGTAGTTCACAACGTATTCTCAAAAGCCAGAAAAAAAAAATAAGTGAACTAGTTCTTCACATAAAATAGATGAGTCTGGAGGTCAAGTTACTAACCTGTTATCAGCAGTTATTGCAAGAGATGTTTCAGTGACTATTCATCTTGGAAGATCAGTTTTCCACACTGTATTTATGTCTTTTAAAGGAGAACAAAAATCTATCTTGGGATATATGCAAGGCTTCTATTGGCTTTCACCAACCTGTTAATCTACTACTATGCTCAGCTTCTATTATAGTGAATGGTACAAATTCTCTACCCATTGCAGGATTAATATAATAATCCAGTTTTAAAGACAATTAATTTTGTAGAATACTTTACTAGCTCTGCTCTGTGATGGATGACTATTCTAGCTACTGAATGCACTCCATCTAGTAATGCAAATGATTCACTATGGATATTAAAAATAACTTCATCTGCTACAGCTACTTCAAGTAGATAAATCTATTTGCCAACACTGTAGTAGCAATTCCTATTTCTTACAAATAAATTCCTATAGCATGTTTTTATTCAAGGATCTCAGTAAATAAATAGAATAATAAGTACCATCATTTTGCAGAAGGGAAACTAAGACACCTAATGGCAAAGTGACATGCTCACAGTCAAATAGCAGATCACACACCATAGAGAAACCAAATGCTGATGACTTGTGTAGTACCCTTTTCACTAGCTCACACTGTCCACCTCATGGCATTTACATTGATTTTCCAAATGGCAATGTAAAAGCTGCCAATAGCCTCAGAAAACAATGACTATATTTTAATTTTAATGGTCTTAGATTATACTATCTTCCAAAATCAATATGAAAATTGGTAGTCATGAATTTGTATGCTTAATACACCCATGTAGAGTAGCACAGGGCAGAGTATAAGCATGCATAAATAAGCATTTAAATGCTTCCTGACAATTAAATCATAGCATTTCTTCTCGCAACTAGCTTCAAACTTCATCTGTGGTTCTTTGAAGGTCTCTAGTAAACTATGAATAATACGTGAATTTCCACTAAATGATTCACATTTGAAGCAGTACATCTTTGTGTTTGGAAAATTTCCAGGAAAAAAGTGGTAGATTTGCAGGAAGAAGCGGTAAAGAGAGTTATAATATACATTATACAGAGCAGGCAATCTCTCTATCAAGGTATTAACAGTAAATAACAAGTGGCAATAGCGTGGATATTTCTGCCCCTCTTCACATTCATAAAGACAAATGCTAAATTAAATATTTAAAATTTAATTATCCCATGTAATATTATTTGTAATAGCAAATTATCTGCAACGCATCCTGTTCTACACTTTAAAAAATTAATACAGAAGTGATGCAAGGCTAAATCAAGATTGCTTCTTCCACATTTTTTACAGAAGATTTCTGTTACTTGACATTGAAGTTTATTGTTTCTAGAGATCCTACACCTTTGTACTAAAACATGTCCTGCAAAAAGCAAATGATGTTGGGTGGTTACATGAGAATAGACCCTGCACTGAAAATACATCTGCCTGCGCACCTCGTGAAGTGCTTTATGCCAGTAAACGTAAAGTACTCCCACTACCTCATAACACTGTCCTTCCTTTCCTTGGAACACCAGAGGTGCTTGTTCCAGCAGTGCATTTTGCTTACACTGCAACTGCAAATACGTATCGATGGGAAGGATCAGGTGCCTTGAATGTAGGGAAGCTTCAAAAGGTCAGCAAGGCTCTGTCTACATTTCTCTGCTGTTGTGTATTGGCCCATAACCCACTGGGTGAATACTAAACATCAGATCCTGGTAAACCATGCTGATAACCATGTCTGGATTCAACACAAGCTAACAAAATGCTTTGACCAAAACTCTACACTCCCGACACCTGTCAGTGGGTTCCTCTAATGTCACAGATGGAAAAACTCCGCTTATTACTGCAGAAGCTCTGTAACACAGTCATTTTAAACAGCATGCATTATTCCTGAACATAGTAGGCAATTCTGTCATAGAAACAGCCATCAAAGACTTACTTGAATTTAGGCTGCAGAACATTTGTAAAGCAAACAAGTACGTGCATGATTAATCTTTTCAGGAAACAATTTTGCCATTCAGTTTATCCAAGACTCCAGCAGAGGGAGTAGGGCAGAGCAAACAATTAAGGTCAAAAAGAAAGTAAAGATCAAAGATCAGATCAAACACACACAGTGATGAATTAATCTGACAAGTACCTGACATTTCATTTTAGGTACAAAGATTCTGGCTCTCTGCTCTTTTTGTATGTCAAATTCACGATTCTCCCTACATGAAATTATCCATTTACTTTCAAAGTTGACTCATGGCTGTTCATTTGGCATGAAGACTCAGTTTGCTAAGTAATAATTACCAGGGTAAGTAACAAAAACATTCCAACATGTCAATCATTTACTGTACTCAACTCACATATTTTAAAGCTTAAATAACTAAAAAATATTTTATAATACAGAAGCCAGCAGGAGCAATTAAAAGAGGACTGAACAGAATTCCTCTTTCTCCCATGCCCACAGACTGCATTAGTATTATTTTACTTGGTGAGTTATTACTTCTTTCTGCTGCACTGATTCAAATGGACTATGCAAGTACTGCAGACACAATTCATCTTGTTCAAATACTGAATACACAACAGAAAAATATATCTGTTTTCATTGTCAGTTACAAGGACAACTACTAGAATGTTTCTTCTGTTTTTTATCATTACCTGTTTGTTTATCACATACTGTTTATCTTATTTTTTGATGAAGAACAGTAGAGTTAAATTGAGAAAAGATATTTATTAGAAGTGACCAAAACTGGGAAAAAAACCCAAACCTTGGTCTCTCTTATTTTCATGGTATTTTCTGCAACTCTAGAAGCTGTAAATAGTTTTTACAACTATTTGTTACAAGAATGACAAAAATACAGGAAAGCATCTTTTTTTTATTTTCCTTTTTGTTGTTTTGTTTTTTTTTTTTTTCCCCGCTGGATGGACACATTCATCCATTTTAGAACTGGGGGTCCCATTTGCTACTAATTCCAGGTCTATAATTTCATTCCTTTGAATTCAACAAAGCTATTCCTAAATTATAGTAATTTGAGAGGAGAGCATCCACAAAAAGAACTGCATAGTTTGCTTATTAGCATACTACACCTTGACTACAGCAGAATCTAATTCAAGATATATCTCAGTATAGACAGACTCCAAATGCAATCCTAAAATCATACAGTACAACCTTCCCAAATCAAGTACTGTGGGCCCCACAGCCAACTGTCCTGAATATTCAACTGGAAGTTATGCACAGCATAGATTACATGTTACACAAGCCATTTTAAAACTCATCGTCACCAAAATATCCAATATGATTTTAGTGAGACTGCTTAGAGTAGAAATGAATCAGGATTAGCCTGATTTCATTTGTAACAAGATACACAGTAAGTTAATCATTTTGCTCATCTTAATTTGCCTCAATGAAGTTCCACAGCATAGATTGGAAGAATGAAAATGCAAACAGTTTTGAGAGCATCTGCTACTAACACATTCTAACAGTGATGGTGTAAGTCTGAGTACCTGGAAATCTGTGCACAACACACCTGCATTTAGAGCAGGAAATATATATCCTACATTACACAGTGCAAAGGTCCCTGAGGGACAGATGAGTGAGCTGGGTCCAGTGCTGGAAGTTACATTACCATATTAGGTGCTCTCGGAAAGACTAATTATCCCAGGTACAGCAGGATGATGCTATGACTAATTTCACAATTTCGCAATTCAGGGTCTCCACACAATGCTCCTTTGTGTGATGTAATTTAGCAGTTGTCATTTATATCAACTCTGTATTCCCAAAGTGTTTCCCTGCAAAATACACATACTCTGGACTGGGTGGAATTCTGGCCTGGAGAAGGAAATGGCAAAAATGTCATTCAGCAAAGACAAGAGTCCACCTCTTTGATCCCAACTGCTCTTTTTATCTCAGAGGAGTTTTCAGTAAAATTCTGGTTAGCTTCTTCACTACTCTTATTCTATAGATTCCTATTTTCCTGTGCACTGGTGCTGAACCATAGAATCATCTGGGTGATGAAAAAACCTGAAGATCTTTTGAGTCATTGAGTCCAACCGTTAACTTAACACTGCCAAGTCCACCACTAGACCATGCCCCTCGGTGCCATATCTACACACCTTTTAAACACTTCCAGAGATGGTGATTTCACTACTTCCCTGGGCAGCCTGTTCCAGTGCTTGACAGCCCTTTTGTGGAAGAAATTTTTCCTAATATCCAATTTAAACCTTCATTGGCACAGCTTGAGACCAATTCCTCTTGTCCTATCATTTGTTACTTGGGAGAACAGACCCAACACCCACCTTGCTACAACCTCCATTCAGGTCTCCCCTGAGCCTCCTTTTTTCCAGACTAAACAACTCCAGTTCCCTCAGCCACTCTTCATCAGACTTGCTCTCCAGGCCCTTTGCCAGCTTCTTTGTCCTTCCTGGGATATGTTCCAGCACCTCACTATCTCTCTTGTAGTGAGAGGCCCCAAACTGAACACATTATTTGAGGTGCAGCCTCACCGGTGCCACATACAGGGGACAATCACTTCCCTAGTCCTGCTGGCCACACTACTTGTGATACAAACCAGGACGCTATTGGCCTTCTTGTCCATCCAGGCACAAACTGACTCATGTTCAGCCATCTTTTAACCAAAACCCCCAGATTTTTTTCCACCAGGCACCTTTCCAGCCACTCTTCCCCTCACCTGTTTTGTTGCATGGGATTTTTGTGATGCAAGTGCTGGAGACAGCACTGAGCCATGCTGAACCCCATGCAACTGACGTCAGCCCATCGATCCAGCCTGTCCAGATCCCTGTGTAGAGCCTTCCTATCCTCAAGCAGTTCAACCCTCCTGAATGATGGGATTTGTCTTAACACTGCATTTTCACTTCTGCTTTTATTATAATTTAGTTGTACCTTGTTTTGTTGAAGAGTAATTGAAGAGTTTCACAGAGAAAATGATGCTTCTCTATATCACAACTACTAGAGTCCTATTCTGAATTACTAATTTGATCATTTTTGTGTTGTTGCTTAACTGAAATAATTTCTAACAGAATCTTCTCTTTATTGTGTGGACAACCCAACTGATGTCATATTACCAGCATGCTCAGTTTCACCTAATGTTGCTACCAAAAGAATTACTCCTTATCTCTCCATCACCCCAGCACTGCCTATTCCTTTTGAGGATGCTGTTGAACCACCGTGTTGCAGTTTGTGCTACCACAAGCTAAAGTATAGAGGAAAAACAAATACGAAAGGTGAAGCAGAACTGTTTTTGTTTTTTTCACTTGGCAGTGTTGGATTAGAGTAATGCAGGGTGATCCTATACCTCGGATGTAAGGATTGTAAATCTTCAGATGTACAAAGTTGTGGATTTTATTTATACATGCATCTTCCCTTTATGTCTGACAGAGCTTGTTCACTGAAATACAATGGGCCTCAGATCTGACAGCTCCTGGCTGGCTGACAGCCTCTTCCAACACCTCCTACAGAGCTCAGAGGAATGACAGAGCTGTCAGATTTTTCACTGACAGGTTGAACACCCAAACTGCGATAGCAAGTGCCAAGAAATACGTATAGTTTGATTCTTACAAAGATAATACACTTAAAACCACTGTATTTCTCCATCAGGTCTATTTTTCTTTTGTTTAAATGTTCAAAACCCACTTTCATCATGAGACACCTTTCCATAGGCTGGCATAAATTAATCTGAATATATGTAAACACTAGGTCCTTAATCTTATACTGACATCACATATACCTGGTCTCCACACATTTTTTTGCTTGTAACTGAACAGCTGCCTTGAGATAAGCAGAGTACAGAAATACCCAATCTAGCTTTAAACAATCCAGGCAAAGGAGCAGGGTTGAGATGCACTAACCTACTCTACCAAGGAGAAATCTCTGGCAGAGACGTCACTTGTTTGATCAAGCTGGTATGTACTTCTTATGCGGTTATACCAGCACAATCTTCAGTGAAAAGGGCTGTGCTCCTTCTAGTATAAAAGTGTCTTCTTTTTGGATAAACTATTTCCCTTTCCAGTAACTGAAATTACTGGTATCAGAGCTATACAATTAATACATGGAAGCAAAATACCTCAGGACTATTTCTACTGAGATCAGCTGGGCTGTTCAGAGATAAGCTAATAATTAGTATGAGTAGAGGCAGCAGAGACTGATCCAGACAGAATAAATAATTTGTTTCCTTCCTTTTATTCATAATGTTTACAGAGTCACTTTTTGGCAACCTCATTCTGAGGCCAGCGACCCACCACTTCTTGTGATTGTTATGATGATCAACAGAAAATCTCCTCAGGGCAAGCAATTAACTGGTGCTGATCAGTCAAATCCACTGCTGTGTATTAATTTCAGGTTTCAAACATCAGGTGTGGGTCTCCCTGGAGACAATATTGAACAATATTGCAAACCATCTGTAGTCAAAACAAACCTTTAACAAATGTAAACTGTTGCTGCCAACCCTATTGCACCTGTGTGCGTATGTGGAGTGTGTCCCCTATATTGCACCTGTTTTGCTTTTCTTGCACATGAAATGAACTTTAAAAGATCTCTTTTCTTTAGTTATTCCAAATGCTATAAAAATGCTGGAAAGAATCAGTCACCCTATTATTTACACATCTTAAAACTTATAACATAGCAAGTCAATGTCAGCACTAGCAAATTGCCTGGGGATAAACACCTGGCTCCACTGATGCTGGTAGCAGAAATTCCACTGACTCCCATGGGAGAAGGATGCCATCCCAGGCCGACAAGTGCCTAATACCAGGTTCTACCCAATAGGCAGTATTTCACAGTTATGGAAATGATGCAACAGCACTTCACTTTGCCTGAAGTAGTGAATGTAGTACCACTGGGCTCAATGGGAAAACTTATATGTATTTTTCCAGCCCTTTTGTTGTTCCTAAAATCTGTTGAGTCAAAGGTGGGATGCTGCTGGTTTGGGTCACGAAAGAGAGGAAAGTGTAACATTTTCAAGTGCAAGGTCCTACACCTGGGTCGGAGCAATCCCAGGCACAGCTACAGGCTGGGCAGAGAAGAGATTCAGAGCAGCCCTGCGGAGAAGGACTTGGGGGTGTAGGTCGATGAGAAAATGAACATGAGCCGGCAGTGTGCGCTTGCAGCCCAGAAAGCCAACCGTATTCTGGGCTGCATCAAAAGGAGTGTGACCAGCAGGTCGAGGGAGGTGCTCCTGCCCCTCTACTCTGCTCTCGTGAGACCTCACTTGGAGTATTGTGTGCAGTTCTGGTGTCCTCAACATAAAAAGGACATGGAACTGTTGGAACAAGTCCAGAGGAGGGCCACGAGGACCATCAGGGGACTGGAGCACCTCCCGTATGAAGATAGGCTGAGAAAGTTGGGGCTGTTCAGCCTGGAGAAGAGAAGGCTGCATGGAGACCTCCTAGCAGCCTTCCAATATCTGAAGGGGGCCTACAGGGATGCTGGGGAGGGACTCTTCATTAGGGACTGTGGTGAGAGGACAAGGGGTAATGGGTTCAAACTTAAACAGGGGAAGTTTAGATTGGATATGAGGAAGAAATTCTTTACTGTAAGGGTGGTGAGGCCCTGGAATGGGTTGCCCAGGGAAGTTGTGAATGCTCCATCCCTGGTGGTGTTTAAGGTCGGGCTTGACATAGCTTTGGATGGCATGGTTTAGTGGGAGGTGTCCCTGCCGATAGCAGGGGGGTTGGAACTCGGTGATCTTAAGGTCCTTTCCAACCCTAACTATTCTATGATTCTATGATTCTGCTAACAGAATAATCCTTATACCTGTTTTTCAAGAGAGGAGGTTAAAAAAAATCTAAGGAAATGGTTTGTTTTCTTTCACTTCTGCATTGTTCACTGTTACAGCCTTTCTTTCTTTTCTGTTTGGCTGTCATGCCTGCTCCAATTATTTGGCTACTTTACTTTCCATTCCTGATGTTCTACTTCCAAAGTGGTGCGTGAATTCTCCTCGTTTTTCCTTTTTCACCCTCTCTTTTCCATAGCCTTTGCTCCATTTTTCTTTCAGTGAAGATCAGCTTTCCAGTCAGCTCCACCAGGAAAACAGGAGCATTACCTGGAATAACCTTTCTGGTACTTTCTGGGTGAAGATGACTTAACATTTTGGAACTAATAGGCTTAAACACTCTGGGAGATCTCTTATAGGCTTAATTTGCCTTGTGATGAACAAATAGCACACACGAACACAGCAACACCCACCTCCTACATGACAGTAACTGCTAGTGACCACTGGCCTCACCTTGCAGAAGAGTTCACAAGACAGTACCTGCCACATGCTCCTATTACTGCACTCCTCCCCAAAATGGTGACAAAATGGATACCAGCTTGAAAATGGTACAGGTAGAAATGAAATACAGGACAGAAATAAAGTCAAGGCACTCACTAAGAAGAAGGTCTTCTGCTGAGAGTTGTTACCCTATTTTACACACTCCTCAGAATCCAGTCAGCCTTCTCTTCCCTTTATGAGGCGTTTGGAGCTGGTGGGACACAGACCACACTCAGAGACTACCTCAGCCCACATGCTGGCTTCACTCAACCATTCCATGCGGGAGCTGTGTGAAGATTTAGGGAGGTGAAGTATGCCTCCCTTGCTCATGGTCTTGGCATTTGGATCTCAACTTTCACATACCTGTGGCAGATTGAAGAAGACAGCACCACATGGCTCTACATGCATTAATACTGTTGCTATTAAAAGGACCACAAAGGGGGTTTCGTGGGCACTCATTCTGACTGAAAAACATAAACCTGTCAGGAACTTCCTGAATAAAGTCCCAATATATCCTTGCATGATCCACTAGAGATTCCAGAGAGATTCTTTCTCTAGAACTGTCCAGAGGGTTCTGCCACTTTTTTATTTGTGCAGTTTTATTAAGCTCTTCAGAATTTACATCTGCAGATTCAGCACAGCACAAGAAAAAACGAGGACTTCAAGCCATCGTGATCTTAAATTAAAACCCCTTTAACAAAAACATAAGCATCTAAAGTGTCTTTTTTTTTTTTTACCTAATGCCACAATGGACAGTTTTTAATAAAGGCATGTGGTTTGAAAATGAGCTTGTAAATAACCATAGAAAAGAAAGAACATAGAAACGGGCTTTAAATGTCTGCAGAAAAAAGACAGGGTGTAATTTTAAATAATCAAATTCAAAGCTCAGGTGATTTGTCTTGTCATATGTATAATGTATGAGGTTACGTTTTTTAGAAGTCAGTGTTAAAGAAGGAAATGGTAGCATCGCTAACAAATGCTACAGGGCAGAAAGTCTTTACTGGACAACTTTTCAATTAAATAAAATTTCAAACTTGCATTTCGCCATTTCCAGCTCCCATATTAAAAAACTATTAGCAGAAAGCCTATTGAAAAGCTGACCATGAGCACAAGAGACTTTTTCGGGAAACACTTCTATTCAGTTCTCATGCTTGAACAAAAGCAGATTGGCACATTCAGTTATATACAAATGCCTTTGAAAGGGACTTCCCCCCCCTTTCCCATAGCCACGCGTTTCAGGGCTCTATATGCTGAAGGAAGCCAGTGAAAGGTTTGAAGGGGTGGGGAGACCAAGGGCTTCCACTGAGATCCTTCAAAGTCCTCATCTTCTATAGTGGGAGGATTTCCCTCTAAATCCCTTTCAATAGCATATTAATGGCTTTGAAAGCTTAAATGGCATTTGTCAACCTTCAGTAAATCTTGAAAACTGTTTCTGCAAATAGCCCGACTCTGAGTCTCAGCTTTTCCCATTAATCTGTACGTAAGGCCACTGAAGACTTTTTCAGAGCCTAGATAATGCCTGGATTAAAAGGTCCATTCAGAAGGGAAAACTTTAGCATTCACCTTGTGTACATAGCCATTTCACCAGTGGTATTCATGGGTTGTTATTTCAACTCTGCATTTGTCCTGCAAACAAGACATTTTGCCACAAAGACTTGGTAGAGACATTCTTCAGTGAATTACTGAAACCTAGCCCCATTATTTGTCATGGCTTGTTATTTTTATCAAGTGTAATCAGTCCAAATAGGAACCCTAGACTGACAACTTTACAATTATGTTACTATTTTAAGACTGGAAGGTATGTTTCTTCTAATTCAACAATGAAACTGATTAAAACACAACCTGATTGCTTTATCTAATGAAACAATCTAAAATTTCCCTTAATCAGCTGTCGGAAGACTTTGTTTTTATTGAAAGTACAGACAAGAACTTCGTAAAAATCATTATTCAACATTTTTACTTTATGATATTATAGAAAAGTTTTATACATTTACAGTGCTTAATAATTTATAACACATTACATACTGCTTTATGTTTGCATTTTACAATTTTCGCAATACTGCATTCATATACCTTTCTCCAAATAAAACAAATGGACAGACTTTAAACCCTCAGGACCTCTGCCCCTTAAACACACAGACTCTCTTTTTTTTTAGGCTGTTCTTACATCTTAATAATGTTTGTGATCTCTACTTTCTATTTTTCTTTTTCATTTTGCATCCAATAAGTTATACCAAAGCCAAGGTATGAGCTCTTTAGAAGGACACAAAGGATTTCACCATTATTATTATTATTCTCGAAATAATCAGGTCAAGATGTTTATGCATTACAGAGAAGAAGAAAAACAGAACAAGATCACACACTGGAGTCTCTAGGCAAATACTGAGGGGCCAGTGACACAATGCAAAGTAAATTTTTTATTAAAAAAAATATAAATAAATCAGAGCACGTCCGATTTTGCCCAGATAGATCTCATTGTTTGAACAAATTGACCTTTCCACCACATTGGACAATTTACTGCGAATGTCAAGAACACCCAGCTGGGGATCAGTGAAGTTCACTGGAAATCCCTCACAAGGATACACAAAAATTATCTTTCCTTCTAGTACTGTTGAAAGGGAGAAGCTTAGTCAAGGATTTATATCACATATTAAATCACATATATTAAAGAATGGAGACTCCATTTAGTTTGCTAAACACAGGCATCTAGAGTAATTCAAAACCATTCTCAGTTACCTGAGGCATCTACATGGGCCTGCAAATACAACACTATGACACAACCTACTGCCTTTTGAACAGACAACTGAAGGCCAGCTCAGATACTGTAAGACAAATCAAGTCACTCAGTATCTACCTATGCTTAGGTAATTACATTGATCTCTGAGACTGAGACTAACACCCCTAAGTTAGCTGACTGCATGTGTAGCAGGCTTCTGGGCTCCTGGTGTAGCCAGTGAAATCTAGAATGATTTGTCATCTTCTGGTAAGTGTCTTATTTTAGTCACTGCTCTCCAGTGACTAGGACTACACTGACTGTTAGGGGAGTGAGACACTGCATGCTCTAGATATGTGCATTTTAGATAAGCTTGTGGATCTGGAGCTGAATACCATTTCAGTTGACTCCAAGAGCAACTAAATTACATAACAAAATGTATGCACAATATTTACACTAGTGGTGGTGCAAGGAAATTAGATGAAGAAATCTGCTGCTTTAATTACTTCTCTGCACCTATACAGCTTAAGTTTACTCACATCTGAAGCATACTCTAATGCCTGGTTGCTTATTCAAGCTTTTCGTTTAATGAAAGAAATTAGTTTTCTTTTGTGGGGAAGTGAGAGCCTTTATGAGCCTTTACTTTCATCAGTATTCATTAGGAGCTGTAACTTGACTGCTGGGCTTTCTTTTGATAACAATATGAATAGGTAGGTCTTCCTAGAAATACAGAATACTCACTAAGGATGATTTAATACAAATTAGTAAAACACTAACAAACGTTAATGCAAGGTAGGCTGTAACAACACTTAAAGACTTCAGAAGTTTTTCTCCTCTGTAATGCAGCATGTGTTTCATGAAAGTAGAGCTTAGGGTGCTCAGCTTCATGAGTCTCTGTCTTGCAGTTAGATTCCTCTAGGTACCATGAGATGGAGTGGCTTTCTCTCCCATGCAGATTCTTAGGTGTCTCTAGATACAAGCCATCCATTTTGGTAAGGTTAGTGTTCATGTAAGGTCAGCACTTTGCTGATGGGTTCCAGATGGCTCAGAACATGGGCAGAGCTCATACACATCTTCAAAAAAATTCTATGTAGAGGTGACTTCGTATGCATGTTGAATCCTTTGGGACTAGATACAAGTGATATCACAGAAGTGTGAAGTATTCCTTGTAAGGCTATTTTTCTGCACCATTTTGAGAGTTGCGTATTTCCATATTGTCATGAGAATGTTATTTTTAAAACCCTTGGCCAGCTTTCATAATTAGGGTCAGTGTTTTCCTCCTGTAAGAGACACAGATCCTCTGATTTCCTCATGGTTTGCATTCTGAAAAACTCTAAGGATTTAGGAAACAGATATCCATGAAACTCAAAAAGATGGACAAAAGCCATTCCCCATCCTTCCTCAGGTTTGTGAATAGCAGCTGTAGGAATCTGCACTCTAGCTCACACCCTACAGAAAATGAGATGTAATTTAAAGGTCTCTTGGGAGCGCCAGGGGAGCAACTTCTGCCCACCCATACCCATGAAGGATGTGTACTGGCAGGGAGGTGGGGGAAGAATTTCCTGGGCTGGAGCAATTATGCATTTGCTGGCTCCTTCCTCCTGCACTTTTTGTACAGCAACATTCAATTATGCAATACTTTACAAGGAACAACATAACGAGTTAACTACTATTTAGAAGTTGAGGAGACCGCAGAGTGGGAGACAAACCAATTTTGTTGCGGCACTAAGCAATGCAATAACGAAACGGAAGAAAATAAAAGTCTGAATCTCGTATCCATACTTTCTCTATAAGGTGGTGCTGCCTCCTTAAACAAAACAAATAAATATTCCCAGGCTAACCACAACTCTTAGTGGTATTTCAAGGAATGCTTCTACTTTTCTTTACGACTCTTCCATCAATTTTTATTTTTGTGACCATGTTCTCACATTCAAACTAACATAGCATTTGCATCTGACATCACAGGTTTTAGAATACGAAGACTACAGATGTTCACAATGCCAACAGATTTTAAGACACAGAAAGATAGAAAAAAACTATTATCTGCTTTAGTTTAAGAGTGCTATCATACGGGAACATAGGGCTTTCCCCCCCCCAAATATTATTCGATGCATCTTGCTGGCAGGGGAAATTAATTTTCCTAACTCAGTTTTTAAAGGATATTATTTTTTTAATAGAAGCGTCTTTGAGATAGAACATATGCCCCTGTTTCTCTATCCACACCATAAAATGTTTTTCCCATTCATCACAAATAGCTGGGGTTTTTTTTACTATGAAAGCTTTTGTAGAGCCTGCCTTCCTGAAACAGTGGATCCACAATCTGATATGGCTGCGGACTGCAATACAGCCGTAACACAAATGACAAATAGGGTCCTTATGCTTATCTGATTCTTCAACCGTAACTTCCAAAATACAAAGAGGTAGGTAGACAAAATTATTAAGCAGGTTGGCTGTAACTGCCTGCTGAACTACCGAATTCACACAAAAGACAGGGAAACCTGGGGGAAGATGAAATCCTTAACCTTCATTTAGATGAAATCCTTAACCTTCATTTAGTACAGTCTAAGGTTACATGATTCTCCTCTGCATTATTGCATAGCACAGAAGTATGTAGAAATGTGAAGCCTTAATGCCTATGGAAGGCCTGTCCGCCCTCCAGAAGAATGGATGTTTTAGGCCCCTAATGCCCCCTGAAATAGCTTCTATACCCTTGTAAATCAAGTTTGTGAAAGTGAGATAACTAATAGCTGAACAATGCAGTCTAGAAATTTTTTCATGGACTATTTAGAGATCTGTTTGCTTATGATAATACGCACATTACTGACAGGGCACCAGACTCCTGACTGGCAGCAGACAAATATGAAAATTACAGGAACACATATGCTTTGAAAGCTTCTTACTTTAATACTGGTTAACATGGCTAATACATATTTCCAAAACAACCTTCATATTACAGACAGGAACTAAAAATGGGGGATTCCGCAGCCTATGGACTTCAGTGAGATTATCTGAATGAATACTGTTTGTCTGGGTAAAGACAGCAGTTCTGTAATTCTGGTATTTCATTATGTCTGCATATTAAGGGATTTACAGTGAATCTTAGTATCTTTCTGGTCATCATGATTTATACTTCAACAGAAAGGTCAAGGAGTAACAGCTCCCAGAAAACCTGGCTGAGGCATATTACACATGAGCACGTGTCAAGTTAACAGCCACCTTTTGGGCCCACAGAATCACACAGCTGTTACCTAACAGAATCAGGAGACAGGGATATGCAGTGATTTGGCTTTGGCTATAGCAGTTTTGATTTCACTGTGTGGCCTTATAAACCCTCACCCTAAAGCTTTATGGTAGCAGCAGATCCAGCCTTAATCAACCACTGAATTGTTCTAGCGCAATTGTGGAGAAAGATACCAAATGCCTTGGGAAATCAAACAGCATCCTCAGAGAACAGCAGACATACTGTTTACATGGGATATGCTTTTTCCATAGAAGAGAACAGAACCTAAATATACTGAAACTCATGGGAAATTAATCTTCAGAAACGTTTAGCTGCGTAGCGTTATAGACCATGGTGTACAATGACAGCCCATAAAACCACCTTAATCAGGGCCTCACTCTTATGGCACCATCCTATTTTCAACTCACAATGCTTTCAGATGAGCCGAAAAGGGGTACTTTGCTCCCACCATTACAATTTCTGCTCTTTTCTTTACCCTT
The DNA here is from genome assembly GCA_039720435.1 of Amazona ochrocephala. Classification (NCBI taxonomy): domain Eukaryota; kingdom Metazoa; phylum Chordata; class Aves; order Psittaciformes; family Psittacidae; genus Amazona; species Amazona ochrocephala. Next base: position 41,218,587 of record CM077880.1, on the reverse strand, counting down.
TTCAAAAGCATGAAAGCATTGGATTGCTAATTACTTTTATCCAGCCTATAGGAAAATTAGTTTATCTTCCTGATCAAAGCAAATTAGGCAGATCATGGCTGATTAGAATGCAACAGTAAAATCTCCATACTTTCTATTCCACCCCCTTTTCTCTCAGAAATGGGGCCTGTGTCAAATATGTAGGTATTTCCCACGGCCGGTCTGGACTCTGTTTCCAACAGGCTCTGGGGCTGGGACAATGGTTCTTACACAGACACTGAAGTTCTTTAGTTCAGTCATTGTGCAAGGAAAGAACTGGTAACCCCTTAGCTAGCATTTGATGAAACATCTAGATTTACACATTTCCCTAATTGCATTTTTTGAATGTGAGTGAGATTTATCTGACCAGAGTTAAATGACTCCTTTATTCTACTACCCAAAATAAAAACCTATGCTCTCCAGGCAGAGTTGCATTTGGTTCTGATCCCAGCATTAAGATTTTGGTTTTCACTATGGTGAGACAAAGCAATGCCTACCTTTACTTCTGAAAACACAGTCTAAAGAAGACTTGGCTAGTTGCTCCCAAGGTGGCTGCTACATTTCATTGCAAAACTGCATACCATTACTCCTTCTAAGTAGCTGCTTCAAGCAGCATTTTCTATCACTCAAGTATTTTACTGTTCACTTTTTACCCTTCATAACTCATTTGCCTTCAATTTGCATTCTATGGCTTTAACAGATGAAAGTCAAGCTATGCTGCTACTTTATTTATAACCAATTACTATAAATTAACAGTAAATCTCACATTTAGCTCCATTTAAACATCACTATGCAGCTGCCCATTTGAAAATAAAATGGTTGCCTTCTTTCACTTGAGTGGGCACAATACAAAACATCCATTGAGCTTTTCCTTTATTGCAGCTGCCAATGCCCAGCCGACTTTTAACAAACCAACCAAGCGGAATAACAATGCAGCTGCAACATTTTATGGTATTTCTGTTAGTTCTCTTTTGAGACTGAAGGTGTTAATTAGGAATCAAAGAATACAACGCTGCCAGCTTTCTTTCATAAACTATACACTGGCCACTGCAGTTTTCAGAAGAAAAATAAATCTAATAAAGGGACAAAAATGTTGTTTGTCACACCAGTAACGTGTATTTAAGACCCTTTGATCACGAGCTTTTTATGTAGTCTTGTCAGACAGGCTGAAAATATTTTTTCCTCTCTTTTCTCCTTTCCTTTGGCTTTTCTGAATACTGATTCTAGGGTTGTCTGGAAAGGTGAAAAACCCGATAGTAACTGGAATGCTTTACAGGTTAAAAAGGCTTTGCTGAGCAAGCCAGCTTTAAATCAAATCAAATCAAGTAAAGTCAAATCAAATCAAATCAAATCATAATTGTTCACTTTTCTAATTCAAGTGTAAGTTGTTTTGAAATACAAATGACCTGTTCCTGTTATAGTTTAACAATCCTGTGTAGCATTCATTACTTTAAGAATTGAAATATATGCAAGTGTTTTAATATTAATACATTGTTTTGTGGAATCTCATTTTAAAACACAAAAATGACACTGTTTACAGACACTGTAAAAAAATCCATTGCATACATATTTTCACACGTATAGCATCCAGTATATATTCGATATTCTATTTACAAATTAACCATAATTGTATTAGAGTATCATATATTCAAAGGCAGCAGCATGAAGTCATTACCTTTAATCTTTAGTCAAAGTTAAAACCTGAAAATAGGTTTATGAAGTTAGCACAACTGAGAATTAGTCAAGCTTGCTGGCTTACCCAGCAAGAGCTTTCACTGTTAAACGCACAAATCATGCCAAAATCCATTAATCCTGCCAGGGAATGGCAGAAAGAAGCTCTGGTTGTTGATTTAATGATAATGAATTGAACAGGCTCTTAAGGCTACCTGCAGAGTTTTCTAAACTGTAAAACAAAGTCAATTTTAAGAAATGCTTTTTACAGACGTATATATAACAAGTTTTCTTTGCTTTAAACACTAGGTAGGAGAAGCAAGGTTTTTACAATTCCACTTATCTTGTCATTAGTTTAAAATAATTCCTTAGAATGTTATTTGCTGTTTGGTAACCAAGAAATGCAGAAAATGGTTTGAAAATGTTATAATACAAACCTTAGTAACAACAAAGTTCTGATCAGTGCTGTCATTTTCTATATCTCATGTAAAGAGCAATGGCAGCTGGGAGGCAGAAGAGAATATTCCCATTCTGCATTATGGAATAAAGGAAAACAAGCAAATATATTTGAAATTGGCTGCTGTAATAATTTCTTACAATGCTTTTTTCCCTGTTATTGCACCATAATAGTGACATGGTGTCTAAAGGAATTCAATTATTCTTGAAGATGTCAAGTATATAAACACAAGACACACTGCTCTCCATAGGGTTAATAACAATTATTCGAGTTTTGTTGTTATTAATTTGGTGAAGTTCTGCTCTGAGCGGTATCTTTCATAGCTATTTCAGAGTAAGCTGTCATTTTCAGGGGCAAGCTCATCTCTGATGAGTCTCATTTCACCCTCTTAAACATGGTCTTGTGTGGCATATAAGCTGAGGATATATGTATCTTGGGTGAAGCTTGCCATCAAGCAAACAAAACATTTTAGCTGTGGGTACTTCAATATGGAGTAGAAAGGATTTTATTTTTCTTTCCCTAGTTTTGGAAAAGTTTTTTACTCAGTCATTATTTTGAAATTATTTGGTGCATAAACTCTGTATTTATTTGACTCACAAATTCAAGAACTGCTCTATGTGTCTGCTTTTATTGAGCAATGTCTGGGTGAAATATTTTCTCTTGGTTGACTAATAAATGCAAATGAACTCCAGTTCTCTGAGAATGTTTTCCTGTTCAGTTTTGCTGAATTCTAGACTCATCTGGAATAGTCTGAATAATTTATATTCTTCCTATTTTTAGCATCTCAAATGGAACTTTTACAAAATGCTATGTTTATCAACAATACACAATCAATAAAGGCAAAAGACTTTTGCTAATGAGCACATAACTACAACTAAATCAGAGACAAGAAAATCCCATCCCTATGTTTTTTTGTATATTCATTTTTGCATTGGAAACTGCAGTGGTACAAGGGTACTGGAAAAGTTTTCCAGTCCCCTTCAGTTGCTCACAGACCTCCCACTCAGTTGTCCCTGTCCCTTCAGCTGTGCTGGTTCGGCCGTTTCTGTGGCTACATTCTAAAACAGATCAGTGAAATGAGATACATATTTTTGAAAGACCAGAAATGTGTTTCTTTTTAAACTGGATTATTTCACAGATCTGCTTAGGAGCACAGCCCAACAAACAGCTGAATCAGCACAGCCAGAAGATGAAGCCTAAAGCAGCAGGGTGGGAACAACTAACTTCGACGGGGAGAAGCTCACAAGGGCATCTAAAACTGTCTCTGTTGCAGACTAATTTTATCTGAGTTTTCTATTCTAACTCAAATCTTCCAGAAAACTCTGAGTATTATCTTCCTCCAATTCTGTGAATTCAGGACCTTAACTAGCAAAGACAAGCAGCTCCTACTCAAGGAATTCAGCTGCAGAAAGCAGGTTCTTTTAGCAGTGCCCTGCCCAGCTAAGTGAAACCAGCAATTGAGCTTCAGCCAGGAGTGTCGGGAGTCAGCACACACACATGCTGGCACCTTGGAAGTTCACTTCTGGTAGTCTACCTTTCCTAAACTGTTTTTCCTCATAGATTCAGCAATTCCTAAACCTGTTACCTTTCACAGCTTGGACAAAAAGTCCATTTTGATTTCCTATGCTTTTGTATGAGAAGATTCTGTGCTGACAGGACCAGAAAAGAAAGTATATAGACAAAACATACCAGCAAATACAGGATGTAAATCAAGCTTTTCCTGACATCAGTCTCATCTTTTTTCACTAGATCACCAATGTTACATGATTTCATTACTTACTCTCAAGTACAATCTTTGATCCAAATCTAACGTGTCCACGATATCCTCATTCTGTTGTCTTCCAGGCACAGTAATGACAGTGAAAAACAAAATTTGCTCTCAAAGTTGGCTTCTGCAATGGAACTGTTTTTTGATTACTCTGGATTTTTCTATTTTGGTAAGCAAATAATTGCAAAAACACCCACCAAAACCCCACAAATTTTCTATTCAGTGAACATTCACCATTTATTTTAAGAACTATAATGGACTTTTGTTTAGAGAGAAGATGAATACAATCTCCTCCTCAAAATGAGAAACAAACCTCTTAATAATAGACTCCCGTAATAATAAAGCTATCAATATTTGATACTTTAAAAACCCCTCTATTTGTATCTATAAAAACTGTTGTCTTGAGGCAGCTGAAATTAGTATTTTGACAGCATTTAGAAAGGGTCAGTTTGCTCTCAGGAACAAGAATGTTCCCAAGCATATAAAAATACAATAGAGCAGGCATTTGTTTTCACTTACAAGGTAACAGTTAAATATCTTCCAAAGCAACTAGGTGTGGTTGCTGTTTGAATGAGATATAATCACCTTCGTCTGATCCATTTTGCAATCTTTTATTTTGCCCTTTAGAATACAGATTGCCTAGTAATTCCATTGCGATTACCCCTGGTTTAATTGCTTTATAATTTGTAGACTCTTCCATAGTTAGATTTTATAAGAGCTTACACAGTTCACTGTGATAACAAGACCACTCAATTTTCAGATTTACTTGTCAATAGCTACTTTCACAAAGCGGATGGATCTAGGAACATGACAGAAATATAGTCAGCGATCTGAGGATCAAATTTAGGCAGCTGTCTTATTCTTCACTGCCTGTACATTTGCAGTCATACCTTTGCCTGTTATCAATGTAGTTGTATATGTTTGCAGATCTCCACAGTGACTGCCAGGCACGTTTAGATGATAGAGCATATAAAAATTAACGTAAAAATAAATATTCAAATGTTTACCAGAACCTCTTTCCCAGCCTGTACACACAACATCTGTATGTATTCTACCAACTGCAACTTAGAAGCAAATAATCTTCATCTTATTAGTTAATGTCTTAAAAAGTGAGAGATGCAATTCAGACTCAACAGTTGGAAAAAAACTTAAGAAAAGCCTTTTTCTAGTTCTGGAATAATTAGCTGAGAAGCTTGAAAAAGTTTTGTTGTCTGTTTTAAGGCATCTCTTTTCTACTTTAATAGCTTAAAGATGGTAAGGGTAGAGATCTTAAAAGCTGTATAGGCACTTAGAGATGTAAATAGCAAACACAGACTTACTGAAGAAGGGACTGGGCACTAAGTAGATAATATAGAGGTAATAGTTCCCCGAGCTGATTGCCTGATGTCACATCAGTTGCACCATGATCTGTCTTCCCTTCCACACCTAATAACAGCTAGATCTGCAACTGTATCCAAAAGTGCGTAACTCCCAGATTACCATGAATGAAGGACAACTTGGTAACCAAGGAAAAATTGAATGTATAACAGAACTTCAAAAGTATTTCCACTTTGACAGAATGAAAGATTCAGATACTGGGGGGTGGGGGATTAATTTATCTTTATTTTTTTTTTTCTTATATTTTACACTTAAAGCTTAAGACTTAATGAGGGTATGGAGGATCTGCACTGTACAGAAGCACTGCAGCTGAAATCATTAGCCTGAAAATGCATACATTTGCTAGCCTGCATTTATTCATGTCTCCAGAAAACATACTGCATATAATAAATCCAGTCATTTTACCAAAGAACTTTACCTAGAACTAGCAAAGTTTGTAGTTATACTGAGGTCTTCTACATGTGGCAGTTTAAGAACTGTCATAGATGCAAGGTTTTAAGATCCAAGAAAGCCAACGATTCTACTACTGAACTAAATTGATAGTTAAGACAGATGTTCATCATTTTTAACAGAACTGGGGAAGAGAGCTTCACTGACGCAGCTGTGCATCAATCCGAATGGAGCTCACTTGTTTCTAAGTAGCCCCCTCAGGATGACATAATGGTGTATGGCATACCTCCTCAGAAGTCAGAGAAAGACATTTACATTCGCTCCTTTGACAGCTCTGACTAGTGGAATGGTTCCCAGGATATCTATGAGATGACTGCTTTTCTAAGAAGCAGCCTTAGGCCTTTTCTACTTTCTCTGTGAGCTGTGCTGCTGTCCTAAGTAACCTCCACAGGAAAATATTTCAAAATGGCAAAATGTACCTCGACCCATCCCTGCCAGGACTGGATTTTAGAAGCTGCATAAATTCTACTCCAATACCCCTTACTGAATTCTTCTTAATTAGTATCTTTTCAAGTCAAATGCATCATGTGCTTTGTAAATACTGAAAAAGTATCATGAAGTACAGGCCTGGTGTTAAAAATCAACCTTTTATTCATTTTAATATCACTCAACCTTATGTATTACTTACATGGTGACACTTCAAACGTGTTTCTCTAGAGCACTGTGTTATTTATTTATTTAGAGAAAATTACAGCTCTATTTCATGTCATGATTGAAGACTTTATTCCATGGTCTAACACGTATTTTCGTTTGCCTACTTTGAATGTTTATCCATCAATATTGCGTCTTATGTTAACATGTTAATACTCAATATATTACTTCAATGTAATCTGTTCTGCAAGTGTTTTACAACAATTTTTAAATTAGTTTCTGATCTCATGCCAGCAGTAAACCTAACCATCATCTTGCCTACCAGAACATTTAATTATGTAGTTTTACAAAATTTGGCAGTCAGAGACAACCCTTTCAACAAGATTATTACAGATATGACAGAAATTAAAGAAATAATACTCGAAGGAAATAAAACGCTTGATTTTACTTGAGCTGCGTTATCTATCCTGGTGGATGATGAAGCAAAAGGAAAGATGGTTATCTGAATGTTGTTGGAGTTTGTTTCACCATATTTAAAACCCTGAACAGGGTTTGAGATCAGTCTCTGTGAGCAGTTATTTCTTCACACTTGCCCTGACACACGGCAAAATATTTAAAAACTGTCCTGCGTAACTAGAAGTGAAAAACATACATATATGACGTCATTAAAATACTCAAGAATTACATGCTCTGAAGCAGCACTGTAGAATCAGAATTACTATGCAACTTCAAAGCCTCTTTCTTATATTGTTTCTACTGAGAAATTCCACATCATATTTCATCTTCATCAATAGTAGTGCCATAGCGCATAAAGAAAAAGTTTGAGCTCCCTTTGTTCTGTGTCATTCTTCCCACTTGGTGCAGCCCAGAGCTGTTTCAGTTCTTGAACCATGCCTTCCCAAAGTGCACCCAAGGTCACTGCAGTAGCAACAGGCCTTCTCTAATTGCACCCAAGGGGTGACTCAGGCATTTACCTGTCACACTGTTTGAAGACCTCAGTTTGCCAAATGAAGCAGGAGCTGCTCCACAAGTGAAGCAGCGTACAAATACACCAGTTGCTTTGTCAGCTCCTTAGACCCACCTCCTAAAGAGTCACACTGGCTAGTAGTGATCCAAGGAATTTCATTGTGAACGGACCTTGACAGCAGAAGTCAGATTAATGTCTAAACCTACTAATGAATGTTAGATTATCAAATGTTTTAGTTGCTGGAATTGTTTCTAATAAACATCATTTTAAAGACAGAAACCAGACAGAAGCCTTATTTAATGTCTTTGTTTCACTCTGTTACAGCTACACGTATATTTCATTTATCGTTAATGCTAGTAGTGGTATTAGTGACTGAAAGAATATAGACATAATGCCTTACTGCTAAGGTGTATTTTATTTTCCTTTATGCCTTTCTGTTATTACTCTCCTGTGGCTAGGACATCTATCCGTTTACCAAATTCGTATTGCTACATGATGATACAGAAAGTGCCTATTTTCATTTGGTCTAATCTTGATCAGTACATATTTATTGAACAACCACCTTAATGCTGTCTTATAAAAGTTGTGAACACTTTAATGGAAACTTTCCAGCCTGAGATAATCAAAACCACTAATGAATGTCATTCAAAATTAATTATTACCATTGTGTACTTAAGTAATTATTCATTCACCAAATGTAAAAAACAAATCTGTTTGTGTGCTCATTCAACATATGGTGATATTTGGATAAAGAGTAATTTGGTTTAGATTAGACTCACCATGACCCAACAGAAACTTCTACAATAAAACCATGACATAGCAGGAGCTCAATCCATATCGTTAAAAGGAGTTTCAGTTCCAGTTTCATTAGGAAACAAATTGGTTCATAATTAGTCTTCACAAGCCTTTATCAGAAGAGATAAAACTAGCAGCATGTTGACAGCATGCAGCATTTCCCTATATACTTCACACACAGATATGTAACACTAAATAATACCATCCAGTGAATCTGGATATTACAATTTCCTTGTGAAATCTGATGCTCTTGCAGCACTGCTCTATGGTCAGACAGGCAGGAACACAAAGCTACATGACTGCAAGATGCTGTAACCATTGATTGATGATAAATGTAGAAAGCAGACCACATCTGGCTTCAGGTTTACAGGATTCTTCACAGAGTGACCGGAGACAGACATTGAAGTTAGAACAGCTGAGGCACCAATATGTACAGAAATGACATTTTGATAACTCTATTTCATGTGACAATTCTTTCTGTCTATGATAAATGGAACGAACATATTCACAGCACTACGCAAGCATTCTGAAAAAAATCTGTTGCTCTTTTCATTGAGTGCTATCAACAACAAGACTGAAAAAGGAAGGAAAATCCCTCCTTCCTCAAACTGCTGGGAAATATGTACAGTTGACAATATCTCCGTGACACAACACAACTCTCCTGTCAGCGTCTACATCCCGATTCAAGACAATAATGATCACCTGGCTGTATGCCTATAAAAAATAATTTGACTTCTATTTATTTTGGAAAGACAGACACAATGTGCAGAAGTAACAGAAACTTCTGTCAAGCACTGGCACATGAAAACTGAAGTGAATGCTTCATTTTAATTATATCAATTAATGCTTTTCCAAAAGCTTCAAATTTTTCTAACTGAATTTATTTTAGCAGCACCAATTCTATACAATTAAGTTAGCTGCATTAGCATAAGCAGAGTAAAAACTACCTGAACTCTTTCTTGGCATAAGTCTATTAAATAGAATGAAACACATGGAATGATATGCAAAGATGAATCTGGCACTGGGTCTTTTTTCTCCATTCTCTATGATTTATTTTAAATATTCCATCCAAATAACCCTTGAAATACTTCTGCCATAATAGTCTTCCACATATATCTGTTTCTACACAATGTTTTTTCTTATTCCAGAAGAAAGATTTTTGCCTTATTAGCATTCAGTAAGCATTTGTTTTATTCTAAAAACATGTATCTCTAGATTTCAAGAACGTGTTCAACTATGTTCCATACTGTCTCTGGCCTTTGGGCAGATAGGGTGTTCCAAGATGCTTGTCCTGCCCTTTCTTTTCACATCTTCTATCTTGGTCAGAAGGAGTAAAGTTCTGGCACTCAGCACTTCACACTACTCTACATATGTACAGGCAACAGGTAAGAGGCAATGTGAAGCCTCCATATGCTGAGGAACTTTTAGCCTTCCCAGATGCTATTCTCAGACCATGAGCTTTCACATTGCCCCTTCTCAGTGCTGGGCCTAAATAACACCACATGAGCCCCTTATTCTGCTACCAATTACTCTTCCACAGTGCACCGCACTCAATTTTTAAGAACACCCAAAGCAGTACAGCAAACCCTTACTCTTCACCCCACCACAACTGTATACTGAAGTGTTATCTCTGCTAGAGCCAGTTAGTCATAAATGTTTTTGGTAATAACTATGGCATGGTAACTGTACCTTACGAAGGCTTATTGCAGACACACAGCACAAATGTAAACTGCAATTTGCATTACTGCCACTTCTCCCAAGGGTTTACAATTGCTTGAGCTGTCCGCTGAGAGCCACATTTCACTACTCTACAGCACTGATTCAGACGGATTCTCAAGCTAGCTGCCATCTCTTTCTTCACAATGCACTTTTTGCTCCTTTGTTAATCCTCCTGTAATTGCATGCGCCTGTAGCAGGTTAGAGTCAATATAGTGAGGCTTTATGCAGGGACAGCAGGACTGGAATTTACTCCCTGAGACCCTTGTCAGGTCATAAGGTTGAACCTGCACTTCTTTTGGCCCTCTTCCAAATCCTTGCCTTTGCACAACTTCAGCATGATTGCAGGCAATACATCCATACTGCATGAAGCACATGGATCCTCTATTTCCTTGTCAGTAGGTCAAATATTGCTTTCAGATGTCTGCATAGACTTCACTTCTTCCTGTAAGAATCTTACATATCACAGAGTTCAGCCCTCATAGACAGCCATGAGCAAAACTGAAAGGCAGACATACAGCCTTATGAAGACAGAAAATCCTCCATGATTGCACCTTATTTTACCATGCCATAATCATAATTAGAACCTAATTAAATGTTTTTAATCTACAGATCTTCTGCATTTATCAGCCACTACCAAATTAGTCAAACTCAGCTGTAGGTAGCTGCCCAGCTATCACATATGTAGAGTAAGACTACAGAAATGTTGCATGATTTGCTTTAATTTGTAAACTACTTCATTGTTGTATCCAGGAGCAGAACTCGCTACCTGAATGCCAGCTATAGCTATCTGATCATATTTCCTACTCCCAGGAGCAGTTCCTGCCCTTTCCTCATGCTTCCAGAATAGTGATTTCTGTGAACCAAGGTGTTTAAGAAACTTTGGTTTCTATGCCTTCAAAAATATGAACCTCATTTCTGGACACTGGACAATTTGATCTGGCCTGAACACAAACATACTGCAACATCATCATTTGCAAGACCACAGGAGAAAGATTTAATTTCTGAGGCAGGCTTCATGCCAAACTGATCAAGGATCGAGCCCAAAGGCAAGTTACTCATCAAGGTGGTTCAGAACAGGTAACTTTCAGTGATGGGTGAGAAAGAGCTTTGTCTTGTCTTACTTGCTTCCTTTGCCAGCTATGACCTACTTCTCCCCTCAGGGTACACAGAGACTCATTTACAAAACTCACTGAATGCCAAATCAGTGCAGTTACACTTCCCTTAATGCTGACATCATCTCACATCTGTTCTCTCATTCACTTAGATTAGCATTTATATTATCACAGGATCCAGAAGACATGGTATAACTGGCATCGTAAGATGCCTACCGCTGCAGAAACTGGGAAAGTTTCATTTCTGTGTAATACCAGAGCTGTAACTAGTCCATCCTCAAACAGAGAAGACTGAAGTGTTTGATAAAGAAACTAGCAGGGAAAGGGAAAAAAAAAAAAAAAAAAAAAATGAGAGAGAGAAGCAGCAGTCCTGAACCTCTGCTTTACTTTTCTACCTTCTAATCCCCCTTCAGAAATACCAGCATCAAATTATTGTACACTTTTCATGGGAAAAGTTACATGAAACAAGCACAAAAAAATCGTAACACTTAGAAGGTTAAGCTTAGACACAATCATTATACAAATTAAGTCACAATCCAGCAAATACTTCAGCATTACTTAGGCACTTAATGTTTAAGTTGGGTAACATCAATAAGCATGGGTACTTTCAGTAAGAAACAAAGCATTTATTCAAATGTCTGCAAAAGGATGGACAGATTTTGTGGGGTGGGAGCTGTAGTTGTTTGTACGGCTTTAGCCTGGTGCTTGTTTTTCATTTGCTCAAACCCTCCCTACACACACATATACCACACACAAAATACTGTCCCCTGTACAAAAAGACAATACTTCTATGCTATAATGCAAAAAGTTGTAACAATTTTGTATCAAAAACATGTCTTTAAAATCACTTCATTGAAATTCCACAACACTGTTGAAAGACAGTGTGTTCCTGATTAAAGTAAATATTCATTTAATGTAAGATTTTTGAAAATTTTGAAAGAAAGGCTTTTAAACAATTTGATATGCATAATGCTTTAGGCTGTGTAATTACACAGCGCAGCAGAGCATCTTAGCGGAACTATTCCACACAATGAGTTGATATTTGGGGAAGGGGTAATTGTTTTAGAACTGTTCAAGGCTTTGATCAGACAAACATTTGTGCATGTGATTACAGTGGAACCATTCCTGACACTAAAGTTAAGTATCTGGATAAGTATTTGCAGGATTGGAGCCAAATCACACAATTGGACCCAAACTAAGAGCCCATTTGTTACCAATGAAATCTTTCTTTGGAGTGGTTGATTATTGCAATTGTCATTGTTTGATAACGTTGCACTTCAGAATAATTACTTTTTGCAGCAGTGTCTAGCCATGAAAATATAGCTTGTCCTTTCTAAGATGGACCTAAGTGCTATGTCCACCACACCGAAAGCCCAAAGCTCATAGCTAAAAGTTAGCAAAACATACCAAAATATGAAAACTGGAAGGTGATACAGAATGTATCTGTACTCAGACCATGTGTCTAAGAGAAGGCCTTATTAAGCTGGGGGTACTCTATCAATTCCTGGGGATCTGTGCTGCTATTCCATTTCATTTCCGCTTGGAGTTCCAGGTATTGCTGGTGCCTAACATAATACTAACCGGCTTGCATGCTCTCAGTTTGAGTGATCGCATCTCTCCAAGCAGCAGCTTGCGGGGTCTTCTTCATCTAAATGGCAAAGACATTTCAGGATAGTCTTTCTATTTGGGTGATGCTGCTTTAATATTCATTCCAAGGTCTTCAATTAAATTCCAGGCTGCTGTATATAGGTTTTTAGAAAAAAATGCATGCTTCTTGGGACTAAAATCAGGGGTACCTTGAGTTACTGTCATATATAGTTGAAGCTTTTCACTGTCTTAGCTTTACGCATTTTTCATTTAAACCTCAATTCCAAGAGAGACAAGAAGGTAGCACTGCTTGGACAAGTAACAACAACATTATTTCAGGCCCTATAGCTCCCCAGCAACATTTATTTTTTTTTTATAATTCTCCAGGCATTAAATTTCTCACATTTGAACAGTAAAACTGTACAGAAGTTTCCCAGGTCTTCTCAGCAAACAGTACAGAGCATGTAGCATAAGGATTTACCACATGACTTGCTAAATCTCTGAGGAGTAAGCATGCTTTGATCACATCTCATTCTTTTTAAAGGGTATTTTCTTCTAACTGAAGTCCGACGCTGTTTTGGTATGTTGAAAACACCACATCATGTTCTGCTCTCAGTCAGTTTGCTTGGAGCCAAAGGAGCCACACCTTATTTACCATGATTTTTACTGGGAAAAGAATCAGATCTGCTGGACAGTTCAAGGACGTCAGAGAAAATGCCATAACTGTATTAATTGAGACAATTTAAATAACCAACAGAGAATTAAGAAAGCAATGCATGCAGATGAAATATTACTTTGGCCAACAAACAGAATAAAAGAAAGCAATCTGGACTGCTGCAGAACTGGTAGCAATTTTAAGCATTTGAAAGACATATGACATTGGAGAAAAGACTAGGTTAACAAGGGAGCACTTGAGGAAAGTCTAATCTCTGCTGGCATGCTGACGGGGAAGGTCAGCCCAGTGCACGCGTTCTCAGCTGGAGTCAGGCTCCCTCTGCCCAGCCAATTGTCCCATGCACTTCAGATATCAAACCAAATTGAAGGTGCCTTCACCCTGCCAGCTCCTTATACTCTACCAGCTTCCCGATTCTCTCCATCAATTTATGCTGTATTTCTAAAGAGCAAATGCTACAATGGAAAGACCTAGTGTGCGAGTGCTGTTTTTCCGCCCTTCTGAGCAGCACAAGGCTCTTTAGGAAGCAGTGTAGAGAGTTATTTTTAGCACTGTATTCTCAAGTGGGAAGAGTGATATTCTCTCTTAAATACTTTTTAAATCTGAATTTTTCACAAAGTCACTCTGAATTGACACATTATGTTTTGAAATTTAAAGCAAATCCCTTGAAAACTGGCAAACACGAACTTTACATAGCTTGTTACTTCAGCTTTTATGCACCTGTAATTTATCTGTGCGTATATTTTACCTTCATATACCCACTATTGCCATGAGTAGAGAAGGAATGCTCTGTTTTATTTTCAAATGGGATATTTAACACTGAATTCTAAATCCAGAATCTGGATTCACCTTCATCCTCAACTAGGACAAGACTCGGATTTTAACCAAAACCACATGGCAATTATTTACTTCACCCAGAAAGGCACAAAAATGGTTTATAAAGTTTGCCGCTATGCAGAGAAGTACTTTTTAAGAAAGGCAGGCATTTTACTAACTACCAAACACCTAAATCTTGTCAAGGGATCTGGAAGTTGTAAGCCATTTTATAAAGCTTACTTCTCCGTAGGAAGTCACCTTGCTGCTCAATCTTGTTGAAAAACTATAGTCATTCCCAAAGTATCTTAGATGAAGATTCAGACAAGATTTGCGTTTGCAACAAGATCAGAATGACTAAAATACTGCAAATTTACCCCAAAGTGCTGGTCTTAATGTTTTTCGGGTATTCCTAACATAGAAACAACCATCATATTTCAGAAGTGTAGTTAATTTCTGGGAATGTACTTCTTCACCGCCAAAAAGTAAATAATTTTCTTCTTCCAAATTGTATACTGCTTTTTCTGTTTAGTAGTCTTAAACACTTTCAGACATCCAATAGATCTTTGACTGTGCTATACAGGAATATTTATCATCAGACACAATATTATGGCAATGAAGGAAGCACAAGGCCAAAATTTATTTGAAGACTAATATGCTAGGAACATGATAATATACACTGATTTCTTCTTCATAGGTTTTGCTGTAATACTATCATAATTCTGAAATATGATTTTTCTTAATAAATTATTTATAAAATAACTAAAATTATATGAATCAGATTTTCCTAAATGTTTCATCCGTATTTACAATGTACCCAAAATTAAACTTTTAAAATGCAATAGCGCATATCCCAAAATAACTCATTCAGTAAACTATAATGTAAAAGAGAACATACCATATGCTGCAATATTTACATGTGCCTATGTCAATCTAAGATGGCAACATTGTGAAAACATTCTGCTTAATATTTCCCTTAAAATACTCCACTAAGTTTATCACTGAGAGTTTCTGAACACAAAGAATAGAGCATCTGCCCTGGAATTTATACTAAATTTACTTTTCTATGCTATCCAGGCATATAACATCTCAGAATCTTTAAAAGCTATCTTCTCTAGTGTCATCACATGAGATACAAAACCAGATTTTTTTTTGTACTCATCACACTAGATATTCTTGAACATGAGTTGCCAGATTTTACACTGTTCTTTAATGAGTAATTATTTAGGAGAAGTAGGGTGAGCCTGTGGTGTTTGGATAAGGCATTCTGTCTTTAATTACTGGCTTTGTCACAAACTTTAACTCTGAGCAAGCCCTTCTTTGCCTCAGTTTTCCACATCACAGTAAATGGTAACAGTATTTCAGTCACTCAAAGGCTTACTTTGAGAATTAATGAGGGTCCCATGTGCAAAAGACCTGTAGATCTTGACTTCTTCTTCTCACTGTGCACTGATAGGAAAGTGACATGTTCTTAATTTGAAACAGAGACTCAGTGCTGCCCTTCATCAGCACATGGAATTCTCATTTATGTCAACATGAATTGCATTAAATACACTGAATACATTATTTAGCCTAAAAGTAAAGGAAGAAAACGGAATGGAAAGAAACTCCTGGATTCTCCTTGTCTGCTCTTAAAAAAGTCTAACAGTTCATGGCAGCAGACATACAATCATAAATAATAAGATTTTTGATGAGAGGCACGACTTGCTCCCTAGGAATATAAATGAGAATGGAGAAATGTGTAGCAGGTCCATCTGTAGACTACATTTAGCTCTGCTGCAAGAACACCACCATAAAAACCATGCAAAATTCAGTCACCATAATGTATCATGCTCTCCATACATTTGTCCCAATGTAAAACAAACCTTGATAGCCTCGGCATTTCAATTTTTTACACAATCTCCAGTGAACACCAAGAAAACATTTTCTTTTTCTATGCGAGTACCCAGATTAGATAAAAATGACAGAAATTTAGAATAAAAATCTTTAAAAGCCCAAATGTAACACAAGGTAATACTACAGACCACTTTTGCACATGTATCTACTGTGTAAGAGTGGAATCAACTAAAGAAGATGGGGTTTTTCAGTAGAAAGAGAGTTAATGTGAGTACACAATTTTAATCTCCTCCTTTGATCTGAAGTAAAAACTGACCCAGTGCAAAAAGGCATTTCTGTTTTTCTGGAAAACAAAACAAAACAAAACAGCAAAACAAAACTCAAACCCAAAAAACAAAACCAACCAAAAAAAAAAACCCAAAAAACCCACAACAAAAAAACAAACCCCAAGGAGTTTTTGGTGCGCCAGTACCAATCTCAGGGAGGCAAACATCTCTATAAGAACCAGGCATGTTTTAAGATTTGCCATTGCTTGGCCATCTACAGACAATGAGACTTGACAGTTCTTTACAGAAGGCAGGCAGGAGCTAGAACTCTGCATAATTAGGCAATAACTAACCAATCCAAGGATAACAGCCTAGTAAATTCGGAAAAGGGTAAGTGGAACTGCCTATGTGAATGAACTAGTCTTTTATACTGTTAATACTGCCTGTATGCAGGCTTGGTCATTTAAAAGTCTGCCTGCCCCAGTGGTGTTTTTTTACTTCAGGGCGTATGCTACTGAACAGCACAGAATTCTTGACCATAGAAAGACATTCCCCTCCTGAAGGACAAGAGGATTTAAAAAACAAGAGTGAGGACCAGATCACAATCCTACTGAGAAGTAGCTTCCTGAAGGTATGTATCTTCAACAGCAGAAGACCACAGCAGTGGTATTTTGACATTATCATGCATATTTATGTTCTCTTTTTCTTCATAAAACAGTCAAACAGTGGGTTCTCTAATGTTTTTCTTTCCAGTTTTAGCATTTCTCCAAGCAACCAAGAATTTAGGGCATCTAATTCTTGACACAGGATATGTACAACTTAAGTATGCTTTTATACCTTCATTACCTATCTTTCTGCATACGACTTTCTAAAGCACCAGACACATTGTGTCTTTTGTATACTCCAAATCCTGACCTGCTGTTTTTGAAACCAGCGTCGGCCTTAGTATGTGTCTTAGAAATTTTATGTTCATTACATTTTGCTCTAATGTATCTAGTCATTCAGTAATGCTGACTCCTGCCTCTTAACATTACTAATAGATTTGATTTTGAAATGTCTATGGTAAAATAAGCCAAAACTGTTCTACCAAGGTAAATTTCAGGACAGTATTTATACGCATAATATTTAGAAAAGTATTTTAGCTGCACGTCCTCTTTCTAAACCAATGCTATTTTCACTAAACTAAGCTTTCTAACACTTATTTAGTATTTAGATTTTTTTTGGTTGCACTTAATTTCTACCTTGCTGTCATGTTTGTACTTGTCTTAGGAGGGCTGTTACTAGTTTAGTTTCATCTACCATCTCAGATGCAACATGTGTTTTAGGTCTTTTGGAGTATGGCATTAACAGAGATGTGAGTTCAGAATTATCAGTTTAGTACCCCTGACACACAATACTGTGAAAGCATCATAGCAGCAAGCATGGCAATAGCATGTCAAAATACACGGGTGGACAAACACATTCAGAAACAGACATAGTATGCTGGACGTAGAGGATTAGCACTAGATCAACAAGCTATAGGACATGCAACCACAATGAAGCGCATGAAATTAGTAAGGAGGGCACCAGACTAACACTTGGAGCGCACCAGCGCTTTTAACACACAAAACCAAGAGAGGCTAAACTATGACCCCTCTGCCAAAAAGAAGAGAACAAAGAAAAAGTTTCTCCGGAGTGTGGGGCAGTGTTTTTATTAACCTAAAGCTCCTCCATTCTCACTGTCCCTGTCCATACACGCTGTAATTCGGCATACCCGAGATGCAGAGGAGTTTCTCCCCGAGCACCGCAGCCGGATCAGGGGGGATGCCCCCCCGCACAGGGCGGCGGATACTTGGAAGCTGAGGGGGAGCTCCAGCTGGGTCGGGAGCTGCGGCCCGGCTATGGGCACAGACACCTGCAAGCACCGGCCTCCGAGCGCTGCCCGCCTCCCGGGAACTCGCTTTATTTATTGCCTTTCCTCAACCCGAGGGGGAGATCTGTTAAAGATTAAATCAGCAGCAACCGCAGTTCAAAGCCCCGTCCCGGGAAGCAAAGGTGAAGATAACGTCCCTGTAGATCGAATCGAGTTTCTGCTGTTGCAATCGCTTTTAATTACCCTCTAAACGGCACATCATACAGCGATCCCCCAGGCACCGGACCGGGCACTGAGATAGTGAGATAGCTACAAACCCGCCAGCTGATTAAAAACCGATTAGAAACTTATTTGAAGTCGGGTGTTTTCGGGCAGCGGCTCAGCAGTCCATAGACCCCGCGCGCCTCCAGTCACCGCCGGGGCCGGCCCGGGCCCTCCCGCGGGGTCGCCCGCCGCTGCCGGTGCCCCCTCCCCGGCCCGCCGGGGCGGGATGCCCACACTTACAGGTAGGAGGTGAAGACGCTGAGGTTGGCGGGCACGGCCGTGAGCCCCAGGTCGGAGCAGTCGGCGCGGACGAGCATGCCCTCCTGCTCGCAGCGGCACGGCGCCGGGCAGCCCCGCGGGCGCTGCCCGCTGCCCCGCGCCCCCCGGCGCAGCCCCGGCAGGCAGAAGAGGAGAAGTAGAAGGGCAGCGCGGGACGTCGCCATGGGGCCCGGGGTGTACCTAGAGCTGCGGGTCGGTCGCTCTCATGCCCCGCGGCGTGGCGGGGGCGAAAGGCGGGCGCCCGCGTAGGCTCGGGGAGCTGCTGCTGCTGCGGCTGCCCCCGCCGCCGCGCCGCTGTCTGTGGTAGCATCTCAGCTTACACGCTGCTTTAAAGCCCTCGAGCCGGCACCGCGCGCCCGCTGACGCCGCCCCAGCCTTGCCCGCCGTAGCGCGGAGGGCCCTGCCCGCGCCGCCGTACGAGCGGGTGGGTGGAGGCGGCCCCGGGGCCCGGCGGGCGGGAGGCGGGAGGGGGGTGTGTGTGAGGGGGAGAGCCTCCTTCCCTCCCTCCCTCCCTCCCTCCCTCTTTCCTCTCTCACGCCGGCACGCAGCCGTCGCACATCGGGGCTCGCCTCAGAAGGGGGATCCCCCTCAGGGCAGGCGTGAGGGCGCTGGACGTTTCTGGAAGGCGGCGGGGTGGGCGGTTGGGCAGCGCTTGTCCCCTCACACTATCACGTTTGAAATCCAAGCGGCAATGCGGCTGAGGCAGTGGGGTCAGTGAGGGCTCTCTGGGGTGGTAGCGCAAAGGTTCGCGTGCTGCTCTGGGCTGGAAGGGCGGTCTAACCCAGGGCAGGAAACTCGCTCATTGGTGAGCGGTCCTAGCTGCGGACTGCGCGATGGTTCTGTGAGGAGATGGAGATCCACTCGTTTCCCTCGCATCGCTCGGTTACCTCGCAGGCTTGCCAAGAGGCTGCAGTTTTCCAAAGGAGACCGGCTGCTAAGGGGAACTGACTTTGCTGCGAGGCTGCCTTTGAGAGGTCTTGAGCTGTCCTCACCCGGCGTCTTACTAGAGGTTTCCACTCCTCAGGCTGTGCGGAAAGTGGCCTTAATGCTGCTCTTCTGTGACCAAGTATGCCAAAGCCATTGGTGAGGGAAAGGTGAGGATGGCAGTTTTCCAAACCGTTTTTGCCCTCCGAGTCAGTTCTCAGTGCAAGCAAAGTTGATTGCAAGCTCCAGACTTGAGCCTGTTTAATAACCCAGTCCCAGCCCAATTCTTGTTTAGACTGGTGACAGAATTGTTGGTGAGGCTACTCGGTGTGCGTTGGAGAGCATTAGTTAAAGGTTTTCTGCTACACCGTCTTTGAATCTACAATTGAGTCTGAAATGAGAGCTTAATGAAAAGGCCAGCAGAATACATGCTTTTATATTCCACCCAGTTCATAACCCCTGTTCCCAGCCCTGGACCATCATTTGATCTAATCTGAGCTGCAGAAGGATCTTGTACTGGAGCTCAAGTGCTTTATTTAAAATAATTAAAAAAATCTGCCGTCTAGCTGGTTAGACAGGACAGAATGTTTTGCAAATCTAGGCCTATGGGGCTTCTGAGAAGCTTTTCCCCAAGCATCACCTTATCCTAATATAATAAAAACATGGTTGAAAGCATAAAGTGTCTGAAATACATGTTACAAATGCCTAAGGAGAAAAATTCTGCAAGAAGCAGTTTTCATTATGTACCATAGTGTCTGTCCAGGAGACCTGTTCCACTAAACGCTTTTGTTTCTTACACATCTTACATCACTGTGAAGCAGCAATACTTTCATCACTGAATTTCATGGGTTTCAAGAAGTTCTGTGTTGAATAGGTATGTACTAATGGTTCAAAAAATTGTGAATACTTTTACTTTATTCTAGGGTGAAATAGTTTCTATTAGTCACCTCTACTGCTTGTTATTAGAGTCCTTAATGTGCGCTGCCAAAAGACATCAGAATAGCTGTAGTTAACAAATGAGTAAATATTTTTCATGACTGTAGTAAAATTGTATTTATATAACCTCAGTCTATTGCATGCATGTTTTGTTTGTTCTAGGAAGGAAAGTGTATACTGTTTGTTCATTTTATATTGAGGATTTATCAGCTTGCCCAAGATATCTAAGTTAGACATAGATTAATAAGTAGTGAGGTTTTAGCTGTAAAAATTTTCCTTTGAGTGTCGTGTACTTTGCATGAATACATTTGTTCAGCTGGTGACTTTCTTTGAAATATTTAATGTACTTCTATCTAGTTTTACTTAAAGATTTTTTTGAAAGAAGAGTAGCTTGAAGATTAAAAGGATTTGGTAGGAATTGATATGGATAATTCCTACCTTTGTACATTTAAATTAGGCCATACAGTTATTTCCTTTTCACGTTTGTCATAGGTCTCTGGCTGTCCATAAAGAGAAAAGAAAAAACATCTGTCAGTTTGGTAATATCTCTTGGAAGTGCTGTTACTGTTCCAAAAGGCCATTGGGACTGTAAAATTTCCTGTAGGTTCTGATATCTCAGCATTATGTCCTGGTCACTTGGACTGACATCTGTGGTACAGCCACCAGTGGTCTTTAGCTGTCACCAGGGTAGTAAACAAATCCTTTCAGGATCTCAGCAGAGTGCTCTCTTGAATATCTTCCTGTCTTCCTGATACTCGAGTGAAAATACATGTCTTCTGAATGTGATATATAATGTGACAACACTCCAGTTTATCAGTATAAAAGATATCTTTATGGAATGTTACCTACGAATAAACAAAATGATGTGTTGCACTGTATATTGTTAGCACACAAAAAGCATATCAATTCATACATCAGGAATATATATACACTGATATATATTTAACATGCATCTTTTATATTGTTACTTACAGCATGACAGATTTTAGACCTTATATGAAATCGGATTTTAAAATACAGGACTGTAAAAAGAAAATTGGGTATCCAAAATGTGCACTTTATTTCTGTTTTGTAAGCTTAAACTGGATGAACTGATTTTAAAAAGAGTGTGGCTAAAGCATTTAACAATGGAAATTTAGTTTAATCCTGAAACGATCGGTTGTCCCAGCCAAAATGGAGTTTAAAGCTGAAATATGAAGATGGCCTCCACTAGCAAAGGTAGCAACTAGTACTCAAATATTCAGGCAAGTCTGATACAGTGCCAAAGTAAAAAGCACAGCAGAAAAAACAAGGCAGTTCACAGTTGAATGTTGCTTGGTTTTCCCTTTCCTGTCTATGGATGAAGAGTATATTCCTAGAAAGCAGTAGAACCATGTGGTTCGGCTGTGGGGAAAATAAAGCTCTTGTGCAGGGTAGGATTTCTTTTCTTCCCATTGGGAGAAGAAATTCTTCGCTGGATGTGCTGAAGTCATTATGCTGAAAGGGTTCATTAGGCAAGTGTTAAGCTCCACTAGCCCTTAGGCTGTGCTGCTGTAAAGCAGTACTGCAAGTACCCAGTGACCTGTGCAGAAGGATCCTTTCCTCTTTGCAGGACACCTGATTTGTGCCTTTGTTCTGGCTAGTCCTGGAGAACACTTTATGTCTTTTGAGATTTATCTTTATAGGGCTTTTATACATAAAGCAAAAGGTTATTTATATACTGTGTTTGTTTGATTTCATATTTACCTACCAGTGTAGGTTCGCGCTCATTTGCATCATGTATCTATCATGTTTTACTGAGATTTTTTAGCTAACACATGTATTTACATCACTTTATTAAGCCATGCACTATTCTTCAAACCAAGGCAGATAGCACCATTTCAGTTTTATGTACTGGTAAGTGCTGGTACCTGAAATGTAGGATGGTTAGGGCAGAGTCTCGCCTAGAACCAGACACAAATACAGGAGTTTTAATTACCCTGGCTTAATTTACCACACGGCTACAGCTTGTCGGTCACAACAGTGACATCAACTTGGTTTTGTTGAGGTTTTCATGCTATTTAAGGGATGTTATGTCATTCATCTTAAAAAATCATCTTTTTATGTTGATTCTTTTTTTTTTTTTTGGCTCACTGCTACCTAGCTGCACCCTTCCCTCAGCAGTTCTGGAGTTAGTGTGGTGGTAGGACCATGATAAAACATTTGATGTTTAAGATTTACTTGGGTTCACTCTTCAGTAGTTTGAAGTCTGCTGATGGGGAGAATGAAAAAAGCAGAAGATAGTATTATTATTACTGTTACAATGCGTGCAGTGATAGTTGACTTACCCGTATAATTTTGAATCAAATGCTGACATGAGCATTATTTTCAGGCTGATAATATCTGATTGTAAAGCTTGCAACAGTAGTGGAAAAGTCAGGATTACTCAGGCATATTGTAATAGTAAGGCATTTGGGAAAAGAAATCAGGAAAAAATGTAAATACATAGGATGCAGATTTACTGAATGTTTGTTTGGAGGGAATGAAAGTTGATCATTACAGTAATTCTCTGTTTAGGAAACAAAATCCATGTGTTAGAGTGAAGATGTGGAAATAAGCTGCATGAAGAGACACTTCTATTATTTTGTATTTAGGTGGATGTGACATCATTTGGGGAATTACAGCCAGGCTGCAAAACATTAAATGGGTATTTTACCAACACAGGGACTGTGTGATTTAAACAATATCTTAAATGATGCTTTTTAACTCTTAAAATTTACTGATCTGTTATCTTATCCTTGTATGTCTCATATAAAGCCAAGGGAAGAGAGGACATGTAAACCATGTCTAACAGTACATGAAGGATGAGGAGTAATAGTTTTTATCAAAACAACTAATACTTGAAAACAGACGAGCTCTCTTTTTGGCTCATCTATCTCTTTTTTTTCTTTTGTAATTCTCAAGCTGTGTCTAACTACCCATTCAAAGCTTGTCTCAGGAATTGGATCAAGAACTATGACAGTTTCTTAAGAACCATGCCACGTGGGATTGTGGCAGCAAGGCTGGACAAGTTGACTGTGGACTTCCTCTAGTCAGGTCTTTATACTGCGATCTTAACTGTGCCTTCTGAGAGTCAGTAAATCATTGCAACGGGTCTCTGAACTGATGTGTCCTGGTTTTACACACAACAGAAGAACACACGGTAGGTTTGGACCCAAATGGCAAGTGGGCTCAAATGTCTCTCAGAAAGAAGAATGAAAGAAGTATGTGACTTTTGGGAGGCTATGTTGTGATGAATGAATTCCTTTGACCATTTCTGAATTGCATAGTCTTGGGACTCTACTTTCTCACCGCACAAAGGTAATAAAGTAATCCATAGCTACTTGTTCCATATAATAGCAGGTGTCAGAGCAAAAACATTTAAAAAATGCATTATTGTGCATTGCAGCACAGTAGTAAATCCAGAGAGTGCTGCATGCTGTGGTGCTTGTCAGTGGGACTTTGAGAAAGGTCTCCAAAATATGCAACAAAAGTTCATCACTCCCATGGAAGGTCAATACTTCCATGTCTATGAGGAAGTTAACTCCAGTTCATAGAGGGTTGCAGTTTGGGTTTTTTACCTTAACACTTGCAAAACATAAAACCTCTGAATATGTATGCATGTGGAGATGCATGATGTATTTCTGGGTCCTCTGCGTGCTGTGGTGATCTGCATTCTTCTCTGGGTAAAAGATAAGAGTTGATACATACCATGTGCATGCATAAAGTAATTTCTTAATTTAGCAGCTCATATAGAAATTCTGTCCAATTCTTTCATCCTTCCTTCTCTCACTGTGTCTCTGTGGCAAACACCCTGGGGTTCCTGTGGTTTTCGAAGTGTATTTGCATGATACTTTATAATGAGAGATTACATTGTTTTTAGTTGTTTGAAGGAGGTCACAATAATGGTTCTTTTTTCTTCTTTCTCTTTTTTGTGGTGGTGGTAATAGTTTTAGTCATTTTGGTATCAGCTGTCATGCAAAAGGAAGAAATGCATCTAAGAAAGAAGTATGTAATTGTGACAAATTGTCAGAAGGCTTTAGATGTGGTGTAATACCTTGTTTTCCTGCAAATTCCTCCCTCCAAAAGCGGGAGAGGTCTGTATTTTGATTTCTGTCTCTGTATGCTTGTCTTCTGAGGTGTAAACACAGATTGCAGAAAGGAGGGAAGTAAAAGATTTTTCATTAGCAAGACCAAAAGATTTCAGATATTTCTGTAATCTTAATAGCAGTGCTTTTACTGTTCTTGACTTAGGAAAAACAAACAGGAAATACCTTATAAGACTTAATTTTTCAAAAAGTTTTTGAAAACTATTTGCATATTTCCCAGTGCAATATTAATCAACAAAGCCTTTTAGTACATACTTAACTAGAGAAGTGTCCTTGTTTCTGTGGCTCATGTGCTTCATCCTCACTTTGTGCAACAGTGATAAACTGGCAGGATACATTACCCACCTCTATTGACTCTTAAGCTGATGCAGTCCCATCTGCAGTAATGTAAAATGACATGAAGGAAGAAGCAAAATACAGGTCTGTGACCTTCAACACATGCACAAAGCCTCCGCCAGAGCCTGCGAGTGACATGAGACCTGTAAAGTGCTTACATAGATGTACAAGAAATGCTAATTTTTCTGCATGGCTAGCAATTATGCAGGATCCCTGCTATAGGTGGAGGAAGGGAACACATCAAGAATTTGGACAGAGCAACCAACAGGAAGAAGAAGTGGGATCGTTTGTGGTTGCCTACAGCTGCCAAGGAGCTGAAGATAGGAGGAGCTTTATACAAGGGAGCATGGAACAAAGAGAGGAAGAATGATTGCAGCACAGATGTTTATAGAAAGATGAGAGAGGATGAGTTGAAGGATCCCTTGTATTTGAAAAAAAGAGACTGGGGACACTTGGGACTAACAGGAGGTTTAGAGCGGGGGAATAACAGGGAGGTCTTCACAGATAAGAAGAGGGAAGGTGGCCCACAAAAAAACTTACAAGAGAAAGAGGTAAGAGCTCTTGATACCTGCGGTGAACTCAACCAGTTGAAATACACAACTCTGAAGTTTCTGTGCCCTTTATTCTGCAAACACTGCTTCCAGTTTATAGACCTGGACCACGAAAGCCAGTATTTCTGTTAATAACTCAGGCCTCTAAGGATTTGGCTACTTTTCTTTAGTAATTAGTGAAGAAAGTAGGAGATGAGGAGAGAGTGTTTGTACCGCCCAAACTTAATCTCCCAGGCATCTCTCTGAAGCTGATTAAGAGTGATAAGTTCTCCTCCAGAAGGTAGTTCAAAGCACCTGTATTAATTATTTTATGCATTTGTGAATAGTTAGATCAAGGTTGCTACGTAAGGGTATCCTTGCATTGATTGTGGTTAGGGATGCTGCTATAGTAGAGCAGAGCCCTGAGATGTTAGATGCAGGAAAGAGGAAACTTTGGCAAACAAGGACTGATATGGAAAGCTCAAGTTTAATATATTCTCTTTATGTACATTTTTTGGTCAGCATTTAGCTCAATATATGAGCCCTCGAGGTAGGTGAAACAGAAGGTTGAAAGTAAATCAGTACTAATAATTTTGGTTTAATGCCACTTGGAATCTGTCAGAAGCAGTGGCGGTATAGAAAGCAGCATTTGTTCAAGGTTAGTTTTTCTCTGAAACATTTCTGTGAACTATGGTAAAAACAGATGGAATTTAAAAAAGGCAAAATGACAAAAGGAGAAAGCATTGTATTGTATTGAAAAATAATTACTTTTAAGTTTGACCACTTGGAATGGATTTCAAAAGCACCAAGTCAAAAGCAATCTATTTGTACTTTTTTCATTTTAATTTCCATTATAGGTTTTCCTTTTCAGGGAAGACATTTTCATCTGTAGAACAATTACATACTTAATGCACTTAATATTAAGAATAATGACGAATAATGCAGAATTTTAGAAAATGTTATTATGGGAAGAAGTCACAAGTGTCAGGCTTGTTTGCTGATGATTTTAGGGAATCTTTCTTTGAACATGGAAACATAATACAATTGAAATGATTTGGGAGAGAATGCGACTTTGCAAGGGATGCTATGTTGCTTGTGGGTGGCCATGCAGAATTCAGCTGTCCTCTTATTTTGCTTCAGACTTCAATCCTTCAATCCCCTCCTTGCAGCTTGAGCCATATGCAACAGAAAACAAAATCTGCCCCTTCCATAGTGTCAGAGTTGTACGCTAAATTGACACATATACGTATGTGTATACGTTGATATCATATTCAACTTTTTTAGGGCAGAAGCATATTCACAGGTGAATTTGAGTCAAATCAGATACTCTTTATTAAGCTTGTTTGTCCCCAGGAGCCTTCAGAATGCAGTATTTGCATTTATTTACATTTTCAAAATGTAACTACTATTTTTTGAGACAGTAGTAGTTTTTGCTATCCTAGCTTTGCACAACTTAATTTCAAATTGAGAACAACTTTAAAACAGTTTGAAAAGTTATTTAAAGATATTTTGAAATCCTAAATTTAGATTTACTGTGGTGATCAAAGAGTATTTCTTATATATTTTACATTGGAGCTTTAATACTTAGGATTTTCTCCAGTTTTACAGTTGTCCAGCAGTACAACAGCAAAGTTTTTCCCGCTGCATTTTTTAAAAGAACCTTTTTCCATGCAGTAAGAACTCATTTGGTATTTCTTGAGAATACATATCTGAGAGACAGCATTAAATTCAACATTGAAGTAATTTTTATCATTAAATTATTTTGAGATGTAAAATTTTGGTATAATCTGGTGAGACTAAGTTACTTAATCTCTTATTATTGCTGTGGGTTGATAGATACAAAGAAAATGTAACATCAAGTATATTGATGTTTCTTAAATACAGCTTATTATTTAGTGTGGTCTGTCTGAATAATAGAGGCTTTTGTGGTAGGTTCAGTGCATTTAGCATGCAGGGCTATTCTTCCTATTTCATAGAATAATGGAATGATTTGGGTTGAAAGGGACCTTAAAGATCATCCAGTTCCAACCCCCCCTGCCATGGACAGGGACACCTTCTGCCAGACCAGGTTGCTCAAAGCCCTGTCCAGCTTGGCCTTGAATGCTGCCATGGATGGGGCAGCCACAGCTTCTCTGGGCAACCTGTGCCAGTGTCTGTCTCACCACCCTCTCAGCAGAGAATTTCTATCTCAGTAGCTTGCCAGAGTAAAATCTAACAAGTTTAGAATTGTCTTCAGGTGAATTGCCACTGTTCAGAGAAATTTTTGTAAAAACATACCTGTAACACATCAAAAATATAGTACCTTTTATTAATGCTTTTACATAAAGGGTAATTAACATGAGATGTAACCGAGCTACTTGAAATAAACCCCAAACAAACAACACAATTAGATTTCAGTAAGACATTAAAAGGACATACTACTTTTTGGAAAAGTCACAGGTATAGATGTGTTTCTTGTACATTGCACAACTTCTTTAGGACTTTTCATATGGACAAAGTGAGGGCATATACTTTTCTGCACGGCTGGAGTCGAAAGCTGTGGTTGGGCTGAAGAAGGGGAAGCAGTAGATCAAGACATTATTCTGACTTTTGGAAAAGTAGCGACAGGAAAAAAGGCATATGAGGCCAAGGGTTAATTAAAAGATTCCTTCTGTATCTACAAGTTGATCTGTGAAGAAGTTGAATGGATTCCCATGCAATCGTGTATTCACACCAAATAATTTTTTTACTGCTTACTACTGGAAGGTGTGGGTTTTATTTATTGTTTTGCCAAAAACCTCACACCCAAAAGCACTCACACCCAAGAGATACGTACTTCTGCTTGGACTAAAACCAGCTTGGCTACCCTCTCTCAAACCCTCTTGTCTTTATCTGTACGGCTGGTCTGCGCCTGATGTTGCCTTGACGCGCTTCTCACCAGTTTCGGTAGGACCGGACGAAGCTAAAAGCGTGGGCGCCCTCTGCTGGCTACCGGCGTTGCTCCGGGCCCTTCTCTATGACTCCGCTCCGCACGGTGGATTCGGGAAGACGCGAGTTGTAGCTTATTTTAAAGAATTACACTTCCAGGAAAGAAAAAGAAATATATATACAAGTGAATAGTAAAATACATTTAATCTAGCCTTTAAAATGTAACGGCAATGTAAAACTTGCATTTGAAATGCCCAGATGCTCTGAAATAATAGTTTTATGGTGAAACACCATTGGATAAACCAGGAAAGAAAATAGTGGGCAGAAACATGTTTTTACTTTCTGTGATTTAAAGTACTAAAAGAGCTGGGGGAACAGCGAAGTAAGGGTGCAGTCTACCCAATCCTAGCTGCTGTGTAAAACTCTACAGAAAACCAATATTTCATCTCTCATTCTTTCTAGCTGCCTCCAGACTCCGGGGCATAATTTTTTGCAAGGTGCTTTGATTTTTTTTCATCTCTCACCTGGATTAGGCCTTAAGCAACGTGATCTGAAGTTGGTCCTTGAGATGAAGGTTGTACCTGATAACCTCACATCATACATTGTTCTGTGTTGCTGTCCTAAATGTGAAAGTTTAAACTTGTGAAAAAGAGTTTGTGTAATATAGCCTTTAATCCCTTGTTCAGCTTGACAGGCCTTTTATATTCCAAGGTAGAAAGCGACATTCTACCTGCGTAGAGAGGAGCCTGGATCCATTTTCTGCACTGTCACCCTTTGTATGCCAGCCAGCCTTTTCAAGAGGAAATGTGTAATACAGGTGCAGTGTACAAGGCTGCAGACTAGGGAGCTCCTCAGGCATTAAGGAAAATGACTACATATCCCCTGTGCCAACTAATAGCTATTAAAAAAGCTGTGGAAAGCTACATACAGCTCATTTCAAGAGGAATCCTGGACACCATCTCTCAGACTGAGGGCTCAGGTGATAGTCTGTGACATGCCTGTACCATGAGGGAAGTGCTATATGAAAGTAAGGGAATGCTTTTAACGCCATGCCTGGATTGTGATCAGCATTTACCCCAGAGCTGTTTGACACAACCATTCACTGCATGGGGGAGAGAATGGTTGAATGTGAACTATCCATCCTTCCCCAAAGTACTGAACAGTAGTACACAGATTAGATGAAAGAGAAGCTTACAGTGCCAGAAGAAAGGAGGGAAACACAATATTCATAAGAGAGAGGCTTTCTTAGAAGCTGATTCAGAGTAGAAGCCATAATCTAGGCATTCTTGATTTTTTTCCCCCAGTACAGCTTATTTCCTTCTATCAATAATGAAAGCAGCCTAGCAAGTTTGGTCTTTGAAGGCTAAACCTAGCCTTTGCAAATACTTCCTTTCCTCCCCTTCCATCACTCCAGTAGCCAGTGTGAATTTCTCAGTTTTCTAGGCCACAGATGGATATGGAGTTTGTTTTTTATCTGATGAGTTTGAATTCTATGTGCAAAAATGGTGAGTTCAACTTGCCGCAACAGATTCCCATCATCATGCCATGAGCATGCCAGATGAAAGGTTTGTTTGAGCCTGTGTTGTGATTTCAGTTAAGGGTAACTGTCAGAAAAAAGACTATGTTTTTCTACTGATATTCAGGAAAACGAACATTATAGCAGAATTATTATGAGACATGTTTTAAGATGGGTTTTTTGCCCCATATACTAAGGACAGTTCTGAAGGAACAGCCTGGTATTTTTAAGAAACAGAGTGGTCAAATCAGTCACATGTTAGCAGTGATGAACCCAGCTACAGTGTAAGTAGATATGAGGAGGAAGGTTAAAAAACATCCTGGTAGTTTTTTCTCTGGTGATAGCCCTGGTGAGGACACTGTATCCCAGATCAGTACTCCCAGGTCACAGTACACTTGATTTACTAGAAGTTTTCAGGAAATAGAAAAAAATCATAATCAGAAGCTACAGAAATAACCTGGAGAAGCCTCATGTGATTCTTTTTACAAGTTGTGCCTCTATTTTACTCAGAGGAGTAGGCATTGAAAATGTCATTGGCAAAACTGGCTTTGAAGTCGGTGTATGTTTTACAGGTTGTTTTGTTCACTGATACTTGCTGAAAAAACTGAGCCTACGAAGTATTCCAAGGGATTAATGCCAGTACGGCATCAGGAGCACAGTAATGCATGTGCTCCTGACTATGCCTGTCTTCTAGAAGAGTGAATGAAGGTGTGTAAATAGTAGTGCCATTCTTTCCAGATGCTGTTGTAATACCTGTCACAATAGTTCTTAGATTTGCTTTGTAGCCTGATGTATATTTACTTAAAATAATTTTAGTTATTATATATATCTGTAACTTTTTTATCCTTTTGATACTTAAATGGGCATGATAGTAGTAGTACACAGAGAAAGGACAATATTCCTTCAGGTTTGTGAACCATCTGCAGCTTCAGCTGTCACCCAGGCATTGCCAAGACAACAGAATGCAGATACAGTTATATTTTGTATGATACATATATAGATTTTTAGAACTCACTGCTTTTATGTGATGACTTTAGAAAAGCTCCATATAAATAGCATTTATTAGATCGCTGTTCACAATTCACTTGCATTCAACCCACTGAGGCACTGTTAGTAGACACAATTTACCACTTGAAACTCTATGTAGGCAAATGAATGGAGCAAAAAACCTGCTTGGGAGCATCCTCACGTTAGGAACTTCCCTTTCCCTTATTCTTGGCTTTGAAACATGACAGTCATTACTGGGGTTTGAGGGGTGAGGTTTCAAGACTTGTTTTTTTCTGCCACAAAAAAAAATATAATTAAATGAGCTCAGATGTAGTTATGAACAGTGCAGGGGTCAGCTCACTTTGAGCCAAATGTAAGTTCCTGGGCTCATTCCCTTCCGCAGTTATCTTAACTCTATAGCTATAGGGGCAAATCTTTCAGTTCATACTCTGCTTTGCTAATTTTATTTTAAGTAAGTGGGAATTTTGTCTCAAAATGGCTGTACCATGACACAGAACAGGGGTGTTTACATGCCTCTGTATATCTATATTGATATACCTGAGCTGGCTTTGAGACAGCAGATGCATCTGTCAGGGCAGTACAATGCTGGGTTGGCTAAAGTTGTGTGAATAGCCAAGTGGCTGCATTAAATAGTACTGCACAGCACAGATGCACTTGAAAATTCAAAGCGATTGCTTGAAAGAAATTGCTTTCTGAAACCAAAAAAGGGGGATCAGATTTATTTGGCTTTTTATTTTATAGCACATTTTCAGTATACTAGAGAACAGATTATGCTGTTGATACGAATGCCTGGATTTTCAAGAATTGATGTAAAAATATGAATATGATTACCGTACTCTCAGTTCTGTCTGAGTTTTAGCTTATTTGATCCTATCACAAAATGCAAGAGAAAAAGTCTTCCATATGCTACCTAATAAATCCTGGGAGAAGCACATGCTGTTCATTAAAATACAGTGTATATTTTATGAAATCTATTTTTTCCTAACTTCATTTTATATTAGGTGTATCTGCTTTACAAGTACGCATTCTTTTAAAATAATTTGTTCTGCACATTATGTTTTCTGTAATAATAACCTGGGAGAATGTTTGCTGAAATGTACTGAATTCCAGCCTGTAGCTTGTGCCTTTACAGTCATCAAGTAGGTGTTCCAATTTATGAATAATAGGTTTTATGCAAGCAGGCGGGTGAGCTGACACCACTGGCTTGCCTCAGTAACTTCAAAGGGAAACATTTTTTTTCCAGAAGAGACAGAAAGATCACATTTGGAGGTTGAAAGGGCGCACTGCACCCTTTAGCCAAGATAAGGAGATCAGCCAGCGTCTGAGAGCTGTCTTCGTCAAATTATTTAAATAGAAATACAAAGAAAATGTTCTTTAAGTTTGAAGTAGCATGGATAAAGTTACTTATAAGCATATACTCAAAGTGGCCTTATTATTGTTTCCAGATGTAAATTTTGAAACGCAGAAAGGGCAGTTAGCATTTAGGCCCATTAAAAGCAGTATAATTCAGAACTCATTCAGCCTCATATACTCTCCCTTGGATGAGAAAAGGAAGACAAGAATGAGAACCTAATGCAGCTGAAGGCGCTAAACATGGATGGAGCCTTAATGTGGAGCTTGGGTAGGATGTGTTACTGGAGAAGTAGCATCTGGTCACATCCATGCATTAGCACAAATAATCTGCAGTTTTGTTCTATGTCCAAAAAGAAATTGCCAAAAAAAAAAAAAAAAAAATTGTCTCAATCTCACTTTTCTTTTTGTTCAATTACTTTTTCCTTGCAGCATCTGAACTAACATAGAGATAGCCATTTTCAAAGGAGGCAAATGGACATACAGTTTCCCATTTCCCACTGAAATTCAAAGCCTACTCCTCACCTTGTAGGCAACTCTGAGGACAATTACTATGAATGAATTGAAGATGCCCACTAAAAATGATACATTTTTTCTCCTACTGTTTGCTTCCACTGTGTGCTGAGCTTTGCCAGCTTACTGTGCTGACTCTAGGAGTGAGTGTAGTCTGTAGATGATAGTTTTCATGTAATCCAGCAGGCCACCAGGCTCATGGTCTATAGTTATGGACTCCTTTAAGGCTCATGAAGGTGCTCAGGCGCAGGGTTAGGAACCCTGAAGCATAAAATCAAGAAAGGAAGCCAGTGCAGGCCCAAATTCAAACTGATGCACCAGCAGGCAGGCCTTAGTAAGCAGCCTGTGGTCTGTCCTTTATGTGTGAGCAGCGGGCAGGCAGGAGCTGGAATGCATGGTGAGTACAGCTCTTCCAAAGCTGGCAAAGCTCTTGCCAATATGTTTTAGCTGCTTTTCTCTTGCTGAAGAGCCAACAAATTTAATGAGAGTGATTTGGTTTGTTGTCAGTCCTGCACAATAATATTTCTAATGGAGCTCAAGCTGCAGACTGTTTTTTACTGGTGATGTTGATGAGTAGGAACTTGAGAAAACCTATCTTGACTTTTGCATTTCAGACCTAGTTTGGAGGGTTGGCATTTACAAAAGGAAGCACAAGCATATTTTAATTTGTAAATGGAATAAAATTAATGCAACATCTATGAGGTCACAGGGAAATAAAAATGCCGAAAGACCACAGTTTTACAGAGGCATATTTTAAAACATAACTGCTTAGTAAGATAGGTTTTATTCTGCTCATTTCCTCAGGACACTGACTGTTTATATCTTTCTCACTAAGGAATCCATAGGACCCAATTCTTCTTTGGCTCACAACTTCTGTAGTTTTCAAGGGGGTGCCACATGTGAAACTGAGTAACTCAGATTATGGAACCCTTGTAAAAAGATCTGTGTTGAAGTGTTCCAGCTTTTAAAGTTTGTCCCTTGTTTCTGCACGTAAATTTCCATGAAGGCAGATTTCGTCTGTAAATGGATGCAGCCAAATGTGTAGGCGATGCATATACATTACTTAACCAAAATAAAATTTTCATGAGTAGAATTTATTTTGGCTTTTCTTAATCCTGACTGTGTTACCATTTCAAAAATATTTAACCAAAAAGCACAAACTGCCCTTCACATGAGACCCTCAGGAAGTGCAATAATACACCACAGGAGAAGAGAATAAAACCCATCGATTAATAATTCATCGCATTCCAGTAGCTATAGTAATTTCTGCTACTAAATTAATGGAACAAGCAACTTTGCAAAAAGATTATATGAGCACTGGCTCTGCTGTAATCGTTCTTTCTTGGATGACCTTCAGTGTGGGATTTTCATAGGGCAAGCAGAGGTCATGGCATATCTGACTCCATCCTTTCGCTGCTTGTTTTATGCAACTATCTACAGAAATCTTTCATTTCTTAAAAATATGATTCTACTGTTAACATGCATCCCACTGAAATTGGTGGAAAGGTTCACACTGACTTGAGTAAGATCTCACTGGTCCCTCAATCACCCAAATACCTGTCTGTTTTCTTGAAATAAAGCTGTGTTTGCAGATGCAGTTGCAGCACTTGCTGGTGCAAAAGTTAGGCTCATAAAATACCTGGCTTTCAGGCTTCGCCTTATGAAAATCTGGCCTACAATGTGAAGGGATAGGGAAACTTGAAGGCACTTAATACTCTTCTGATTGAAAGATGACCATGCATAACTCATTTGTGGCTTTATTTCCATCGACACCCTGCACTTTTTTGCATAAAGTCATCCAAGAGTCACAACTAAAAGGGGCATATTCTAAGAGACCACAATTCCTTTGACACCTCTTTAAAATTAAATGGTAAATATAAGTTGCAACTGAGAGAATCTGGTAAACCTGATGCAAAAATATCTAGACTGCTGCACTCTGCTAAGTACCTTCAGATGGCAATAGGCATTTCTGGAATGAAATATTTCTCAACTAAGCTATTTTGCATTACCACTACTTAGCTCCCTAAGCTGAAGATTGCTGAAATTGCATTGAAATGAGGTACCTAATTCCTGAAGAAGCAGCCAAAAAATCTATTTTCTACCATTGCCTACATCTGGTGTTGCCTAAAATGCCTTCAGTGTGACCCTCATTGCCTTTGACCTTGCCCTCAGGCCTGTGCGGAAGTGCCCTCAGGGCGAGTAAGAGAGTACTCTTCTACCTGTGTTCTCCTGGGTTGCAGGAATTTGGAGTGCCTCTCCCATCCAGAGCCAACCTTGTATTTGCACTCAGCAGCCAAGCCCTGACTTCTAGAGCAATACCAGTGCTACTGTCCCATTCACATCGCAGTATTATCAGAAAGAGACAAGGAGGAATTCCAGGCACCCTGAATCACTGTCTGTCATTTCCCCAGATCACTGTGCTTCTGGGAATGCAAAAGACTGCTGTCACAAGGAAACCGTAAAGTTTGACTTTGCAGCTTACCAAGTCAGGGAGACCAGGGCTCCTGGATCATGAAAGCATACATCTATGCCTATCACCTAGCCACAGATCTAGCCTTGGAATAACTGCTTTCTCTGATGGAGGTAGAAAATGATCAAATTATGTGATAGCTGTATTTCCTTTGTTTGGGAAAGAGCAGGTACCTTAAGAGCAGAAATGTTGAGTAAGGGCAATAAGAAAACTTCTGTCCTTTATACTTTAAAATATTCAGTTAATTCAAATACTGTTTGGATTTATGAGAACAGGTAGGCTGGTTGTATATAGACAAGGTTTCCTTCTAGGGAATTATGTTGTATTGCATGTAAATTAACTTCATTGTTTCATACAGTTTAAAATGGTTTTCCTTCCTGGGAGACTCGAGACTTTGATGATTCTGTCCATCCCTTGTCAGGGCAATACGTTGAAATTTGAGAATGGTTGTGAACTTAAGTATTGCTTTGACATGCGTTGTTCTTTTTCACTGTTTCTGAATATATAATTCAATTTTTAAGGTGTATTATTTAGGCTATTACTGCCTTATATTTTGAGAGTAAAGCTTTGAAAGGAACACTGACCAAACAGAAAATTAGTCAGAAAATCGTCTAAGTAACTCTTCTCCGTACTTTTGAAATCCTTCCCTTTTTATAAGAAATTCAATACAGCTAGCTCACCCCCCCCCCCCCCCCCCCCCAGTTTCAGTTTAAATCATTTTGTATCATGGCAAAAGGAGATGTCTTAAAATTTTCCATTCACCAATGTTCTGAATCCTAGAGGAGTAAGGACTCATTATTATTTCTTTCGATGTGATGATGGATAGGCAGTCTGCTTTTTTACATTTAAAGTGTTATCTGATGGTTAGAAATGTAAACATAGCACAATATCTTAAAACCCACAAATGCCTTAGTTATTTAAGAGAAAGAAGGAGAAAAAAAAATATCATTATGTTTTCTTTTTTCCCAGCATTGAGACCATACAGTTATGTTGTAATGATTACATAGGTTTTATACTGGTAACATCACACAAGTATTTTATCATATGTATCAATATTAGTTTCCAAAGAGGTCGATTTTTGGGTTTCCTTTTAAATATCAGAGGTCCGTTAGTGTCAGTCTTCTAACAGAGAATGTAAAGGAATTCACTGGGTGAAAAAAAAGGCTTATAATGAGATGAAACATATTCAGTTTTAGGTTTGCAGAGAATGCTTCGAGCATTTTATAATTTACAAATGTAGTTAAAATCCCATCTGGTGTTTGTGAAGCATTTTACTATCTCCTGCTGGGCCAGGCAGACATTGGTTTTCATGTCTGTATGTTTCCAAAACAGGAAAAAAAATTGAATGGACCTGGACCAAGTGTAGCAAAATGATAGAATATCATATTTCCATTCTTCTGCATTCGGGAATGGAGGCAATTGTCGCTGATTCCAGAAAAGATTCATCAGTTCCCATAATGAAGCTTCTTGTGAAAAATGCAAAGGAGTAAACTCCAAGTAGTTCAACATTCAGCATCCTGCGCATGATAGATTTTCATGAGCAATAAATATATAATTTCTGTTTAAATTATATACTTCATGTTCAAGGGAATTAATTTAGAAAATATAAAAGCCAGAAGAAAATGTGTTCCATCTGAATATGCACATTTTTCCTTTATGCACTTCAGTTATTAATTGGGTGTGAAAAAAATAAAATACCAAAACAGAAATGCAAAGTCCTTCTAATTTTGTATTCCTGGAGCCAGCATCGTGCATTCTGATGACCCATTTTCTCTGAAGTCAATGGGAACAGACCTATTTCTGGTCTTACACTGTGTCTACAACTGGTATAGCTTTTAATTATTTTAATTTGGTTACTGAAGCAGTAAGAAAGGATGAAAGAGAATCAGTTCAGAAGGGAGAAGGGGTCAGTGGGTCTGCATTAGCTACTTGTAGAAGGGAGGTAATTATCTAAAATGACATGTCAGTGATAGCATAGCTACTGCATATAACCGCGTTTTAATGGTTTAGGAAATATAAGTATTTCCAAACACATTTGTTGCACTGAAGAGCCTAGAAAGCATTTCCTACATTCACTGATAATTCATAGGAAATATAGATACTTTGCCAAAACAAATAAAAAAACTTAGAAGAACAGTAGCATAAATGTAGACTGATTGCTTTTTAAGATACAGTGGTTGTACCATTGGAATACCAGATGGAATTTTCCATAGACATTTTTGGTCTTTTACCTGATAAATGGCTGGCATTGTATCAGAAAACCTCTTCTGTGCGTGCTTTCAATTGTATATTTGCTATTTTCTTAAAGGACAGACTTTTGATGGGAGTGTAATTCTTGCATTTGTTCATCCTTCATTCCTCCACATGTGATTTGCACACATAGAGCCCATCTTTCTTCCAGGGATGGTGGGGAGTAGGTAGAGATGCAGACACACATTTCATATAAATGTCATGTGTGAGAAACCCAAGGGATTGACTGTGTGTACACTTAGTCAGTAGGCTTTTCCCCACTTCCATACAGTCTTGGCTCTTGTGAAACACATTGTCCCTCTCATTCCAAGCCCTCAGTTTTCTCTCTTTCCTGTTATCATGCCCATTCTTAGAGTTAAAGAACGAAAATTAGAATGTGAGGTCAAGATATCATCTGTTACACACATATATATATATAAAAATGGAAATTGGATTGCTCTTTGTTTCTCACTTTCTCTGCCCAATGCAAAATTGCACTTCCTTTGCTATTTTAAAAGGTATTTTCAAATATTAATCTAAGCAAACATTGTTGCAGCAATCTTAAGCATCATGATAACCAGCATTCTGTATAAATGGCATTTATTTCTATTCAAGGCACTTTGCTGAGTCTCTATACACAGAATTTGATAATAGCTTTATGCTTAGCAGCAAATGTGAACTGTTAACTCTCTGGGAAACAGGGCAGAGAAGCTCAGCTGAGCTAATTGCTGTCTTCTCCAGAAGGCAGATGTGCAATACAGGTATTTGTTCCATGAAGATCTAAGTATCCGATAAGCCAAAATTGGAGAAGGACTTACGGAAAGGTAAGAAGCTGAGCAGAAGGAGGAATTGCTGAAGTCTGTAACAGCTAGGAGACCATTGCCTCTTCCACCCCCTTCACCCTTTTTAAGGGATATGGGTGGTCAGTAGTGAGCTGGTGACCAGCTGTGGAGGTGGAAGGTGGGGGGAGGAGGAGTGATTGGAGAAGGGAGGCCAACTGCAGCTCTGCAGCAGGTGGGAATGATTATGGAAAGAATGACGACCTATGCTGTACAACTTACTGATGGTAGTTCCCAGAGGAGTTGAGTTAATAAAGCTGCAGCCAAAATAAACCACATCCCTTGCATCTTGTCTTTCTTCTTGCCTGTCCTGAGCAACGCAATGAAAGTCTATTGCCTCCTCTTCCCCCCATGCCTTCCAAAACACACAGAAGTTTTCTTCTACTCTGCACTATGCAGCTGTGTCATGGAAGGACTTAACTTTTGTTTTCTGTTAAATGTACAAGAATATGAACATTAAGTAGATCCTGATTCTACTTTTCTAAAAGGAAGTTTAAGAACTTCTAAAAGGAAGTTTAAAATTCAAAATGAGAGAAGAAGTAGAAAGCAAGCAATCAGAAATATTACCTGCTTGATGAAACAATATATTGGTTTTGCCTTTAGCATCTGTTTACAGATCTGTGCTAAGCTGAATTTCTTTAGGCGGGGCAGAAATTACTGTGTTTGCACTGTACTATCCATGAGGGAACTAACACCCAGCAGTCAGGTGACAGTCTTTTGAAGTGATTGTTCCTTTTAATAGTCTGGACTTGTAGGAAAGGGGTTGTTCTGAGCA
The DNA here is from genome assembly GCA_039720435.1 of Amazona ochrocephala. Classification (NCBI taxonomy): domain Eukaryota; kingdom Metazoa; phylum Chordata; class Aves; order Psittaciformes; family Psittacidae; genus Amazona; species Amazona ochrocephala. The sequence goes on along the minus strand of CM077880.1, from coordinate 41,179,653 downwards.
AGAATAATTGTAGAATAGAACTCATTGCAGGGTTGAATTCCTAGAGTCCAAGTTCTAGCCTTCCCAGTGATTCCTGTTGATCTAGAGCTATTTTTTTCTTTCTGGCAAAATGTATATATTGTCCATTTTATGCACAAAGTCACTTTCTGGGTATTTTCCACAACAAACAGCACATGACAACCCTAGTCTGCATCATTTTTCCATTTTCTTTTACATCTCCAGTCTTAATTTTCGTTAATTTAATCACTGATGCCATATGGCATTCTTTAGTACAATTTGGGTTCCAAGCCCTGTCAGAATGGAAGAGCATTTGAACTAGCAGGGACTGAATGACTGGCTTCAACACCGTATCTATTATTTAATAGCTTTGGCTTTCTATTCCCCTGAAAATTGGTATGTCCACTTTCAAGTCTACCATAAGAACTGCATGAGCCAGAATACTGCTTTATGTGACATCAAACCCTGATGCTGTTGCCCTGGATATGATTCTTCGCACAATTATTTGTACAGTCTAGGAAATGACCCGTTACTGAAGTATCAAAATTCTTCCACAGTATTTAGAAATAGAAATATCTGTCTCTCTCTTTCTCTCTCTCTTTTTTTTTTCTTTTTCTTTGTCCAGGCACAGGAAAAATATCTTCATTAGTTTATAGCATACCTGAATGGACATTTGTGTTCCTGTGTATATGATTAGGCGTGTTTGTATTTATACTGAGAACTCGCAGTGAACGGTATATTGACTATACATTTCTTTATGAAGATGGAGGCATTTCTGCTCATTCTCCTGTGAGTCCTACAATCAAGGTTAGCGTTTCCCAGACAGGTAGCATTCATGGAGAGGTCATCATCCAGAAGTGGGGTTATGGTCCTGAAAGTAGGTGTGCCATTCTAAAATCTTGGGAGCTTGTCTGAATCGAACTATTGTTAAATGGCATTGTTAAATAACATATCTATTGGTATGTTTATTAGTTTATTAGTAAAGAATATTTTAAGAAAGAAGGCTTGAAAATTTAGAATAATAGTCATGGGCTGCACAGCTGTTTGCTAGCAAGTCAGGCATTTTGTGTGCAGTGGTTTGTTGCTATTTGGGTATCTGCTGTTACTGTAAAAGCATTACATCTTCCTGTAACAGTACTTCTCAGTCTTTTAAAAGCTGAGCTCACTTTCAAAATGAAATCAATCAAACCCATTGCTTTTCCATGAGCTTTTAAAGTCAAACACCTTAGCATATGTGTATTCTGGTTTATCCTTATTACATGCCATTTTTTACTGCTTATTCTCAGAAACACTGGGGTAAGAATTCCTACTAACACATTTTTTCCTTTTCACATGCACCAGTAGTGAAATAGTGAAGAAACATTTACATTACTACCCCTTGTAATTGGTGGATTTAGTGCATGCAGGCAGACCCTTCTGAACAAATTGCTCCATTTTTGCAGGCACCTTTCGCAAGAGCAAGCATTAGATCTTTAATTTTAATAATGGTAGCTCAGTCTCTGTTAGGAGAGTAGCCCACCAAAGTTAGTCCATCACCTAAGGAATGTTCTACATATTGAGAAATGTTATTCTATAATAACCAACTTAACAGCAGGCAAGTGGAAAACTCTTTTCACACAGAAGGACTAGACCTTTTATAAAGAGAAAACATTATGAGACTGCAGAAATTTTGCAGTCTTGGTGATGATCTTGGATAAAGTTGAAACGAGGGTATTTGCTTCTGTTGACTAAATTCCAACATTAATTTAAACCTAATCATACTTAGGTCTAATCATCTTGATCTCTATTTCCCAATGGGGTGGAAAATTTCCTTAAAACTCCTTTTGTTACCCTGGGGTTTACTTGTTTTGCAAATATTCAAGTCTATCCCTTTAATTTTTTCAGGTGTTCTCTGATGCGAAAGCCTTTAGGGAGCAAATCACTCAAATGTGGGCATTTTATGTTCTATGAAGTATGATTGCGTAAAGCCTTAGATATCAAATGTTTTCAACTTATTGAAGTACAATTTTTCCTAACAGCTACTGATGCTCAGCATGTAGGAGGTTTGGCTAGTGAATCCAATGAGTGGGGATAAGTGCATGGGACATATGTGGTTCCTTGGCACCCTGCCCCAACCTCCTAGGTTTCTTATGAAAGAATTAAAAAACACAATGTGGATGCATACTAATGAAGGGTCTGTTGCTGTCTGCACACAGCAAGATCTGCCCCAGCATTAATAACCACAGTAAAGACCAACATTCATTTCATCAATTGTTTTTAAGCAACTGGGTCAATGATACTTTTGACAATGTGAATGGCGAGCATTTAAATTGCTTTCACAAAAGCAGTTAACACATTGTACCACTAATTATATGATTACAGGGAAGCTATTTATCAATTTACTTTTACAGGAACTGTTTATTTTGGATTAAACCTTTGAGTTTTGCTGTAGTTTGAAACAGAGCCTCTCACAGAAGGAAGCTGTTAGTAGTGGCTAGTTTATAGAGTTTGGGGCCCAACAAAAATACCTCACAATCATCCAAGGTCAGACAAGAAATTTTATGAGTCTTCTAACTCTACACATGAAGCATGAATTAAGTTTAAGACATAAAAGAAAAAAAAAAAACATATTTTTTCTTTCTAAATATTGGTTTTTCTAAAAAGTTGTGTTTCACTTCATGCAAGTATAGGTAACTGGTGACACATGAAAGAGGACAGGCAACCATTGCTGTATTTACCTTTCTTCACTTTCCTCCTTGTGTACTCTTTGTTTTTTTAGCAGCTATAAGAAATAAAGATAGTCCACTTTGCTCATTCTCTCTGGCATGTACTGGATTTGAGTGGAAAGATTTTGCTAGGGACAGAGCAACAGACCAAGCTGTCTTTCTTTAGAACTATGTATAAGGGCTATAAAGTCTCTAGATCTACTGGTAGGTCTGCTAGTAATGGCATGAGGAATTTTACATGATAGGTGAAATATGAATGTTGTCCAAAAGTGAGCATGCACAGTGCTCACGTGGAGTAAGAATGTGGAGCAATGAGGGTATTAGAGGGAACAGTGTGCACTAAACCCATAGCCAGAATGGTATTGACCATCACAGGCTGGCCTTATTGCAAGTTAGTTCAGGATTATATGGAATAGACTGTTCTCAAACCTGGAAATTTATGTCCTGTGCTTCTTTTGGAAGAGTCTGCACATGCAGAATAACTGCAGGGCAGCATGCCCTCTAAGCTTTGCCTGCAGAAGCAAGTTGCATTGGTTTAATTTAAATTTTTAAACAGAATTCAGTTAAACAGCCTGTGAGGACATGGTTCCCTTAGTTTAAATATTAGATAGGTTCCTGACTAACAGACCTGAAATAGCAAGGTTTGCAGTGCTTTTTATATGAGAAGCCTCAGAGAGTACTGTAGACACTACCAAGTTGAGCCTAAAAATGAAAAGTATGGAATTTATTCACAGGCTGTTATTTAAAGAGTGTCTTTGAACACACTTGTACTTTCAGAAGAGTTGAACAATTTGTCCAGAGCCTAAGGACTAGTTCTACTAAAAGCTGTTTAAAAATTACGAACCATGCCCCTAGACTGGATGCCACATCCTGTGCTAAGTGCTAGTGTTAGCTGGGCTAAGCATGGGGAGGGAGGAGAAACCAAAAACATCTGTAAGAGGTCTGCACAGGTCTTCTACAGAGAGCCAGAAGGACATGTTAGGAATCTGGATTCTTTGCTGAAGGAGTGAATCTGACTTACAGCTTCAAAGTGTGTGTCCTAATTTTGGATGCCTGGTTTAGACTCCTTTTCATGGGAGACCCTCAAAGTTCAGTGTATGTTTTTGATTACACATTTACTAATAGTGCAACAGTCCAGATGACTTTCTCTTAAAAGACTGACACCTTGAGGACTAACAAGCTGAAGGTTCGGAAGATCTGGGATCACTGCTGTTGGCTTGAGGGGCAAATCTGGTTGCAGGCAAGTGGACTCTGAAGTAAACATTGCAGTCTTGGTCTCCTGACGATCACATCAGGGACTTGGCTGTAGCATACAGTGGCTTTGAGTTCAGGCTGTTGTGCTTCAATTTCGTACTCCCAGGGTGCCATGGTGGTGGTGGTGCAGACCTGCACTTTGCATTGAGGTATGATATGGAAGGGTCACTTTTTTTAATTCAGGAGAACAAGGGCAGGAAATGCTTATTTTGTTCTTCCCAAAAGATACCTTCAAATTATGCCCTGCCCATACTATTGAAGTTGTGACACCATCCAGAAAAGCAGATCAAATTCATTGATCCAGGAAGGCCAAGAAGAAACCTGGTTTTGTACCTTCTATTTAGGATACATACCACACAGAGTGATGATTCTTGATTTTTCTCCCTATTCCAGACTCAGGAGGAAACACCAGAACCCAGAACACCCCATCTTTTTGACAGGTGATTTGTATTGCTACCATTCAGAAACATACTCTCTGCTATAAATTGCTGTATTGCAATTTACCTTTTCTGCATGATAGCCTCCATATTAGCCAAGAGGTAGAATGTGTGTCTTCTCAAAATATGTCTTTAAGCTGTTGAATTTGCATTTCTCACTTCCTGGGTAAATGTTGTAAGATCTGGTTCTCACTTCTGGGTATTAAAAAAAAGCAAACTTGATGGCTTACAACTGCTGCCTCCAGTTCCATATATATGTATTAAATGTCTCTTTGAATGTCTGTTGCATTCAGTTACTCAGAGCTTTTAAGCTAGTGAAACACATTTTTTCTGGATCCCGACCATATCTAGGCTGGCAATGGCAGATAAACTTCTGAGTAAAAAGGATATACATACTGGGTGAAATTAAGCGTCTTCAAGATTAAGCAGCAGCTGATGAGTCCTATTTGGATCCAAATTTTGGTTCTAACTTCAGTCCTGCTTTAAATTCTTATATCCTTCCTAGATACAGCACAAAGGCTTTAAGGAATACTAGTGCTTGTGTTCAAGCATGCTTTTGCATGGAACCCCTGAGGAAAAGATAGTACTCTTTAGTCTTCTTCAGACTCCATACTATGGCATGTGTTGTCTCCCTTTCACTTTTGAGTAAACAGAACTTACAGGTTCATGATGGTCTGTGCAGATCTCAAATGTAACTTTTTCCTTCTTTCCCTAATCTTAGGGCTCAGATACTCCAAAAAAGGGTTTGAGGGGTTTTGGGTTCTTTGGTCTGATTTTGTTAAGGTCTCATTATTGCTTTTGTGAAGTAAGGTTTAAGTTGATAGATTGTAACGTGTGTTTCTGTGAATGTTAGTTATATTTTGCAAAGCTGATTAGTCTAATCTCAAGCACCACAAAATCCCCACTTCTTAACACATACTAATCTGAGATTTGTAGTGGGAATGAAATGGAAAGAAAGGGCAGTTGTTACAAAAATACACAGGGACTTTCTTCTGAAGAATGTTGACCTAGAAGCTGTGTACACATATTTCTTTTGTTAAAAGAAATGTTCTAAAAGGTGAATACAATAGTTCTGTATTTTCTCAGAGGAAACTTCAAGTAACAATTACATTGCTACTATTCAAAAATTATATGTATATCTATTAAAATGGAAAAAGTGTTACATTCAATAACTTGCAAATACTATTCTTGCTTTTAAAGCTTCTTATAAATCTCTCTTTCAAAACAGAGAACCTACAGTTAGTCTGTTAGAAGCATTAAACATCTATTATTGACTTTTTTGGTTGCTCTCAAATGCTAAACACCAGAAAACATGAAAGTAGCTGATTTGGACCCTAAGAGCTTACAGCTCAGATTCATTTTATAAAACTATTGTCCACAGAAAATAAAGTAGATGTTGCCTGTTGGTAAATATTCAATGAATGATTTCAGCCTGTAAAATGCAAGTGGTAAGGGAACAGATATATGAGGCACAGAAAAGACTGCAGATAGATAGGGGGCTTGGTTTTAGTCACTCATTCTAAAAGGAGTATGTCTGACATTTGCACTGTTTGCCATCCATTCACTCCTAACCCAAAATTGAGCTTCACTTAAATGTGGAGGTCAGTCTGTCAAGAGGATTCATCAGATGGATCTCCATAGAAGCAAGTACCAGAGAAGTCACCTCTAACACAGCTTTTCAGTAGTTCACAGAGGTGATCTAGGCAGATAGAAATCCTGTGACTAGCAATCCTTTTGCTGGAAGGAACACCCAACTTGTAACACTGATGGCAGAGAAGCTGCTGTTGATAGTTGCACTGCTCCTCACAGTCTTGCTAGCGGTGTTGGCGGCAGCTGGGGGAATTGGATTCCCAGGCCCACAGCAGCGCCGTGCATACTGTCTTTTTTTCTTCGTTTTGAGGAAAGAAAAGGAAGAGTTAATTTTTGGCTAACATTGAAAACTTCTTTTTGTGCAGTGCATGAAGCATGAACTCAGTGGGAGGTCCATGAAACAGAGCCTGACTCTGCTCCATTAGCATTCTGGTCATATTTTAGGACAACATAAGCAGACTTAAAGCTTTCAGAAATGTTGTTTTGCTCTCAGCTAAATCTGTCCCACAGCTGAGTTCTGTGTAGAGAGGGGGTATTGTCCCATACCAAGGCTGGTGTATTGCAAGTTCCCATCTACGTATTTTCTATTTAATTATTCTTTCTTACTTCCCCCCCCCCCAATAGTTTTTAGAAATAAATGGGAAAAAATTAAAGACAATTAATTCAGTTCAAGATTTACTCCTCCCAAGCCGTTCTGTAGCCTATGTTAATCTTTACAATTTGCTTTTTTAAAAAATAGATACTATAAGTAGTAGCTTGAAAAATGATTTAGAGTCTGCTCATGAACAAAATCATTGGAAGCTTCACTGACCTCCCCTGGCTTCATCTGCAGTGAGGGAAGAGGAGCTATGCCTGTTAGTTCCATTACCACAAGTTGAAACAGGCCATGGTGTCTTTGCAGCAGCCCGGCCATCTGCCTGGGTGAGTTCTGTGTCTGGCAGAGCCAGGGTCCGCAAGCAGGCAAGGGCATGTTTTAAAGAAGCTCTTGTCCTCAATAGAAATCACCCCTACTGCAGGTCCTTTTTAAATAATGAATTATTTTTCATTTCTGTAGTGGCAAAAGTTTTGTATTTTTCACTTTCAAATTTCTGGATGCATTGTATTGACTGCATTGGTTGACTGACTTAAGAAACTGAAATGGTTTTCTGCTGTTGTGATTAGAAGACATGAAATAATGTGTTATCATAGTCGCAGTTTATTTTGTTTTATTCTTTCTGCATCCAACTTGAACTAAGTTTTCAAGTTCCTTAGTTTTCTTTCTTTCAGGCAAAACTATTGATGCAATTGGGTTTGCACTAAGCAGAAAACAAAATATTGAGAACTGTTTTGGGCTCATGCCCTCTAGAACCGCAATTATGTCTCTAAACAAGAAATTGATTTTGAAACAAACCACAGGTTTTAATAATTCTCTATGTTCCCTTCAGGTTCTTGTTCTGTGTAGGCAGTGTTGTGACTAATTTGTGCTTCTTGGTTCAAGGCAGAAATGAGGATTTGGCTGCAAAGTTTGGCTCTGTACTTTCCCGAAGTTTTGGAGTGTATAGATCTTGGAACTTGATTTTGGTCAGGCTTGTTCTTTGATATCCCTAGATGAAAGGCAGCCTATAAATGTGAAGAGTAAATTCTTCTGCCTTGGTTACACCAGTGTTACCGGATTGATGCCAATGTGGTCATATGCATAGCAGGATGGAAATTTGCCCAGAGTGTTTATTGTAAGTAGCAATAAGGAAAAGAAACCTATTGAAGAGAAGAAACACAAAACTGTAAATGGTCAGGCAGCAGGCCTCTTGCTAACTGTACTTGCCAAACTGATGACTTACTCCAACATTAACATTTTATACAACCAAGTCAACTTCACTGTATAAAACATTTTATTGCAACAACCCTGCCTCCCCTGCCCTTTGCCTTTTCCAAGAGATTGAAAGTCACATATAAACCACTAAAAGAAATGAAATAGTTTAGTTATCTGTATTCAGTATCCCTCCAGGCTCATTTTCTACACAAAGAGCGAAGAAAAACAGCTAGATGTTTTAAGAGACTGGAGAAGTTTTAATTGTGAAATATCCAGAAGCTTTATTGTAGATGTATGGGTCTGCACTAAGCATTTCAGATATCAAACAATAGAAGTGAAAAATAAAAGGGTTTAATGCATTAGTTATGTGTTGGCAATGGACAGATATGTGGTGCTTATTCTCTGGCTGGCGTGGCATGGCATCAGCGTTGGGTCCCTACTAAAACAAAAAAGCGGAAAGTCAAACAACAGTCATGTCAAATTAAACGTCTTTTTGTTTAATTTATCAAAGGGATTCATTTAGCTGCTTGGCAGCAAATCAAACTGATAGCTAACAATAGCTCATTTATTTAGTGTGGCCTTCAGTACCCTGTAGTCACTCGCCTGCACCAGAACTTATCTTCTGTAATTTTCTTTGAGCTGTGAAGATAGGCCAGGAAACTGGAGTAGGTCAGGTGTATATGGAGGCACAGCTCACACGGTGGGGCAGTTTGTGCCTCATGAACTACAGAATTGTAAAGAGGTTTTCAAAGAACAGTTAAAGCTTTCTTTTAATCTCAAAAGTGAATAAAGCAGGTATCACTATGTTCGATGTTTGCTGAGTCTCAGCAATCCAAAAATTAAGAGCTTGGTTTGTAGAAGAAAAAAATGTGTTGCATAAACTGCCAATGCTGCAAATACCCTATGAGGGTAAATAATGAAAAAGGTCTTCCCTGACTACATTTTCTTACCAGTTATGAAAGTTTGGGGATGGTAAGTTAGCCTCTTGGTGATTTCCACGTAATTCTGTTTTCTTCAATAAGGCTGAAAAAATAATTCTGATTAGAATTAGTAAACAGCTCTGCAGTTTTCCACAAATATGAGTAAATCCAGTTATAAGCACTTTTTAGTAATGGTTCTATGGGGCTTACAGAAATAAAATTAGGCAAACATTACTATGTTAATAAAGGCAGTAGTTACGCACCTAATCATTTAGAGAGGAAGCAGATCAGTCAAGTAAAAAGATAATACTTACAATACGTGTAAGTGTTGATAGCAAAGTTTTTTCTGTTCTGTTTAATAGAATTTTGTGTGACTGTTGCATGGTGTTTGATCAAGGAGCTCTGGCATAGGTTGTTCACCCAATGAAAACAAGTGTCGTGTAAAACAGTTCTCTGGCATCTTAAAATTGTATATCATGCAGTATAACTGTATACAGAAATACTACAGTGAGTGGGAAAATATGAGTGGCCTACACATGGATGACATCTGTTTAAATCCCACGTGTAATTTTTGTTTGTTTGTTTGTTGTAAAAGGCTGGATAATTTTGATCTTCAGTTTCAGGTTTTACGTTTTTCATCTAAACTTTTCCATATATTCATGCTCAGACAAGGTGATATGTGATAAAAGAAAATACATTGCATACATGAGAACCATGGATTGTATATTAAATAAATCTTTCTATTATTCAGCTCTGGTAAGGATTATATATACTTGCAAAGGGCAAGTTTTCTCAAAAGCCAACTAGCTCTTTCACTCTGTTCCTGTAAGTATGCCCTGTCTTTGCCAAAAGCTCTTGTGTCTGTAATTCACTTCTAGTTTTGTGCAGTCTTATTTTAGAATAATTATCAAATGTTGATTTTCTGAAAGAAGTGTAGTTGTCTGTGATTTTACTTATATTTATGAAAATACCATCTTTCTGATTGATGGAATAAAAACATTTTGTTTTATTTCATAAAATATGTATGGCTGTTACTAAGTAGAAGGATTCTATCAAAAAAAGGCTGGAGGACATTAATCCATCATGCCTGATTCTCTGGGGCTATCTTTATGAGATCTTTGTGTTATAAAGTGTAAGTTTTCCTTTCTGAATTGCATTTAACATATCATTTTGGTTATTCCTTGTGTCACTGCATCTTTAAAGCATTGGGGAAGGCTTGTGTTCTCCAGCATCCTGGTGAGCCAAGCCAATGTGGATTTTTTTGTAAGTATGGGACTTTAGTCAGTCAATTCAAGAGTGGATTCCAATCAAAAGGAATCCTTCAGCCTAATGAGGTAAAGAAATAATATACTCTCAAGAAAAATTTACATTATAGAAACAATGCAGTGTCCATAAGAAATATTCTGCTCATGTTATATATTTTCTGGTGGGTTTTAAAGTGATGAAATATAATGGAGCAAAACAGATTCCAAATGTGTATTACCACACTATGGTAAATGTATCCTAAGTACTCTGTTGAGAGTCCCAGGAAGACTACCGTTATTGAGAATATACCCATTATGATGAGGATCAGGAAACCACTCTGCTATAATACAGGCCCACACTGCTAAGGACTTTAAAATAAAAACTGTGTAAGAAATGTAAAATCAATACGTCATTCCTTAGGGTTAACATAAAGACAATGTAAAAACCAAAACAAGCATAATGTCATTGTTATTTATCAACAGTGTTATTTGTGTTGCACCAGCAGAGGTGTAGATGTTATGTAGCTGGATATATAAATAACATTTTCTCCAAAAATTTTAATCTAAATGCCTATGTACAGAAAAAGCAAAACCACAGGAAGGGAGGTGCCAGGATTATTCATACCAATGCAAAAAATGTCCTACTCTGTGTGACGCTGGTGATGTTGGCATGAGGCTTACAGGACATTTTATACTGTTGAAATGTATACTTTGAAAATATACCGCAGAGGGTAAAATCCAGTTCTGGAATTGGATTTTATCTTTGACATCAGAAGGGCCATGCTTTCACTCAGGCAGGTAGTCCTGTCAAAGTACAAGAAAACATATGCTCGGGATGACTATTAGTCAATAACTTAGAAGCAAGTAATAAAATTTTATAGTTAATTTTCTTGAAAGCCTTTTAAGTTCTGGAAAAAACAGGAGTCAATATCAAGGTTATGCTTTAAAGTTACAGCCTAAAATATGTGTTTCGCCTTCTACTGTCAAAAAGTTTAGACAGCTTTCGGTCTGAAATCACTTTGCTTGAATAAAAGGCAGAAAGAGATCACATTAAAAGACCACATTAAGAGGCAGGAATTTTAATCCAAATGACTTTTGGATTCCACAAACTTCGCACATAAGACTGCAGAGGTAACAAAAGAGAATAATTGCTGAAAAGAGGCAGCTTCTAAGCTGGAGTATGGGTTATGCATGTGCCTCTTAATTCAGTGTGTTTCCTGGGCCATAGTAGATGATGTAGAGCAATATTAAAAAATGAACCATAAGAACCATTAGGCTGGGGGTAGGTAGTTGAGACTGATCCCAATTCCTGTATAAGGAGAAATCATGGATAGTCTTAAATAGGTGGGGTTGGAACTTCCTCATAGTATGGTATTGGGAAACTTCGATAACTGAGAGAAGGCTCAGGATGAAAAGAGTTGCATTGCCTCGAGGACGGGGAAACTAGACATGAGATTCAGCAGTAAGAACTCCAAAGCATTGCAGGAAGATACAGTAGAGAAAATACAAAATCTGTTATGAGCTGAGAACTCATCATCTAGAAATGGAGAGTATTAGAAGCCTGATTTTGTCTATCAATTTGCTCAATAGCTAGAAAACTTCATTTGCTGTTTTAAATATGACCTTTGGGTCTTATTATGCCTTCCTCTGCTGTGCTAAAAATCAGTTTGTTATCAAAAATCTCTTCTCCACATAACTGCCTGTGGAAAAAGACCCAGTCACTTTCTCAATTAGCTAAATGAATAGAGCTTCTGTTACCTCTTTTGCTACCAAAGAATTATTCCCAGACCCCTAGCTACTCTTGTAGCTCCTGAGTTGCTTCCATCAAGATCCCTTTAGAAGTGCTGACAGCACTGTGTTTCAGCAATGATCTCATTACTACCATATTACCAAGAAATTACCACTCCTGCCACTGTTACACATTCCTCTATTCAAAGATTATATTCTCTGTCTATACCATATTGGAAAGAGACATCCGTTAATAATCATGATTTTGACAAGTTTTCCAGTGATGTTTGGTTTAGGATAGTGTCCTATCCCTGTTCTTCTTAATTTGACTTACTGTCTTCATTCCTAGGCATCACTATCCTCGTGTTTAGTCACATTAAACAACTCATTTATTTAGCAAGAAATAAAGATCAGCTTGTATTAGTGCTTTGACCCTACTTTTACATCTTATTCCCATGGTAAGTGGAAGGCTATCTGCAAGTAGATGTGATAAAATGCTGCCTTAGATACAGAGGGATTTTTCTTGGGAGACTGGAGGATACATATGGCTATGTCTTTTTTGTATTCTATGTATAAATAATTAAAAGTCAGTATTGATGTGTGTAAGTCTTCGTCAAATCACTCCCATTATAAAGCACCAAGATTAAGAGAATTAGATCTTATTAGTAAATTCATATTACTATGAAAAATAAACCTCAATAATGAAATTATTTAGTAGATCCTTAATGAATAAGTACAGTAAGTTAATTCTATGTGAATTTAAAAAGATATATAGTAAGTTACTACAAAGTGACATTTAGGCCAAAATAGCAAGAAACATATGCCATGTAGAAACATAAATCTTGCCTTTAAAAATTAAATCCTATATACTTAACACCAGTCTAAAAGCTGTTTTACTGTGTGGCACTGCAACTTGAAGACCTATCCAGCTGCTGCTGTCTGAACTCCACTTCTTTATGAAGTATAGCTGTAGGCTAGCTCTATATAGGCACTCACACTTCAACCAGTGGCCAAAAAACAATCACAAATGAAAGGCTCCGGAGACAGATGAAATGGAAAATGAGAGGAAGCCAAAATGTAGTTAACAGCATAACAATGCAAGCATTGGCTTGGAACACCTTTCACCACACTGCCCAGATTACCCCAGAAATGTAGACACCTTTGTGGTTTGCTGTCCCAAAGGGGAGTGGAAGCAAACTGAGCCAAAGAGCAGTGGTAGGGCCATGGAGAGTTTACAGGTCTCCTTGCTGGCAGAAGAAGCAAGCCGATTTTCTCTGCTCAGATATTTCCCACTGCCCCAGAGCCTTCTGAGGAATAAGACTGGGGCTGCAACTGATGCCATATGCAGCAAGCTGCATGATCTGTGCCTAACCCAATGTTTTTCCTAGGCAAGCACCATCAACTCAAACAGAAGACACCCTAGGTTACATAAAAAAGGGGGAAAATAACGATTAATCCCAGGCACAGCTACGGGTTGGGCAGGGAAGAGATTCAGAGCAGCCCTGTGGAGAAGGACTTGGGGGTGTAGGTCGATGAGAAAATGAACATGAGCCGGCAATGTGCACTTGCAGCCCAGAAAGCCAACCGTATCCTGGGCTGCATCAAAAGCAGCGTGACCAGCAGGTTGAGGGAGGTGATCCTGCCCCTCTACTCTGCTCTCGTGAGACCTCCCTTGGAGTATTGTGAGCAGTTCTGGTGTCCTCAACATAAAAAGGACATGGAACTGTTGGAACAAGTCCAGAGGAGGGCCACGAGGACCATCAGGGGACTGGCGCACCTCCCATATGAAGATAGGCTGAGAAAGTTGGGGTTGTTCAGCCTGGAGAAGAGAAGGCTGCGTGGAGACCTCATAGCAGCCTTCCAATACCTGAAGGGGGCCTATAGGGATGCTGGGAAGAGACTCTTCATTAGGGACTGTAATGAGAGGACAAGGGGTAACGGGTTCAAACTTAAACAAGGGAAGTTTAGATTGGATATGAGGAAGAAATTCTTTACTGTAAGGGTGGTGAGGCCCTGGAATGGGTTGCCCAGGGAAGTTGTGAATGCTCCGTCGCTGGTGGTGTTCAAGGCAGGGTTGGACAGAGCCTTGGGTGGCATGATTTAGTGGGAGGTGTCCCTGCCCATGACAGGAGGGTTGGAACTAGATGATCTTAAGGTCCTTTCCAACCCTAACTATTCTATGATTCTGTGATTCTATGAAAAGGACATCTGAAGAAGAAAGATATTCACATGGAAGTCAGAAATGAAGGACTCATGTTTCACACTGGACAAGCAGGCACAGCTAACCAAGCAGCTAATGGCCACCCAAATGCCACTGTATTGTCGGTATCCATGGTTCAGCATCTATACATTTCTCCCGAAATATATCCCTTCTTATAACCGTGAATGACAGTGACAAGGTTGGACAAATGTGATGCATGATTGAGGAACTCATTATCTCTTATTCCAAGCAACAGATTCTGGAAAAACAACCCAACCTTACTGTGCAATTAAAATGGGAAACAGTCACAACAAAGATGTAATTTCAGAATAACAGTATTACTGGCGTTATTCACTGTGAGAGTTACACACGAGTCAGACAATTCAAAAGCTGGCTATACTTTTGAGATCATGTCCAAAAAGTACTTTCAAAGTAATTTTCCATGTTAAATATAAAATTACTAAGCAGTTTATTACTGTCAAAATCGTTCAGCACAGACATCCTTGACTCTAATGCAATTCTCCTGAGGGATGTATTTATAGCAAAATATACGTGAAGCATACATTTCTGATCATCCCACTTCTGTAACCATCCACAGCAGGAACACTTAATGGAATTTTCCACTGCTCACTCCTTTCCTACCGTCTTGGTGATTTCTTTTATGTCGTTATGGCTCAGTGGCTGTTAGGTGAGGGAACTGGATACAATGCTGCTGCTCTAGAGTATGATGATCAGTCAGTGGAAAGTGCCTTGCTTTTCTTGCACTGCTTCATTCACCTTCCTGTTTGAGCTTGTAAATCTTCCCTGTCAGTCTCTGTATTCCATCTTTCCGTGCACTTTAATAGTTGAGGTTGGGATGGGGATTACTATCTCCAGAACTGCCTGGGAATACAAAGCTTTTTCTCTCTCTTTTTTCCTTTGAAAAATACCACATTTTGCTAAGGAAACATTGTGAGAGTTTTTGTATTTGGCTAAATCCTGCTGTTCTTACTGAGGATCATATCCACTAATGGTAATAAAAGCTCACCCACCATAAGATCCCTTTGCCCCAAATAATTTCCTCTACCATTATCCATAGAAGTGAATGAATATTTCAAGTTAGTTGCCATTATGTGATCAAGACTTTACCAGATTAAACTGCTTTACTACTCAAAAGAGCTTGAATCTAGCCTTTGAATTAAACTTGTTTTGCATATGCATTTCTTCTTGCGCCAGCTCTTGATATTATTTCTTTTCCTCTATCTTTCTCATTGAAGCAAAATCCAATTGAATGTTTCAGAATAAGCCCTGGTATTTTCAAACTTCATCATTACATTCACATGAATCACACTCTGTATCAAACAGAGCAGCTGGATGTGCCACAACAAACTGCAGGTCTGACTGAGGGTCAAAGCAGGAGACATGTTACACATAATTTCTGTCAACTAATTTTATGCAACAACATTTTTCCAGGGAGGAACATTTGCAGATTCTGTGCCTTTAAATACATGAAGATAAAGGAGGAGAGTGAAAGAGCCATTAAGCTCTTCTATCTTTAACTGACTTTCGTGTGAGGTCTGAGGAAGATAAAGCCCCTTGGTGAAAGCCACTTCTACTGGCAGAACTTTGTAAGTATGAGCTATAAAACTCTAAAATGTTTTAAAACAAGGAGCATGAAGCTGATGTGTAGGGTTTGTAAGTGACATGTATAAAAGAAAAACCTGCCCAACTGTGTTTAATAACAAAAACACAGAGAGAATTTAGGGAAGGATGTCCACATTTTTTTTTTTTAATAAAATTTGAGTTTGTAATTTAAAAAAAATGCATGAAGAAAACTTTTGTTATTATTCCTGGAACTAACAAAGAGTGCTATTTCTTTTTTCTGTAAATATTTCATTTAAAATCTTGAACAAGTAAATTTTAGCTGTTTGATTTCTGCCACTGAATTCAACTGGTATTAACAGGCCCAGTAGCAAGCAATTTTTTCCGCTCAATTGTAGTGGAACAATTATAACAAGTGGAATAGTGTACAGTTGAACTGTGCATAGAGTACAAGTTCTATAGGCAACCTCTGTACATTTTCATACAAGAAACCTGGTGCTGATGTACATTTAAAACTACTGAAAACAGAGGTAATGCTAGATTACTTACCTGATTAGAAGTAAAGTAGCACTTCAGATTTTTCAGTAGAGACTACAGAGCAAAGGAAGCTTAAATGAAAATGATCAAATGATGAAAATATCAGGGAAGTTACTGAAATATTCAGGAAAAAATCAAAAATTAGCTAGTGAGTGGATATTGTAAATAATTTCTTCCTCTTGAATGATTTCCCTTACGATTTTAATTATTTAAGTCCCGTATAGTGCAGACCATCAACATTTTAATAGTTAATGAAGAAAAGAAGCCACAGTTTTTGGTGACCATCCTACATAATTTCAGTGCAGAGTGCTTTTTCAGTTAATGTTTCTAATCAAAGTTTGTCAAGTGGTGCTGCCTGTTACAGTTGGGAAGAAGTCCCTATAAAACTTGCAAAACCACTCTATTTGTCATCTTTCACACCTCTCTTCAAAACTTGCTGTTGCTGATGCCTGCAAAAAACATCATCAGTGGGTAGATTGCTGGGATGCAACTATAGCTACCTAGCAGACAGAGATTTATTTCACTTCTGATCACCAGTTGAATTATTTTCTAGCCTTTTGTCATCTCTATCACTTCTGTCTTTCTTTTGGAGTAAAGTTTTTTGATGAGAGACTGTCTTTCTGCTCTGTGTTCTACAGTCACGGTCCATGGTGAGGGCTTCTACTTGCTAACCTAATGCAAGTGAGTTGTAATAATCTTTCAGCTTTTCCGTATAGTCTATTCACTGAGTAGATGCTGCCCTTCTCACCTATGCTAAATACCATATTTTTCTTTGCCAGTCATGCTTCAGGTGGCATGCTGAAATAGTATTTTATTTCCCCAAAGGTAAGTTAACGATAATCAACAAACCATGTAAGCAGACTGCACTTCAAGCATGTAAACTGTATCGCTGCTAGGAACCAGTCCAATATAAGGTTTCGATGCATAGTTATGTACTGTGCTAAGCAGTGATAACAGATGTTTGGTTAAAATTCAGTGTGAACTTCACGACTTTGCTGCCCTGGGGTATTTCTATGCTCAAAAGCCTTTAAAATCCAAGGTTGTGAAAGTGTACTGTCAATTCAATTCAGCTTTAATGCTGAAGATCTTAAGCCGTAGGTGTATTTTTCATTGGGCAAGATGGAGGAAGAAGACACTGATGTTTGGAGGCACAATAACAAAGGAAAATAAATCAAGACCAGCCACTGCATAACTCCCATGTCCGTTTTCAGAGTCTACAGGACATGGGAAGAAAATACAAACTGTTTGTTTCCTATTTCCAAAACTGTATCTGAGTGTTGCATGGATGAAATCTCCAGATTTTAGGGATCATTAAAAGAACTTCTCAAGTACTTCTTAATGTAGGTTACCTGAGAGAGTAACCAGGCAAGAGACTGTCACACTTCGCTTTATGTTGAAGGTTTTTCTAAGCTACCATTGTGAAGCTTTGAGGGCTTATGCTCTTGCCTCATACATGTCACACAAGCAATTAAAAAGGCTGGAGCACTTCATACACCTCATAAAATATTTTAACGATTTTCTTCTTCCTTTGCTTAGAACACAATTCTGGTCCCTAAAGTGGAGTAAGGAAAAGCAAATATGAAATTATCCATCACATGGATATAAAAGAGTGAGTTGTACTTCCAGTTTCTTTCAACACTTGGAGAAAAAAAAAAGAAAATTCATAGTAATGAAATCCTGAAGTGTGCATCACAAGACTGATTATTCTTCCTGATTGTAAACCTCAACAGTAAAATTATGTCCTCAGGGAGGCAGTGAATCTCCTCATGCAGGGCATGATCCCAAATATCATTCATATGCAGTCAGATCTGATTAGCCTATGTGAATGATAAACTCATTTTATATTTAAATTACAGCACTAATAAAAAATGTATGACGGCAAGAGATTGAGAAGAGGATGCTGTCGGCAAGTGAAAGGGGAAAAAATTCCATACTTCTGTTTTTCAGAAAGTATTTGGAGTGCGCAAAACACACCTGAACCCTTGCATATGTTGTCTTCAGAATCAAGCTTAGGAAAACTTGCCTTTAGCAGAAAGAATGGCCTAAAAGGTACACAAACAACTGAATAATGCCTTTTATTTAGAGAATGTATTGATACTTCTGCAAGCCCAGTGAAACTCTTATTGATCCTAATCACTGTTGTGAAAGGAATAAATAATGCAAGAAGTGAGTTTGTAGAGATTCGAATATAAAGATTTTAGTTGACTGTGAAGTGGGCTAACACAAAGAGTTCCCAAGGAGCTACAGTATAATGAGGTGTGGAAGGGGGAGCAATATGGGAGAATCAGAGATGAGGGCTTGGTTTTCTGTGTGTGGCTTCTTTTCTGTATTTTTTTCATCGTCAGGAGAGATGCAGTGTTTTTAAAGATAATCAAATGTTCAAGGAGGAAAAGCTTGATACACTACTGAGGAATTTGGACCGGAAGATTAACTAGGAAGTTGGGATCTAGGCACTGCTAATGAGAGACTATACTACCTAATGTTTTTCTAATTATGTTTCTTTGTGGATCCAGTACCAAATCACACAATGCAATTTCTTAATGAGTTCAAGGCGTGGCTGTTTGTTTCAGGGTAAAAAAATGATTCATTTTTTACAATATCTCTGATATTGCTCAGACTCTGATGTTACCAGTAAAATTCTGCTGGTTTTACCTGGGAAAAATAACTGCTTTTTTGTCGTGGTCTGCTTTTGTCTGTTCTGCTTCTGCAACATTAGAAAAGGGTACAAAACAACGAATAGAAAATTGCTGCACAGTCTTTTTACAGCCTTTTCCTAAATGTTTATATTTCTCTTTCATCCTATTATTCATCAGTGGTGTGTATTATTGCATAACAGTACCTGGAGCTCATCCAAATATATGCTTACATAAGGTAGGCTTTTGTAAGACAAAAATCTCAGTAGTCTTAGTTCTGAAGAGATGGTGTGAATGAAGAATGTGTCTGAAATACAAAGTCATGGAAACTCACTTGGGGGAAGTTTTAAAGTTATAGGACATCCTGGTCATCCATGAAACTCTCACAAACCAACACACAGAAAAAGGCCAAGTAAAAAATGTGGGATTTCTTTTGAGGGGAAAGAAGGTGAGACAAATATCTGTTCCAAGGGCACAGGTGCATGGACCTCACTGTGTACAGTAGATGCTCAGTTGCTAAAAAGATCACTCCAAGACTCTGAATCCAGTTTGGTATATATGTAGTTAGAGCTAAGCTTCTTACTGCAGATCTCATTGCCACTATGTTTTCTTGGGAACTTAGACCTGAATTTTGGATACCATTCATAAAGTACCCAAAATGTAGTTCCTGCAGCACTTAAAGCATGTGTTGGATATAGGAAAGCCCATTCTGTTAATGGCTGTTTCTTGCTGTGGTGAGACTTGTGGGGAAAAAAATGATGTAATGGTGTCTTGAATCAGGCCCATAATTAGCACATGCAGTTAGCCTATTAGCTGGTGTCTTCAAACAAATGTCACATTATTTTCATTAATACTTTTCTTTTTGATTCTTGCTTTTATGATGGCAATCCATGGAAAGCAGCTAAAGGTCATTTTAGTTACATTTCACATTTAAAGGTCTGCTTTTGCAGGAATTATGGCAAGAGAGATGTTGGCAAGTCCACAATAACTGCAAGATTGGGCAATAAGGGAATTAAAAAGATTTGTAAAAACCCAGTGACTAAGTGCCTATTTCACTGCGTGTTGTATCCTGTTCTATCTAGAGAATGGAAAAAGGAAATTCCATATTGACTAGATTGAGCTGTAGTTGCCATCTCAGTAATGAATCCATCATGCAATTCCTTCAAATGAAACCTCAGTTAAACTGCACAACTGTTTCTTTTTACTGTCACTCTGTAAAAATTCAGAATAGCAAGTGTCCAGGAAAATATATTCACTGGAAAGAAGCTACCAAAGTCTGTGCATTTGACTGTCATCTGCAGCTTGTTTCACACATCCCCCAAAAGCAAGGAGTGAAAAATGGAAACTGCATGGGTGGTTTATTACTCAGCATTGGGCTCCAAACATGTCTTCTTGATGCAATTGTCTTCTTGATACAAAGCAGACAATTTTTTCCCCAATTCCATAATTATTTGAACTCATTAGATTTCTGAGAATATGAAAACATTTCAGATTGTCCATACCCTCCTACCTGCCCCTGTATTTAAATTTTGGGTCTGTGTCCATTCTTCCTAGTGACCAATATGGTGATTTACAGCTTTGCAGGTGTAAGAGGGTGTAATAAGTAAACAAACAGATTCGGGTTTGCAGACACTCCAGTATGCTGAATCTCAAGTATTTTTTATAGAATATGAGGCCTGCATACTTAAATTTCCAATGAAGTCCTCTTCCACAATCAATACTGTCTAAAGTAGTCTTTCAGTACACGCTCTGGTGATATAAATAGCAACAATTTCTCTTAAAAAGGGGCAATTTCTTTGTCTCACTCTCTTTTTAGCGAAAGCTACCTGCTCAGTGAATTGTGTCACTACAGTTACTACAGTTCCTGTGAAGACTGCTCTGTCACACAAGGGTGGACATGCTAATACTAACGTGTAATATACACACATCATGCTATTATCAGTACAAGTTCCTGAACATGGTCCTGCCAGAAGAAAAAATCCTTGATGCCTCGATAAATAGCATTTGCTACTCTCAGAATCTGAGGAAAATAAAAAGAAGGGGGAAAAAAAAAAAAAAAAAAGAGAAAATATTAAGGGAAAAAGGCACAAAGGCAGGAAAGCAAAATAATAAAGGATCTTTAAACTTCTTTTTCATCACATTTTACCAGAAGTTTGATTTTAATTGTGTTTCCTTTTACTAGAATATTAACCTTAGACTGGAGCTGGGCATCTCGCATTAGAAGTCAGGAGTCAACAGCTAACTCCTTTATGTTGGGGATAAGGAAAGATGGAGAGGATTGTTTGTTCCACTTACATAGTCTTTAGAGGAGTTCTCTTGCTTCAGTGTAGTTGCTCATCCCTCAATATTAGCAGTAAAGACTGTTCCAGCCTTCACAAAATATTGTCCAAATATCTGTTTCTGAGTAGGTCATTAATTTTCAGGGGCTTGCCAGCAAGTAGGTGGGAAAAATGTTGTGCTGCTTGGGTGTGATGCCAACAATAACTAGCAATTCACAGCTATGATTTCTCACCAAATAATTATAACTCTTACTTTAACAGGGGAAAGAAAATAATACTGAGAATAAATATTTTAACAACATTTACTCATTACCAAATAATTCTTGAGTTTTCTTTGGGAAAAGGAGTTAGGAGCTTTTCTAACTAGCTGGAAATTTCCACCTAACTTTCTTGGGAATTACAGCCATGCTAAAAATACAGTATCTGTATACCTATGTGGCAAAGTTCATCCTCTTTTCCTAGTAGGATGCATTCTTTATACAATGCAAATGTCTCCTGGTTGTATCAGCTAAAGTCATATAGTGTAGCCAAAGAATTGAATGAAGTCAGAAACAAAAAACTGAAGCAGGTAAAGATTGAAAATAAGATGAAGAACCCCAAAAAGAAAGTGGAGGAATCTGAACAACTGATGCATTACATAAATTTAAATAGTATAGTAATAAAAGAGGCCTAATAGAGGAGCCAGATGAATGGAGAAATACCTATTGAAGGGTATGCAGTATTTAGAGAAGAAAGTAAGGTAAATGCACCAGGCAAGCAATGTGCATGTTTAGATGCAGAATGCTGTAAAGCAATGAGAAAAAGGAGCATGCATAGAAAACAGTAGATATTCAATCTGGGGAAAAAATTAAGAAAATTATTGTGTGAACAGATCTTGAACATCAGTTTTACATGTTGAGAGTGTTGTCTTTAACATGAATGTAGAAATAATTTTACCAGCCATTGTGTTGGGGACATTAATTTCTCTGGCACGAGTCGGAAAGCAAATGGTATTGGTAATTGTAAGACCACCAGCAGGGTGTAGTGCTGAGAATAGAACAATGCAGCACATTTGGGGACAAATTTTATTTAGTATTTTCACCCTTGAAAGTGTTACAGAAGTCTGGAGGATGATAGTGAGGTTTCGTGATGCCATAAACTGAAGAAGCATTGCCAATATCCAGCAGGATCAGGCTACCATATGGGAAGCATTGGATTACTTTGAGAATTACAATGCTAGATAGAAATGGGTGAATGTTACAAGGAAAATGTACGAGTGTTTATGAAATATGCCAGGGATTCACCAGATGAAGACAATAGACTCATTCAAGGATGTGTATGTGCTAACCTAAGGCTGAGAAGAATCAGGAAAGGCTAGCTGATCACAGGACCACCCCATAATGCAGAAGTTAAAGAAGGCACAAGTGATAATAGGATGTGTGAGGTGAGCTATCTTTGAGAGAAGGAGAGGGATGCAGTCCTTGATGCTCACTGAGCAATTGCACTCAGGAAGGAAAGCTGCCCTCAGGCAGAAGAGGGATGCTTGGTGATGGGGCATCAGAGGCTCTGCTTTTTGAAAGGGTTTAAAGTAAGTTCTCAAGAAGAAGACTGAAAGAGAATGTCGTGGTAAATACACCATGTGTCCAAATCAAACTGGGAATGAGAAGAAATATTTTAGCCACCAGAAGTGCTAGATTGTGGAAGAGCCCTCTTAGTGCAATAGTGCAGGCAAGAAGATAGCAGTTAAATGAATGGGAGCTGCCTGGCATGAAGGGAACTCAGATGTTCCTGTCCCTCCGCAGTCAGCCAGGATCCCCAGCTTCACCTGTGGGTCCAGGAGCTCAGGGCAGGCACAGGCTGGGACCCAGGTCTGATCATGGCCAGGTTGCCAGCATCCCTGTGCCCAGCCCAGGCCCCACAGAGCCTGGTGGGGCTGTCTGGATGGACTCCAGCCCTGCCACCATCCCTCACTATCTCCAGTGATTGTCAGGGATTGGTAGTGCTGTCACCATCATGACCCTGCTTGGGGGGCTGCCTGTGTGTAGGCTGCCTGCAGCTCCTGAAGTGGGCAGCCCACTCCCTTGGGGCTACTCCCTGGCAATTCTTGTCCATCCTGAGGGTTACCTTCCTAGAACAAGTCAAACGTGATAACCATGTAATCCAAGGACTTGAAAGAGTATTGCAATAGTATTGATCCAGGTCTTGATATCATAATTAAAATTATAATTACTAAATAATTATGCACTGGTTGTGCATGGTTGTCTATAATGCACTTGTAATTTCTTCAGTGGCTCCATGTCCTTTCTAAGGAGATCAATATTAGCGTACATTTTTTCTGGTTGGAGGAACAGCAGCCAGGTGCTCAAGGGCCACCCAGCAAAATGGGGGCAGAAACTGAAGAGGTACTGAGCTCTTCCCAAATCTGCTTGGTGTCTGTCCAACATCTGCTTAGAGAGACCTCAGAAAAACTGTATTTCTTATGGTAGCCTGTTTTGCAAGGAGAATGGACCAGGCTTATGTACTGCGCTAATGCTTTGCCCAGTACCTAAAATGCTGCATAACCTGTCAGTGGCATAAGATTTGAATTTGAAAGATGCACATTTTCAACGTTTGCCTACAATGGAAATCCAATAATAGTTATGTTTATTTTTAAAAGTTTAGGCTAGCAGGACGAGGGAATTAATAATCCCCCCGTGCTGGGCACTGGTGAGGCTGCACCTCATATACTGTGTTCAGTTCTGGGCCACTCACTAAAAGAAAGACATTGAGGTGCTGTAGTGGGTCCAGAGAAGGGCAACAGAGCTGGTGAAGGCTCTGAAGCACAAGTCTGATGAGGAGCGGCTGAGGAAACTGGGGGTGTGTAATCTGGAGAAGAGAATGCTCAGGGGGGACCTTATCGCTCTCTAAAACTACCCGAAATGAGGTTGTAGTGAGGTGGAGGTCGGTCTCTTCTCCCAAGGAACAAATCACAGGACAAGAGGTAACAGCCTCAAGCTGCACCAGGGGAGGCTTAGACCAGATATTAGGAAAGATTTCTTCACTGAAGGTGTGCTCAGGCATTGGAACAGGCTGCTCAGGGCAGTGGTGGAATCACCATCCCTGGAAGTGTTCAAAAATAGTGTAGATGAGGTCCTTGGTTCCATGGTTTAGTGCTGGACTTGGCAGTCCTGGGGTAAGGGTTGGACTTGATGTTCTTAAAGATGTTTTCCAAATTACTTGATTCTATGATTCTAATGGCCTGGATGGTTCCAGCAAAAGAAGCTAGTCCCTTTATATGGTTGAAACACTGTTTAATGCCCATTTCTCCTGCATTTTCATGAAGGCAACAGCTTTTCCTGTCTTTTTCACTCAGGGAATTAATTCTCTTTTGGTGCTGTACTGGAGGATTCTGAAATGCTGCATCAGACACTGTGTCTGGAAGCAGACATCTCTCCTGTTTAGCAATGCAACATATCATCTGTGTCTTGCATGCGGTTAAAAGTAAGAGCTGTATTCATTAATAGGCTTTCTGATGCCATAGATGATTCCCTTGCAGTATGATTCAGTGTTGAGGAATACATCCCCTGAATTGTACTGTTTTTTCTTTGAATCTGGACATGACATATAGTACAAGGGATCAGTTGATTAAATTTTCCCTTTTTTTTTTTTTTTTAATGGACTAAATATCAGATCTTTTATAATTTAAATGAGTGCATATTTTTGGAATGGCTTATGGAAGCTAATAATCTATCTCTCCTAGTAACATCTAACCTCAGTTTACTCTGGTTTTCAAATGGATTATCTTGGAAGAGATAGCGAAATAGAAAACGAATAGGCTAGCATACAGTTGTGCAAGATGAATGCTGTGTTTTCCTGTCTGAGCTTGATACCTTTGATAATCAACATTTGTAATTGCAGTGTTGGCAAAGCCTTTAATATGGAATTGTAATAGAGGTGTTAAACTGAATACGTTTGCATGTATATGAGAAGATTGGGCAAAATTGTAGCTTTTTCCCAGATGAAGGTTAAATTCTGTAAAGAGGAAATGAAGGTCTTTGTACAGCAGTACGGCATATAGGGCAACTTTTAAGCTTCATGATATGCTTTACCTAGAACAGGCTTGGCTAAATCCTTCTGCTTGCTTATGTGGTATAAAGTGAATTTAAAATAACCAGAGCAACCAGCAGAGTATTTCCTCATGCAAGAGAATCCTCTGCCTGCAGAAAGATCATTGTGATATGGAAGTATCCCCGAACTATGTCCTGCTCCATGTGTGTACAGTGGAGCAGGCTGGCACTGAGATATGTTTGCAGAGGCTCTTCATTTGGTGGAAAAATAAAAAGACCTACTTCTAAATGCAGTTCTTCTGGGATTAAGGAATTACGGTATTTTTTTTTGTTTTAAGTTTTTTTTGCAGCCCTTTTCTCCACCATCTCCAAATATAAACCAGCTAGAGTGGAAAATCTAACTCTTAGCGCAAATGTACTCGGTACACAAAATTGGTGTGTGCCTATATATTCGTAGGTTAACCACTTTGCAAACCCTACTGGGACTTTTAGACACATGTACTCAGACAGCTATTTATGTGCTGGGATTTTTTCACGTAATTTAGGGGTATGCAAGCTCATACTGCTAGTTTAAAAATGTAAATCCATTTATATAAACATGTGCAGCCAGGACGGAATTCTGTACATGTGACAGCACTGAAACCATGAATGAACCGAGATGAGCAAAGTTAACTCTGATAGTGTATAAACTCAGCAGGATTCTAAACAAAAAGCACCAGAGACTTTAAAATTACAAAGGAAATGCTTGTGTTGCATGATCTTGAAAGTCTATAACAATACCAGCAATGTCAGTTTCTTAACTCTATAGTCATAATGGACATCCCATATTCCCTATGAATGTTCCATTTTAAAACAAGCCAGCCCTCCCAGAACTATTCCTTTTGGCTATTAATAATTGTTCTTGTACAAGCACACTTATATTTATACATAGACAGATGTCTATGATATGTTTTCCCTTGTGCTAATGATTTAAACCAGAAATATTTAAATTTAACTGTGCTTGTCACTTTTGGTAAAAGGTTTGTTACTGGAATATCTGCATGTTGTAGTTTTTCAGAAACTGTATGAAACTGAAGCATCCTGTGGCCACACTTGATGTCCGATGAACAAAGATTGTGTTTCTATGGACAAAGAATTTTTGTGATGTCACTGGTATGATGTGACTTGGTCAGGTCAAATTTGGGGAGTGGCCTTATAGTCCTCATTCTATTCATTAGAACCTCAAAAGAATATAGGAGACATCTGGCATGAATGACACTACAGGAGCAAGTTTACTCATTTGTCATTTACCCTGAGGTGCCATTTTGCTGGCATAGGTGGTGATTTGAATTAGCATTACCTTGTAGAATATAAATACTGAAACTAATTTGCACAAAGATATTTTTTCTCTTAGGATTAACATAAGAATAATATTAAAGATGGAAGAAAAAGGTTATCTGGTGTGGTCCTACTCCCTTGCATCTGGAAATTTCTTAGTTTTCATATATTAAAAGCATTTGAGGCATGTTTTTGTACAAATTTTAAGTGGTGGAAGAAGAGTCTGGATGAGGAAGTAAGGCAGGGCATAGAGGAGCTTAGGGAGAAAGCTAAGGTTTAGAAAGTCTAGCATGAAGACCATTTGCTTGTTGAAATAACTGCTATTTGCAGCTGAGATTGCTCATCAAGTTCTAAATATTTGACTGCAGTTCTCTTTCCGTAAACATTGGAGTCACATCATACATGTCTACAGGGCTCAGCCACACCTCTGCTGCATTCTCCTCAGAATCCCTGCCTCTAGTGGTGCAACCAGCGCAACAGTCCAGAACACTCTCCTTATCTTCCTAATTCCTCCTTTTAAAGTCTGTTTTGCAGCTGCAGCAGGCAAAGTCACCTCTCTCCAATTCACAGTCAACCTCTTTGGATGTTGGAAGAGCAGGTTTCTCACGCTTCAT
Organism: Amazona ochrocephala; assembly: GCA_039720435.1. NCBI lineage: Eukaryota > Metazoa > Chordata > Aves > Psittaciformes > Psittacidae > Amazona > Amazona ochrocephala. The sequence continues at coordinate 41,152,803 of CM077880.1, read as the reverse complement.
GAGAGCCTAAGCTTAACCTATGTGTTGAGGGAAATAGCTGGTGATGATGTTTTAACTTTTAAGAGGAGTTTGAAGCTTTAGGGGCTATCTCCACCCTGTTGACCTATTTAGTCTGAACAGATTGCCAAAGCTTCAGGGATGCCAAAGGTTGTACTAGCTAGTTCCATTTGGGTCTCCCACCCAAACAAAAGGGTGGAGAATTCCAGATGCAGTGTGATTCAGGAAGGCCAAAAACCCTGTAAGGCTCCATGAAAAATATTTGTTTTTCAGTTTTAAGCCAATCCAGAAGAAACAGCACATCCGTTTTTTGCCTTTAACTCAGGCAAGAGAGAAATCTGAACCACCACTGAAGGTGGAAATTCTGTGTACCTGATTTTATTGTTGTGTTTTGGAGCAGAACCACAATGGTTTTAGTGGAGTGTTTTGGTTAAAACAGAAAACAGTCTACCACTTGGGATGTTTTGGTTGTTTTCATTTAAACATGCATAGTAAAATGCAGTGACAGCTCTTTGTGTGTTGACAGCGTATGTGCAGGTAATATTACTTGTAGTTTCTGTGAGAAAAGCAAATCCTGGGAGGTACCTGCCTGTACCAATAGCATGAGGATCTCTGCGGTTTAGGTGTAATGTATGTATGAAACTCAGGTTGTCACTGCTGCTAACTGACAGGCTTTGCCAAAATGAACTGCTCTCATGCTTTTCCTGATACCATTGTAGGAATTATAGGAAGCATTTCATTATGCCATAGGTATCCTGACCAGGAGTGCAGCAAAAAGAGTGTAGTGGAAATGGTAGCCAGATTAGCTATTTGAGGTTTTCCTTATTCAGGTTTGCACTGGGTCTGGGTGGGATAGAGTTAAAGCTATTCAAAGTAACTTGTAGGAGGCTGTGCTTTGGATTTGTGATGAAAACACTGTTGATAACACAGGGATGTTTTGGTTACTGCTGGGCAGTGCTCACACAGAGTCAAGGCCTTTTCTGTTCCTCACCAGCAAGCAGGCTGGGGGTGCACAAGAATTCGGGAGGGGACACAGCTGGGAAAGCTGCCTCCAACTGACCAAAAGGATGTCTCACACTGTAAGACATAGTGCTCAGCAATGCAAATGTGGGGCGTGGAGATTGGTGGTGGCTGCTGTTGCTTGGGAACTGACTGGGCACTGGTCGGTTGGTGATGAGCAATTGTTTTCTTTTGCATCACTTATTATTCTTGGTTGTCAATTTTTCTTGAAACAATAAAACTTTGTCACAACCCATGGGTTTTCGCACTTTTACCCTTCTGATTCACCCACCCATCCCTCTGTGGGAGCACGAATGAGTGACTGTGTGATGCTTAACTACCTAGCAGGATTAAGCCACAAGAAGATTCAAATTGCCACATGAGCCTGTTTGCCTCTCTTCTGAATCCCTGGAAATCTGTCGTGGTTTAGGCCATAAATCACACAGCCCGCTCACTCACTCCCCCCCTTTTCTTCCCCCCCACTCCGAGGTGGGGGGGAATGGGGAGAAGAATCAAAAGAATGTAACTCCCACAGGTTGAGATAAGAACGGTCTGGTAACTAAGGTACAACACAAACCACTGCTGCTACCACCAATAATAATAATGACCAGGGAAATACAAGGGAAGAGGATACAACTGCTCACCACCTGACGACCGAGCCATGAACTGAACTCTTCCGGGTTCCTGCCCCCAGTTTTTACATCCTGGGCATGACATACTGTGGTATGAAATACCTCTTTGGTCAGCTTGGGTCAGGTGTCCTGCCTCTGCTTCCTCCCAGTTTCCCCTCCTCCCTGGTAGAGCATGAGACTCAGAAAGTCCTTGGTCAGACCAAAACATTCTAAGCCATAACTATGAACATCGGTGTTATTAGTGCTGTTCCCAGGTCGAAAGTTGAAAACACAGCACTGCACCAGCTCCTACGAAGGAGAAAAATGACTGCTGCTGCAGAACCCATGACAAAATCATAGTTCAAAATGTGATTTGAGTGCTCATCATGAATCATAGAATCATAGAAAAGTTAGGGTTGGAAAGGACCTTAAGATCATCTAGTTCCAATCCCTTTGCCATGGCCAGGGACACCTCACACTAAACCATGCCACCCAAGGCTCTGTCCAACCCGCCTTGAACACCGCCAGGGATGAAGCATTCACAACTTCCCTGGGCAACCCGTTCCAGTGCCTCACCATCCTTACATTAAAGAATTTCTTCTTCATATCCAATCTAAACTTTCCCTGTTTAAGTTTGAACCCATTACCCCTTCTCCTATCACTACAGTCCCTAATGAAGAGTCCCTCCCCAGCATCCCTATAGGCCCCCTTCAGATATTGGAAGGCTGCTATGAGGTCTCCACGCAGCCTTCTCTTCTGCAGGCTGAACAGCCCCAACTTTCTCATCCTATCTTCATACAGGAGGTACTCCAATCCCCTGATCATCCTCATGGCCCTCCTCTGGACCTGTTCCAACAGTTCCATGTCCTTTTTATGTTGAGGACACCAGAACTGCTCACAATACTCCAAGTGAGGTCTCACAAGAGCAGAGTAGAGGGGCAGGAGCACCTCCCTCCACCTGCTGGTCACACTCCTTTTGATGCAGCCCAGAATACGGTTGGCTTTCTGGGCTGCAAGTGCACATTGCCGGCTCATGTTCATTTTTTCATCAACCTACACCCCCAAGTCCTTCTCCACAGGGCTGCTCTGAATCTCTTCTCTGCCCAACCTGTAGCTGTGCCTGGGATTGCTCCGACCCAGGTGGAGGACTTTGCATTTAGCATGGTTAAACTTCATCAGGTTGGCATCAGCCCACCTCACAAGCATGTCAAGGTCATTCTGGATGGCATTCCTTCCCTCCAGCGTATCAACCGAACCACACAGCTTGGTGTCATCGTCAAACTTGCTGAGGGCGCACTCAATCCCACTGTCCATGTCACCCACAAAGATGTTGAACAAGACCAGTCCCAACACCTATCCCTGAGGGACACCACTCGTTACTGATCTCCAGCTGGACATTGAGCCATTGAGCACTACTCTTTGCGTGCAGCCGTCCTGCCAGTTCTTTATCCACCGAGTGGTCCCCCTATCAAATTGATGTCTCTCCAACTTGGAGACAAGGATATCATGTGGGACAGTGTCAAACGCTTTGCACAAGTCCAGGTAGATGACATCAACTGCTCTACCCTGTCCATAATTTCTGTATCCCCATCATAGAAGGCCACAGATTGATCAGGCAGAATTTCCCCTTAGTGAAGCCGTGCTGGCTGTCACCAAGCACCTTGTTGTTTTTCATGTGCCTCAGCATGCCTTCCAGGAGAATCTGCTCCAAGATTACGCCAGGCACATATGTGAGGCTGACTGGTTTGTAGTTCCCTGGCCCATCCATTTTCCCCTTCTTGAAAATGGGGGTTATATTTCCCTTTTTCTAGTCATTGGGAACTTCACCTGACTGCCATGATTTTTCAAATATGATGGACAGTGGCTTAGCAACTTCATTTGCCAGCTCTTTCAGGAACTGCGGATGGATTTCATCCAGTCCCATGGAGTTGTATACGTTGAAGTTCCTAAGATGGTATCGAACCACGTCCTCTCCTAGAGTGGGCCCAGGGTCTTCATTCTCACCGTCCCTGCGTCTGCCTTCCAAGACTTGGGTGGTGTGGTCAGAGCATTTGCTGGTAAAGACTGAGGCAAAGAAGTCATTAAGAACTTCAGCCTTCTCCAAATCCAGGATAGCCAGTTCTCCCAATAGCTTCTGGAGAGGGCCCACATTGTCCCTAGCCTGTCTTTTATTTGCAATGTACCTATAGAATCCCTTCCTGTTATCCTTAACATCCCCAGCCAAGTTTAATTCTAAGTGGGCCTTAGCTTTCCTAACCTGGTCCCTAGCTTCCCAGACAACATCCCTGTATTCTTCCCAGGCCGCCTGTCCTTGCTTCCACATTTTATAAGCCTCTTCTTTCCTTTGAATTTTCCTCAGCAGCTCCTTATCCATCCAAGGAGGTCTCCTGGCCCTCCTGCTGAACTTCCTTCTAGTTGGGATGTATTGCTCCTCAGCTTCCAGCAGGTGATCCTTGAATATCAACCAACAGCCTTGGGCCCCCCTGCCTGCTAGGGCTATATCCCATGGAATCTTACTGAGCAGGTTCCTGAAGAGGCCAAAGTCTGCTCTCTTGAAGTCCAGGGCAGTGAGCTTGCTGCACGCCCTTCTCACTGTCCTGAGGATCTCAAACTCAACCATCTCATGATGGCTGCAATCAAGGCTGCCATGGAGCGTCACATTTCCAACCAGCCCTTCCCTGTTGGTGAGGACGAGGTCAAGCATGGCACCTCTCGTTGTCTGCTCCTCTATTACTTGCAGAAGGAAGTTGTCTTCCACACAATCGAGGAACCTTCTGGATTGCTTGTGCCGGGCCGTACCATCCCTCCAACAGATATCAGGGTGGTTGAAGTCCCCCATGAGAACAAAGGCCTGTGAGCGTGAGGCTGTTCCTATCTGTCTATAGAGCGCTTCATCCACCGAGTACTCTTGGTCAGACGGTCTGTAACAGATCCCCACAATAATGTCTCCCATCGCTGTTCTCCCTTTAACCCTGACCCGCAAACTCTCTGTCAACTGCTCACCTGTCCCCAGACAGAGTTCCATACCCTCCAGCATATCCCTAACATAAATAGCAACTCCTCCTCCCAGTCTACCGGGCCTGTCTTTCCTAACGAGCCTGTAACCTTCCATTCCAACACTCCAGTCATAGGAGCCATCCCACCGTGTTTCTGTGATGCCTATGATATCATACCCCCGTAGACGCGCACACATCTCTAATTCCTCTTGTTTGTTCCCCATGCTATGGGCATTTGTACAGAGGCATCTGAGCCAAGCTCTAATTGAAGCTGGCTCATTGGCTGGAGCAGCTGGAATATCTCTACATTGCTCTGAACGTTTACTATAGGTGTGGTGCTCAATTTGCCTTGTTTCTGCTCTGCTGTACTCCTAACCAGTTTTATTCCAATAGCAGTGGAGAAAAAGAATAGATGAAGTGGATGAAATCTGTCTGACTAAATATAAGCATCTACAATAAAAATATTCACTTTTGGCTTCCCTTGTAGTCAATAGAGAGAACCAAACATTTGTAGAATGTGAGTCATCTCATTCCAAGGTAGGTGTCTAAACTAGTTTAGGTGAATCATGTCCTAAAAATGTCCTAAAAATGCCCAGTTCTCTACATAATGAGAGCCACTGGTGACAACTTCAGGTGTAGGTTTCTTCACTTTAGAAACCTTTATCCAAAGGGAGATGATGTGAATCTCTCCTAAGGAGATCCTAGGAATACATGAACTACCGCATAAGGCCAGACCATCTAGTTTAGTACCACCAATGACTGATGCCTAAGACAACATGCTTAAAAAATAATGCAAGACCAAGGCAAGTACTATATTTCCTCATTACACCCTCCTAGCTTCTGGTAGTGAGTAGATTACAGGCTCCATGCACCAGAGGTTCCACCTGTTCATTGGTTATTGTAGCTATTAATGATGTCTTCTATGCATTTGTCTGTGCCAGTGAATTAATGTACCCCACTAACCCTTCTCATCATAGTCTCCTCTGAGGCTTCAGGGGAATTACAGACCAGTCAGTCTCACCTCTGTGCCTGGCAAAATCTTGGAGCGGATTATCCTGGAAGCCATGCTAAGGCACATGAAAACCAACAAGGTTGTTGGTGACAGCCAGCATGGCTTCACTAAGGGGAAATCCTGCCTAACCAATCTGGTGACCTTTTATGAAGGGGCTACGGAACTGATGGACAGGGGCAGAGCAGTTGATGTCATCTACCTGGACTTGTGTAAAGCCTTTGACACTGTCTCCCATGACATCCTTCTCTCTAAGTTGGAGAGACATCAATTTGATAGGTGGACCACTCGGTGGATAAAGAACTGGCTGGATGGCCGCACGCAAAGAGTAGTGCTCAGTGGCTCAGTGTCCAGCTGGAGACCAGTAACGAGTGGTGTCCCCCAGGGATCGGTGTTGGGACCGGTCTTGTTCAACATCTTTGTGGGTGACATGGACAGTGGGATTGAGTGCGCCCTCAGCAAGTTTGCCGATGACACCAAGCTGTGTGGTTCGGTCGATACATTGGAGGGAAGGAATGCCATCCAGAGGGACCTTGACACGCTTGTGAGGTGGGCTGATGCCAACCTGATGAAGTTCAACCATGCTAAGTGCAAAGTCCTCCACCTGGGTCGGAGCAATGCCAGGCACAGCTACAGGTTGGGCGGGGAGGAGATTGAGAGCAGCCCTGCGGAGAAGGACTTGGGGGTGTGGGTTGATGAAAAAATGAACATGAGCCGGCAGTGTGCGCTTGCAGCCCAGAAGGCCAACCGTATCCTGGGCTGCATCAAAAGGAGTGTGACCAGCAGGTCGAGGGAGGTGATCCTGCCCCTCTACTCTGCTCTCGTGAGACCTCACTTGGAGTATTGTGTGCAGTTCTGGTGTCCTCAACATAAAAAGGACATGGAACTGTTAGAACAAGTCCAGAGGAGGGCCACGAAGATGATCAGGGGACTGGAGCACCTCTCGTATGAAGATAGGCTGAGAAAATTGGGGTTGTTCAGCCTGGAGAAGAGAAGGGTGCGTGGAGACCTCATAGCAGCCTTCCAATACCTGAAGGGGGCCTATAGGGATGCTGGGGAGGGACTCTTCATTAGGGACTGTGGTGAGAGGACAAGGGGTAATGGGTTTAAACTTAAACAGGGGAGGTTTAGATTGGATCTGAGGAAGAAGTTCTATACTGTGAGGGTGGTGGGGCCCTGGAATGGGTTGCCCAGGGAAGTTGTGAATGCTTCATCCCTGGCGGCGTTCAAGGTGGGGTTGGACATAGCCTTGGATGGCATGGTTTAGTGGGAGGTGTCCCTGCCCATGGCAGGGGGGTTGGAACTCGATGATCTTGAGGTCCTTTCCAGCCCTTACTATTCTGTGATTCTGTGATTCTGTGATTCTTGTCAAGAAGTAGGATTGTCCTACTATTCCTAATCTGCCCATGTATAGAAACTGTTTTTAATCACTGAGACTTTTCTCTATATTTTCTCTATTCCTATTATAACCTCTGGGAACCAGAACTGCATGTTGTATTCCACGCATGTGTACTGCATGGATCATATTGACGTATTTTGTTGTCAATTGCATTCCTCATATTTCCTAATGTTCTAGCTGTCTTTTTGATCACTACTCAGGATTACACTATTTTTGTAGGTAATTATTATCCATCACTCCAGAACCTGTTTCCGTAACAGTGAGAATTAATAAATCAATGAATCATGAAGTACTCTTTCCTGTGTGTACTGCCGAACAGTTGTCAACAACAAACTTCAAATTCCATTTTCTGTCTTGGGCCTAGAATATTCTGTAATTCTTCTGCAATTATTTGCATTTATCTTGATTGTGAATACTCTGGTTTATTTTATACAACTTGCGAGTATTGCTGCCTTTTTATTCATCCAGTTCCTGCGTGAATATGTTAAACAGAACAGATTCCAGAATAGATTAACACAGGACAACAGAAATATACTCAAATAAAAAATCTCCTCTTAGCCTCAGTCTTTTCTTTGTATATTTTAAGCAGTCATATATCCAGTAACAGCTTAGTTTTTTTAAAGTTGCTTTGACAGAGAATCTCACCAAAATTTTATGTTGGGTCTTTGCCAGTTAAAGATGAAAAGTGGTTTTCACCACAGAGAAAGTGAATTGTTAAACATACATCTTATTAGCAGAGAACTGCACTATTAGTAGTTCCACTACAGTAGGTAATGAAAGAAAATCATGGAAGATCTTTTTATAATAAATAACAAATGACTTCTCTGGAAAAAATAAAGAAGAAGGGGGGAAGAGAAGATAATTGCTGTCATCATATCATAAATTAGATTAAATAGTTGTGATTCTGATACTTGGAAAGAGCAAGATTCAAAGGAGGAATCTTCTCTCTCCCTCTTTTTCAAGTCTACTGCTTCAGAGTCTGCCTGCTTCTAATGTGAAGTTGTTGCATACCATGCAAAGTATAAATATGGATTCCTCCAGGGGTTTGATGACATTTTATTGGAAGACATAAACATGTTTCTTGGAGATTTGTGATCTGCGAAAGTTCTGTGTGTGCCAGTACAATGGGGACCATGCCATAGATCACGGCTCAAAATTGCCAGTTCACTCTATTTATTTACCTGGGTTAATAGAAACAAAAGAATATTGAAGTGCAATTAAACTGAACTTGGAAAAGGATTTATGAAACCTTGTCAACTGTGTTATCCAACACAATACCATTTGTGGGAGAACAAAGATTGTTCATTTAGAATATGTTGAAACCATAAGTGAAATCACCTTACAAATATTTTTCTCCTTGAACGGATAACATCTGACAGACTGGAAAGCAATGCCTAACCCACTATTAAACATTACCAGGTTACCATTAGAGTTAATTAGCAAGGCATTACCCATAATCCTTTGAAGACAATAGTTTTCTGGCTGTCACACAGGCCTGCTACGCTATAGGCTCACTGACTTTAGAAGGCCGACAAGAGTTCTTTTCCTGCGAGAAGCATCTTGTGAAAGAAGCCTGGTGAAGGTGAAATGTATTGTTACTTCAACTTTAGGAGACCCGTTTGATCACATTAGCTGGCAGCACTTCTAATGTTCATTTCAATGTTAGGGAAACTTCTGCGTCAGTTTTCAAAACATAACTCTATATATTAATTGCTTTTTCTCATTGGCAAATATCTAACTTTAGGTAGAAACTTATTTGAAACCTGTGCCCTTATTGAGAACTCATCAATAGATTGTGAAAATCAGGTCACAGTTTGGAAAACGGCAAGGTTTTTCCCGTTTTATGAATAGAAGTGTTTAATATCCTCATTGAAGATCTGGATGATGGGACAGAGTCCATTCTCATTAAGTTTGCTGATGACATAAAACTGGGAGGAATGGCTGATGCACCAGAAAGTCTCTTTGGACTTCTCTACAGGGATGGCCTGACAGTAATGCTGAACATATTTATGTTGGAGACGTGTGTTTCCTCTTTGGACTGTGTCAGTATGGCTCACTTCCTAGCCTGGAAGATGCAGCATTACTGTGGCAGCAGCCCATTCAGCTGCTGGAATGAATGAAGTGCCATGCTTTAATTCATAATGACATATCTTGATAAATAAAAAGGAAAGTCAGAGGCCTTCAGAGTGCTAGCTCCCAGGTAGCTGACTGGCATGTGGAGGGACCATGCAGTAAGCATGTCACTGGACTGTCAGACCTTTATCATACACAACTGAGAACAATCCAGCAACTATCAACACTGACCACTTCAGATAGTAAAGGAACTTAAATAGGGATTGCTAAAGTTCTGTTCCTTACAGGATTTCTGACTCATGGTCATAAGCCATTTCTGCTGCACATCCTGGCATTTAAGCCCCCACATTTTTAAGGTGAATTTTCAATGACCTTTTAAAAATAATTCTTGCTTTTCCATTTCTGTAACACTTTTGACCCATAGTTTTATTTTAATAGTATTCTAGCTGGTGATGCCAGAAGAAGAGAAGATCAGAATGAAAAACATGTCATTACTCAGCAGTCTCATTGCTCAACCAGGCTGCATTTTCCATAACATGCACTCAGTGCTTTGCTCACTAAAACACCAGTGTGCAGCTTGCATATCTCAGAATCAATGTTGCATGATAGGATCTGTGGTGGGGAGATATTAGAAATGAAGGACTCATGGGACAGTCTCTGCACAGGATACAGTGGCTTAGCACTTCCCATTTGTGGAGCAAATTTTATTAAAGAAATAACATATATATGTATGTTTATATACATATATATATACACACATACATGGGTTTATTCACCTGGTTTTCTTGCCATGCTATCTGCCAGTGTCTAAAGGCAACAGAAAGATCAAGGTTTCATGGCTTTACTGGTGACAAAGGATCCCTTCATTAATTTTGTTGTTGAGGTGCCAAAAAGAACCGCTTGGCATTCAACTTCAGTTCATGGGTCAGGAGTGGTGAGTGACAGAAATGGAGCATGTTAGAAGACTGCTCCAGTAAACTATGTAGCCTTGGTCAGATGTACATAAGCTCACCTTAGACACCTCCTCACCAAAGTACACTGAGAGGCTTCATCTGTAGAGCAGGGCCTACTCAAAATGTACTGACAGGCATTCCTCACAGAATTTATCTGTGGGTGCCACCTCCATTATAAAGCTAGAATATAAAGACACTCTCCCCATCCTCTTCTATATAATAACCTAACGGTGTGAGCCTTCAGACTGGAGGTGTAGGAAATCTGGGTTCAGGCCCTCTTCATCTTAAGGACATGCAGATTCCGATCTTCCACTAGAGTTCTTTAATCCTTGTCTGTGGGGGAGCACAAGGAAGTGATCTTAGTCCATTTTGTCAAACTAAATGCAAAAAAAGGAGCTAGGATTCATTGGGCCAGAGAAAACGAGGGGATGTGGGGCATTTCCTAAAGGTGGGGAGTCCTGGACTCTTGATCTTTACTTTCAGAGAACTGTTAATAATCTTGAGTGTATTATATCGAGAAGTCACTGGGCAAAATTAACTGAATTGAAAAAAACCTAAAACCATACCCTTTTCAGGGGCCTAAGTCATTTTGGATCTAACCATAGGTCCCTTCATTGCTAACTTTAATGGTGCTATATCACTTTGATGACCCTGTTGTGAATTTGTTGTTTTACTGTAGCAAGCATGTTGGCCTGTTCTTATAACTTTTCTTTTGAGAGCAATGACATGACTGTGAGCTGTGCGTGTGCATGCAGAATGTATGGCTCACATTTTAACCTCACTTCCCAGAGCAGAGGTATTATTCTTACTTTGGCTCACTTAGTAAGCTCACTAATGGGCAGGAGAAGAATAATGGAATCCTGGAGATCTGGCACATGAGACAGCTGTGTGCCACGAGTAAAGCCCCCTTTAGAAGCATCATTTGGGGCCAATTTCTTTATTTTGTAGTTAGGCAAATCTCCCATTGACATCAGTGGGAATTTTCCTTCTGTGAAAAATGGGGACTCAGTTTTGGCCCTGATTTTTAGGTCAGCTTGGGCTACTTCAGATAGTGCCAGTATTCTGAACATCCGTTGGTGGACAGAAAGCTCATGTAATGTGCTTAAGATATATCCAGTTGGCATAAAAAGATAAAAATAAGGAAATACCAACTAATCAGCCAGCCCTTTTTCTTTCAGTATTCCCAAATGTGTCTTGTATGAATAGTTGGACCCCCTCAGATAGCAGGTATTCTTAATTTCACCTTTCAAAAATGCTTTTAAAATAAGACATCTGGTAATAGCTTGTAAATAGAAATGCTAATAAAAATGCGTTATATTCAGGAGTATTCACAATGTGAACTGCTTACTCCACCCCAAGCTTAGGAAAAGTAAATGTTATCCGTTTTCACATAATTTTTTAGCCAGAGTCTTTTAAGCATATAACTTTACAGCTTTCATAAAAAGGGCATAAAGATGAAGAATGTGTTTTGCAATGCATCTGCCACTGATATGAGTGTTCAATTAAATGGACCGTGCAAGAAAAGAGGAAAGATTTGTTACTGGGGTATTGCCAATGATATCCTTTGACGCTTCTATAGTCTCATGTGTTCCTGATCAAGCAGCACAGAGTGCTGGAAAATCCCAAACCAATAAGCTTGAAACCAGAACAGTCTGCATACATTTGATATGCAGTCAGAAGAGGCTGATTTGAAATGATTGGCACTGAACTGTGGCCTTTCCATTAACTTACCTTAAACCGTTTTTGCTTTTTGTTGACTCAGAACTTCACCAACTCTATTTATACCCTGGAAAATTGCATGTTTCTGCTTAGACAACAGATTCAAACTGTGTTTTTACTAGTGGCAGCCATTTGGAATTCTTTCCTACCACACTGTATCCCATTTCACTTTAAATCTTCTCTTCTGGACACATGCAAGATTCATACTTCTGTAAAATCTCATTACCAAATCTGGTAATTTGTCCTTGATGTTAGCCAGTGAAATATATCAATAGTTTTAGTCCAATTCCTGAATTTGTATATTTTGTTCCCATCACATAAATTTCAGTGTTCCTGATGTGATTTGATACAGTTCCCAGTTAAAGACCTGCATGCTGTACTGCAGGTGCAGAGACCACTTTCTATCCAGCTCCAGCCCTCTCTCCCTACCCCACAGCATGCCTGTCCTGTGCACCTGGTTAGAGAATAAATGAGCACGAATAAGGACTGGTAATTGATCCGTCTTGGCCATTGTTGAAACACTTTGTAGCTGATGGATGCCAAGTTTGTCACGGGTCATAGAGTTGCCTCCCACCTTTGTGGGGGAGGTTCCTAGGAGGAGTAAGGAAGAGAAGTTCCGGGGAAGAAATGACAGGATGTCTTCCGGTGGAAGAAAGCCTGCCTGCAATCTGACCTGGAAACCAATGTTGTGTTCCCATGGTTTCTCTACCTACGATCTTTTGATTTCAGTGCAACCCCCTGAACACCAGATACTAAGACAGCCATTGGTTTTGGGAGACAACTCCTCTGCTTTTCCTTCTCTGGAACAGCATCTACTCCTTCTGACTGAAGAAAGGAAACCCCATGAAAAGGGTACCTAAATATCTCTATCATCTACTCTGTCATACCCTTATACACATAGAAAGATGCATTTAGAGTACAGTAGAAACTCTTAGCAAAGAAAGTGTAAATAACAGAATGTCACAGAGACTAATTTTCCTTTTAAAGCTAAAAAATGCAAGTGCATCATAAATATATTTGCATTCTTGCTACTCACTGACTTACCTTTCATAAAGTTGAGGTCTTCCTTTTCCAGTGCTACAAATCTGGCACCACTCATAATGATTAAATTCCCTTAAAGAAAAATAAGGAAGAGAGAAAAAGAATTATTTTCTTGTGGCCAAAGAATGTGCAAACTGCTGGAAGAAGAATTTTATAACTGCTTAACACAGCATAACAGAGAAGTTATGCCAGTCTCCAGGATAAAAAAATCTCATGAGGAATTCAGCTTCTTACTTGCTGTCTCATGTAATTGCATTCTCATCTGTGCAGATGCCATCTAGTTCTAAGTATGAAACTACTATCAGATTTGCTTTTCATATGCAAGAAATCATATTTCCATCTGTTCAAGATTCACCTGCTATGACTGAGTTTGTTTTCTTGAGCATAAAGAAAGACACGTAGCTCATTTGTCAAACAAACGACATGTAAAGGACCTGCCACTACTCTTTCAATCATGTCCGATTTAGATATATTGCAGTCTTTGTTGGTAAAGAACACAGTTGTTCAAGATCTGTCTCTCTTCATGGCAACTTAAGTTCCATATTTGGCTGCACTGACCACTGCATTTCCACAAGACACATTGACTCTCTGCCCTGCATATTGATCCTTACAGTAGAGAAGTGGGACAGATGTCAATCTCAGGGTGAAGTGCCTTAGCAGACCTTGTGATTGCTATGCATGTTCCCTCCTCGGAACAGAACAACCCTGTCAATGCTCAACCTGGGAAAAGTCTTTGCTCTGTGCTAATCCCTGTATCATAATTTAGCATTATCTGGGAGACTATTAATGGCCTTATGTCAAAACTTGGAAGTATTCTAACAATATTTAACTCAGGCCTTTGAAAATGTTGAATAAACCTGTCTATGTAACTTTAAAACAAATGATGGACATCTCTCTAGACTGCTGAAATAATATTATCTCTCTTTTTTTCATTTCTATAACTTTATTCCCTGGTCTAACTAGGAATAATTCAGTGCAGCTGAAATTCAGGAGCTGAAATTAAATGCAACTGGGACTAATCCCAGTAAAGTTACTTGCTTCATGCCAGCCAGTGACTTCAGTACAATGAGTCATTTTAATTGCATCATGAGTGTCCAAAACACCTTCTGTTTCACTGACCTCTTGGAAAAGTGAAGTGAAGGCTTCTTGTTAGGCTAAGTTCTAAGACTTCTTTCTTTGTTATGGTGTGTGTATATTTGTCTATGAGAATGTATAGAGGACTATAAAGAACTGAATCATCAAACTCCAGACAAAATTAACAATGGTGTTTAAAGCAAAGCAAGGTGACTGGCAAACATACAACTCTTTATAATTCCTTTTCAGTCCATGTGGGAAAACAAACAGAGATGGCATTAAAATCTAAAAGAAAAATTAGTTATATATTGCATATTGCTACATGGACGCCTTCAGAAATAAGAAGGCATACTCACAGCTGTTGAAGCAAAGGGAAAATACGAATCTGTACTTGCAACTGTATTATTTTTTCCTTATTTCAGACCTTTCATCTGTTGTATCATGAACTTCTTTACAGAGTAAACCAAACAACCTAATAATATAATTTGTGCAATTTCATGGCTCTAATTTCCTTTCTTGTGAAGTGGTCAAAAAGAGTGTGTTTATTCTGTTTTGGTTGCAGAGTATTTTGGCAAAAACTTAATTTTGGAATACTTTCCTTGATATTTGACTTACCAGTAGAAAGGAAAACAAAGAAGGACAAAGAATTTCTCTCTGGGTTCTTTCTGTTTGGTGCTACCACTTATACTGTGACAATCAGCAGTTATTCAAAGCCTTTCTTGGATACAAGCAGTGAATGTTATTTTCATGTTAATGCTTATTTTATTTTATTTTATTTTATTTTATTTTATTTTATTTTGTTTTGTTCTGTTTGTTTTGGTTTATTTATTTTTTTAGTGTGATTTGTTTGCATGCAAATTTGAGGTAATAGTTCACAGTGATTTTAAGAAATGTTTGACAAATAATCCAAACCTGTTCCTAATGCCCATGAGACCTAGGCTTTAGGAAATGAAAAGAACTTCAGGAGGTCAACTATTCTGAAGAAGATCTTTGCAGGATCAGGGTCAGGGCAAAAGTGTTCCTGGAATTCATTCTCAGCAGAAGATAATGTTTCCTGGAATCATCACTGGGGAAAAACCATGCGTGCTACACTGCCACACAGCATTCCTGCACAATACCTTTACATCACATTAAATACCACATTAGGCCAGTATAACTTGCGTAACGTGTAGGCTTCAGTAGGCCTCAGCACAGTTAAAATAGATATATAGACCAGTGTTTACTTGTCAGGAGAGTTGTTGAAAAAGTACCCCATAATAGCAGGAAGTGGGAATAAAGTGGGAATGTGGTTGTATGTGAGGATAGAAATCCCTTGCAAACACTGTACTCTGAGACTGAAAGACGAAAGACTATGTAGCTCTTACTAAGTCTATTAAAATTAACAGGAGCAGTTCTGACCATGAGAATGAGTGTAATTCACATACAGACTTGGGCTCCATGAACAAGTTTGCATAAAACAAGAGCAAACCTGAAACCTTGCAAAAAAGTACTTTTCCTGAGGGTTGGAAAAAATTTGATTGTTTAATTTTCACATTCCTCATCTTTTTCATTTTCATCATGGAGAAAAAGTGGACAAGAGACTATTTTGTGGTATTATCACTGGCCTGACTGAAACTAAAAAGGTATTAGAGGTAATCTCATGAGAAAGTTTGACCTTGCAAGATTTCCAATTGATTTCCAAAGCCAGGAGATTCAGATACATTTGGATAGAATTTGAACAAACATCCAAACTTCTGCATGCTTGTCTGAACTGAAGATCCAAAAGTTTTGATATACCCTCCTTCCTTTCCTTGATGAACACACTTGTATATTGTGAGCGCATTTGCTTGTGTTATTTGTGGAACTGGCAAAAATACATGTACATTTAGGCTCTTGTCAGAGGGGTTTCTGGGCTGAAGTGCTAATTCATTACTGGAAATAAAAGTTGATATAAAACATAAGTGCTAAGTGCTCCAGAAAGTACATTACAGAAAATAGTTGAGCTATATGCAGTCTTCAGTCTCATTAGGAAGTGAGAAAGAGATGGCATGGAAAAAATTAACTTGTCATCATAGCCATATATAATTTTCAAAGAGCACAATGTGAACACAAGATGTTGCACTGACCATTCAAATAAATCAGAAAGCCGTGAATTGTTTCAGAGATTTATTGATTTAATTACCGATCATAACACAATGTGTTTGTTCTAAAGTAATCCTATAAAAAAGGAAAAACATGATGTGTTTATACAGCTCTTGAACAGAAAAGCAGATCCTTTGAAACTGGTGAGTTATGGTCTGCATGTAAATAATGCATTTACTATGCAAAGCTTTTTAAAAGTTTCTATAGAGAAGAGCTGCATCAACAGGGCATGTTAAATATTAGAGATTCCAATGGAGCTCTTTTTAACCTCAGAGTAGCTGAAGATTTCTCAATGATTTTAGTCATTGCTGAAACCTGAAACAGCAAATTTGCTGTTGAGCACATTGACCAGAAGGATAGTTTAGCATGGGAAAATAATTGGTGCTTCTCATCTTTGCACACAGATAGCACCTAAAAATAACTACCCTGTAAAACTTGTACTGAGATGGAGGGAGCCTGAAGAAAATCACTTGATGCTCCTATCTGAATATTTGCCAGCATTTCAATATTTAAACACCCTCATCAGAAAAACTCATTAGAGTTAAGCACAACCTGAAGTCTCCTAAGGCAGTTCACATGCTGAAGGCTATGCATGTGCTTAAGTGCTGCCCTGGGGGAGGTCTGTGTAGATATGGAGGCCAGTCAGTATACAGGAGCAGTACTGGGAAACAGGAGCAAACAAAAAGACATGTAATTATGGATCAGGAGCCAAAGGGGCAAATAGCCACAACATAGAGAAAGTCACAATTCACTGTCTTGTGATGGATCCCTTTGTCTGAGGCAGATTTTCCTCCTCAGGGTATGCTGCTGAAAAATCTTGGTTGGATTGTACAAAGAACCCACATGGCACACAAAAGGTCTTTTTTTGCCATAGCAGCACAATACAGTTCGTACATATATTTAAGCAATACTTGTAATCCAGAAATTTCTAAGGTGTTGATTTTCAGGGACTTGGTTCATCCAGAACAGGACAAGAGTAAGCTTGTGTGTGCTCACTGTGAGTAGTCAGGGTACAGGCCCAGTGAAACGGGTAGTGAAGTAAGTGAATTGCATTCGCTGGTTTAGACAAAAAAGTATCACCTCCTACAAGGAACTGGGAATGAACTTACCAAAGCTACAAGGATTCCTGTCTACCTGACTCTTGGTCCATGTTTTACACACAGGGAGATGAAATTAAACATAAATGAATATGATTTCTTTGGGACCAAACTTAATTTTCCAGGCTGTCCGCTGGAAAAATTAACCCCTAAACTAAATATCTGGTATTTAATTCAGGCCTGATTTATATTGGTCCTTCAGGAACAAAAGTTAGTAACATCTAAAATAGTGCAACCTACATCTCAGAGCTGGAATAAACAGAAATTTTAATGATCTATAAAGTTTTATGAGTGACTGAACTTTAGTCAGCAGTGTTTCAGTGGGATTTCTAGAAACATCAAAAGGATAAAAAAAATTCAAATACAACACTATTCCACTTTGGTGGCTGTAAGTTAATGAAGTTAAAACCTCTTCCATACTCTGTCATGTAACTCCATATCATAACTCTTATTACACTAAGGTTCATTGCCAAGAATTCATACTAGTGGAAGCAACAAATGAAAAATGGCCAGAAAGACCACAGTTTTGTTAGGCAATGCGGTTCAGGTACAAGATTTTGGCCTCTGTGAAAGAAGGGGAGGCAGCCAAAACTACTTGAGTATAACAGCCTCCCCATATTCTGCTATTATATAACAATGAGTCTAGTCATTAATATCCATTAGCTGTCCCAAAGTCCTGAGCTATCCAGTGCTATAACCCCTCCTGGAGTGCATCAATCCAACAGCCTAAAGAGGTTCCCAAGACCTAAGCAAGCAGAATAATAACGATGGCTGGAAATAAAGACCTTTGTTCAGTAAAATTAATCATTGCAATGCTAGAGTCTATGACCAGGTCATTACCTGGAAGGCAGGTCCTGGTTGTGGACACTGAGCAACCATAATGGAAAAGCTCATTTATGCAGAGGGCATTTCATAACACATAACTAGGTGAAGGGAGCAAGACCTTATGAGTGACAAGCTGAGCTGGAATTGGCCACCACATTGCTAGTGTAAGAAGGAATGCTACTATGGCTATAGTATACTGCCACTATCTAGGGGTGACATTCACTGGCTGGCAGAAGAAGAAATGAGAAGAGAAAGAGAATAATTCTGTGTAAGGCAGAGAAAGCAGATGAAGAAGCAGGACAATCTGAGGTTATCACAACACTTCCCCAGAAGCTGAGCTTCCCTTACTGGGAAGAGATACAATTATATGGAAACCTCAGGCAGGCACAGGCAGTGCTAACCACCCAAAGCCTCTGCTGCAGCTGTTAGTAGGCTTGATGCCTCAAAAACATACCTGCAGAGCTGGAGGAAAGAGGTTGTCTAGTTTCCATAAGGTACCTGGCTTGCTACTGATTTCCATGGGAGGTTAGGCATCTAAGCATCAAGTCAGGCACCTAATACCTTTCATGGACCTGACACCGATACAAAAAATCAGGTGATTTAGATCCCTTAGTAACAATTAGAAAGATTCTTCACCGTCACTACTACCACTTGTATTAGTAGCATGGGTTCCTATGTGCTGTGAAGGTCAGAAGCAGATAGCAAAGGATACAATTCCTCCCCATATCAGTCATGCTGGATGAAATCAATGAGAGTCAGATGAAAGGACAAGACAACTGCCAAGTGAGGAGGGCATGCCTGAAATCACAGTTTTGCATTTGCTCAGTCAGTGCAGGAGGGGGATTTATGGAATTTATTTCTTTGTCCCCAGATGGAGAAGTCGTCAGGGGAGGATAAATTAAGAATTTTCCTTATGCATAGGGGACAGGCAGATGAAAGCATAGAGGTGGCTGAGGAAGAAGCAGACATGGTGATCAAGGCTGTCATTTTTTTCAGATCACAGGCAGGAGGTGACTGTTTGATAGGCCAATATCTTTGACAGATAGGGTGAGGCTAAATGTGAAGGATCTTGAAAACAAAGATAAGATGTTTGTGTTCAAAAATGTGAAGCCACTGAAAGGACACAAGAATGGTGATGCAGCCAAAGTGATGAGCCAGGAACATGTTCTAATCTCAGTGTTTTGAATGGAAGTGAAGGGCAGCGGTAGTGCTGGAACATGGCTGGAGACCAGATTAGTACAGACAAAGTGCAAAATAATGGAATCCTGCTATGAGCCATAGCTGGCTGCTGAGAGAAAGGGTGAATCTGTGAGCTATTATGTAGGAGGAGGCAAATAGACTTGGATCACACAGTGACTGAAAGAGGCAGAGGAATCTAAAATGGTCCCTGGTCATGGGTTGGAGGTAGTATGAGGTTAATAGTGGAAAAAAGTGGGGAATGTGGACAGAAAATTTATTTTCAGCTATTCTTGATTGTCAGAGATGTGGAAGTGAAGTGTTAGAATGAGATCTACATAGAGAAAGAGGTAGTGAGAGATTTGGGAACCCATTGCAGAGATGAATTTTTGTGAGAAGGGCACCTACAAATGGGATAGAGCTAATATTGTTGAAGAAATCTTTTTGCCTCTCTGGCTCTCTTCTGACGTCTGGGCAACCGGAAAAGTCGAGGGCATTGCCAACAGCAATTTTTCCTTTCTGTGCTTACTAAAAGCATAATTTTCTTAATTTTATTGTTTTTTTCTCATTTCTACAGTAGGTTGTGCACTGGGTGCACAGCCAATTGACTCAACTCCAGATATTCCACATACTTCAGATACTGATAGGTGTTACTGGCAATACTGGATACGATAGAGCTTGTGAGTTTTATGAAAAAGGCAGTACTTTCAGTGCACTAAGAAGACCCATCCCAAAATGTGACAATCTACTGAATGCACAATGGGCCCAATCTTCTATAGATTCAGCATAAACATAGTGTGGATATATGAAAAGTTCCTGGGTATTCTTAAAACAGCTTCATGTGGCTTCTTTAATTTTCACAGTGAGATAATCCTGTGCTTTTCAATCTGGTGAGAAATGAGCAAAATTCGAAAGAAAAAAGAGGCTTATAAAAGGTGGAAGCAAGGTCAGGCGGCCTGGGGAGAATACAGGGATGTTGTCCGGGAAGCTAGGGACCAGGTTAGGAAAGCTAAGGCCCATTTAGAATTAAACTTGGCTAGGGATGTTAAGGATAACAGGAAGGGATTTTATAGGTACATTGCCGATAAGAGACAGGTTAGGGACACCGTGGGCCCTCTCCAGAAGCTATCGGGAGAACTGGCTACCCTGGATTTGGAGAAGGCTGAGGTTCTTAATGACTTCTTTGCCTCAGTCTTTACGGGCAAATGCTCTGACCACACCACCCAAGTCTTGGAAGGCAGACGTGGGGACGGTGAGGGTGGGGACCCTGGGCCCACTGTGGGGGAGGATATTGTTCGGGACCACCTTAGGAACCTGAATGTATACAAGTCCATGGGACCGGATGAAATCCATCCAAGGGTCCTGAAGGAGCTGGCAAATGAAGTTGCTAAGCCACTGTCCATCATATTTGAAAAATCATGGCAGTCAGGTGAAGTTCCCGATGACTGGAAAAAGGGAAATATAACCCCCATTTTTAAGAAGGGAAAAATGGATGAGCCGGGGAATTACAGACCAGTCAGTCTCACCTCTGTGCCTGGCAAAATCTTGGAGCGGATTATCCTGGAAGCCATGCTAAGGCACATGAAAACCAACAAGGTTGTTGGTGACAGCCAGCATGGCTTCACTAAGGGGAAATCCTGCCTAACCAATCTGGTGACCTTTTATGAAGGGGCTACGGAACTGATGGACAGGGGCAGAGCAGTTGATGTCATCTACCTGGACTTGTGTAAAGCCTTTGACACTGTCTCCCATGACATCCTTCTCTCTAAGTTGGAGAGACATCAATTTGATAGGTGGACCACTCGGTGGATAAAGAACTGGCTGGATGGCCGCACGCAAAGAGTAGTGCTCAGTGGCTCAGTGTCCAGCTGGAGACCAGTAACGAGTGGTGTCCCCCAGGGATCGGTGTTGGGACCGGTCTTGTTCAACATCTTTGTGGGTGACATGGACAGTGGGATTGAGTGCGCCCTCAGCAAGTTTGACGATGACACCAAGCTGTGTGGTTCGGTTGATACATTGGAGGGAAGGAATGCCATCCAGAGGGACCTTGATACGCTGATGAGGTGGGCTGATGCCAACCTGATGAAGTTCAACCATGCTAAGTGCAAAGTCCTTCACCTGGGTCGGAGCAATGCCAGGCACAGCTACAGGTTGGGCGGGGAGGAGATTGAGAGCAGCCCTGCGGAGAAGGACTTGGGGGTGTGGGTTGATGAAAAAATGAACATGAGCCGGCAGTGTGCGCTTGCAGCCCAGAAGGCCAACCGTATCCTGGGCTGCATCAAAAGGAGTGTGACCAGCAGGTCGAGGGAGGTGCTCCTGCCCCTTTACTCTGCTCTCGTGAGACCTCACTTGGAGTATTGTGTGCAGTTCTGGTGTCCTCAACATAAAAAGGACATGGAAGTGTTAGAACAAGTCCAGAGGAGGGCCACGAGGATGATCAGGGGACTGGAGCACCTCTCGTATGAAGATAGGATGAGAAAATTGGGGCTGTTCAGCCTGGAGAAGAGAAGGCTGCGTGGAGACCTCCTAGCAGCCTTCCAATACCTGAAGGGGGCCTATAGGGATGCTGGGGAGGGACTCTTCATTAGGGACTGTGGTGAGAGGACAAGGGGTAATGGGTTTAAACTTAAACAGGGGAGGTTTAGATTGGATCTGAGGAAGAAGTTCTATACTGTGAGGGTGGTGGGGCCCTGGAATGGGTTGCCCAGGGAAGTTGTGAATGCTTCATCCCTGGCGGCATTCAAGGTGGGGTTGGACATAGCCTTAGATGGCATGGTTTAGTGGGAGGTGTCCCTGCCCATGGCGGGGGGGTTGGAACTCGATGATCTTGAGGTCCTTTCCAGCCCTTACTATTCTGTGATTCTGTGATTCTGTGAATTACCAGATTGACAGACCAGGAAATAGTCGATGGACATGTCACACTTATCAAAACCACCAGCTTTGCTGCCAGGTTGGATTAAGTCCCACCAGCGTGCCATGGTTCAGCTTTTCTGTATTGCCTCCCCCCACTCCCTTGTCCCCCTCATTCTTGTTGATGGACATGACACCCTCCCTGCCAACCTCAAGAGGAGAGGGGCAGTAAGGGCTTCTGTTCACTTCTTTGCTCACTTCTTTAATCCCAGAGTGGCAGACTTCATTTCTGATGCAAGACACCAGAATGAACTGACCTTCAAACTTGGTCCAGGACACATCTCATGACAGGTTTTAACTCCATCAAAGAATATCAACAGCATTCTCACTGATTTTCAGATTTCTGCTGAGAAGCCGAGGCCAAAAGCCAAGGATACTATTTGAAGAGAAGGTAGTGATTCTTTTTCCTACTACATTTCTAGCCAATGTCTAAAAACCAGGGTGATGGCTGGAGTGCTGAGTGTAATAAACAGAATATCTTACTGATCGTTTTAGCTGAAGAGAAAAAGAAAAGCAGCAAGTCTTTGTATGCATGAAATAATTATTAACAGTTTTTATTAGGAAGAGACCAAACTTGTTCAGCTTCTTTTATAGTAAACATGTCTGATGGGGTGGAGGGAAAGAAGGAAAAATCACGCATACTTTATATACAGTCTGGTTGGATAGCTAGCAAGTGCACCTGTAGGGCATATGTGAACGTATAAACCCACACATGTTCACTTAAAAAGACACCGTCAGCTTGCTTCAGAGCTTTTGTTTGCTCTTTAATCTGCATTATTTTAATACCCTCTTAGAAGCTTAAAAAACAGCATTTATTTTCCTATTGATTGTCAAGCCATTTCTGTGTGTGTTTGGTTTGCTTTCTTTTGAGTGGAGATAAAATTAACACAGCTGGTCTTATTTAATAGCCCAAACAACTTCAATTTGTACCACACTTTACCAGCCCAGTGAGAGCAAGGGTGAGAGCATCAGTGTCTGCTGAGACAGTGGGCTGAGCTGGCACGCAGTGAGAGTGCTGCTTCGTGGTGCTGTGCTTAGACTAGCCTTTGATGGGACACCAAGGTGAAGCAGTCCTGTTGTGGTCACCTGGGCCTGGGAGAGAAGATAGACACACTAAAGAGGTTTAGTTCCTGTAAAAACATGAGTAGTCACTTGCTGCCCCTTCTTGAACAAAATGGATGAATTAGAAAAACCCAATGGCCTTCATCTTAGTCTGTGCAACCAGGTTAACACCTCTCTGATGGTGCAAAAAGACCTGCTGTTAGTGTAACTAAGTGAGAGAACCTCTATTTTAAATTCTTAATGTTCTTTATTTCCATTTCTTACAGCCGTTATGAGCATTGGTCTGTTTGTAGTGATACAGAACTCCACAAAGGGCCCTGGGGGCAGAGGCTGCAAGTCCTTGCCTCGACCTCAGCATACTGCAGGCAGCAGACAAACCAGGAGAAGCAGCCTGCTTTGAGATACTCAGCGAAAGCCCTCTGCCCCTTGACTCCCCTTATGTGGGAGAAGAAGGGTGCAAAATGGTGCTTGGCAGACAAGCAGTGATGGTAGGGAGCCGTTCTGAGTACTCGGCTTTCCAGGTAGACTGAAGTGAGGAGATAAGAAAAAGTGGAGAAGGAGAGTTCCCTAATCAATTCACTGTGCAATAGCTCTGCTGTGGGACCTCCAGGACATTTAGCTGCAGTCACTGCTCACTTGGCCACTGCCTTTAGGATCTGTTCCAGAGCAGATTATTTTAGCTGCTGACTCTCATTTTTAGATATTTGATCAAGTGAGGAAGCTAGAGGGAAAGCAACAGATGTTCAAGGATCAAATAATGTTTCTGTCTTCAGCTTTGCAGGCTTTGTCAGAATTTAATAACCCCTCTTTAAAGTTCCATGCGGATAAAAGGATTTTGTGATTTCACCAAAGATTCACTCCAAAGGAAGGAGCATCGCCTTTGGCAGCTTGCTTAACACTGCATGAAAACAAGCAGGACTGGAACTGGCACTGTGCTGTTATTTTTTCTTCCTGATGGCGTGGTGGGACCAGCTTGCAAATGAACCCTTGCAAGCAGAAAGTGCAGGAAGGTCTCATTAAGCAAAGCACGAGGCTAAAATACACAAAATAAGCTGCAGAAGAGCTCCAAACCTGGTGTTTCATCTGTTTTCAGAATTCACAGGATTCCTGTCCTTTGGAACGTGACTCTCCAAAGGTTGCCACAAAAGAATATAATCTGATCTCTGCAATAGCCGTGGCTACAAAAGCAGTGCAAAATAAAAGATGGAAAGAGAAATTCACACCCAGCCCATTACTGAATTAGTTGTTTTATGTTTCCACACAATGTTCAACTATTCTCCAGTAATT
Organism: Amazona ochrocephala; assembly: GCA_039720435.1. Taxonomy (NCBI): domain Eukaryota; kingdom Metazoa; phylum Chordata; class Aves; order Psittaciformes; family Psittacidae; genus Amazona; species Amazona ochrocephala. Next base: position 41,128,454 of record CM077880.1, on the reverse strand, counting down.
CTGGTGTCACAAGAACATAATACACCAAGGCAAAGAAAACACTGCACAATGCCGAGATGAAAAGCTACCCTCACACGGAGGTCAGGTGCGGCTGCTTCTTCGTCTATGCTGAGCAGCTTCTGCCAGGCCTCTCCCGCCTGTGCTGGTGGCATGCCATTGCAGGGCTTCCTTCTGCCATCTTCTGCCTCGTTGCGGTACTGCGAGCCGGGGAACAATCCTTCAGCCACCAGCACAGGTCTGTGGTCAGCGGCAGCAGGACCTGGGCTTTTGCCCAAGGGCAGGAGATCTGATTATAGTCATGCACCAGGAGATGATTGAAAAGAAGTTGTTTGCAATAGTAATTATGCATTATTGAAATGATGCTCTAAAGTGTGTATAGGCATCCCTGCCTGAGCATCTGGTGTCTGAGCTCACACATGAAGATAGAGAGCATCTGACAAAGGTAAGAGATCATTTTTTCCCTGAGGGTTTTTCACCTTGACCTTGTGCTGCGTGCTCCAGCCCTTCCTGTTGAGGGAGAAACTTTATCCATCCCAACAAGGTAAGGAGCCCAGCATCACTGCAGGGAAGTCTACGTTTTGCATCCTTTGAGACAACTAAGAGGACAGAGAAAGAAGGAAGCAAGCAGCCATCTACTTTCAGTGTCAGTAGACAACAGAGCCCTCCCATAGGTGTTTTGCTTCCTCCTGATAAAAATGCACCCAGTGACAGCATAACTGTACCATGTGTGTCTCAGGAGATCGTTGATTGTCTGACAGGCCTAGCTTACAGTCATCCCCTTAATTTGTTCTGACCAGCTAACAGTGATACTGAATACTTCCTGATGCCTCGGTTTAGATAGGGATTGTCTTCTTATTCTACTGTAGCAGAACTATACACAATAATGGTTATCATCCCCAATCAGTTGCGATGGAGTAAAGACTGTGAAGGCATCTCCTTTGCCCACCTTTCTTTCAAACTTCCAGACTGAAGGGTAAAACTAATTCAGTAAATTGGAAGCCTACTGTAGGGACTCCTCACAAAGAGGACAGAAGGGTGTGTGTGTGTGAGATCTATGTCCCTTCCGAAGGACATCCCACTCTGCTTTGTGTTGATGATGCATTTAGTCTTAACCCAGCAGCTTTTAGGATATGCCTGCTCCCACCTCAATATACATTCATCCCTGCCGTTGCTGGGTTGAGTATGAATATTGGGAAGTATTTATTATGTAAATGTGGCATAATTCCTTCCAGCTGTATCCATCTGCCATGCTGCCAGCTATCTCACAGGACCAGGATTTGCACCAGCATTCTGCTGTATTTGTTTTCATAGCAGTTAGTAAGTACTATTTTCAGCTTTTGAGAACATCTCAGCTATAAGCTACATTTATACATACATTCTGTGAGGCACTTGCTGCTAGCATTTAAACAATAACAGTGACAGCTACCAATTTATGTTCCTGCTATTGAGTCTAAGCTACAGTGCTACCTGAGAAGGTGGAAGGAGTTCAGCTATTTTCTGCTTTTTTCTAAGAAGCTGATTAATAGTTTCTCATATATTTTTCCTTGTCTCATGTTGGCCTTGGATGTGTCTCTCTCTTGTCCCAGAAGTATAAGGATAAAACAGCATTCACCCCATTCACCTCTGACTTGGAGTTCTAGGCATAGAAGTCTCTTTCCTGCCAATTATTATGAACAACTGCGTCTAAAAGCTCATATGATGGCTTTCCTGGCAAAATGCTGCTTCTCATTTCCCTTCATTTGTTACATTTTTGTCCCTGTACAAAATAATTAATACTTCCTGCTCTGTTTTCTCTTACCTTTCACTCATCTTTGTTTCATTTCTGACTTTGTAAATTTTTTTTTTGGAACAGAAAGGTCCTTCTCGTAGCTCTTTCCAATGTACTACATTTTATGAATGATTGGGACTTTTACAGAGCACAGCCTATTTGTGTGTGTGATTTTTCAGTAATATGGTTTGCAGTAAAATTCCTCTCACCACAGAAGTTAAGTCAAAAAAAGACTTTTTTCCAGTTCTGCTTGGGGTTACTTTTATGTGTTTTTAAGTGCATCCAATTAATATTGGCACAGAAATTTTGTCACAGAAGTGGAGACAATACAAGCTAAGTACTTGGGAACTTGCCTATGTTCCCAAAATACTTGAGAATGTTGGGTTTTCTGTGGTTGTATCGTAATTTGTTTTAACAGAAAACAATTTACTCCACCAAATCTTTCTGGGCACTCTTAACCTATAAGGTTCATTTCCTTACTTACAAATACAAATATTTACCACATTCATTATTTGCTGCTTTTGTCTGGCTCTTAGGGGGGTTCTCTTGCATTCCGGAACAAGAAGCGGCATTTATTGTGCCTGGTTACCCAAGCAGCCCAGGGGGCAATGAACCTTTCCAAGCCAAGCTCTGGGTTCGGCAGGGCTCTGAAATAGCACAGGTGTAGTAGACTTTCAGGCCTAAAATCTGAAGTAACATAAAGACTGCTGCCAGCAATAGAAAGACATTATTTACACATTGAGGAGTAAGAAATAATCAACAGACAAAAAGCCTCCAAGAAATGAATTAAAAGGTGAGGGAGGTGTAAAGCGTTATGGTAAAGTTATGTTTGGTTTATAATTTCTGGAACAAAATTATCTTGCTAAAACTTGCTAAAATATGCTGTATCAGTTGCACCCTAGTAAAGAAGCCAGGCACATGCTGAAAAAAAAGAGTTCAGTAGAAGAACATTTTGTTTGCTGCAGTGTTCCTTTTCCTTCCTGTTTCTTCAGCAAATGTGTGTGTTATAGTACACACCTTTTTGTAGCTCAGTCACTAATGTACCAGGCACCAGCAGTTACACATCAACACACACATGTTCTTATCATCTCTCAAGGTGTGTTTGCAGATAACATGCAACGTAAATCTGAGTGAAAGCTCCATCATTACACGAGTTCCACATACCAGTTATTGTTATCTACAAAAATAATATATTAACAGAATAGGGAGGAGAAAGGCTGGGTGCAGTTTCAGACCAAGGTTTCTGTTGCCTAACCTTAGGTTACATGACTCACAAACTGAGGGGTGCGAATGTGTATCAAAAGCTGTGCTTTTTTATCTTAACTGTGAAGAAGCTCAGGAGCATTTTAATTTGTCTGTATCTGATCCCTGTTGTTAATAGTTTACTGTATAGCACAGTCCATGTATAGCCCCCGTCTTTCTTGATTTCTCTTGCCCTAAGCAGCCCACAGTATTTTTCCTTCCCCTGATTTCCCCAATATTTTCTTTGTCATTGATTTTCTTTCCGGTTTGTGCTTTCCTGGTCTCTCCCCCATGCCTCACACTGGAGCAAAGCATTTGATTTGAAGCATCTGGGTTGCAAAAGCCTGCTTTGAGTGCAGTGGTTTTACAGGAGTCAGGGTCGCTGTTGCTTGGCCATGCCCCAGAAGACTTCCTATAACCAGAGCTGGTGCCAGAGTAGTTAAGCCAGTTTGGTGAGCATAGAGGATACCTCTGTGCACAGAGGACACTCAGTTTGCTATTTAACTACCTTTAAGTTTTTTAGTGAAATCTGCAATGGCTGTCCAAACAAGCCTAATGCGGTTAAATATTCAGCCCAATGATCTCATATCCTCCACAACAGTTGAAGACTCATAAACACATTTTATGTCTGTATTGGTGTGTTGTCATAATCTGGGAGACACATTGCTTGGAAACACAATAGTTGGTTATGAAAGTCTAGCTTGATGCTGAGAGATCTCAGACAGATGTTATATTCCAGTAATCAAAAATTAGCTATTGCAGGAGCAAATAGAAAGTAGTGAAAGACCAGATTGTATATTGTGTTGTGTTTTTTTTTTTTTTCTTTTTCTTAAAAACGTAATTTATTTTTGCTTTTAAAAGCAGGAACTACTCAGAGAAGACAATGATGACTGGGAGACTACTCGGCGAAGAAATCCAAAGAATTGTAGAATCAGTAGAGCTAGTCAGGGAAGACACCTCATATTATGCATTAACTTAGAATGTATATCTGAATAGAGCTGTGCATGCATTAAGAATATCAGAGCTCCAAGAAAAGATCAATATTCTGTAGAATCAACTGGTGCAGAAGTACAGATGGAAATAGAAGATATGGCAGAGAAAAGGCTTCTCAGAAAACTCAGAATTTGCAGATACCTGCTGCACAAGGCAAGCTTGAGGCTATTCTTCTACATAAGCTGACCCAGGTAAGTATGTCTGGAAGAAGAATAAAAAGAATAGAGTCAATTGAAAGACACGGGGATAACCAAGGGATGAATTTTCTCTGCTGTGAAGTGAAGAACAGGAAGCGAGAGAAGGTTGAAAAGAAGGGATTTGGAAAGAATAGCCAGATTCACAAGAGACAAGAGGAAGAAATGGAGATATCTGGCAGCTACAACCTGGGGAAGAAGAGGAAAAATACACACAAAAGTTGTCCCTCTGAAAAATGGATGTGAGAGGAGGACTTTGGGTGTGAGGATAGAGGGAAAACAGTCCTGTTGAAAATAAGTGAAGATTCACCCAGCTCTCTGAGAAGCAAGATCCTCGCAGGAACAAACTGAAAGTCCGTATGCTGTGCAGGGGTGATTGCCTAAAGGTGAATCTGCTCTTTTTGTCGCATATTCAAGAACCAGTTTAAAGTAATATGCATAAACACCTGAACCCTACAACCGGTTCTTTTACTATTGTAGTGAGTAAGCTGATACAGAATTAACCTTATTTTGCTACTAGTCACCTGGACTCTGCTTTTAAATCTCCACAGGGGCCTAACTTCAGAAGAAGCAGATTATGTTTGCACATCCTACCTCCATAATCCTCCACAATGCTCAATTCCTTGGTAGTGGGGATTCGTTTCCCGCATTCGAGGCTGAGATTTGCTTGGACCCTAAGTCTTCTGCTTCTTGGGATGGTACTTCAGCTAATAATCAGAAAGTCACCACCAATGGTCTTCTCCTGAAAGACATGAAATACGCTTCATAAGACAACCACTTCTGCTGACAATGGAAATACAGAAATGCAGGAGCTCTTTTCTAACCCATCTTTGTAAAGCACACGATGGGGTGCCAAATAAGGGGTTATTTATTAAACCAATGAAGATGGAGATCAATGGAAGTGCTCTATAGTGTTTAAGGAGTTGCTTAAAATAGAGATGTCATCAGGTAGTGCTGAAAGGAAAGATGTGGGCACTAAAGAAGTTAGTTGGTAGAGCAGCAGAGTAGTAGTAGTCAAGGAGCAGAGTGCGGACCTTTTTCTCACATTTTGGCTGTAGCATGGAGCATGGGGGAGCACTGATGGAAAATGTGAGAGACATAAAGGTTTGAGAGATGATCAAGATATGAATGATCAAGATTTACAGAGAAATTGAATGGCCTGAGCACTGTGGGATTAAAGTGGGATGGATTTCTTGCAAAACCTAATGTCAGTTATTTAGCTTAGGCACGGATAAGAAAAAATCTTCTGTTATAAACCAGAAACTACTCAGGTAAAATAAATGGAGGATGGAAACCTGAGCATATTTATTATCAGGATAAGCGTGAACTATGATACAGACAAGAAAGACATCTATGATCAGGAGAGCAATTACCTGTATAAAGAAAGAAGGCTGTTTTTCAGACCTCATCTGGAACTCCACATCCTATGTGGGGCTCCCTTATTCAGGAAAGATGAACTCAAATGGAATAGGTGCAGAAAGACATGGTTAGGTTTAGCAGGGGAAAGGCAAGCATCTTGCAAGTAGAAACTAGAAGAATGTGGCATCTTTTTAGCAGAGCAATATTTCAGTTCATAAGGTGTTACAGAAAGAACATAACTAAGCTAAAAGATGAAGTTGTCAGAGAAGACAGAAATAAACTGTATAAATGTAAACTGGCCGTGTGCAAATTCGGAATGGAAATTAGAAGAACTTTCTAACCAGTATAGCAACAGGTGTAGAGGAAGTGAAGAAAAGAAACTGCTAAAATGGAAATTGATAAAAAAGGATATAATATGATGTCTGCAATAACAAGAGACTGGTTTATGTGCCTCAGGAGTACTCACTGAGCTCAAAGGCCAGTTTCTTAAATTAGATGTATTTTTATAGTTCATGAAATCAGCATACCTATGGCTGTGAAGTACTGTCTAGCTAAATGATACTGGATTCATATGTTTAGGTGAGGAGAGAGCATTAAGATCATCTATCTGAACGTTAATGTAATACAGCCCATAGAAACTCACTCATTCGTTTTTGCTCCAGGCTCAATGCATCTCTTTGATCTATAGCATATCTTTTCAGAAAGGTATTCCGATTTAATTTAAATGCTTCAAGTGAAGTGGAATCCGCCACATTCAAAAGCAACATCTATTGAAACTACAATGCAGATGGGGTTTGAGAGAACGGCTTTTGACCTTCATGATTTTTTTTTCCTTTTTGCCATTGTTGACAGGCTTTATGAGGAAATACATCAGACAGATCATTGTGGAAGATATTAAACTTCCTACATCTATTCTGATCTGATTAATTCCTTTTCAATAGTCTCAGGAGGAGTTAATGGCTTGCGGTGTGTCCTTTCTGCTATTCAGCACAATTTTGACATTGGTGAAGTTATTCCCATTTACACCAGGTAAAAATCTGAACCTTCATACGTATGATTAACGGACTTCCTGGGATGAGTAAATATTTTCAAAGTAATCCAAATGGCTGGAAAATAGCTATATATCTCATCTGTGAATAAAGCCAGCAGACTTTGTTTTATAGTACACTCTGTGCAGTGCGCATATAATTTCATACACAGGTAGAAAGTTCTTGGAGTAATGGATATTTCTTTCAATATTAGCTTCCTAAATCTGGCACATAATATGAGCTAATCCTTCAAATTCTCTTTACAGCTGGAAAAAAGAGATAAATATTTGCCAACAATAAGCAGTCTTGTTTTAGATGCTTGGAATGGTTCTCCTTCAGGTTAGAAAACTAACTTAAATTACAGACTTACCTTTTAAGTGGCTGCAATTAGGTGAAAGGAATTTTATAAAAGTCTGGAAAAGAAATAGCCTCATGACAGGGAATTCTGGGTAGCTGTCATAGAATAAATTTGGAGAAGTTCAGTAGTAAGACTAAATAAACCAAAATAGCAGCACTCAGAGGCAGAGGTCTGATTTCTGTGTGATGGGGAGAAATGACAGAAGAGGAAGTCATTCAGATCTGGGATTAAATGTGATTCCTCATAAAGAGCTATGAGCCGTAAAAAACAAGCATGGAGCTGAACCCAAGCATAGCTAAATATTGATTAGATTAATAATTATTCTTCTCTTGCAACATTTCTGCTCAGTTGTAGTATTTCATTGGCACCATTTCCAGAGATCTTGAGCACCCTGCAGCACAGTCCTGTGCAACAAGCAGTGTGCACCCTGGAGGATGCTCCCACTGTGTATGACATCTTGTGACAACAGGTTTATTGTTTCCAGCACTGTGGTTATGCCTTCTTTTTAGTAGCCAAATACTCTTTCAAGAGCAAAGGGCAATGGTGCCAGACTTTGAACTAAAACTCAGACTAATCAAAACCCCTGCCCAAATGACCTTTTTTGTGTATAGTCAGTACACTGTTAAGCATGTCTTTTATAAGAATAGTTTGAACATGTTTAATCTGTACTACAGTGCTATGAAAATAAAGATGATGTGTCCAAACTCTGCTCTTAGCTACAGCAGTCAGCACAGCCATCTGGAGGTCAAGTATTTTTAGAGGTCTGACTTGGATTAGAGTATGACCCCTTGCGCATGAATCATCACAAGGATTAATGAAGTGTACAAAGTGTGTGTGCTTGTTAATCTCATCTATGGACATGACAAAGGAAGAAATTCTTCACTTTGTGATAGTAAATGGTTTAGCAAAGGGAAGACACAAAGCCTAACCATATGCTGATGGGGAGCCTACAGCTTAATGGAAAACTGTCTTCTATTATCTTAACAGTTAAGAACTACAGTGATTGTGCTCAAAGGAGGCATGACGTGAAAATGATCCTGTTTCAATTTTAACCAAGAGGTTTTCACTCTTCTTCCTTTTGGCATTCTCACCTCTCTTTTAAATGTTACCTATTATATAGATTCTATATTAAATTAAAACTAGGGTTTCATCATTTGCATTGTTTTTAGTTCGTACTTCCTGTAAGTGCCTCTAGCTTATGCCATAGGTATGAACATGGTTGCTCAAGATTTGTCTTTGGCTTGGCCAAATACTTTTGCAGGGGCAAGTATTTCTCATAGGAACTCTGATAATATCAACTAGGAAGTTTACTAACTTAATTTTGGCTTGAGTTGTTGCATTAGTTCTTTAACTGTAAGGTTAACTGTAAGCTGCCTTTGCAATTCCAGCTATCCACCCAGGGCAGATACTCTGAAGCAGAGTAGTTCCATAAAGATTATCTTCCCTAGCCCTGCAGAGCTGCTTTTTAAAGTTTCAGAGCCAGCTTTAAGACAAACTGTGTGCAGGGCTTTGTAATCCTTCATGGATAGTGGCAATCAGAGACTCATCTTCAGAAGCTGATCTCTTCTGATATTGTGCTGTTTGACACAGAATGAGTCCAGGGAATCAACAGAGCAAGTGAGGAAGCACATCATGGCCTCCAAAAGGCTGAGCTGGTTTCTAAGAACTTCTGTAGATACAGAAGCACCGGGTTTGTTCCAGTATCCATCTTCTTTCTTTCTCAGTAAAGGAGGGGTTTGGAAACCTCTTGTAGCATTGAAGAGAATCATCTTTATGCAACAGCCAAAAGTTTCCTAGTTCCATGTGCTTGTCTGTTCAGAGGGAGGTAATCCCAGAAAACTTGTGAAAGATGAAGAAAGGGGAACTATTTTTACAGTAGTGGTTAACATTTGGAGCTTAGTGCTGGATGGTACTGAGATTCCTCTGAAAAGCAGTTCGCACTCACACCTCTGGTTGCAGTCTTGGGAGGCCAACGGTCCCTCAGCACAGGCTGCTTAGCTTTTCTGAAGACCAAGCTCTTTACGGCATCTTTCTTCAATGGCTTTAGTAGGAAATTAGTTTTTAGTACAAATGTGAATTGCACATGTGCAAGTTATGAATCTGGATCATTGCCAGTAGGTAGAGTCGCTAACTCTGCTATTTGGTAGTTACTGCAAAGTTTTCAGTAATACACTTCAGCTCTCTTCCTCTCCTTTCAGCTACAGAAAAAACATTTGGAAAGACAAGAGCCTTTTTATGTATAGAGGGGATAAATAAATAGCACTTGTGGGACAAAGATGAGTGGGAATGAAAATACAAGTTTTTTCAGTAAATGTTTATAGTCTTCAAATGATAGAATTTTCATATTCTAGCTTTGTGAAAAATAGCACTCAGGGGCAGAAATGAAAGGTCTGCATGTGAGGGGATTAAACTGAAAAAGCAATACAACTATCAGAATCGGGACAGACCCAAGTGCCCACAGCGTGCTGCAGAGCAGCAAAGTTTAATGTCAGTGGGATTGTGAAGGTCAGTGAGCAGATGACAGTTGATGGAAACTCCTCTCCAGGCTGTGAAAAGGCTACACACATCTGGTAGAATAGTCTCAGAGGATCTCAGAATTTCAGGGGGTTGTGACGCCTGTCGTTCACTTGATGTGTAGTGTTGTTTTGATAGCATCACTTTGTCTACAGCAGCCATAGAAAAATAAAGAAGCTCCCATTCAACTTTCAGTGCACGGATGTTTTATCCCAAATGAAACTTAAGAAATTAATAATGTTGAAAGCTAAAGCTTGCTTACTTATATTTGCTGTTTAACTTTTGCGTGTGTTTACTTACTTTGCCAAATAGAGGTATGCCTCAGTGAAAGTGGGGATTGAGTGTCATATTATCCTGAAATACAAGAAATATGCTTGTCAAAATAAATATAAAATCTGCATTTTTTGAGTAAAATTTCATGACAGATGCTATGTACTTCCAGTGTACTAATTCTAAACATAACTGGTGACCACATTGCCTGCCTGCCTGTATTATGTAGAGTTTTCATATAAGGCATTAAGAAAGCGTCTTTTCATGGAGTAACATAAATGTAGTTACATAACTGATGTCTATAAAACAACAACAGAATGACTTAGTTCTCATTTTTTAACCTTTAAGTATCTGATTTTTGGAGCACTAAACAACTGCATACCTGTCTGGGCCTCATATCATCAGGGCACTTCCCACCCATGGCTGGAGGGCAGCAGGGAAAATCCAAGAACGAAGTGTCACATTTTTCTGGCAGGTTTATTCTTTTTCCCTTGGAAAAATTAGGGCAGGGAGGAAGGTTACACATATAATTTCTAATCTGTACTGACAGTGACTTTCTTTATAAACATCTTTAGATTTACATAGCCATAAACAAAATCAGAATCAAGTTCTCAGTGTTTAGATCTGAATATGAAATACGCATGTCCTTTTCCAGGAGAAAAACTCCAAGATCAGTTGCCCTCTCCTCAAAAAAAGAAGGTGATATTCTAAAGATGCATCTGAAGCCTTTTGATTCTTCACTGACAAAGGCTGTTCCCTATATTTTTAAGGCATCCTTCTTCACAGCAATCTGTACTTCATGGCACAGAGTTTAAAAATACATTAAAAATGCCAGAGGTCAAAAATACTACCTTTTATGTTAGTAACAGCTGCCATACATTGAGCCCTGTCTGCATGGTACAAACCGACAACACTCATATTCAGTGTTGGTTCTTTAGCAGCCATTTTTTTTAACGAAATTAGGCTTGATAATGTAGTTACAGGCTAGATAGTAAAACCCTTACTGACACTGATTGACATGTTAATCTATGATGAATTAATTTTGAAACCAACCAAATATTTTAGACCCTGACACATACAGTTTGAATGAATCCTGACCAGGCACTGGGAAACAGGAAATTGCTGACATAAGCCCTGACATAAAAGAAGAGCTTATTTCATGAAGTACTCAAATGACCAAAAAGGATGTAAGACAGCCAAGAAGGCTAGCAGTAAATGAAAAGGTCTGGGGAGGTACAGAAGGTGAAAAGAAAGATCTGTGGATTAGGTACATGAGTTTGTTTGTACTTGAGGACTTATTTTAATATGAGTCAAATATCAATAAAAGCTTAAAGGTTTGTATTTCAGAGAGTTTTCAGATGAACCAGTTGTGTATGGGAAGAGGAGGCTGCATCCTTTGGGAGGGAGAGTGGATCACAGGCAGACCTGCTGCAAGAGATTTCTTTTCTGGTGGAAGAGTTGTTGCTTTAGGGGAAGTGAGAGTGTTTGAGACACTAGACCTTGCTAAAGCAGGAACATATGACTGATGTTGGCATGAGGCCATGGAGCGCCTGGATAGGAGTTCAGAGCAGAGCTGACTGGGGATTTTCTGATGAAACTCTTTTGTCAGAATAGGATCCTTTTGTGCAGACATATCCCCATCTAAACTCCCTCCCTCGGAGCAAGATTTCCAGTGCTAACGTGAAAAGTGTGGTCAGAGGGATGGCACAGTGCACCTCTGACCAAGACCCCAGTGGCCAGCACAGCCACCTGGGCCACAGGACCACCCCTCCGAGTGCCTGCTCTAGGATGAAGGGTGTCTTACCTCTTACCTTTCTCCAGGCCTCATAAAAAGGGGAGAGCATTGGTGTTATACAGCTGTACATTTCCCAGCCTGGAGCTGGGAAATGGGACATTTGCCTGCATCTGACTGTTTCATGTCTGGAATGTTAAGGTTTGTTTTGGTGGTCAGGCCTTTGCCTCCTCTGAGCTGGGTTGCTCAGCAACTCGTGTTAGGCTGTGTCTTTTATAGAAAAAGTTTACATTTTTACTATCTGAGTGCAGAGGAACATTGTTATCAAGAAAGAAGGGTTTACATTGTTAACAGCTACAAACACCTATTATTTCAAAGTGAAAGTAAATGCCCTAACAGGCAAGAAATCAGTTCCCAGTATGACACTAGCTGGTGCCCAGTTCACTTCAGTAGCCCAAAGGAAACTGAGAGGCTCCAGACGCTGCTCTGAGACATAATTTTGTTCACCCCTGTAACAGTTCACGATGTGGTAAGAGGAAGGAAAAGAAAGGAGATGGCATGCAGCACTTGTTTCATCTGGCATCATGGGGGAGCAAGTTATTGTGAATGCATGAAAAATCTCTTCTGCTTTGTACTACTGTTTAGACAGGACTTTAATCAGGAAATGCAGAAACTTGTATTGATTAGAGATCTTAGAGAAACAGGTGAGGTTTCAAGAGATGAAGTCTCCCGTTGGCTGAAGGTCAAATGCTGTGACAACCTGAGATCTGTTTCTGTATGGCTTATATAGGCTGTCCTTACTGTTTCAGCAGATACAGAGTTCTGCTCACCTCTTCGAGGTTGCAAGCTCCGTGCTTAATATAGTTCTTATTTGTCTTCTCTATTTTGTGTTTATCACCGCACTGTGGAGAAATTCCAATGGCAAAGAAACTTCTATTATTCACTGTCCACATCCCACTATTCAAAGAGCTCGCTGCTACCCAGGAAAAACCAGTTTTTCAAGCCTGTTTAGACCTGAATGTATGCCTAGCTGTACAGTGAATCATTCAATATGGGCTTTTGATCACAGCCTGACCACGGAGAGGCACCTCACAAGGGGAAATGGAGGTTGTAAAAAACAGGAGACACAAAGGGAGGAAAGGCTTGGAGGAGAAGGAAGATAAAAGCATTATAAAACCAACTGTAGCTTGGAAAGTGTCAAAGGAGAGATCCTTTACTCCAGGTTCATTGCAAGGGTACTGGCATTATTTTCCTGCCAAGATATGCCTCTCCCTTTGCAGTTTCTTGTGTGACACAGCGGGCAAAGTCAGCATGTCATTGCAGCTCCCCTGTGGTGGTGGAGAACTATGCGTGCTGCGTCAGAGGCTCCCACCTTGTGCTGCACCCAGGCTGTGCACTGATAATCCTCCTCTTCTAATCTGTAAGGAGGAGCAGTAAGTGAATGGGGTTTTAAAACTCCTTTACTGGAAAAAACTTTTTGGCAGTTTGTGGCATGGGTTCTGTTACTGGGAGGGCACAGCTGATCATCTAAACAGTTAGTGGAGGGGTAATGGGAGACATTTCACATACAGCCAAATAACACCAAAATTTCTCATGCCACTGCTGTCATCGATAGGCTTCTGCAATTATCTGCATGACCTTCATACTTGTAGGTACAACTGCAGACATAATCTGTGCCATAACTGTGGCTTTCCCCTTCTCCAAGACATAAAAAACTACTGTGTAGCCAAGAAATAAGAAATCAACACATACAGAATATTTAACTTGAAAATCTGTCATTTAATGGAAACTGTTTGCTTTTAATGTTAGGTGATATATTTTGACTTTGGATACCATTAAATATAGATATGAAACATGTAAGAATTTTAGTACATTCAGATCCTGAGTTTCTTTCTATTCAGCAGCAGTATTTAGCATTTTGCAAACCCACTAGGAAATGTACTTAACTTTAACATTATTTCACATTTACCATCTTAGAAAAAGAGCATATAACCCTAAGAAAGACTATTTTTGCTTTTTCTAAAGAGAGCAGTAAACCTATAAAATGCAGATTTTGAGGGTGTAGGAAGAAGTGGGATCTTTCCAGAATCTGCTTATGGTTATTGTTCAATAGGTATATTTAAAAAAGAAACCCCAGAAGTTCTGGCGAATTTCTTCAACATCCACAGCCATAAGTATAAAATTGTAATGAAAACAGGTTTCTGACCTAAATCATGTCTTCCTTCAGCTGTTTAAACATCCTAGGATGAATGAGAAACTCAGATGTGCTGGGCTTGCACCTCCTGAGGATGGATGCTGGGGAAAGGTCCAGAGATGCTGTGAAGCTCTCTGCCCCAAGAGAGGCCTGGGGTCCTCCAACAATCCATGACTGTATATCCTTCTGGGAGTCATTCCAGGGCATTGCTGGTGCAGATCCCTACCTGCCCAGAATCCGAGAGTGCTGTGAGGGAAAGTGGGGAGGCAAAGAAGCAGCGGGCCTCTTGCGTGTGAAAGGTCTTTGCACACTGGCCTTTTCTGATGGGCCAGTGTGTGTGTGAATGCTCATTCTGGCTTTGCATATTAATATTGCCTTAGGACAGCTTCCCTCAGACATTTGTGACTGAATGCCAGGGCTGAGCATCTCGCAGACACCAATGCTTCAGCTCAAGCCTTCTTTAATGAGTATGTAATGTGCGTGAAGATTTACAGCTGCGTAGTTTTTGCTATAAAATGTTGTTTCCCAACTCCACTTATAATAAACTTACTTTACTGATACAGATATTGATACTTACCTCTTCAAATCCTGCACCATCTGTAGTTCCCTTCTTACCCTCCATGGCCATTTTCATACAATTTTATATGGCCCTTTAAACTTTGGTCATGATTCATCTGTGGCTATGACATCCCTCCATAAGGACGCCCACATTTCTCAACTTACTTATTTGTTGAGTGCTTTAGATCTAAACCATACCACACAGTTGTTTCTCCCAGTCCTTACAAAATCTGTATTTCATGAGCGCAATTATTTTTAGGAACATTCTCAGATTCGGGGTGGTATTGTGAAATAAGCTACTCAGTCAGCCAATTGCCTGGAGTTAGAAAAAAGGAGTATTACTCCAGAAAGGAGCCCAGAAAGTCAAAGGCAGGTACAGACTCAGCCATAAAAATGGGATTGATTGTGTCTGCTTAAATATAATTAATGAAAGTGCATGGGCAGATTACAACATCACACCTTCATTAAAAGCTGGTTTAAAGAGCAGCTAGAGGAAGTTGTTTTCAGTGTAGAGCAGACTGGTTTTTGTGGATCCTAGAAAAGTCAGGCTCTGAGTTACATCTTTTTGTCACCATCTGCAGGTGCTCTAGATGCTAACACTTTCCTCTTTTTTTTTTTTTTTTTCCGAATACAGACAGCAGAGTTGAAGAATGGGAACTGACAGTGAAGGCTGAAAAATGGGCTTTGGCCTAGGGAGCTTCATAAATCAGTTCAGTACAGCATGTTCTTAATCTCTCACATTAAAATCCTTTGTGCTCACCTGCAAAATAAAGCTTCTTTTTAATGGCAAACTCAGGGGAGAAGATTTGTCTGACCCTCATCCTTCTGAGGACTGCTATACGGGGCTTCTCCAGAAAGTGGGCTGATATTAAAAACCAGAACAATGATACCTTTGTTTTCCTTTCAGGATTCCTAGCTTGAAGAGCACAAAAGAAAACAAACAAGACATAAACCAAAACCAATGAAGCAGGTTTATTGCTTTGTCCTCTGGGATGAATCTAGCTCCTGTTGCTGAGCAGTATCTTGCATCTTGATTCCAGAACTGTGGTGGCTGTGCTGGGGTTCACAACACTTCTGGAAACCTGCAAAACAGGATGCTTTGTGCACCATAGTGCTCAGGTTCCTCATGTCCTGATTTCATAGAATCATAGAATCATAGAATAGTTAGGGTTGGAAAGGACCTCAAGATCATCGAGTTCAACCCCCCCTGCCATGGGCAGGGACACCTCCCACTAAACCATACCATCCAAGGCTATGTCCAACCCCACCTTGAACGCCGCCAGGGATGAAGCGTTCACAATCTCCCTGGGCAACCCATTCCAGGGCCTCACCACCCTCACAGTAAAGAATTTCTTCCTCACATCCAATCTAAACTTTCCCTGTTTAAGTTTAAACCCATTACCCCTTGTCCTCTCACCACAGTCCCTAATGAAGAGTCCCTCCCCAGCATCCCTATAGGCTCCCTTCAGGTATTGGAAGGCTGCTATGAGGTCTCCACGCAGCCTTCTCTTCTGCAGGCTGAACAGCCCCAATTTTCTCAGCCTATCTTCATATGGGAGGTGCTCCAGTCCCCTGATCATCCTCGTGGCCCTCCTCTGCACTTGTTCTAACAGTTCTATGTCCTTTTTATGTTGAGGACACCAGAACTGCACACAATACTCCAAGTGAGGTCTCACAAGAGCAGAGTAAAGGGGCAGGATCACCTCCCTCCACCTGCTGGTCACACTCCTTTTGATGCAGCCCAGGATACGGATGGCTTTCTGGGCTGCAAGCGCACACTGCCGGCTCATGTTCATTTTTTCATCAACCCACACCCCCAAGTCCTTCTCCTTGGGCTGCTCTGAATCTCTTCTCTGTCCAACCTGTAGCTGTGCCTGGCATTGCTCTGACCCCGGTGTAGGACTTTGCACTTAGCATGGTTAAACTTCATCAGGTTGGCATCAGCCCACCTCACAAGCATGTCTGGGTCCCTCTGGATGGCATTCCTTCCCTCCAATGTATCAACCGAACCACACAGCTTGGTGTCATCGTCAAACTTGCTGAGGGCACACTCAATCCCACTGTCCATGTCACCCACAAAGATGTTGAACAAGACCGGTCCCAACACCGATCCCTGGGGGACACCACTCGTTACTGGTCTCCAGCTGGACACTGAGCCACTGAGCACTACTCTTTGCGTGCGGCCATCCAGCCAGTTCTTTATCCACCGAGTGGTCCACCTATCAAATTGATGTCTCTCCAACTTAGAGAGAAGGATGTCATGTGAGACAGTGTCAAAGGCTTTACACAAGTCCAGGTAGATGACATCAACTGCTCTGCCCCTGCCCATCAGTTCCGTAGCCCCTTCATAGAAGGTCACCAGATTGGTCAGGCAGGATTTCCCCTTAGTGAAGCCATGCTGGCTGTCACCAATCACCTTGTTGGTTTTCATGTGCCTTAGCATGCCTTCCAGGAGAATCCGCTCCAGGATTTTGCCAGGCACAGAGGTGAGACTGTGAGGAAGAGGAAAAGGATCTGAAGTAGACACCAAGGGTGAGAAAATGGCAGCAGATTCCTTACCCTTCCTCTCCTGGGGTAACTCAGACCTATCCCTTCATTCCAGTTGTACATTTGGAGTGGGAGAGTGAATGTGACTGAATGAATGTTGGCAACAGTCAAGTAAACCCTGTAACTTAAAAGCATTAAGAAACACAATCACTTCCACCTCCTAAAAGCAGGTCTGTAAACCATTTTTATGCTCACTTCCCTTTCTCTTGAAACTATGACTTTTGCTGCATTATCTGTTTACATTTGAGGTGTAGGACAAGACTAACTGCACTGTAGGAAAGTACAAATCACAAGGACGCAATAAGAGTCTGGAGACTCAGTGATAACACCTTGCAGTGCTTCCTCAAAGCTCTGGTTAATGTTTACTTGTGGAATACGAACTATTTAAATAATTGTCAGTGCCCTGGTCACAGGTTTTGCTTTCAGAGGCAGAGCACAGTGTATTTGACGTGGTTTGACAGTTTTTTTGAAGACACAGCAACAACTTCTATATCCAGGTCAAGTTCTCAGGAAAGCTTCTTCTTCAGTGCTCATTTTTGTCTCAGCTTGTTGAAAATGGCGGGTGTAAGCAGCTGCATGAAGTACTCGATGTTCATCTTCAACTTCTTATTTTGGGTAAGTTGGTGTTTAAATTCTTATTAGTGGTGCATGAAATGTGTTCAGCATTATCCGAAAGCTGTAGTTGAAGGAATTGTAAAGAAAATAGAGCATAAGTAGAACCAGAGTATGATTCTAAATTAAGGAGGGGAGAATATGTTTAACTTTTGCCCTTCCCTTTGTCTTTTTCCTTCAAAATAGCTTTTCCTCCACATTCAAAAGTAGACCAGCCTTAGGTCTGTCCCCTGCCCATATCATGCCCCTCATGTCAAGAGACATCACTAATTTCAGCCAGAAGATATCAGGCTCTCCACTTAGAATGTGGCATTTTGTTGCTTTTACTGTCTGCTGCGTACATCCAAATGGCATACTCCAGAGAATGTAGTTGCAGCAGGAGATACAGAAAATTCACTTGTATTTTTAGCCTCCTAATTGATAGATGTTTTTCATAGCCTTCCTCAGATACGAAGTTACATTCAGTGTCATAATTAGTTTCTGATGGTGGACAGTAAATGTTTGCAAAATGGTATGGGCTGGCAGTACAGCTAATAGCTGTATCAAGGCAGATTCAGCACAGGGCAGCAGACAGGTTTCTGAGTGTCATTTGAACTTGAAACATCTCAGCTGATTTGCAAGAATCTCAGGTCATGGAAGATCTGGAAAGGTCTGAATTGAAGAATGTTTCTTCCATGGTTCAGCCTCATTACCAGCTTTCCTGACAGAGATTTTTCAGGTTCACCAGAAGTTCACTGAAATCAGAAGTGGAACTACTGCTCACATGATGGGCTTCACCTCAAGAGGTGCTTTTTTTCAAGTGAAAAAGTGATACCATCTAAAAGGGACCACAAACAGTAGCCTTGGAAAACTTGTGGCTGGCCAAAATGAGAAGAATTAGCAGAATTATTTGAGAGCTTGTGGACATCACAAGGAAATTCCTCACACGCCAGTGACGGTTTCAACTGCCTCCCCCTCCTCCCTCCATTTCCATCAAGGCAAATTGAAGATATCTGACATCTTTGTTGAAGTTTTTCTGCAGTGGTATTTTAAAGAGTCCATAGTTTCTGACTTGCAATTCCTGCCCCTCAAGAAGTTTATCCTGTCCACATTCGTCTGTATTTACTGTGAGCAAGAACATAGGCAAATGTCTCAGAGTAGCATCAGAAAAACTCCAAACTGTTCCTGGAATGAACATGTTAATAATGCCTCATGCCTAAGCCTCCAGCGACTGCATGAGTTTCCTAGCTAAAAACAGAGGCTGTGATCCTGGAGGAGTCTGGAAAGCTCAGGAAACAAGAAGGTGTGGAATAAACTTCCCAAACCTATCTTTGTGCCAAAGGTAGGAAAATCAGTACTCTATTCTGGGGAAGAATATGCTGAGAGCATTTGCTGTGCATGTGAGTGCATAAATGGGACAGAAGAGGCCAGAAATGCAGCTATACTTACTCATTGAAATTTTGAAAGAGGTTTAGCACTACCAAGATAGTGAAGACCAGGTGTGGTGCAAACAGGAGCTTTGGCTGACAGAGTTCAATAAAGCTGAATTCTTTGATTCACATTCCTTTCTCTAATTCCTGGTAATCATTAAATTTGTAGTAAAGTACAGGGAACAGCGATGCTTTTGTCGCCACTGGGCCCCCAACTACTCTGCCTGGTGCACAAGGTAGTTGGCAAGTGGCAAAATTAAACTGAGAGTGGGAAATGAAGGTGACTTTAACCTTAACTAGATAAGAGCTGTGGCTGTATATTTACTTGGCGTCCTTTCATTTTAAGCCCATTGCAATCTCTATGGGAGTGTCCCTTCTTAGGGGACTTGGGAATGGGTTTTCCAGCCTTCTGATTCCTTTGTCTTGGTACCTCTTAGAGCACAGCACTAAGTGTGTAACCCCATAAAACAGCCTAAGCTAGCTCTGTAAAATGGCTCTGGCTTCACTACATGAAGTGTGCCCGCTGGGAATCCACAGCCCCATGAGTGTGTGCATGAGTTTTGCATCATCCCAGTTTGGTGGAAGCTGAGCATGGGCTTTTGAAGACCTGTGCTTTGGAGCTGAGTGCCTATATGGAGCTTTTAATGGTCCTTAAGTCAATAATGAAATCAGTTTTGTGCATTAAACCTGACATATAGGTCAGATTTTTCCTCTTTCCCCTTTTCCAAGTTTGCAGGATATACAGTCTCAGCTGCTGCTACTTCATATCATGCAAAACTATAGAATGGCTTTTTTTTTTTTCCCCCACTAAATATTGATTTCTGATCCTAATTTGTGGCAATCCATAAGTAACAGAGCAATTTTTGATCAGTTTTTGATAGCAGGCTGGCAGTCCCATCTACAACCAAAGTGGCCCCTTCCCCATACCTTACATCTGAACATCTCAATCCCTGAAAGCAACAACACAGGCTTAGCAGGTATGAGGAACCATAGACCATATTCCCTGTAGGACCTTCCTAACACTGTTAATTTCAGGTATCTTAGGGAAGTATTTCATTTAAATGTTTTCAGGAAGGGAGCAACCATGTAGAAAGCTCCTCCTGATACCCTTACACTGGTTGTTTAAAATGTGTGTGCCAGTGGAGGGAATTCCCCATAGATTTGGTATTCCTGTGTCAGAGAAGTGCAGAGTCTTCATATGCATATGATAGGCTCATCTTAAGTGATATTAATTTAACTAAGCTCTATTTCTTCATCACACTAAGACTGAAGGGCTCAAGAAGAGAGGGACCGACTGAATTTGAGGAACAACAGTCCTTTTCCTGATCAGTTGAAGAGATTGTGACAAGGTCACTGATTTTTGGTTGAGGGTTGAGACAAAACTACAATAGCCATCTAGTTTTGGGAAAATGGTTGAGGACCATTTCAAAGAAGCTTTTTTTATTCCATTGCAAAATACTTGTTTATTAAAAATGAAATTTCCTGAAATGAAAATTTCTTTCTTTGAAACTTTATTTTAAGAAAACTTAATAATTAGGATGGAATATTCTAGCAAACTTGAAAAGTTCAACATGGACCCTTCGGAACAGGCCATTTTGATCTGTTATTTCAAAACTTTTCTTCGTGTGTTCTGGTCCACTTTGTATATTCTGAAAATAAACAGAAACAGAACATCAATATTTTATTGAAATGAATAATTTTTTATTAACCTAAACCGTCTCTATTTTTATAATTAATATATGAACCTTACTAAAAATTTTCATTTATTAATAATGTTTCTTTTTTGAATGAGGTAAATATTGTAGCATCCCCATCCAATTGTTAAGTTCCTGTGTATTCAGCTATATTTACTTCTACTACTGTGCTGTATTTTTATGGGAGGTCCTCTGTAACAAATAAGGCAGTGGGCCAAATTCTGTTTGGATTTGTAGCAATAGCTGCCTGAGTGGAAATTTTCACATTAAGCGAGCCCATGTTGTCTGGTGCATAGCCACATGGCTCACATAGTGCTGCTGAACAAGACCCAAATACACAGTCATATGATACCATCAGTTTCCAGTCAGATTCAGTGGGATTCAGAAGGTTTCAGTGGGGAGTTCTAGTTAAATTTGATAACATGATATAGTTGTCATCGATTGTACAACTTTCCTTTTCATGTTTAAAATGCACTTGTAGGAGCTTTACTTAGAACAGGAAAATGTGTGGTACTCATGTCTGAGTGCTGGCTCTGTTCCATGTTAAATAATCTGCTAAAGTCATTATGGTCTTTGATGCTAAATATTATATGAAATCTTCTGCGGGGAAAGTATTTTTTAGGAAAAATTGTGTAAAGCATATAAAAATAGCTCTTCTAATTTTGAAAGGTTAGGAATAGTCCTAGTCTTCATGGGAAGCTAATAACAACATTTCAGGGCCTCTTATGACTTGAGTGTTAGTGACATACAGGAAGATAATTCTAAATATGACTACACCCTGGTCCTCAGTGATATCTTTCCTACCAGTCATCTCAGAAGGCACAATCCTTTTATCTGATCAAACTCTTCACTACCTGTCTCCAACACTTAATAAAGAGAAATTCTGTATAAGAATCCTCACAGACAAGGTTAGAAATAGAGTAACTGGCACATAGTGGAATGGTACCTCTACAACCAAAGAAACAGGAGAACAACTAGTGACTAAGGAATGCATTTAAGATTTCAACATCTTAAAGCAAGTCATCCCTGTCTAACTTTCTAATATACATGACTGATTTTTCTGTCAAAATGTAATGAAAATTATAACTGCAGGCACTTTATAGATCATATATTCAAAGGATTGGAGATGACCAGATATTGTTGCAATAGAAACAACAAAAAATTATTTAGAAATGTTCCTAATAGTTCTACCATAGAAAGCATGTCCCTAGACATGTCTTGAATAATTCTAGGAACAACATTTTTATAAACATCCTTTATCAAATCTCATGTGTTTCCATTATACAAGAAACAATGTTCTTTACAGCCATGTTATATACATACAATAGCAATTTATATTCCTCTCATCCGACAGAATTTCTGTGTGCTTCCCAACCACATGTATAAATCATCAAGGAAATGTGGAGTCCTCTGAGGCAGAAACATCAGGGATTTGGTGCATAACTGAAGATTTAACTACCCTTATGAAGTTTCCTGGATACAAATCAATGTTCTATTCTCCAGCAAATCATGTTTCTTTCACTTTGCCAAACAAATGATTTCAGAATTTTGGCCAGCATCTGGTGCAATTTGGATGCTGAATGTTAATCTAAAATTGCTGCTCTTTCTAAACATCCTTTATTTTCTCCTGCAGGTGTGTGGCTCCATTATTTTGGGAGTCTCTATATGGATACGTGTTAGCAAAGATGCTCAGCAGGTAAATGCATACAGCCATACCAGAACCATGTCAAATGTGGAAACCACTGCATACACTTTCAGTTCCAAACTTCATTTCCACAGACTTTTTATGCTTTTGTCGAAGTGGTTTGTGTGGGTAAAGATTGATGCATTTTATGATGTTTCAGATTAAACAAGATGGTTCAGGTATTTCGATAAAGTAATCGATGTAAGCAGAGACATATGACTACAAGAAGTGTCTTCTAGTGTTATTAATGTAGGTTCTTGCATATGCAACCGATTTCTGTTGGAAGAAGTGTCTCTCTCTCTCCTCTAATGAAAACTAATGATGGTTTTGATATTGATTTCAGTATTAGAATAATGAGGAGCCCTGTGGCTCCTAGGCTTTTCAATGTCTTTCCCTATTAGAATAGTACAGTCATATACATTCCCAGGGTTACTTCCATATGTTTGGAGGGAATATTTTTACCTTTCTCCCTATGTTCAATAACACAATTCTTATTTTCCCAGTAACTGCAACTTTGAAAGGGAGCAAGGATTTTTCCCTTTTATTTTCAGTGGCTCTTTAAAAGCACTTTACCCTTTCCTCCTCATATTAATATAAAAAGAGCTTTAGAGACGAAAAACCCTTTACTTCTGATTAAAATGTCCTTACAGTCCTCCTGGAGAGGAGAAGAAAGTCTCTGACTTCCCCTCATGGATTTTATCTGGGTTATTAAGTTACTTCAGACTTTGTGACTTTCCTTTTCTGCAAACCTAGGGAAGATGCCGTTTTGAGGAGCCCTTGATCTTCCAGACATGCAACAGAGGCTGGTCCTGTTGCTGCAAAGGTCCATCACCCTGCGGGCCCTGCCAGCCTTTTGCCAAGAGTGCTCCCAGCAGCACTGGCCTCTGACTCACAACGTTTTCTGCCCTCCTTGAGAGAAGCTGATTTCACAGCTTGTAGCTGATTCTCTGGAAGGCACTGTGCAGTTCTCTGTGCAATCTTTGTATGTTGGTGCTTTGTTATATTAATGGGAAGAGCAACCTGACCCTGAGGTATAAGCAGTGTACTTCTTGTGAATTTTAAAATGTAATCTGCTTGCTTCTATATCCAAAAAAGGTTTTCTGGCCATACAAGTGAAAGAAATGTGACATAGAAGCACGTTTTTCGGCCTTTGGCTTAAGTCTGTAGTATAGATTAGGTTGTAAACCTTCAGATCACTCACCTGCTGCTCTACTGCAGTCTGTCAGTTAAGAGCAATAACTTTTAAGGCAGCATTTTCCTATCTGCAAACAAAAAGATGGTGGAGATAAGAAGATAGTTTTATATATTTCCAGCCATTTGGCTGATGATACTGTTGCTCTTAGCCAGTCTCAGATGTCTCATGTTTGGCAGAATGGATGCAACAGAACTCAGTTCATGATGACGTTGTGCCATGGGGTAAATCAGGTCATGGTGGAGAGCTCTGCTGTTCTCTGCTGTGGAAGAGGAAGAATGACAACTTGCACTCCTCAATCAACATTTTACAAGAAGCTAAATTTTCCATTCTTGTTAGTTGACCATCTCTAGGATGGTTAGATGGTACAATGGAGCTTGGAAAACCGTAACCACTATTATCCTTTCTTATTCGGGGGAAGATTTCCTATTAAGAGAAGCATACTTAAGTGTATCCAAAACTGGTTTC
The DNA here is from genome assembly GCA_039720435.1 of Amazona ochrocephala. NCBI lineage: Eukaryota > Metazoa > Chordata > Aves > Psittaciformes > Psittacidae > Amazona > Amazona ochrocephala. Next base: position 41,104,638 of record CM077880.1, on the reverse strand, counting down.
CTAAAATGACACTTTGTACTCCCCAAAAAATGTGCATTAGGAGCAGGGACCAAAATTGAAAGCATTTTCTCACATTTTTGCCTCTAGGCAGGCAAAGATCCCATTCAAAATCAATGTATGTTTTGCCTGAGTAATAATTGAACAGACCATAAGGATTTGGTTGTAGATGAACAGAGCTTTCTAAGAATAAATAACAGGAGGTTCAGTCCAACTTGGAAGGGGAAAGAACAACACATTCTTCAAATTATACTTGTCTATATACCTTCGCAATTTCCATCAGAAGATAAATGTGACAGCTTCCAGACATTTTTGCTAATCTTGGCACCAGTCACACTGGAAAATATTCTTTGAACATTTTTCTCTATTTTGGCCTTTGGCCTTAGTCAGTCCTGTGGGAACTGAGTAATTTATATATAATAATATTGAGGTATATGAATTGTGTAGTTGAATGTCCCACACATCAAAATACAGTCCTCATCCTTGACAGTAATATTAGCGATCATGCCCAGAAAAAAAAAAAAAGGAAAGGAAAGCTACTTTGGAAAATACATCCAAGTATTTCTCTAGTATATCCAGCATTGCTCTGGGAAGTGCTCTCTCAGGAACAGCCACAGAGTATGTTCCTGGCCTTTTAATGACAGAGATTTTGTTTCTTTAACATTTAGTTAATGTAGGAGAGATTTCAAGATAATCAATTTTGCTACTTCCAGTAAAAAGGATGATTCATTGACTGAAAACTAACTAAAAGCCAATTTAAAGATAAGAGATCTTTATTTATTCTGTGAAGTTGACTTTCATCTTGCACACAGACAAAGACTGTGGAAAGCCAGGTTCTACTGAACTCCCCAACGAAACGATTGAGAAGGGGGCATTGGAGGTCTGTTTATTTCTCCATGGTTGCTAATCAATATATTTGTTAGTTATGAAATAATTATCTTGGTTTGGGGAATACAGATGTTTTTAGGAACTACTTCTTGTGGCTGAAAGATTTCTTCCCCTCTCTTTTCAGGAGCTGGAGATAGACAGCAGCGTGTTTGCAGGGGTTGACCTACTGATAGCCGTGGGCTCCATCATTATGATTCTTGGCTTTCTGGGATGCTGTGGTGCCATAAAGGAGAGCCGGTGCATGCTGATGTTGGTAGGAAAGAAAAACATTTGCGTATCTTTAACAGCCAAGAGCTACATTTGATCGATAAGGTCTTAGCAAGTAGAAGCAAATGAGGATGGGGACCTTTTTGTTTGACCGTAAGCTTGATTATAATCATGTGTTTTCCTTGCTTATCTTGTGCTTGAGCCCCTTCTGAATTCTAGCGCAGAAAAAATGATGGGAGGTCTCATCAGCTGGAAGGCAGGGTCCAGAGAGCCCCAAGCATGTCACTAGTTTTTTTGTAAAATCCAGTCATCTCCGAAGTTCCCTCCGCCAGTCGTCCACAAAACCTATCCCATTTAATTTCCTAAATTCCAAGTGGCTGCCTATGCTGGGCTCCTTAGAATGTCCTCCCTGTCCTCCTGCCTGACACCTATCACCTACACAGTGCCCATTGTGCCACTCCTCTGATGTATACCTGATTTCAGTTATTAGCTGAGCACACTGTCTCAAGCACCATCTCTTCTGCTTGCCAAAGAAGGAATAACTGAGTAGCTCTGGCTGGAATTTCTGTTCATTTTACCTACATGACTCTTCAAGCACATGAAAGCTTAACATTCACTTAGAGGAAATGATATCATCTTGGTCAAAAGTACTACAGTTTTCTCACCCTTTTTTTTCCTTCCTAGTTTTTTATTGGGCTGCTTCTGATCCTGATCCTCCAGGTCACAGGAGGTATTTTAGGAGCAGTGTACCGATCTCAGGTACAGTATTATTCTGTGTTTTCATTGATGTCTTCCCAAAGTTTTATTTCTACGCCAAAACTAATAAAATATTTGGACTTGCAGATCGAAACATCCTTTAGCAAGACTCTCCAGGAGAGTGTGAATTCATTGCAAAGTACTACAGAAGAATCTAAAGTGTTTCAAGAGAAGCTCCAGAAATTTCAGACAACGGTAATTAAAATGTAACAGAGGGCAGGGGTCATTGCTATCTATTCCATCTCTAATGTTTGTGCTTCATTTTGGGGCTACTTTGCCATAGATTTGAATTTCATTCCCTGGAGATGGGGAAGGGTCTGAATTAAATGCAAGTTAAATCTCTATACAAGGGGCTTCTGCTCTCTCGATGTGGCATGGGCATTCTGTGATGATTTCTCTGCACATTAGCATTTTTAAGAGCAAGGTACCGAGGACACACAACATGCGAGACTGACAGTTAGCTAAGGTCTTTCATGAAAAGACAGCCTGCTCCTTTATAACATCTTTCCTTCTGAACGGGCATTGCTCCTTCACTGTATCAACTGTCTAAGAACTAGCCAGGACTCTTCAGGCAAGATCACTGCAGGGATAAGAAAACTTCAGGAGTGTATTTCATTTGGAATATGCTATTGCAATGAAATTATTTAATACCACACTTTACTGTGTAAGTAACAGGAAAAAAGGATGATGAAAGGGAGGTTGGTTATCACTGCGCTAATACCTGTTTTTGCTTCCCCCACTTGCTGGGCCCCAGAAGGTAGGCACTTAGTGTTTCCTTGCTCCTGGATATCACACAGAGAGTACCCTTGAATCTCACTAATACTACTGATGGTGTAAACCCCTGCGCCTCCCACTAGTACCAAACCCCTGCCCCTCCCACTAGTACCTGTGTCTACACACAGAGAGAGCATGCTGTTATTCTTTTATTTTAGTTCCAATGGGTGATGCCTTCAATGGGCAGGATAAAGAATTCCTGTATTTTTAAAGGCTGCTGGTGTGAAAGGAAAGAAGCAAGAAACAATATTTGAGTGGCTTATATTACTTCCACTTCTCCTTCCCCATTCCACCTCCAGCCCTGTCCTCTGCTTCTGAGCCAGTTTATTTTTTCTGATATAATAAGCAGCTCCCTGGAGAGATTATCGAAGGGTGAGCAAAATGAAAAATCCCATAATTACTGTCTTAATTTTTAAATAGACCAGGATTGCTTTATTATGTCCCACGGCCTTTGCTTTTATACAGAATTATGTGAACATTTCCAGCTGCTTTTTAAAAGAGGGGGACCTCAAACCCAAGTCTGCACCCCTGAGCTTTAGTGGCTTGAATAAAGTGGAACATGAAGTGAAACTGCACCTGGTTTAGTTTTCACAAATCCCAAATGGAGCCAAGGCCCCCTCAGTCCATTCCTCATTTAAAGGGCTGACCATCATTCAAGGTGGTTATTTTTCTAGATTTCAGAGTTTTATATGCCTGAATTTTACATTTATAGCCTTGCTTTTCAGGGTGTGGATGCTATTGGAGCTGTTACTTACCTTCTGCAAGCATAACCTGTAGAAAGAAGGCTTGATTCTCAGAAAATGCTATACCCAGCTTTGTTCCATGTTCCAGTTCCATTCCAGCATTGACAATTACTAGCTTTATAGCATGTTAATGTTTTTGAGCACTATATACTGAAAATCTGGTCTTTTTTCTTTTTTTCTTCTTTTTTTATGCTTGAGCACTTACCTTCTTATAACTGATATAGAAATGTAAATGGTGTTTGTGACATACCAATTTAGGACAAGTTCCACACGTGAAAAGATGAAAGGAAGTTTCTCCTTCATTATTTCTTTCAGCTCCCTCTCCTTGAACTGCGAATAGCCATTTTTTTCCTCATCTCTCCATTTCCTCCTTGTAGAACCAGTGTTGTGGTTTGCTGAATGGACCTTCAGATTGGGGAAAAAATATTGGTAACAGTAAAACCTGTGAGTGTGAAGTGAAGAGCTCATCAGATCTCTGCACCTACTATCAAGGCAGATATGTTTATAAAAACGTAAGAAAAATACAATTTTCCACTCTTCTTTCCCCAGGGAGGTTTTAAACCAAGGTCGTCTTTGGTGACAGGCATAGCCAGCAGGTCTGTATCTTTCCAAAAAGGCAAAGTTTTGCCTTCTCTTCATTAACCAGAATTGCCCCTATGCCATCTGTTACAAAATTAATGTGCATACATAAAATATGCTGCTGCTTCCTTTTCCTGGGATGTCTCTATTTTAGCTGTGCAGCGCAGTACCCTTAGGACCTCAGCAGCCCGCATGGTCACTATGGATGAAAACTATTTGGTGTCAGGGTATGCCTCTGGGTCAGAGGAGCATGTCAGCTACCCTTTGTCTCTCATTCCTCCCTCAGAAGGTTATGTTCCCACCCAGGCTCATTCTGGTGGTAGACATACTGACTCAGAGGCTTTCAAAGCGCTAAGGGATATTGAAAAATGAACATATTAAATGAAAGACCTTTGGGGTTTTATAGTCCTTTAACAAAAAAAGCCACACTCACTTTGAAGGATCTGCTGGAAGGAAACCTTACATGTTGGTAGGCTTCATGGCAGCATACTCAAAGTGTAATTTCTATCAACTACAGACTTTTGAAAAGCTTGTGGCATTAATATAATAATAAGGCAAAAATGCCTGATGGCAGGCAACAAGAAAGCATACTCAGAAATTGGCAGATGGGCAGCAGAGGGCTCAGTTAATTAATTTGAAGATTTATCTGTCTCCTCATATGGAAATTAAGACTTTCTGCATGCAAGAAAAATATGGGGGGAAAAGTGGAAAACTAGCACAAAATAGCTGCATTTTTAGAATGCTGGTGGTACAAAGTGTGCCGGTCTGCATCTAGCACAAAGCAGATTTTAGCAAGCATCCATTCTGGTTGTATACTTTTCTGAATGCAGAGCCTCCTAGCCAGGTCCTGTCTGGGCACTAATTTCCTCCCTGTGCAGTCCCACAGAAGCAAACAGTGTTTTAAAGCAAGGGAACAGTCTGGTTAAATAGAGGATGCCAGAAGCCAATCTGGAAATAAGCTGTATACAGAGAGGCTGTTTTGGCCACAATTTAATGTCTTTTTGGCCTCAGGCAAACTCTCAAAGGACGCATGAGAAGCCATCAGTGAAATTGCTGCAGGTGCAAGATACTGTTCACATGAACACAGAGATTTCATGGTGGCGTTAGATTCTAGTAAAGACATTCAACTCTTGTTGATCCAGGAAAAAAGATTTGAAATTCAGGGCAGTTCTGAGTCAGCCTGAATGAAAGGGTTTTTAGAAGAAATGGAAGGAGGAGACCCATGTGCTTACTGTGAAGGAGGAAATACGGTGAAATAACTGTGTTTGGGGGAAGGTAGTCATAGTGTTGGAACAGTACCATAGTTGATGGATTTATGGCTTACTTGGCCTTCCCTACAGTCAGTAGTAAAAGGAGTATTGTCAATGCCTGGAGAAGATGTAGTCATTATAAGAACAGATGTATGCATTTATTAAAAAGGAGAGTAAGTCTGCATAGAACTTCAGATATGATCACTCTCTTCCTCCCAGCCCCAGTCTAAGATCACTAAACATTCGTCAGAACTAATTTTTAAGATAGGTTTTATACCTGAATGTTAGTTGAGCCTGATTCTAACAGTAAGCTTTGAAGTTTCAAAACCAAGGATCAGACTAGTGGAAAACTGAAGTTCTCTTTCAGATCTGCATTGGCTCTTTACTAGCAGCAAATGATTATCAAGTGAAAGCAAGAATAAATGCTTCTTTTCTTGTCAATTAAAATAACACAAACATTAGACATTACAGCTCTATGTTTTCATTTGAAATTGTACCTTTTTATAGTCAGCTACTAAATTCATATTCATATTTAGGAAGGCAAAAACTAGATATCTCCCTCAGAGTGCAAGGTACATACAGCTGTGTTCTTTGTGTTTGTTAGCAACAAGTCAGAATAAATTCAAGTAGAATTTCTTTAGCACAAAGAGAGAGATCATGAGAGGATCTATTTAAGAAGATGCATTCTGAATAACCTCAGGATAACATTGCTTGCCTATAATTCACCATTTTGTCTTATTTTTCAGCCTTGTGGAGATGTGATTATCAATTACCTTAAAGACCATCTGCTCATAATTATGGGGATTGCTTTTGGACTGGCCGTTATTGAGGTACCAGTACACACCATTAAAATATTTAGTAGCTGACAAGCAATATGCTCTACTTAGAAATACACTGGGAATAGGATTAAAACACCTGGCTTGCTCAATTAAGAGACAAGGGAAAACCACTTCTTACCTTAGCTATAATCTTACAGTTATTCCATATAAACAGTATACGGCTGCAGAGTGTCTAACTTCAGCTGGGATCAGACCACCCTGCTGCCTGTAAAAGTGTTTCACATGGGACTTTTCCTGCAAAGATTTAAAAGTCTGGAGCCAGGCTGTGCCTTGGCAATGAGCTTTGTTGAGAGAGGTGTGTGTGGATACTCAGCCCCAGGAAGACACAAGGCAGAATAACTGGTCTTTTCCTTATCTTTCCCTTCCTTGCTTGAGGAAAAAGTTATCTTATAAGAAAAGTTATCCCCTAGGCTTCAAATTCTTATCGCAGAGAAATTATGGCACAAAATTTTTATTCTGAGGCATAGTTTAGCTATCAATGATCAAGGATGAAGAAGTTGGGGCTGCTCAGCCTGGAGAAGAGAAGGCTGCATGGAGACCTCATAGCAGCCTTCCAGTACTGGAAGGGTGCCTATAGGGATGCTGGGAAGAGACTCTTCATTAGGGACTGTAGTGATAGTTCCACCCTAACTATTCTATGATTCTATGATTCTATGACAAGGGGTAACAGGTTAAAACAGGGGAAGTTTAGATTGGATATGAGGAAGAAGTTCTTTACTGTGAGGGTGGTGAGGCACTGGAATGGGTTGCCCAGGGAAGTTGTGAATGCTCCATCGCTGGCGGTGTCCAAGGCCAGGTTGGACAGAGCCTTGGGTGGCATGGTTTAGTGGGAGATGTCCCTGCCCATGGCAAGAGGGTTAGAACTAGATGATCTTAAGGTCCTTTCCAACCCTAACTATTCTATGATTCTATGATGCTTGAATGTGCCTGAGTGAACACCTGTGCTGCTCCGTATAGTCCTGTGTGTAAAAAATGCAGTGTATGTGAACTCTTTATTTTAGTTGCTTCATCATACACTGAAGAATAACATGCAAAATTTTCTCTGAAGAGTAAAACCAATGAGTTTATCCAGTCAGTGACTTGGTGAATGATAGGCTTTGGTTAGGAGAAAATGACAAAGAAGCAGGGGATTTCATCATGTTGCTTTCTTCAGTCATTTTCTTTCTTTTCACTATTCCCCTGTGGTTTCCCTCCTCGCCTGCCCCTGTTTGAGGGAAAAGCTGAAATGACGAAGACTGCTGTGCAGAGTTCAGTCTGTTATTCCAAGTGAAAGCTTCTTAACAACATTGGCAGAGGACGGCTCTTCATGGTAGAAGAGTGGGCAAGAGCCCCAACTCAAAAATACATTTCCAGGAAAATAATAGTAGGTGGGGAAATGTTATGCAGCTGCAGTACCGGGAGAGGACCGGCCACTGAGCTCTTGCGCAGCACAGGCTTCTTGTTATTCAAGGTGCTATATGTGGGAGGTCACCTATATGCAGACTTGTGGGGGGGAAATAGGTGAAATACACCTATATTAAAAGGCCTTTTAAAATATAAAAGAATTTTAAAATTGCATCTGTTTCCCAAAGTTAAGTTGTGAGTCTCTTTGCTCTAGTTACTGCAGTTACATGAGTTGCAACCTTTAGTTCACTGGCCAACATTCTTCCCTGTTCCCCAGTTGGCATTTTCTGTGGTGGCTGCCTCTCTCAATCATAAAAGGATTAGACAACAACATGAATAAACAATATGAGCCTCAGCTGGTACAAATTGTCAGCTGGCAATTTACACTTGGTAAACATTTAGCCTTTCCAAAGATACTGACATATAATGACTTCTCAAGTAATTGCAAATCAAAGGCCACATGCTTAGCCATCTCTCTGCTCTTGAACACCCCAGATAAAAAGAAGGGGACAAGGATTTGTGGGCTACAAATTGTTTCAGCTCACCCTATTAGTGGAAAATATACCAAGAAGAAGGGCACAAGTGAAAATGAGGGCACGGTATATCAGGGAAGCCCTGTCAACTTCTTTCAGCTGTGAGTCCATACCCTTCTCTTTGTGGTACCCCTGTGCTCCATATTCTCTCTACTGTCTTTTCCTTAAAGAAATTAATCATCCTGGTATTTTCATAAGTGTCAATTGGATACTTTCCACTTTTTGAGACACATTCACAGACTGGTTAATTTTAAATCTAGAAGGAAACTTTCTCATCATCTGATTTCACCAGCTGTCTGTGCCAGGCTGTGGAATTCCACGCAGTAATTCCCACTACAGAAAGTGACCCTACTGAAGTTTATATTTCAAGCAACAGTTTCTTTAATGGACTCAATGTTTCTATCCCAAATCTATTACCAATGTATACAAAATATTTGTTGCATGATCACTTGCCACTCAGAATTGTGGGGTATGTGGAGAGATGTACGCATGTATACATACATACGTGTATGCCTTTACACATATATTTGCATAAAAGAAAGTGACAGTGGAAAAGAAGAGAGATTTGAAATGGATAAAACCCTTAGAAAACACAATGAAATCAGAAAGTTCCTCCAACTGTATTAGAGATTGAAAAATCAAATTTTTGTCAAATTTTATTGAACTTTTCAGTGTTTGCTGCTCCACCGCAGCTAACAAACAACAGCATTGAAAACTCCCAGAGATGCAGGGTTCTCCATCCACAGAGGTGATCCATCCTTTAAACAAATAAAATATTTTTCATTTGAAATGTAATTCAAATGAAATGAATTTGAAATTCAAATGAAACGAATTCCATCATGTCCACAGCCTTACCTGTGGTGCATACTGATTTCATTAAAATGGTTATATTCTAGAGTCATGTTCTTCAAGAATTAGATTGGAAAAGGTCTTCTGCATAGCAGATTTAGCCTGCATGTAAATCCAAGACATTTGCAAACAAAATGTTCCCACTGGGTATCGTTTGCATCCTGAGATTTCCAGGACTGCCAAGTAATACCAAAAATGTCTTTGTTTTCCAGATTCTCGGTTTGGGGTTTTCTATGAGCCTCTACTGCCAGATCGGGAGAAAATGAAACTGTGGAAGTGTCAGAATCGTGTCACCAGCCAAATCAAAACCTTTGTAGATGGAAGGATGTTTGACTTGGCACATTCAGAGATACATATGCATGTCCCAGGCAGCTGTTCTGATGGAAACGGCAGCACATGGATGCTTCACAATTTGCAAAATGACCTCCTTATACTTTATAAGATTTAATGATGTGAATATGAATTTTTGTTTGGAGTAAACATCTTTGTTTATGTTTCTGAGGAGTTTATTTTGTCTGAAGGCAGCATCTAAGTCACCTTGAGATTCTGAGTTCACCATGCAGTGTGTCCACATGAGCTATGCCACCCATAGCAGTCACCAAAAACTATCTTGCAGTGGTTGAATGGTCCAGGGAATCACATGCCCTCAGGCTGCTTTGCAGTGAAGTAGCGTGTTTCCATTAGGAGTGTCACAGATTAGTTCGACACTCAATACTTTATATATGGTCAAGGGTTTGTTACTTGTGAGAAGCACAGGGACTAACTTTCAAATAAATAGGAAAGCCACATATCCCTTCAGAGACATCTAAATCAATATCCTGGCTGCTAAGTTGGTCACTCTCAGGCCCAAATGATGCTTAGATTGCATACTAGAGTTGAGTTTAGTGGCACGTGTTTTGCAGTTATGCAGCAAGGGTGAAATCCAAGCCCATGTGGAGGCAGGATGCACACAGAAGCCATGTGGGTGAGACTAGCATGGCTAAGACAAGCAGTGTACTCCCCAGCAGTGGGCGAACAACAGAGGTCATGGCTGGTAACACAGGAGCAGCAATATAAACCATACCTGCCTTGGGACTGACCAGTGCTTGCAAGTGTTGGGGCTCTGAGGCACAGACAGCCCTGACTGTCCCTGCCCAGCTTCCTGAGGCTCCCCCACCCTGCTCATGGTCCCCAACCCCATGTCAGTCCCTTTGGAATACGATGGCACAGCAAGGTCAGTGCCCAGCTCCCCACACGCATGCCCTGATTGGCCATGGGGTCCCACTGAGCTGGGCCCAACCATGGCACTATGTCCTGGCCTGGCCTCAGCCCATTCCATCCCCAGGATACCCAAGGTGAGAGTTGCCCCAGTGTCTCCAGCTACCCCTGGCTGGGGCTGTGGGAAGGGCCCTGGCTGTCACCCCTAGGGAATCCATGTGGTCCTGACCCCACGGAGCTGCTGGTCCAGGCACATCCCTGGCAGAAAGTAGATGTCATCAGTGTGCAGATTTTTTAAGGTACAAAGATGCCTAATGGTGCCCACAGGGATCTGCTGAGGTTTCCCACTGATGGCCTCAGCTGTGTGCTGGGGGCTTGTTGTTCCCACCAGTCCTGCAGGGCCCCATATTCATCTTTAGGAGCAACTTTAAACACCTTCAGACAGCTGCTCTTAAAGAGAAAACCATGTACCATGCTCTTCTGCTTTAAGACCCCTCAAACATCCATGACTGTCTCAAAGCATGCCCAGACTGCTCCCGTCTTACAAAACCATGCAAGTGTTGCTTATAAATAGATTAAAAGCTTTTCTTGAACAGAGACCTTTGCCTATACTGTATACTGGTAGGACTGGGTTCAGACAAATTTATCTGCAGCAACCATTTTCCTTTAAAACACATTCAGAGGAAAGGTTTCTGACCTGTTTCCCACCCTCTCCCTAGCACTCAGACCATTAGGCCAAGCTGTGAGGGCAGCCTTTGGAAATTCATGTATCTCCCAGGAAAGTCATCTAGCTACCAGACAGCTCTGGCACTTCCCCTTCCTTTTGCTGAACCTCAGAAACTGTGCCAGAAGAATTCAAACTTTGTTGGACCAGAGAAAAAGCATGACTCCAACCCAGCCATAATCACTGGAAGGAGGAATGCTGGCTTCTGGTTCCTTCTGCTCCCCAGACTGTTTTTTTTTCTGTGCATATCTTACCCATGATCTAAAATCCTGGGAGCTGAGATTAAATCATGCAGATCATGGGTTGGAAGCTGGACTCTTGGATCATCTCTACAGAAAAAATTGCGAGTGTAAGGGCAAAATGCAGAGACAGTTACATTTTCCTCTTCTTCCTTTTCCTTCCCATAAGAAGGAATGTTCTTCTCTTTGAACAAAGGACCAGAGGGTCTCCCATAGAGAGGAGGCTTATATCTTTAGATGCTTAATGGATGAACATGAACAGGAAACTGCAGCTTACCCTTGCTGCCAGAAGTAGTTACTTTCAAGTATTACTGCTATGGACTTGTGATAAGCATTTACACGAGATGATTGATACAATGTACACTGGCTTGGAGACCAGTCTGTTCCTGCATGCTACTCTGGGACAGGCAGATGTATGAAAGCAAGGTGTTAATATGTCTAAATTCTTGTTGTCTACCGCCTGGTCTGGATATAGCCCTCAAAATGCTCTCCTCTCGCATCAAAATAATGATGTATGATGCATTTGACTTTTTGTTAAAATTGTAGTGTCATTAAAATCAATAGCAAAATGTTGTCTGCAATGAAGAACATTGACACAAGAGTTTCATCTGGCTCTGAGGTGAATAGCTCTTCTGTGTCTTTATTTCCTAAAGTACTATGGAATAAAACTGAAGTACTATGTATGTTATCATGCCTGTTTAAATAGGACTGAACCAGTGAAGTAATTCGGACTATTACCTGCTTGCTGCTAAAATGGGTTTGCCTGTAAAACATGCTTATTGTCTTTGATGTTGCAAAACTTATTCCCTTAAAACATTCTGTAGCCTCCTGAAGTTTTCTCATCCATTTTTAAATAAAACAAAGAGAAATCTGTCTGGATGTTATTCATCCGGCCATACACAAGGCTCTACAACGTAGAAATACAGATCATATAAGCATGGAATGGTTTGGATTGGAAAGTTCATCTAGTCCACCCCTCCTGCCTTACATGAGCTACCTGTTTGGACTCCCCTTATAATCAATGAAGAGAAATAAGCGCATTTAGGATTTGAGCTATCCCATTCTAAAATAGATGTCCAAAGAGGTTAGATGAGTCATTTGCGTGGTGAAGCAGATAGGTGAAGCTTGAGTAATTGAATCTTACTCTACAGTACTGAACTTGGTAAAATCAGCACAAGCAGTGGTCAGTCAAGAAAGAGCATTACTATAATATTGCAAGAGGGTGCATTGATTATTCATTGTTTCATTGACCTTTTTGCTCAGTCATAATCCAGCCTGCTAACAAATGAGCTCTTCTTACTCTCTGGGCTGGTAGGATGAGATTTACCTGCTCTGTCCCGCTCAGAGCCATGATGCTGTAACAGAGATCCCAGCATCACTTCTTCATGGAGTCCTCTTGGTATTCTTATCAGAGAATGTTTTGAGTTAACAATTGACTCAAAGTAACAATGGGACATTTTTCTGGGCCCACATCCACTTTTTAATTATGACGTCTGGAAACTCTAAAATAGAATTGGACAATAATTCCATCTATAGAACAACAAAACAACAAAGGTTTTCTTTTGTGGGACGTCAGGGAAGATTGGTTTTGGTTTTTCACAACAATCTCCTCCAAGGTTATGTTCCTTTCAGTGTTACCCGGTGAAATCAAGCATATAGAGGAAAGACATACGCCCAAGATGTTAGTGCTTTGGAATACAAAGGGAGAAAAAGCATGTATCATTGTAATCTTAAACAGTATAAGAAAACAGTGGTAGGAAGAAAGACAATGCATCCCTGTCTACTAGGAGAGCTGAATACCAACCTAAACCCAAGTCTATTCAACACAAACTGGTTATCTATCATGTCTATTCAACACAAACTGGTTATCTATCATGTCAAAGCCAAAAAATTCCTTTTTGTTATTTTCAAGTCCTTTTTTTGAACTGAAAACTGACCCACAGTGTATTTTGCAAAATGCTGAGCCTGCTTGGGTTTCTTGGGGAGGTAGAAGGGTGATGTCATTCACCACTTGATATGGTTGAATCCTTTATCTATCTGAACTTGGACACTGGGGAAGGATGGGAAAATCATTCCTCTCCCTTTCTGTCCCAAATCCACTTACAAATTCTTTCTTGTCATAGAGAATAACAAGTCTCCACAGCAGTATCCCTTTACCCCTTGGTTTTATAAAATTTGCTCAAGCAGCCCAGAATTCTTTAAAAAACAGGAACCAGAGGAGTGGAAAAGGCATGAAGGAATAAGAAGCAAGAGAGGTCCTTAGGAAGTAGAAGGGATGAGACACATAATATTCTTTGTTCCCAGTCTGTGAAGAGCTCAAGTTTAGCTATTGTAACTCATCAGAGAGACTCCAGTTTCTTCAGCTGCATTAACCTGTGCAAGATTGGAAAAGACTGGCCCATTCCTTTAATGAAAACTAAATGAACTAAACTGTGCTAATGGATTTGGACATACAAGTTTATGGAAGAAACTGGTAAGAAAACCAGGTACTGCATATGGACAAACCCAAGTGCGGTCTTAGCCAGCTTCATAAACAGTCTGAAGGCATTTCAGCTTACCAGCACTTTACACTGCATGTCTGTGATCTTGCTAATGTGAGGAGGTTAATTAGTGGAGTGGGTTTCAGGGGTTGTGTTAAAAGGCCTGAAGTGGCAGTAGTTTCACATCTGCTATTAAATGAACATAATGTGTTTCTAAGCTGCTTCCAACTGTGCTTTTGTGGCATTTGTTATCTAAAAGATTTGTCAGATCAGCTAAACCCAAGTTAATATATTAATACCGACTTTTTTTGCTGTAATGCATTTTCTTGCTAAAGTTTCAGTTGAATAACTTCTCTGTAATACATCCTAAACTCTCATTCATTATATTCATGAATTAAAGCAGCAGCTATACTCTGACCCATTAAATATATCATTATTCAACTTGACATTATGTTCTTTATTATTGCAGTTAATTCAGACCAGAAAAGATCTTCTGTAGATTTGATCGTATTGGGAATGAGAAAGGAATTGAATGCACTTACTACTGTCTCTGCAAAAAAATGTCTTTTAGAATGTATTGAGTTTAATTTAAAAATATTTATCAAAACAAGTATCATTAAGGCTTAAGTATCATTGATTATCAGTATATTAAGATTAAGAACTACTCAGAAGTGGAGGTATAGAAATTACGGTTGGCTGTTGATCAGGGCCTCCATTATTTATTTCTCTTCCCTGCCTGGACAAATGTCTACTGCTTTAAATACAGTTGAGATCCTCTGGCACAGGATTAAAACAGACTTTCAATAAAGCAGTGACTGAGAAAACTGTTCGGTAAAAAGATCCTTTCCAACCCTAACTATTCTATGATTCTATGATTCCATGATACAGTGATGGTGTGAATAAGAATCAGACTGAACATATTACAGAAATATACCAGCACTGCATTACTGCATGGGGAGCAAATTACAATCACTTCTCCCATTACTGTAGCAAAGGAGTTGGAAGCGAGCTGCCTTAATACCTGGGCTATTGCACTTCTGTGTTTGTTTATTTATAGACAGGTAAACAGATGGTGCGGAGAGCAAGGATTATGTGACAACGAGGCTCAGAACATCAGAAAAGGCAATGAATAAGAATGACATACCTAATTGCAAATGGGAGAGGAAGTCAGGGAGCCAGAATGTGAATTACATGAACCGGAATGTGATTGGAGTGACAAGACAGAAGTTTATAACCCAACTGGATGGGAAGTATGATGGATCCCTGGGGCCTTTTGCAAACTGGTGAAGGACTGGACTGTTTGTCAGCACAAATGAGAAATTACAGACTACTGAACACAACAGAGTGTGCTGAAAGGGGAAGGAAATGAGGGCTTGTTTCATAGTGGTTGGATTTAAAAAATGTCCTCTGCTTTAGCAGACATTCCAGATTCAGAAAGGGTTTGTCACATTAAGCACAGGAAATTGTCTGTCACATACGGTTTTGAGTACTTCGATCTTGGTACAAAGTATCCAGATGTGCTATCCCTGATATGCTTAATACTGTAGCACAATTGCAATGAATTGCCTTCTCCCTGTGATTTAAGATTCTGCTCTCATTCTACACATGGGCTCTTACAGTGACATGGGGAACTTCCTTCTGTTACCTTTTTTGTATTATTATTTCTCAGTCTTTCAGCCAATGGAAAAAGGATTTGAATCAACAGAATAAAAAGGTCATTCTGGAGTACAGTGTGGTGAACTTGTTTAAACATAGGTTTTTAAATATATACACAAAGAGCTATATAAACCATCTGAGAAAAAGAAATGGCCTGTAGCCATAGCGTAAGAGATGTGCTACAGATGCAAAAAGTTGTGGAAAAAAGACTTCAAGAGCAGGGTTTCAGAGTTGAAGTTGGCTCTGATTCAAATATTCCTGAAAGGCTAACTTTTTTTGAATGGTAGCGACCATAAGTTGATGTTAATAATGCAAGTCAATTTTAATAATATGTTGCTCTAACTGCAGTAACCACAACAATGTTATGTAAAAGGAAAAACTGCTGTGGATTTCATGCTGGTGTGGATAATTTTGTGAGCAGGTGGAATGGATTTTATATCTTCCAAGAGGGACACAATGCATTTCTGGTCATATGGCAGCCATTCCTGAAGCTTGAAATGATAGGCGATATAGTCGATATGAACATTCTGTGGATCTTGCAGATCTATGCCCTGAATTTATGCCTGTTGCCTGATGGCTATCACTCTAAGTTATACTGGAATAGAAATGTATTAGAAAGCCTGGAACTATGTAGGCAGAGATTAAAAATATCTACTAAGAGATGGAAACAGAAATGAATATTGACAGTTACTCGAGAATTGCAAGCCACCAGACTCAATATCTAGAGGATATTTCACAGGGGAGCACAGTTCATGTACTGCTGTGTATTATGGACCATGACCGTCACATCACATACATGCTAGTATCTCCAAACAGAGAAAATATAGAGGTTCTCAGACCTGTTCTGGACTTCAGTGGATCTATTTATCAAATAAAGATTGCACAAATTAGGTGGGATTCAGTCACTTAATGAAGCATTTAGTGCCTTTTAGACTGCTAAGGTCTTCTGCTTGGGCTCCAGCTGCTACTTGATGAGACCATGTGTATCCTTTTGGCTCCTGTGTCATATCTGCCAGCCCTCCATGGATTTTTACTTCACCTTAGCAGAGCTAAAGTGAGACAATTTACTTTAAGTCTCTTGATTTACTCTCTTGGTCACTAGAAAAGGATTTGTGATCACTCAGCTGCCAGTTACTTGGGTTATTGCAACAGACTGCTTAGAGAGTAAAATTAGAAGTCTAGAAAAGTTTGGGTTATGCTGGTAACAGAATGATTGTGTCAAAACACTGCAATGAGTTAGATATCCAGGTAACATGTCAGGAATGCTGATGGGGCTACATTGACTTCACACCATGCTGGAAAGAAGAGCACAGTACATAGTCTGTGTTCTGAAGCAAGTGACCCAGCTGGGATACAGAGAAACACACAAACGCTCTTGTGGATCTTGCAGACTTAGTGACCTATTCACACGAAGATGTGAAGGGGAATCAGCAAAGCCACAGGCATTATGACTAAATTGATTTCATAGGCAGCAGAAAGAGAACGAAGGCTGCAAGCAAGGGAATAACTAAAATATTTTAAGGCTGCAAAGTACAATTTAGCTGCACTTTCTATTTTGAGACTTTATCATGCACCTGGGAGCAAAATTATGTTGGCATGGAAAATGCTGGGCAGTTTGAAACCGAGGTGATAGAAGCAAGCAAGGAAGCAAGGGCTACCTAACTAATGTTCATAGGTTGTCCTGAGGCTTGTCCATATGTCAAGAAAAGTTTCCTCCAACATTAGAGCTGTAGCACACATGGAAAATTTGTGACCCCGGGCTTTTACTTTCCATTGGTTCTCCAGGGTATGTGTATTGCATACATTTTTTATGTGGTATGTGCCTTATCACTCTAACAAATATAATGCTGTTGCTACGCACTTTGCAGGGCTTAGGAGGTCTCCTGTAGCCTAGAGTGTGACAAATTCTAAAAGGGATATACAGTTGTTAGGGCCCGGATATACAGTTGTTAGGGCCCAGATATACTGGAAAAGGGTGCAAGTTGTCACTAGAGATGGGGGTTACAGTGGTCTCCATGCCAGCAGCCTGCTGTCAGGCACGAGATACAGCTCAGAACCTGAGCCACACTTCAAAGCTTAGCATCTGCCTGCAGACAAGAAATGGCCACCCCACTGGAGTATGGACTAGCACTGTGCATGGAAAATAAGCAGAACTAAGATTTAAGTACTCTGGGTGGCATGTGGGGTGGTAGCAGACAAGGTGGATCTACAGAACAACAGTGAATAATAAGACAGCAGCATCCTGTCACTTATTTTTTAACCATATGTCCTTAGTTGGTTCAGAAACTGCAGAATTCTGCAGAGGATGGTACCTGTCAATTGCAAACATTTAAACTACTAAACCAACAATGCTGGTTTCTTGGGAATGTATCTATTTTTTTAAACAGAAATTGAAGAGTATCAGGCTGGTGGCCAGACAGCATTCACAGCAGAAATCCATGTTAAGCAGATACAGTGGAGGTGTGCAAGCTCAGAGCAGCAACAAAGATCACCACATCAAGATCTTAGGGAAAAGAAAACTGTTTTGTCCTATTTACCCTCATTTAGATTAAGGAACCGTTGAGACTCAACAGTTTGAAAAATGCAGTTAGTGTTTAGAACAACAGTGCTGTGCCATTTGTGGAATAATAATGTCCTCTTTAACACAGAAAATCTCATTCACCCAGGAGACGAAATGGGGCCAAATTCTCATCTGATGTCAATCAGCATGTGTTTGGTGGAGCAATACCAATTTACTTCTGCTGAAGGCTTTGGCCTTCTGTCTCACAGCTCAAAGAAATTAAGCTGCCTTCCAAGTCTTCTGACTGAAGCCGTGTGCAGTTTAAATCTTGTTGCAAAAAGCCTGTTCAGATATGTTTTTCCTTGCTGTTTCAAATAATTTTGCACATTCATCATATGAGTTTAATGGAATATGTCTAATTTTCATCAAACCATGGAAAACCAAAAAATGCTCGTAGGCTTACGCCAATGACCCATTTTGCTGAAAAAATAGCAATGCATTTAAGCTAAATTTACTTTGCAGAAATGGCTTCTCTTTATTTAATTTTTTTTTTTTTAAGATTTGTAATGAAATATGAAGCAAGTAAACGTATGAGCCATTTTACACCTTATTAATAACAATTTGACAGCCCTGCTTTGAAGGTCTTTTCAAAATAACGTGAAAATCCAAGAAAATTATGATAGAATCTTAGACTCATAGAATGGTTTGGATTGGAAGGGACCTTAAAGATCATCTAGTCCAACACCGCTGCCATGGGCAGAGACACCTTCCACTGGATGAGGTTGCTCAAGGCTGAATCCAGCCTGGCCTTGAACACATCGGGGGGGGGGGGGGGGGGGCATTAAGTCAGTATAATTTTAAATTACAAAGGCACCCTTTTTTATATTATCTTTGTTTTGATCTTGGTCATATTCTAAGTGGCCTGTCTTTATTTTGGAAAACACTGTAAATTCATAGATAAAGATATACTTTTGCCCTGGTTGAAAATAACATTTTCCTGTATTACTTTAAGACCTCATCTCATTATCTCATCTCACAAATTAGGTAGGTGCTCCTACAAAACAGGAAAATTATAGGAATTACCATTTTCCATGTTACATAGTGAGAACATACTACACAAACGTTAACAGCAGCTGAGGAGTGTTGTATACTTCCTCCTGCTGTGATTAGGCTTTGCAGTTATTTTGCATACCTCTGCCATCACTAGATTTAACTTTTAATTAAGTCAGGTACTGGGAAAATTTATGCATTCACTTCCTTTTTTATTTGGTATAGTAGCCTTAAAAATCCCGCAGTCTTTCACGTGTATGGATCTCACTTGCAACTGCCTGCTCTTTGGGTGGTGAATCCACCTAGAAGGTGAATATTGCTAAAGAAAAATAAGCACGATCTGTGGGGAGCTTACAGGAGAAACAAAGGGCCTGAGAGGGGCCGATCAATTCCTTTGCTGAGGAGGACCTACCCATGAAAAGGCTGAAAGTCCCAGCAACAGGAGGTTTTGAGGGGAACGAGTCAGGTCCCCTCTGGTGACACTGAACTGGGACTCTAAACATCAAAGATCTCCCTAGAAGGAAAGGAGCAAGAAATGGTGCCAGTAGTTTGGAGATACTGACATACTGGAACATGAAGTGGTTTGCTGGCTCCTTTGACAGAGGGGAATGTAAGGTGGGGAACAAACATCTTGGAGCAGGTCTACCTAAAGCTTCCTCAGATTTAAATTTTGTTGCACCTCCATCACCTTTCCTTGCAGCCCTCATAGTCATGGTAGGAAACCTCCTTGCAATCTGGGTTCAGAGCAGCCCTGCTATTAGAACATGTGATCCCAAGCATCTCACTGTGTCACTTGTGATTGTTACCATGGATGTGAAGAGGGGAAAAGCCACAGGAGGTGAGGACATGGTGAACTGTGGTGCTGGCTGGGCTGAGCAGGATCTGACGGCATGTCTAAAGGAATCAGCCCTCACAGGGAGGAAAGCAGACAGTGTTCCCCAAAGGAACTACACAAGATGACTGAAAGAAACCATTTCCCAGCAGATCTTGTCTATGCTAAGGCTCTGCTGGCATGACTGTGTCAGCAAGTCTGGAAACTCCTAATTGCAGCACAGCTTCAGCGGCCAAAAGTCAGCCCAGATCAGGCCTCAGAAAAGGCCAGGACATTCTGATGCATTATTTCCAGTGCAGGTCCCACTAGATTAGGATGTGTTTTTCATTTGAAGTTGAGCTACTCGACCCCAATTCCCTCCAAACAAACAAACAACTGAACAAGCGAGCAAACAGCCCCATGGGAGGATGGCTTTTCCAAGTGCAGGGGGGAGCAGAGTGGGGTGGGGACCGACTGGCTCCGAGTGCGGGTGCTGGGGTTGTTTTCCCCTGTAACTGTCATCCTGTTTGTCATTGTTACCAGGGGTTTACAAACTGAAAGCGAACATCTGGTCTGGTTTAATACCAACAGGAATGAAAACTGGATATTGATTTTGATATGATAGTAAAGAGGTCTGATAGCGCTCACGCTGACAGAGCCACCACACCATTTACGATCATTAAAACTAAATTGGTTTTCATAAAACCCTTGCAAGATCATATTAGGGCTGACAATTAAGACTATAATGCAGCCTAGCCTGCTGAGGAGCAGTAAATTTTCCTGGAATTTGGTCAGTTGGTTACACTGATTTTATATTAAGTCAGAGAAAATTTTGGTCATGTAAAGGCAAAAGCAGTTTAAATCTGTTTCATACGTTGCAGCATGGTCTTACTGATTAAAAATACCTGGGCCTCTTCCAAACTTGTCGTCATATTGGCTACACGACTGTTATAAGCAAACCCCCGCAAACTGAAATATCTGAAAGTTCAAAGCTTGTTTAACTTGAGAGTGCTTGTAAAAGGGGAAAAATGCCATTTCTGCATGGAATAATGGCTTGTAACTTTTCCAGCATTATTTTTTCATTAATATCACCTGAATCTGATATGCATGTTCCACAGCAGACTCTAAATAAGAAATCTGGTACCTTTTGGCCTGTTGTTCCTGTACCATCTGGCTAACAGGTACTGTACTGTTCTTGCAGTGTGACGCACCAAATAAAAAAGTCAGGTCTTTTTAAAGCCACAATAAATTTCCCAAATGAGTTTGTGTGAAATGTTAAAAAGCAGAAGATAGAGGTTTTGGGTTACATTGCCTCTAATTTGAAAGGGGGATAAGTGGAGCCAGGTGGGCTACTTAGCCAATACCTCCCTGTTCCAGCTTTTTGAATCTGTGAACATTACACCCGGATACAGATGGAAATTGGAAACAATAAATGATTATTACAGAGACTTTATCATCCTGTAACTTGCGCACAAAAGATGAGCCACTCTCAGGGACCCTTTGATACATGCTGCTTAGGCATGTATCAGGACAGATGTATGGGAGTAGGAATGTGCCATGTATCAAGTGAGAGGAATAAGATTTCTTAATTCCACTGTGACAAGCACAAGGATCTTTTTACAAATGAACCTCCTCTTTTCAGCATTAATCCAGTTTCTTTCTGATGTCTCTTTCCTTTTTTTTTTTTTTTTGGTTGAGATGAGCATCCGCCCATTCCAGAAATCTGCTACTCCACAGCTGGAAATGGGGGATGGTAAAAGTAGTATATTATGAAAAGGGGCTAACAATATCTTATGAGTTATATGTACAAGACATAAAGGTAAGCTCCGACTGTTGAGTTCTCCACTCCCACTGGTCACTTCTGATTTATAAGTCTGTATTCTCATCAACGTTCAAAAAGCAACGCTTCAGGACAACTGCAAATGAAGCCAGATCAGAAATTACTCAATGGCATATTTCTTTGTTGACTAGTCCTAATCAAAACTTTCCACATGGATGGCCTGAGTTTGCTGGGGAATGCATGGGAAGTAGAAATATTTCCATCACAAAATGTCTAGCTTGCTTTCAACTTGCTCGGCAGAGGCCAACTACCCTGTTCCCTGGAGTCTCTGCTGGTGATCCCCTACCAGCTCTTGGGAGCAGAGGCTGAAGGAAAACTGAGGCTCTGGGGGCTTTGACAGCAGCTCAGCCCTGATCCATCTCAACCTCAGGTGAGCCAAATCCCGCTGCAGAAGTTTTTCCCATTAATAAGGAAGGCAGCCTGGACATGCTCAGGCACTTTGCAGAGCTGGGCAGTGGGGCTGCTGTGGTGTCCAGGGCTTTCCTTTGGAAGTCCTGAGTTGGTGACAAAATGGATGCTGAGACATGAAAATCCTGAGCAGCATGGCATGAGCTTCTCTGCACGTCTCTACAACCAGCTGACAGGCTCTACCTTTTGGATGGGAGACCACCACTGCCAGTGCGAGTCTTAATAAAGCTTGTAAGCACTGGGCAGGTCTTTGTACAGTTGCCTCTGTGTGAAGAAGTTTTCTATTTCCATTTGATTTAAGGCAAGTACACCAAGGGGCTGCGCATTGTGATGCTCAGCACTGCCAGGTCAGGGGCTGGGGTGAAGAGTAATACAGAAACCCAAGAGTCAGCTGTACCCTGAGTGGAGCATGAGGGCTCTAAGGGCATGGATGCCCATTGTCCATGCCCCACAGGCAGGCAGACTGGCACCCTGCTGAGACAGGGGTTGGTGAAGCATCCACCTCACTCCTGCATGGAGATCCTGCCTGTATAGCTGG
This sequence comes from Amazona ochrocephala, assembly GCA_039720435.1. Taxonomy (NCBI): domain Eukaryota; kingdom Metazoa; phylum Chordata; class Aves; order Psittaciformes; family Psittacidae; genus Amazona; species Amazona ochrocephala. Next base: position 41,082,397 of record CM077880.1, on the reverse strand, counting down.
GATTCACAGCTCTCCTCAGGAGCCTAAAACACTCTTCTATTACATGGGACATATTTTACTGTCTTATAGTATTTCAAGGCTTTCTCAAGGTTTACTGAACAAAGTGCATGCACTTTGGGTTAGAAAGGAGAGGACAGAGGAATCACAATGCTGGATTAGTTATTAAATTTGCTCATGGCTTTTTTCTGCCTCTCAACCTCACACTTTACCATTTTGCCATTGCGTTGTGTTGTCAGCCTTTTTTCCTTCACAATGGTCAGCTCACTTCAGCTCTTTGCAAAGTGTCGCCAAACTCTGAAACACAGTAATTAATTAAAATGCAGAAAGAAAGTGTAGTGATGGGAATAATATAATTCTTACCCATTTTCTGGTCATTTTTTCTTTTAAGGAAAACAAAACAAGCTGGAACAGCAGGACTGCATTTAAAACAAAAGCTTCTTCCAAAATACCTCCATGTTTAAGAATGGGAAATTATTCCTTGCGATTGGATCAAATCAGGGTATTCCACAAGATGTAAGACTTAGCTCAGGAGGAACCACTGGAAAAAAGTGAAATGGAAAACTAACACCATCTATATTTATAAGGGAAAAAATGAAACTTCGCAGATCTGATCTTCATTGTACGAGAAATCAGAAAGCATTTTCAACATTTATATTCATTCTGAATTAGTGGAAATGCCACAAGGATGTTAACTTTTGGCCTAGCACAGCAAATGCCAGTTTCATAACAGCTGTACATGTTAACATGCTTGTTCCCTTTGGGGTATTTGTATGTCTTACCAACTTAAATAGCTCCACTTCTTATAAACTAGTACACAAACGTCTAACAGATGTACAAGTTCACATGAGAAGGAATAAAAAATGTACAAACCCCATCACTCTTTCACAACTAATCTGCTTTAATGTAGGAAACAGCCCACTTGTGCTTCCTTCACTACAAATGCTTTCTTACTCTGTGAGATCTCTGAATCCCAGACTACTCTTTGTTCTTTCATATTTGAAATAGCTGTTGGACTTTTAGAAACACTCCTTCAGTCTTTTTTAATTGTCATGAGACCCAGTACTCTGAACAAGTATAAATAAATTTCTGTAAGAGCTCTGAGATGGATTTACCAGGAGAACTGAAATCTCCCTTATATAACAGCAGACAAGCTATGACCCTGAATGGTCTTTTCCTTCCCTTATCCACAATCATGCAGCATCCATCTCTGTAGAGTCTGATTTTCACTTACTTGGCACATTAGCCTGCATCTAAAAGTTTTGATCTCGTGGTTCTCCTTCTTCCTGGTTCCTCTCCTTTAGTGACTTTGGGCCAGAGCTGATGCTTCTTTCTCCTACCTCCTGTTTGCCATGTCCCTTCTCCAGGGAAGGAACTGGTCTTACATGCACATTTAGGATGTTCCTTTGTCCCATGGCATGGTCCTGCAAAGACATGGCTTAAGCAAGATGTATCTGAACAAGCACAGGCAGTGCAACACAGAGATCTTTGCAAGAAAAAACAGCCTTCAGTTTTAACTTAAGATAAATTTCTCCTCAGAAGTACAGACTCTCTGAACTCAGTCTCTCTGAACTGCCATATGAATTGAGCTTTAGTGCTTCTGTTTTCCAAGGTAGTTTGCTTATGGTCAGGGCAGATTATTTGCATCAGCAGGACTGATCAGCCATCCAAGTGAGTTTCTCCCTCCAACTATTACGCAGAGTATATGCTCTTTTGTGCTGAATGACACCAAAAATAATTTTTGTGTTATTAGGCAACCATGTATTTTCTGAAAGAAAGGAGAGGAAAACACTTCTAGACCAATTATTAGTCCATGTTTGCAGGAGGGTGAATGAGGAATACTTCCCTGTCACTTTGGAAGACACCTCAGTGAAGTGCGGAGCATCCGTTACCTTTAGCACCATCAAGTTTAATGAGATGTTAAATGACTGCTGTATCCTTAACAGTGCTGTGGATCTTGCCAGTTCACTGGCACCAGTGAGACCTAGATTGACTGAGATTTTCCCCCACGCTCTTTACTCTAGATCCTGCCTATGGCTTTTAGGTTAGCTCTTCTCCTTCATCAAGAGAATCAATAAACAAGCTGGTAAACCTGTCCTCTGCATTGTCAAAGTGTAAAGTTATGCCACATCTGTACTTTCTTCTTCCTTTTGTTTTTCAATAATCTATTTGGTTTGTTTGTTCAAGTTAATGGAAATAGTATGTTATTGTTATGTAGTTATGCCAGAACACTTCACCAGAAATTTCATGAATGTTTTCTGGTGCATTGCCCGGTTTCATGTGGTTTCACTTTTTCCTTCATATAGAAGAAAGGCACATGGAAGATAAAGATCTTATCATTAATGCAACCAGAAAAAGCTCTGGGAAGATTCCCTTAAACAGCAAAAAAGGAGTTAATGAAATGTCAAGTACAAATGAATTATTGTCTGGCTGGTTAACGGTAAAGCTTTAAGGTCTTGGTCGCAGCTTTTATTTGCAACGGTAAGCATTTGTTCTTACCAGGAGTCCAGCCAACTTTTTGGGGGACCATTTGTACGAGAAAGAGCACATTACCACACAGAGAGGTCTCCCCACCTAACATTCGCAGCTTCATAAAGTTTCAAAATTGTCTTTTGCTCTTAGTAGCATTCCTCTTGGGCTAAAGAGTTTCCATACAATTAAAAGGAGAGGGGTCTCTGCCTCCAGAGAGTTCACAGCTGAAGGTCAAAAAAACCAACGGGAATCAACAAAGGGCTCTTTTGTGCAAATCAGCAGGATGCTACCAAGAAGCATTGCACTAGGCTGCCTTTTACGATGTCTCTGACTTGTCCTGTTAGTACAAAGAGGTTATTTTCCCAGAACACCTCCATTGTCTGTGCTGCTTTTCTAGATGGCATTTAAGTTCTAGAACTGTAAGAAAACAAATTTTAAGAAGATAAACTACCAAACTGTAGTTTATTCATATAGATAGTGCAGGATTTTAGTGCAATCGACTTGCAAGGAGGACTATGAGTGTAAGGGTAGAATTTCTCCCTTTGATGGTAAATATATCTAATAATTGAATTTTAAAGCCTGAAATCTGATAAATCAGTCCTATACCCCATTTTTGCATCCTGGCTGTGCACACCTATTGAAGTTCAGGGCTGTGGAACTGCCCGGATATTTTTTAGCAACAAGATATTCCTCATTTCTGATTCCTCTGCTGTTCATATTAAAGTTGGTGGAAAGCTCTCTTTGATTTTGTTCAAGTGGGATCAAGCTCTCAAACATAATTTAAGACCTCAGCCAGTTCCCACTGCGGCAACCAAGCCCAACTGCTAACAGCTAGAGTTGCGCATGCAGTTTGCCAAATGGAAGGAAAACAGGCTGAAAGAAGCATAAATATAAGGGGTACTGAAAATAAATTTATTGGAAATGAACACTGAATCTGAATGAAAATCTGAACTGCTTCCAAATCAGGTTCAAAGAACTGATGCAGCAGAAAAGGCATTCTTATCCAGTATTATGTCCCTTACCTTAGATAAACTAACGTATCAATGAAGTATAGCACAGTTACATAGTTTTCTCTGATGCATCTGCCAAACATCTATACGTGCAAATGAATTCACAGAACCTGGATTGATTTCAGAGGCAGGGATGTAGACATCTAATTTCTCAAGTCAAAGTAATGTAATCCTCTTCGTAGCTGGATAATTTTTACCCCTCTGGTTTCATATATAGTGGTGCAAATTTCCCCAAGACTAGCCACAGCTGTGTGGAATTGGGTGATAAGGCACATTTGCCTTGCTGAGCCATGTGCTGGTGGGTATGATGCCAGCCTTATAGCACAGTTTCTGAATATGGGTTCCAGGTTACACTGTTGGGCCACAGACTCTCACCTGCTTTAGGACAGCCCAGGCCTGATCAGTTTAGTAGATTAAAGATCAAGCAGACCAGATAGATCTGACATTTAATTACAAGAAAATTGAGCACAGTAAAAGGAAAGAAGAGTCTCACATGGCAAGACAGTGAGTGATGGTAAACTGCCCTGTGTTATCTGTCAGTCCTACCCACCATAAGCCCTCATCCTCTTCCTACCCAGTGCTTTTCTGCTCACCTTTTCAACCCCACTCTTTCACCATTTTTCAGTCTGCAGGTCTCTAGATTCCTTCTTGCTCCAACCTCCTCCACTCCTTCACATCTGCAAATGTTCCTCACCCATATTTCCAAGCCTCCTTGTGCCTGGTCTACCACTGCCCATGCATGTCCCTGGCTAAAGCCCAGATTGTTTTCAGGATGATGCTGATCATGTCCTATACCTTCCCTAGGCTTGTTCCATCCACACTGAAGTCTCCATACATCACTGCCATCCCATTCTCACCATGTCAGCTCCCTGCATGATTGTCCCTGAAGCAATGTTTTATGTGACTGAAGTGACTTTTAAGAACCTGGTCACAGGCTTCCACCATGGTCACAGCCTTCCAGAGCTGCACGATGAGGGTACAAAAGGTGGGAAAGAAGGATGTTTAGCCTGAGATCATGAACTACAAAATATCATGGTGTTGCTCTCCCAACATGCAAGGTACACGTTTCATGGGGGAACAACATGAAGTAGGAGCCAGTTACAAGGGTGTTCAGTACTTGAGACTTGACCAGTCCACCAGCAAAGAGCTAGCAGTTGTTCACCCAGCTTACAATAAATATAACAAAGTCCAGGACACTTGGAGTTGGGAGAACCAAATATGGCGCTTATAGTCCTTTGGGGGGTGGTGTCACATAGTAAATTCAATTCTGTGAATTTCCTCTCACACATACAGACACATTATTTAAAACAACACGTTTGTCTTGTCCTCTTCCTCCCACATTTTCCACCTCTTCCTCCACCAGTAGAGGTACAACAACAAAACAGATTTGCTTTTTTTGCTCTTGGAAAGCTGGGCTGCACATTAGTAACTTCCCTTTTGAAATCTAAACTGAAAAATTATGTGCACTAGCAGACCATATTGTGCTCTTATTCTTGAAGTCCAGCTCCCATTGGGTACCTATACAGCTTAAAAAGTAGTGATAGGATATACAGCTGGACAGAGTATTTCCAGTGGAGCCACTTTCCACTGGACAGTGACGTTTTGGTGGAATGTGTTGATTCTGTAAGAATTTGCACTGGGAGCCAGTCTGGTAAGCAGATGGGTGGCCAGAACCACAAAAAGCAATTTTTTAAACAAAATTCTTTTTTTTTTTTTTTTTGTCTTTTTGACTTTTCCTTCTAATTTGAAATAAAAAAATAAATAAATCTGGAAATGGTAATTTTTCTGTGGAGCAGGAATTCCTAAGCCTTAACCAAAAAAGAAACTATTTGTTTATTTTTCCATTTGGCTCTTCCTCTCTGTTTCTCTGGCTTCTCTCAGCCTCCCTTCCCACTCCCCCTTCTTTGTTCCTTCTGCTCATTTTTCCCCTTTCACCTCTTCCTTTCTCAGATGAATTGTTCTCTCACTCCTGGCTTTGCAATCTATTTCACAGCTGATCCTTTGCTGACCGTGAACTCAATAACACTGAAGGTGAACTTTCATACTCATGTCAATTCAGAGAATTACGGTAGACAGGTTTGCCCCTCTCTGTGCAGTAAGTAAGGTTAATGTATACACTTCCCCTCTGCTTTATATTCTCCTCGCTTTTATTAACTTACAGTTTTGTTTTAAAACCCTGATCCATATCTAAACATAACCTCATGTGAACTGCCTGGCCACCACCACCACCACCTTGCCCTAGCCTAGCTCCCCACTTTGAGTAGCAGAATTGCTGTTTGAAACAAGACTTTGAATTGGAAATTACTTCAGTGTTCAGTGCAGTACCTTCAGTAATGTAGCTCACTAATGGAGTTCCTGCTATAGGCACCTTTTTCCTCTCAGCCTGAGAAAAGTTTTACCTCCCTTATTAGTTTCACCAGCAGTAGCACAAGTTGTTTTAATATTCTGTGCTGCCTGTAACATATTGCAGATGTACCTGTGTGACATGGTCTCTCGTTACTGGAATGCAATAAAAAGAAAACAAGCTTTTCAAGAGGAAAGAAGGTAAAAGAAAAAAGTTAACTCAGTTTGGGCTTGAAATTCCCCAGATTTTTATACTAACATTAACATTTTATAATACGGCTATTAAATTACCCATAGCAGCGCATTTAAAAGGGCTTCGGGCTAAATTCCATATCCTTTCCTTTACTGAGTCCCTGTATCTGTTCTTGAAGCAGTAATAGATCTTGCCTGACTAAGGCAAAAGAGTAGCATTTGCAAAAGCATGGCAGTGATTCTAGGACCTATTTCCTGAAATTTTGAAGCCCAAGAATATGCTTGTGTCATGCCACAGGGAACGATGAGGAGACACCTGACAACAGATATCACACAGTTTCAGCAGCAGCAGAAACGGGGGAATCTCATCTGTGCTGTCCCCCAGGTTAGGGCAAAGCATTTCAGCTCAGCTGCACCTTGCTGACTTGGCTGCAGTGTGCTGGAAACTGGGGCTGGTGTTTCCACACATCTCTGCGCCGTAGCTTGAGAGCACTATTTTTGTTATCTCTGCACTGTGTTTCCTTGTGTGGTGTAAATCTACTGGTTTTAATTGGGACTCAGGCTCCTAAATTAACTGATAAATTGAAGAATGTGCAGGGAAAACAAGAGGGCCAAGTTCTTTCCCCTGAAGGAAAGCCCTCATCTGGTGTAGATCTGACACACTGTGCCTCCTCTCATTAACCACACAGTGTATTAGGATATTTCAAATTAGGCAAGATATGTCCATGAACTGGTTGTCCCTAAAGGGAGAGTGCCAAGTGATCCAACAGTATAGCAACCTGCTAATTTGAGCTATGTTAGAGGTAGCACAGAAGTCAAATTATCTGTGTGCACGTTTTCGATGCACCCATTGCCATCTCTGAAGGGCTTTTATTTCAACTGAGCAGGCAGATGAACTCATTCTCATGTTCTAAAAGCACCTTCAAATTGCTTGCATGCATAAGTAAAGGTCTTCAGCTTGTAACTTGAAGCCAGTACAAGCATTTTAATTTGTTTTAATTCACTGCCTCTGTGAAATGAGACCAAGGCAGAACGTCCCTCTCTCCCTCTGAACAGCACAGAACTGTGCCAGTGCATTTCTGAGGGCAAGCTGTGTTATTTCACACCAATACACTTCAAGTTCTGCAATAGTTTCTTGCAAACACTGATTTTTCCTCAAGATTTGTGTTTTCAAGTGTAGTGTGTATAGGTGATCTCTTCCAGTTTGAATGCTCTTATTAACAATTGACAACGGAGATAGAAATAGGAATGATTGCTTAGCATGATAACACCATCTGCATCATAGAATCACAGAATGTTTTGGGTTGTAAGGAGCCTTAAAGATCATGTATTTCCCATTCCCCTGCCATGAGTAGGGACACCTTCCACTAGACCAGGTTGTTCAAAGCCCCATCCAACCTGGCCTTGAACACTGCCAGGGATGGGGCAGCCACAGCTTCTCTGGGCAACCTGTGCCAGTGTCTGTCTCACCACCTTCATAGTGAAGAACTTCTTCCTAGCATCTAATCTAAATCTACCCCCTTTCAGTTTAAAGCCATTCCCCCTTGTCCTGTCACTACATGCCCTTGTAAGAACTCCAGGTCAGTATAGCCTGGGATTACGATTTGCATTTGCATAAATCCATGAGTTAGGTGATCTAAACCTATGGGAAAAAAAACCCCTGTGTTTGATCCTCTGCTGCTCGAGAGATAAGCAGTGAGAAAGAAACCGGGTTATCGTAGTGGGAAAAAAAAGCCATTGAGCAGTTGTCTGTCATGGGCTAGATCACAGATCTGGTATAATTTGGCAAAGCTTTGCTGCCTTCAGTGAAGCTGACCCAGTTTATACTAGAAGACCGGGCTTGCTGTAATTTATCATTACCATCAGCAGTCCCTGTAATTTTAATCTTACAGCATCTATGAAGACCAATGTGTTATGCACAGTTTCTCTTCCGGAATCATAAGGGAATCATAAGCCTTCTGGTAATCTTGGATAATCCCTGAAGCTATGAGTCACTAGAAGAAAAGGCCCCTCATGCATCGTTTCAACCCCTAATTATCCAACACATGCAGGTGAAAAGTGAGAGGCAAGAGCAGGGCCAGCAGCAGACAGAAAACACTGGACAAGCGATTCTGAAGGGGACTTCCCATTAATGAAAGCAACCTTCTTTTCTTCCTAATAATGCACCTGTTAGCAAATATATTCACTGGGAGCTGCTCTCATGCATCTGCTTATGACTTTGCAGAGGAAGTAGCTAATTGACATTAGGGGACTTTGAGGTGTTTCCTGACTACAACTGCAGTATTTAACACTGCTTTATAGAGCACAATGCTCAAAACACTGCCAAAAACTTCAGAGACCTGTTGAAAATGTGGAAGAAGCAAAAGGTTTCCAAGTCCAGAATGGTGACCTAGAATTTAATCTGTTTCCAGGTAGAATTAATAGCATTCTGGCATGTAGCCCAGTCTCTTCCTCCACACATTGCTTTTCAAAGCGTTGTGATTCCCTTGATCGTTCTCTGTTCCTTAGGGTGGAAAAATCAGAGCCATTGAAGAGAAATCTGAGAAACTGCAAGAACATTTTAGAAGCAGGGCCCAGGCAGCAGCGGCAGCAGGTCTTGCAGTATGCCAGGCTCAGTACATGGAGCGCAGGTGGAAGGAGGCGCTCAGCCCCTTGGCTACGTAATGCTTTGAAATCACTTGTAATAGTCTGTTGTGTGCACTACTGAGGCAGAGTTCATGCTTTAGTCTACAGCCTACTCATAACACAAATGAGCAAAGGATTGCATAAAGAATCCAATTTCTTCTTTGAGCGTTGTATTTCACAATTCATTCAAAGGGAAACATTTTTAGCCAAGTTTCTGGGAGGAACAAGGTTAGTAAGCTTTCTCATTGTGCATTGTTTTTCCCTATCTTTTGAACATTTTGGTTGATTTTAATGACCTTGAGGGCTTACGTATCTTGGAGAATTCACCAAAGAGAGAGAAATGGAGATTTATGAGAGCCCCAAGTGTGTGAAAAGTTGCAGTAGAACTCATGCCTTCTTAGGCGCAAAAGTCAACTGATCCTGAGACACAAGTAAAAGGAGGCTCCATTAATTCACATGTTATTTTGAATACTGTTTCTGCTGCATTTCCAGTCAACCACATGAGAGAACTGAAGAAATCTCTCATGGGACATGTGGGGCCTTTGATAATAGTAATGGATAGGGCCTTTTTCAATCAGTGGTGTTACTTCTAGTCATTGCTCAAGACTAAACTGGACATTTGTACTTTGAGTGTGGAATTTCAAAGGAGAATGGGCTGGTGAAAGTTCAGCCAACAGGAAGGTAGAGAGAATTGAGGCTCTACTCATGTCTATGAAACTGCTGTTGGTTTCAAGACATCTATAAATCAATCAGGCCTATTTGGTGCCTCATATTAGCTGGAATTATTTGGTCCATTGCTGAAGCACTGCCTGTTTAAATCTGCAGCAGACCAGGGTTGGTTAATGGGATGGGCTGTCAGGGTATGGGGATATTGGAACCACTCTATCTCTCAAAGGCACTCTCAAATTTGCCGCAATGACTGCAGAGCACAGCTGGATGGTGAAAATCCTGCGGATTTGGCTGTGGGCTTGTTACAGAAATTATTGCAGCAGAGCACTCCCAAGCAACAATCTATCATATTTCAGGGAATATTTTTATTTCTCACTATAGGTGGAGGTTTTGCTCTTGTTTTTTGCTTTTAGTTTAGCTTGCATAATCTGTTCCTCTCTTTTTTCTCCTTGTAGAAACTTCATTTGTGAGCGACTTCAAAAATGGAAAATATTTTTAAAACTATAAACAGTTTCTTTTGTTTTCTTGTGGGGGTTTGTTAGCTGGCATTCTTTCCAAAGGAGAAATCCCACAGCTCTCGCAGCCAATTTGTTTTGGTTTTCTCCTTTGATTTATTTTATAGTTACACAGGCCGGATGGGTGGAGATCAGATCGGTATCATTTCAATCCCTGTTATATCTCTCATCCCACAAGTCTGGTTGCTTTCTAGAAATGACTGGTGTTAATTTCAGCAGTTCCACCAGCTAGTATATTGTGCTATCTGGTGCTTCCCTCGCCAGAAGACGCCTACTGTATCCAGATGCAGGAAGAAGAATGTTACTTATCCATAGCCTGTGTGCACATCAAAAAGCTCTAGGACATCTCCAAAAGTTGTGAAACAGCCTCTCCTTTGCTGTGCATAAATTTTCCATTTACTCAACAGCTCTGACTCCTTTCTCACCTGCTGGTATGACTCTCTTTGTGCAGAAGAGGCAGCCAAAATTCCATTTCTATTATTAAAGAAACCTCTAAACCCCTAAATCCTTTGCTCTATTGAAGACACCGGAGGCAGCTCTGGGCTGATGGAAATCAGCAGCAATGCTGACATATACTTTACAGAGTCTAAGCTTTCATTCAGTAACATTATGCCAGAGCATAGATCTTCAAAGAAGAATTTTCTCACCAGAGAATTTCTCAACTTCTATTTTCTTACACAGAGTCAAGCTGGGAATAGATGCTTCCAGTTAGTTTAAAAACGGTACTTGTCTAGATGCCATATCCTTAAATCAAGATAATATTACTGTTGTCACTGGATGATTTTGTATATGTGAAGCCCCAGAAGATGCAGATGCTCAGGCACCACACAAAACAGGTAACAGAGGAGATTAAGGTATTTTATGTCTCCTGCAGACAAGAAACCCGACCAGCTGCCTTCATCTCTGTTGAATGGGAAAAGGCATTAACCAGAATGAAAAAAGAAACTTCAGTCATCTTCATTTGCTCATTCTACTACTCAGCTCTTAAGCAGAGGTAGGTAAAACACTTCTGGGCATATTTAAACTATTCTGTTTTTTCCAAGACTTAATTTATACTCAGTTTTCATGAGAGAGAGAACTTGAAGACATCAGCAACATGCAATAACTCAGGACAGGGAGCAAAAGATGCACGCAGTCAGAATCTGCATTAAGACAAAGATGATCCTCGAGACTAAGAGACCACTGCCAACCACAGAAAAATCAGTGCCAAATTTAATGTTAACCTAAGTAGTATATCAGTTCCAGGCAGGTATGAAGCTGAAACTCTGCAGAACTGTCATAAAAAATTAATAGTTTTGATCTTCAGGAAATAAGAACAAAAAATAAAAACCAAGAGAATGACAGAAAAGGAGCTATACCAACCAATAAAAATGATAAAAAGTAACATGAACAAGAAATATCATCTAACATATCACTAACATTGCAGGTTCATCTTACTATATACTGTAGCACATCTGAGAGTGGCATTTGAAAGCAAGACACAAGTCTTGCAAAGGAATAAGCTGAAGTTAAGGCCATTTGTATATACTTATATCTTTGGCAAATGCTGAACTAATCATATACTGTATTCAAGACTGTTGGTTGTATAAAAGCTGTAGGTATAAAAGTTGCTTTTAACCTAAGTTGTCTGGTTTAGTATTTGACCACAGGAAATAAAATTGTTGATCTGTTATTTTTCAGTTGCACTGCATTAGAGTGTGTACAGAAGGCTTGATAAAGTATTTTTCATAGAACCATTACTGTGTGGCTGATTTATGTGGCTACTTTGATGGTAAGGAAGTTTAATTAGTAATAGCTGCAGTTCTTGAGGAGAATTTTAACAAGGTGCTTCACGTAGGAAAAGTACAGAAGCCTCTTTGTTCTGAACAAGTCTAACAGGGTGTACAGGAGACTTGCTCATTCCGCTCATTCTGATAAATTAGTAGGTTGCTTTGAGCAAGTAAGTGGAACAAGATCACAATACCATTGAGCATCAAGTCTTGGCCCGCTGAGAGAACAGTTGCACCACTGTTAAATTGCTGCAGAAGATTTATACCATCAAAATGTCAATGCTGGGATTTCTTTCCCTGCTTCATTGAAACAGGGCTTCAAACTCCAGAGGCCCTTTTCTAGCTGTCTCCAACTAGGTGCCCAAAAGCTAAGATATATCCCCTGCGCATGGTGAGAAATTGGTATGGCTGGGAAGCCACCTCATCGTAACCCAGGAGTTCAGGATAAGTCAATTCATTGGCTGTAAGCAAACCTGTTGAAAACAGCCTCCCACCTTGTCTGTCACAAAAAAAACTAGGTGCAGCTGGTATTGCAAGGTCCCACTAATTCAGGCTGTGTACCCACCTGGAGAACAGAATGTATTCTCATCCTTATGGCTATTCCATTTCAGAAACAAAACTGATATACAAATTGCTTAAATCCGTAAATCTGATTCAACTTTCAATAAATATTTTGGTGTTGTCTGAAAGGCAGTGCCCACAGCACCAACTAAAGGAAGCCAGGGTTTTATTCTCTGTGCTAATGGACAGCTGGCATGACACTGATCCTGTCTAAGGTCCTGAACTCACTGCCCTCTCCAAGTACAGATGTCACATTGCTTTGTGGGAAGGGGCCCTGACAAGCACTGGGCTTAGCATGGTCTGTGGCAGCACTGACAGTCATTAGCCAGAAGCAGTCAAGCTCTTCATTTCGTTGCAGCTATGAAGCAGGATGAGCTGTGCTCTGCCTGTTTCTTATCTATTACAGTAGACACAGTCAAGGGGCTTTATCCTGCAAAAATACAATTACTACTAAAAACACTTCTTTTAGCAGCAAAAAGCTTAAAAGGGAAAGTGTTCTCTGGCAGGGCAAGGTCATGTTTTCAGGTTGGAAGGACTTATAGATAGTTGCATATGTTTATAGATGTATTTATGGATATAATTTCATGTGCTCTTTAAGAAAGATACCCAAAAAGAAAGCCACATTGCCTGTATGGTCCTTAAGTGAATCCTGACCAAACAGCTTCTGATTATTTTATATACAATATCTGATATTTTATGTATCAGATAGACTACCTGACAGTGTCTTGAATCTTTCTCTAGATGTCTACGCATCTCATACATTTTGTAAATGCTCTGAAAGCTTATAAGAGTCTTGTAAAAGAGCGATAGAATGGAGCAATCATTTATTTCTGGCATCTTAGGTGCATGGCACATAAAAGAAAAGAGTAGGCTGAGCATTTATCAGACATTAGGATTTATGGTAAGACTAGGAGAGGAAAAGAATACTACACTCTATTCTTTCCTTTTGATGAAGTGCTTTAAAATTCTGAGCTCTAAGACAGGTCTGAGGTCCTCAGTATGCAGGCATGAGGAACGACAGTGAACAAAACCTCTCTCTGCAGCATCAGGAAGGAACTACTTCTCCAGCTCTAAGAAATCCAAGCGGAATTGTGTCAGGGAGTTAACCCAGTCTTACGAGAATTGAAAAGGAGATGGACTAAAACCAGAAACTATAAATCACTTCCATGTTGTCTAGAGCTAAACAGAATTTCTAAATGTTAGTGAGATGGTTTTGAAGTTAGCTTTTGTGAATGCCTCCTGCTTGCCATAGGGATCCACTTTGAAGCTAATGTACATAGAACTGGGAAGGTTTTTTATGACATTTTGTCTTCATCTTTAATCTCCAGAATATGAAGCCCTGTGACTCTATACTACTTTCATATTTGACTCAAAGTAGTAAGTTATTTATAATAAGGAAGATTGTCAGTGATGGGAACAAAAGGGTGAGTTCCTAGATTTACTTAGATTAGAGATTGCAATATACAATGTAATCTGTGACAATGGCAAATGGGTTATGAAATACATAAAAATATTAATTATGGAATAAGAATACCCATTTCTAAGCATGCAGACCCATTGGTTTTACAACAAAGAGGTATTTCTTACTGTGGGTATCTGTGCACTCTGAAAAAAGCCATTACATAGACTCAAGCAGAATTTTTCGATGTTGCATATATACTTTACTGCAAAGACAATAGGATTCAGATGTGCCATAAAAAACCTCCGAACCAAAACAAAGCACATGTATTTCTTAGGTAGTGGGAGATAAAGAGTTGTTTATAGTCCCTTTTACTTGAAGCATCTCAAAACCAGACGTGGGGATTTCTAGTCCCACAGCGCTGCTAATATCTAACAACTTTCTAAGTGTAAGGAAGCAGACAGTGTCTTGTTCCTCAGCTGTGCTGCTGCAACTTCAGTGCAGATGCCCATTATGATAAAGGTTTCTTGTAATGTAAACAGTTACCAGCAATTCCACTAAGGAACCCTGAGCCAGACTCTCCGCAGGAGCTCTGTGCTGAGCCGGCTCCTATGCTGCTACCTCTCTTCCCAGGGCTGCAGGTGCTGGTTCCTGGCCCTGGGGAGTCACTGCCAGCTGGATGCACTGCTCTCCTGGTGCTGAGTGTGCTTGAGCAGCTCCTCACTACCTAAATTCAGCAGAAAGCCTCAGAATATCTTTGATGATAGACAGAAGGATGAACAAAATTAGCAGAGCATGCAGGACACTCTTCTGCAGTAGGTAGCACTGCACCCTTGGACTGTAGTGAGTGATACAGACCTCTTGTGGTGGTCAAGCCCCAGCATGTTCCTGCTAGTCAGCTGGTGTGTATTCCATAAAAATTATCTGGCATTTTACCACTAAAATTGTTTTCAGAAATCAAAAAGTCTTTACGGCTTGTTATTCTTTCTCAAATATCTGTGTTTCCCTAAAACAGTCTCATGCACAGACTTCAATTTACATGCTTTATAAACCTTGTAATTTGTGGCTTCCTACAGATTTTTCCTTCAAAATACAACAACTTAATCAGAGACTTGAAACTCTATTAGTAAGGGTCTTTATTGAGCATTTCCTGTCATTCCTACTTCCTAGTGTCCCAGGGAAATCTGCTACTTGAGAGAAGTCAGCAGCAATCAGGTCAGTTACAAAATGAACTGGGAAAAGCAACAGTAATTGCGCAACAAGTTAGTGAATACATTAAACAGAATTCTTTTTTATTGTAGAAAAAGTAGACAAAACTAAGAGATCAATTAGTGTTCTTCCATGTGACAAGGAGAAATATGAAGGTAAAGGGCAGATAGAACAATTATAATATGCAGGCAAATCAACCTGGGAGGTAGCAAAAGCAAGTGATTAACTGAAAGCACTGTTTGAACCCACCAGGTGACTGTAGCATGAGAATTAAACAGCAGCATCTGCAACAGCAAAAGTATCTGGTGGTACTTCAATTTCACAAAGAGAGTGACATTTTACATTCACATAGATATAGATATATAGATATATAGATACACATTACACCTTCTGTTGTGCAAGGAATCTTGCATACTCGGCCTTATTTCAAAGAACAGTGTGTTTGGGGCATATCAGCATGTTATTGACAAGTATTCTGTTAGTTCATTCATGAAGGCTTTCCTGGTGATGATCTTCCATGGGCATCTGTGCTTCAGATCTTGGTGATACGTTCAGAGCCTCCCGGACGGATTCGGCCTGGATACAGTAATTTATATTACGTGTATCCGACGGCACTCACAGTAGTCTGAAATGGCCTCTTTAATACTTTCCTTGCCTATTTGAAACTTGCTGCCCATATTGTCTGTCAGCATTGCTCAGGAGCTACACATTTGTCATGAGCACCTTCCTCATGCACCCCTATGGTCCACCTCGACTCAGACCTATCAGCTTATGTTGTACCCCTATGGGTAGCTCTCTACTCCTCATTGCAAGTAGCTTTTTCTCAACAAGACCATCTTGTGAGGAAGGTGTTCCTGACACCAGTGCTTTTGGCTTCATAAGCAAGGTGGCTACATGCTCTGTACGTATTACCAAGTCTTTGAAAAAAGAAAGTCTCACTCAGCATCTTAGGCTCTAGGGTGAACACAGTCATATTCAAGTAATCCTTGTGGAGAGCTGCTAATGGTGGAGTCACCTGGATAGTGTGAGGAAGCACTCCAGAGGGTGAGGTATTGAATATCTGAGCAAGAGGTTTCCTTCCCAGCAATCCCATTTTGTTATAAACTCCCCATGGTACTGTCCAAACTTAAGATTTCTCCCTCAAAGGCCTTGGTGTGTCCATGTGGACACTGCCAGTGCTTTCCTTTTATATTTGTATTCTTCTTGGCTTTTTTCTCTGAAGCATGCACTTGGAGGGAATACACAACAGTCCCCAAATCTCCATCTGCCTTCTACAGTTTTGAGCAGTTACACCAGGACCAGATGTTCAACAGATTTCACTGGAGCTTGAACAAGCACTCACAAGCTTTTTTTTCTATAATGTGAATGTCCTTTGGCAAAACTAAAGCCAACCAATTCATACAGCATAGGCCATACAGTACAGCAAGAAGGTAAATTTTTAACTGGTGACCAATAGTTGTATCCTCTATTTTCTACTGCTGATGTTTGGAGATCTCCATTTTCCCAAGACAGATTTTCCTGACGTACAGAAAGAGAAGGCAGTTACAAAGACGGAAATGTTAGTTATACAAAATGGATTGCAGTAGCTTGCATTTAATTTTTAATTTTCTTTCAGTCTTACTGTGGTTTTTAACTGATTTTGCCTGCTTTTGTCAAAAATCTGTTCAGGTTTTGATTGCTGAGAGCTGACAAGTGGTTAGTTTTCAATGAGTAGTCGACAGCCTTTATAGGAGAAAGTAAATATTTTCTAATTAGCTTTCTTTCTTTGCTAAGAATATAACTCTGCTAGAATCAGATGGGGTCACCAATTTTTCCTTAAACTAGTGCTTATGAGGTTATTGCTACTGCTTCAAGTCTCATACTGATTCTTCCTTTGTTGCAGGGGCTAGATTGTACATTGTTTCCACTGCAGTGGGGAGGTACTTAGACAGCTCATGCATGTCCATCTTCACTAACTTTCAGGAAACATAACCAAGTCTGAGACTACAAATCTGGGTTTAAGTTGCATTATAATACTGTTTTCAAAGACAGGTACACTTTTTATGTGTCCTGGAAAATAGTCAGGCACTTGCTTTAATGTCTTCTTTAAGATAAAAAAACAACAGAAACAACAGCGCCTGCAGCCCAGACATCACTTTTGAACAAATGCAACACAAAAGGGAAAGTATGTGGAGGAAAAGGAAACCATGCAAAAGAAGGCCCTTTACAGGGAAATGGTAGACTTTGTGTGATATTATTCCATTTTTTCATAACAAAGAGAACACACTGATAATAAGAGTTACATTTTATAGGAAGATAGTATTGGTGGCTTAACGTAAGCAGACTACTCTTTCCAAGCTAAACTCAGAGCTTAAACTGGATAATTGCACGTGGTTATCTGCATGCCTGTAATTATTCTAACTCTCCACTGGATGTCAATACTGCTTAATACAAATGTTGGCTTAGAGTTCACAGCTCAGAGCAGAGCAAGCTCTCCTTTTAGAGGTGATACTGTTTAAGAACATAATTAGGTAAAGGGTGTAATTATAGCAGGTGAAACTCATCCATTTGGAGGCAAGAAAATGATAGCCTTTAATAGCAAAGGCACTTCTTCCTCCCTTCATTGGAAAGTTAAGTTTGCAGTTGTGCTTCCGTTACATTGCAGATGTTGTGCTTCTTGCTGCAAAAATTTCTGCCCTGAACAGTTTGGCAGATTTGGGAATCTGGTGTCTAAAATTTCTAATAAAAGTAGGTAAAGTATTCTAGGAAAAAATCACCCCAGAACCATTGCAAAGCTGTCTTTCACTCTTTACAGAGAGGAGAGGGTTACGAAAAATAGGCACTTGAAACTCAGTGTATAAAAGTTTTCATTAAAAACACTGTCAAAACCCTATGGGTAGTAGTAAAGCCAAAATTACTGACTGGCTTGAAGAAGCCTTAGTTAAGCTCTGAACCTCCAGGAGGTTCCACCCCTTTTGCTCCTACCTAAGCCTGGTGCAGATTTTTCCTCTGCAGAACAGAAGCATGGCGGAGGTGCTGAAGGAAGAGCCAACAGAAGGAATGGAAGAGGCAATGGTGTGAAGGTAGGGAGAGAAAACAACACATTCAATGTCCTGCAGATGTAGGGATTTGGAGGACATCCTGTATTTCCTCTGAAATGCCAGTGAGCTGTCCCTGGTAAAAATTCCATTAAACAAGTAATTCTGCGGTGTGAATGCAGTAGAGTTTAGTGATATCTGTCATCCTCCTGCTGTTGTCAGCACAGGCAACAACATGATGTCCCTTGAAGAGGAGACGGAAACTGTGCGGAGCACAAGATGTGGGTTAGCAGAGCATAATTTTTAAGTAAACAACATTTTTCAATTTAGTTTTTGACTTTAGGCAGGTGACTCTTACAGACAACCACTTGAACAATGCGCTTTTGGCAAAGTAGGGGGGTTGGGTGGGTTTTGCTTCAATATGTAGCAAATTAGCTGAAACAAAATGTAGAAAACAAAATTAACAGAAATGGTGTTTCAACGACTGAGTTCCCAAAGCTGAGCTGATGCCAGTGGCACCCCATGCTTCTGTGATTCTGCCTAACGATTCCTGTGTCGTTTAACTTTCATAAGGATTTAATATTTGACACTGTGACAAGATTTTTTCCAAGCATGCATGGAGTGTTTTTTATACTCTTTTTGGCATATTTGTTCAAAATGTACTATATTTAAGATTGCTGTAATCACATACATACATTGGCTACTGGCCACAACATTCAAGCTATTAATCATACCCCAGAATCCATGGCAGATCTAAAAATTAAGTTTTATTTATCAAACTTACTCATTGGAAATGGCAGCCCAAGAAATTTACTCCTTCAGATTTTGACTTTTCTTACATACTTCTGGCAATGGGTTCAACGCTTTAGAAAGGTGTAAATCATATTTTTGCTCAGTCCAGACAGTGTTGGCACAAAATTAAAATTATTTTTCCAGAAATGCAAACCCTTTTGTTTGGATGGCCTTAATTTTTCTGCCAAATTATACCACCAGCGCTATTCCTTTAGCCTAACACTATTTTCCATTATAAACCCATCTTTCAAGAAACAAACCAAAGCCTTCTACTTTTTCAGACACACCAACACAGCTACCTTTCAACTGAGTTGGGAAAGTGGTCTCCAGTGACAAACTTGGAGGATTCTGGTTGGTTTTTTTTTCCACAATTAGCTAGCTGAAAAGCCAATAACCTGATAGGGAAAAAACAGGTTCAGGAGGAAGGTTGTTTCTGTGGTATGACCTGCAATATCTTTGGCTCTAAAAAACTGAGTAGTATATGGGATTATTTACAACACAGAGTGCCTTTGAAAATAACTAGCATGAGAACTTTTTAGGCTGAAGGTGCCCCAAATGATTTTGATGCTCTTTCTGTTGTCTGCTAGAGAAGGAAAAGTTTCTGCAACCCAAACTTTCTATTAAAAGATTAAACTTACTATTTCTGCAACACAAGTTTTCTATTAAAAAGAGCAAATTAGATACAAAGAAGAAAACAAAATGACTAACAATGCTAGCATTATGGGACAAAAATACACTCACCATATGAGTGTACAGAGTGCTGCAGATTTGTTTCTCATTTATTATTTTGCTTGCAAATTGTTTTTGCTTTACGAGCATTCCTTTTATATATATACACATATATATGTATGATATATTGAAGTGTAAGAACTAAATTAATTCCAATTGTCTTCTGCTTGGACTAAATATATGTTAATGTCTGGATTTCATTTTATTTGCCTTCACATTCCGAACATTGTCATAATACATCTTTTTGTGTTTGCACCGCAGATCTATATAGCACATTACCATTAAAGAATCAGCTGCTTTCTTGAGTAGCTTATAAATTTGTCCAAATTAAGAAGGTACCTGAATGATAATATGTAAGAGAGTGGATGGACAGCAATGGAGAGCATATCAGCATTAAAGGGACTCTTCTATAAAGATGCAGCGAAGGAAGCATTTCGGCTGTTTTTACCCCGCCCTACCTGCTTCTTAGTGGTGCTTCCATGTTGGAACAGTGGTTTGCTAGTCTTTCCTTATAAACACTGGAGAGAGGGTGGTTCAGACATTAGGTAAGTTAACTCATTATGTGCCTGGTGCTAAAAGGGGTGAATAATTTGTATCCAGGGAACAGAGACTGTCCCACGTACAGCATTTTGCAGGACAAGCTGTTTAAAAAATACCATAGAGTCACAGAATGGTTTAGGTTGGAAGGGACCTGAAAAATCATCTAGTTCCAATCCCCCTGTCATGTGCAAGGACACCTTCCACCAGATCAAGTTGTTCAAAACCCTGTCCAATCTGTCTTTGAACACTTCCAGGGCATCCACAGCTTCTCCAGGCAACCTGTGCCACTGCCTCACCACCCTTACAGCGAAGAATTTCTTCCTAGTATCTATTCTAAATCTACCTTTGCCAGTTTAAAGTCAAAATATACCCATGGTTTAATCCAGACTTTTCTGGATGGAGACCCCCACGACCCCAGTCCCCCCCAGGTGGGCAGATAACCCTACCACCAAAACCAGCATTTCCCCTTCTTAAGTGATGGCACTAACGTCACCTGTCTCTGGCACGGCCAGTGAGACATGGGTTTATGCGGAAGAGACGGGGCAAGAAGGGGAGATGTCAAGCAGCAGGATTAAAGCTCTGCAGTCTGTGCTGCGTGTCCTGTGGGAGGAGAATGTCTTCCTCCCCCTTCCCCTGGGGCTGTGGTCAGCTGGGGAGTGTTGGCCAGGTGGCTGCATCACCCACCTGCAATGAGGAACAGGCTAGCTCCAGACAGAGAAGTCAGAGGCTCCTCCTGCAGTGCTGGGGTCTTGCCCCTCCTTTTATTGGCCTGTTTCGTTTTCTGTACAGCAGAAGTTTTCTGGTTTCTCACTTTAGTGAGGAAAGCAAACACAGAGAAATTCCAAACTCAGTTCAGTCTGAACCGAATCAGTGTGTAACTTGGCCTCCACACTGAAATATCGACTATCTGCAAAGCCCGAAAGGAAATGGTCATGCTGATTTGAGGTAGACTGATACAAATCCAGGTTTCAACAGGCCACTTCAGGCATTAATGTTAATATCTGTGCAGCTGTTATTTGGGGAAAGATATGGAGTATCTACCACGTTCTGTCCATGACTTGAAAAGTGGTGATACAAATTCATTAGCTATGGCACTGCTCAAGACACTCATAATTTATTTGCTCCTAAATACTCCTCTCAGGCTTTGCTTTGTGAGTTTTCCTACATTCCTCCTGCTTCAATGTCCCGTTGTTTGCCAGCATCCTACTTGTACTCAAAATGGGTGAGATTTGTTTTCCGAAACATCAGCATTTCCAGGTGTCAATTTTCTTTCCTTTTCAGGCACAGAAGAGCCAGCAGAAGGTTGGCTCTCTTTTTCTGGCTCCGCTGTGCATGAAGTTCAACCTTCCCTCAAAAAGGTTTGTGTTTCACAACAGCTAAACTAAAACAAAAGAGAAAAATCCACAACCTGACCCAAGCCCCCAAACAAGATAGTTAATGGAAGAAAAAGCTCTCAGGTTTGGTTTCAAAATCTTTCAAGAGGAGGAATGCATAGGGCATAGCAAACACAAAGAGTTCTTGTCCATGTCCCTTCTCCATGCCAACATATTTCTTCCTTCCAACTTCTGATCACAAATTAGTAGGTTAGTAACTGACCCTGTAGTGTTTTGGACTATTACTCTGGGTCTGCTTTCACCTAAATAACAACCATCTGGTGGTGTCGCAAATCAGATTCGTGTGATGGACTGTATATAATAACCAGTTCAAGGATTGTCAGGGGAAGGGTTAACATTCTTGCCCTGAGCAGAAGGACCGCAGCTGCATGCCGTAAACTTTGCACAAAGATTGTCAGGGTGGAAGGGCTGGGTCAGCTGTAAAGAATTAAGCAAATCCCCCTACTACAAGAGGACGGGAAAAGAAGAGTGGAGTTAAGAAATCCTTTTCTGTTCTTGTGTTTGGTTCGTAGTAAAAGAGATAACTGAGAACATTTGAGGTGTACCTTGACTCTTAACCTCTACACAATTTGTCCTCATGGAGGGCCTTGCTCTTTGCTCTCACAGAATCCCAAGTAATTCATCTTCCATTCCAGCAATGTCCAAGGTTTGCAGAAGATGTGTGGAAAAGAGACCACGTGAACCTGCAAACTTTTGTGCTATCTGTCTGGAAATCTGCATCCCTTCTCTCAATCCCTCATTATGTTCAAACAAGAAAGGTTCATGCAAGCATACTCTATGCTGAAGTGTTCCCGGCACAAATCCTACTTCAAGTGCAAGACCAAGTTAAAGTAGCATGAAAGTGTCTTGTTTTCCCCAAAGTGTTAAAATCCTACTTCAGCATAAACAATGTTCAAAATGCAGTTCCCTGAAAGGTTTATCACAGGGATATGGGAAAATATCAGATGTTCCTGCTACAAAAAGTTATAGGGTAGCTGGAAACAAAACTATGTGTCACATGATGCTAGAGATGGAAAAAAAAAAATAAGGGCTGGCTGATTTTGAGTATCCAAAGATTTTTTTTTTTGTGGAAAGGAGGAATGTAGAGCTGGAGATGTGGCTGAGGATGCTATTACAGCTTGGACCATAGTAAGGGTATAGTCCAGACTCCTCATGATGAATGGGGAAGGCCACATTCTGCTCTCTTGGTTTTTTTCTGCTTTCTTGGGTTCTTTGAGTTTGTTGGAGTGCCAAGGGTTATCCAGATTTGGGTTTTTCCTTTGTTCCTTTTCAGCCGTGGGTTGGGAAATAATTTTCCTCTGTGTATCTATGTGAATCTAAAGCGTGTATGTATACACAGAACCTAAGTACGTATAGATCTAGATACATGCATGTGTACACATACAAAAACTTTAAGAATATAACTCTTTACAAACTGAGTTGTGCAAAAGCACAACCACATGCTTATGTTTGTAATCATATAGAATCCTACTGAAATCAGTAAGACTTCTTCCAGCAACAGCAGATGCATAGGGTACATTTTGACAGTGCAGGGTATAGGTTGGCTTTTTTGTTCTGAGCTTAAGGCCAGACACTTGCTGTTTGCAAGAAGGCTGCTGCACCTTAAGTGTCTTTGAAGGGGCTGCATAGGGGAGAAGCAACCTCACTGAACCTTCCCTCCTGGTTTTCCTGACTTGTGTGAGACAGTGCTTTATGAGCTTACCTGTTTTCTCTGTAAACATTGCTGCACTGCGTGTCACTGAAGCTGCTTGCCCATCTGCAAGACCGAAAGCAAGACTTGACTGTAGTTGCAATTGACAATGGAAGAAAGATTTGTTCCGGCTTTCTATTGTGTTTGTTTTTTTTTGCTGTGGGGTAAGACTATATTTGATATATGAAAACAGTTTTCAAAATGATTGGATCAATCCCTTAGTAATTTGATTTGTTGGGTGGGAGGAGGGGGAGGTGGGAGGAAGAAAACCTACTGTAGAATGTTTTTCAATAAAACTGCAACAACTAAGACTCCAGACCAACAAACACACATGTGCTTAGCTTTAAATCCCAGTTAGACCCATGGGGCCTATATTTGTATTTGATTAATGACAATTATTTGAAGAAAGATGGACTGGGATAGAATCAACTGGAAAAAATATGTAGCCATAAAAATGTATGCTTACTGTAGCTGATTTTTATACTGTTTTGGTTCTGTAATATTCTTTTATCTTGCATATTTGGCACACAGCTGTAACTTTCTAGTGTAAGGAAAATGTTGCACTGGCAAATTCTGTTTAGTTTTAATCAGAAGTGTGTAACTAAGTCCTCATTTGCCAATGCGAGCCCAAGTGGGAACCCTACTAACACTAGGGAATCTGGTTGCAGAACTGGAACCTTAATTTGTATTAGATCCAGGTGTTGATCTCCTTTTCTTCCTTCCTCTGGTGAGTTCAGCTGCCCTGCTTGTACGGTTACAAGACTGAGCTTATGGTACTATAGCAGGTTCACTTAGTTAACAATCCCCTTAACCCTCATAAGTGTTTCATATTGTCTGAACACAAACTTGACTGTTTGCAACCAGGCATTTGAAAGAAAAGTTAGGCAGAGGTAGCATCTTTCAGGTAAGACCTTCTCACAGGATCCCCACAATACTGCAAGAAGTATTTTTAATAATATGAAAAGTGGTAGAGTGTTGGGACAGGACTTACTATGATGGCATTATCAGATCACAGACAACCGGTATACTTATGGGATCCACTCATAGGACTGGCTGTCAGGTTTGTCAAGTTTATCTCTTGCATGGGTTGCTGCCTTGATCTGCAGAGTGGCTCTGGGTGATCCAGCAGCTCATGTACTCCTACCCTAGTGTGGGTGCTCCTGTCCCAACACCTTTGCTCGTGCTTCAGCCTGGACACTTCCCTTAGACCAGCTTTAGCAAGAGGAACTCTCAGGATTGATCCTATGATTGCAGGAGAGGTCATGCAGCCACCTAACCACTTTTTTCCCTCTGGAGAGAGGTCATTCTTCCTGCTCTCCAACACTTTCTTTCCACTGTGGCAGACAAGAGGAGGAATAAACACCCAGGCTGTCGTGGTTTAAGCTTCTCAGCCACACACAGTTTTGCTCACTCACTCACTTCCCCCTCTTTCTTCCCTCCGCTCCTGGAGGGATGGGAAGGAGAATCGAAAGAATGCAACTCCCACAGGTTGAGATAAGAACAGTCCAGCAACTAAGGTGTAACACAAATCACTACTGCTACCATCAATAATAATAGTGACAAGAGAAAAATACAAGGGAAGAGTTTTTTCTTCCTCCCCACTCCGGGGGGGGGGGGGGGGGGAAGAAGAATCGAAAGAACGCAACACCCATGGGTCGAGACAAGAACAGCCCAGCAACCAAGGTACAACACAAACCACTGCCGCCACCACCAACAATAATAACAACTAGAGAAATACAAGGGAAGAGGACAGAACTGCTCACCACCCGACGACCAAGCTGTGAACTAAAACCACAACTCTTCCGGGTTCCGGCCCCCAGTTCTTTTTCCTCCTGGACATGACATGCTGTGGTATGGAATAACCTCTTTGGTCAGTTTGGATCAGGTGTCCTGTTTCTGCTTCCCCCCGGCTTCCACCCTTCCCTGGCAGAGCATGAGGCTCAGCAAGTCCTTGGCCAGCCTAAACATCACCAAGCAGTAACTGAAAACACTGGTGTTATCAGCACTGTTCCCAGGCCCAAAATCAAAAACATAGCGCTGCACCACCTACTGAGAAGGGAAAAAAGAAAAAATGACTGCTACTGCTGAACCTATGGCATGGGATCTTCTCAGTCCCAGGTCAGGTCAACAGCTTAGAAAAGACTCTACTTTGAGAGCACTGCTCAGACAAGGAGAGCATAAGCATGTCCACCCCTGAGCTGTTCACACTCCCTTTGCAAGAGGTCATAGAATCATAGACTCAACTAGGTTGGAAAAGACCTTTAAGATAATCAAATCCAGCTTAAGATAATCAAACACCCAGGACTGCCAAGTCCACCACTAAACCATGTCACTAAGGGCCTCATATACACATTCTTTGCACACTTCCAAGGATGGTGATTCCACCATGGCCTTGGGCAACCTGTTCCAACACCTGACCACCCTTTTGGGTAAGAAATTTTTCCTTCTATCCAGTCTAAAACTTGGTGTAACTCGAGGCTCTTACTTCTTGTCCTATCACTTGTTACTCGGGAAAAGAGACTACCACCTAAAGTGGTGAGAAACAGCCTGTAATTCACCTCGGCCTCAGTAGGGGAGGATTCAGCTCCAGACTGACAGCTGAACATACGGGGTCTAAATGTGAGCCAAATTTTCAAATGTCTGGTGTGGTCAGTAGAGATACAGTCTATCCAGAGACGGGAAACTGGAGGGTAGTTCACCCCATTACAGGTAACTGTACTGTAGGGTGAACTGTGTTCCTCTTTGGTCTCCACTGATTGTGTTGAACAGATCTCTATGACTGAACTTAAGGCTTAGACATATTGCTCCCACTCAGGTACCTACTTCTGGTATGTTTTTCTTAAATGGTTTCCTGCCACATGTCTGTGTTTGGTCAGGAGAATCAAGTCGCATAAGTTCCTCTTTCGCTTTACTGTCTCCAAAGGTAGGCAGCAGATGGCTGACTTGCTTTGGGAGAAGAAACAGAGCAGTGACATCTGGGAAATGTCCTGCTGGGGCTGAGGGTGCCAGCTGTGCTGGGGTGAGGGCAGTAGCAGTCTTCTCTGGACTGTCTCTGGCTCAGGCTTCTAATTGCTAGGAAACGGCTTCTACCTCCTTCTAGAAGCAATGGTTTTCTAAGTGTATGGGTTATGCAAACTGGAGAGCCGTACTGGTTTAGTGCATTATAGCCTCTTCCAGAGTTAGATTCCTGAAGAGTTCGAAGAGAAATACAGACATGCTTGAGATGTCTGAATCCAAACTGCAGCTCTGCATGTGTTAAGCAGTCCTTAAGCTCTTGAGAAGGCCAGACAAGACACCCAGGCTAATGACTAACACTTTGCTTTACATATAGTCTGATGTAACATATACATATATACTGACAAAAATTGGTACCTTAGCTGCAGGAGCTCTGTTAAGATCATGACTAGTGCAGGCAGGCATTGCCCTCCACACAGGAAAGGCGTGCTTGCCCTCTGATTTTCAGTGTAGTGAGCTTCTGTTTAGAAAACATAGATAAGTAAGACCAAAGGTGGCCCTCTCTATATTTCCTGGATTAAACACTCTGAGTAGAAAACCATTTTACCATATGAAATCTGCTCTGAAGAACCTAACTCTCCCAGGTCATCTTATTGCATTTCAGAGCCAGGACACAGAAAAGTCAAGTGAGAAGATAAAGGTGCCACCACTCAAGTTCTTTTGTGAAGCTGGCACTTGGCTATTCCTCTGCAACCAAACACTTATGAAGGTTAATACATTTTGAGTCTAAACTGCTGCTCCAAACTCAGCCTAAAAATATCTTCCTCTCTGAACTACTGGGTACTGCTGTGCATTGTTTAAACAGCTGAGAAGTTCCACTCCTGAGAGACCTGCAGGTTTGCACTGAGTGAAGTCTTGTATACACAGAGTTTTGCGTACTTCTTTGGAATCCACCTCTATAAGCGGTGGTATATAAACAGAAGATCATCATTGCTGTGCAGTGACGATTACATGTCTAAGCCTCATTAGCTCTATGGCTGAGATAGATAAATAGAATTTACCTTTTCTGTAGTACTGCCTAAATGGAAACCACCAAGACTGAGGCAAAACATTTACACAAAATTTAGCCATTTAGACTGTCTATTCTACTCAAATGTTCAGATTCTGCAAACGTGTTTGTTATCCCCTGAACTGACCAAAAGAGATGGTCCAACTCATATTAGATTGGGTAAGACCCATAAGCAAACACATGAGAATATTTATCCACAACTCAACACTGTAATTTCAGTGGATAGAACAATAGACGTAATAATTTGGAGGGGCTACCCATTGGGACTTTAGGTCAAGAGTTCTCAGTCTGCCTTCCTTCTGCTCCCACCATAATACAGTCCTATTGCAGGAGTATAGTGCTGTAGCTGGGGCTACTGCTGGGGGATGCACCAAGAGAGTTTCCCTTCCCAGAGCATGTAACTCTGGGCTATAATCACCCAAAAATGTCCTGTAGGGACTGTGACAAACTGCTGGGAAGGCACAGGAGCCATCAAGTCATTTAGCAGAAATTGCCGTGTTTGCAATATCACCGAGGTTACTGAAGTACAGTAAAGTTTTCAGATTTTGTTTTCTATCAATGTGTTTTGCATCCCTTTAAAGACTCTAAAGTAAATAAAGTGAACAGTGCTTGAGTAACATAATGTAGTTGTTATTATTCCAATTATTTAGAAGTATTCTTGTATTTAACACTACAAAGAGACAAAAAGGGCAACCTGTTCTAGCAGTGTGGCACATATATACCATTTTAATATACAATTTACCAATGCAATAGAACCAAGTGTACATGTAGTAATTGCAAATTAAATTCCACATACATTATCAAGTGAAAATACTTATTGGGCCCTATGGAGTGCAAATTTCTGCAGTTGCCTATGATGACAAGCCATAAAAATTTTAAGGTTTGGCTTCTGGACATCATTTTCCAGCTCTTGGACCTGTGAATCTCTGTCTTGGTGAGCAGAATCTGGTCTGGAGCAAGGGTTTGAGTCCCAGACCTCCCTCCTCTTAGCAGACTAGTCCAAGAGCTAGGGTTCTTTTTTCTCTATTTGGTGGTGGTCCTTTGTCTGTAATTTTGAGCAGAAATTCCATCCTGAAGCACAGAATGCTTTCCCAATCACTGTTTCATTGAAGCTGGTACACACTGTGAAATGCTTTATTTTCAGCGAGTCAGCGTTTTCCAAGTAAAATACATTTTGTCAGAAAATTGGCTACCAGCTTTCACCCTGTGTTAGCTGCACACATCCCCTGTAAGGAAAAAACACCCAGCTGAGAAGGTTGTTCCGACTGTGGTAGGTGAAGTCTGACAGGTGATATACCTGGTCTTCCACATTCCCTCCCACGGATGCATCCCACAAAGTACTCTGGCTTTCTTCTGCTTTTCCAGCTAACAGCCCCATCCCTGCTTCTTACGGAAGTGATTCAGAAGAGAGGCCTCTGACAGCACCAATGCTGGGCTAAAGGCACAACACATGAGGATGTGCCAAGAGGGGTGACACAGGGAATAATCTTACATGACAAATTAGGCATGAACTTAATATGTGTGCTACTGTTAAATCAATTATTTCTGTACAGTAATGGGCATCACAGGTGATCAGAGTCCTATCAGTCTTTGGCACATAGACTCCATTTTAATCCAGTGTGGGTATTCCATTTTTAAGTTTTTTTTTTTTTGTTTTTTTTTTTTTTGTTTTTTTTTTGTTTTTCTTTTTTTGTTTTTTTTTTTTAATAAAATAGACATGTATGCATATATATGTATATCTCAATATAACTGGGAGCAAAAGTCAATGCAAAATCTACATTAAAAGGACACTCACATGTGACCAGCTGAAACAGGTTAATAAGATTTCGATAGGTGCAGTTCGGGAAAAGCATTTCTAGAAGGAAAGGGGAGGAAAAATATTTAAACATGTGAATAGTGAAGTAATGCTATCAGAGAGGAGTAACTACTTCAGCGGGTTGTGAATGGGAATAATAAGGTGAAGAGCTGCAAACTAGGGAAGATAAAATTCATACCATGAGATATCAGAAACATGACAGAATTGAGCAACTTGCCTCATATGTCCAAATCAGGCAAATGAGATTTGATAATATCTGAGAAGCCCAGGTCTTGTGTCTGTTGGTTGTTGTTTTTTTTTTTTTCTCTGAAGATGATGACAAGATTCTCAGTAGTTTCAGTAGGAGCTGATTTGTGCTGTCCCAAAGTGTTAACCATAGTTCAGCTCTGGGGGTGGAAAGAATGTCCCAGCAGTTGGGCTGAAGGAGACAGGAGGAAGGCCTAAATGGCAGAAAGCTGGTGCTGTATTGCCTTCCCTCCTCTCACCTCCCTCCAAAAGGAGGATTACATATGCACACACACACAAAATCTGCGATCTTAACAATCTTCTTCTTAATTTCAAGGCTGTTCATACACAACCTAAGGTTTGGATTGTATTAGGCTACAGTCCACAAGCTACTCTGCCTTATTCTGAGTGGTATGAAACACAAAGAGAAGGAGTTCATATTTATAACCTTATAACAGGTCATTCTGATCAAGAACAGCCTGGTAGCAAGGCATGTATATTAATTTCTTATAATCTGCCTTGAAGACCATTTACATAATCAGTTAACTGAGAAATGCAATGTGGTTCTATTATCCTACTGCCTTCATTTGTCAGTATTTTACCTTAATCAGAGTTGAAAGGTCAACAAATACCACTTATCCAACAGTGATCATACCTTCTCTTCATCGCCCAAGGCCTCTTTACTTTCACCAGAGAAGAGCACTAAATACATTGGCATTCTTTGTACAAAACACAAAGGGAAGAAAAAAGCTGGCGAATTGAGTTTTGAGCTAGAAGTGAGAGAAATATTTATATTGCACGTAAATGTCAGTTTTCATGGAATCTCATGGCAGGGATATTTCACCAGAATGCCCCTGCTCTGCACATTCAGGGAACATGTAATGGGATACTACATAAATGAATGGAAAAAAGTCATCACAGCACTTTGAGAGGGAAAAAATTGCATTTTATTACCCATTTGGGCATCATGAAGCAACACCACTTCTAGTTTGACCCTTTAGTGCTGCTAACAAGGGTTGTTTAGTTTAATAAAAATATCATTATCTTTTACTTAAGCTACAACTCTAAGTCATTTAAAGCTGGGCAGCAGAAAGAAATTCCATTTCATGTAGTACTTTGCCATTTCAAATTAGACTTTATTCTGATTAAAAAAAAGAAACAAAATAAATGTGAACTTTCTCCAAGAGAAGGAATTGGGGCTGGCTAGAAGATCTTGAAGCTATTGCTGGACCCACCTGGTTGGAGGTTGAGGAGCCAAAGCAGAAAGCAGTAGAAACTACACAGTTCTCCTGTAACTATCTTTGTTTTGCAAATGCATGCTTAACTTTCTGCATGTGTTTAAGTACCACTGACTTTCCTGGGATTAAGCTCATGTCTAAGTCTGAACAGGGGTGAATCCAAGAAAGTTCATAAAGCCTTTCGTGTGAACTAGGCACTTGATGGCAGGAAGCCAGCACAGCTGCACTGCTGGTGGTGCCAGGTATGCATAAAGGACGTGGTAGGCCTGCCAATCAAGAAAAACATGGGTTCCTTCTTAAAAGACTCACTGAAGTTTGGAAAGTCCACCTCACAATTGTATACTCCTACAAAAGATAACTGATGCAGTGATACCATGTGCTAGGCAGGGGAGCTACTTCTAAACGTAGAAGATTGCGCATAACCCAATTGTAGACGAAGTTTGTTTATGGGGGAAACTAAGATTCTCTCTATCTCTCTGTATTTGAAGACCCATCAATTGCATATGAGGTGCTAACACAAAAAGAGGTAGTATCTGAGTTTGAACTTTTCCCATCTTTCATCAACACTGAGCAAGTTTCCTTTTTAATCTTCTTAGCCTGTGTTGGCTGGAGGCCTGGGAACCAAACCCTTCACCGGCAGCCCAGCAGCCACTACTTCACTACCATCTTGGCTGAGTCAAATTTATTTCTATTAGCAACTAATTTATTGCATAACATAGGCAGCAGGAGAACATTTCAAAAACAATAAGACTTTTCAAAGATTTACGATCTAATAAAGACAGCAAAATGTGCTTTGTACATAAACTATGAATGCAAAGAGATTGAATTGTCTTCAGGCTGAAGCATAATACACTTGGTCCTGCATAGCAGCTACTTCTTCATCTGAGTTTACCAAGGTGATCAACAAGCAACAGAGGTTTTTTGTTTGCATAACATTAAAATCAAAATCACAACATGCATCAGGTCACGAAAATTCTGTGATAAAAGTGTTCACAAAAATATAATGGTCAGGAGTTTCTTTTGATTTAATGTTAACATATGATATACTTTAAAACCTGTTAAAAGAATGTTGTTACATTAAAGGATTGAGAAGTAAAGGCTGAATATTAAATAAAACTTTAATGTGAATAAATTCTTGTCAGACTTTGTGAATATGCAACACTCAAAGCCTTACGTGTCCCTTAAGAAGAGATGGAAAAATATGTCCTGCCCTTCCTTCTTATAAAAGCACAAGGTATTCAGCAGACCAATTAAAAATACAATTTGAATTAACTAAATCTATTCACAGGTTTCTGCTGACAAGTATTGTTGTTCAAAACTATGGATAATCAAAACAGAGTATATTTGTAAGATAAGATGCATTTTCTATTTCTTCTACTAAACTTTTGTAGTAGTTTTGCTATCAGCATTTCAAAACTTGTTCCTCAACATACTGAAACATAACTTCTTCTTAATTTCAGTGAGCAAACTAAGGAACCTGATTTACATGACAGCTTTTAGGTTTGTTGCTGGAGTTGGTTTAGATGAAAAGCTGGACTTTGTGTTGAATGATATTCTTCATGAACAATGCAAGGGAAAAATGTGTACTTTTCCTTGATAAAACATGACCAAGTTGAATGGTCTGGGGAGTGTTGATCAAAACCAGAACACTTCAGTTAAAATAAACTAAGAGAGTGGATTAGGAGAGAAGTAGTGTGAATACCTCCTACTTCTCCTCAGCATGTCTGGCTTCCCAGCTGAGCTATGTTTCTGCTTTGCACTGCAGCCAGGAGGACTTGCAAGATACAGCCTGGCAGGACAATGGTGGGACCAACCTACATCCTGGGAGATGCAGTCTCATAGAGGAGGTGAAACAACATAGCTTTTGGAATATTCTAGGGAGCATAAGAAGTGGGCTGTCTTAGCTTCCTGTGTGCTAAAAAGGATGAACAATGTGGCATAAATATCTGCACTTCAGCCAATCAATGTTCAGGGTACCCGCAAGAAGCTTTTTTGGTTTTTGAGGGGTTCTTGCTTCTCTATTGGTTAAATGCTGCAACTTTTCTGTTTCTTTTTTTTGAAATGTCTTAGATGAAAGATAAAGCTCTTCACAGTTCAGTGCTGTCACTGCTTTCTTGGGAATATCTTTCATGCAGACTTTGATAGTATCATTTGCTATTGCTAAAGAATATATACTTAAGAAAAGATATCTATGCAGTCTAAAAACTTTCAGTATAGCGGAACCTTACACGCATGGCTTCTTTATCTAATCTTTTTCTCAAAAAAATAAAACAGTTCTCTAACAGCCAGAGCTACAAAGGCTCACTTTCTAATCACTTTTTTCTTATAGTTGTCTAAATTTGTTAATGAGTTATATGAGGTACAAGGTTATACTTCATTATACACCAGGGAATCCACATTCACTGCCAGCATCACAATACAAGGATCGTGTTTTGTATCTCTGACAGCATATTAGCCTAACTTATGAAACTTTTATCTTAATAACAGATTAGGCTAAAACTGGTCTGAACACTACAGGAAAGGAAACCAAGAGGACTTACTGAGTGCATGAACCTTGCCTCCTTCAGGAATCTGTTAAAATGGCTTCAGGTCCTTATCAAAGGGACAAGTAAATTTGATGTTTCCATTAGCATGATTGATAGAGCTTTTCTGGTGGAGTAATTTAATTCTCATATCCTCATAATTATTTTCACCTTGCAAAATATTCAGTTGTCATCCGAATTTACTGGAACTTTCTGAAAGGGAAAAAAAGAGATATGCAATATTAAAATACCAAGTCTGCCTTTGTCAAAAGTACCAGTGATTTGTAGTGCTGGGAAGTCTTGTGTGGCTGAGGTCTAGAGTGAATTAAACCCTGGAAGAATGGCTGTATTTTAGTGCTGACCCATCAGGTGTGAATATTTGCCTGGCTGAAGGAGTCCTCATTTGTTACTACTGGCTAGACCTGCTGACCATAAATTTGGAGTAAGGAAAGGCACTGGGCTGAACTGGCATCCCAAAATACTTAGGCTTGTAAAACCCCCAACTATTCAGTTATGTGCACCCTGAAATGTTGACATCTGTCTGACTGGAACCAATAACCTTGTTTGACTGCTTTTTGACATGGGCAACTGCATGCAGAACAGGAGGCCAAACATCAGTTTATTCTGCTCTCTTCAGCTATAGAACTGTAGAACTGTTTAGGTTGGAAAAGACCTTTAAGATCATTGAGTCCAACCATTAACCTAGCTCTGCCAAGTCTACCATGAAACCATGTCCCTAAATGCCACATCTACACAACTTTTAGACGCTTCCAGGGTGTAGTTGCTTCAAAGCTTGAATCAGCACTTTTCTTCCATGACAGCTATTTTATTAAAACCAAAGTGTTTTGTAAAACGTACCATTATTGTCTGAGAATGTGAATAATGAGTTTCTCGGGTTCAGGAGCATATCAAAGAGAGAAAAGCGTTTACCTGGAAGGAGGGAAGCTCAAAGTAAGCTTCTTCACTGCTTTGTTCCTGGCAGGAAGCCAAGTTAGGCTCTTTTTTTGTCCAACGTGAATAACTCGTCTGTAGGTTACAGACAATATTCCAGCTGGTGTTCTGGAATAAGTTTTTTCACCATAGTTTAAAAGGAGGTATTGATTTTGCCCATGTTAGAACAGGCTTTGAAAAGTCAGTATGTTTCATGAGCTGGAATTACTGCTTTTCAGCCAGCCTTAATGTGAACTTTGTTTTTCGCCACGCACAAAAGTAGTTATTGTGACACCATTTGACAGTTTTCAGGTAAATCCATGGGATGGTCTAACATGAGAAGACAAAAGTAGCTACAGAGATGATAATTCTCTCCATATTCTAAATCTTTTTCAGAGCTAGGAAATTGAGATTGTAGTTATGATGCTTATTCTGACCATAGGAAATAGAGAAAAATGTATACTTGAAGAGACCAGGAAAAACAAAAACAAAACAAAAAAAAATCATCTATTTATCTAATAATTAAAATAAAGGGATGTGATAATACAATATTTTGAGGATTTTCTATGTGGTCAGCAGGGCTGGCCAAAAAATCTTTAGTACTTCTATACAGGCCAAATTAATTGAAAATCCCTAAAACAAAGGTGAAAAGTTCACTGAAGACCAGACTGAACCAAGAGACCAGCATCAACCTGCCAAACCCCAGTGACTTGGATCCTACCACTGTGTACTGAGCTGCTTAAGAAGAGGCTCAAGGCAGTTGACATCTGTCTACAAAGTTTGCATATACCACAGATCTTTCTGCATCTTGTGGTCAGTGACTGAGCTTGTCACAGTATATATAGGAAACTGCTCACCACAATTAAGTGTCCAAAACTCTAAACTCATTTAAAATGACTACATGGAATAATACTCTGTTGCTTATTCTACTGAGTATCAGATCTTTATAGTTTGTGATAAGGATGCTCCTTCATGTCTTTTTTCCATCAACAGTCATTAATACATCTGTTATGATGTCCTAGCCTCAAAGTACCAGCCAAGACCTGGGTCACAGACAGTCTATTCATCAATATTAGCTGGAAAAATGTAGTATTTTGTTGGCAGAAGAATGATTTAAAAAGAATTTCAAACCTTTTAATAATGCTTGACCCAATTATCTTCATTTCATGTGAACAAACATTGGGTATAAAGGGAAAGGAATTGTAAATAGGACTGCAGCCATAAAAGATATGATTTTTGGAGCTTTCTCCACGAAAGAGAATTATCAGTTAGACACTGTACATTATTTCTAGTCTACAGCGGAGGTGTCACAGCCGTGTTGCTGTGGCTTGTTTTACCAGCATCCATTTTGAAGCTATTGTAAGTCTCTCCTTCCCCCTCCCCCCCCCGTTCTCCTTTGAACTCACAAACTGGTCCAGTTTCATTAGAACTAAACGAAAACACTTTGCATTAGCTAAATGAGAGAGAGGCTGCAGATAGCAGCAGCAGCAGTTATTCACAGGGCAGTTTAGATGAATAGGAAGGTAACTTTTTCATACAAAAAAGCCATAAATCGCCTTTTGCTTAGTGACCTGTTTTAAAAATCTTCACTAGCTGCATTAAATATACATTCTTCAACTAGATTATTCCCAGTTCAGTGCCTAAAGCTGCTAGAAAAGCATTGACTTTATCTTATTGTATTGTTAAATGTTAAAAAGCTAAATTATATTTTATGCTAGGCAAAACCATGTTCCTCAGCATGCATTGCTTGTGTTTCATTGCATACTTGTTCCTTTCTGCTATACAGTCTGTGCACACTGAAATTTAATTCCTTAATAAATTTGTGCAACTCCCCAAACAGTTACAGAGAAATGCTGTTTATGCCTTTGGTACTTTTCCTGCAAATGGAAAAAGGAGAAAATATAAATTAAACCTTGAGGCATTTCATTTCTATTATCAAGTCTCCTGCGATCTCTTTACATCAAGAGATATTTTTGGAAAATAAAGGTCTGAGCAGTATTTTAGCACAAGATTTATTTCTGCAGATGCAAAGCATTGTTAAAATACTATAATTTTTAATGAGATGACAAACAGGCTTTTTAATGTTTGCTGGAGATGTATATATCTATATGTGTGTGTATATACATGTGTGTGTGTTTGTGCATGGAACAGAAGTTACTATTCCTAACTTTCTGACTATCTGATTCTAAAATATCTAAACATCTGCAATCTGGAACAGATGTCTAAATTGTTCACCTACTCTCCCACTATAGCTGATACATGCAGCAATATCTCCTGAGGGCAGCTCATTTCACTTCACAGACATCAATCTTAGGATGAGACAAATTACTGTTTGGGCATATTTCTCCACTGACGGAAGAAGGAGCTTGTGTGATGATCTTAGACTCAGGACTCAAACTTTTCCGTATCTAAAATTAGGAGAGCTGAAAGTCTCACTCACAGACAATATGCTACTTGGCGAACTAGGATAGGCTTTGTCCTGCCAAACCTTAGATGTCAGCCACCCACATCCGATAAAACCCCTGGAGGCCTCCCATGCTGAGGCACAGATCCTTAGTTCTGCAGTGGCCATGTAAAACAGATTGGAGGAGTCATCTAATTCCCACTTCCTCACAGATAACTTTTTCTGGAAACAACTGTACGAACTTCCCAGAAAGGCTGTGAAATCTCTATCCTTGGGACGCTCTCAAGACAAAGCCAGCACAGAGCTGATATAGTGCTGCTGATAGGCCTGAACTAGAAGACACCTTGTAGATCACCTCCAGCCTACATTTCTGTATAGTTTGTTTTCTCTTCACTGGTGACAAAACAAGTCCAGTTAATGAGCTTCTACACAGGCATTGACAATTAGGTGAGATGAATGCAAACTCTGGTCTTGGGCTGTTTCTGTACAGTTTGCTCTATTTTGATTACAGACAGGTGCTCCTCTTGGTGCATGTGAACCAGAAAAAAATGTCTTCAGTAGCAATAAATACTAACTAGTGGTTAAGTCAGTTAATATGCAAAAATGGCAGTGTTAAGGGATATCTCCAGTAGGACTAATTTGGGGCAATCTGAGAAAGATGTTTAGGTTGGATAGTATGAATTCTTCAAAGTGCATATCCACCTGTTTTGATTACTATGATGGAAACTCAGACAAGTAGCTTAAACTAAATGTCTAACATATAAATAGCTAAATAGGAGCTTTGAATGGAATATAGCCTTTTTCTACAGAATTTTCTGCCTTCGTTTCTTGCCTTTTTTAGTTACCAGGGAAGCAGAGACCATATTGTAGATACAGCTCCTTGAAAGGCAAACAAACAAACAAAAAAAAGATTGTTCCCCAAAAGAACAGTTTAATCTGCCTTTTCTTTACGGAATTAGGGTTTTGATATGTTCCTGGATAATGAAAGCATCCAGAAGACGAGATGGTGAACTAGAAATCTTTAAGCAATAGGATGACAGTAGAACCCTAGGCTGCAGGAGAGGAGAGCACCAATGACAGTGAAGAGTGCTGCAGATCAGCATACTGCAGCAATGTTACTATTTTGGGAGCATTACACATTAGCTATCTAACAGAGATATCAGCATCTGTTCTTTGAAGATTTGACCAATCCAACAGTTCAAATACCAATAATTATTTGTGGAAGTGTTGCATTGTTTTTTTATTTTGTGGGTTTAGCACTTGTCTTATCTCTCACTCTAACTCCTTTCCTGCACTGAGGTATGGAATAAATCTTACTTTAGGGACATGTGCTGTCAAACATTGTATTATCTGAACTCTCTCCATGTAACTTAGAGGGCAGCAGTGAACTCCCTGATTGACCTTATGGAGGTTCTGGCTCTTCTTTTTCAGTTTTAAAAATCTCTGTTTCCCATGAGGTATTCTTTGGGTGATGAATGAGAAAAGTTCTGGTTCTGATAAAATGTACTCTATTGAATAAACAGGGCTGGCAAAATGTCTGAAGTGTGGTTAGTCTCTAGATTAATTTAATCTCCTCTGAAACTTCATTCCATGTTTTCATTCCATAATTTCACTTAGCACATATGAAGGACTAGATCCTCAGCTGTTTTAAGTCAATAGAGCATCACTGACATCAGCTGTCTGTAACTCAGGATAATCTGGGTGTTACAACACTCTGGCACACAAAAAACCTAGGCAGTGCAATAATTTTCTGCCCTGAACTGGCTCACACAGGACCCGTCTAAACATCCCTGCCCTGGACTCCCCCATGTAGCTGATATTCCTTTAGGTGCTGAGCCATGGGAACAAGTGAGAGTTGTGAGACTTGAAGCAGTCTGGTCATTGCTGTACCCAAGTTACCAAAGCTTCCCAGACATTGTTGTGCTAAAGAGAGCAGAGACATTCGGGGAGCAACCCAGTGGAGTCCAGCAAGGCTGATACAGAACACTGGAGATGTCAGCAGAATCAGCTTGTTTTGCAGAAATGGGGAGTCCCTTTGAGGGTAGGATTAGTGATACAGGCTCAACATTTAGCTGTGATCTTAGGCTCCCAAAACCCTATCAGGCATGAGATTGCTTCTGTGGAACAAGTTCAGAAGTATGTTTTCATAAGAACACAGTACATCCACAGCTGATGCTGCCTCTTAAACTGAATCTAGGGAAGAAACGCATCATTTACGAAAACAACAAGTAATGTCAAAACAAAAGGTCTCTGGCCTTTTTTCCCATTGTTTCATCTAGAAAACATATTAAGGACTATAGCACAGTCCTTCAACTTCTTGGAGGTCTTCCTCATACTGCTTGAAAACTCTATGGCTCATTGTTTCTGAGGTGAGACAAAGCCTCTGAAAACGGAGAAATAAGAGACTAAAAGGATCATGTGGATCCAAAAGGTGGTATAACTAATGCTCAGCAAATGCAAAAATTGATTGCCTTTAGTTTGAGGGATAATCATATTTGTTTCCAAGTTCATACTACTTTTGACGTGCTAGCAAGTACTTGAATAAATGTAGCACTTTGCATATAAAAAATGCAACATAGAGGGAGGCAGCAATAATTTAGTTCAGAAAAACTATGGAGCTCTCTATTTCTCATTGAATTGGCAGAGGAGCCCTCTTATATCCTCAGAAGAAATGAAAACAGATGAAGAAGTCCTGCACAGTCCATTCTCTAGTAGAAAGCATATCATATTTCTCACATCTGTTACCATCATGGCTGATCTACTCTGTTCCCATCAGAGGGATAGCCAGGACATCAGTGATTTGAGGTTTTGCCTTTTTAGGAGATATGTTTCTCATCTTGTTATGTCTTTCGTTAATTTTACAGCAGTTTGATGTTATGAAGGAGCTCCTCCTTTTCTGTCAATAGTACAAGGTCACCATATCAGAGTAACATAATACATCACCAGCTTGCATGCTTCAAGCATTTGAATAGATTAATTTTGTCCTGGTAAAATTTTGCAATGCATCTTCCTGCTTTTCTGTGGACAGTCAGTCCAATGTTAATGTCAAAAGTAACCACATGTTACGTTGATCAGATATTGCAAAGATCTGAAAGAATAATGTAATAGTGCTTTAGTTCTGGGAAATTTTTTTTAGTTTTACAAGCTATAAATAGGTTAAACGATGTAAACCACCAAAACTTTCTATCCATTTGCCAACTTGCCAATATGCAGCAGGGAGAGAGACAAAGAGGTTGACAGGCCTTCATGTCTTGATGCAGAAAAAAATTCATGGATGAAACTAAAGGACCTCAGCACACCTGTTGCTTCCACAAAGGTCTTTTAAACTGTAGGAACTACAGCCTGAAACACTTCTGAAATGTAACGTCTTTGTCAAATCCAAAGAGCTATCCCTTTGTAGTGAAAGCTTTGGATGCATTAAATATATTGAGCCTCCCAAATTTTAGAGAAGGAAATTGCCAGAATAAGTCCATATGACTTATGTTCTTGTGAATCTCATATTCTACTAGAATCTCATTATTTGCTCCTACTTCAGTCAATGGTTTAGAGCAAAGAATAATATTTAATCATAATATGTAAGGTAGTGATTAGAAAAGACCTTGACAGGCTTTACAATGAAGTAGCCTATTGTGAAATCTAATCATGTCTAGAAATGACTTCAGAAAAGAAAGGGGTTGCATAAAATAGATGCAAGAGAACTGGGGGATCATTAAAAAGTAGCTACAACCATAATTTTGTTGTTACATAGGTGAAGACTGGGGAAGTACCAGACAAGTAATAAGCAGGCTCACAATACTGAGTATCAGCCATCAACTAAAGAAATACTGAAATATGTTTAATGCACATCAAAAGAGAAGAACATACAGTTGTGAAAAGTCAGGGATACACCTGATGATTCTACATTCACCTGAGAAATTACAATCAGATGGATCAAGCACACATCAGTTTAAAGGGTAAAAATCTGTCATCTTCTGCTCTGTAGAAATAATTGC
Source organism: Amazona ochrocephala (assembly GCA_039720435.1). NCBI lineage: Eukaryota > Metazoa > Chordata > Aves > Psittaciformes > Psittacidae > Amazona > Amazona ochrocephala. Next base: position 41,042,323 of record CM077880.1, on the reverse strand, counting down.
TTAATGTTTCAGGATGGATTGTCAATTAAAGGCTAAATTTGCCATAGGATATCTCGGAAAGTGAATAATGGAGAGCATGTTTCTGGTAGATCACTTGAAAAAAATCAGTCTCTGAGAGCAGCAGAGCAGCCCATTTCTGCCCAAATAGGTGTCACAGAAATACACACCATTAAATAATACACATTGAAGCAGCAATTTGGACAGTCGGTAAGGAAATTACACCTTGTCTGTGAAAGGTACACTATCAAAAAAAGAAAGTGGGAGCAACTGCCACTGCACAACAATTTTCACTCAACCTATTAGGTTAATACACAGGGCTCATTTTTGGTTTTACACTATGTGTGCCCTTTTCAAGGTGAAGAATCACTGAGCTTTTGGTTCTGAATTAGGACATCACATAACAGATAAAATGCTTTATTCTTCCAAGTAATTAAAAGAAAATCTGAGATCTTTATTTTGTGTCTTAACTTTTGGATGTTGAATGCATTTTTAATTATGATGTTCTGTCTACCATGATTAGTATTGTTTGCAGATGTTTTTGCTCAAGAACCAAGACTATTGGAAACCAATATGTTTTTTAAACTAGCAATGTTTTTCCTCAGAGAGAATTCTGATCTAATTGACATGTGTCTTAAAGGGATTTCCTGTTCTAAATATACTGATTTCCTCAACTGTTGTGACTATCCGTAACATATGTCTCCAAAAGCAGAGTATCCTCAATTACTGATGTTCCAGAGTTTATACTGTAAAAACTCAAAGATCTTCTACAATTTCTAAATTTCATTCTTAACTTCTGAGTTCAAGTGGGATTTAAGGGTGGCCATGTCCTTTCATGACATGCTCAATATGTTGCAGGATCAGGCCTTTAAGTATTGCCTTAAGAAAGTATTCAGAGTATGAATTTCTGGATTTTGTCATTCTGTATGTCACAGAATTGGCTCAACAACCACAAGAAATTCTAAAACATCTGGAAGGCATCACACTTCATACTGATGGTACCTACTAGATTTAGGTAGAAAAGCTCCAGACTGTCTATTTTTATTATTTATTTATTTTTTTAATGCTAGCCCTGTAGGAAAGAAGTTGATACACACATAGCTAAGTTCTTAAAAATGTAGAAAATCTCACCAGATATGAATAAGGCTTTAATAGAAGGATTTAGAAGAGACTATTACGACATCTTTGGGCATGTCGTAAGTGGGTCAGATTGGATATAGCAGAACAGTTATAAGGTGAATGAACCAAGATTTGCAGGAGAACTGGAGTTTTAACAAGCAGTATTAAGTGGAATATGAAATATTACATCCATATGCTAGAGAAACCACATGTCGAACAGAAGGAATGGTGGACTATCAAAGCAGTGACTTCAAATTTGTTGGGTTTGGCAAAGCAAGTCATAATCAGTACAATAAACAGAACACTTGAATGCTTAAATAACCTTGAAGAAATGTTGTAACTGCAAACAACATTCTCCTCTTGATTAAAAAAATAAATAAATTTTAAAAAGTGGCACCAATTCTGTTTGTTAGGCAGTATTGGTTTAGGTTTTTTCAATTTGAGGGTACCCAGCATAACTACATTTTCTTTTTACAGAAAATACTACTTTCTCATGAAAACACTACAACTTGTTAAATATTGCATGAAAAAAATCTACACTTTGTGGGCAGCAAGTAAAAACAAGAACAGTGTATGCAGCACCAAACTGCTAATGAATGAAAGCGCTATGTGCATTACCTTAGCATATTCATAATAAATATCATGCATTATTTACAAGACTGCCTCACTTTGTGCAATGATGGAAGCTCTATCTATTCTTTTTGAACTTCTGAGGACACCATATCACCCCCAAAACTTGATTTTCTGACAATTATTACACTATGTCACACTAACAAAGATGCTACCTGGAGTTAGAGGTTTAAATTGATTCTCTTGGTTTTACTTTAATGTAACTGAAGAAAACATCATCCATAGATTTCAGGCAAATGTTACAGATCAGCAGAGCTTACTTAAAAACTTTACACAATGTCTCATCATTTACATTAACAGCATAAGACTCTAGGAATTATTACTAGTGTTTACAAGCAGATATTCCTCTGAGCCATAGGACAGCAGGCATGTAACCTGCAGCATGTAGGATGACCAATCTGGTGGCCTTCTATGATGGGGCTACGGAACTGATGGACAGGGGTAGAGTAGTTGATGTCATCTACCTGGACTTGTGCAAAGCGTTTGATGCTGTCCCAAACGACATCCTTGTTCCTAAGTTGGAGAGACATCAATTTGATAGGTGGATCACTCAGTGGATAAAGAACTGGTTGGATGGCCACACGCAAAGAGTTGTGCTCAATGGCTCAATGTCCAGCTGGAGACCAGTAACAAGTGGTGTCCCCCAGGGATCGGTGTTGGGACCGGTCTTGTTCAACATCTTTGTTGGTGACATGGACAGTGGGATCAAGTGCGCCCTCAGCAAGTTTGCCGATGACACCAAGCTGTGTGGTTCGGTTGATACACTGGAGGGAAGGAATGCCATCCAGAGGGACCCAGACATGCTTGTGAGGTGGGCTGATGCCAACCTGATGAAGTTTAACCATGCCAAGTGCAAGGTCCTATAGCTGGGTTGGAGCAATCCCAGGCAGAGCTACAGGCTGGGCAGAGAAGAGATTCAGAGCAGCCCTGTGGAGAAGGACTTGGGGGTGTTGGTCAGTGAAAAAATGAACATGAGCCGGCTTCAGTGTGCGCTCACAGCCCAGAAAGCCAACCATATCCTGGGCTGCATCGCAAGGAGCGTGACCAGCAGGTCGAGGGAGGTGATCCTGCCCCTCTACTCTGCTCTTGAGAGACCTCACTTGGAGCACTGTGAGCAGTTCTGGTGTCCTCAACATGAAAAGGACATGGAACTGTTGGAACAAGTGCAGAGGAGGGCCACAAGGATGATCAGGGGACTGGAGCACCTCCCGTATGAAGACAGGCTGAGAAAGTTCGGGCTGTTCAGCCTGGAGAAGAGAAGGCTGCGTGGAGACCTCGTAGCAGCCTTCCAGTATCTGAAGGGGGCTTATAGGGATGCTGGGGAGGGACTCTTCATGAGGAACTGTAGTGAGAGGACAAGGGGTAACAGGTTCAAACTTAAACAGGGGAAGTTTAGATTGGATATAAGGAGGAAATTCTTTAATGTAAGGATGGTGAGGCCCTGGAATGGGTTGCCCAGGGAAGTTGTGAATGCTCCATCACCGGCGGTGTTCAAGGCAGGGTTGAACATAGCCTTGGATGGCATGGTTTAGTGGGAGGTGTCCCTGCCCATGGCAGGGGGGTTGGAACTTGGTGATCTTAAGGTCCTTTTCAACCCTAACTCTTCTACGATTCTATGATTCTATGTATCATACATCTCTGAAGCCTACACCTTCAGAGTTGAGAAATCATGTGTGTGTATATATGTATTAGCTTGTGACAAATCTAATGCTCAGGCTGCAGCAATTTATGTTTGCTGAACTTTACATATGTCTCAACTACCTTTCTGCGTGCTAAGATAACAAATCACGCATGCATCGGCTGAGAAGAATACATCTATAAACAAATAATATCCATCCAACAGTTTTTCATTAATCTTTCACAGTAAATCACAGTGACAGTCTGAAAAAAGGAGATGTTGATGGAATTGTAATATTTATTCCAGATTCACACTGATAAGAGCACTGGGTCTCAACTCCAAAGGTCCAAAACATCTCTCTCATACCACATCAGACAACAGGGAGTCCCAAACATGAAGGCGTTGATTGTAATCCAGCCTTTTGTTTCAGCTAGAATATACACAGCCACACATTGTGAATGATCTGATCTGTGAATGATCCATAATATGTGTACTTCCTCACTCACGTGAAAGGGGTATGTCCCTCACGGAAACTGTATATGATACCTGCTGTAAGATCCTCCCATGAAGCCTAATTTATCTCTGATGTCACAACCCAATGAAGTGTCTGAAATGCATTTGATGTGATTTATAAGAATAAATACATCTTTTATTAAAAAATATTGTTTCTGTTTGTGAGCCACTGTTTCAAGGCACTTTATGACAAAGCAGTCCCATCATGCACAGCAACCTCCTGCAGCATGGGAGAAAACCCATGTGGTCATGCACTTGTTCTGAAGTGCTGATTATAAGTGAAGCAGCAGAGAGTTATCCATGCAGTTTTATCTGAAAGGAGAGGAGGCAGATACAGGGTGGATTCCCAAGGCAGGATTTCATTGTGAAAACAGGGCCCTGAACAAGTGTCAGCCATCCAGATGTGATTTGCAGGACTAGCCATATTTAGAGGGAGGGTGACTATGTACGAGAAACTATGGCAGGATGCCTGCAGCTCCTCCTGCTTGAACTGAGCAGCAACAGCCTGTAACTCTAAGGCCTTTTGTGATGGTTGCCCCAGTCACCTGAACTGTGCAATTAAAGAATGACATTTTTGAGCAATTTTCTACTGCAGTAGACATTCAGTTCTTTCAGCAAACTAAGTTTCCTTTTCCACATCGACTTCCATGCAGACACTGGAAGGACTGCTAGGACACCTCTGCTAGGGCTTCATTTGATCATGGTTTAGTGGGAGGTGTCCCTGCCCATGGCAGGGGGGTTGGAACTAGATGATCTTAAGGTCCTTTGCAACCCTAACTATTCTATGAGTCTATGATTCATTTGTTTTTCCAACCCTCATCTGTGCATCTGTAGGGAAGGAAGAGCTCCGCCCTGCCTTGCTTCTCTTCTGTGAGCGGAGGGCATCCCTCCTACGTCACGAGGAAAAGGCAGAGAAAGCAGGAGATGGCTCCATTTAAATATGGGAAGTGTGAAGAAGTCAAAAGGCAGAAGAAAGAGATTGATCTAAGCTTAAAGCATATCAAATGAGATTAAAGTTCAGGCTACTGAACTGAAGTTCAGTAACTGGAGTGCAGCTTTTTCTTCCCAAATTAAAATTGGCAAGTGTGTAATTAAGATTAATTGCATATGTTGCATATTAAAAATATTCAGGTTTACTTACACCCTGAAATCAAGATTTTATTTGATACCGATATGGGGATATTTATGTATGATGCCTGTTTACTTGGGGTGATTTTTAATGGATTCAAAGTGCCTATCAGTGGCTGCAAAGAAATTCCCTGAGCCTCTCGCTCATTTTCTTTCTACTTTGCAACACTGTAATACTAATGACTTGCTTCAGCTATCATTAATGGTAGTACCATTGCTAGCAGAGGGTGACTAAGAACCTCTTACAAGCAAGAAAACTGTTTTAATCTCATTGCTTACTATAATTCACGTTATCAGACAACATAGGGTTGCAAAATTTCTTTAAAGTACATGAAGCTGGCTTGGGGGGTTGCACATTCCAAAAGTTAGATCCTTTTAACCAGGCTGCCGTGAAAGCCTCTTGTGTTCCTTGATCCCTAGAACAAAGGCCAAATCACAGCACAACTTGGAGCAGGCTGTCAACGCAGAAGCTCATTCCTACCTCTTGTGTCTTTGTGGAATGGCCCATTTCTGGGACACAAAGGAACTGATGGTACAGATGCTATAGATATAAACAAATTTTATAGTATGCAGTATGATGCCGACTCATATGCTGGGACGTTCCCAGCTCTCCATCACCTTATCACTTTATATCAGTGTAAGGAAGGCTGCATCCAGAGCCATGATGAAGTTTGAAATATCTAGTTAGTTTGTGCTGGGCTGTAAAGACCCACGAAATTCATCTGGAAATTCATCTGCAAGTTTGAGCCAGACAATGAAGCCAAAGACTAAAGGAACATTAAGTATGGTGAACTGCTAAGAGTGTTCAAAGGGAAGCTCTTCCTCAGTTTATCCATTCTGGGGTCACTTATGTTTTCTGTAGTGTTTTAAATGCTAGTCTGTTGCTGGCTTTTAGCCAGGCCTATTGCTGGCGCCAGAGAGACTCATCATTTTATCAGGCTTGCCTCTGCTTCATGAACATTTAATTGTTTGTGGGATATTCTTAGAGCACAGAAATGATAGATCCTTCTGGCATTCAAATGAATTCATTAATTTGATTTATTTGTTTTCCCTAATAGCACTAGGGGTTTTGCCTGAATATTTATTTGGAAGGGATTGGTATATAGAGAAATGTGAAGAAAAACAAATGTTTTTGTTCCATTCAGATTAGCTGGCTGTAGTGCACATGGAAAAAACTCAGCCCATGTAGATACAGAAGAAAAGCCAACATAAATGTTTGCTTTACAGTATTCAATAAGAACTGCTCGAGGCTAACTTGTTCCTGGGGAAAACTGCTTGAACTCTGCCTTCAGTGTTAGCCACATAGCCTTCTGGGTTTCGGACTGGATATCTTGCTTTGACATTAGTCTCCAGATGCTCTAAGAGCAGGGTACCACTCCAACATATGCAGAATACAGGCAAAGTGTACTGATGCATGTTCACTCTTCAGAAAAGATAAGAGTATCATTGCCACTTTTCGGAGAGCACAAAAGTTCAGAAGGCTGTATGCAGATGGCCCACATGCCTGATTTAGGGACTATAGTACCATGGTGTTTACATTAAAGAGTGCAGTGACTAACTCAGCCTTTCTACTTTCCAGGGCATCACATTGGGATCTCTATGCAGGTGAGCAGAGAGAGGTGAGAGAGAGATAACACAGCAAGGCAAAATAATCTAAGACCCTGTAAATCAGTTCATTGAATTTAGATGTTGGGATTTATCTCCATTGGCTACATAGGCAGCACTGATTGACAGCATTGATGAGAAGATAGCTTCATACACTTGCTGCTGTTCTGAAAGAACACATCATCCTGGAAATGCTGACAGCTAAAGGATGAGACCTGTGACCATTGTAGAGGCAGTGCAGCAAATTGCCCAGTATCATGCAGTAGAGCCAGTGACCTGATAGAAAATTCTCCTGGCATTTCCTAAACCTGGCAGCATAATTGTCACAAGAACCACCACAGATCTAAAGGACAGGTGCTGCACTGCCTGTGGACATGTCCAGCATGTCCTATGATACGGCAGGCTGTGCCACATTGCTAGTGTAAATGATGGAAATGATAAGAAAGAGGATGATGTCTCTCTTTTCTCCATTGAGTATCTATACACCTGACCCTATGGTAACATATCTCAGCACAAGGTTGAAGTGCAGTAATGGAGCATATCAAGGCTCAACAATACAGATTTCTTGAGCATATAAAATTCTTCTGGGTTAGCTCTTGTTTTATTTTTAAAGAGTTCAGACACAGACTGCTATCATGAAAGTGAAAATGTCAGTTCTACTTACAACAGTCAACTTTTAAATCTCTCACTTGAAGACTGGAAAATATTTACAAGTACAGTTTGCACCTGGAAAATTCAGCATCATCAAGGTTTAATGATTTTGTTATCAGAGAAAATAATTTAAATCTTCCCATATTAATAAAGCTAGAAAAGTTCATCTGGGCTTTAAATTAATGGTATTTCAATATTATCAGACTGAAATACGCCTGGTTTTATACCTATTATTAGTTTTTATACCTACCTCTTTTTTAGAAATCACGTTCCACAACACTTTTTAACAATTTAATAGTTTTGTCTGTTGAGGACAGAAATTCTGTTTATGAATAGCTCTAGTTGTTGAGGGAAGCTGGAAAAAATTATCAGGGTAGACTCAAAAACCAGAAGACCAATAAAAAGAAACAAAAAAAGTAGTATTTCTTAATGTTTGTATTTTATACCAATGCCATGCATGTTGGTGGCCTGACACTGTGGTTTGGCAGTTCTGCACTCATTCAAATCCTAAATATTTTTCAGCTTGGTTGTGCTTATGAACATTTGTGCATATGAACAACTTGCACATGAAGAAAGCATCTGTGCAGAGATGAGCCCATTTGTTCTTAGCCATAGTTAATCATTATCAATTATTTATTATTCAGTCACATATGAAGAGCAACACATCATGGAAATTGTAGTTTAAAAAATGCTATATAAACGGGACTTAAGCAGTTCCCAAACTAAATCTCAACTATTTCTTGTGATAAAAACTATAACTCTTCTATTGCTTTTCAGCCACAATCTCAAAGAGGATCACAGTGAAAAGACATGATGGTTACAGAAATGGGGAATTGAGGAACAAAGCAGTGAAGTGACTCTTCTGAGGTACTGCAATACGTTAGTGGTGAAGTCCTGTATGCCTTCAGTTAGACAAACACCTTGATCTTTAAAGATACTGTTCTCGTGGCAGTCTGAAAGCACTGAAATGCTTTAATGGCCATTTCTGAGGGAAAATTGTTTTGTGTGTGCTTGTCCAAAATGGGTAACTTGACTTATACTACTAGATTCATGTGGGACAGATTAATTTCTAAACTGGGATTTTTCACAACCAAAATGTTCTATGAGTAGCAGAGTACTGTTAATTCAGTACATATGCCAAGCAGAAAAAGTAATTTACCCAAGTCTTTCTCGCAATATATATAGAACTCTTCTTATTCAGGGCTATATACTGAAATTTGTCACAATTTCCCCATTTTGAGTCCCAGATTTTCTGACTGTTATTTCTTCTGTACTGTCCTGATGACACCAGAAGATTTGAGTAATACCAAACCTCCTTTTAATCTAAACTTTAAGATGATCTCCTTATGGACCAATGACAATTAAAACTGTTACTGTTTACAGCCTACAATTATACATATGTGTGATCAGGATAAAAAGGCTATGTCCCATCTGTGACTTTTAACATTTTCTCCATATATACTGTTAACTTCTAAGACATCACTGTCAAGACAGGACTTATCAAATAATGTGGAAGGAATTATTATTATAACAGGTTTACATAAATATTTGTTTTTGAAGTTCTTGTATAAATTCCTAGGCAAGTGTTGGTATAAAGCAATGTAAAATTAAGGCTAATTTTTGCTGATCTTAAACTGAATAAGAAGTGAAATTACCCCTTCACATCTGACCCTCTACATCAATGCACTTTTGATGAGATGACAGCTGAAAGAGATTTGAGAAGGGTTCTGCATTCTGTCACTTAGACATTAAGGCTAATCTCTTCAGACTACTGGCAAAGTGAGTTGGCCGCAATCAGGTTGAGGTTTGAAATTTACATAATTCATTATACAGTTGTCTTATGTTTTGGATTTGGTTGAGAAGAGCAAGTAGGCACCATTGAAAAACAAAATATCTTTCAGTCTGCCAGGGGACCTTAAGATCAAAATCTGCCTTTCCAAGTGATAGAATTCATATGGAATCTAGTGAGGGTTTACAATTTTCACATCAGCAATAGCCAGTTTATTTCCATCAGAGAGGTTAGAAGCTGTCATTTTATTTTTTTTCTGCCTGCTAGTACGTTACAGCATTCACACCTGCCAGAAAATGTCAGAATGTTTATTCCAAGAATAAAAATGTGGGCACATGTCCGCCTCCCAAAATAAACAGTACAGCAGATATATTCTGTAATGCCTCCAATACTCACAGGTTGGAGTTAGTCATTCTTCCTGTGAGAGGGTGGCCATCAATCACTGTCAAAGGGAGCCTTGAGTTTGGAGACAAGAACAAGGCTAGTTGGATCAATGGACAAGGAGCCTGTAGAGAGACGATATGCCTTTTCATATGTGTAAGTAGCAGGATAGTACACTCCCAAAAGCATCTGGGCTTGAGGAAGGAAAAATTGAAGTATGGAGAGTTTGCTGGTTTGCCAAGGAAATCATCTTTCAGTCACAATCTTCTCTTCCCACAAGACCAAGGGGTGAATATTTTCATAATAAAAAGAAATCATTATTTTTTTGTCTCTGCCAATGGAACATATTCACAAATTGCCTTCATTGATTTACTGGAAAAAAGGAAATCTTTATTCTATTGCAAAGTAGTACCACAATTTTAAGATGGCAAATACATATGAAACACCAAAAGTGATATTCAGAGACTAACTTAGTCTGTCAATCTTACTCTTTTCAAATTTAAGTTCTAATAAACTGGCCTGCTTTCAAAAATCTTCTATTTAGTGATCTGAAACTAAATAGAACAAGTCATGAAATCTTTACACGGAATGGTAACATTGCCTTTGCATTTAAAGTGCTGGAATAGGAATTGCCTAAATTTCTGGTTCACTCATAGACTCCCTGGGTGACCCTAGATGAGTTATTTTATCTCTCTTTGCCTCCATACTTATAAAAAATACTCCCTTTGATCTTGTTACTTTACTAGGCAAGTACCAAGGCAAGGTGCAGGTAATGTGTCATAGATTCTCATCTGATGTAGAGGATCCAATAGAGCTTCATTAGTGAAGAACATGCCAGTTTCGAACTCTCTCTACAGTCAGAGCAGGGGGATAAGAAGCTCCTTCGACCATTATGTCAATAGCGATGGCTGGATGGGCCCTTCGACAGCACCCCTTTTCATGCATTCACAGCAGAGGAAACCTAGGGTGACGGCGCTCCTCATTTGGCATTTGACTTAGCTGGTGACCAAAAAATTATTTTGGGTTTTTTTAACCCATGTTGATATGACCTCCTCCAGAAGAGCTGGTAACTTCTTTGTGCTTCATGGGTCAAGCTCCAAGCCAGACTGTTTCCCAAGAACTCCTACAGGAAAAAAAACACCTTTTATGCATGACCTCATCTAAAAACAAGAAGACAATGAGACCTCAATGGGCCTGCCTCTGCAGTTTTCACAAATTCAGTGCTTTCATTTTGTTTTCTGAAATGTATTTTGCGAGATGCCTGAAGAAATGTCAAAGTTCTGCCAGTAACAACTTCTCAGCTTTCTGAACTGCACCTTAAGTGATGAGTTGAAAACAGGCAGGAATCCTTTGGCTGCCAAAGAGCTACTTATTTGCACAGTGTCTAAGTCCTCAGCTTTTCTACAAGAAAGTAAAATAAAAGTTTCTGAAACAGCAAGGCTTAAAAAGGGCTGAAATACTGTGACCAAAGCATAAAGGCAACTCTGGAACAAATGGGAAGTCATGGCACAGAACACAATTCCAGTACTCATATTATTTATGTATTTTATTATGTTGGACTACAGAGAATGGAAAAAAAAAAATCCACCAAATAAATATTCTGTTTGCAGTTGAGGGCCTGGGGACATGCACCCATGAAACATGTATTGCTTTTATATAAAGAACCTATTTCAGCAAAAGAAATGGAAGATACCTAGAACATTTGGTCAGGGCACTGCCTGAAGAAAAAAGAGAATTTAATTTGAATCAAATCCCTGAAGGGGCTTCAAACCAGAGGGATTTAGACCATGACCCTCATATCCTAGCTGACATTTCAAGACCATCCTGTTTTCTGTCTTTTCCCTTGTCTTCTGTCTTTCTGCTCCAGCCATAGAATCATAGAATCATAGAACAGTTAGGGTTGGAAAGGACCTTAAGATCACCAAGTTCCAACCCCCCTGCCATGGGCAGGGACACATCACACTAAACCATGTCACCCAAGGCTCTGTCCAACCTGGCCTTGAACATCACCAGGGATGGAGCATCCACAACTTCCCTGGGCAACCCATTCCAATGCCTCACCACCCTTACAGTAAAGAATTTCTTCCTTATATCCAATCAAAACTTCCCCAGTTTTAACCAGTTACCCCTTGTCCTCTCACTACAGTCCTTAATGAAGAGTCCCTTCCCAGCATCCCTATAGGCCCCCTTCAGATACTGGAAGGCTGCTATGAGGTCTCCACGCAGCCTTCTCTTCTCCAGGCTGAACAGCCCCAACTTTCTCAGCCTATCTTCATACGGGAGGTGCTCCAGTCCCCTGATCATCCTTGTGGCCCTCCTCTGGACTTGTTCCAACAGTTCCATGTCCTTTTTATGTTGAGGACACCAGAACTGCACACACTACTTCAAGTGAGGTCTCACGAGAGCAGAGTAGAGGGACAGGATCACCTCCTTCAACCTGCTGGTCACACTCCTTTTGATGCAGCCCAGGATATGGTTGGCTTTCTGGGCTTTCTGGGCTGTGAGCTCATACTGCCAGCTCATGTTAAGTTTCTCATTGACCAACGCCCCCAAGTTGTTCTCTGCAGTCCTATAATCCTTGGTGAAACTTGACTGAAATCAGTATTACTATTAGCTTCCAGCACCCTCCACACCCCCAGAAGTCCCCTGAAAATGATAAATCATCAAACTCTCTAAGAACAAATACAAGTAGGGTAACAAAGCAGAATTGTCCTTTTCCTAGCAATGTGAATCATAGTCAGAAAATATATTGTCTCCCACTCCTCCTTATGCCTATATATTGAGTGCCTTCCATGTTATTATAGTTTCATATATACATAGTGATATCTGAAAAGGAAAACCAGAAATGGAAAAACAAAACAAAACAAAACAAAACCCAGTATTTTTTGATTTTTAGCTGTTTAAATGCAAGGGAGGATAAATACTTGCATCACAAACCAGAGTTTTGTAAGTCTCTGGAAAATGCTTGCTGGCCTTCTAAACCTCTGAATTTTGTATTTATTTCTCAGCAGTGAAGTGTAACCAAGGAGGCACGCATTAACAGACAGAATATCCTTAAGTAGCATAGGCTCCCAGACTTGGATAAGAAAAGTAGAGAAGTGCTTGCTTGCAACCAGTAATGTTACTGTGAATATCTGTTCTTAGAAACAAACATCCCGGAGACAAAACCTAGAGTTGGTTGGCAAAGGCACTCATCTGTCCAAATCTGACAACTCTCTGATCATATATTTAAAGACAGTCTTATTAGCTTCATCCTGAGGAAGTTCAATGAAATCTTTGAATTTCTTCAAGAAATTCCACATGACAGGAATTTCAATTCACATAAGACTCTTGATGCTGTGGGCTAGTTAAAAGGCTTTGATTTTCGTCTTTCTCCTAGTTGCTCCTAGGAAAATAAAGAATCAATCTCCCACAGTACTCGGCACTTTGTAGTGCAAAAGATCATCAATGAAACGTTCTAATACGGTGTCAAGAAGGATGTGAAGTTTCTAGACAAAATGAGAGCAGATGACAAGCTGAGGTAAGTAGTAATGACTCCTGAGTTTAGCTGATATATACACTTGGCAGGCACATACAGGTTAGAAGTTTCAGTGCATTTTTTCTTTTTACTAAAAAAAAAAAACCCAGGGAAACAGCTTTATCTTTTGAAATTAAATTAGACAAGCTGTTAATGAAGACTAATTGCTTTGCATAATTTAAAATATGTAGAGAGAGCTCCCTTGATCTGTGCAAGCTGTACTGGGTTAGCACTGGGGCTGAAGACAAAAGATATCTCCAGGCCATTTGCTATCCTCTTAATCTGTAACCAGACTGAAAGACAAGATGCCTCTGAGAAAGTTATAGCAACCCAGAAATATGCATCACTGCTCTTTTATTCTGCTCTGTCATATAGCTTAGCTGTGCTTTTATCTTGTACTTGTGAGGGAATGTGACTGCCCCCTCCTGCCAGTCCAAGGTTCTCATTTCATTGACAAAGATCTTTTCCATGCTGCGCTGGAGAAAATCTTGTTAGCTCATGAGAGACAGGAGATAAAATCTGCCCTGGAAGTTTTACACATCAGGAGTTGCCTTTGGGGAATGGGGGCAGCGACTGAGGGGAGAGGAGTGAGGATAGAGCTCACATGGCCCAGTGCAGGCTATGTAAGGCACCTCTTGAAAGTAGTGGGTCTCCAGCAGCATGGGCAAACCTAATTCAGGGTTAGGCCTGGGGTCTTGCCTTCTATTATCCTGGCACATTACTACATTCCCCTCTGCACTAGCCCTGTGGAAAAACATCAAGTTTCTTCAGGGAGCTTATCCAAAAGAAATACTAATATGATTTTTTTCCTCTGGATTAATTTTTGGCTGAGCAAGCTCACCACCTACCAGACACAAGGGAGAAAGACCAGGAATGTACAGCTGGAGGTAGAGGTGGGACTTGCCACACCACTGACTTAGATCAGCTTAAAATGCTATTGAACTGCACTCTTGAGGGCAATTCACAACCTAGTTTCTCTATATAAAAGTAAAGGAGTCACCAGAGAGCAGTAGACTTTGCATAAGGCGAGTCAGAGTGCGTAAGCTAACTACCTCAAGTCAGCAATGTGCCCCCCATGTTGAAACATGCTGTTATGCACTAATGATGCTCTGGACATACTTGGGTGACTGGTGGGTTGGACTTTTTCCCTGAATGTTTATTGATTTAGCAAACACAAAGAAAGTAGTGCCAAATCTGGTAGTTATTAGTGACTCCATGTTGTAGCCTGCTTGTGTACATATGATTTTTGTTCTGAAATATTTCTTTCTTTTTTATTTTTAGTTTAACATGGCCTGATCTAGCTCAGTTATCCTCTTTACAGGTTATTACCTTGCTAGCAACTCCTTTCTCTCTTCCAGTCTGTTTGCTTGCTAGTAGAATCGTTTCTAAGTTAAAATACATGAATACAAACCAGTCCAGTATGCCTGGGATCACTCACACTGACAGATTTTAAACATATAACTTTATGTTTTCAGGAAAGGTAAGCCATCTCTCCCTGAGCTGCTGATGGGCTCACTGGAAAAAGAGAAACTCTTCCAGAAGCACACAAATTGTTTCCTTCCTGAACCACCGCAGGAGACCCAGATGCTCTCTAGTGATTGTATAGGGAGCCTAAGAAAACTAACCTACAGTTTAGACATATGAAGTTAACTGCCCAAAATTAAGTACTTGGACAAAAGTGTCACAAAAATATTTATCTCCAGAGTGAAAAAAATGTTAAGTACACATGCAGCCAGGTAGCGCAAAGTGCCGCTTTGTTCATTTTGAGTTCACCCCATTTCTAAAGCACATAACTTCTAAAGTATGGTTAGGGAAAAGATTGAAAAATGGCAGGATTCCTCTATGGCCATCAACTAGGACCCCTCTTTTGAGAGAAGTTATTCTTGGTTTATATTGAGGTAAATGATAGGCAAATCAGACAGTACAAGTGAAGCAAGGCAAAACCTGTTGCTGAACTGCGGAAGTTTTGTAGACGAGCTCAGTTTTCGAAAATACAAGTTCCTGCACTACTTGGTTAAAGATCCACCATATTTGCAGCCAGAAAAAAGTGCTCGCACACTTATTTCTGGAGAACAGTGACATCTAGTGAGCGTCCTGACCGGTACCGTGCATCCCCTGGGGTCTTTGAGACTAAGCCTGCTACTTGGGCTGAGATTGTTTTTCTGCTATTTGACCGTTACAGTTCCTTGAATCTCAACTGCATGTGCTGCTCATCTCTTCATTAGTGAGTAGTTGTGAGCCAGAACGGTGAGGGAGTGGGCTGACTTCGAAGAGAGGGCTTACGCACGATAAATAAAGCATAGATATCTGAACTGGGACAGACTTCCTATAGCAGAGGAATTATGGTGGTAGCAGAGTTGCCTAGGAGACAAGCATCAAGCTGTCAAATGGACAGGAGCTGCATCAGCCAGGAAACCAAAAAGTGTGAGTGCTTCATCAGTTCAGCACTTTTCTGCTAGATATTCTGTTTCTGGGTTCCTACGATGCTCCTGGCAGAATTCATGGCTGCCTTCTCCTGCTGGAGATTCCAGGGCACACAGCCATACTCATTTCCGCTTGCAGCCAGGGACACTTCCCCAGATACTAGTCTGAATTCATCCATCAGGTAAAGTCTGTACTTTTCTTGCCCAGAACTGTTAGAGTGTGTGGACACATTTGTGTAAGAGTAAAGATGTTGGAGCTTTAAAATAAAATGCTTTTGGAACTGAAAGTACTATTCATTTTACACTGCAGCTCTGTAAATAAGTGAAGACTGGGATGTTCCCCCGAGGACCTCAGGGCAGAGGAAGGGGTGTCAAAAAGAACTGGAAATGTTACTGTGATGGAACAATTCCCAAAGATCACAGTGAAGCACACAATGAACTTGGGGAGTACAAATGGTTTTGAGGTATGCACACACCGAACTTGAAGTCTTCAGCACTCCAACAGCATCCACAGCTGGACACTTCATTACTACTTGGGCTGTAAAAAACTGGAGAGGTGATCTTTCAGCTGCGTCATACATGACCATTATATCCAATCCCACCTGTCCAGGCTGTAATCATGCATTTTATTACACAAATTACAGATATTTTATTAGTATTCTGAGAGATACAGGGCCAAATTCAGCAGTGTTTCTTAAAGAAATTTAAGCCTAAGGAAACAGTTTTTCTCTATATATGCCAGTTTAAAAAGGCACAGTCCTTTTACATCTAAATTATCATATTATACCACTTTCATTTGCCAGCATTTGAAGAAACTTAAAAATGACTTTGAGAAGGCCTACACTGTTGGAAAACTAAAGCTAATTAAATCTTTACATTATGCTCTATGTAATTCCTAGAACTGCAGGATGAGAAGGTTTTTTTTTCATGAATGCCTCATCATAAGCTGCTTGAATGGATAAAACCCCCACTGCAACGTGAGCTTTGGAGCATTTCCTGTGTCACAGCATTTACACTGTTATTTTTGGGGGGTGTTTTTTTCTTTTTTTTTTTTTCTTTTCCTCACTGCAAATACTGGAAATGTGCACATATCTGAGGAAAACCTGTGCAAATATCTCAAATGTCAGAAATAAAATCTGAAAACCATCCTGCTGTATTACACCTCTTCTTGTTTTTAGCTCAGGGAAAAGCATAGTATGATGCAATCTCATGGAAGGTGCACCTTAATGGATATGAACAACAGGTCCAAAGTAAACTTTTCTAAGTAAACTTAATCTTGATGTTTCCCATCTTCTACATATTCAGCTTTGATACCATGAAATTACTGTAACACTGTGATGAAGTCAAACTTGCCTCTAGAATATTTTCTAATCTTTACAAGGTAGATGCATTGAATTTTATGGAAGATAGTTCTGTTGAGTCCAGAAAAGGAGCTTGACTTCTTAGAAGAACAGTGCTGACTGTCATAACCACACTGCCACCAACACAGGCACTGTCTCTCCAGTCTTGTCTGATCCCTCTTGGAACAATGGCTTTTCAGCAGAGATCTACTGAAGATTTTGCTGTAATGAGGGAAAGATCTGTAACATACCAGTGGAAACATGACACACAGGAGCCAGACTGTGTGAAAAGTGTTTGTAGGACAGAGGGATCAAACCCACCACTTTTCACCAACTGACAAAGGCACTGCAGAAAGACTGAATTCAGGTGTGGAGAAAATTTATCTTATGGTGAGGTCTTTGACTGCTTTAAGAGTAACGCTTCAGCAGAAATTTTGTTAATAGGCATGTGCTTTGTTATTTCCTTACTTGCTCCTAGGACATCTAGCTTAGCTCCTCAGAGACAACATTTTAGATGAAGCAATGGATGAGAAATGTTTAATGCTAATGTTAAATGTCCAAGAGAGAGTTCTGCAACACTAATTTGGAAATCCTGTGCAGCTTCCTGTCGGATTACAAAGTCAGCTGAGAGGTCTGACCTAGGACTGTATCCAAAAAAGACCTAGCTAGAACAGTGAGACTGTATTTAGCCATTCTCAGCTGGTTTAAAAATATGTGAGATTTAGCAATTGAGTCTAAATAATGAGGTATTTGGCTTGGCTGTGTAAGTGTAAACATAATGTTTCAATTCAAACCTTCCATATCAGATGATTTTTCTCTTCAATTTGCATTTTATAAATTACTTGGAATTGCACAGATTCCCAAGGGTCAACAACAAGTTGAAATCATTATACGGACAATGTCATCTACGATCTGAGCCACTTTGAGCATTACAGGCTATTTTTGCTCTCAGGGTAGCAGCTGCTGGAGGATGAGTGGTACACTTTGCCTGCGGCTTAGTAGCTACTTTCTGCTAGCGAAGTGTAGTGGAAAACAACAATATTGATTCAAAGATGGTTACTGGTAAAATTGCATTATTAAATCATTCCAACCTTGCCAGAGTCTCAATTTGAAAAGGTATCTGTGATTATTTTTATACCAGTGATGACTGGAGAACATAAAAAATATGTATCTATGGGTTAGGTTTTCGGGGAGTTACTTTTCACTAGGAAGTGCTCTGGATAAATAAAGGAATTCCTCATGCTTTGTTAGTTAAGGATCAACTTCAAGTGTTAAAAGATAAAATATACTATCTGTAAACCACTAAACATATTTTTTGATGACTAGAGACAAAAGTATACAATTCTTCAATTTTTAACAGTTTCCTTTAATGCTGCAAGTTGGAAAGTGTATGAATAGCCTTGTGCTTCATAGGAGTCTCATATTTTGGAAGTGGTTTACACACTAATAAAGTGTAAAAGTAACTGTAAGCAACCAAGAAGAGTCAGACTACTATTGTATGCCAATGGAAAGACTGACGCCTGTCTCAGAAAGGCTTTCAAAAAAATAAACCTTATGACAGAGCTTAGTATCAGAAATACTCTGGACTTAGAATTATTCTCTTCAGAAACAAAAGAACTAGTGACATGTTAGTAGCAAAGGTAGACACAGCTTTGGTTTGATGCCACATAATGGAAACACGTCACAAGTGTATTGGGGGTGGGCAAAGATAATGAGTCTGCAGACAGTAAGAAGCCCACACTTCTGACCTGATGGGCTTCTCCTTTTCTAAAGATATTAAAAAAATGAGATTATAAAACAAGTAGCCAAAGAACACATTTGTTCCTATTCTCAAGTTTACCACAATTTTCAGAAAGTGTCTGCTGGCTTATATAAATGAAGAAATAGCCAGATAGATGAAAATGAATGGTGACGCAAAAGAGCTGCAATACACCACTTGGGAATACTGATTCTCTTTTCGTGAATGTTTCTGTAATATGAAGACAAGGCTGCATTGTCCTGTGAAAGATAAAGTGGTAAAGCATTGCCAAGAATTAGATTGATAGATCTATTTTGAAATTCCTACCAGGATATTGACTTACTATTTAAATTTAAATATTAAAAGGAACAGAGAACATTAGAAAGACTTCCTTTTTTATATAGGACTAATGAGTTATATTTATACGGTTATTATTTTTGACAACTTGTTTTTATAAAACCACTTTTCAGGTTTTATAAGACCAAAAATTTCTATCTGTTGATCACCTATAACTCTATAGGTTAGGTTATATGTGATACATTACATAGGTTTGATCAATCCTCTGCTAGAATTGCTGGTCCACCTATAGGCTACCTTTTTAATTATGTTACATTAGGATAAGACTTGCTGCTAATTGGAAGAAGCAGATATTCTGGACTCCATATGGTTACACCATACTCAGTGATGTGGTCTTTGTTAAACCCTTTCCACAAAAAGGATAAAAAGAATTTAAATGAAATAGCCATTCCCTTTGTCTGTGTTTTGGTTTTTATTTTTCTTTTCCTTTTTTTATCAATTAAAAACTCCTGGTTAATAAGCACGGTTATTTTCTTTGTCTTTAGTCATTGTGTTCCTTAGGCGTTCGTGAGGCAGACCATGTGACTAAGAGAGCAGGACTGGAGTCCCTCAACTGGCATGAAGAGAAACAATTACTAAATACTGGCCTGTCATTTTTTGTTTCTCCAGATTATAAACTGCAGAGGGGAGCTTTATTTATTTCTTTGTTTGGATAAAATTACTTGCTGCTCAGCAAATTGGATCATGTTTTTTCAACCTACAAAGGATCTGGCATTCTTTTGCAAACTATAGTGTTTACTGTCCACAGACACTCATGCTTCTATTGCCACCTCCTCCTGTTTCCTGACCACTTTTTTGTCTTGTTTCTTATTTTTCTCTCCATTCACTACTGTGCTTCAGTTTTTCCTTTTCCAGTCAGACTGCATCAGAGCATTAATGCCTGTGCTGTCTCAAATTGCTAATGGCTTCCCTTCTACTCCTACCTGTTTTGATATTCTCCTTTGAGCTTCTCCTTTGTACTGCCAGTGTGTTCCCTGTATTCCATTCTGCAATCTTATGACTCCCTGCTGCCAAGAACAGTAGTTACAAGGAAGTCCTCTTACCTTTGCAATGAGGCATGCACTTCTACTCTGATGGAATGGCCCACAAGGATTCCAGCCAGCAACTAGAAATGAAGTATATTCAGGGCAGATGAAATTCTGACAGAATTTTGCTTCCTGTTGAAAACAAACAGCAGTCACTGCCTCCAGACACTCTCTAGTACACACACTGAAAATGTTAGCTCTTATAGCTTTGTCATATCTGGATCAACATTTCATGGTAACAATATTTCACCCTGACATCAGAATGACTCTTCTGATCAAACACTTGGCTTTCTAGAGATAGTATCTTTTTAATAGGCAACTCTTAGCGTTAATAGGTAAAGTCAAGTTTTTTGCAATGAAATTCAGTAAAGTCTCTGAAAGAGATAAGTAAAATTTCAGATCAAATCTTTAAAACATTATAGTCTTTAGAAGCAACTGGAAAAGAAAAGCACCTCTATTAGAGAGTGCCAGGAAACCTTAATTAGGGGCTTAAAAATTGCAGATGTTCTGAAATTTTAAGTGTTTTCTGACTCTTTCCTAAAAAATAAATTGTGTTTGATTTGTGAATCACACCACTTTCAACTCTCAACAAAACTAGGTACATATGGGTATCTAGGCCTGCTAGTAAGTTGTCATACACTCCTCATAATTCATAACAATACTTCCAAACTGTAGACTGGAACTTGGATAATATTTTGCTGTAAATAATTGATTTTTAAAATGTGCACACTAGACTTTTTATGTTTTTGATGATTCTTTTATTACCCTCTTTCAATGTACATTTAACTTTAAACATTACTTAAACATTACATATGTATATTTAATATATTTTTATAGAGAGAGAAGTATGGAGTTGTTATAGGCTACTGCTTTCCTGTTTATATTTATAAAACAAGCAAGCAAAAATACCACCTGAGAAGTAAGATTTCTAAGAAGAAAATGTGTGACTTCTTTAAAGATTTAAGAGGGTGCTGAAAGCTCAAACTCAGTGCATAGACCCATACTGTTCCATTTATACCAATTTGCTGCTGTGAGACTGGTCTTCCTTCCAGAACTGTATTAAGCAACACGCCTAGAATCTGACTGATGTTTATTCTCTGCCCCACCTTCTGCCCCAGAGGAAAACTGTTTGGGAGAGATTTTAGAACAGATATTATGCGCATTATGCTGTGTGCTTATGTTAGGTAAGGGAAGGTCGAAGAAATACAGCTTAAACTTAGAATGAAAGTAAATGAGCTTTTGCTGTGGCTTTTAATACCTGCGGAATTTCTTTCCATGTTCTTGCCTGTCACTGAAAAAGACTTGTTTAGGACACCCATCAACTTCAGCAGGATTGTCTATGTGTGTAACTAGCAGTGTCAGTAGAAAGGTGAAGATTCGATACTTTAAAACAGGCACCAAACTTAAAAATACCTAGAGAGAAATGAACACAGTTTATCCATAGATTTTATTGGGCCACAATCTGAGATTTCTTGCGGTGATCACGTACCTTCTCCCTT
This sequence comes from Amazona ochrocephala, assembly GCA_039720435.1. Taxonomy (NCBI): domain Eukaryota; kingdom Metazoa; phylum Chordata; class Aves; order Psittaciformes; family Psittacidae; genus Amazona; species Amazona ochrocephala. Next base: position 41,020,993 of record CM077880.1, on the reverse strand, counting down.
AGCAAACACATGCATAACTTCAGTCTGACATGAACAGATAACAGAGTCTTACCAATTACCTAAACTTTCTAGCTTGGGTACTTACATTAAAATCTTTACATTTACAGTATGTCATGTGTCTAATCAAAAATTAATCAAATGACAACCCACAGCAAATTAATTAGTGAAAAAAATGTGCTGCCCACTGATCAGTATCAGGCTCCATATTAATTACACAAGATGTTTACTTATTATTTGCTGAGAACAACTGCTATGACTCCCATCCCCTAATGTTCCATGAATGTCAATTTGATATTGAGAGAACAGCTGCCTGTCTACATTCTTATTATCCAGCTGAAGGTGCTGCAGTTTTTGATGCATTGAATGTCAGCTCCTGGTTGAAATTCTATTTTAGAAACAGTGTTTGAAAAGCCAATCGGCAGCCAAATCTGGCACATTTTTATTAAAATCAATCTTTGGGCTTATACAACAAAACAGTGAATAGTAAACCGCTCTGAGAGATGACCAACAGTTTGGTCTTGTTCACTTTGGCTAGGAAAAGTAATTCCACTTTTCACAAAATTGCATATTCAATTAATAACTTTTTAATGTTTCTTGAAATATAACATCAAAGTTAACCACCTGAGGCTAGTACTGCAGTAGACAAATTCCCAGATTCCCTAATCTTACCTGAATCTGAATTTGCCTTAATGCTGGCATCTATGGATTAGATCAGAGTTGCCTGAAGTTTGATGCACTTGACACAGAAGATGATGATGATGTTATTATTAATAATAATAACATTAATAACAACATCAATGTTAACATTATTATTAATAATATAATTGTTATTATCTCTACACAAATTTAGTTACTTCTGTGTTGAGAGGTTTGAATTTAGGCTATAAATTGTACTGTGCAACTTACTTTAAATCTCAAGCATAGCTGCATTATTGGGAGATGTGCCCTCTAGTTATTAGTAACCATGGGTAACTTGCCTTCCCTATTTAAATGCACATTAGTACACACATACATATTTGTGGAGTTTTTACCAGTATTTAATGAGAAATGTATATCACACTAAACTAGTTTGACATAAAATAACTGATTATACAAATAAGTGTAGTTCAAGAGATACATTCCCAGCCTTGACTAAAGGTCTTTTAAGGATAATCTGAAATTTCTTTTTACATGTTTTTCTATCTGTGCTGTAATTTAAAGTACCTGACTTTAGAAATCTTGATGCCCCTGGCAGAACATCAGAGTCTTTATTGCCCTCTGGTATGAATAGCATAAAATGGAGAATAAAATACCCTGGCATCCTCTTTCTCTCATTTGCTATCTATCTAGGTTTTTGTTGTCTCAGCTAAGTCAGTGTCACTTTTTCATGTCTATATTAGAGATTCTGCCAAAATACACTGGAGAGTCTCAGATCTCTTTAGAAGGATGTACTCCTATAATGACAATGCTCATTAAGGAATATGACAAATTTGCATTGGTATAATAATGATTTTTGCCCATAGGCAATCTCTCAGGACACAGGCTACTCCCTGATATATTTTCTGTAACAGTTACCTTTCTGCACCATTCTAAAAGAACCCCTCTTCCCATCCTAGCAATATCAATTAGTGCGAGACCTAGTGTACATGTCATGAGCTTTACTCTGCTGAGATCAATGCATACACACACGGACACACCAAAAAAGTAGTTATTTTTCTGACTTGCATTCGTGTCTCTCAAGGTTCTATACATAGAACCTCCTCTTCACCCCTCCTCCTCTTCCAACCTGCTTTCATTTATTACTACACAGTGCTTCAGCTTTCTGCAGAAGCTTGTCAGGGGACAACAGATATAAGCACCCATATTATTAATCTCAGGCAAAAGTGTGATTGTCTCTTCTTCAGACACAGTCTCTCCTTGCTAATCTGTGTACTGCTGTACTCTTAAACTGAAGATTTGGCTTTCATTGATTCAGCTTCCTTTTTAAGCAATTTGTCGACGGAAGTCTAGCACAAAATGATTCCCAGACAAGTAAGATGGTCTACTCAGTGTGACAGGGGAGGAAATCAGTAAGAACTCTAACATTTTGACCAGGGCTCTCTTACTTGCAACTAACATTGGATGTGACTTCTCAGCAACATACTTGATCTGTTACATCAGAAGAGAAGGTACTATGGAAAAAACATCAGCAAGAATTAGCAATATCCCACACTATTTAACTCACTTGTAAATATTGGTAATATTCAGCATTCCCCTGAACACTTAATTCAGCTTTAGATTTAATACACTCTCGTAGAGTAAGCTGCACACTAGTGATCTCCACTCTGTTAATATCATGTCCTATATTTGGAAATTTAAAAATAAATAAAAAAACAGTGAAGCTAGAGAATTCAAGCTGATGCAACATGTGTTAGCTTGCTTTCTGTGTAACAGCTTCCCACTCCGCAGTAATGCTTCCATTCTGCACTGACGACACTGCCTTTTAAAAAGGATACATTGCTATAAAATTCAGCAGATTATTTAGTCTTAGCTTCCTATTGAGTTCACCTGAAGTATGAGTTTGAAGCCTAAATGTTTTCTTGGATGTGGGCTCAAAACCATATCTCAAGACATTTCCCCAGTGGAAAACAATTTTCTTAACAGAGTAGTGGTGAGTCATCTGGTCTGTGTGCCTTAGGGCTCTGCAAGTGAGGTGAGCAGATATTGCTACAGTGCTCAATTATATGAAACCACGGCTTCCTCATATGTAACCACATGGCGACAAATCAATACCCTTAGCTTCAGTGCAGTTATCCTGTTGACATATTTGACCCTAAATCCTTACCTAGAACACACAAGGGTGATGACTTGTGGACAATAACAAAACATCAGAGGACTGTAAATAAATTTTTCTTTTGTCTTTCCCTAGGAGTTGGCTAAATTGTAATTGGTGCTGCACTCACTGCTCACTGAGGGAAGTAAGTATAGCCCCCCAGCTTGTTTCACCTCTGAGGCCTGGGCACACAGGAACTGTAATTGGGGGGGCACAAATGGGGTGCACTGCATGGATAAACTTCTTTAGTTTTCATTTCTACTAGCCAGAACTAACAGGATTAAACTGGAATAGGATTACACTGCTGCAATTAGTACATATCCACAGCAAATTATAATGTCAGTAGAGGAAGCAGCAGAAATCTCACAATTTAGCAGGGAATCTGATGCACAATACCTGTAAAAGATACTAATGAGAGGACAAGGCTCAAACCCCACTCCTTGTTCAAAAATCCCTTTGATCACTGTAATTCCCCATTTTGTACAGAGCTCAAGATTGAGTGGTCTTCTAACCCAAGCCCTTTTTCACTCGTGTTGCTGTCAAGCAAACAACCTGACTGCCTGTACAGGTGTGAACAGTCAGGTGGCGGCTGCAAAAGAAGCTCATTTGCATACATACAGTCATACATGCAACTGCATTTTGATATCAGACTCCATGCACCCATTCATAACTTTATATGAGGAAGATTTCTGCATGAAGGATCATTTGAAGCCATTCAGAAGCAAGCGAGCTCTGTTAATCTGTCATTTTCTGCTTCCGGCACACCACTTCAGTGGCAGACCTGACCGTGCGTGTACACTGCGTGCCACATTCAGCAGCAGGCTGTAGACAGATCTCTTGTCGGGTGACACATCTGCCACGTACCCTCAAGGTTAGCCTCCAGTGACTCTTCCGATCAATTAAACTCAACTTCAGAAAATGATCTTATTACAGGGCTGTTTCATGTCTGGCCTCGCTATATGGGTCTGTGATACCCATGTAATCAATTTTCCAAGTCTCTCCCGAGTAGGTGTTGCATCAGTCTGGTCTGAGCCCGGAGTTCAGCAGTCATTTCTTTATCTCTGTATCAGCTGTGATTTCCATCACGCAGTTTTTGCTAACTGCTCATTTCAACGTGTTTCACAACGCACTGAAGAATTGCCTCCGCTGCAAGCACAAAACCACAAAGTACCCCCAGCCGTGCCAATCTGCTGAGACGAGCCTCATCAGCACTGCGGAGACGCAAACCCACCGCTTCGCTGCAGGAGCGAGCCCTGACTTCAGCTTCAGCTGGGAACTAAGGGACAAAACACCACACACGCCCCGCCACCCGTCCTGCCCAGACATGCTGCTGGAACTGGAGACCTCTCCCTTCGCCACTCATCCCGGAGGACACTTCGGGTCCCCCCGGCATTCCACAACCCCATCTCCCGGGGGCAAGGACGGGACGGAGGCCGGGACACGATCCCACACGCATCCACCGCTGCATCCCGCCCCCAGCCTAACGCCCTCCGCACCCCGCACCGCGGAGGCAGCCGAGGGCACCCACCCGGCCGACCGCGCGGCGCTGCGCATGCGCAACGCGCTCCCAGGCATGCTCACTGACGGGGGCGGGGGGAGCGGGACGCGGTGGCGCGACGCTGCCCGGCTCTGCTCCCCTCGGCTCGGCTCGGCTCGGCTCAGCTCGGCTCGGCTCGGCTCGGCTCGGCTCAGCGCGGCTCGCACCATGCGGCGGGCGGCCGCGTGCCTGCGGGCGCTGTGCCTGCTGCTGCACCTCCGTGCTGCAGGTCAGCGGGGCGGCCGGGGCCGGACGGTGGGGCGGGAAGGCGGCGGGCACCCGCTTGTGCCCTGCGGCTCACCTGTTGTGGCGGGGCGGGGGGTGAGCGGCCTCGCGGGGGCTCGGCTGCCGGGGTCCGACGGGCGGCAGGGGCGGGTGGCGTGAGCACCGTTCAGCACCGCGGACAGCGGGCGGCCGGGGAGCCCCGCGGAACGCGCCGAACCCCGCGGTCCCGGATCGCGCGGACCTGAGGCGGCGAAGGATAAAATCCTGCGTCTTTACCCCCTTTTCTCCTTATTCGTTTATTACTTGGGGGGGGGGGGGGGGGCGGGGGGGGGAGCGTTGCTACTTGCGTTCGGTCGTGGCAGCAGGGTTTTTTAAGGAAGGGAAATTTCAGCTGCGACAGCAGGCGTTTCAGCTGTAGCGGTGGTGATCGTAAATCCTCTCTCTGCTTTGCGAGCAAAACGTGTGCCTCATTCAGAAATGTGGTTAGCGATGGGAGCCCTGATACGTACATGAAGTTCCACCGCCAGTTTTGTTCTGATAGTCACAGCTTATCTTCCTGGTGTAAGCCTCGGGCTTTTGAGTCGCTTTAAAGCGGCTTATTGCTCAGAGTAATAAGCCATCTCTCTCCCCTGTGCAGACTTAAGTATATATGCTCTTAGCAAGGAAATAAAATCTAGGGTAGCTGTATAACTGAGTTAAATTCTCAATTAGTAAAGTTGAATAGTCTCTTTGGTTTATCATTTATGGCAAGTGTAGCTACTTCTGAAATAGTAAATGGCTGTTGCACCCTGTTTGTAACTTCACTGAGGTTCAGGTAAGAACAGCAGTGAAATGCACAGGTACGGTTTCTTTTGCTCCCAGGAATGTTGTTTTTAGGAGAGATTTTAAAGATCCAACTAATTGGCATTGTCTTACTGTAGAATTGTTAAAAGTAATAGTTGAACTTCATGTCTCTTTTAATGTGGAAGCAGTGCATGAACATGCGTACTCCTCCCCCAAATAAGCTGTGTTATGGAAATAGTTGTTTGTATGGACTCATCAAGAAGCAAGTATTGCATTCTTTTGTTTTGTTTTCTCTTTTGCTGTTGTCAGGAGAAGTGGTTTGCCCCAGTTATTGATATTTTATTGCCCTGGAATATTAGGCTACACTTCATAAAACCTCAGAAGCTTCTTTCTGGTGTATCTATAGTTAGGAAGCTTGTGCTGTTGTGCCTTATATTCATGTGTGCAAGAGATTATTGACTGAAAGGGAGCATTTCATCATCCATTTTAATAAAAGCCTTAAGCTGCTTTTAGATTGTTCCTTTGCAACATGTACTAAAATGATCATCTGTACAAAATTAGTGTACAGCCTCTTTGACAAAACACGCCTTCTAATCTCAGTGTATCCTCTATTAATAGTGGACTTCACATTAGTTTTAATGTGCTTCATTTTTCTATCCAACTAATGGAAACTGGGTTTATATCCTGCCAGTAAGCCATTTACTTTCCTTACTAAGTTTTACTTGTTTCATTAATTTACTGGGAATGCCTGCAGACAAATATTGGCCTTTATTATAAAAATATCTCTGATCATGAGAAAAAGAGAGGGAAATAAACATTTATATGGCGTTACTTTGCTCCCTGGGAAATCATGGAAAATAACTGTTTCAGAGAAAGCAACAGGATGGACATGAGCTGAATTCAATCTTTGCATATTGGGCATGGCTCCCACTAAGCACACGAGCTGTGCTTCCTCCAAGGCAGGGCTGCATACAACTTGCTTTTGTTGGAAGTCATTGAAGATGTCACAATAATGAAATAGCAAGCTTAAACTGCTAAGATTTCTCCGTTTCATTTAACGGAAGTAGAAAATTCAGTCTTACACGGGCTATTGCTGTGGGCATCTTTTATGTATAGCCTAAACTTCTGAATTATTGACGATGATTTTGCAGCTTTGGTTCGTATGGAATCACAAAATGCATTCCACTTGCCACTAATGCTTGATCACAAATTATATCCCAAATGTAATTTTTTTTTTGGAATGTGATGGAAACTGCTTGGCTTTTTTGATCTGAGGCTGAATTTGTATGAGCCATGTTTCTAGGGAATGCTAAAGATGCTGTCAGCAGATATTAACAAAATTTCCCTTGGTATCAGTTGGTGAGAATAGATTTTAGAGAAAACATAAGTCTATATTTACTGGGGCTGATGCTACATAAAAAAAATTATGTGTGTTTAAATAATGCTTTGTAATGAAAGGGTAATGCGTGTCATGTAGCAATTCTGGTTTCCTACGGAAAGACAATTCTACTTTGAATGTGTTTACAGTGGCCACATACGCATTCACACAAAAAATGGAAAATATTCTTGTCAAATATGTGATCAAGCATGTTCATGTACTTAAAAAGGTACCATTTTACTAAGTTGATTGAGATTCCAATTCCAATAAGGCATGACAGCTGTGTAAACAGAAAATTAAATCCAGTTGTGCTGTTGGTATACCCATGTATTTCTTGCTGAAATCATGGACACTTGTGTGTGTGTCTCTGAAAACAGAATCAAGCCCTTCTGCTGAGTGCAGCAGGTGAAGTAATCAACCTATATAGAGCTTGCTGTTGGATGAAGACCTAAATCAGTAGCAACTGATTACAGGTCAGCATGAGCCTTTGGCTTAACATTAGGCATTGCATGAGACAGTGCCGGACAACACAGGTTATACTCCTTTTTAGTAGGTATGATCTAATACGTATTCTTGCAATAAAAATCTAATACCTCCCAAGGTGACTAGGAAGCATTGTTTCCTTGTGAAAGAATGGAAGGTGGTAGCAAAACCACAAAGTGATGCATTAGACTAACTTGTAAATAGAGAGCCATTTGAGTCATTCAGGTTACTCAACTAATTAACTCTTTCGCCTCATTTTCTTTCTTTAACAAATTTTGTGAACAGAATTAAAATGCTGAATTAAATATCCAGTCACAGGAAATATGCAAGGAAAGTCAACTAGACTAGAAAAAAAAATCGTGTCAACTCACCACTTGCCTTACGTTAAAAATCTCTCTTTACAAAGGAATTTTTTTCAGAATTTGCTTTTAAGATGAACAAACCCTGGTCCTGGAAAAGCAAAAAGTTAACAACTGAAGATTTGGTCAGGTCATCTAAGTCATGGTTTCTTGAGCAAAGGCCTTACATTGGCTTGCTAAGGACTTCTGTTACCCCATTTTATTCTCCTTTTAATTGGTGAAGAGACGAATTGACAACCTGAAGTCAGTATGGACCAGTACTTTCCTACTACGCTTTTCAGAGGGGAAGCATGTAGGTCCTTGTCTCAGCCTCTTGACGGATTCATTCCTCAAACCCATCAGCTGAATCAGATAAAACTTGAGGTTGGAAATTGTGGTATTCTAACTTCTTGAGGCAATGGTGTAATAACAGGGGGATTGCTTATATCAAAACAAAAATTTCTCTGACCACAGACTAACACTCCTTTGGGTAGAATTCACTAGATGCAGAAACATGTTATAAATATGCTAGACTGATTTTGTTAATTGTTACTGAAGTCCACAGGGTGATTTTACTAAGTTCTGCTGGGCAGAAACAAGTACTTCAGCTTTCCTGGTAAAGCATGCACTGTGTGGTATTCTCATGGTGGGAAATGGCTGGAGTGGGTCTGTGGTTTCTACTTAAATGTTGGAGGGTCTCTGTTCCATAAAGTGCACAAGCTCTGTTACAGGAATAAGAAAATTTGAGGACTACTTCTAGGGTTGAGGTGAGATCTGCACCAAATGCATTCACAATCAGATCCATTTCAGTAACCTCATGCTAACGAGTGAAAAATGCTAGTTTCTAAGTACCTTCAGAATGAATGTGAAGGAGCTATTGATTTAAAAATTTATTGGAATTGTGCTTCATTACACTAACATAATCTAAATGAAGCCAGTACTTATAATTGCCTTCTTTAAAAAAAACATATTGCTGGCCATGAGTGGGTGTTTTTACTAGAATAGGCATTTGTGCTTTTATTAGTAGAATCATGCATAATCAGGGGGTAGTCATCTGTCTCTTTAAAGGTTCTTTTGGGATAAATAGTTTTATAATAAAGTATCTGACTTCATATTTTTGAGGAAGTATTTCATTGGAAAAGAGACCCATGCCATGTTTTTACATTTGGAAATTATTGCTGTTCATAGTTTTGAAGACACCATCTTCTCCAATAGGTTTATGCTCAGTACATCCATTAGGAAATTATTGAGGCTTGTGATCTTGGAATCCATGCCTAATTTCATTTGTTGCATTACGAGAAGACTGAAACATTGTAGACAGCAAAGGCTGGTTCAAGTTTCTCTGGAGAGTGAAGCACCAGACTTGCTGAAAAACCATGCATTGGGCTCTTGGGGGAGGGTGTCTCTCTAGAAGGAATCTACTGAGATAACAGCGTGTGGCCATGTTTGATCGTGGTCTCCCTCCATGGGTATGTTAAGAGGCTTTATGTAGGGGGCTAGAATGAGGGGTAGGACTCTTACTCCATAAAGCACAGTCATCCTGTTGCATTTTCAGCATGGCTTCAAAATAAGTACTTGGAGAAGCTTAACAAGATCTGTTTAGAAATCCTCAGTGCGATTTCTGAGAGTTGTATTACTGCAAAAAAGCCCAGCCAAAACTTTAAGGCTGAACTTGACTTCCCTTTTGTGTCAGCCATGGTTTCTGTGGAAATACTATATATTTACATCCACATTATATAGAGCAGAATTTAGCCACAACCTTTATTTGGAAAATTACAGTAATCACAAAATTAGCACATTGATGCAGTGCTTTCTCACACCTTCTGGAAAAAAGTCTGATGTGAGACTATGTGGTACATTAGTGCCAGGGTGTAAGTATGGCAGAATACTTAAGTGCCTTTGGGACCAATGCCTCATCTCTTAATTCACATGAGTAGACCTAGTGAAATCAATGGTCTGTGGTATCCAGTTTCATTATTGACATATTAGGCAACAGGCCCATGAAGCAAGATGAAAAGTGTCTTTTTGAGAAAGATACCACTTGTGCTTAATTTGAATTCACTGTGGATATTTTTGGCCAGGGTTGTTTGTTTTTGTTTTTGTTTTTGTTTTTTTTTTTCCTTACTGAAAAGGCCAAATTCAGCAAAACTGAATTTGCAGTTGTTTCTATTTTCAGCAGGTTGCTTATTAGAAAAGGAAAAAATTATTCCTTGCAATCATCTCTCTCTCCTCTTCCATCTCTTGTGTGTAACTCCCCCTCTCTGGGGTGCTCTCTTACTCTTTCATGCGCATATGGGTGTCCTTGCTTGCTCTCACACACACAAACACACACAAAAAAACAAACTGTATATACATTTACATGCATACATGCACGCATTTTGTACAAACTGGTTTTGTAATATTTTTTTGTTTTGTTCGGAAGTGCTTTTGTGAGGCAAACTTGAAAAGTTAAAAATATGAATCCACTTTGGTTTGGTAGCACATGCATGAAGCAACACATTGGAAGTTTTGGAACTGACAAAAGAATTCACCTATGAAAATACTTTCCCATGTATAACAGTCTTTGTAGCAGAGGGACTTGCAGGCTGTGACTGTCCCCATCATTCATAGAATAACTCCAAAACAGATAACCTGATCACATCCTTCCTTCATGCCACAGCTGCTTCTTAAGACAAACCTGTAAGAGCAATACAAACAAAGCTATTCCCTACCTAAGTAGGCTGCTAGAACTAATGTTCTTTCATCAGGAATGCTCCTGCATAGCTTCTCACGACTTCTTCAGCTAGAAGAATTTTATTATATTCAAAGTGTTGTTCATTAACGAAAATGAAGCACACCTTATACATGAAAGTAAAATGGAGAGTTTATTGTTAGCATAATGAAAATCTTAATGTAATTCAAGAAGCATTGTTAGTCTAGATCTAATATTTTATAGAAAACCAAAGGATAATAATACAGGAAAAAAAATCACAGTTATAGCAATGATGCAGTTAAAATTGTCTATCCCTTTCCTTGGTGTTACACTTCCCTCCACTGCTTCTCTGGGTTCTAAGCTTCATAGTTTCACACTGATGTTGGCTATCGGGAGATGTTATGAGGAGTTGTCAGCATCTGGAGTCCTTTGCCAGGAGGAATATGATGTTTGTGCTGGTGTCCTCTCTTCTTCCTTTCTCTTAGGTCCATATGTATTTCTTTGCTAGCATGCATTCATATTTTTTTTTCCTGTTTCCTCTGGGCCGAGATCGACTTGGCCCTTATATAGACAAGAGAGAACTGCAAATTAAATTTTGCAGGACGTGAGTCCATTTCCATCTCAATGGACTAAAAAGAGGCAGGCAATGAGTCTCCCAGCTGTAGGAACATTGGCATTATTGGAGAGGATTGATCAGTGGTCTGCAGTACCTTTCACAGGGACTCTGGGTGGCTGTTCAAGAAGAGAGGAGCCATTGTGAAGGAGGTGATAAAGACTGAGCTTGGCTAAATCCTGAGGCTAGTTTATAGAGTGTGAAGATAGATTGTATGGGACAAAGAGCATATTTCAGAATGGTGAGCTAAATAGAAAGAAAAAAAGCATGAGGAGCTCAGGGTGCAGAATTTAATTACCAAAGTTTAGTAAGTCTTTTTACTGAAAATGAGAAATTATTTGGCAACAGAATTAAGTGCTGTAAATCAAATTATATTTGAGTCAAATTTATCTTTGAAATCAGTCAAGTTTCAGCACCCTTTTCCCTTAAGAAATAACTCTACATTTTCTGCCTTTTTCTTCCAATTTCCAGCTTGTTGGCATGAAAATCTCAAGCTGTGTAAAATACCAAGATTTCTGTAACGATAAAGAGACTTCAGTTATATAGTGCTAGTTACAGTATTATGTGTGAGATTTAAAACATATGCACTATGTGTCTATATTCACTTGTGCACTTATTAATCAGGTATAGCACAGCAGTTCTGTCAATGGATTTGGGGTGACTCCACTAATTGCAACTAGTAAATATACAGTATACCTCTGATTACAGGAAGTGGGAATGTTCAGGAATATACCTTATTAGGAATCTAATTTGTTCAGATTAAAACAAATAATAAGACTTAAGACAATGACCTCAAATTGTTTTTCCAGACACACATTAAGACTTTAGACACCATTACTTTGCCCTATCAGGTTTACAGAAGAATGTTATGTCCCACTGGGATTCTCCTTTTCCAGTTGAATGAATTTCTGGTTTCTGGCTCTAGAGGATGTGAGATAAAAAAAATCTTCAAAGCTGTGATATTTTTCTGTTTGAAAAAGAGAAAAAACATGCTACTGTGTTACTGGCTTGTTAATGGATCTTGACTATCTCAAAGTTTTTTATCTCTCTGTTTTAGAGAAAGTGAAGGTCTTTGGGAATTGGGAGACTAGCAATTTGCTGGCAGGTTGCTTTAAAATAAAATGTCAACTGTCTTGAGACTATTCAGGGTGTCAAGACAGTTTGGAGGAATCTTGGGATTTCTCTGTTAAGCAGAGGCCAACTGGGACTGTCAAAAGTGCCCAGATTTACTATTTATTTATAGTCAGATTTACTATTTATTATAGTCTTTAATTTCTGCATATGTAGTACAGATTTGTAGAGTAAGAGAGACACAGAAGCATGTGCTATCTAGCATTCATGTGATTTACTCATCTATTATAATGAAAAAATTTTGTGTCCCCCATGTACTGGAACCATGCAGGTGTTTCACAAGGGCTTCTACTGACCCGTTCTCCATCAGTCTTCTGTAGCTGTAGAAAGTATGCATTCTACATCACTCTGGAGCTTCCTGTTACACTTTCATAGATGAGAAGCAAAACTACAAGTACAACTAAAGATAAACTGAGATTTTGAGGAAAGAAAATACTGTTGTACAGAAGCTAAATTAAAAAGGGGGGGGGGTACAGTGGAGGAACATGGAAGCAAGATCAAGACAGGCTTTGTTGTTAAATATATATATCTATCTCTTAAAACAAAAAATAAATCTAAGGAAAAGCAACAACAGCATTTGAGGATTTGAAAGGAAGAAGGAAAAGTCAACCAGGACATAAAGAAGAAGGAAAAGTCAAGCCATAGGTAAAGAACAGGGGAAGAAGTAGCAATGTTCATCATGAGCCAAAGCCTAAGGAAAAGAGTCTAGCAATCACTACATTGTACAGACAGAAAAACTAGAAGACAGGATCAATAAATCATACCAATATAAAGTCACAGTACAGTACCTATTCCTTAAGGAAAGGAATTAAGCTGTCTTCCAGGAGCAAAGGTAAGAGAAGTTCTGACCTGAGTTTGAAAGTAACCATTGACTATTGTTCATTTTTTGTTGGCATAAAAATAGCTATACTTAGCTGAGAAATAGGCAAAGACTTATTGTTTTTTTAATTAGAAGAAATAGCATGGAATCATAATCAGAACAGCTAGTCTGTTCTCCTCAATGCCAAGGCAGAATTAACTGTAATTCTTTGTAAAAACACTTGAGGGGAGGGAATTTTAGGAGAAGGAATAACATTATTTTAGTTAAAGGGTGATATCAGTACTGGGTGAATATTACAAGTCAGTCACGAATAACTGCGTTCTGAAGTAGAGTTTAAGTAGAATGGGGTGAACAGAGTATAAAAACTCACATAGGATCAAGTTTCCTAAGCTTATGGAAGAGATACCTCTAGAGATTCTATTTTTTTGAGCCTTGTCCTAAGCCCAATTTTCTGAATTTCGGTGTATGTTGGGATACCTGAAGCTTAAAAGGCACCAAAATCACTGTTTTGCTATCATACTCCAGTTCTTCATAGCTTCTGATGGTTTCCCTAGGGGCAAAAAAGGAGCATTTGCTTTTTCTGTGTAAGTATAGAACTTGGTATGGGAGTCCCAGTCTTCCCTCTCTTAGGGCTGGAGACAAGCAATGTTTAAAGTTGTTTGTGTAGCAGAAGTTCTGGTGTTTCTGGTGGCACTTCTCTGAGTGTCCTGTTGGTGCATACTGCTTGTGTTTAGAGCTGTCATCTGCATGGTCAGGAAGGAGTATTTTGCCTCTTCATTATATTAAGTGGAAGCTTTATGTTCCCCTGAACATACGAAGTATGGCCCGGTTGTTAGTGTCACCAGAGGCAGCCGTAGCAGTCTTGAAGCCAAAGTCTGATTATGGTTCGGGCTTCATCCACAGGCCTACCAAGATCAATGAAGTTTTTCACATGGGGCACTGTAAGTGCATGTAACCTACAAGCTAATGGGGCTTTGTGGACTTCTCAGGAAAACAAATGCAGCCTAGTTATTTCCTTGCAACATATTTGTGCTTCTGTGCTGTCAGGTGGTAAAATGGATTGGTGTGAGTGCAAAGAGTATGTTGTTTAATTAGACTTGTTAATTTCTCATTTCTAAAAAATGGGCCATTACTAAAATGTATTTTGTTGTCCATCTTGAAAATCTGCTGCTATGGGCTATGTATCAAATCCATTTCAGGGAACTGTGTTACTAACATGATTTTTAGCATTCTAATGGAAGTGAGCCGTTGGAATTTAGTAGGAAATTGTTTTACTATTGTTAAAAAGTAGTGAGATTCATAAGCAGGCAAGCTTTTGGAGAGTTCCTTAAACTATTGTTTTATCAGGATTTTTTGTGTTACTTTAGATTCAGTCAGGATTAACTCTGAATTCATACTACCTTAACATTCTTCAGTGAAGAATTTGAGCTAGTACTTAATTATATTTTTCTGCTTCTTTCAGTAAAAATAAATGAAATTAAAGTGGAATTTGGAATATTAAAGACAGTAGGAAATGCAATATAAAGAATTCCAGGAGTATCACAATAGTAGGAGTAGGAATGAAGGAAGCAAAGAGGAATCAGAGACGCCAAACAGGGCTGTAGTTACATTCCTGTATATTATCTGTGATCAGCTTTGGAATACTGGTTGTCTGTGCAGGAAACATTAAAATAAATCCAGCAAAAAGGTGTCTGTGAGAAATAGGTGGGTATGAGAAGTAGATGATGATGAGAAGTGCTGATGTTTCCTTCTTTTTATTCTGCCATTCACTCTTTAAATTGTTAGGTAAGACCAGCCCTCGGGATTTTATCAATGAAGTCAGCCCCCACAAAGCTTAATGAGATCCCAGCCAGCTTAACAAGCTTTGATATTCAGCTATCTTTAAGGCTATGCTCTGCAGTTTCTCTGTTTTCCTCCTGCTCTCAGTCATCTTCCCAACCAAAACCTAACAGCTGTACACATGTGAACTCAGTGGTCATCTAGGAAATGGTCAGTGTTTGTCTTTACCATTTAAAAGAGCAGCCTTAGGTTTAGCATAGTTCTTTATAATAGGAGGATCTCTAAGTGTACTGCAGAATGCAGGATTCTGTGTTCTGTCTTCTTCCTCTTCATTTTCGGCTCATGCATGTTATGAATTTCTTCACCGCCTACAGACATGGACCCGCTTTGGCAGAGAATGTATCTCACAATGATGCATAGCAATACTATAGCACAGATGAAGTATTGTCCTTGATTTTCCTAACTGAAATTTCATGAGGAAATTAGGTCAACAGAATGTAATTACTTACACTGAAATCTCCTAAGGATGTTGGATAGAGCTGTGCAAATGACCGATTATTTTGATTTGCTTACAGAAGCAAAAAATTCAGAGGCAAAAATCAGTCTGAATAGAACAAAATGATTTCTTGTTCACCCTGAATTGAACTGGTATTGGTTCTGAGATGTTCTTCACAGCTGATGATGAGAATTAAAATAACACTGATTTTATATTTTTTTAAACTAAAAATCAGCACACTGATTCAGCATTGCCATTAACTCCAACAGCTTCTGAAGGGGAAATTCCGGGCTGATCAGAGGAGGCTCTTTGGGTTCCCTCTTCTTAGAACACCAAGTCCGTTTTGTACAACAGTGGGTTTCTTAGAGTGCTCTTCCAGGAGGTTACTAATGCAGCTTCAGTTACTTTATATCTATGAAGGAGCTGATCCTTGCCTGTTTTTCTGATCACAGGGACAGCCTGTCTTCCAGACTGGGAGCTAAACTGGGCTGTTGTGGTTGTTCTGTTCTTCATAAAGGCACTGAAGATTCACTACATTTCATCCATTTAAAAGAAAAAGAAAATTAAACACAGTTTTAGTTCTGGTTCCTTTTATAAAGGCATTATTGGGAAGTATGCTGACTATCAAAGTAAAACTTAGTTTTTACTAATACATGGTTTATTAAAGCCATATAATCTAGCAGAGTTATTTGTGTACAACACCAAGGTATTCAAGGTATGGCTAAATCCACATACCTATGTGTCCTCTGCAGAGAGCCAGGTGCTCCATTGGCTGGTCAGGTAATGCTTGGGTGAAGGTTAGGTCATAAAAAGAATTGGCATAATGGACTCCAAGGCTTACGAATTTAAGCAACTGAATGAGAAATACAGGATCATGATCAGGGGACTGGAGCACCTCCCGTACGAATATAGGCTGAGAAAGTTGGGGCTGTTCAGCCTGGAGAAGAGAAGGCTGCATGGAGACCTCATAGCAGCCTTCCAATATCTGAAGGGGGCCTATAGGGATGCTGGGGAGGGACTCTTCATTAGGGACTGTGGTGAGAGGACAAGGGGTAACGGGTTCAAACTTCCCCTGTTTAAACAGGGGAAGTTTAGATTGGATATGAGGAAGAAATTCTTTACTGTAAGGGTGGTGAAGCACTGGAATGGGTTGCCCAGGGAAGTTGTGAATGCTCCATCCCTGGCAGTGTTCAAGACCAGGTTGGACAGAGCCTTGGGTGGCATGGTTTAGTGTGATGTGTCCCTGCCCATGGCAGGAGGTTGGAACTAGATGATCTTAAAGTCCCTTCCAACCCTAACTATTCTGTGATTCTATCATTCTATGATTGTCAACTCAGGCATCAGAACTTCACCTTTCTTCTCTTTCTTACATGTTTAAGTCTGATTTTTGGATCTGGTTCTTGTCCCTTTCTCCTCAAGTCCCCATATATAAAAGGTGATCACAGTAATTCTCATCTTAGGCATTACTGGGTGATTAAATACATCAGCAAGTGAACTGCATATGTTTTCCCATTGGAGTTGCCGCTGATACTAAAGTTGGACTTGGCTCAGCATGTATTGTGTGCTCTTGCACATAATTTTTGAAATGTAAACCTGGCTGGAAGTATAAATAACATTTTTGAAAGCCATGTAAAAATGAGTTTAAGAATGTAATATACTTCACATACTTAGTAGACACTCTGTAGTGTCATGTGTGTAGTGTTGTGTGAGTTTAAGGGAATTCTTGTATTCCGCAAATATTCTTTCCAAATCTTGCAGAATCTTAAGATCTCATCAGATTTCCAGTGCCATCTACTGAATAGCCAGGAGAGACATTCTAAACGTATTCTTCTCTTTCTACAGGCTGCATTTCTGGAGACAATGACCACTTTTTGGCAATTCATCAGCGAAAGAGTGGAAAACCTGTATTTATTTATCACCATGTGCAGAGTGTGGAGAAAAGTCTGGATACAGACAGTTATAAGAATTCCAAACAAAATTTCCATTCTTCTTCCCACACCAAAATAAGCAAGTTGCACCCTGCAATAATTGTTAAATCAGCCTTGCCCAGACCTGCCTATGACCCGTCCGTCAACCTGTTAGCTATGACTGGTCAAGATTTGGAAGTAGAAAATCTTCCTGTTCCTGCAACAAATGTGATTGTTGTGGTAAGTGCCTTTTTCTGGATTCTGCATTTTTTTTGGTGCATAAATATGCATATAGATAAATATTGGCAGATTTTACTGTGGGGTATCCAGAGTTCATATTCCACTGCCTGGCTGATCATCTAAATCTAAATAACAACTGCACATCTTGAATCTCTTCACTTCGCATTCATGTAGCTTCACTGTGATCAACGAGCAATCTGATGAACCAGTGCAGAATATAGCCTCTCTGTAGGTAAAGAATTTACCTTTGCTTTGAGTGCCATGAATCCTCTTGTCTTGACTGATGTTTGCACTGCTTTTCCTGAATGGGTTTTAAACTTATTATGCATAGGGTGCAAGAAAATGTACTTCAGGGTACAATTCTACAGAGGGAGGGAGATCTTAAAAGGCTGGTTGTCATGGTTTAAGCCCAGCCAGCAAATAAGTACCACCAGCCACTCACTCACTCCCTTTTACCCGCTGGGACGGGGAAAAGAATCCGAAAAAGGTAAAACCTGTGTGTTCAGAACAGATTAATAGTTGAAATGAAGTAAAACATAACAATGATAATGAAGAAGATGAAGAAAAGGAATACAACAAAAAGAGGGAGAGGAATAAAACTCAAGAAACACAAGTGATGCGCAGTACAATTGCTCACGACCTGTTGAGCGATGCCCATCCCGAAGTAGCCATCAGTCCATCCCAAACAGCTCTCCCCAGTTTATATACTGAGCATGATGTGCTGTGGTATGAAATACCCCTTTGGCTAGTATGGGTCTGTCTTTGCTTCCTCCTGGCTTTGTGTGCCCCTCATCACTGGCAGAGCATGAGAGACTGAAAAGTCCTTGACTTAGGGTAAGCATTACTTAGCAACAACTAAAACATTGACGTGTTATCAGCATTATACTAAATCCAAAACACAGCACTGTACTGGCTATTAGGAAGAAAATAGCTCTATCCCAGCCAAAACCAGGACACTGACACAAAGGTTTCAGTCACTTCTGTTTCTCCAGTAAATCCATTGTTATGCTTACATAGCTGCTTGAAAAAAAGGCAGTTTCTTGAAAAGAATGTTTTTGTTGGCGTAAGCCATATGCACTACTTCTGGGACATATGGACTGGGACCCTCCTCATTCAGTTAACTGTTTATATGATCTTTCCCATTTTCAAAAATGTGATGGCAGTGCTACCTCCTGCAGTGGAGGGCATGTTGGTAGAACCGTATACTGATGTCAGCCTGCTGCATCCTCACCCTTCATGCCAGTGGGGCAGCATACTGTCATTAGGGCTGTCCTCTGCGAAGTGCGTATCATGGTCTGCATAAGTTTTACAGAGACTCTGCTCTGCTTCACCATGGTGCATAGGTAGCCCTGCTTGATTACGGAGAAGAGAATTGGGCGCATTCTTCTGTTTCCTGGAGGGAAGAGCAACCATTCATATCACACACTCATTAGAGTGAACTAATAAAGATTAAACTGAAACAGTGTGACTAATAACAGTCAGCAGCTATTGCCTAGTTCTGTAAATTACTCTTTACAGAAAATGCCAGATTAAAACAGAATAGCCTTTACAAAAAAGGAAAGAAGGTATAACACTAGGATATCTTAGCACACAGTGTTTTAGAATCACGTACAAGTTCCTCCTTTAGTGCCTCCACATGTCTGCCCTCATGAATGTACCGAATACAATAAAGGCTAGTGACGCAGAAAAGAATAATGAGAAAAAGGGTAGTAATTTTTAGTCTAACGTTAAAGTTGTTAACAGTTAACAAATACCATCAGGGAGCTAGGCTCAAAAAGCTGGGCTCTGAACTTATATTCCACACGAACAAAACCTCCTAATTTGAGATTGGATGGCTAGCATAGTTAGTGGACTATATTCAGTTGTATGTAAGTGTTCATATCAGAGCAAAATAAGGTCCTGACAGCTTTGCTTCACTGAGGACTTGCCAACTGTACAGAATCCCAATACTGAATAGAGGAGGAGATGCCAAGCAAGCTGGATGCATCTATGCCCCAAGCTAGCCCAAGCCAGCACAGCCAACTCTATAGTAAAAGCACCTGCCTCTTTTTTCCATAGCAAGTATTATTTCACCTCCTGTGAAGGTGAAACCCCTTTCTATTAGTGCAAGGAATCATGTTGTTGCCTATGGCCTGTTATTTTAGTAGAGTTTTGCACACTTATGGAGGCCCACACTCTTCAACTGGGAAAAATCCTGCGGAGTATTCTGGGGCCATCCTGATTTTAGCTGACTGGCTCTGTGCCTGCATTAAAAGCTAAATGAGACAGAATTTCAATTGACAGTCACATAAGAAGAAAAATCTATTAAATCTACATTAAGTTCTCATTAAGTGACCTCAGTCTGAAGCTTTGCTACTGCATTTCTAGGATGGAGCTGCTGCTCTGAAGCCTTCTGTTCAGGCTGAGAACCATATGTGCTGTAAGGGGGGCATAACAGCATGAGCTAATCACGACATGAAAGTTGTGTGTTGCTTGGGATCTTCAGCAATCTCTGGACGTGTTGACGGACAGTGGTTTTGGTTTGGTTTTAATTCGTCTTTTCAGAAAAAGCCTGTGGGGAAGCATATGTTTTAAAGCTGAGGTGTTGAGAGCCAGACAGTTCATTGGACTGATTTTGAAGGTGCCTTCCTCCGAAGGGCAGCTGTCCCACAGCAGGTTAGTTGCCACAGTCCAAGCACAGCCCTTCTCCTTCCAGGTCTCTGCATTTAACGCTTTGTTTCTCCCTCTTGAATGCCATCTGAAGTAGACCGTAATGTTAATGTCATTGCCAAGGGATTCTGTTTTGTTCTGAATGCACATATTGCTCCCTCTTTGTTTCGAATTAGCATTTACTGCTTGCTGCTGCTTTTTGGTTTTTATCATATAGAGCAAGTAGCAACATTCGTTGTTTTGCCCTGGATGACCCTTTTTGTTCCAGCCTTTAGCAATGTTGTTGGTTGCTCAACTTGAAAAGGCAATTGCTAGTGTTAATGCTTCCTGTAATCCAGTTACATGACTAGTGCACATCATGATTTAGTATGAAAGCCAGCAAAGGGGTTATTATTTAAAATAAATCAACGCTGTTGTTGCTCTGCAGAGGGGAGGAAACTGAATTCAATCTAATTTCAGTGGCTTGAGGTCCATTTTCATGATGGAGATGGAAAGGTAGGGTGAATGGATGCCTAATGTGGAACTATTACGAGGTTTCATTTTGTGCTAAGGACTTGACTATCTGACAAGCAAAATGTCAGTGCACAGCAGAGTACAGCGGAGCCAAAAATTCTACAGGTATTGTGTCAAAAACCGGTGTTTTGTGACTCTGTCATTACGGAATGCATGTTAAGAAGTAATTTTACTGAACCTGGGGGTATTGTAGTGCTTGCTTGCCTAAGAGGAAGAGGAGGGATTTATTTCCTGAGTCTGAATTTTATATAGCTGAAGGCTTTCCATCACATTACCGAGTTATCAAGTGCCTGTTGGGTTTTTGTGCATGCATTCAGTGCATATTGTTTGTTGAGGGCAGTGAGGACAATCCAGAGCTCTTAGTAGCATTTTGGCTGTTCTATAAATGCCTTAGTGCTTACCCATATGTTCTGTTTAGCTGTCTCCCTAAATGACATGAGACCAACTCGTCTGAAAATTGCTTAACATATGGAATTTCAAAATCTTTTGTAATACTTTAGAGTTTTCTGTTTGTATGGGTTTATTTTGGTTCTCAGAAACTCTACACTCATCAAACATATTAGAGAGTTAGTAGTGAAATGAATACATTCTCCAAATGTTTCTTTGTGTTTATTCCAAGTCTTTCCAATACTGAATGTAAGCACTACCAAGGTCAAGGCAGTGCATGGAAAGTAGAAATAGTCTGTGGATAACCACTTATGATTAAAGTTGTTGCTGTCTGACACACTTGTTAAAAACCCAAACGTACATACATCGTACATATATATCGTCAGGGCTGAACTTCAGAGCAAAGCAGAAAGACTTGTAGTAAAGCTTAAAGCTCAGAATAGGTCTAAAGTATCACTTCATGGAGGTGCTAAAGCATCGTGCCTTGTAACTGGATATAGTTTGGTCTGTCCAAAGCCTCTCTCAGGCACACAAGTATGTTGTACTAAGATTGGACAAAACTCCACAGATGCTTTTTTCGCTTGTATCCTGTGAAGTGTTTCAGAAATGTATCCTGTGAAGTATTTCAGAAATGTATATATTGCTCAATATATCAAGATGTTCCCTTTCACACCTCACTGTTGCTGTGCACCTTCTTACACGTGTGAAACCACAGCAGAACTGCTTTTACAGTTATGTCAAATTCATTACACAAGTGCTGCTATATCTTCTTGTCTAACTCTACTCATACTACATACTGAGAGAAGATGCCTCTTTCACTTGCTTATTGATGTGACCTTACACATGTAGGTTTTTTCCTCCATCACTTCCCCATTTCCTGATGCATCAGCTTTAATTACCAGTGTCAAGGCCCAGGAGTCATCTACCTTATTTGTTCTTATATTTTATTTCTTTATTCCCACCACTTCTTTTTTCTGCTGGAAACGACCATTTTTCTAGATCTTTGTACATTTTCTGGAGCCATGGCTTCCACATGGATTATCATCTCTTAAGTTCTTCTAGTAACACATAGAAAGTCCTACTCCCTTCTCCTTCATGTATCCACTCAAGACTTTTGATGCAAGACTTGCTGCTTCTTTTTAAGCATCAGCCAAACAAAGGGAACCAAAGTGCAATATATCTTTTCTTCTGAACATTGAACTTGCCTCTGCTGACTGGCTTTGCTGGAATGTCATAAGAAGAACCGTATGAGGAGAACTTTATAAAAAGCTGGGGGCTTCCAATCCTTCCAATAATTTTCAGCGCTCTGAGTCAAAGCACCTACTTACATCTGCACGTGATCTTTCTGTGTACCAGAATGTAAATGGCCTTCTGAGAATCCCAGGAAGAGAAGATGCTCTGATAAGGTTTTTTACTATTAATCTGTTCCACCTTTCCCCATCTGTCCACTCCACTAATTGACTGTTTTTTCATAATGTTTTACTACTCTCTTCTGGATGTTGAGTACCTTGCCTTGATAAAAGATGAAGTCTCCTTCTGTTTCCAGTTCTCTTTGTTAGGAACTCTTCTGTCTTTCAAATACTGTGGCAGCCTTTGCTGGCATAGCATCTACCCAGTTGATTAGCCCAGTAAGGCCATAGCGAACAATCTGTGAAGTTACATTTAAATGTTTCTGTCTCAGTCAAAAAATCATTCTTCTTTTGGGAGGGGGAGAAGGGAAGAGGAATGGATAAGGTTGGGGATGTCCTTAGAACAGGCAAGGTTTCTGAAGGAAGTGGTTTGTTATTGCTTGTGTTTTGTCTACCTTCCATCATGTGTTGTGTGTTATGTAATACTACAATTATTTTGGAGTTATTCAAAATGGTAATTTCATCTTCTTACTGCACACTGTGCAGTGATGTCCTAATTTTCATTGGTATAGATGTAGATGTACTTATATGTAGTTCTATCTATAGCTATATGTAGTTACACTATATTGTAATAATAGAAATGGCTAAGTAGCTGCTTTTTGAATACTGCGTGAACCTGGGTTCTCAGCCTTGAGTCTGTCAGATTCCAATTCCAAAGGCCATTTACTTTGTGGTGCACAGAAAGACCACATGTAGCTTGGTGCTGTGACTTTGACCTCTGTATCCTGCTCTTCCCGTTCACCCTGAGCTCGCTCCCTTTGTAGGTCTTGTGATGAGGTGGTTAAAATGCTTTTGAAAGTATATTAAGCACAAAATGGTGTGAGAATAAGGCAAAAAATATGTTGTGAGTGAGGAGAACAAGTAGTTCACAAGGTAGAAAGTCAACCAGTGCTGGGGCAAACAGCCGAAGTAAGTCTATGAAACATAACAAAAAGTCAGATGTCACTTTTTGGCACTTAACATCTGTTATTGCCAGCCTAAGAGAGGGGTTGGTACTGGGTCAGGCAGAGGAGGCATAAATAGAAAACCATGTCAATGCAGTGACTTTTCAAAGGAGGCTTCTGAGAAGTAAGATCTCAAACCCCCAGTAAGGTATCAACTGCATCCCTCTTCATTTCTGGATCATGTGTTTGTCTGATGCTTGGAACTACAGAGGACAAGTACCATGCTGATAGGCAGTGAAGTTTTAAGACCTTATTATAATTAAAGTGCTGAATTGCTAACAAGCTCTAAATGTTAGTCACACATTATAACTGTGGGCAATATCAGTCAGTACCCTTAGTGTGATTGTTATAATCACTGTTGTGTCCCTTTACATCATGACCCTGAGCATCAGGTCTTCATGCTATTTGGCTTCTAGACTTAAGTCCACCTTTTAATAAGGGATTGATACTCACCGTATCCTAGTCCTTTCTAAAGTAATTATAGCTGACATAACATATCTTCAGTGAGCCTTGCAAACCGACCTAGTAGCCTGCGGCTCTGTCATTCTGGATTTTGTTTGCACAAAGAAATCCAGAGTCTGCATTAGTTGGCCTTGTTTGCTTTCTGCTTCCTTCTGTGCACTTCAGTGGGGAGAATTGCATGCTGAACCGTTATCACAGTATTGTGTTTGCTGTCAGTCTGTGGAAAACAGGAAAGATTTCATTAGGCTGTAACATGCACTAAAACCTCCTTAAGGCACTTTTTTTGTCATCTGACTTGCAAAATGCCAGAAGAATATTAGTGGGATATTCTGCAAACCAGTGTTTAAATTGATTAGTCTACTGCTGGCAACTTTGGGGTTATTTTCTGTAACATTCAGTGGGATCCTAAACTTGCACAAAAGCTAGCCATATCTTTCACAAATTGCCCAGATCCATTTTGGTCACAAAGATTTCCTTTTCCGGAATTTTTTTTTTTTTTTTAGTGAAGAGAAGATGATTCTCTAAGTCATTTAGTTTTCTTCATAAACTGCAGTTTAAATTTAAACTGGATTTCAGGAGCAGGTATATGTACTTAAGCTGAAGTCTGGTGTTTCAGTGACAGCATTGTGCAGTTCATCTGTAAGAAGGTGTCAGCTGTTCCATACTTCTTTCAGCTGTATATTCATATATACAAGTAGATACTTGCGTGTAGCAGAATGGAATCAGTCTGTTTTTCCATTCTTCAAATTGTTTGGTTTGGTCCAGAGTACCACTTATCTCATAGTCACAAATGAAATTATTTGTTTGACCCAAAACACATAATTTTAGCCAACTTTTGGAGAAATTTTGAAAAAGTGTTTATCTTGAGATTATCCAGTACAAATTTCTTGTATGTGTTTTGATTTGGTCTCCAAAATGGAAGAACAAACAAACAAACCACCCTGCTGTCTCCTTTTTACTCACATGGCCCCATTTATGCCTATGATTGAAACAGACTTCTGTACCATTTCTTTGCTATTCTATACTGAATTCCAGGAGAAAAGATGCAGAGATTTAGACAACAGTGGATATTCCATTCCTGCACTTGTGTGTTTCAGCATTCAGCTTTGGAGATAGCCTTGCACTCCTTACCAGATGGAACTGCACTGACTCCATTGCCCCAAACAGTACAGACAGGTTGGTTTGAGAGACTGCCATACTGCTATCACTATTCTGTTTCCCTTTTACAAGCAAGCTGAAACCTATTAGTGCCTAAAATTGACTAAGGAAAGGTATGCAGAGGTCCAGGTGCCATCACTGGAATAACACATGCTTGATATCCAAAATGATAAATGAACAAAACGACCCTGGGTTATGAGACCCAGCAATAAACAAATTAGTGACTACTTCCCACAATAGATCTGTGCATTGTGTTGATATTGTTCAGGAATAAAGACTGAGCAAGCACTTTTTCTTCTTTCTTTTTAATTCTGTTAGCACTCTGGGAGAGCTGTCTTTGTGAAGAAACCCAAGTGCCCTACAGTAACATTTAAAAGGCAGATAAAGGGCACTCAGATAAAAAAGACAGCAAGACAGCATGTGTTTCCTTATCAGTCAGTGTTTTGTTGGATCTGGCAGTTCAGCCTCTGGAATAATCCTTTTGGTTCTTCACTTCTGACACTGTTGTTAGGAAAAGTGACAGCTTCTATGAAGCTCCCCAGTAGATGGTTCATAATCTGCTCTTGTATGTAACCCCTTAAATATTAAGCCTTATAAGTTTTTTTTATAAAGAAATTTAATATCATTGATACATCAATATGTCATATTTTTAAAACCAAGTGACCTTTTGAATCAGACAAACATTATTTGCGAGCAGAAGATGATCTTTTGAACACATTTTAAAAAATGCTTCCTAGATCAGATATTACTGCATTCTGGCATCTCTTTTGCAAAAAATAAATATTGGATTCTGAAATGAAATGCGCAGGTTGAGAGCGTATTGGAGTTTGAAAGTGATCACATAAGGTGTCAACTAAATGACGTTTCTTCAGTCATCTTGGTGTTGAAATGGTTCATGGAAAGGGGAATAACCCAGAGAGGTAAGCAGAGTTACAAGGTCTTTGTGTTGTTGCTAAAAGCATTTAAGTGATGTTTTGCTGTCCTTGCTTTGAAGGTCAGTCGTAACTGAAGTTTGTAATGGAGCTAATTTTTATTTGGCTCTGCACCACAATAAACTGGTGGAAAATACTTTCAATGTGTACAGTGCTCTGAATTAAGTATATGGTAGAAGCATCATGAAAAGCGTGTGTGTGTAGGTTACAGCAAGACTGCTAATATAATAGCATTGAATACTGTAGGAAAGTGGTTATAGACTCACAGAATGGTTTGACTTGGAAGGAACTAACCAAGTGTTGGAAGGTTGGATTATCTAGTTCCAACCCCTGTTCCATGAGCAGGGACACTGTTCACTAGACCAGGCTGCTCAAAGCCCCATCCAACCTGGCCTTGAATACTGACAGGGATGGGGCAGCCACAGCTTCTCTGGACAACCTGTGCCAGGGTCTCACCACCGTCATAGTGAAGAATATATATCCTTATATCTAACCTAAATGTGCCTTCTTCCAGTTTAAAGCCATCCCTCTTGTTTTATCCCAGGATGCCCTTGTAAAATGTCCTTCCCCAGATTTCTTGTAGGCCCCCTTTACCTACTGGGAGGTGCTCTAAGGTCTCCCTGGAGACTTCTCTTCTCCAGGCTGAATAACTCCAGCTCTCTCAACTTGTCTTCATGTTGACTGCATATGTTACATTTATGTTTGTTTAAACATGAAACAGATTTACATTTCAGTCTTTATTAGCTGTTGGAG
This sequence comes from Amazona ochrocephala, assembly GCA_039720435.1. Classification (NCBI taxonomy): domain Eukaryota; kingdom Metazoa; phylum Chordata; class Aves; order Psittaciformes; family Psittacidae; genus Amazona; species Amazona ochrocephala. The sequence continues at coordinate 40,994,573 of CM077880.1, read as the reverse complement.
AATAACAGTGTAATGTCTGCATTGTACAGATTTGGCTGAGGATACGCATTCTCCTTGGGAATGGTCATTGTGTAATAAACTGTAACAGAAATCTATGACAGTATCAATAAAGATTTTTATATTTACAATATGCTAAAGTAAATTTTGCTTGATTTACACAATATTTTTGATGGAATTTAATTTCATTTGTTTCCCATTTTCCTGATTATTTTTTTTTGTTGTTGTTTTTTTTTTTTGAATAAGAGGTGATCTTATTGCTGGTAATAATTGTACCAGTAATCTTGTTTTCTTTTTGAAATCACACTGAAAGAAATAAAGATCACTTCTGTTACAGTCCTGTGGTGTTCTGGCAACGCAGCTTTCTGCTCTGTTTAGCAAAATTGTTGCTGGTATGCTTTCTTCGTGCAACACATAATGTATTGTCTAATTAAGAACACAGCTCTGGAGGCTAACCTTTATAGATAGACATGATATTTCAATTTAATATAATGAAAATTACTTTGTGTTAACAGTTTAATTTCAGGTGCTGTTCCATGTAGCTCTATAGTAGTGCAATTCTATAGTCAGAGCTGGCAGGTCATTAAAACACCAAAGTTTTCAGTTAGTAGAAGAATTTCCTTTAATACTGCACTCTTAGAGCCTTTGCATTCTTTAGGCAAAGTAAAGCTGAAACAGTATAGAAATTATATTCCTTGTTTTAAGGTGATGGAAAAAAAAAAAAAAGGCATTAAACAGACATTGTCCCCAAAACCTCTCTCATCGACTTTCTCTGGCATGATTCTACAGACGCTGTTCCTCTGCCAAATCAGCCACAGTGAAAGTGTATACAGACAGTAGAAATTAACTTGAAAATTAAAAATACTTCTTTTCTTCCATTCTTTTCTGTTTAAACTATAGGTACACTAGTTAAAGACCTCGCTACTTTGTCTATTGCCCGCTATGATATAAACTTTAAGACTTTCTAGGTTGACCCTGGTAAAAATACCCTGTAAAAGGCTTACTGGGGCAGGAGGAGGGAAGGTCATTGTTAGCTATAGGAACACCTCTCTGGCATGCTGCATACATACTGTTATGGTTGGAACAAGAGACTATTGACCGGAGTTGGGAGAACAAGGAAGCAAGACCACCCAGATAATGAAATAGCAAGAAAGCTATTGAATTTTGATCAAAAAAATAATAAAATAAACTCCACAGCCACTGACCCTTTAGAAATAGGTAATAGGGCAATAATTAAATAGATGGGTAATTTGAAATCCATATGCTAAATCAAAAATTTGATTGTAGCTTTAATTTTTAAATATATGTCCTACAAATCTGCCTGAAAGTGGATATAACCTTTAATGAAGTAACTGTAATGTGAGGGTTTCAGTAATGAATGAATTAAAAAAACATATGGATGCATTAAGTAGAATAATAAATGTACCATCTATACACAGAAGTAGGACATCTATACATCATTTATGATGTCCGTTCTCATCAGTTCTTGGCTCTTTGAGTCCTAATTGAAAGCCAGGGTAGCTGGATATTAGAAAAACTAGATTTGTTAGTCAGATAACAGACAACTTTTGTTAAAACGTTAATTAATTTTAGACGGCTGAGGGCCTGATACATTAAAAATACTTGCAGAGCAGTGCTATGTTAGTGATGCTTTTTACTATATTAATTACTGTCTTCTTCTGGTCAATGAAAGTTATTCGCGTTCTACTTTAAGTTGCTCTGCAAGCAGGATGGGATACTATTATGCTTATAGAATTAATTATTGTCATGCCCAAACAATTCCAAATGCTTCAACGACTGCATGGTACAATAACAAAAGTAAGATGGCAATTCTTGCAGTTTCTGTAGAGTGTTCATGTTTCCTCTTTCAAAGGCAGAGATTTAGCAGACCTGTGTTAGGCAGTTCATTCTATGCAGGGTCTTTTATGCCAGTAGGGACAAGAGAATGCTGGAGAAAATACCTTCTTCCTTTTTTTTTTTTTCCACTTTTCTTGTGTTTAAGCATACTAATTTAAGCTCTTTCTATCACCTTCGATAGCTTCCTTCCTGGAATCTAATCTCATTAAGTAGATGACCAAAATAAACATTGTACATCACTCTTCTAAACTCAGAGCACAACATACATTCTGATATCAGTGTGAGACTAAAGCTACAAGGTTACTCTTCCAAAGAGGTACATAGCTATGCCAAAATGATCAGAGTTGTTTTAATAAAATACTTCAGGAAAATTTTTAACCAATAACTGGATTTACACTGTTTCTTCTAAAAATATAGAAGATTCAGTCTGACAATAGTATTCGGTATGAATAGCACATATTTATGGTGGTGATCAATATGCTTAGAAAAAGTAGAGATAGGCAGCTTATTTTCAAGGATCATATTTATTTCTGTACAGGTGTTGAGTAGGATGTTTTTATAATTAATTCTCCATTATTCAAAGTGGGGGACTAAAGGATATTGTAGATTATGAAATAAGAAACCAAACCACACTGATAGTGCAGTGTAACAATATAATATAGTAAGGTCATGATATAGGTGTATTGGGCACAGATTTAGCTCACACCTATCTGGGCTTGCTAACCAAAGCCTAGCATCATAGAGCTGGCTATCTCTAACAAAAAGTCCCTTGGAGTCCCAGTGTCAGCAACTGTGTTCCAGAGCATGAGGAGCATCAATATCAGTTCTGAGTTACAGTATCCTGACTCTGAGCTACTATTGCTTAAGGGCAGCTTTGGTGGTTCCACATTCATGTGCTATTAAACTCAGATCCAAGGGCAACTGAGCACTGACTGTATTTCTGCACCAAGGTACGTATTTCTAAGCCAGACTCAGATACTGTCCTACCCAGTCAAACCCTTTCTTTCATTCTCATGTAATTGATCATTCTTCTGTAATGCTACCAGTTTGTTTGGCTGGCCAGCCAGGTGTCCTCAATGCTTGGCAATGCTTTCTCGTGGCCCACATCAAATTCACTTTTGGTTTCTACCATTATCTTTCAGTGGACTGTAAAACTGATTTGGCTTTACAGCTGTAGGCTTTCCTAGGGGCTAGGCAAAATTTCCTTGTATGCCCTGTTTGACTTTTGGGCTGCAAGCTGACCAGTCCTCATCTGTTTTGAGCACAGACGTATAAATTCTTTTCATTGAAGGCAAGAGATTTTTAACAAAGAATCCAGTGCTTTTGGCATGTTGCATCTTCATCTCTTTTGATCAATCACTGAAGAAATTAAATACTTCAGAAAAACAGATCTGCTACTTGAAAGGACTGTTCAGTCATTGTGGCCTCATTAACGTCTTGCATGTTGCCAGTCCCAGTGAACCCAGCCTTTGCCAAACACAGTTGTATAAGTTTGGCAAAGGCTTCTAGCTTTCCTTTGCCTTAATGTTGTTATAACCCTCTCCATCCATTGCTCTATTGCTATTGATCTTTGCTGTCTTGGCCGTGTAACTACTATCGTAGTTTCTCCAGTTGTAATAGAAAGGCATTGACTATAATCTTTGGCTCCAATGCGTGGTAATTTATTTTCTTGGCTTCTCTACTACTCCACATATAAGCTACATCTTTGCTCTCTTAAATCTTATTCTGCCTGGAGGCTGACTGACTGTGCCTCTATCTTCGGCTTTCTCTTTCTTTTTCTTCCCCTTGTCTCTAATTGTGGACTTCTTTCAAAATTACTTTGAGGCTGATGCGATACAAAAATACCTTCATTTAGCTATCGCATCAGCTGCCAACTAGCTCTCTAACAGCTTATTAGTTATGGAGTGGATCGCTCATTCTTTCTAACAGTTGAGCTGTACAGGAACCTGATCAAGAACCATTGAAATGAATTTTTCTGAGTCAAACACTCAAGGCAGAGGTAGCCCAAAAGCGAAGTTCCTTTTTAAAGAATTTTGAGGTAAATTGTTGAGGTTGAAAAAAAAATGTAACTGGGATAAAATGGAACTATTTAGATCCTTTAATTGTGAGGTAAGGAGGAAATGAGAGTCATGCATCACACAGTGGCCACGGTCCCACAGCTCAAGGCATAGACCTAGAATGGATGCTCGGGTTCCAGTGCCTCTTTTGCCACATCCTGGTAGGAGCCAAGAGTCACGGGGAGAAAACAGCTAAATCATCCAAGTCGGGTTACTGAGTGTCTTTGTTTACATTTTAGGATAGACCTGAGACAGGCAGGGGTTGTTTTCAGTGCACTTGAGATTGGTCTTGCTTTTGTTATGTTCCAGAAGTTCCAGAAGGCCAAGTCACTTTTAGACACTGAAATACTTTGCTTTTCTTTCCAGATCAATTTTTATGCAGTTACTTGGACTGGGTGGAATCTGTGGTGTTGGTGGAAAAATATTTGGCTGGAAGTCTAGTCATTCAGTTAATCATGTGGCATGTGGAGGACAAAGCAAGAATCCTTACAGCTCAGGGACTTGAGCTGAGGTCTCCCATAGCCAGTATAAAGCTCTAACCACAGATCTGTTGCTTATTCTGAAGTAAATTGATCTTCTTCAGGTTTTCAGCAGGTTGCCTCTTAGTGACATGATCAGCAGTATATTATTTCTCAGCAGCATAACGCTTATAATTTTGAGAAGAAATTCTGGGGACAGGAGCTGGAGAAAGAAGCTATTAGATGTTCTTTTGCTAACAGCTTGTACAAAATCAGGTGGCAGTGTATTGAGTCTCAACAGAGATTATCCTGATAAGGTTATACTGAATTCCTCATATAACCTAGATAGCAGGGAATTTCTGCATCCTTGCTAGAGAAAAAAGTTGAAGGAAGCACTATGAAGTAAAAATGCAAAGTGCTTCTGTACAAGGAGATAAGGCCACATGCAATACGTGTGTTTTATCTGGTAAAGTGGGAAGGCAGAAGCTGGTTTTCAGAGGCAGTATCTAACAGGTTATATAAACAGAAAGGAATGAATAAAACTTCAATTTGGTGCATCTAGCACACTCCATTATTCTGTCTTTGGAAATTTTACTTAATAACCATGGAAGCCTTTTAAAAATTCTCCATGTATAATTGGGAGTCATTTAATTAAAGTCATAATGTCAACTAGACAATCATTTTTGCCAAACTTGCGCTACATTGCTTCTTCATTGTTCATTCTTTCCTGAATTATATTTTCTACTGGGACTTACAACCTAATAGTACTGATGTGAACCAATGTGAAACTTGTAAGAAAAAGAGTCCTAACTGCTTGTATTATGTTGTCCAGTATAAAACCTGTATTTATCTTCGTTCAACCAGGTATATAATACATTCAACAGCATTGATTCAGAAGAACACTGCCAATTTTCATACATCCTTCCTTATTTTTCATCGTTTTCTGGTTTGGCTAACAATCTGGTGATTACCATGCAGAATTCTCTACCCTTTTTTATCCTCTTTCATTCCTGTAATGAGTTTGTTGGATTTCTTCCCCCACAATACCTAGTCTGTAATGCCTGCTTAAGACATTTGTCTCACCATCCATTCAAAATTCCCCGATGTTTTTGTTCTTTCATCTACTCCCTCTCTGACTCTGTGTCTGCAAGTCATATAAATCCTTTAATCCTTTCCTCATCCAACCTTTGTCTTGTTTTTTTGGTTTTTTTTTTTTTTTTTTATACATGTGTTATGGTTTCAGGCTATAATAGGGCAAATATCTAATCTTACCTAAAATCTTTCATAATAAATTGGAACTTGGAAAAGAACTTTAAATACCACATTCCTTTCCCTTGATTATGGCCACATATAGCTGCTAGAAGTGAAGCTCTGCTTTCCTCTTTGGAGTGCCGCATTGGTTTCCTGCATACTTCTGCCTGTACACTCACCCCTTCTTCTCACACCTTCTCGTTCTTCTCATGCTCTAATGTTCTGCCTTCCTTTCTGCATCTCTTCTGTGCTCTTACCCCAGGTTACTACCAGGGCCTTGGCTTGCCTTTGCTTTTTTAGTCACCTTCACCTTTGTCGTTCTTTTCCCCTTTGTCATTTGCTCCTTGTAGTGTCAAGCCATTTTACTGTTCTCTCTTTCTTCTCCATTTCTGCATATTTCTTAACCCATGCTTCTCTTTCCCTCTGCTGTGCACAGTCCTTTTAAACTCATGACCAAAATATACTTTGAAGTCCAAGATTAAAGTTTGTTATTTTTTGGCAAAGTGTTATAGAAAAATAAAATAATTCTTGCTTTGATAAGGTTCACATTTGTCATGTGAGTGGTGACTAAAGAAAATAAAGTATTGTTTGTTTAAAAACAATAAAAATGTTATCTCAGCTGAAATCGATATTAATTTAAAATTAATGTATTTTAAGGTGTACATGTCAAAGGTCACTTAGCAATATAAAAACATGCAGTACTTCTGAAGTGTAGGTCATTTCATAGGTTGAAATTGTGCTCTGTGGAGAGTCGGAGGAAAATGCCTCTTGAATAAACGTAGAAAAATACCAACTAACGATGTCGTCCACCAGATGTCCCTGTACTCATAGGTGGTAATGAACAATATCCATTCACCTGTCTAATTGCTTTTATTAAAGGCTATTTACACACAGTGTACGTATTTCCTAAGTCTCAGTTAACCACTGTGTAATAAGATTATGAATAAATACCAATTACATTAACAGTATTTGAGAGCTGTAGTTATGAAAATAAATTACAGGAATTCAGTGTTAAGTTTCTACTTGCCATCTCGGTTTGGTCTGCTTTTCCTTCTCTTGGAAAACAGTCTATCTTTATCATGCATTGCATGATAGAAGTGATAAATATTGATCTTTTATATTTGTAATTTATAGAAATTTATACATGTAAATATAATTAGTCATAGAAATATTACTAATCAATATGCTCTCATCTGCCTAGCTATAAAAGACTCTAAGTTGCTTGAACTGACAGAACTACTGAGTTGAAGGAATGTGGCTTTTGTGGAGAGTTCTTTTAACTTTGGTAGCTATTGGAGCAGGCTCTAGTCATGGTGCTTGCACTCATGCAAGGTGTTTTGTTTTTGTCAGCTGCTCCCTTAACTTGCCATGCAGCATGCTCCAGGCAAATGGTTGGCTCTCAGCCTTCCATGCATGTGCAGGAATGTGAAATATTTCTTCTCGAGTGGAGACTTAGGCTACTGCCCTCAAATCTGTAGATAACCTGACCATACCCACAGTGGGAACTGGGCAGATCTGCCGACATGTGTGCCCTTGAGCATCTTTGCTAATTCAAAGATGCAGCCTGACTTTTTAATGATGCCACAATACAGGCAGGACGCCTTACCCTTCTTTTCCCTGGGATGAGTAAGCTGCCAGAATAGCATCAGTTTCCCTGCTGGGAAAAAGGCTCTGGCGTGACTTAGAGATCCCATCCCAGGCATTCACTCTGGCAGGTCTACATTGATGGCTGTCCTTCGAGACAGCAAGGTGGCAGGCCACTCGGTCACAGGATCCATGTCCAAGCCTTCCTTTTGTTTTCTGTGTCAGTGTCTCCATGACATAGGCCAGGTTGGTGATGTGCAGTCCTGGCAAGCTCTGTGGACCTTCCCCACCTATGTGCTATTGTGTATCTTGACAGCTACTACACATGACCAAGGCCCAGCTAACCACAGGAGCTGCCTGGCCTCCTTACCTCATCTCTGCAGAGGGGCTAGCACTGCTGACAGCTAGCATGCTTAGGTACAGACACCCATTGGCAGGGAGCAGCACTTCGGCTTGGAATGGCCTCCATTAAGGTACAAAGGAGGTGCATCTCTTAGGAAAGGCTACATGCCTAGTCTGCCAATGGCTGCCCTATATAATTTTTCCTCTCCTTTTTGCTACAAGGAGCTGGTGGATAATGATGGGAATCAAAGAGGGCTTTTTGGGTAGGACTGTGTGGGAAGGGCGCAAGACATTTGTGTTAGCATGGCCTGGGACAGGCACTCAGCAGACCCAAGCACTCGCTGCAGTGTGGACATACCTAAGCTGGTCTAAGGTGTTGTGGTTTCTGTTGTTTTTCAGTGTGTTTGCAGATGTGTCTTTTAGCATATGCATATGACTTTCCTGTTTGGTGAGGAGTTATGTAAGTTTTGATACTAGATAGATTGATTCATCAGTAGGAATTCTGTCTTAATAAGGTGACTGCCTTCTGATGTCTAAGTGCTGTAAGCTTGATTAAGTAAGAGGAAATCAGTGGGAGCCAAAGGAGGCAGGAAGGGAGTCAGAAATAACAAATTTCTTAACTAATTTGGGAAAATAAGCCACTTCTGAAAGCAGCAGACATCCTTATTTTGGTGGATGTGCTAGGAGTCTGCCTTTCCTAAATTTAGATATCAACTAGCATTTTATATTTATTATATAAAAATATATCTTCTATTTATGTATATTTGTGTCTATGTATTTCAAAATAGCATATTGCATGTGTATAGTTAAGTGTTTTCTTTTGACTTTTTAGTTGCAAAGTTTTTTGTTTCCACAAGGCATTATTTTATTTCAAGAACAGCTATTAAACAAAATAATAACAGAAAATGTTTACTGCCATAGCTCAGTAAAGAAGGAATGAAAGGCAGTTCCAAGCCTGAGTATTAGAAAATGCTACTCAGATTTTCAAGCCCATAGACTAATAGAAAAGTAATTAATTTTTTCTTAATCTTTTTTCCCTCCTAAACATATTTAGTTTTATTTAAGTATTTTCAGTTTGTGATATACCATGATATTAATGTAAAGAAACTTTAAGGAAGAAGTTTTAGTGGAAGTAAAAGGTTTTATGTGCATTTTAGCCCAGCAGAGTGAACTAAATTTATTTCAGTCCACTGAGCTAACTATATAACTTAATCCTGTTATTTCATCTGCAGTTTCACGGATTAGCTCTTTAATCTCATAAAGTACCATGTTTATTAAACAGCTTGCTTGTGTTGGGAAAAGGCATTGGCTGAAAGAGAGGCAACAGAATTCCTTGCACACCTTTCTTAACTTGAAGGTAGGAATGTAGACCCCCTACTGAAAAGGCAGTGATAAAGTCTGATTATGTAAGTATTTGTAATTTGCAATAGCTTTTATGCTTGACCCTAGAAGGAATGGTATAAAATAGGCAAAGGTTTAATAAACAAGGGTTTAGTGTGAGGTGTCCCTGCCTATGGCAGGGGGTTGGAACTAGATGATCTTAAAGGCCTTTCCAGCCCTAACTATTCTATGATCCTGAGTTGTGAATTAGCTCTGTTTTAGCAGTATGTTGCTAATACTACAATAACAGCGCTCTTGTCTGTGGTTACTTGGAAATGCTCATTACATCTTATGCTTTTAATGAGCTAAATTTCAGTTTACAGGCTAATGTAGCTCTGATTAATTCTACAAGGATGGTAGTTATGAAATATTACAATACTTGTGCTAATCTGTAAAGGGTAAATCATACAAACATGGATAAGTTTTGCTCATCAATGGCCATTTCCTATGAAATTGCTTCCATAACACTCTTTTTAGAGGAGTTAAAATCCTCTTACTGAGACTTCTTAGAATTCTGTTTACTGACAGTGAGTGTAACACTGTCTTTAAGCTGGTAGAGCTTTATAGGGAGAGTTGACAGTGGATTTTTGAAGTGAGGGGAGAGTAGAGGCATTAGAGGAATTGTTTTAAATAACTGTTAACCATATACATTTAGTTGACAGTAGGTTTTGTGCTATTATAAAGTCAAAACATGGCTAGAGAAAGTGTGGAACAATTGAGCAACTCTGTTACCTGTATGGTGCCTTTACAATGAAAAAAGATCTTGGGTAATATATATACTATTATTTCTTTAATTATTTTCTTTCACACTTAGTGTATCTCCATGTCTGTATGTTTTTCTGTTAGCTTGGTGTTGATTACACTGTAGGTGTATGAAAAACACCTGTGAAGACTTTGGGCCCCTAGGTGTTTTTATCCCATGGTCTAGACACATCTAGTTTGTGTCTCTGGGGATTGGTTCAAATGCCGGAGCACCCATTTTCCTGTGTCTTACTGAGGGAAAGGAGCGGAAGGTCCCGTCCTACAGACACTTGCTCAAACTGAAAGTGCCTTAGAAAAATAGCTGCACAGATCATGGTATTGTATTCATTTCTACTTTGATGATAATCGAAAAGGCTCAGGTTCACTGATAGTTTCTGCCTAGACAGGTCTGAGATCTCAGTATATAGGAAAATGAAAGCTACAGGCCAGCAGTGAGCACAACATCATGGTGTAGGAAATGAACAAGGAACATAGAAGGGACTGAAGGAGATGTCTTCTTATATATTGTCATTTTGAGTCCTGTGAATATGACCATGCGTATGTCGTCTGGAAGCTCTCAGATATCAGTGAACATAGACAGCTGCATTTTTATTGTTTTGAATAGCCACTGGGATCATATACGTGGTTCCAGAATACCTTTCTGATGCCTACAGTACTTGTTGGTCAGTGTGACACTGAGCTCTGCCTGAAAGCCCCCAGCCAGAGTCTTCAGACCACTTGAGCCACTCAGAATGCACCCATCCTTCATTTCTTGTCTGGTCCTTTCTTTCTTCCAGGAGGGCTAATAGCATTATGTACTCTTCTTTGAGGACAAACGTAACGCCTGATTTTCAGTGACCTAATCTGTTTACATTTGGCTTGGCTCCATCAACGACAAACAATATTAAGTCTATTAAGTATCATCCTGGTATTTTAGAGTATTTGTGCATAAGTTTTGCAAACCAGTGCTGGAAGGTTGTTTACACAATGTTAAAGGCAATTCTGCTAACTTAGCATATTACTTATTTCTCATAACATTGGGATTGCAGTCCAGGATACATGAAATATATTCAGAATGGCAAAGGTCCAGGAGAAACCTTTCCTTCAGCAGAGATATTGAAATGAACAAAATGTTCCTGGTTCTTCAATTGCTTTTCTTTCTATGACTTGCCATATCACATAGTAACATATAATAAAAGTGCATCTGTCTGGTCTTGTAGCACTCATTCAAGCCGAACTGCCACATTTTAACCTCTTCCTTTGGGTTGTTTTCCTCTCACTACGATAATAAAGGTGGAATAGCTGTGACAGAAATGATACCAGAGAGGGTGGCACGTGGGCGAACAGTGGTTTACTTGTATAACCATGGCTTTGTCTAACAGCTTGTTTGATTCAGTTTTGGGAAAGAGGTTGGCCGAAGAACAGTCTTCTGAGAGGGTCAGAGCTCTGCCCTGGAGCCTGCTACCTTTGGAGCAGGACAGCTTCCCAACACACATTTCCTCTGATTGCAAACATTAATCTGCTCAGATCTGCTCGTGTTCAAGAAACTACAACACTCTTAAACATTTTAGCCAAGCAGCTCAATATTTTCCGTATCTATAAGGACCATTCTCATGAGCATCTGCTTGTTGGTTTGATCGCACATAGTCCCCTTAGAAGCCAGAGTAGCAAATGAGGACACATTTATGGTGCATATTGCAGTGAGGTTGATGTAAATGAGCCAGACCAGGTATTGGAAGCAGTGTGGCCATCATCACATAGTAGCCATGGTTAATTTGTGAGTTTCAGAAAATTATTTGTGCTTCTCTACATTGCACCTCAAAATGCTGTGACTCAGCAGGTGGCATCTGTGGACATTTGATGCACAGGAAGGGACCATGTGGCCGTAATACCTCTTCTGGTTCTTCAGCATGTGTGTGAATGGCGCCACCAAATGTCCTCTAAGATGCAAGATCATAAAATAGTTAGCAAAATAAAGCCCCTGTCATAAGCAGGATATCAAATTTAGTGTTATATATATAAATATATATATGCATGCTAAATAGTTTATGATTTTTAATAATCATGAATAAGAGGAAAATTCCTTCTTAATTCTCTGAAATGTATTAAACATTAAATGATGGAATGAAATTATGTTCAGGAGCTTCAGGATAAAATGAGGTACTCACTGTGACAATTTGCTTTACTGCTTATAAATTAAAAATGAGTACTTTTTGTATGTGTTTGGTTATAATTTTCTAAGAAAGAATTGCCAACTGTTAGTAATTAAGTAAAAAAACCAAATACTGGTATGATTAAATATGTACTGGATAAAAAACAGGGAACAGAATCCATAACTTGCCTCCTTCTGTGCCTAAAGCAGTCACTAAATTGCAGTCACAGTCACATTTGTTCTTCATCTCTTCCCTCCAAAATCTGGACCTCTTATCTATTAAAGTGTCTTCAAAAGAGTGGATGGAGAATGCTGGAAGGCCTAGAGTAACCTCAGGCTTGTTAGACAGCCATCACCTTGGGAAGTGTGGCTTGAAGTCTCCTTGTAAAAGGGGGAATATTGGACCCACATCTTTTTTGCTTTGGATTGCATCCCTAATACCTAAATTACTAGAAAGAAAGAATAAGGGTACAGTAACTCCTATACTGTACTGGGTATAGAAACGGGCTAAGCATAAACAAGCAAGCAGAGTCCTCCCCCACAGCTCTGGGTACAAATCCTTCTGATGGAGGATAGGTTTTAAACCACATTTCTGCCACAGTGTTCTTAATCTGGTCGCCAGCTCCAGCACAGATTTGATGTGTAACCTGACTGGTTCTGCCTTGGTTTCCCCTCCATTCAGACAGGATATTATTATGATTTTGCCACATACAGAGGTAGCTGCAAATATACATCTATTAACAGTTTGTGAGTTTCTCAAATAGAACACTAATGACTTTAGGAAGGAAAAAGCATTCAAAAAATTAAAACGTGTATATGAATATAGCTGAAAAGGTGCTTCCAAAGTGAATTTTCTCACACTAGCATCAAGGAAAATCCATACTTCCTGAGTTTCATGGAGAAAAGGTATTGATTCAATTGCTCGACTTTCTGGGTTCTTATAGGTTCAGTTTATGATGGGTTTATATAACATGGTTGAGTTCAGTAAAAAGAAATTTGATCCAGGAATATGGTAGGTGCTTCCTAGTTCTGTATTATCTGAAATTGGATAATTTTTAGTCCACAGCTAAAAGCATAGACTGGTTTTCACTTCAAACTTTTAGAAATTAATTCAGTGTGTTTACATTTGAGCAAAATCGCACTCAGTTTGCATTAACATCAGAGTTCTATGAAGCTAATTTTTTTTTAATACTAGAGACTGTAGAAAATCCAAAGAATAGAAATTCTATATGCAGGATACCTCCTTAAAACTGTAATACCTAAAAGGATGATCACGGTACAGGCTCATTGGTATTATGTCACAAGTAACACATTCAGTAGGTTAGATTTACCTAATGAAGATGGATCATTTGTAATGAATCCATCTCTTACAAAAAAACATGGCATTAATATAACTGTAAAAAATCTTGACATGATGAGATATGCCTCCAGCAGAAACAAATCTACTTTTCCTTTTATGACAATTTTAGTTAAACTAGCAGTAAAACTGGGAAATCAGTCTATAAATATGTTTATTATTATTTTGAGTGAAAGGCTTAATTTGCAGAGGAGGTGCTGCATGCAGATGTTGCAGGTAAGGCAAAAGCAGGGCATGAAATTACAGGCTGCCATCTGCTTTAACAAGTTTTTCATTTCTGCCAATCAAAGTTTGAAGTTCATGATTAATGTATGGTGCTCAGTTTGAAGCTGTTGGAATGACAGAGTCTTCAGCGCTGAGTTCTACCACAGCTAACAAGGCAGATCGGGGAGGTCAAAGCTTATTTCTCGTAGTCTTACACAGGCAAGGAAATCCTTCTCCTCATCCTTAGTGTGTTGATTTCCGAAAGCTCGCATCATCTCCAGTATGTTTTCTATGAGAAAGAGGTGATTGGTAAGACTCTATTTATGTCATTACGTGTCTTTCAGTATTTTGCAGATGTCATTGGCTAGTTAGCACTATAGATAATCATCCTAAACCGCTGTCAGCAGTAGTGATTATAAATTGTAACAATTCTCTCACAAAGTATATTAACTATAAAGGTAATGGGGCATGCTTTTAACCTCCTGTGTATTTTCCTTTTTTTTATTTTTTTTCCTTTTTAAAGGAAAACCTTTGATTTTTTTTTTTTTTTTGTCCAACACTGTGGATATTCTATAAAAAGTTACATACATTTCTAGAGCAAGCTTCACTTTATCTTAGTTTTAGCCCACTTCCCATTTTACCATTTCTTCTTATTTTCACTTTTGCTCTTATGTAACTTAGAAGAATTGGTTGTACCTTGTTGCAGTGTTTCTTGTTGAGAGTGAACATGTGAGCAATCCAGCCTCTGACTTAGCCTCACTCGAGTAGTGAGCTGAGGGCTTCATAGGCTACTGAAAGGGTTAACAAAGGATGCCTACGTGCCGACGTGAAGAGGACGTTGCCTTGGGGAGGCACTGAGCACCCGCAATCAGGCACTGAGCACCTGCATTCAGGTTGCCACAAAGGCACTGAGCACCTGCATTCAGGTTGCCACAAAGGCACTGAGCAGGATGTCGGCGCCGGATCAGGTTACCACGGAGCAGGCCTTGCTTGCAAGGCAGGAGCCGGTTGCTATGGACGTTTCATAAGTTAACCAATCAGATAACGACTGTTCCAGTACTTTGTAACTTTTCTATAAAAGGTGGTGCTTGCCTTTAATAAATAGTCAAGGTTGGATCACATCGGTCGTTGCTTCGTTGTCCATGTTCTCCCGCCGCAGTACCTGTGCTTTTTTTCATGGTTGTTTTTTTTTTTTTTTTTTTTTTTTTGCATCTTGCATTCTGTAATTCTTAAAAACTTGAAACAATTTGGATAAGTTAAATAAGCAGTAACAAAAAACGTAGAAGCACAGTCAGAAAAATAGGAAAACTGGAAAGCAAATGAAAATAAATAGCGAAGGTGGAAATAGTTTTCTGCTATTCCAGTTGATGGCAAAAACTTGGACTGAGGATGAAGAGTTAGAGGGGAAAAAAAGATGTATCATAGTTTTCATTTTCCAAAACTAAATGCATGTAGGAATTCCAACTGTAATAAGGTCAAATTTGCCAATTTGTTTGTTAATTTTTTTTCTTACTTAGAAATTTCATATTAAAAACATTCAAATGTTTTCCTTGGTGAAAAAACAAGGCCAAGTTGGTTTTCAATTGGAAAACTTTCGTACAGAATATGTCATCCAGCTCTTCTGGGCTGACAGCTTTTTGCTCTTGTGCGTTAAAATCATGATTTGGAGAAGTTCAGGAGCTGTTCTGTTTGCAGGGATCTGAGAATCATCCCGAAGCTGCCAAGTACTATGTTAGAGTTCTGAGGGGTTACAAATGCCAATGCCAACAGATCACTAGCTCTATCAGCTAAATCAGTGGGGCAAAAGGAATTTCCAGGTTTCATTTCTGCTGTTGTGCATTGTCCTGTTTTTGTCATAATGATATTGTATGTGGATGATGCATAGTTGAGGAAGAAAAAATTAAACCTCCCTTAGGAAGAAAATATTGTCATCTGTATCAAACTTTTAAATATTAGACTTTGTATGCTTGCTCAAATGAAAGAAAGCAAGCAAGCTACGAGCAAAACCACTAAATTATAGCTCATCTTGCAGCCTGTCATGGAGAAACCAGTGAAGTTCTAGGACTCCCAGCAGCTCCTGGAGGTTTCTACATTTCCCAAGAACTGTTAATGTATCTGCCATGCTGTCAGCTCCATATCTTAGCAGTGGCAATGCCAAGGTGAAGAAGGGCAGTGTAAGCATGAGGTTTTACAGGTGACAGGGAGATGTTCTGCAGTTGCAGTCAAAGACCTCTGAGGAATGTGCCCTGGCAGATCGTGTTCTTGGGGAATTGCTCTGCAGGGCAGCTTCACATGAATGGTTTAGGCAATATCTCTCAAGCAAAAGGTTTGCTGTGGAAAGACATTTGTGACTCAACAAAAATACCCCATACTTATGTTTTTCTGATTAGCAGACC
Organism: Amazona ochrocephala; assembly: GCA_039720435.1. Lineage (NCBI taxonomy): Eukaryota > Metazoa > Chordata > Aves > Psittaciformes > Psittacidae > Amazona > Amazona ochrocephala. The sequence goes on along the minus strand of CM077880.1, from coordinate 40,978,797 downwards.
TTGTCGTTATTTTTGAAATCTTTGTTAATGGCCTTGTGGTCCTGTTTCAAATTTTATATCTGCATGGTGAGAAGTTAAAAATGGATTCAATTAAAAGTACTTGAATCTTTCAGAGAAAATAATTCCCTCAGAAACAAAGGAAGTCACATTATCTTGTTTAACTCCCTGCCTTGCTTTGGTAACTGGATGAAAGAATTTGAATCAAAGCTGTCTTCATACAGTGTGTTCTCTACTTCAGAGATTCTCTAGCTTACAAATTATACCAGATGTATTTAAGGCTTTCAAAGCATGCGGTTTATGTCTGATTCTAACTGTGCATGTGTGTGCGGATGTGCAGCCTAGTCGCTTCAGGGTGGAAAAGAATCATTAGAAAAGGTCAGTAGGGACAAAACCCACTTATCTACCTGAATGCTGGAATTATGAAAGTACAATTTCCAGCATTGTAGGGAAAAGAGGTGATCATTCAAAGCAATGTAGCCAATTCCATCTCTTGTATGCATGCACATGTGGGCATGTGTGTGTATGCATGGTATCATTCAGTGATATCATCCATTTTGAAACTGTTCTCCAAGGCAGTTTCCCATGTACGTAGTTTGCCAGCACATTTTCCTCAAAGTAGCACAGTGTCCTTGCACAAAACAGCACTTAACTCCCCATGTCCTATGTAACTCCCCATATATACATATGTTTATGTATAGCTATACACTTCTTATATGTATATGTATGTGTATGTGTATATGTATGTCTTTTTATGCAGTGAGTATATGTCATAAGTATAGTTTTTATAGTACAAATCTCTGAAATGCTTAATAAACGTATTTTTTGTGACACAAGTCTGTCTGATCAGATTTTAAACACCCCAGTTATTTTGTGGTAGAGAATTTTACAGCCACAATGCTCAATGAGTAGTGATTTTTTAAAAAACCTGTTAGTGTTTCTATGCTTCAAATGTACACTGCAGATTTGCACTGAAGAAAAAACCAAGTTGTGCCTAGGTTGCTGTTTGTTTATCATATTAAAACACATGGTGCATTCTTCCCTGGATGCACACATGTAACTCCCATTTGCATTACAGTAAGTATCACACAAGCATGGAGGAGATAGAATAGTTCCCCAAGGCCTTTATATTATCCTCCATGCATTAAATCATGTGGAGCGGAACAAAATAATCTGAAAATATGAAGGCTTTTGAACTAGGGCTATTGAACTGTATTGTCCTTACTGCACTAATTCCACAGAAGCAGCAGAGCTGATACAGACAGAACTCCCCCCCCCAGAAAAAATAAAAAAATATACGATATTTTTCAAGCCTTTCGGAATGCAGTGAGGGGCAGAAGACTGCTCTGCTCTTGTGCGTATGGTTAGTAAGTTGCTAAAACCTGCAAATTACTGGGTGGAAGTCATTCAACACTGCCTTTTATCTCTGTATAGAATCACAGAATCATAGAATAGTTAGGGTAGGAAGGGACCATAAGATCATCCAGTTCCAACCCCCCTGCAGTGCGCAGGGACACCTCCCACTAAACCATGCCATCCAAGGCATTGTCCACCCCGGCTGTGAACACCGCCAGGGATGGAGCATTCACAACTTCTTTGGGCAACCCATTCCAGTGCCTCACCGCCCTCGCAGTAAAGAACTTCCTCCTTATATCCAGTCTAGACTTCCCCTGTTTAAGTTTGAGCCCATTACCCCTTGTCCTGTCACCACAGACCCTAATGAAGAGTCCCTCCCCAGCATCCCTATAGGCCCCTTCCAGATACTGGAAGGCTGCTATGAGGTCTCCACGCAGCCTTCTCTTCTCCAGGTTGAACAGCCCCAACTTTCTCATCCTATCTTCATACGGGAGGTGCTTCAGTCCCCTGATCATCCTCTTGGCCCTCCTCTGGTCTTGTTCCAACAGTTCCATGTCCTTTTTATGTTGAGGACACCAGAACTGCACACAATACTCCAAGTGAGGTCTCACAAGAGCAGAGCAGAGTAGAGGGGCAGGATCACCTCCCTCAACCTGCTGGTCACACTCCTTTTGATGCAGCCCAGGATACGGTTGGCTTTCTGGGCTGCAAGCTCACACTGCCGGCTCATGTTCATTTTCTCGTCGACCAACACCCCCAAGTCCTTCTCCTTGGGCTGCTCTGAATCTCTTCTCTGCCCAACCTGTAGCTGTGCCTGGGATTGCTCAGACACAGGTGTAGGATCTTGTATAGGTAGTATACAAGTATTGGTGACTAAGGTCTCTCAATAGGTGATTAAGGATAAAATTATTAGTGTTCTTCAGTCTTACAGGTAGTAAAAATATGAACTTTTCATTCTGAATAAAGCATTATGTATTTATAATATGAAAGAGTTTAGATAATTTTGGAGGGAAAAAGATCTACTGAAGCAACATATTCTATTGAAACAGCCTTTTGTAACAATAACTTGTTCTGTAAGAGACTTTTGCCTAAGTTTTTAGGTTGTTTTTGGAGCAAAACTAGGACAAAATCATAGCAAAAGCTTTTGGCCAGTAGCTAAACTAGCTCTAAAACTAATAATGGTGGTGTGCAGTTTTCATCCTCCTATTCTTTTAAATGTGACCTCACTCAGAAATATCAGTTGTTCTTTGCAGAAAATTTAGAAAACTAAAAATTCTGATGAAAATATTTCTTGGAAATCAATTAATTTATCTGGATTTAAGAAAAATATTTGGGTCATATCGCTTAAACCTTTATGGAAGATATGCTTAGAATTTTCCCAGCATATTCTGAATGAAATTAAAAGCCTAGTAATTTAGTTCTGTTAATATATAATCCGTGTTACCATGCCATTTTCTGTTTAAAGTTCAGGTGTCTTCATGGCTGTGTTCATGAACTCTTATGCAGTAACCACAGGTTGCAAATATTTGTTCACTTACTGCTGGTTGCTGTCCTTCTTACCTGTAATAAAGCTAAGTAAACAGCTACAGGCAACATATGCTTATTTCATTGGCGGGCTGCAAAATGATGAATCCAAGGGAATAATTATTTGGAAAATAGACTGCTTCAGAGCAAAGAAATCCACCCACCTTGTGTCATCTTAGAAACTTTTAAATATATTCAGAGAATATTGGCTAGGAAGGCCAGACTAAACAAATAAGTGGGATGTTAGCCTTTATTTCTAATGTAAAGAGACAGAGTAAAAGGTCACAGAAAAAATTTCATTACTGTAAATCTAGCAAAGATGTCGCTTCCCCCGGTATAGAACAAACTGTTCTGTAAAAGAAGTGTGTTCTCAAATCTCATTTTTATAAGACTTGTCTCATTACTCTCTGAATTCAGTGGCAATTGTTCTCATGGTATTAATGGTGTACAGCTACTTTCTTGCAAGGTACACTCATCTCTTGCACCTTCAGGATTTTATTCAGCAATTAATCCCTCCACTGATGTTTGACGGGATCATACTCTTGTTGGGTTGTCTTAGTAATGGGGTACAAGGCTGGCATGAACGTAAGTTGAGAACTGGTGTTGGGGCAGCTATCACAGGAAACAATCAATGGGGCAGTGCTAGGTAGGAAGTAACAGAATGAAAAACAATTAAACAAACCACCAAAATTATCTCTGCAGGAATATGAATCTTTTTTGGTATGAATTTAGTTGTTTCTGCCTTATACACTGGTGACTAATGGTCACTTCTTTCTAGTCCTTTTGCTATCATTTCCTTCCCTTACATTTCATCTTATGTCTTTTATGCTGCCTCATTTCCTTTCTCTTTTCTACTCATTTCATCACTAACTAGGGAATGGGGAAGGAAAAGGGAATAGGGGCTATCTCTAGTAATATTTCTTCTTGACACTGGATGTATTCATGCGACTCAACTATACTGCTTTCCTAATGATTAAGACTAAATTTCTTGACCTTCCACATCACCATGCAGATTGACTGCTGGCTGAGACCATGGAGTTTGCTAGTCCATCCACATCCTGTTTCCAAAAGTCATTTATTAGGTTCCTCCTATCTTTTCTCCAGAGGACCATTTCTGAGGAAACTTTCTGCTTCCTTCTCTGACACCACAGGATTCCATTAGAGATATCCAGTCTCCAGTCTTCACCTGTGAAGAAGCTATTAACTATAAAGATTTTAATCTAGATTTCTATTCAAAGGCATTCTTCATTTTGGCCCTTCTTCAGGGCTTGAACTACCATGTTATATATGTACTGCCTTTCCATTTTTGCCAGATATTTCATAAAAAATCACAAGGAAATCTTCCAGTATTCTCCCACACCATGTCATCATTGGACTCCCTGTCCTTTCCATCAAATGTGTATTATCCTATTCAAATTTGTTGCCCCATACCCATCACTGTTACCTGTATACCTTTTTTCATAGCAATTTGGTGAGCATCTGTCAGACAAATTACTTCAGTGCTCCCATGTAAGCATGTGTATATCCTAAAGCTATGTGAAAGCAGACAGTCGAGGAGGTCCACATGAAGAATCATCTTGAAATTACTTCTGTGTTTTTCTTTATTCTTCTTCCCACTCAGTTCTCCAGTGAGAGAGGGAAAATACTTCTGAAAAATAGTTTAATTTTTTATGAAGCTGTGGGAAGATGCAGGAGTTATATTACCTGCTGAGAAAAGAAAGCCCAAGAGGGCACGTAACATTGTTATTTGAAGCTGTCTGCTGTAGCAGGAAAACATGTATTGCATACATTTAAAAAGTTGTCTTAGCCTCCCAGCATGATCTGAGCTGTTCTCACCTGTAACTAAATTTAGCATAACTGCGCAGAAACAGAAAGGAAAAAAGCAAATAAACCTTGAATCTTCACTTCCATTAATACTTGTTAACTGTGTAATGTCTTATGAGATGAGATTGGGCAGACATTCTTCTTTATTACAAGTGCTGTAATGTTATTAGAGAACAGGAAAAAATCATGGAAAATAATCTGCAAATAAATGTTGACCTCAGAGTAATAAAACCTTCTGAGATTTTTCTTTCTCTTCCAAAACACTTAAGCTGGCCGTCAGCCTCTAACAAGGAGTATGTCTGGGAAAGTAAATCAATGGTAATGTTCCAGAAAAGAAAAGAAGAGCTCAGATGCTCTTTAAAGGTTTTGTGGTTCTGTATTGGTTGTGTTAATGAAGTTCATTTTCTGTAGATGATATAACTGCACATGCTTAATGCTTCCTGCATTAGTGAATGAATTCCCTTTTCGCTTATGGCAGAGCAAGTCTCTGGTGAGAAACTGAATTCATGATGAGATATAGGTCAATATCTCTCATCTGACTAGGGCAGTCCTCCCACCAGCCTGCAGAGAATGTGGGTGGTAATGAGAAGGGTGCAGGTTTCAGCAGAGATTGAAATAAGTGAAATGAACTCTGCTTGGCAGCAAAATTATCAGTAATTTTAGTCTTGCAGACCTGGTGTTTAAATGAGTAATAGGAACATCTCTGATAATACAGGAATAAATGGAAAGTGGAGAAGCAAAAAAAGTCATCAGCTTTTCTGCTTGAGCGTGTAATTCATGCTGTGCCTGAGAGTGTTTGACAGAAAAAAACCTTCCTTTGAGTGAAGATGCCCATTTTCTGACTTGCTTGTGGACTTCTGTCTCTCCCAGAACTGACAGCTTCAAAAACCAGAAGGGAATATAGTTGAACTGGTATCTCTAAGTTGCCTGTTAGGCTGCTGTCAGTAATGGGAAAGGTGATTGCTTGCAGAAGGAAAATTCAGGCATTCAACTGTAATTTTACCATGTTTGAGATAATAGCAAGCCAAAAAAAGGTGTCAATGAGAAACAGAGGTTGTGATTACCCTTCACAGCATCTTCCAGCTCTGAGAGTGGCCTTAAATTGCCTTTCCTTCAAGAACTGATCTGATTTTCATTGTAACAGTAGTTTCTAGACCTGATTCCTACTGAGAGTTACAAAGGAAGGGTTTAAGCCTTTCCAAGGGCTATATAAATTTGCATGAGTCAAGACTTGTGAGAAAACATTTTAAAGGCAAGGAACTTTAAACAGTGATCCCGTCCTAGCAGTGACAGGATTATTCGTATATGAACAGTTTATTTCCTAGGGCTTTTTAGTGAAATACTTAATACAGATAAATACACATTTCCATTGCCAGCAAAGAACAGTTAATTCACTGAGCTCTGAAGAGCTATGATGAGGTACTGCATAGCATTTACTATATAATAATAGTAATAATAAACCTAATTTACTATTAGAGTGCCTTTCTGCATGTTCAATAACAGGCAATGCCCTCTGGATAACTGATAAGTTGCCTCGCATCCTTTTTAGTGTTGACATGACTTGCCACATCCCAACTGTCACAGTGTATTTCAATTAGACTTGATTCCCTTGCCTAAAGAGGTCTGAAAAGCTAATTGGCACAGAGGTACTTTGATCTCCCAGTTGCATGGAAAAATACAATTATGCAGCAGACAGGGGTGAGGGAATACACAGAGCGATGATATTTTCCACTGTCATTAAAATATTGGGTAAATCTGGAAAAGTAGGGATCATCATAGCTAGAGATAAGAAGAGGGAGTAGTTAAATTTCTCTCTGACAGGAAGATGGGTTTATATTTCATAAGACAATCTCAAAAATTCAAAATACCCTGTCTTCAGCAGCTATGATACACTAAGGTATTTTGGAAACTATTATTGCCAGTGAGCAGCTAGCAATAATACTCTTATTTAAATGTCACATTTAAAAGAATTGATATATTATCCTTCTTAAATACAAACATTTGGAAAGATATGTGGAGGATTCATGGAAAGCTTTCACTTCTGATGTAAATAATTAATTAGTGTGGATAATTTATCGCTTTCTGTTAGAAAGGGCTTAAAAAAAATCCCTTCTACTATTTGCCAGTGGAAAGTAACTGCTAGATGAGTGCCTATGCTCATTTTCCAGTCTTATCTCTTCCTATTCATGACCACAGAGAGAACTATTTTTTCATGCACTGCCGCTACCATCTAGTGTCATGAAAAATACTAAGCAGGATTTGTATTGTGTATGCTGAATTACTATCCCTGGGTACTTCAGCAAAGTTGCTATAACAGAAGATACAGCCATTCAGTTACAGTATTTGTTGTTACAGATTTCTGGGTTTGTGAGAGAAAAGACAGAAATAACCAGAAATAGTTTCAGGGCAGATCTTCTGGTTTGCAGCTACACCATAAGCCCACCACGCACAATATATCTGATTATTCCAAAAATTGAAATGTCGATGGTAAAACATGATGAATGAAATATATGGCTGGTATAGCACTACCGACTTCAGAGAAATTACGCTAGCACGAATCTAGTCCAGTGACCTAACAGGTACATCTATTGTCAGGCACCTACTTGTAGCTGTTTACCATTTCAGTACAGTTTAGTATTACATCAGTGTAATGGAGAGGTTCTCTTCCACTCCTAGAGAGCTTCCAAACTGATTCTGAAACTAATTGAAAAATTACTCCTCTGTCTTTCCTCTCAGTTTATGAAGAAATTGAGCCCATCTGGTTTATGTCCATTTCATAACAGCATCCTCTGTGGGGTTTTAATTGAATCTGCGTTCCAGCAAGATGTTTTGAGTTTCTGCTTGCTCTTTTATAAGTAAAAGCATCCTTTTGTTCTGGGGGACACTGTTTTTATTAGATCACTGTTAAAGATATTAAAGAAAAGACTTTAGAAATAGTCTCTCACCATCCCTCTCAAAGTTACTTACCTGATATGTATGTTATTTATGAAACAACTGCACACATTCCACCCCATTAGGCTATGTGAGAACATGTAGTTTAGTATCATCCACCAGCAGGCTGTTCCTCATTCCGTAGTTCATAAAGTAGTAGACATTAGGAGGCTTACACAGAAGCTTGATTTATGGTTTAAATCCTAACATTGCAGCTGTCAATAAACAATCTTCCTCTCCCCCAAGAAGTAGCCCATGGAAGTGTCAGGTTGTGACAGGGTTTGCATCTGAAAAGGGAAGGATGTCTGAAGTTATTGACAACAGACCAGAGGAAAGACGCACAGTGAAAAGGTTTGACAGAAGTAAATGACACCTTGTAAATACTTTTTTAGCTTTTTCTCTGACAGAGAAATAGCAGTTTTCTACCGTCACATTTGCTTAACTAGTACAAGCCTACCCCAAATCCGTCAGTGTCAAAGGAAAGATTCTGACTGAATTCCAGATTTTTAACAGGTCTGTGCTTTCTTCTGTTTGCCTAATTCTCTTCTCCTTACTGCTGCTGGAGGAACACCACAGCTCCTTTATTGTCCTATCACAAGGTGAATATGTGACCTTAGCAAAGTCTAGTTGGAAAAAACAAATCCATAAATTGTGTCTGGTTGTCAGAAAGATTAGCATGAAAATCAGTTATTCAAGGACACATGTTTGAATTTACCATACTTGTCAAATCTTTCACCTGATCCCTTAGAGCTCTGCCTGATCTTCTTTTTCATGCCTTTTATTAAATCAGCACTATAAGATTTCATTATGAAGATGTGTAGAACAAAGAAGAACAAGTGCCTTCACTCACTGGTTTTCAGAGTCTAGATGAGGGGGGAGAAGCAGTGTGGGGCATTGAGATGGTCTGTACTTCAGCATAACCAAAGAACAGTAAATTATACAGAAGTATAAATCAGCAAAACCTGATCAATGGCTCCATGTCCATCCCCACCACCCAAAGATCTGGCCAAATGATACGAGCAGATTAAAGAAATCTTGGAGGAAAGTGTCTTTTTTTTTTATCTCCCATCTTTCAAACTCAATACAGCCAATGTGACAGATAATGTGGGCAAGCCAGTGGCAAGGTTCTGCACTGATTCATTACAACAGCAAGCAGACAACTGTGTAGCTGTTCGCCTGAATTTTTTTAAGGTACATTTTTCTTGAATAAGGATGAAATGTTCATCACAGGGCCATCTCTGTTGTTTCCATTTGACATTTCTCTCTGTTTAAGTCATTCTCAATTTCTATGAAGACATTCAAGACTATTAAGTAGACTTCTTGGGGAGGTTATGAGTCAGCTAGAGAGCAGAATGGGGTTTGGCATCTAAAATGCATGCAGGAACATGGGCTTGTTGGCTTAAGTAGATTAGCAGGAAAGTAAAACTTTGAGCAGTGCTTTGTGATATCAACAATGGCATTTTTCGCCTGTGTCCTAGAAAGACACACATAGCAGTTCATGCTTCCCAAAGAAGTAGTAGAGACTGTTTGCAAAGCTCAGGAAGACAGCTCTGCATGATTTGAAGTTCATTCATGTTTGATTATTCTTCGCCTCGTAAGTCCAGAAAGCATATTTTTAAAAACAAAGTCAAAAGTGATGGAATAATTGCAGGAAGTGGTTTTAATGCACAGGCAGCTAAGGAAATCTTGGGTTTTAGCGCAGTCACTGTTTTAAGAGGCTCTTCTTTGACATCCCCAGAATTTCCCAGGCTAATAATTAAAGTGAGCCAGGCAATTAAAGATAATAGGTGAAAGTATCACACAAATATAAAGGAACATTTCTTGCTGAGATAATAGCGGGAATAATTAACTGTGAATGTGAAGTAGCACTGCAGAACTCAATATATTCCAGGTTTTATTCAGAGATATTTTACTTCCATCAGCTGCGTGTTTCAGCTGTGGGAAGTATAGAAGTTAGCAGCACTATCTTGAAATGAGGTAGAAAGTTCATAGCAAATGTTAGTTTTAAAATGCACATCTTTCTTTTTCTTGTGAAAGTTTATAAAATTGATCTATGTTCTTGCACAGAGTATTCAAATTAGTTCCTGTTATTCTGCTTTGTTTAAGGAAATGCATTCTTCTACCAGCCGGTTTGAGAAACTTCTCTGGCTGAAGAAGTCATCAGTGGAGAAACAAAAAGCTGTGCATTCTGACCAATGCACACTTCACAGGGCAAAATGGTAATGCGAGGACAAATTCTTAGCTATATCTGCGTTGCTGAAGCTTATATGGATATCCAGAAATTAATTTTCTTTAGGACAGATTTGTTTTTAGCCCACTACAAAATGAGCCAGAATCAGTAAAGCTGACGTACATATTTTTGGTAATCAATACATTTGTCACAAAAATATCATCCCAAAGAGAGTTCACACTGAGGTCTAATTCAGTAAGTTGCTTTGACTGAAAAAATTAACTGGTGGGAAGGGGGAGGAAGCGGACACAGAAAATCCCTTCTATGCAGAAGCTAGAATGCTTTCCAGGGTATGAAGACCCTTCCTGATCTTCAGGGCATTTGAACTTAGTTTCTGGACTTTCTGCTTTTCTGCATTGGATGCTTTCATTGTCTTCCCTTGACAATTTTTTACCTACTGTGAGCTAATTCGAGATTTACTGGGACAGTAGCTGTAGCATTTGAGCGTTCTTGGTGTCCTAACTACCAGGCTAGAATGTCTTTCTCTTCCTTTTACTGACTGAATGTGCTTTATATAAAATGGAGGAGTTTCTGAGAGAGAAATCAGGATTTCCTTCACCAGGGGTGCTAACTGACCCTGGGGTGTCACTGTCTCCTGGGAGCCCAGGGATGACAGTTAAGCTCATTCAGCCACCAGTGTGGCAGAGTGGTGGACCTTACATCTTGAATTTCCCATGGGAGACTTCTGACTCCTTGGCTCTTTCGGCTTAGATGTAAACATCGACCAAATCTAATTTTTCAAATATACATTTTTTAATAGAAGTGCCCAAAAGTGAAATGCCAAATGGACAGTATCACTTAGAGTAGGAAATGATTTTTTTTCATCCCTTATTTCAGTGGGAAGTCAAAATTTATGATTTTGCTTCATTTTTGCAGTTTGTCAGATAGATGAAAACATTGAGTATTTCTGCAATCCTGCAGTCAGCAAGGGCTAGAACAGAAATACTGTGCTCCAAAATGCATGCCTCTGCCATCTGAGCAGGAAGGATAACTGCTCTCATGATATCTGTAACAGCAGGCATCCATTATTTGGTGGCAGACAAGCAAAGGGGGGAATGTGGCAAGCATTTTGTCATTTATTACACATAACATGTCAGAAAAGAGGGCAGCTCTCTGTCCTGCTGAGCTCCATCTTGCGGAACTGCCTTTATTGCAGGTCATTATTCACCATGACCATTAGAAAAAGAGAAAGATACACTGGAAAATACACAACATGGGTCTGTTGGGACAGGGGTGATTCTTGCCCACATTACTTGTTCTGTTTCTCTCACTGATAGCTGAATTTCTGTGATAAATGGCAACATTGCATATAATTAATACTGTGTATAGTTTGTAAATCAGTCTGTAATGTACTTAGACATCCTTTAAGATGAAAGGTATTCACTGGTATCTCTGTGAATCATAGGCCCCTGTCTTGTCAGGAGATACAGTAAGGCATAAACTTTTTGCCACAAATCACTGTCCTCCCACGCCTTGCAGTTTTACAAAAGCAAGGCATCTCAGGAGTTCCATGCTTCCCTTTTGTATCATTAAATCAAATCTGTACCTCTCACTCTTTTAATCATTCCCCTTGTCTTTCTTGTCCTCACCCTGCATCAGTCATGTTAATTTAAATAGTGGAAGGTCTGTACAACTGCTAAAAGAAGAATGTCTCCCCTCCCTGTCCAATTCAAATTTTATGACTCAGTGAACTGCTCAAGGTATTAACTGTTAAAATAACAGCACCCATGAACATCATATATGGATCTTTAAAAAGTTTGCTTATTATTCAGATATTCATTGCATGTAGAAAGCTACTGAAAGTGTGATTATATGCCAGTAAGTGGCAAGAAACTTTTAATGCCTGCTTTGGGTGGAAGAAATACTGTAAGACAATGATTATATTGGATTAACATGATAATCACTATGTGTGTTTTATGATGCTTGTCCATTTCATAGTTTTGCACTGCATTTGAGTATCAGTCTCAGGAATGGTCAGGAAGCACAGCATCTGCCAGCTGCCTCCCTATTATATAGAGGTTTGCAACAAACTGCAGGCCCACGTGGACACACTTAGAGGTATCCAAATCCATCAGGTATAGTCAGGTCCTGAATACACTCTCCTGATATGCTATTTGGATGCTTTGGTTATATGCCTATGTTTGATTCATTTGCCAGTAATAAAGATATTTGAATGGTGAATTTTGTCCGGAAGATATTGATCACTTTTTTTTTTTCAGGATTTGCCACGTTTAAATGCTGAAATTAATGTTATCATGGCTGCCTGTATTTAACCCTCCTGAGGGAGACCAGTGAGCAGGACAAGTTCCTGTGTTTCAGCTACTGAATTAATTGTCCAGCATCCTATTGCAAACTGGCCTTCCTTCGTGGCTTTTCTTCATGAACCAGAAGTCCATCTTTGCACCATGTGTGACTTGGCTGTAAGTCCCGTTCCACCAACCCACGCAGGAAATCAGTGGTATCTCTGCAGAAAAGATGCTGAGTAGACTGTGTGGAGTAGTAACACCACAACTGTACCACCCCAACACAGCCCGCAAGTTCTCTGGACTCAGTTTGCCTGAGCGCTTTAGTGTCATATGCCATATTTTCAACCTTCCTTCCAGAGCTGCAATGTAGAATGTTTTCAGTGGAAACAAACATACTGTTCAGCTGGTGTTCATCCAGGTTAGGAAGGTAGTTACATTTTTAGAACTGAAATTGTTGTTTTGCATTGATTGCTTGGATGAGGGCTTTTGAATAATGAATATTGCTTAATTGTTGCCTCAGATTGGAAGCAGTTTACTGTTTTCTGACATCAGTTTCTGAAGCTTATCTCCCTTGATTGTCTCCCACCAAGATATTGACAGATAGAAAAACATCCATGTTTTGGAGATTAATTTGTTGGTTTATGTTCTGTGTACCTCATACAGAGAAGACAGCTGAGCAGTAGGAGTTACGTGATAAAGAGGTGCGTAACAACAATACATGCTAACAGAGGAGAGCTGCTATTGTACACAGTAAAAAATAATAATATTCGTCATACTTTTATTTATGTGGAACCAGATAATACACATTTTACCAGCCCTTTCTGTGATTTTTGCAAAGATGTAGTTATAAATAATTTTCTATGAGTTTAAAGTGCAAGAGTGATTTCCCATAGCAATGAAAGCAACGTTACCCTGGTGATTCTGTTGCAAAGACCCCATGTATCATGATAGACAAAGTACTCTGTAGGCCTCAGTCCTAGCGAATGGAGTCATTTAATGGTCTTACATATTTTACATCATTTAAAGTTTACTTATTCAGTACTGAATGACTGACAAAACTTTCATCAGGCCCTGATACTGCAAAGACACCGTGTCATTGTAGACGTAGGATTGCTGTCATCTTTATCTCTCTAAAATAGCTTACAGTTATGTGAAAATGTGGATAACTAAATTGCACATAAGAACTAAGGACTTTGTGCAGTCAAAGTCAGTGCATGGGTAATTTTCAAATTATTCTAAGTATACCAAGCTGTAGTTTTGAAAGATGTCTTTTTCTCATACCACTAGAGGCTGTGAAGGACATGGAGGGGAAGGACAGGCACCATCATAAGCTACAGCTCTTTTATCATCTCCTGTCTGAGATTTTCCACTCCTCTGTACCATTTCTCAATCTCTGCAATAGCTGATAATCAAATTCTAACAATGTGGTGTTTGCCTTGATAACTTGAACCACTGAAGTGACTGCTTTTCTGGATATCATGTTGTCATATGTTTGAATTGCTCTATTCTTAACTTGATTTGTGTGTGTGTGTATGTGAAATGATTTGGATGTGTTTCACATACAGAAGAGTAACAGCTGGTGAGGGGGCGAGGAAGAGTAAGCTGTAGCTACCAAAAAAAAGAGGATAGTTTTTTACCATATGCCATTATGTAGAGAGTTCTTGTCTTCAAACCACATCCTGTGTGACTCTTCATCCTTTGTCTAAGAGATCTGCATGCTTAAGCATGTCCTTTCCAGAAGGCAAACAAAAAATCTGTTAAGAGTCCTGCCTTGCAATGGTAATAATTCTGCTGATATGAAATAGAGTTGATCCTAGTGTAATGATTGAATTAGAACAAGCACCTACTTAAACAATTGTTAAATGTCTTTGGCATCCTGGGTCTCATTCAATCTTATATACCATGAACTATAGACGGAAAGGACTGTGGTCAGAAATTATCAAGAAGAAACCTTGTACTCACATGGCTCATTTATGGTCCTGTATCAGAAACATTGGACAGGCGGGAAGGCAGGAAACTGTTCAAACTTCAAATCATATTAAGACTTAGAAGCTTATCTCAATCTGACAGCTGCAGAATGCTTTGATCTCTAGCACATTCGAAGGGGGAAAAAGAGGGGATTTTAATATCAATACCAAGGGAGATAGCCTTCCTGCAGTTTTCATATGCTGTCCTGCTGTGCTCCTAATGAATGAAGCAAAATCTAGGGTTGAAACCTGCATTACAGAACCTATTGTGGGCACTGCTAGTGAGTTTTGTAACTGCAAACTCATGCTTGCATAATTTATTTCATTATTGCCACTTTCTAAAGAGAAAGAGAGTTTTAAGTGGCTTTCTTCAAGCTGTTTAGAACCTCTTACACCTGACAAAATTTCTCTTGTGAAATAAATGTAGAATTTTGGCAACTGTTTATGACAGTAATTCATTTATCAACAAAATATTTTTATTGTTGAGAAATAATCCTAAAAGAAAGCACAATGAAAAGAAAATACGGAGTATTGCACTACTAGTTAATTGTGAAAGTGCTTTTTTGAAACTAGATGAAGAAAACTTAATTGAAGCACAATAAAGTGTGTGAAGCATCTAATGTCAGAGCATATCCTGAGGTTTTTTTGCCTCCCTTTCACATGATGGCTTCATCTGTCTCAGGAGGAGCTAGGCTCGGATTAGATGAAGAAGGTGTTTCTCGACAGTGAGCAGTAGACCTTACCCAGTGCTGCAGTGGGTGCAAGTTTACTCAGGTTCACAGAAGGAGCTTCAAAAAGAGATCTGTTGAAGGTCGTCATTATGGCAAACTACAGTAGGCTCAGAAAATCCCCTGAGCAAAACGTGTTTGACACAGAATTAGTATCAGGGGAGAGATTTCTTATGCTTGCCCTGTCCTTACTCTTTGCTTCATGTCTATTTATGGCTGTTCACGATACACAGTATTGGAAGAGCTGGACGTTTGGTCAGAACCAGTAGAGCTGTGTGCTTCTGTTGGCGTGGAAGTGCTGGCACAGTATAAGTAATGTTTTAATTTTATTTCATGAGAGCTGTTTTAAGATTTTATGCCAATTTATGCACAACTAAGCATGAAATAGAGTACATATTTCAGAAAATTTCATGCTGTGAAGTAACGGGAAGGAGGTGCCTTCCTACTTTAATTGCTACATGCATAACAGATTTGTGAATAGTGATGGGGGCTGTCATTGTATACCGTGCACTGTCCATGATCCTATTATAAGCATTCTGTGAAATGCAAAGGCTAATAAGCAGCAAGGCAGTGAAATGCTGCAGCATAATGCTGAATATGTGAATAATTTTGTGGAAGTTAATAGGAGCACTCCTGTTCCTTGAACGATCATAACAGCTGCTCTGAAAGATGATTGCAAAATGCCACTCTTGTTGGCAAGTCTGTGCCCTGTGTTTATTCATAAACAGAGCTGTTTAATACTGGATACAAAAGTGAGTTTCTCATTGGTTTATTGTCATCAACCCTGTAGCTTTGTGAAAGTGATCTGGATGAAGCACTTAAACAGTGAGCCAAAGAGTTTCTTGCTGGAAGAAGGAAACATTATTTTAACTTCCTTACTTTACTGATTTTTCTTTTTCCCTTTAGAAAAAGTCTGTAACATTTCCTGTATAGATTTGCTCCAAATTTTGAGAAGCACAATGCATAGAAGAAAATCACTGATTCTGTCTATAGTTTTTAATGTCATGTTTTATTTCTCATCATAGAATTGTTTGAGGCTGGAAGGGGCCTCTGGTGATCGTGTAGTCCAGCCCCTTGCCCAAAGCAGGGTCTCTCAGCCCCGCAGGTTGTTCAGGACCTTCTCCATTTGGGTTTTGAATATTTCCTAGGATGGAGACTCCACAGCCTCTCTGGGCAGCCTGTGCCAGTGTTTGACTGCTCTCACAGTAAAAAAAGTGTTTCTTTTATGTAAATGAAACCTCCTGTCTGTGCCTCTTGCCTCCCTGTCCTGTCACCAGGCAGCACCAAGAAGACCCTGGTGCCCTTTTCTTTAGTCCCTCCTGTCGGGTATTTATGTACATTGCCAAGCTCCCTCCTATACCTTCTCTAGTCCAGGCTAAACAATCCATTTTCAAGAGTTCCCATCAAGTTCCAGCAACTGCTTTGGAGCCCTTGTTTTCATAGAGGTAAAGTGCTGTTGACTTTTGTGCTTGTGTGAACAGCATTGGGCTCCAGATCATAGCTCTCCATGTGTTTGGAGTTCATCAGGATCTCTCTCATTCATAGCCACAGTCTTTCTAATTCAGCAGAAGCCTAGAGTTATTGCATTAGTTGCCCATTAGTTTCAGGCAGGTGAAAAGGGATCCAAAGTAAAACAAGGACATTAAAGCAGCGAAAAAAGTAAATGGTTCTTCCAGGGCCTCACTCACTTCCTGTACATTTCTCACTGTGCACTCTGCATCTTTACATTGTTCTGTAGGAAAACACATTCTGAGATTTCCACAGAGGAGAATGGGTTTTATTAGTTTGCTATATCCATCTGCTGACCTAGACAGAAGTAGGCATTATTTAATGTGAGGAACTGTGAGCTTATCCAGCAGAGACGGAGCATAAAAACCTATTTTGCTTACTTTATTTTTGTACTTTAAAATCATTTATCCTTGGCATGTAATTTAGAAAGCAGGATTTGATGACTTTTGGTAATTGCCTGTATTTTCTGTGTTCTGTGTGTGCAGTGTTCAAAATTCATGTTGCTAATTAAATAACAGAAACAGAAACCAAAAGTTAATTGAAGTCTGTGCAGATTGCCTTCAGGTGTTTTACCCTCAGCTGGTAAGTCTCACTCATTAGCAGAAACATTGTCAATAAGTATTACAGAACTGGAAGCAGCTGGAGAGTTACAAAATCACTGTGTCCCATAGAAGCTATGTACGTGTGAATGTGTGTGGTCATGGTCATGGTCATGGTCATGGTCACGGTCACAGTTGTGCTGCTGATCACCAGCATGAGCGAGACATTTACGAATTGAAAAGCAGTAGAAGGTGACAGCCTGCGTGTAGTTCTCTCTGTTCATTACCAAAATACATATAAATAAAGATACATATACCAAGATACATATAAATAGATGAATTTTATCACCTCTGTGATATCGCTGTACAGCCTCCAGTCAGTTCAGAGGTTGAGTAAGAATTGTATTCACATAACTTTAGCCTGCATGTTGTCCTGGGAGTTATCTGTTTACTTGGTTATCAGTTACGAACCCTGACTCACTTTCTGAGTCACTTCTTTTATAAATATGTTTCTTTGCAGCTGAACTGCATATGCTTTTCCAAGATTTGTATTGTCGTTAATTTAGCCTTATTAAGTACATGATGTTCAGGTGAACTTCACCTGAATCACCCAGCACATCTGATTACCTTATTGTTTATCCCGTGCAACCTGATTCTGAGCTGCTTTCAATCTTCCGTGTTATCTTCAAGCTTCTGTATGACTTTTTGTGGCCTAGCAGGCCTCTAATAAGGATGTTGACTATCACGGAGCTAGGAGAAACTTTCTGAAAGAGGTCATCTCTTCCAGCATATTTACAGATTTATCCTTTTACTTGCTCTTTCAGCATCCGATGTGATTACCTTTGGAATGGAATACGTACAGTATACATCACATCACTATCACCCCTTATTGTCTTATCCTTTAAAAAAAATCTCTGAACATGGTTCCTTCCTTTTTTTTCTCTGTAGTTATGAAAATTTTGCCATCTTAATCTGATGTGTATCAACCCTGTTGATAAATAAACTAAAAAGCTTAAACTGGATTGTCTACTGGCCCTATATAGCCATTGGTAGTTTTTCTTCATTTAACCATTGCCAGCAGTTCATGTAGACATTTTTTACCATTGCATTATTTACATGGTTATCTAAAGGGATAAAAATTAGCCTTCCTCATAGAAACATAATTTCTATTATTCCATTTCTATTCACAAGCTTTGTAGTTTTCTTCATGAGGAAGGAAGCACTTTGGGTTTTTATAAATGAGGATTGTCTAGATGTCAGCACTCTGGATTTGAAAGCAGTGTAGCAGGGGTTCGTAAAGGCCCATACCATATTTGTATTTCTCTGTGGCTCCTAAAGGGGCCATACGCAGCAGAACCATTTACAAGTTGGAGCTGTCTTGGGCAGACTGTCATTTTGAGATCTGTGGGATATGTGAGACAAGAGCCTTAGTTGGGGCAGCACTGCCACAGTCACTGTTTCCACAATTCAAGGAGCCCACAACTGGGTTTGCACAGTGGATAGATGGACAGCCCCAGCCTGATTTATATTCATTATGAGACTCTTTAGGAAAACCTGGTTTACGAGATTTTTATAGAGAGGGAACTCATACCCAGAAACACAGAATTAGTATCACTACAGAAGTGCAAATATTGCTAATGGTGTGAAATTATCCCTTTCATCAAGTTTATTTAATGAAATTTGAATGTTGGAAGAAAACATGAGTGTAGAATTCCCACTGGGGAAGCGAACTGGATTGATAACAAAATTTGAATTCCCAGTTCTCTTTCTGCCTTTTCAGGTTTCTAAGCCAATCTGTTACTGCTTCTTAGTACCAGCTCTCATCATCTACCTTCCAGTTATTTCAGCTATGGATATAAAGAGAAGCTTTATAACCAGATGTAATACTTCTTCAGTCTAAAGTAAACAACCACATGCTCAACTAATAATTAGAGCTCTACATGTGTTCTATTATACATGAAGTTTGAATACACAGGTATGCATAAATAACTTAAGGATATGGGTCCATAAGGATATTATCTTCTAGAAGGATGTAGTCTGTCGAGTAGCAGCTTCTTTCTTGCACAAAAGTTTTGTGAAAAACATTTTTGCATGACAAAAAATGTCAGCTTTCCTATGTAGGTGTATATGCTATTTTCTTTTACTAAATCACCTCAAAAATATTAAAATTAGAAAAGCTTGAGTCACTGAATGAAGATTTGGATTTTTGACTTTGAAAAATCACAGAGTGGTTGTTCAAGTAGAAGATCACATCTGTTTGGACCCCTAAAAATGGAAAGAAATGACTATTTATTCATTGCATTTTGCAGAAGTTGTTCTCAAATGCATTTTTCTCAAATGCATTTTTCTCATTTATTCATTTAGGCATAAATATAAAGAATAACCCCAAAACCTGGAAAATGAGGTAGGGAGGGATGTTGACCAGAGCTCTGGCCTGGGTGTCCCAAGTCTTCATTTTTATTTATAGTGTTCACATTATGTACCTTCTTCATGTTTGTAAGATAAGCACTTTCCCAAGGTGGACTTCTGTTTCTTCAGACCTAATGAATGTGCTTAATCCCTACTGATAGATCCTTTGGGGTGCCCACATGACAAGAACTACAAATGTAAGCTGGGAATTATTATTTATTATAAAGTGTTCCTTCTTCTTGCATCGGTGCTCTCCCTGTCATAACACAGGGACATAACACAGCTTTATGTACCTCTTTACACAGGTCCATTATGAAAGAATCCCTTTTGTACTGTTCTGTTCTAGCAGGAAACAGTAAAAGCTGCTGCCCGCCTTCAGTATCTTTCCAGGGGAATGCAACTCAGGACTCCTGCGACTGCTTACGTACTTGCAGGTGTAGCTGACAGTGACTTAATGGGATTTGCTTTCCTTTCGGCCGGCTTATAAACCACTGTGATTAAGGCAGGTGAAACTGAGATACCTGAAGTTGTGCATATGAATGTGACCCTGGCAGCAGAGCCTGATCAGCTCTCTTGGAAGTGAAAGATACCAGAAAGTTATTGGGAGACAGACATATGCCTGTTACATATGGCAGGCTGTGCTGATGGGAGGATGAAATGGCTTGTGTATGGATGGACACAGGCAAATTTTACTGAGTAGGTTTTGTCTAACATGGCAAATAAAAAGCATATATTTATGGACTTGAACAAAGAATTACATATATCCCTTATATATCCCTGCATCGTGTGACAACAGGTAGTTGAAAAATTGGGAGCAAAGGGGTCTCAGCTATAACATTCAGCTTCACTAATTTTATTTCTCTCATTTCTTGCCCTACCAATTTGTGGAAAAAAAAAAAGAAAAAAATCACATTTTCAAAGCATTTTTGCTACAACAGCAGAGAATATTTTAGAATGTTTACCATCCTTTTGCTGTTGCCTTTGCTTAAAACACTCAGATTTCCTTGGGAAATGGTAATTTTGATTTTTTTCAACTTTTATTTTATTTTCCTCTTTTCCTTCCAGTCATTTAATGATGTGATTTCTGGAAGGTTTTCTGAGAATCTTATGTTTAATGGGTAAAAGATAATAGAAATGAGAAGCTGTAAAAAATGTTTGGTTAATCTTATGTTTGGCTTTCTGGGCTGCAAGCGCACACTGCCAGCTCATGTTCATTTTCTCATCAACCAGCTCCCAGGTCCTTCTCCGCAGGGCTCCTCTGCATCTCTTCCCTGCCCAAACTGGAGCTGTGCCTGGGATTGCTCTGACCCAGGTGTAGGACCTTGCACTTGTCATGGTTAAACTTCATCAGGTTGGCATCAGCCCACCTCACAAGCGTGTCAAGGTCCCTCTGGATGGCATTCCTTCCCTCCAACTTATCAACCGAACCACACAGCTTGGTGTCATCGTCAAACTTGCTGAGGGCGCACTCAATCCCACTGTCCATGTCACCCACAAAGATGTTGAACAAGACCGGTCCCAACACCGATCCCTGGGGGACACCACTCGTTACTGGTCTCCAGCTGGACATTGAGCCATTGACCACAACTCTTTGCGTGCAGCCATCCAGCCAGTTCTTTATCCACCAAGTGGTCCACCTATCAAATTGATGTCTCTCCAACTTAGAGAGAAGGATGTCATGTGGGACAGTGTCGAACGCTTTGCACAAGTCCAGGTAGATGACATCAACTGCTCTGTCCCTGTCCATCAGTTCCGTAGCCCCATCATACAAGGCCACCAAATTGGTCAGGCAGGATTTCCCCTTAGTGAAGCCATGCTGGGTGTCACCAAGCACCTTGTTGGTTTTCATGTGCCTCAGCATACTTTCCAGGAGAATCCGCTCCAAGATTTTGCCAGGCACAGAGGTGAGACTGACTGGTCTGTAGTTCCCCGGCTCATCCATTTTCCCCTTCTTGAAAATGGGGGTTATATTTCCCTTTTTCCAGTCGTTGGGAACTTCACCTGACTGCCATGATTTTTCAAATATGATGGACAGTGGCTTAGCAACTTCATTTGCCAGCTCCTTCAGGACCTGCGGATGGATTTCATCAGGTCCCATAGAGTTGTATATGTTCAAGTTCCTAAGATGGTCTCGAACCAGATCCTCTCCTAGAGTGGGCCCAGGGTCTTCATTCTCACTGCCCCTGCGTCTGCCTTCCAAGACTTGGGTGGTGTGGTCAGAGCATTTACCGATAAATACCAGGGCAAAGAAGTCATTAAGAACTTCAGCCTTCTCCAAATCCAGGGTAGCCAGTTCTCCCAATAGATTCTGGAGAGGGCCCACATTGTCCCTAGCCTGTCTTTTATTTGCAATGTACCTATAGAATCCCTTCCTGTTATCCTTAACATCCCTAGCCAAGTTTAATTCTAAGTGGGCCTTAGCTTTCCTAACCTGGTCCCTAGCTTCCCAGACAACATCCCTGTATTCTTCCCAGGCTGCCTGTCCTTGCTTCCACATTTTATATGCCTCTTCTTCCCTTTGAATTTTCCTCAGCAGCTCCTTATCCATCCAAGGAGGTCTCCTGGCCCTCCTACTAAACTTCCTTCTAGTAGGGATATGTCACTCCTGAGCTTGCAGCAGGTGATCCTTGAATATCAACCAACAGTCTTGGGCCCCCCTGCCCTCTAGGGCTATATCCCATGGAACCTTACTGAGCAGGTTCCTGAAGAGGCCAAAGTCTGCTCTCTTGAAGTCCAGGGCAGTGAGCTTGCTGCACGCTCTTCTCACTGTCCTGAGGATCTCGAATTCAACCATCTCATGATGGCTGCAACCAAGGCTGCCCTGGAGTGTTACATTTCCAACCAGCCCTTCCCTGTTGGTGAGGACGAGGTCAAGCATGGCACCTCTCCTTGTCGGCTCCTCTATTACTTGCAGAAGGAAGTTGTCTTCCACACAGTTGAGGAACTTCCTGGATTGCTTGTGCCGGGCCATACCAACCATATCCTGGGCTGCATCAAAAGAAGCGTGACCATGAGGTCGAGGGAGGTGATCCTGTCCCTCTACTCTGCTCTCGTGAGACCTCACTTGGAGTATTGTGTGCAGTTCTGGTGTCCTCAACATAAAAAGGACGTGGAACTGTTGGAACAAGTCCAGAGGAGGGCCACGAGGATGATCAGGGGACTGGAGCACCTCCCATATGAAGATAGGATAAGAAAGTTGGGGCTGTTCAGCCTGGAGAAGAGAAGGCTGCGTGGAGACCTCATAGCAGCCTTCCAGTATCTGAAGGGGGCCTATAGGGATGCTGGTGAGAGACTCTTCATTAAGGACTGTAGTGAGAGGAGAAGGGGTAATGGGTTCAAACTTAAACAGGGGAAGTTTAGATTGGATATGAGGAAGAAATTCTTTACTGTGAGGGTGGTGAGGCACTGGAAGGGGTTGCCCAGGGAAGTTGTGAATGCTCCATCGCTGGCGGTGTTCAAGGCCAGGTTGGACATAGCCTTGGATGGCATGGTTTAGTGTGAGGTGTCCCTGCCCATGGCAGGGGTGTTGGAACTAGATAATCTTAAGGTCCTTTCCAACCCTAACTATTCTATGATTCTATGATTCTATGTTTCTTTGTTCATCTCAGAGTGGGATTGTTCTGTTTTATGGTCCATTATTTTTGTTCAGCTTTGTTTCAGCTTGTAAAATGAGCATTCCTCTACTACTATAGACCAAATCTATAGTTCCTTGCCAACCCTAATGACCTTGGGAATAGACTACCACATTAGCGGTAGTGTGCCTCATTTTTCATTGAGGTAACACACTACCCTGATACTTTGGTCAAGTAGTAATGATGCTTTCTAGATGTCCATAAATCCTGTGAGCACATATATAGAGCAACTGTATTGCTCTTGCACAACCAATTCAGCTTGTTCTGGTGAAGCTGAACTTGCTGCTGCTTTATTCAATGTCGCAATAGCAAAATCATAGAGCCATTGAATGGTTTGAAGAGAAATCATAGCGCCATAGAATGGTTTGGGTTCGGAAGGACGTTTAAAGTTCATCCAGTTCCAGCTCCTTGCCACGGACAGGGACATCTTCCACTAGACCAGGTTGCTGAAAGCCCTGTCCAACCTGGCCTTGAACACTGCCAGGGATGAGACATCCACAGCTTCTCTGGTCAACCTGTGCCAGTGCCTCACCACCCTCATAGTGAAGAATTTCCCCTTAATATGTAATCTAAATCTACCCTCTTTCAGTTTAAAGCCATTTCCACTGTTTGCGCTTGTAATTAAAAATGGGTCTGGGGCCTTTGTTGTACTCTTCTGGTGCTGTGTCGGACCAGCTGATGAGTCACATAGTAGTACTACACCCTTGAGTTATGGGAGAGGAGCTCTGCTGTACACAGCAGTCAACGGAATGGCAAATGGATATAATATATACATTCAGACTACTGCACGCCAGTGTGGCTCTCTGTCTTTGAGAAGTGAGAGATGGGATATGAGAGTAGTCCAAAATACGTAATTTGCTAGCACTGCATGAAGAGAAGAGATGACACAGCAGGGAATCAGCAAGTGAGGGTAGCACCAAAAATAAAGCTCTTTCAAGCACTCCAGTAAATTTACATCTGCATCTTAGAGAGTATAGTGCGTATTTAGTCCAGCATCAAGGGGATCCATTGAGTTTGCACCTGTGCACCAGCCAGTAGTTGTGCAGGTCTGGTGTATCTGTCTTCAGGTGGATGCAGAGTTGCTGTGGGTACAGCCTGTGTCTCCCAAGTGGTCATATGAATTTCACTGGGATCACATCAGTGGATTTTCTTCCCAGGAGCATTTTCTAGTTCGGACCCTTTGCAAAATGTATTTCTGTGTTATCACGGCTGAAGGAACAAGACCTTGTGAATAGGTCATTGAGATATTTTCTCAAAATGAGCTAAAAATCAGTTGCTCTCATTAGACGTTGTGTATAAGAATAGACAACATTAGCCACAGTCCCCAATGAAATTTTCGTCTTTCTCTGCATGATATTGTCAAAACAAGGTATAACATATAAATACACAAATTTAAACTGTGTTCCTCCACTTTTCCTGAGGCTTTGTAGCTTTTTGTTTTGGTTTGGTTTGCCTTTACACTTCTGAACTTGTTGAAGTAGACACACCTTGACTGATAAATTTAGGTCCTAAGTTTTATCTGTATACCAGCTGAGATAAAAGCCATACAGTCTTTTATTAACAGGCATAGATGCTGTCACTGCATCTTTTTCCTGGGGCATAAGGTAGTTATGCTGGGGATTTTTATGATGTCTACAAGCCCTCTTGTCATCATTTGCAGGACTTGTGTTTTGATATGACAAGGATAACACAGATACTGCTCTGAATTGGGGCCATAAACTCCTTTTCTGAGAAGTATTTCTCCCCAGGAGCCTCTTTCTGCCCACACAGAGCAGGAGCCACCAAATCACTGGGAAACTCCTGGAGTACAGGAAAGAGGCAGGAAGCCTACATAAAGGTGCACTCGCTGCATTCATGCAGAGAAGCAGTACCTCCCAAATACAAATGGCACAGTTTGTGGTCACTTGGGAAAATCTGGAAGATTACTTCCTGTATGGTTGAAGAATATTATTTTTAAAAAAAGGGGTGGGGGGAAGGAAAGGGAAACTTCACCCACCAAGTTTGCAACTGCTATTTCTGAAAGGATTATGAATTCTTTTGCTTTTGTGTATGTGTAAGAATGAGAGAACCGCATGCAAACTCTTTTTCATATTCTCTCTAGGAGTGATCAGTTCTGAGTATAACAGAGGAAAAAATGCATTTTTCTCATTCGAAATATCTGAGGTTGGCTTCAACACCTGTGTTCCTCGTTAATAAACACTGACACAGAGTGCTCTTCTGATTCTAAACATAAAAGACAGAATTGAGCATCCATGAATTGGGCTCTGTCCCACTCACTTTAGAGCAGTAATATCCCATAATACAAGGCCATGCAACTTCATCTTTGACCTCACAAGCACACTTATCTCTAAAGAAAAGTCCCCCAAATTAATCTGGAAGCCATTTGCTAAATGTTTTTCCCTAATGGTTGAGTCAGAAATCCTGTGCTATATTAGGTCATTTGGGACACAGTGTATGTATCACACTTCCAAAGCCTGAAACCCGACTCTTGAGCTGCTGGTCAAAAAATACAATATTGTTGGCATTAACAGGAGCCATTGAGGTAAAACTCTCTTTAAATCTTTGAAGATTTGGTGTTAGTGTTTTTCCTTGTGCCTTCTCTGTTCAGTACTAGACTGAAAAGGAAAATCCTTTTTCTGCCCAGAAGAAAGGGAACTTGTACCTGATAGCCTCTGAAGTACATTCAGTATTAGCACCTTCAGGAGGTCAGAGGTCCGGAGACAGTTGACAAAATCATGAGACTGTCTTTTCACCTGCTTTCATGTTTGATTCACAGGATTCACGCACAACCATTAATGGTTTTGCTAAACCTTTGAGGAAAAGGAGCTATCCAGTCACATGAATCTGTGACAGCATAAACCCCAAAGTAATGCAAGTCTTGTCTAAGATACTTAGGTCCCAAAGAATTTAGCTTGATTTTACTTAGCTTTGTTTCAAGTTCATAACAGAAAAAGGAATGTAAGGCAGAAATTATGAGGCTGCCTTGTGTTGTCTGCACTCAGTTCATGTGGATTTGGAGTGCTTCATTAGGCAGGAGAAAGTGATGCAACTTTTATTGCAATAATTTGTGGTTGTGGTGATGACAATAGCTGTAAAGAAACTTGAGTTAGCAAAAAGACTGAAAGCAGCTAAACCCCAAAACATACTGGTGAATTGCATCACACTGAAGAACCCTTGCTGTTGGACATTTGGTTCCCAAAAATGGGATTCTGATCTCTCAAGGAGCTGAGGTGTAAGAACTGCTTCTCTAGATTGGAAGTCTCATTTGTGTTGGGCAAGTAATCCGGAATGTCCTGGGACATGAGCTGTATTCAGGAATCCCACAAAAAATAGCCTTTCATGTAAATATCTCAATTCCACTTGAGCCAAATATATTTTAAGACTTTTTAAAAAATTTTTCTTTTTTTCTCCCAGATGTATTTCAAATTTTCTTCTTCCTATTCCCAGGAACTGCAGAGAACTGTGATTATGTGAAAAAAGGGAAAGCATTTGCCTCTTTCTACAGTATTCCCATTGTGTGTGTTCAGGCAGTTTTTGCTTATCTGAAACTATCAGTAAAGTTTGTCTCTGAAAATAAGTGAATGAGAAAGCTAGGACGTCAGCAGTGCTGAAATCTTCCTTTGATTTTAAGGGCAAAGAAAAAGGTTACTATGGAGAATAACTCACTGGGAGTCTTTTGGCTACATCAGTTCCTGACAGATGTGGAAGTCACTGTATTGTCTTAGGTTGCTAGTTTTGTTCTTCATTACTTTCTCAGCTTATATACATATAACTATATGTTTCTGCTACAAACAATTAAAATTCTGAAGATGAAAAGGATGATTTTGGGATGGGTTTTTTATGCCTGTTGTTTTTCTGAGAGGCATTTTGATGTATTGAGGATCATTTTACAAAGTCGGAACAGGAATTCAAACTCCAGTAACTAAGAGTTGTTTGAAACATTAAACTAGCCGAAATTAGGGTTTTACAAAAGGAGCAAGGAGAAACAATGATGGTTTTCTGACATTTAGAGCTTTATGCTGACTCTCCCTGGAGATTTAATAATTGGACAGAAAAAAACAAACATAAAGTGCTGTGCTGAACAGGCTCAAAAGGGTCTGTTTGCTCTGAGGCTTATAGCTGGCTTTGGGATGATGAAATAGGATGTGACTGGTACAATCACGCTGTGCATAAAAGTTGTACCAGGCATAATAGCACCATGCATTTCTTTTGTAATGAAAGGAATAATTTTTTTGCTAATATTGAATTAGGACAGATAGGACAATTTTATGGCGCTCATTGTACCTGCCTCTCAAAGAACAAAAAGTTTCAAATGGGGTGTACAGCTGAGCTCTTCCAGCTCTCCTCATGTTTCTACCTCTCTGTATTGTCCTGTGCTTTTCTGTCATCTCGTCCTTTTCAACTGTCTACCATAAGGGAGGAGGGCAGGGAGAAGTGGATGGAGAAAGAAGGAAGCCTAGAAAGCTATTGGGGCTTTGAAATGAACTTCAGCTGTTATTTTAAGAAAACTGACATACTTTGTGATGAAGTAAATCTCAGTCCTTGAACAAATGCAGTACCAAATTACAAAAGACAGGAAGTAACTTTTGGGGGCAATGTTAAAATATTGTGAAAGAAGAACTTCTTCAACTTCTGTGAAAGAAGTTGAAAAGTTCTGTCCTGCATATCTGCCCCCCATCTTCTTACTGAAATATACGATGAATGCTCCATCCCTGTGGTGTTCAAGGCCAGGTTGGACAGAGCCTTGGGTGGCATGGTTTAGTGTGAGGAGTCCCTGTCCATGGCAGGGGGGTTGGAACTAGATGATCTGAAGGTCCTTTCCAACCCTAACTATGCTATGATTCTATGATTCTATGTAAAATCCTCTGAAACAGTCAAATGCTGTTGTCCCCATTTTACAGACATAGAATTGAGGCAGATAAACTTGCTAAGGCCAGAGGCACAGCAAAATTTTGGTCTCTTATCCCCACTAGTAGCAATTTGCATTAATTGCAAATGCTCCCAGCTTAGCACTTTTTAAAATAGTTGTAGTGTTGTCGTGACCAATTTTTTTAAAAGGGATAGTATACTTCCACATGCAGCAGTAATCTGTCTCCTCCCGTCACTAGGTACTTAAGTTCTTTGAGATGGTGAAGCAGGAAGTTCCCTCTGTCCCAAAGAAGCACTAGAAAATCAGCCACAAAGTCCACCAGAACTACTGAATCGTTGTGCCTCTCTCCTTCCCCTTTCTGAAGGGCACTCACAGTAGAGAGTCCATGTGTTATTTAATGACAAAACTGTGCCAAACTTGTGTCCCACAGACAATAAATAACCTTTCTTTCCCCTCTCATACCCCCTCAGCAATGACAAGCATGCATCCCATGAGCATTTAGGGTATGGGGTTCTTCAACTCTCTGGCTCAGAAATAAGTCCTATTAACTTTATTGGGCTCTGGATAAGGTTATTCCCCTGCCGAGGTTAGGCTGTGGGATGGTAGCCTCATATAATCCATAGTATATTAGGTGTTTGGAAGCTGTACAGAGTTTCTGACTTCCAAATATATAATGCATGATTAATGCATTAATGATAACATAGGAAAGAGGTAAAGGGCAGTGAGTACAGGGAGCATTGAGGGGACAATCTAATCCACAGTCTCAGACTGTCACCCTTCTAAATACATCACATTGTGATACAGGAGTGACCCACACAACTCAGAAGCCAGGAGAATGAAATAACTGACCTTCTGAGATTTCCTTCAGAAAAAAGATGGAAGACTATGCTGTGTCTTCTCATTAGATGTGATCAGTAAATCCACATTACCTTGTGACACAATGGTGTCAAGTGACGCTGAAAGAGCTGGCCCTTATTTTTGCTAGGAGACTGCAAGCCCAGAGGTTAATGCAAACCATAGGACTGATAGAAATCAAAGTGTGCCTTTCGAAGACAAACCTTATCCTTAATAGGCTGAATGCATTCTTGTACACTTTAATCATCCATGAAGGTCATAGAGTCTTTCTATAGCTGACTGACTCACATGTGCCCAAGTGCGTGTAAGAGCTCAGCAAGAGGATCTTGGACAAAAGCCAGACCTCCCAGATGGAGCATTTCTCACTCTTGTGTTGGTGCTTCCTACAGAAGTGGTTAAATCAGCTCCAAATCAGCTGATCTCGTTTGAGAAATTAGTTCTTCCTGCAGAAAGAAGTGTAAATCTGTCACATAGCTGAGACAAACCAGTTTAGTCATATTACTCACCCACCTCCAGAGTAGCTTTGCCAGTCTGAATTGTGGATGCCAGCAGAGTGCCCTGGCCTCACCTCAACACCTGGTACAGCATCTTCATCCTCAGCGATGCAGCTCTTACATGATTCTCAGATGGCACCTACGTCTGCAAACAGAACTCGTAGGAAATGAAGTATCTAGTCCAAGATGATGTCCAACACTCAAAACTTATGATAGCAGACTAAGAAACTCACCCTTTTATTGCACTAGGGTTTGTCTTGGTTTCTGATAGTTAAAGGTTTGGCTTCCTTCTTGCTTGTATGGCAACACTTGTAGTATCTCTTCTGTACAGTTTTCAGGGACATTAGTGATTTGCAACATCTATCTAAGCATTAAGCCTTTTTCTGCCTCTTCTTCAATTTTTGGCCTCAGCAGCTTCCTGTTGTAAAAAGGTCTGTGGAATAATTGCAGTGTGTGAAAGACTGCTTCCTCTTATAAATTTTGATTTTTTTGTATTTTAATGAACATTAACTCAAAAATCAGTATGCAGAGAAACCATCCAGCTGTCTTAAATAGATTAACCCAAAATTTCCCATTAGTGTTACTTCTGTGTTTGATGTCTTTCATAGATCTCATAACATGCATTAATTTTCTAATGTATATGTTTTAATGAAAATTGGTCAAGAGCCAAATGGTTCTTTAATGCTATATGAGAAATGCATAAATCCAGGAAATATTATGCTTACTTTAAGTAAGATTTTCCATAATAGATTGGGGGGGGGGTCTGTAGTAAAAATGTGGGTTGTATAATGCCATATCTTGAAAAGTAGCATCCAAATATACAAAGCTTTCCTGGTCTAATCAGGAGTGAAGTCATCAAAGTATCACATTCCTGTCACTTTTCCTTAACGTTTATACAGAATCAGTTTCAAGTTATTTTTCTCACCACCCCAATAGTCTTTGAGCACACTTAAATTTTCACTGGCTACATGTGAAATTTGGAACTGTTGGGCAGATTTGCATATTCTGCGATCTTGTGTCTCCTCCCTAGAAAATGAATGACTTAAACAGTGCATGTTCCAGGTCCAGAGCGTTTCTCAATGCTTTTCACTGGTTCTTGTAAACTCAAGCATACACCTGTAATTTTTCTACTATTTCAGGTGGTTTTCACAGAATCATAGAATAGTTAGGGTTGGAAAGGACCTTAAGATCATCCAGTTCCAACCCCCCTGCCGTGAGCAGGGACACCTCACACTAAGCCATGCCATTCAAGGCTATGTCCAACCTGGCCTTGAACACCACCAGGGATGGAGCATCCACAACTTCTTTGGGAAACCCACTCCAGTGCCTCACCACCCTTACAGTAAAGAACTTCCTCCTTATATCCAATCTAAACTTCGCTGTTTAATTTTTAATCCATTACCCCTTGTCCTCTCACTACAGTCCCTAATGAAGAGTCTCTCCCCAGCATCCTTATAGGCCCCCTTCCAGAAACTGGAAGGCTGCTATGAGGTCTCCATGCTGCCTTCTGTTCTTCAGGTTGAACAGCCCCAACTTTCTCATCCTGTCTTCATACGGGAGGCGCTCCTTGGCCCTTCTCTGGACTTGTTCCAACAGTTCCATGTCCTTTTTATATTGAGGACACCAGAACTGCACACAATACTCCAAGTGAGGTCTCATGAGAGCAGAGTAGAGGGGCAGGATCACCTCCTTCAACCTGCACATTTTTCACTGTACCTTTGTAGAATAGGCAAGAATCCACCTCACAATTTTTTCTGTAGTTGCTCCCTAAGCTTAGAAGTACTTAAATGCCCCAAGATTGATATTTCCAGTCACATTGTGTTTTAGCAGAAATATATTATGTATAAAAGTTTGGGTAGGTCACTGCAGGCAACTGCTAACACATAGAAACATGAAGCTTCTTTAATTAATTACTGAGAATAATTGATTTTATACTCAGGAGAATTTTATCTTAGTTTACAGGCATAATTCCAAGTTTAATGTGGACTTCATAAAAGAGCCGGTTTCTCATCTTGGAGAAAGAACCATTGTAGAGGGAGAGGTAAATGGGAGAGGAGGGAATGCCACCATGGACATCAGTTTGGTTTGGGGCAAAGTGCCTTTGGAGTGGCAGTTGTCTTGGCAAAATGCTTTGATCTAGTTGCATAACACTGGCTGAGAACATACGGTTCCCATTTGACTCATGGACTACATGAGACACTAAACTTGCTGTGACACATGGCACATAATGTTATAAAAGCCAAAGTCTCCTATGGATGTGTATTAGGTACCTGAGCCAGCCAAAGGGGCTAACATGATGCCCAGTGCTGCTGTGTTCTCAATTGCTGAACAGCAGCAGGGAGGCAAATCTAATGTGTTTAGGGGAAGAAAACAGAAAATGCAGGTATTTTCACAATTTGTTGCCAAATATTTTGTGCTCCTGTACCCAAACTACAATTACAGCTGCAACACTTTCAGCTTCACTCCTGATAAATACATCCTGTTTGGTTGTACAACTGAGGCTGTCTGATGAGGGTGACAAGATGGAACACAGTGACACTAATGAACTGTAGACATTGTCACTGTACAAGCAGCAGAGCAAGGTGCTCAGATGGAGGGACCCACAGCCCAATCACAGTCCAGTATTTGCTTTAAAACAAAAACCATTTTATAGCATTTTTGGTGACTTTGTTATAAATAAATAAGTGGAGCACAGGCAGGTAAGACAACTCTCTTCTGAGCTTTCTCTTTGGTTTGGCCTGAGTAAATGGGAGTGATTATTTTTATTTTCATTTTTAGAGTACACTTTCTTTGGTTGTATCACAAAAATAGAACTTATTATGCAATGGCTCTTAAATATATAAAGTTCCTAGTATGTATAATTTGCTGATTTACTTTTAATCTTTGTTCATAAGAGTATTGTGAAGACTTTGCTTTGACCTTCCTCTTTCTTGATCTTTTTTTCTTCCAGTATACTCAGGTTAGCTGGAGGTTTGAGAAAACACCTGTGGTTGTGAGGTCAGGAGGAGTTTAGAGGGCAGTAACCAGTGTTTAGAAGAGGAATGGTATATTTGAGGATCATTGCAGAGAGGATATCACTGCTGATAAGGAAAAGACAAGAAAGGGAGGCATCTCTGCTTCTTCAGAAGCAGAATTTGACTTGCAAATTATAATTTATTGTAATATCCTAAAGATATTATTTCAGAAACTGTGTTATACATTCATCCCTTTCGTGTTGTTTTTTTTTTCCTTTTTTCTTTAACATAAAAATCTTCATCAGGAAGTCCCCGTAGGATCTCAGGGGTGAATGAATGGCCTTTGGCACTTTTCTGTGTTGAGTTTCATTTCCTGGAGCTCTGTCTTCCCAAGTTTTCCACTACAAGCAAAAAACTCCTTCCTTTCAAATGACTGTTTTGCTCGGATCACGTAAACTTGGAAACTATCGCTGCAGCTGCAATATGCAGGTCCATAACTGCTCAGGGAAATGGGTCCTCCAGGGTGTTCACCTAGAGGCTCAACAAGTTGCTATTGCCAACAGCAGTAGCGGATTCAAAACTGGGAACTCTCATGGCAGCAGGTTGCAATCCATGATAAACACTGCAGATGAGCAAAGGGTAAATTATTAGTGCTATCTAACTGGGGTGTTTCAGCCCTTTCTTTTCCAAAGCAAAAGGAGCAACTAGAGGAGGACGGTAAGACATAACTTGTGTATCTATGCTAACGCTTTGTTTTATTTGTATCTATGGATTTACTTTGCAGGGGTTAATTTAATGTTTTATCACAGGTGGTGTTAGACTACATAATGATTTCGTCTGTGTAATTATAACCTACAAGGGGCTGGACAGGTTTCCATTCTAGGAGTGATTCTCTTAATGGTAGCTTATATTGTTTGTCTAATGTACAGACACTGTTGCATTTGTAATTCAGCCTTTGTCAGTTTTCTATGCTAATCGCTTACCTTTATGGATTATAGTCAACACAGTATCTAAGCATGCCGTTAGTATGGCACAATAATATTAAATCTTAAAATTTTATTAATGTTTTAGAATGTTTTCTTTTTTTGGGTAACTTTTCTTAACAAAAATTGTCATAGGTAAGAATTTGCAAAGGCAATTTTGTACAAGACCCTCAGGTCAGACTTAAATTACAGTCACCTTCGGGAGTACATATGCCAGAGTTGAGAATATAATGCCCCCAAGTGTTGCCTTCATCCCAGATCTTAATAGTGTCAGTATGATAAAATTCATGTTATTGAGGAGACTCATTACCTTTCAGTGCTGAGTAGGCATAAATTAGTATGGAACTTGTCAGAAGGAACTTGGGAAAAGAGTATAATTTTGCCCTGTTCTATCGTTTTCCATAAGCATCCAGAGTTTGCCACAGGATAATGAACTTGATGCATCTCTAACCTGGTCTACTCCTGCTTTATGCTTTTATGAAGCCAGTACAAACAAGAGGGTAATAGAGAGCACAGAGCGCATTTGTGATGTGCAGCTCACTCTAAAGCAGATGCTCTTAGGGTACCATCAAGCATTTTTATACATTATCTTTCACTGATTGAGTTAGAAATCCCATTCCTAAAGTGGCAGAATCTGGACTGCTAACTTTTGTCTTATAGGAAGAGGCAAATGCACTCTCTTGTGCTGCCTCATATAGAAAAGCTTAGCCTATGTTACTCTTACTTAATTTTTACTATAATTACCAAGTTCTGAAGTTTCACACTAACACCAGCAATTAAGAAGTAGATCCCTTCAATTGGCAGCAAGTTTCTCATAAAAAATCTGACCTTTTTCTTCCTCAGATACTTCTTGGGTTTCGGTTTTCTTTTATGAACAGTCAGAAAAAAATCTTTACTGCTACACAAGAAGCACCTTGAGATGAGGCTTAGGGACAGATTTCTTCCCACTCACTCAGGAGGTTTCCTAAAAGGGTCCTGAAATCTCCAGCTGCAATGCCACATGAGCTTTCACAGCAGGCTAAGTTCAGACCAACAGAGCAAGTTCTGTGGTCTTCAGGTTTCACCTAGAACCACCAAGGACAAGATAGTAGTTACAGACACGCACACACACTGTGCAGCCTTTTATGACTATTTGTTATAGGACACAGTGGGCCAAATTCAGACCTAGTAGAAGAAAATGTGTCTGTCTTGAAGGTAATGGAATTTATTCACGCGTTTTACAGTCCCTGGATATGATGAACCGTGATCCCAGCATACTAAATCTATAAGTATTTATTACCTCCTTATAGGCTCTTAAAGAGCTTCTTTTTCATCTGAAGCTAGGTATTTTTCTGGCTGTTTCATTTCTGTGTCTTTATCCGTAAGCTCTTAACACACTATTTAACAACATCTCCATTAATGTGATCTGCTTCCTGGCTCGAGTATGTTTAAGTGAATGCATTTTGATTTTATGCCTGCTAATTTTGCTCAGTAACAACAGTTAGCATTATCCCCATAACTCAGGGTCACTGACTAAGACAAGCAGTTTCGCAGTCTTCATACCATCCTGATGGATCTCTAAGGACACTCATGGCAGCCTTCCTATATTAGCAACAACTGCCTTTCTCGTTTACCCAGAATCCTCAGACCAGGTTGTCAAATTTCAGTGTAGCAGTAGCTTCAAACCAATTCTTGTCTGCTGTATTGCTCAGGCATGTTGTGGCTGGAACAAGCCAGTCTGGGAACTGAAAAGAGTGTGCTCCGGTCTGTTAGATGTACATGTGTCCCCTCTCAAGACATTTTTGTGCTTCAGTAGAAAAGCTGGATCAGTTTTGTAACCAGTCAGGTTGTCTAATTCAAGAAGAAGCAAAGAGAAGAAGAGTTTTTCATTTTGGAAATGCCAGGGTAGAAAAGGTAATCTAAAATGAAGAATCCTGTAATACCTTGAATTAAACCTCAGCTGTGTGGTAAGAGCAAATCGCAGTTGATGTGTCAAGACCTGACAATTCCATTAGTGTAAAAAAATGAGAAAATGGGAAAAAAATTAAAAACAGTACTGAAAGAAAAATCAGATTGGCAGTGGAAAAAGAAAGCAAATCTTTTATGGGTTCTCATCATAACTTACAAACCCTTGCTGATAACAACAGTCAAACTGTGTGATGCTGCTTTTCTTTGAATAAAAAGTTGCCTTCCTTTCTGGACCACAGCCATATTCGCAGTGTGATGTCTGACCCATGGGTATTTAGTTCACTTTATGCCGTTATGGTTAGGAAAGAATTGTTGCTTTTATCCTCGAAGCAGCAAGGTGGGCTATGGCTCTGAATAGGAAGTTTAAAATAATCTTTTTCAGCTCAAGTCCACTGGCTCAATCAGAACTTACTGACTTCCTAAGTCAGAAGTTGCCAGAAACATTGGAAGCCTTCTGCACACAGCACTGCACCAGCTACTAAGAAGGAGAAAAAATGACTGCTACTGCTGAACCCAGGACAGACCATCTGACATACTCCTCTTCCCTCCCTTCTCTACTGCATATTGTCTGCAAAGGAGATACGGAAGTGAAGGAAGGGGCCCTAAAGTACTACGTGGAAGTACTGGCCACCAGTGCATAAAGTACATAAAGACCCCACACCTGGGTCTTTTTGGAAAGAGAAGATTTGAATCTAAATAATTTCCTGGGTAAAATTCCACTAACTTCACAGGAAGGATTTGAACTTGAGAAAACATTTAAATTTTACTATGATGCTAACACAGGGAAAGAAAATGCTTCAGTCTCTGCTGAAAATCATCATAGAACCATAGAATCAGAAGATGGTTTGGGTTGGAAGGGACCAACCTCCTGCCATGGGCAGGGGCACCTTCACTGTTGACCAGGTTGCTCAAAGCCCCATCCAACCTGGCTTTGAACACTGCCAGGGATGGGGCAGCCACAACTTCTCTGGGCAACCTGTTCCAGTGTCTGTCTCACCACCCTTATAGTGAAGAACTCCTTCCAAATATCTAATCTAAATCTCTCCTCTGTCAATTTAAAGCCATTCCCTCTTGTGCTGTCACTACATGCCCATGTAAAACGTCCTTCTCCAGCTTTTTTATTGGGCCCCTGCAGACACTGGAAGCTTCTCTAAGGTCTCCCTGGAGCCTTCTCTTCTCGAAGCTGAACAACCCCAACTCTCTCAGCCTGTCTTCATAGGAGAGGGATTCCAGCCCTTTGATCATCTTCATGACTGTCCTCTGGACTTGCTTGAGCAGGTCCGTGCCCTTCTTGGTTTGGGGCCCCAGAGGTGAATGTAGTACTCCACGTGGGGTCTCACAACAATGGAATAGAGGGGCAGGATCACCTTCTTTGACCCACTGGTCACGCTCCTTTTGATGCAGTCCAGGATATGGTTGCCTTTCTGGGCTGCGAGCTCACACTGAAGCCGGCTCATGTTCAGTTTCTCATTGACCAACACCCCCAAGTCCTTCTCCACAGGGCTGCTCTGAATCTCTTCTCTGCCCAACCTGTAGCTGTGCCTGGGATTGCTCCGACCCAGCTGTAGGACCTTACACTTGTCATGGTTAAACTTCATCAGGTTGGCATCAGCCCACCTTGCAAGTGTGTCAAGGTCCCTCTGGATGGCATTCCTTCCCTCCAGTGTATCAACCAAACCACACAGCTTGGTGTCATCAGCAAACTTGCTGAGGGCACACTCAATCCCATTGTCACAAACAATGATGTTAAATAGTGCCAGTCCCGATACTGACCCCTGAGGAACACCACTCATCATTATAGCTTTCTCTGACTCACATGAGGAACCTTTAGGAAATTCAAGCATGTGGAATCATAGAATTATAGAATAATTAGGGTTGGAAAAGACCTTAAGATCATTGAGTTCCAGAATGCTTCTTTTTTGATCTCAGAAACGGCTAATCAAAATTAAAATCCTATAATTTCACTATGTCTGACTCATTCTTCACCTGCAGGGAGAAATGCTAAGATAATATTCAAAGCAAATCTTCATTGTGTAAACCCACCATCTCATTCTTTAAAGGTGAATTGATGTCTAAAGCTTGACTTTTTAATGTAGCAATTTTTAATGTAATAATGGTGTTTACTTGAGCATTGTGTCTTGCTCAAGGAATTTAGCCAAAAACCTCTGGAAACTCTTTTGAATGTAGTTGAGGAAAGGTGGTACTTTGCTAACGAGAAGCATTTAAGATGCTTAAATTTTCCTTTGGACTTATTCAATGCAATACATTTCACGGATTATCATTCTCAGAAAAAAAACAACAGTCGCGGAGATCAGTCATCTTGAGAACTGAATGTGCTGAGCATGGATTTCATTTGAACTGGTTTTATTTTTCAGACACTGCAAATGGATGTAAACAAGCTGAATATCACGCTGCTCCGGATATTTCGCCAAGGAGTGGCAGCAGCACTAGGACTGTTGCCTCAGCAAGTTCATATCAACAGACTCATTGTAAGTATCAAAGGGCTATGTACAATAAAATGTATCAGGTTACTTTGAATTCTCTTAAATTTATTTTCCTGTCACTATGGAAAAGGGCAATAAAATAGGATGGAAACATACTTCTTTCTAATGTTTTAACTGCACTACAGAAAAATAGGTGTCCATTACAAAAGGATTTAAATTTTCTTTTGAAAGGAAAGCATTCTTAGTTGCAATCTGGAAAAAAATTAAATCAGATAAACTTCTTTTGTGTCCTGTTCATAAGCAGATTGCTTATCCCTTAGCTTTCATTCCAGTGCAGTTTTGCATCACATTCACTGAGAAACCTTTATCATGGGGCTTTTTTTCTCAAAAGGTGGAATATTACTCAAAAAAGTACATGTGATTCTGCCTTTTAAAGGCATCTTCATGACCTGTCCTCAGATTTTCCATTAATAAATTAAATGTGCCCTCATAATGTTAATGTTATTAAATTCAGCTGTAGCAATGTATGCTCAAAAATTATCTTGTAGATTATGGTGTCATATTTGCAAAAGACAGCAAAAAATTTGCTTCTAGCAAGAACGACTTTTGAAAGCAATTGTCATTGTGTGGTTTTCTGTTAAGAGCATGCATTCGTAGCACTTTCGGGTTTTTATGGCAGTTTTGCCATGAATCAAAAAAAAAAACAAAACAACATCATGTGTGTATTACATTCAATTCACATTGCAGAGGAAAGAAGAGTTATTTTGGTTTATTCTGCATGCAGGTTGAATATTAGGGAAGAAAACTGACAGCTTCAGCGTAAAAGTATTTCCTGCCTTGATACCTTGATTGGATTTTATGCATCAAAAAGGATTATAAAATTGTTTCAAATAATGTCTCTGTGAGAAAGGATCACGCAAAAAATACAGCGGAAAAGATCAATAGGAACGCAATGCAGTCCTTTTCATGTTCAGAGGGACGTCACTCGTGACAAGTGATGCTAAATCTCTTTTGTCCCTTCAGTTAACCAGAATGAAAGGTTGAAAGACATATTCACAGAAAAGCACAATTAAATGAGAAATGTTCCAGAGTATTTCAACACACAAAGTCACTATCTTACTATGCTCTGTGGAAGTTATGTAACTAAGCAGAAGAAAAATGCTGTTTATTCTTCTGCTGGCTCCATAGATTTTCTCTTTCTCTTCTAATTTGTGAATTAAGGGAAAAGATAATGTCATTTTGCACCTGCATATAACTTAGAATACAGTAAATACTATTAATTAATTAGTCTTAACATCTGTGAAGTCTGCTATGAGTCAAACTTTTAGTGATATAAGAAAGTGAATTTTGCCCTCTTTGCTCTAAAAATCACACAGTCAAAATTCACAGAGAAGAAAAATATCTTAGAAGGCATTATTCCCACTTTGTATCCAGTGTGAGACAGTTCCTCTCATGCAGAGTGCTGGCAAGCAAGCAGGGAACATCAAAATTCATCTCACCTTACTTCAGCCTAGTCGAAGCTACTCAACTAGGCTCCCTGTAAAAGCAATATAGAGAAGGGTAACTGCTCGAGGAGAGGCATTGAGATCCTGATTATTTTAGGGTGGATTAAATCATTCCCTGGAGGTGCCAGTCTCTCTCTGCTGACTTTCAAGGTAGTTCAGATGACTGAAGTGAGGTAAACTGATTCTATCCCAAGTGAGCAGCTCTCAAGGGTGATGAGGAACCTAGCAGCCAAGATGCTGTTGGGCATGAGGAGAGCAGAGGGCCTGCTAGCCTCTCATGTATAACAACACGGTGTGCCAGGAAATATTCACTGGGCATTTCCAGTGTCTCCTTAACCTTTCCAGTAGATCCTCCTCCCATAAAGGCCTTTTAATAAGCAGAGAACTCCTAAAAAGACGAGGCACAAAACACCAGGGATATTGTAACCCTGCCAAGCCTTGCCTTGTGCCTGCCAACTACACCCAGAACCAGCCACCTACCCACATCAGAGACTGAGTTAGGACTGCAGCCTCAAATTGTCTTCAGCTGACAAAAGTCTCTGCCCTGAACTGATGGTCCAGACCTGTAGGTCTGTTTTCACTTCTTGTGACCTTGCTGATCTGTGTAGTCCACCAGTAGCTAAAGTCCTTACCAGTCTTATCAAGCAGGTGGGCCAGCAGCACATGTGAGAGCACAGAGGGCGGATTTAGGGTAAACATGTTTGAAAGTGTCCCTTTCCATGCAAATCTACTCTGAATGCAAAGCTAGGTGTTCTAAAAATAGCAAAAGATGTCTTTTTCTTCACTTCAGAAAAGTTAATGATGCACATTCCAGGTGAAGGGAGGGAGGCAGGGAAATCATGATTATCCTAGTTTGAACCGATCTCTCCCATCCCATAATAATGAATAGCAAATAACCAGACTGGTTCTTGCCTGTGCAGGCAGCAATGCAGGTAGCTCCATGCTTACCTTGCATATGTGGAATCCCCCAGGTCTGGACTGTACATCACAGCCTCAGCTAAATTGGCCATAGCCCTGGGAAACCCAGGTTCCAACACCCTGTTTTGGACATCAGCACTGTCTGGACCACTGGTCTCAGGTGTTGTTCTAGTCTGTCATGACCAGAGGAACACTCTGGCAGTCTCCACTTTTGCTCCCTCACGACAGAGTGATATCTCTAATGCAGCACCCCTTGGGCTACCAGGACTGCATCAGACACCTGGGCAGGAATTAATTGAGGGGAGAGTAGGAATTCTCAGCTTACCTATTAAATGTAAACACAACTTTTCTGGTCCTTTCATCTTGTTGTGCCTTTTTAAGGAGTTGCACTGCAGCTGATTAAAAGGACTTTATTCTTCATTGTGGTATATGTCTGCAATGTTTTGGCATGGGATTATAAAACAGTGCCAAAATAACACACTATTATATTAAGCATTCCTATTTAAAGACCACCTTCTAAAATAAGGTTGCATTTCAGCTCAGGTCGGACAACTGTCTGCTAAAACCTCTGCTGGCACTTTGCCTTTGACCCCATCCCATAGCTCCTCCCCTCATCATGTTACATTGACCTGTCTCATTTAATGGTACTAGACTCAGGAAGAGGGTATCTTGGCATTAGTGAATGGGACAAAGTGCATGTGTCAGCATATGGTATTTGCATCTTCTTGCACAGTCAACTGGGATTTAAGGAGTCAGGGAATAGGTATACTCTCCTCACAGAGCAGGTTGCAGTCTTTATATTCTGTACTTTTGTTTAAAGAATTATAGATACAATCTATAGACAGCAGAGATTATCTAATCTCAGACCATTCTTATGATTCTGTATTGTTTTTATTTTCCTAGGGAAAGAAGAACTGTGTGGAACTGTTTGTATCCCCACTGAATAGAAAGCCAGGAATTTCTGAGGCGCTCCCATCTGAAGAAGTGCTGCGTTCCCTTAATATCAACATTTTGCATCAGAGTTTATCCCAATTTGGAATAACAGAGGTCTCCCCTGAGGTTGGTTATCAATTTTCTAATTGATTAGGCAACAGCAGATTAGGCAGTTATTACATCGCTGGTAGTTTTCAGTCTGAGTTTCTTAAGCATGAGGGAGAAATTGTATAAGCTAAGATGGCAGTACTGCTGATATAACATACATGGCCACATCACATTGAATTTTCTTTAGTGTCCTAGAAGCCCTTACCTTATAAAGACCTGGAGTATTCAGTGCAAGGTATAATAACTTCAAACACGTTATCAAGAATCATCGTTTTCCATGGAAGCTCCCATTTTGGCAGAGAAGATGTCTATGTCCAAAACAATGGAAGAAAGGAGAGGTTCTGATGAGCTGTATTTCTCCCTATGGGTAAAGAGTTCCTGTTTTTTTTGCATCCAAACCTGTGCTTGAGCCATTGCTGAGTTAGTTCTGGCTGTTATGTTCACTTGTATATCTACTGACTAGAAATCCTTTTGCTCATTTTAAGTATCCTAATTTCATTTAAGAATCTGGAAGATGTTTTTGGTGCAAAAAATAAAACATAAAAACGAAGCCAGTTTAATGCAATTTTAGATGCCCTACTACAGCAGCCTGCTACTATGAAAATGAGTGGATTCTCAGGTTTTAGCTGTTATAGTACAGAATAAAGCCAAGCAGCACTGTCCAGAAGTCAAATCAGGTCTTTAAATTGCATATCAGTGACCTGAGCTAAGCTTCCTTTAGGTCAGAATTTCCTTTGTTACTGAAGCACATGACTCTGACAGTTGTGATAGATGCAATTATCTGTTCCAAGTACTTCAGTTACAAATAACACTTCAGGTAGGCATAGGACAAGAACATACATGAATAATAGATGAATGGAGAAATGTCATCAAGCTATGAAGACATGCTGGAAAAAAAAACAGTGCTGAACTCAAGATCTCATCTGGAGTTAGATATATTTCAGTAAGTTGGAGTGCTTAGGTATTTGAATTTTCTGTCTGGAAAAAATAATGCAGACAACCAGATGGAATCATTTAGAAAGAGATTATTAGAATGGAAATTGTGCAGGCTCTAACTTCTTCTAATATGAGAAACCAGAGATTATTTTAGTATTTCAGTTCTAGCAGATTATATAGCTAGAAAATCATGCAGCTTTTCACTAATAGGTATTCCTTTTGGATTTCAATAAATTGTTTG
Source organism: Amazona ochrocephala (assembly GCA_039720435.1). Taxonomy (NCBI): domain Eukaryota; kingdom Metazoa; phylum Chordata; class Aves; order Psittaciformes; family Psittacidae; genus Amazona; species Amazona ochrocephala. Next base: position 40,936,717 of record CM077880.1, on the reverse strand, counting down.
CATGTTTAAGACTTCACAGAAAACAGCTACTAAAATGCAATATGTAGTCTTTACTTGCTTGGCTACTTACCAGTAATTTACTCTTCTCTCAACTTGCTCTAAGAACAAATCATTCCAAACAAAGTAACAGCAAAGAAAATCAAAACAGGCAAACCTTTGAAGGAAGACATAGTTACACAAAGCTTTAGATATCTTTGACGCATTATTTTACACATTGTATGGTTGTGTATTCAATCCTAATTAAATAATGAGCTAATAAATTGTGCACTCTTCCACTGAAGAGTCTGAATGCTTCACAACCAGTATCATATGTGCACTATCAGTGTATCTGTGCAGAAAGGAAACATTATCCACATCTTTCTAGGTGGGTGGCTGACACAGAGGTGTTAGGGCTGGAATTTATCTTCTTTTTTAGCTGCCTCTTTCAGTATGAGCTGCTCAAGGCTTGAAAGTCTACTAGTTCTCTCTACAGTAAAAAAGAAGAGTTACATTCGTCAGGCAGTTCATCTCATCTCTGAGATACCTCTCCTGAGATTGCTTGGTTGACTCTTTCTAAACAGGCTTAGCTTAAACTAGACCCCCCCCAGCTGTAGAGGGTTAATGGTGGGGGAGATTACCCTTTCCTAAGAAACTTTACCAAGATTATATGGGAAAACCCATGTATAAAACTGAAGCTCTCTGCTTAAAGTCTCATCCCATGCAATGCCATAAACAGCAGAAGTCTCGGTGGGTGTAGGTGACTGGAACTACATTTCCATTCAGTCAAGTAATAATTTGCCAGTTCAAGTCTGCTAATGCATTAAACATATCAATATACTTTTAATTAAATTGCCTTTCTCAAAATTCATATCCTAGTTTCTTATTCTGCAGTAGCTGAAGGAGCAGGTTCCCTATATGCCTTTACTGTAGGAACCACTAGAGTCCTTTGCTGCCTGGTGTAGAACAGGACATGTACCGGTGGGAATGTAAACAAATAAATTTAATGAAGTCATTGCCATTTCAGGAATCTAGGGCAATGGTAATACCTGCCATATGTCCTCTCTCTTCCTATGGCCTATTGTAGCATTTGCTTTTTTATTATGATCTTAAGTTTGTGTCTGAAGTGGGGTTTAGGATTGTATTCCGCTCCATGGTGTGTGTCAGTTCCAGGAGCAGACTTCCCCAGAACAAACTACTGAATTAATGCTTGTTTGTGGGATCACATTCAATGACTCAGGCAGTCCATGTTATTGTAGTGTGGGAATCATGACCTCCTAATGGCTTTAAATTGTGTTTGGACTAAAAAAGAAAATGCTGCTGGATTTCAGAACTTAGTAAAGAGAACTTGAAGTGGTTTTGAATGACAAAAATAACTGAAGTTACAGTAGGTAAAAGAAGGGTTACTTTCTTTTGAGAGATAAGTTAACTGCCAGCTGAGAGATACAGCACTGAAGGGGAAATTTCCAGAAATCGTGCCAAAATTATGCAATCTGAAAATGTGCTGTTACAGCCTCCTTGCACAAAGCTTCAGTTGGTTGCCTTTGAAGTGTGTGATATTAACTTCTTAGAGAAGAAATCAAAGGAAGCAGTCATGCACTTAAAGCATACAGAAACTGTAAGTCGTTGTAAGGACAACTGATCAAAACCAATAGCTTAGAAATTACAACAGCCTAGACCGAGAGGGGCTCCTGGGAGCAAAGCAGAGCATAAGCACGCACTCCTCCCATCAGGCAAGGCAGATGTAACATCACATCTGTACAGGTGCACCCAGAGCAGGTCAGAAGCCCTGCAGGCGTGCCAGATTTGACGTGAAATCACAGCACTGAATTGCACGTGTGTAAGGTACAGTCTTTGGGGAGGCTTTGTCGTGGGACACACCAAGTGGCTCTTATCCACTGTCCTGGCAGGACACTGGACCAATGTCTGAGAGGTCATGCACGTTCCTGCATGTTTTCACTGTGGGTGGAAGTGATTTCTTGGCAGACTTTCCTAACCTGCTTTAGATAGCATAGTTAAAATAGCAGAAAAAAAAAACGAAGTGAAGTTTAGGTTAGATATAAGGAAGACGTTCTTTACTGTGAGTGTGGTGAGGCACTGGCACAGGCTGTCCACAGAAGTGGTAAATGCTCCATCCCTGGCAGTGTTCAAGACCAGGTTGGACAGAGCCTTGGGTGACGTCTTCTAGTGTGAGGCATCCCTGCCCATGGCAGGGTGTTGGAACTAGATGATCTTAAGGTCCTTTCTAGCCCTAACCATTCTATGATTCTATGAGTCTATGGTCTTAAATTGAATCCCCAGCTCCCTGTAAGCTTTCCTCTGAGCTCAGAACTACAGCTTGCCATCCTTTCAGTATTTTATCCCAAGGAACTAATTGAGGTTAACTGACCAAATCTGTAAATTCACCTATTTTCCAGTGCAGACTTGCCTTTCCTTGCAGTTCCTGCTATCTTGGCAGAATCTTTCAGTCATAGATTTTACAATGACTACTTCCATTTTAATGTCTTAAAATATATATGTGTATATATATATATAAAATAATTTTTCTAAACACATTTGTTCCAGTTCAGACCAAAGCAGATACCTGTGCAGGCACTCTTCCATAAGATTAGCAATAGCGTGGGATTGTTAAGAATACATTGACTCTTCCCCACCTTAAATTATATTGAATTTAAACAGTTTAAATTAACCTGGCTAATTCTGCCTGAATAACTCACCTGACTGCAGAGACACCTTAAGAAATGGCATCAAACAGAGGGTGATGAAGCTCTTGAGGATGTGCATGATGATAAGCCTTCCTCCCTGAAGCCAAGATTACTCTGATACCTGATGGTGCCTGAGCTACTGGAACTACGCTGCCATCCCACCTGTTCTGCTATTCCCCTGCCTTTATCAGGGCTTTTGGCAGCTTAATCTGAGTTTAGCTTCCTGCCCTCTGATGGCCGTGGTACATTCCCACTCCTCAAAAACTATCCAAAAGTCTTAGTGGATTCTCAGGCAGGAAGAGGTTCCCAGCTGAGTGAGAGAATTGTGGAGTGGCATCAGTCAGTTGAGCCACAGAAAGCACATCTTCATGTTGGAGTCTCATTGCCCATGGTCATGGACAAGAGTTCTCTCAATGGGGTAATGGCTTTAAACTGATAGATGGTAGATTTAGATTAAATATTAGGGAAAAATTCTTCACTATGAAGATGGTGAGGCACTGGAACAAGTTGCCCAGTGAAGCTGTGGCTTCCCCATCCCTGGCTTCCTCATCCCTTCCTTTCCCCTGGACAGGGCTTTGAGCAACCTGGTCTAGTGGAAAGTGTCCCTACCCATGGCAGGGGAGTTGGAACTAGAAGGTCTTTAAGGTCCCTTCCAACCCAAACCATTCTATGGTTCTATGATCAGCACATCCTGCAAGCTTGTTTCCTGGGTGCCAACAATTTGTAGTGACTGTGGCAGCTGCCATCCCTCTTACCAGTTTTCCCAGGCCAAGGGACAAAGTTCTGAACGAGGAGCACTTACGTTTCAGAGAGCAATTTCTTATCATGGTCGTGAGATGGCTCATTTACTGGAGGTCAAAGCCTCTTCTGTCATTAGGGAGCAGCTTAAGCAATGATACTGCTGTCCTGTGGTTGGATCTGGGGGAGTGTCTTCTTTGCTTAGGTGAAGGTACTACTGAAGTGTTTCAAAATGGTGTGTCAGATAAGTTTAAGTTGCTGCATACATTTCTTTGAACTTTATTTTTAGAAAGACAAATCAGGGAATCAGAACATACAGACGTCATAGAGATCAGTTCTCTTAGTATTAACTTGGCGATGTGTACGAAGTCTATTATAAAATACTCTTAAGTTTTGTGACGCAATTGAATTAGCTTTAATTTTAGTGCCTCATTTTGTCATTGAGTGAAAAATCCTATTCGTTCTTCATTTAGTTTTTAGTGTATTTATCCTTTCAGTGGAGAGGTACAAAAAAACTAAATCCGTTTACTCACTTACAAAAGGTCAGCACAGCCAATTCCCCTCCAGCTCCTGTTTTATATCTGGATTTCCTCCTGAGAGATCTGAAACACCGGAAAGCCATCAGGTAACCCACCCAGGGTCAAACAGTTTATAGCTAATGGGCCAGAGCTGCAGCTGCTTCTGTCACTGTGGGATTCCCATGGAGCTCAATCGGAGCAGTGCTGAGTGCAGAGCAGCTGCAGTTTCAGGCTGTGAGCCAGTTCTGAGACCTGCGTCCTGTGCCATAAGCACAGCAGAAGAACCTCGCTGTGCTGAGCTGGCAGATTGCATGGGGAGCTGCACCCTGCTGGAGTGGCAGCGCTGTTTGAATGTGTCCAGGAACAATTTCTGCAGAAATATTTGGCAGGATTTCCAATTTATCTTTGAAAGCCGTCACTGAACATCAGACTGACACTCAGAAACCTTGTTAAACTGTGATCCCTGCAGTACGTTTAAGACCAGACCACGAAGCACTGCATGATTACACATACAGACAAATACACTAACTTTACAAGGTTTGTTTCTGTAATTTAGCAGAAGACGGTGAAGGATTTACCTGGGGCTATAACTTCCAAAGAAAACTCTTCCTTATTATGCTTTCAGTTCTAAAGCAGTCAATTCCTGGTTATACACAGACTTTTTTTTTTTTTAGCGATCAAGTCTCCAGAAATTAACCCTGCTACCAAATACTTCTCTAAATGTTTGCACTCTGGGGCAGTATGATCTGTGAATGGTCATGCATCTGCATTGACTTTAATGTCCATTGTCCTAGCCCTTTTCAAAGCAAGCAGGGCACAAACCTGTGCTGAAAGGAGGACCATGAAAACTCTGCAGGGATCCAGCATGCAACAGGTTTTTGTCAGCTTGTCCTCTATTCACCAGGCTGTGACCTTCTCCTTGGCAGCCCTTCCTGCGTGCATTCAATTTCATAATGACTTCTTATGTTTTGAGAGGCTGATGGACAGAGGAAGTTTGCTTGACATATTAACTATTCAAAAGAGCAGGCTAATCAGTGGCTTGGCAGGCCTTGGAGCATGCAGTATCCATGTAAAGTGCTAGAGGGTCCCTTCAGTCACACAGGTCCAGTGAGCAGCCACTCATCTCTAAAGAGAGGAACTCTTTCCTCTGTGGAAACTCCCAGTCCTCTTACTCAGTGTCCCTAGAGAGAAAAAAAGGCCACCTTGAGACAGGAAGACAACTCACTGATTAAACAAGAAGTTTAATTAAAGCCATTAGGGAATTTCAGCAAAAGGGAAACACCAAGACGCTGAATATTTACAGTGTAAACTACAACTTAACAAAAGTAGTTTTTACTCAGAATGAGAACTGTACAGAAAATGCACAAGTAAGAAAAGCAAGTACCCAAAAACTGGGAGAGCGATGTCTACTTACCTGTGGTTGTGGAAGCACAGGATGCTGTACTTTATTCTAAATAACAAATTGCAGGTAGACTCAGGGTATGTGTACCCTGTTTCTAGTACCAAATCTCTGTTTAGAAACAGGGAAATTCTGGTCATTTAATATCTCAGCCAAGTGCCCACACTGCAGTAAAGCCAAAAATAAATGCTTTTAGAATTATTATTATTTCATAATTGCCAGGAGTTCTGGAAATGTTAGTGTGCACAGCTGTTTTAGAAATGTACTCAGCAAGAACCCAAAGATCATGAGATTACTTTAAGCAAACACAGAGTTGTAGATAGATGGATAATGAGATTACTCCAGCATAAATCAGAATTTTTTACACATGCACATGTGTGTGTGTGCAGCCTAAAGATGACAGTGTTGGAGCTTCCTGACTCATGAAGGCAAACCAGCAAGTCACCTGCTCTTTGCTCCGGTGTCAAGTGTGAGCAGTCGGGAGACTGGCATGTGGGCTGGAGATAAGCAGTGGGAATAAGGAAGCAGGGTGAGCGGTTCCGGCAGCCTTTTTACCTAATGAGCTCGGTAGTTTCCAAGAAAGCCATGGGTCTTGTTTGCTTACCTTCACCCAGCCCATGACTCCTGGTGGAGGGTTATTCTCTCAGCAGCCACGGAGGAGGTCTTATATCACCTCGTGTGGCATTGGAGCCCCTGGATGGCATGCATGCACACAGACACAGGGAGTGCAGGAGAGGTGGGTATGCACATAGCAGCGTTCAACGTGAGTGCCATATACTGTGGAATGTGAACTGTGACAAAGCTGAGGAGAGTGATTAATGCCTGACAAGAGCTATTTAATCTGCACACGCTGTTGTGTAACTTTCTCTTCCTCTTTCTGTTTTATTGGTTCAAAAAGAAAAACGTTTTGCAAGGCCAACATGAAGCAGACAAAATCTGGAGCAAAGAAGGATTTTATGCGGTTGTCATATTTCTCAGCATCTTTGTCATTCTAGTAACTTGTTTAATGGTAAGTTGCCTTTTTGCCTTCTTTTGCTGTTCTTTACTTCATGCTTCTCTCAGTCTGAAGGGTAGAGTCACACATTCTTTACATGAGAGGTGTTTTCTCAAAGCTGTTAAAAACTCAGCTGCAAGATACGAGATGGTCGTTCTCATAATGCTGTGGAGCCTAAGTTTGAAGAACCACATTTCCTGGTATATTTTGAGTCCAACTGAAGAATGTAACTAGAAGAAAGCTGCAGAAATAAATAATGGGCTCTTAAATCTGCAAAATAACTGTGTAGTGACATGAGTGATGACTTCTCAGTCTTCTTACCAAGGTCCCAGGATCCCTGAAGACTCATTAGCTGCCTGTATTTCAGTTTCATTGGACAGTAAAAGCAACACCACATTGATACAGTACTGTCAAGGCACAATTAGAGTGTATGTTGGTATTCACGTATTGAATGTAAGAATTTTACACTGAAATGACTAGTAAGTACATGAAGGAGTGATCAGATTTTTGAACAGCTTTCCCGTTCACATTGTTCAGTGGCCAGGTTTCTGGGCATTGGACTTCTGATATGCTGAATATGAGATGTGCAAGGATCACACAGAAGATGGAGAACACAGCACCACCACTGACTTTCATAGGGTAACTTTTGCATTTTTTCCAACCTTGTCACTTGTTTTCCTTCTCTGAACTGTATATTTCTTCTGGGATGCATGTGAGGGTTTACTGAATTCTATGACAGTTCTCAGCATTTATGAATACACAGTATCTTGGAGTCTTTTGAGGTCTCTTGCTTTCTTTTATTTTTCTTTTACCTAGGTGGATTTACCATTTAGAACCTTAAGATGGAAAGAATGTTTGAACTGAAGATGTTACTAAACAATCACATTTATAACAAAATCTTATTTAAGGTTTTAAGGTCTCCCTGATATTTGAAAAGCATGTATTTTCTTACAAAAGTTGTTGCTTCATTTTTCTGTTGCCTAATCATGTCCATTTCTCCAGGCCATCTCACTCAAAAATGGGAGAGTAGCTATAGCAGTACTAACTTTTACTCAGACATTCTACTTTGGAGAAGCAGGTGTTTGGGGCATTACTGACTGTTTAACTGGAAGGGTATAGAAAACGCTGTCTGTCCATCTCCTGGTACTACACAATATTTTCATTATTTATTTGGAATGAATATACGGTATTGGAAATTGAAAGCATTGTGGAGGACATTATCTGAACTTAAAATATTCTTAAGGTGCTGGAGAAAACATGGGCAGTTACAAGAATATTGCTCTGCAGGGACAAGAGCACTGATCATGTGCATCAATGCAATGTAGGAAATACGTGGCAAAGCAACAGTGGCGTAGGAAAGGATCCAGCAGTAGTGCAGAGCACACACTGAAGTAAATAAGTAATATCACATTGTTGCAAAAAAATACACCACTTGCCCTGGGATACGTAAATGAGCATATGATCTCTGCATCTGGCATTCAACTTGGTGACAACGAAGAGCAAGGAGAAACAATGCTCCACAAACATGGGAAGATTTCAAAGGCTGTGGTGAGGGAGAGTACTTTTTCCACTGGGGACTGGAAAAGAAGCAATATTTTTGAAAGGATGATTTGGCTGACTCACTAGAAGGAACTTTGTTATTGCATGCATGGGTCACTAGACCTTGGAGTGCATTGATGGGGAAGTTCAGGAGTTTTCACCCATTAAGGTTTTAGGCAAGCATCTGTCAGGAATAGTTTGGGTGCAGCTGATCTGGAGTTAGGGCAAAGATAAATGCTAGTAGACTCCTTGAACTCCCTTCATGATGGATTTCCTATAATGCTATGGTCTTTTCTGCAGGCATTCTTCTTTCTGACCCCTCCCAGGTCCAGTCTGTATCTTTACATGTGTGACTCTTCAACACTGTCCTGAATTTTGCCAGGATCTGTTAATACATCTGCAATCTATAAGACTAAAAACTGTCTCACATTGTTTTTCGTCCCACTCTATGTGTTTGAGTGTGGCAGATTTATGGAAAATAGGAATTCAGTATTCCAAATTCAACTACTGCAGTCTATCAGATAATTCAGCTTTAGTGTAAGGCATTAGGACTCATCCTAAGTAGCTTTGGCTGTAGCAACCATATGAAAGCACCAAAATGAGGCCTATTTTTTAAAGTTGCAGGATAGGCACCTGTTTGTCCATAGGTGGCTATTTATGGTTTAGAAGGTCCAAAAGCAGAAAGCTTAGCCTGCATCTGCAGATGACTTTGAAGTGTCCTCTGAAGTGTGGAGCAGGAAGTACTCTAAGTGATGATTATCATGACCAACAGTGGTCAGTGTAAGACAGCTGAATTGTCAGTTATTGCTTAGTTCTGTGTAATTTCTAAAGAAATTGTAAAACTTGCGGCCTTGTCTTTAGCTGGGTTTTACAAATCACAATGCTTCCCTGCTCTGACAGTGCACTGTGCATTAAGAGCTTTTAGGCTTCTTAATGCTTGGCTGGAATTTAACAAATACCTGGCCTCTATATATAAAAATCTACAGTGCAGAGTATTGTTGAACAGTGTGATATAGCAGCAAGTGAGATGAATTCAGCCTTGTAAATTTTAGTTCTGAGGTCATTTTGTGTATTTACTCAGCTAGTCCTTGTCGTGGTATGAGAACCTCTTGCATCCCAGGAGTGATTTGTCATATGTGGAAGCCAACACACAGCTCATTGCTATCCTCATCATGGACTGACCATGGGATCAGTTCTACTGGGAACATCATGTATAAAGTTTGCCAAGCAAAGTGCTAAGTAGCAATGAATATTTTTAGTGCTCCTATGTGTGGAACAGGTTTCTGTCATTTTGATTTTACATCGAGAAATAGCTGAGCCATCACCAAGTTAAAATATTTGCTATCATATTTCTGTTTTAATTAACCAGTATATTTGCATATCCACTTAAAAAAATGCACATGTAAGTATCTGTTGAGTAGTCTGGAAGTATTGTCTTCAGATTATGTAATGTCTGTAGCAAGTTGTACTACGAGGATTTTCTAAATTTTTTCTTTTCCCCACTAAAAAATAAATCAAAAAGTGGAATCTTTTCCATTTAAAATAATGAAAGATGTGAACTTTCAGCAGCCTGACCTGTGACAGGTACACATGAATACACATGCACAGTAGTTCTGCTCGTGCAGAGATGCACACACCCTCACTCGCATATTGAGAAGTACTTGTTGCAGAGAGCACTTTTAATAAGAGTGAACTGTCTTAATTTTCACAGTTTCTGGGAGACTTCACTATGCAGTCCTGGGTGTCCTACATATCTCTAGGCAGATGAGTTTTCGTGTCACAGCTCCACATAAGCATTGCCAAGATCTTCATTCTGGAAACATAGTTATCTCATTGGGATTTCCTGTCAATCTCTGAAGATGAATAAAAGCAGTTTCCACTGGCATTTTGAATGGGTATATAGGAGGTACTGGCCAAGTTAGGGCGCAACATGTCAGCTTTCTTTTGCAGAAATCTGAGCAGAGATACAGTGAGTGTCATGCTGTCAGCACCCTGTCATTCTTCCTTATGAGTCAAAAAGGAGGCAGAAAGAAGTTATTTTCCTTTTGGACTGTGGCTTTGAACCCTAGGCTTAATATATGCAAAAACACAGGTGACCCACCTTGTGTCCTGGAAAATCGTACTTTGTGGTGTTGCTCTATGCCTTTTGATTAGCATCGCAATTAATCTTCTGGGGTATCAGTAAAATGACAGTTTTCCTGATTTAGGGGGTTTATATCTGTTTCCATCCATACTGACAGATGTGTTTAAACTGATTGGAATGTGAGTACAATTCAGTTGTTCCCTTTGCAGAGCTTGGTGATTGGTTGATCTTTTTGGCTATTTGGTTTGGTCTTTTGGGCCATTTCTGTTTGTTTGACTTTCACCTGGAATTCACGAAAAACTTAATAGCACTGACCACGCTTTCTGAGGGAAGTGTGTTAGCTTTTAGGTCAAATGCTGTTCTTTAGCTTTTCTTCAACTTCTGCTGGTGGCGGACTATCTTTTTTCCTTGGGTCTAATAACAGAGCATTGAAAAAGATACGAAATAATATTTGTCCAGGTTTTAGAAGTCAAAATCATAATTCCCAGGGTCTCCAAGGGACAAAACTATGTCAAAATATATCAGTGACAAGAAGGCATGGTTAATATTGTCATGACCATGAGTGTCTGAGCTGTATATCTGTGGGTTACCAGAAAAAAAGACCAAAGCAATCACTGAAGGAAGAGTTGAAATATTTCAAGCTCCTGGTTTTTTGTTTACTGATACTGTGTCCTTGCTTCACAGTAGGGCTGTTTTTTTCTGCAGAATAATGGCAAAGAGCAGCTTATCTTATCCATGCAATTTAATTCTAAACTCTTCTGAATGAACAGATGGTTTACATAGCTAAATCTTGTTTAATGGTTATATTGCTAATGACATTAGGTCGGTTCCCAGCTAAACCTCTAATGCTAATCCTTGAAAAAACAAACCCATCAGAGATATCCAGTCTTCCGTGGAAAGCTATGGAGTGTTAGATCTTTATGCAGTGCTAGCAGGACAACAGCTGCCAAAGAGCAGCAGAAAAATTCTTTGGTCTAAGCTTTGTCTTTATGGCTTTACGAACCAGGATTCAGTTGGAATCCTTTGCAGCAACAGATAAAGCAGAGCAGAAGGTATAAAGGTGTCTGCAAACACCTTCAAAAAGCTGTGAAAGTGCCTTTCACCCACCTCCGCACGCAATTCTTGTGTGTGGATAATTCTTCTACGTTTCATAGGTTTTAAGGCACATTTTGAAAATGACACAACTACAGCTCAGAAATTGTTTTTTGCATTCCCCTCAAGAGAGATTTATTAAATATGCATAATACGGGTTCTTCCAGAATGGTACTGCAGAGCATACACTATGCACCAGCCCTCACAAAGCCAGTGTACAGCAACTTCAGTGTAGAGTTCAGTGGAAGAGGATCAGGACAAATCCTGAAAAGCTTTTGTTGCACATATTTGACATCCAAGTTCATAAGCAATAGACGGACAGAGAATCCTGGTACTACAGTATGATGAGACATCAATGTCTTGGTAACTGTACAACACACTTTTCTGAACGGATGCTTTAATAGCTTCATAGGCCACACATTTACTTCAGCTTTATTCCAGAGCAGGGTATGTTTCTCTGAGGATGTTGAGGGACATCCTTATCCTGAGGAGTATATCAGAGTAGTAGCAGCCTACGATTGAAAATGTAGCCTAGTAAAGTTACTCTGTTCAGCCATTAGCTCCATGCAAAGTCATAAACTCATAGAATCACAGAATGGTTAGGGTTGGAAAGGACCTTAAGATCATCTAGTTCTAACGCCCCTGCCATGGGCAGGGACACCTCCCACTAAACCGTGTCACCTAAGGCTGTGTCCAGCCTGGCCTTGAACACTGCCAGGGATGGAGCATTCACCACTTCCTCCTTATATCCAATCTAGACTTCCCCTGTTTAAGTTTTAACCCATTACCCCTTCTCCTCTCACTACAGTCCCTAATGAAGAGTATCTCCCCAGCATCCTTATAGGCCCCCTTCAGATACTGGAAGGCTGCAATGAGGTCTCCATGCAGCCTTCTCTTCTCCAGGCTGAACAGCCCCAACTTTCTTATCCTATCTTCATACAGGAGATGCTCTAGCCCCTGATCATCCTCATGGCCTCCTCTGGACTTGCTTCAACAGCTCCATGTCCTTCTTATATAGAGGACACAGGAGCTGCACACAGTGCTACAAGTGGGGTTGAGTAAGAGCTTTTAAAAACATCTGCTCTAAAACAAAATGAAGCTGCTATAACTTGAGACATGTATATATCATAAGCATCTATTTTGTGCCATTGTCTTATGTTAAAGTTCTTACAAATTTTTCTACAATTACTTTTTTGGATAGTATTTTCTTCTTCACAGTGTCTTCTCTGTTTTCCATTCTATTTTTTTTGCCCCTTTAATAATACAATTGCTGGTATTACAAATAATTACTGGTCACAATAAGAACTCTTAAAATCCCTTCTGCCCATGTGTATACGCTGTGGTTTATGCTATAGAAATACTTATCTTTTTGTGGGAAATGCTGTATAACACGACTTGTGGCTTACTTTCTAGAAATGGAAGCCATGTATAGCAGTCTTATCCAGCTTTTGTGGTACCTTCCTTACATTGTTTAGCAAGGGACTGAGATTGGATTTTCCTCTTTATTTCTGTAGATTCTGTACAGATTAAAGGAGAAGATCCAGCTGTCACTGAGACCAGAGAAGGAAAAGAAGCAGGAGATCCACCTCTCACCCCTTCCCCTGCCGACATCTCAGTCTAAGACCACCAGCAGCATGGTCCAGCCTGAACAGGCTCCAAAAGTTGTCAGTGTTGTAGTGGACCCTCAAGGCCAGTGTGTTCCTGAGCTCAAACCTCCCCTGTGTGCCAGTCCGTCTCCTTTCAGAATGAAATCTGTGGGGCTTCAGGAAAGGTAGGATGGTGCCTGCCACATTCAGGATTTATTCTGCTTTGTTACACTCATGTTGCATGATTTCATATGTCTCTTCTGTCAATGAATGGGAGACTTGGTTATACAGACATCTGAGAAGTGGGATTTTGGTGTGTTAATATCCGTCTCATGGGTATTCTCTTCTTTCCTTTTCGTATGAGCATAAGTCCAGAAGTTTGAGCTGAGATTAACTGCAGTACCGGAATTCTTTTTGCTAACTTGTTTCTTCCCCTTTCCAGCAATTACTCCAAAGAAATAGTTTTTCATTTTCCATTGATTTTTGCCTGGTTTGATCTTCAGATCCTGGCAGAGGGCACAAGGGCTGGTTATGTTTTGTCAGCAAAGGATGTTCTCCCTGTCAAGGAATCCCTAGCATATGAGAAACTCAGAAGAAATATTTACACCAAGTGGTGTAAGTTTACTCCAGTATTTACAATAACTGGTGCATTTTCCAATCTCATACACTGTTTCCATATCACCTTTAGATAATTTTTCTTCTTAAATCCAGCTTTCCATGATGCTTGGGGTACAGTCCAAGGTCTGCAGGCTTTAGAAAACAGGGAAAGAAGTGATTGGTGATGAAACCGACCCTTGTGTGCAGCTCCACAGAAATACTTGGGCACCAAAGCTTTTGCCTATCTTTCAAAAACTGGGCCAGTGCTCTTTTTATGAGACTAGTTATTTTTCGCACAGGAGAATGCGCACTGACATCTGTCTCTCCTCTGATAGAAACCTATATCATTCTTTGCCTGATAGCTGCAGGCTGCTTTCATAAAGCATCAGTGCTCTGAATAACTAACATAGCATGCAGCTGCGCAGTTGAACTCTTCCACCCTGACACAGACAATAAATGAAAGAGCAGACACCATGCAGATATGACAGGAAATCAGAATGAAGAGGAGAGCAAATGGAGCCGTGTCTGTGAGGACTCAGAGCTGAGCAGTAACCCTGATTCAGCTTGAACCATGGGATTTCACTTACAGAGATTTTGTCAATGATATTAGGAGCTACAGCCAGAGTTAAGGGAGGGCGATATAAAATGCTGAAAGGCAGAGCTGTCATAAAGTATGTTGTGATATCACTGCAGCTAAAAAAATGGAGAAATGGAGGAAGCAAGTAAACATGTTCTGATAATTGCTGTCATTCCACAAGACCTTAAAAAGAAAGCACATGAGCATGAGGAACACATATCTAGTTTATAATACCTAGTACCTAACATACCATTCATAATAGTTGAGAGCGATTAGGGTGAAGAAATTTGTAGAGGGACTTTGTCTTAAGGACAGGGGAAGAAATTTTTCCATTGCTCAAAAAAGAAAATAAAAACTATTGATCTAGGATCTCAATTTCTACCTCCACAGATAGTAACTCAGCATTTAATGCTTCCAAACCAAATTTCATCCTTTGGAATGACAAAGTTCTGAGTCAGATGTGTGAAAATGGAGAGCTGAGATACAAAGAGGAAACTAAACCTGATGTTTGATCAAAGAGATCAGGCATTTTAAGTTATTACTAAGGAAAAAGAAGTTGAAGGAACTGGGTACTTCAGTTTCTGCTGTAAAAGAACACTAATAGGCCAGTGCGAAAAAGTGAAAGCAATTGTGATATCCTGTTCTGCAGTTCTTTTTGTCATGTTCAATAGTCACATTTATCAGCCTAAGTCCACTTCTAAGTTTATTTCAGCCTCCATGATGTGAAGGTCTGGGGACATAAGGGAGAGAACATTAGAGAATATGATGTCTTCTTTTTTTTCTGAAATAAGCACCTATTATTAAATATATTTCTTATTTATTTGATGTATTCTGTAGTATGAACAAATTTACACACAATCTGACATACAGAATCATTGAAGACAAGACATATTAATGTAGGAACACATTTTGCCTCTGACATTCACTAATGACCAGGCATACGGACAGTTTAAGGCCCTTCTCCCCCTTTGTGACCCACAACCTTGCCTTAGGCAACCCTGGCCTATCCTCATTACACATGGGAGCAGTGGACCTTACAACATAGGTCTGCACACCACAAGCAGCACACTGTGCACAAAACAGTCTGCTCACAGCCCTTTTTCCTAGCGGTATGGAATGGGATCAAGTCCAGAGGTCCCCCCCTGCTCATAGCCACAGCTTCAGGGCACACATTCAGTAGTGTTTGCTGCTCTGATTTTGGCTTCTGCCAGAGGAAGAAGCTCTTGGCAGGCTAGTGTGGATATGGGGACTCCTTGACAAGCTCAGCATTGAGATTCCGTTGACCAGATAGCTTGAGATTGGTTCCTGAGTATTTTCTAACTATCCAAACTGCCTGGTTTGATTCCTTGTGTTCTGTGGCCATGAAGTCATAGAGTCACAGAATAGTTTGGGTTCGAAGGGACCTTAAAGATCATCCAGTTCCAACCCCCAGGCATGGGCTAGGACACCTTCCACTAGACCAGGTTGCTGGCCAGAACTTCTTCCTAATGTCCAATCTAAACCTACCCTCTGTCAGTTTAAAGCCATTCCCCCTTGTCTTGTCACTGCTTGGTCTTGTAAGAAGTCCTTAAATGATTAGTATGACCCAGACTAAAGTGTATCTTGTCAAAGAGAAATCAGTGGACCATGGACCCAATCAGGGAGTGAGGCAACTGCTGTGCTTTCTGGATGGGAAGTTTGTGACAGTGTCTCTGGTGTAGGGGGCAGAACAGCTGGGTGATGCCTGCCTCCCTGGCTGTCCCAGCTCTGCACACCAGGTGCTGCTTTGAGGAGTGTATTGAAATGCAAAAATGCTGTAGAACCGAGATTTCACATCAGTATCCGTCTCTCTGAACTTTTCCACTTTTACTAGGAATAGCGTTGGCTGGTACAGAGGCAGACAAATTGCTAATGGCCGACCGTACACACGTACCTACGTCCATCAAAATGTTCCCGGGAGTTAGTCCAGCTTCTTGAGAAGCCTCGTGCTTCCCGGCGCGGCGGAGGGCGACACCTAGAGGCGACTGGAGGCACTGCAGCTTCCCCCCCCCTCCTCCCGTTTTCCTGTCATGCAGGTGTCCCGCATTTCTGATTCTTTGGCTTGTAGCTCTTGGAGGAGGGAAGATGGCCACGAAGTCAGGGCGGTACCTGGCACAGCGGCCTCAGGGGGCGTGTTATTTTCCTGGCTGGTGATGGGAGATGCGTGCCCATGTGCAGCATGTGGCTGGGAAGGGATGGAATGCTGGTGGCCAAGAGTGGACCAAGAGGTGTGGAGGTGAGGAGGCTGTTACAACAAAGTGGCACTGACCCCTTTCTATTACAACTAATGATGGATGCTGGGCCAGGTGGGTGAAGTGCTGTTTTCAGAGCCTCCTGGCATCCTTTGAATCATTCAATATGGAATGATTCAAAGTTGCTCTCTCCTGGTGTTTTCACAACTGCTCCTGCTTTGCAGCAAAGACCTTCTCCACCAGCAACCCACACAGTGCTGTTGCTGACCCAAAGAGTGGGAGAGCTAATGTTCTCCTGTGGGTGTCTTCAGTGATGAACTGTCACAATATCATAGCACCAATGCCTGAATTTAGGATATAAATGATCCTTTTCTCTTCCGTTAGCATATCCATGAATATTGCAGTGGAACTGAGATTTCACATCAGTATCCGGCTTTCGGAACCTTTCCATTTTTACTAGGAATAGCGTTGGCTGGTACAGAGGTAGACAAATAATGTTTATTTTTCTACTTATGCTCTTATAGGTTTATACAAATAATATATACTTTTTCCTTCAGCAGAGTAAGACTTCCTTTTATTCTGTTGGTTGGTCCAAAATTCATCTTGATGTGAATGGTCCCAGCCAAAATCCGGATCTGGTGAAGTGGGATGTGATAATTTAAATTTCATTCTGACATGTCAAGCACTGACAATTCTTAGTCCAAGCAGAGAGTTGTTAAAACACAAGTATGGTGGGGATATAACTATAAGTAAGCTACCACACCAGCAGAGTATTCACTTGTTTTACAACTGTATTTACTTTTCATACAGCCACTCCTCCTGTGAGTTCAGTTCCAGTATTATTTGTGACTAGGACAACTGTACAACTGTATTTCGACTAACCAGTGTACGGTGTAGTGTTTTGTTCAAATTAGTTACTACCTAGCATGCAAAAATGCACGGAAGAAAAGAAAATGTGGAAAACAGCTCTTCTATGTGTGTTAAAAACCACAAACAGTTCTTTGGAAAGTCTTCTCAAGCATTTGTGTTCCATCCTAGCCACAAAGACCTAGAACTCTGGCTATTACATCTAAATAATCAGTGGGAAAAATCACAGCACTATGTTTTCCCAGTCTGTTACATAGTCATTGGAAAATTATTCTTTCTGAAACGGAGGGCTTCTCATGTTCACATATCAGGATGCTCGGAGCATGCAGGACTCTCATTCAGACTAGGTTACATTTTACATATGATTTGTGCTGGAGTTTTTTTCTCTGCAAATAAGTACAGGAGAGTGGAGAATATAACAGAAAGAAAGTTTGGCAAATAGAGAAAAAAACTGGCAGATAAACAATAAACTGTTTTTTAAATAAAAGCATTCTGAAATGGTATGGAAGCGCTGCTGGGACACAGGAAAACAAGAGATACTCTGAAAGAGCAGGCACACAATGCCAGCATGAGCAAAACTTGAGGGGAGAAGGCAGCTCACTGAGATCAGCTCACTGAGATCACTCAACATACACTCAACCATGTCTGAAACCTCTAGAGAAAATCAGTAGGCATCAAAATAGAGAATAGTGGGGGGGAAATCACCTAAATCAATGTCAAGTGTAACTCGCTACAAACATAACAAATAGGACTCATTCTTGGCTTGAACTCTGACTGTGAGAACTGTGCTTAGCAGAGCAATACCATAAAACTCCTATGCCACAGTTCATAGACTGTAGCCAGTGAGATTTCTCTTACCATCCTGAAGATGCCTCTACATTGACAGCAAAATTCTTTTCTATACTCACTTACAGTGAGTTCTGCTCTCTGTAAGTATAATGAATCAGAAGTTAAAATAGCATGCATTTTAAAGCTGGTAAATGCTCTGTCTGCTTCCTTGTAAGATGAGAAAAGAAAATATTCTGATGGAAAAGAAAGGCAATATACTTTAAAATATTTTTTTAAGTTATTCAGATAACCCATAGGAGTCCGTGGAACTCACTGCCAAAAGATAAAGTTTGAATCAGGAATGTATGAGCAAGAGGTACACACACATATAGTCGCACAAATAATGAGAGCGATTGTTGTTCTTTGTCTGCCTT
Organism: Amazona ochrocephala; assembly: GCA_039720435.1. Lineage (NCBI taxonomy): Eukaryota > Metazoa > Chordata > Aves > Psittaciformes > Psittacidae > Amazona > Amazona ochrocephala. The sequence continues at coordinate 40,918,634 of CM077880.1, read as the reverse complement.
TGGCATCCTTCCTCAGAAACATCTTGTATTTGACACCTTTACAGAGAAAATCATGGACAGTTTGGGCTCCAAGTTTGGAGGTAGAAGAAAATTCCTACGTTGATATTCATAATTATTCTCTTCTATTAGTTAATCTGAATGGACACACTAATTGAACTGTTGTTCTCACCACCTATACATATTCTGTGCCTTGTCAATTGCCATCTGGATGAGAAATGCTGTGGATGACAAATGCTAATGGTAATACCTATGTTCCTGGTATCAGAAAAACAGTATCATTTAAATGAATCATTGCCTTAACAGTACCGTATAGCAAATAAAACCTCGTGAGAAATGCTGGGAACAGGGTAAAAAGCCTAATATGTTTTTTACGTCATTAATATAATGGCAGCTGCATCTCAGGATATCACTGTTCAACCAAATCAGATGAGAAAAATTTCCAACAATTCTCCCTGGTTCTGTTCTGATCTTCAGATCACAGAGCACAGTCGCTGCAAATATAATTATGGTGTTGCTGATCTGTTATCTTTATACAAAGCCGTCCATTGTGAGTAATCATTTCAAGTAATGCTCAGAGGGTAGCACCTTGCAGTTGGACTACTGTAAACACTCCAGGTTTTGTACTTTATGACACAAGCATGGGAACTTAATATATTTACAGGAAGAGGCCTTGAATTTCCTGGCTAAAATATACTAGCTTTGCATAGATTTGGAGGATAAATTTACCCTATTGTGTGGAGCTGAATATGCTTTCTGCATTCTTAATTTAAATCCTGGGGATTGTTTTCAGGAAAATGTCAGTGTAATTGTTCAAAGCACAGCTCTGTGCCAACACAAAAGTACTGGCTGGAGAATCATTTTACAGTGATACCCTATCAGGAGTCTGCAAGGCACCAAGAACCAGCAAAGCGGGTTTGAGGTGGGAGGCAGGAATTTTTGTGCTTCAGTACCTCCCTGCCACTGACTCATTAGAGCACTTTGGACGTGGTACATGAACCTCCTCCAGCCATGCTCCTAACCACTGGATTGAGACTGGCTAGCTGGCATGTCCATCTGAAGGAGAGGTAGTAAAGATGAGACCCTTAACCTGAAGGACAATAAAAGTCCTATATACTACTATTTGTCCACAGCATTTAAGAGTCATAGAATCATAGAATAGTTAGGGTTGGAAAGGACCTTAAGATTATCTAGTTCCAGCCCCCCTGCCATGGCCAGGGACACCTCACACTAAACCATGCCACTCAAGGCGCTGTCCAACCTGGCCTTGAACACCACCAGCGATGGAGCATTCACAACTTCCCTGGGCAACCCATTCCAGGGCCTCACCACCCTCACAGTAAAGAATTTCTTCATCATATCCAATCTAAACTTCCCCTGTTTAAGTTTGAACCCGTTACCCCTTCTCCTCTCACCACAGTCCCTAATGAAGAGTCCCTCCTCAGCATCCCTATAGGCCCCCTTCATATACTGGAAGGCTGCTATGAGGTCTCCACGCAGCCTTCTCTTCTCCAGGTTGAACAGCCCCAATTTTCTCAGCCTATCTTCATACGGGAGGTGCTCCAGTCCCCTCATCATCCTTGTGGCCCTCCTCTGCACTTGTTCCAACAGTTCCATGTCCTTTTTATGTTGAAGACACCAGAACTGCACACAGTACTCCAAGTGAGGTCTCACGAGAGCAGAGTAGAGGGGCAGGATCACCTCCCTTGACCTGCTGGTCACACTGCTTTTGATGCAGCCCAGGATATGGAGTGAGGGAATACCATAAAAAAAGCCTACTTTCTGAAGGACCTAAAAAATGCATTTCTCTTGTTGGCAGACCTCTCAGCTATATTTTCCTAGTCTGTGAGAAGCACCGATAAATTCAGTACATTGAGGAACACTTACGGTGCTGAGGCCAGCTAGCAGAGATTAGTTTGTGTCTATACTGCCAAGCTCCCTTTACCTCCAAAAGAGCAGGGGCTGGATGCAGACTGCCTGCTGGGAATGGTTTGTGCATGTGCTGGTTCCCAAGCTGTGCCAGCGGATTGGTTTGGAACGCGCTTGTTGGCAAAGGCTGAAAACAAGGCTTGATACATAGCAGTATCGATTACAGAGTTGCAGTGCTGGGGATTGTTTCCTGGCGCTGTTTAACTTCTGTTTCTAGAGGCAGCTTGTGCATGAAGTGCACAGCTGGTGTAGCAGCTGAAATGAGGGAAGCAGTCCTGATCACGAGCAGCTGCTTACAGGCTGTTTTCTTTTAGTGATGCTCCTTCCAGTGCAGGGTCTCCCCACAGCCTGATATTGTGGCTTCCCTCTTCCTCAGGCCACCTCAACTAGAGGGAAGACAGCACTGTGGCTGTTGACACCTCCCCTCTGGGTGACAGGATAAGGGCAAGGGCTGAAAACTTGGGCTACCGAGGTGGAAGAGACTGGTCTAAGTAATGGAGAACATAGCGTGTGATCCAGCCCTGAGGGCCTCCAGCTCAGTGCCCCACGGATCTATTTTGGCATGTGTATTCATGACTCAAGAGAGTACTGCTTTACCTCCAGCTTGCATTTGTGTAACGTTTCTGTTTGTTAGTGCACAGTCATTCTGAGAGCTTTTTGCAAGCACTGAACCTCTGATTTGCACAAAGGTCTGTTCTGTCCAGCCCATTACAGACATCTTTGCTTATCTGCAGTGTAGGAAGAGGGCAGGAATGTGAATTGTCCTCTTTCTCTGGAGGGGAAGTGAACTGAGGCACCAGCTGAACAAAGACCCTTTAAAAACTCTACTTTAACTGTTTGACTCCTGGTTGGTTGGGAAGGTGTTTTGGTTGTGATTAGAACTCTTGGAAGCAAAACTCTGAGGGCGTTATGATCTAAATAAATAGTTGCACATAACTATGTACCATCACCCAAACTTACACCCACAGTCCATTTCCCTGTGTCTCTAGCACATCTTGCAAATTACTTCAGATTAGTGTGGGTAGATGGTACGTTTCCGCTCCTAGCTCCATCTCTGTTTTAAATTGTCCCACGTCCCTTTTTTATTCTCTTGCAAAGAACTAAAAGCTTTTCAAAGCACATGACATTCATTTCTGGGAGTGGGTATTTTAGGCAAATTACCCTGGTTCAGAGAAATTCTTCTGGTGCAGCTTTGTAGTCCTCTCAGGTGCCAGGGAATGCTCTGTTTAGCACACAACCCATGCTTACCCTTGGTTTTGCATTTACTGTCTTCTGAGATTTAGTCAGGACTTTTATAATCATTTTGTTGTATTCCCAGGTCTCTTATCTGGCGTTTATTCTTGTTACTGCAGTTGCTACTGGTTTTAGCTTGTACACAGGAAACTGCAGTGCCAATCAGTGTCGTTCCCAAGGTGACAGGAAACCCTATTTGGTCGGATGTTGATTGTGCTTGTCTTTACTGCTCCACCCATCACATTTTCTTCCTTTTTGGCTTAAGTTAAGACAAATTAATCAGTGGCCGCCATCTGGTAGACAGTTTTGGTGGTTTTGCAGTGATTCGTGCAGCTGATCTTTTGAAAAGTCACATGCGGCACAAGAAACCGAGGGGGAATATCAATGTTAATATTTAAATGCTTCTTGAGACCCAGAATCACAGAGGCCATTGTTGCCCTGGGCACATGAGTAATTTTTGTTGTGTGAGTAATTCCCTTGTCTGGTCCAGCAGCAAGTTTGGGGTTTTAAGTGCTGTTTGGTCAGAGTTTTTAACTCTGATGCAGCTTTCCTGTCACTGATTTCCACGGCTCCTCTCTGCCTCTGCTCCGTTTCTGTGGTTGACCATCCCAGGCAGGGTTTCTGTGACTGCTTCAACAGCTGTCCTAATGTGCGCGCAGAGTGGGACATCTGGGAAAGTGAGGAGATGCATATTAGCTGGACTTGAATGCTTGGAGTATCTTGGCTCAGCCTGTAGCAAGATGTGTGTATCTGTGACATTTGCAACTAAATGTATCACCTTTTTACTTGGGCAGGTTGGAAATGCCATGCTAAGGGACAAAGAGTGGGAGAAGAGCACCAGTTTCTTCACAAGATTGGGTTGTAAGCAGGATAAAGTACATTGCATCTCCTGAACTGCTGACAAGAACCCACAGGTTTCAGCAAAACAGCCAACAAGTGTAGAAGGGAGAAAGGCTGGAATGCATTTCTCAGTCATCATGCCATTCCTTCTGGCCAGCTTTTCTGCAGGGCAGCCTAAAACTGAATTTAGCTCCATTCCCATTAATGTAAAATGTTAGGAACAGACACAGTTAAAGAAGTAAAAGTAAAATATCAAAGTGCCTCCAAAACTGCAGTGTAAAATATCCAAGTATATCTTTGAATTGCAAGAAGCCATGGACAGTGCTTATATCCAGCTTATATTGTAGCCATCACTTAATATTACAGGCCATGAATCTCTTCTTTGAGTGCAATCATAATTAATTTTATTTCTGTGCATTGTCAGTTGACTAATTATACTTCATACTTCATATTATACTTCATATATTCTTCATTTAGAAATACAATTCTGGAAATCCAGCAGAGACCTCTCACGCAGTCAGAGCTAGCATGTACAGAAAGCTTAACACTGTTAAGTAGCAGAAATGCGCCTTGTTTGCAAATGCACCTTTGCTCGAAGAATACTCTGTAAATCTGTAGGTCAGACTATTTCTCAGCTCTTGTGGCAAATTCTGTTTAGCATTTTGATTAACCTAGAACCTGAGAGCCTAAGTCACAGATCGGATCCCTCTGCAAGGCTCCATATACACAAAAAGATGAAATCATCCTCTATCCAAAAAAGTTATAGTCTAAACATCAGACAATCATGTAGATGCATACAGACAATCAGGCAAGCCATAGGAAATGGGATAGCAGTAGCACCGTGGCAGAGATGAGGATGCCCGGAGTATGCTATGACAGTGGCTCAGCCCAAGAAATACTGCTCAGAGGCGGTAGCTGTTTTCATATGACACTGACATTTCAGCCAGGTTCTTGATAGAGTTGTTTTTCTGCTTTGATACCATTACATCCAAACTGATGCATCGATTTGGTTTGACTTTGGACCTTTGCTGAGTATTGCCAGAAAGTTTCAGGGACTCTTTCTATGATTTTCATGCTCAGGCAAGGGAGACATTAACTGGTTAAGTGGCTGAACCAAGATGATATTGCAAATCAGAGCCCTAACTTCATAAAATAACCCGAACCCTTAAAACTCTTCATTTCATTCTCTAACCAGGGGAGTCTGTAAGAAACTACAACAGTGATATTTCTTTCTGGGACAGGGACTTCCCTTATGTTCCCTATCAAAGAGTATACTTTTGATGCTTAACAAATAGGATGTATTGTTGTTATTAATTTATGGTGGCTATAATTATCCCTGTTAATATTGTGATTTGATAACAGGAGCAAAACAGAACACAGCCACTTCAAATGACTGCTCAAATATGCGATAGTCATCAGAAGGGGAAGTGCTGTATATAATTCCCACACAGAAAAATGTCGTTAAGTACAATGTTTCTCTAGGGAACATGGTCCCGATGCTTCAGGATGACCAATAGCAGCTCCCTGGAAAGCGATGCTGCCAGCAAGAGATGGGGCTGGTGCTGGGCAGAAGGCAGCTAAGCCTGCCCCTCTGCCAGGGCTGGTGCTTCCGCTTCCCACCAACCTCCTGACAGCCACATCTCCTGTCTTTGAGATGTCTCAAGTTCTTCCTGAGTTGTAGCAAATTCCACCGGAGGACTGCTGCGTAGTCCAGAGGCTTTCAGTTCCTTTCCCTTGGATTTGATAGTGGATGTAGTAGCATAGCCATACACTTTAGACTCCGTTTAGCTTGTTTTGCCTCAGTGGATTTATAGAGGTATCTGGGAAGAGAATTTGGCCTGCAAAGCACAATACTGAATAGGTTTGTGAAAGAAGGCGGCATTGCGAAAAGCAGAAAGCTGGTATTGTAATTAATCCCAAAGGTAATCCTCTGGCTACAGAGAATACATTTGCTATTTACTGAAAAGATTAGGATAAAATAAATGTTTTCTGCTTCATCAGAAGGATTTTCCCAAATGTAGATGGCCTTAATACCCCTCTTGTCCCCATGTTTACTGTTCACTATTGCCTGGCTCCCAGCTGTGGCTCTTTTTGTCCTGGGACAGTGCAGAGGTCATAAGGCAGGCTAAGAAATCTGTCTGAAGGAAAAATCACAGAAGAGAAGACGCCAGACACAAAGATGTGGAAGCAACCTTTGGTTCAGGACATTCCTGAGCTGCAGATTGCCAGAAGCTGGAGGGCATCCTAAAAATAAGTGACAGTGTTAATTGAGTAATCAGTAATTCCTGCTCACTTTGTTCTTGTGTTCTTTCACTAAAACTCCTCTTGCTGGCCATTGTTGAAAACAGGATGCTGGTCAAACTTTGGTCTTATACAGTATACCAAATTTACATTCATATTTCTATGTCACTCCCTTGTATGTATGTTAGTCTAACCCATGTTAATCGTTACCTCTATGGAGCCCTGTGTGTTGAGAGCATTTGAATTGCGACAGATGGGGTGGAGGTTGGTTGGGGTGGGACTCTGGTTTATCTTTCAGATATGACTTCTCCTCCTTTCTCTTTATTTCATAATGCAGTGTGCATTTAGAGGAACACTGCTTTTATCAATAGTACACACATTTCCCTCCTCTATTCAAGTTCATAGAAGTGAGTTTAAATCAAGCGATTTAATACTGTGGATCCTTTGCTAATAGAGAGCTATGAATCTAAAGCAATTACAATTGTTTCACTCTGAAGTTTCCAGTCTGTACTGACTCATTGATGGGTGTGTGTGAGGAAGAGTTAATACAGAAAACCTTTGCTCTGGCCCATGCCTTCATCTCCGGGCATAGGTATCTCCCTTCTCTAGAGCCCAGCCTATGCACTTCCCCATAGAAATCTCTCTCATGAAGGCAATCAATGGCCAGGGTCATGGCCTTCCAGGGATCTGCTGAGCTCTATAGAAAGGAGCTCCAGGTCACTTACCTGTCTGTTCCTCATCAGCTATATTAGCCGCTCAGCCCTAAATGGGACTGTACAGCTTGGCAATACCTATTTTAAAGATCTGTCTGATCTCTGAAGTGCAAGATAAAGTGCACTGTGATATGCAGTAATTTACAGCTGTCTTTTAAAAGCGTTCAAGCACTGCTCATTTCAAATTGCAAGCCTAAGCAGATTTCCTAAACTTTATTTTCAAAGGGAATCCAGGCACTTTGCACATTAATATACATGTTCGAGCAAACATTCCCATAGAAAGCAAGGCTAGAAAGCCACATTACTAAAGTGAATCAGGAAAAAAAAAATAAAGCTGTGTGGAGAGAAATGTTTATATACCCAGCTTAGGTGTCAGCTCTGAAAACTTCAGAAGCAGTTAAATAGCAGACCTAAGTGCATTCATTTGGTTCCTGTCTCTAGGAGCCTAAATCCCATCAACTCATAGTATAACATAAGCACATAAGTCACTCTGGAAAAGGGACTGTGCCTTCCAAAATGCATGAGCCAACAGCATTTTTGGTCAGTACAGCCAGCCTTGGATGCTTTGTCCACTGTGTGGCTGAGTGGAGCAGTTCTGCTGGCTCCCTTTAGGAATGTCCATAGATGGCGCAGCTCTGTTGAGCAATGGTGTGGGTCTGGAGGTTTTACATTCTTCAGGAACTGCTGCTGTTCAGTATTTTCTTCAAAGTCCACTAACAATTCATTTGTCTGCTTAGAAATCTTCTGTGTGACACTTGCAGTAGTTTAAAGATAATGAAGACCAAGTCAAATAAACAAGGAATGTGCTTTTTTATTATCTTAAGGTTGACAGGGTGTAGTAAACGCCTCTTTTCCCAGATGTTCCTTCCTGTCTTTTCCAAATGGCAAACTCACCAGGAAAGAACTCATTGTACTGGTTAGTCTTTAAGTCACAATAAAAAAATAATTTTCTCTTACTGATACTGTCTGAAGATACTGCCTATTCACATGGAGTATACCCCTACCCTTGTCTTTTTCCAGGTCAGCTGGTTTTGAGTATGGAAGATTCAAAAGAGTATTGAAGAACAATGCGGGAATAGATAATATATTTGTTTGTTTGGATTTAAGGGTTATAGATTATATTCCTTAAATGAGCAGCAGGTGCAGGATGGACGTAGAGTTTGTGTTTAGCTGATTAATTAGTATGTAATATATGAAGCTAAATGAACTCATTGATATCTGTTATGAAGAAGAAAAAATAACCACAAATATTTGTTTCGTCTTTTGGACAAAAGCTTTTATCCTAAGCAGACTGAAAAATCTAAGATCAGTGCATTGTTTATTTGTTTACCACAGGGCTGACCAACTAAAATAGCAAAAAAATCTCGGTTAAGCAGTCTTAAAGAAAAACTTCCTGGAAGCTGTTGCTGTAGTGTTGTACCTCCGTGTTCTCATTTCTTAAGTTGTTCCTTTAGGCTACAGATCTTTCAGTGCTGCAGGCAAGCACCCTTTAGAGATGCTGTAGTGCTCAGCAAAGAAGTGAGCCTTGTGTGTGCTGGGAAAAGTAGCAAAGCTTTGCACCTGGGCAGGGAATCTAAGTGGGAAATGCTGGTGCCTGGCTACAGCTCCTCCAAGGCATCATGAGCTGAAGCTCCTCCAAGGCATTATGAACTGAAATTGTAGAGGAGCAACTCATGCAAGAGTGACAACAATATTTTGCAAATTAATTTTTAAAAAATATTCTCAAGCAGAAGATACAGCAGACAGAATATATAGGGGTTTTAACAGATCCTGTTGGCTTACCTTAAATAAAAGCATTATCTGAGCTGATTAACTTGTGCATTTATTTAATCTGTGCAGCCCTGGCAGCTAATTATTATTCCTCTCCATTCTCTTTTCCCTGTCCCTATTATTCTTTTAGTCCTTTTTGTTTATATTCATTGTAGCTTGGTTTAAATTAGTGTGTGCATTAGTTGGAAAGAGAACAGGTCATCCAATATGTTTGTGCAGTGAGGCCTCCAATATGAAATAGAGCAGTGCTGCAATGCAAGTAGATAATACTAGCAATAAACAAGACTGCATTCAATTAAAGCTCTACCATTTAAAGCAAATTACCCATAAATTAGTAAACATTCATTCAGCTCTTTGAAAAAAAGCAGATGAAATAAATACAAAGAATTAGCATCTTCATTTGTTTTCACTTCTGAACATTTAGCTCAGTTTTCACTCATGCAAAAAGCACACATAGGTGAATACGAACCTGAAATAGAGCTTTATGTTACAATCCAAATTTTATTGGAGAGAGAAGTTTGCGTGACAAAATGCAATTTGATTGTAGAAATAATCTACAGGAAAAGATGGGAGGTTGAATAAGCTTTGCATTTTTGAACAGTCAGTTCCCGTAGCTGAGCGGCATAGCCTTATCGAGGGCAGAACAGGAGTGAATTGGCAGTACATTAGAAAGCATGATTAAAAGAGGGAAAGTTGAAACTACTCTCATGTCAGCTGTTTTCCTCTACAGGATATTGAGCCATTCCTGTCCTAACCAGATACTGATTGCTTAAAACTTAGTCCAGAAGTACTTGTCAAAACCGTTTCCTCAGTTCATTTTGACATGCTGAGCTCTGAGTAGATCCTGAGAATTGTTTGCAATTTAGTGCTGGAGGTATTGGCCTGCTCTTGCTCGTGGCTGTGGGAACAAGATCAGACCCTCTGGAGAGAATATGAAGGGCCTCCGCTCTCCAGAAAACCTTTTTAAACTTTACGGTTGAGGCTGCTGATTAGTTTCTATGGACTCAGAGAGGGCTGGAGGATGCTACAAGGCACTGCCAGGTTTCTTGTAGCTAGGAAGCTGCAGAGGATTGGAAGTTTTGCCTCATGTAACCATGTATCCCTCTTTTCCTTTCAATAGGCACACAGCTTGCTGTCGTCACTTCCAGACCCCTTCCTCGGAGTGAAAGGCAGGAAGCATCAGGTTTTCAAATGACAACTGGGTGGGAAACAATAAGGCAACAGTGGAATACTATGAGGAGAGCCATGTGATAGAGCAAATGAGAGCAGACATGGCAGAGGTTCTTTCCAAGAAGATGCATAGGATCAGTGTACTTCATCCTGTTGCCTCCCTTGTAGTCCGAAACTTCCATCTATGACTTTCTGGTGATAGGTATTAGTTTCAGTGCTATATCCAGATTACTCCCTCTGCACTGCAAATGAGGTCCTCTAGTTGGTGAAATCAGGCTGCCCATACAAATGGCTAGAGGATTTGTCTCAAGTGCAGATGACTATGAAGCAGAGTAGAAATAATATAAACATTGATATTATTAATGATTGAATTACTAAGCATTCTTGTGGAAACATCAGTACAGTATCTACTGATTTGTCCAGGATATTCTCTCTGGAGAGGAAAAATCAGAGCTAGAGTAAGGTTAATCTGTGAGAGGAATAATACTTTGGAAACGAGTCCAGGAGCCTATAGAAAAAGAAAGTCCGCTGTTCCTAGGCATGATAGGAGGTCAGTAGGTAACTTTTTCTGTTTTAAGTAGCACTGGTTTGTCAGGGGATAGCAAGAGAGTGGGGAAGTCAAGTTTTGACCACTTGCACACCAAAGTGCTGAAGGTAAAACTCTGGTCCTGCAGTTTTCATTTTTGGCAACAGTAAAGTTGCTATAAAATGACCAAATATGAGCTGAGTGGAATAGGTCTTCGAGGTATCTGACTGTATCAATTTACACTGGCCATAATGCGTGTGATCCTTTAGTGCAAAGTACATCAGTAATTTTATATTCATAGTTACAGATTTTCTATCAAAATCAGTTTGTACTCCTCTCCTGTTGTTTTGTTGGGGTTTTTTTTGAGTAAATGACTGACATAAATAATACTGAATCTTGAAATCAGTGGAGGAGTGCTTTCCTTTAGGGAAGAGCACCTATGACGATTGCAAAATGACTTAAGGTAACTTGAAAAATGACTGCACACCCCACCGCAGCTTTACATATCACATTTTCTTCATCTGCATAACCATTGCTCATACCAATTCTCTTAACTATTTTGCTAAAAGTAGCAGGAATGCTGAGACCTCTGCTTTTTTCCATTGCATTTCTTTTACAAATTTATATTTTTTTCCTTTTAATTACTCTACTGAAACATAAAACAAGACAAGGAGGTGAAGCCTGGCACCTCCTTAAGTAAAGTAGTAAATGGTGCAGACCACGTAGCTGGTTGTGCTCTCCCAGTGCAACTGCAGCGGTGCAAAACCCACCTCAACCAAAACCCATTTACTGATGAGATGGACCAGCAACGCGAAAGAATGGCGACCCATGTCTAGAGCCAGTCTGTGAGCACTATAGAAATGAACACACAGGGAAACCACAGTGTTTTTCTGTCATCCCTGCAGTGAAGCGCAGGCAGAGTAGCTCTGTTTACCATCCCCTGGTACAAGCAGGATCTGAGGACCCAAAGCAAGGTCCCTCCCCAGAAGCCGCAGTGAGCGCCGCTCTTCCCGCTAATTAATGGCTTCCTTCCACCTGCACGGCTGACACAGCTCCCACTTTGGCCGCGCAGAAGCTCAGCATTGGGACAGGGGAGTGAGGGTGCAGAAGGAAGCACCTCCCATGTCTGCAATGCTGGGGTCAGAGGGCAATGGCTCTTGGAGGGCACCGCCACTTCCAAAGCCACTCGGGAGAATGAGAAGCTGAGGACCAGGAATCTGGGCACTACATTTTTCAGGGGTGCTGAATAAACACGGGAATGTGTATTTAAAGAAATTACCCAGCTTAAATAAACAACTGGGAAAACGCGGCAGGTAATTGGGTTTTCATAATTGCCAGTTATGGCTTAATTTTAGGGTCCAGGAAGACTTGGAAATGACCTCAGTAATGATTAATAGGCTTTAGTAACCTGGTGGCACTCCAAGGTGGACAGGTGGAGCTTCCTTTTGAGAGTTTTCAAACAAACATTGCATTAATCCTTTTTTTTTCCATCATGGCCTCTTATCAAATCTGCTTCTATAAATGTGTTATTAAAAATACTCCACTGGGTTCTCATCAGTGGACCTGTTCCTATTACCCAATTGGAAAGAGAGCTGTGAATATGTAGTAAGACCCCCCTCTGGGATACCAGACAATACACAGACACAAGTGGTTTCCTGATTGCACTTATTCATGTACCCAGTGATGAGGTGGCTGTCCCAGGTGGTGAAACTTCGGAAGAGTTAGTCTCATGCTGATTTTAATACAATGTTGTCATGAATGTTTACAGTTCCTCAGATTCCTCACATGATGCTCTTCCCTCTCAAGACACAACCTCAAGGGGCTGCTCGGGGAGGTGTATCATCACACAATCTTCTCCAATTTTGCCCAGATTATTAACATGGGGAACATAAAGAATATAAAGTTATTCAGATGGTTAAAAAGGGTTGTAAATATTCAGAAATAATGGAAAACCCATGCGTATGGCTCCTTCACTCTCATTTAGATTGGAAAGATACCTGTAAGTCAGGAGATATGTGTGTGTGTGTGTGTATGTATATATATACATATATGTATTAAAGAAAAATTAGTTGTCTGACTTGAAATGTCACTGGTTTGTTTGTGATAATTTTATTCAAAAGCTATTGGAGACAAGGGACAGTTGCCAAAAATGGTCTTTGTTTTAGGTGATACCTCGTTGTTGCTCTGTGGCCAGCCTTGTGCAGTCCCTACAGTAAGGTGGGAAAAGATGGGCTCACTTCCTAAGTTCTTTCCATGGAGGTAGTGAAAAAGCAGAGAATTCTTGCTTTCTAGTCTTTTCTACAGAAAGTGAAGAATTTAACTGTTGCAGGAACACAAAGAATCCAAGGGGTGCAGAACAGGACCCAAGACTAAAAGCATTTTCTGTTATGACATACAAGTGCACGATGAGTTCAAGCCCTCCCTCATCTTTCAAAACAAGGCAATATGTCCTGTTTTCAAACCTGTTTCTCAGCATGGTCTTAAATGCAATAAAGAAGTCTGCATGATTAATATTGGCAATAGTATTGCTACTGTAAACATCATTAAAATATTTTTGTTATCCGAAGCATGCTTCAAAAGTGTTCTTTGACATTCCTGTTTTTATGGAAGAATTACTTTTAGAGCTATGATCTATTGTATATCCTCCTATGGACTTTCTAAAAAAACCACTTTTATTTGCTGCCCTGTATCCAGTTTTTATTCAATGTGTAGTTTTTAAACTATTATATGCAGCTAAAAACTATTTCTTCTTTCCAGAGTAAGTTATTTGATTCTCAACACCAGTATTCATCAATAATTCCCATAAATGGTAAAAACTGTAAGCTCAAAGTTATAATTAGATCAGGTATATTTTTTTGTTGTTGTTATAAAGGAAATAGCCTTTTTGCCAAGACTGTCAGTTATAACAATGTAAAAGCCAAAGAAAATATTAACATTTTCACTGTACTTTGTTACTGAACAATGCAAATACTTTTCCTCTATATTAGGAAATCTCAATAGGTTCTCCCAGAAGTATGTCTGGGTCTAAATCACTACCCATTTCTCAGCCTAAACAATCCTGGGGGGATTTGTTGCACACCTCCTCTGTGGATTTTTGGGTTGGTGTCAAAAAATTGGATTTGCCGTATATGCCCTCAGAGACACCTGTTTGAGGGACTGCCTTTTTCCATGGAATAAATCACGAGTCATGGTCAGAAGAGGTGCTTTCGCAGGAGGGTTTTTGTGAGAAAGCAACCTAACAGGATGTTTTGCTTGAGGAGAGGCATGGAGCTGGGGGACTGGACAGGATGGTCCCCTGGGGAGCTGGAATGGGAATGTGAGCCAGCATCCTCCCACGGGGTCGAGCAGTGTGGCCACCACAGCTGGCTTGTGGCATGCCCATCTCCCAGGCTGTCACAGCTCTGGTACTGCTGACTGGGGCTTCAGTGTGATACAGATTTTGTATCGAGCCACAGAGCACTACTGGTAGACTATGCATTATCATTTACTAGTCATTTTTGCTCAGGATGCTACTTCACTTCTGCCTACCTCCTAGCAAAGTCAGTGGAATTGTATCCCTCCTACTTCCCTCTGCCAACAGCAATTGTCCCTGTTTAACACTGAAGGCAGCCAGCTCCATCTTGCCTCTTCCACCTCTGCTTCTGTCACTGACTCAGTGTTACCATCTGTGGGCTGGGACCACAAAGCTCTTGCTATCACCCACCCCTCACCTAAGCTGAAATAGGCTTATGGACACTGTGGCACAATGTGGGATTCACTGATTCCACTGGGTGGTCTTGTCTCTTGGCCATTGTTCCTTTGTGTTTTGCAGACAGGTGAGTGACTGAAGTAATTTCTAATCATGCAGACTGATTTGATAGAAATGGTTTAATTTAAAACAAAATTACTGAAGGATCTGCTGACATGTATGAGAGGAAGGAAAGTGCATTTAAGTTGTGTCAGAGCAAAAAAAACCAAAAGTTCACATGGATACAAAGAAGAAAATTATAAACCCTAAGAGCACTTATTCTGATGGCAGAAGAAGGTCAGAAAACAGAGCAGCCACACCAGCACTAAGTAAGGAGTCACAGTGTCTGCAAAGAAAAGTAATTTTCTCAAATATGTGTGCACACAAATACATATGGGCCACTGGTTAATAATGAAAAAGCAGTGAAAAGCAAGTATTAGCGCAAGCAGGTTTTGCTGAAGACTAGAGGAAATCATTCCCCCAATATTAATAGCACTTGCTTCACAGATACTATCTGGTGATGCCTGTATGATATTTATAATATTATGTGGTATTACTGTGAAAGGGATAGCTGAACCTTACCAGCATCCTAGTGTCCAGAGCTGTGTGCAGTGACACCCACCCAGTGGGAGTTTACTCATCGCAATTCAGAGAGCATCTATTTATTGCAGTCAATATGCCTGAAGTTAAGGGTTCAGTAGATAACATTGATGGGTTGAAACTATGAAAAAACAGTTTTCCTAGGTGCTGTTTGGAGAAAGCAACAAGTGTGCTTTATTTGTATTTTCATTGCTTAAAGGTGTGGTTGAATGCAACTTTATTTTCCTATAGAAATGTGCAATGTTGATAGATTTGATTATCCTGCAAGAGGTGTTCGGCATTTCCAAATAACTGCTCCGTGACCACTCCTCCTCCTTGGATGCACTTAGGGAGAGCTTTATTGCATCTCCCTTTTGTCCTACCTGACCTGAGACATTGTCCACTCTCTAGGTAATTGCAGTGTTTGCACTGCCTTTCCAGTTATTCCTGCTGATTTCATCACTTTTTTTCACTCCATTCTATATATTTAATCTGAGTAGACTCTTGAACATAAAGCTGACATAGCTATGAATTTATTTCCAGGTTGTTATATATATATCAGTTAGAAATATATCCCCTTTTGTTTTCTATGAAACATTTCTTCCTTACTAAGATATCATTTTCACATTTGATATCCAGAATGATTAAGTAGCATACAGGGAGCAGTTTCTGCTTCTAAGAATAATCCAAATAGTTGCTCCCTAGCACACTGTTATTGCAGCATCGGTCGTTAGATTAAGGATGCAGGGTGATATGTAAGATCTTGGATTTCTGGCCATCCAGTACTACTAGTGAAAACAGTCTCACAGTCTTTGCATTCCCAAATCTCCAGTGACTATACAGAAAGGCAGGGTGCATAAATAACTCGGGATCATCTGCGTGAATATGGGACTTGTTAACACAGATGTAATGTAACTTTTGTAATTCTTTTCTAACGCAGACGAGGATCCAATGTCTCACTGACTTTGGATATGAGCAGTTTGGGAAGTATTGAACCTTTCGTCACTGTGCCAACCCCACGAGAAAAGGTAGCAATGGAATACCTACAGTCAGCCGGCCGCATTCTGACACGGCAGCAGCTTCGAGATGCAGTTGCATGTTCTCATTTACTTCAAACAGAATTCATGGTGAGTTGAACAACAAGCTTTAAAAGTGGATTTTTTTACATAATTGACGCAACAGAAACTGGGGGGAAGAAATAATTGGGCAACACTTTAATGTCAAGGTACAAATCCTTTCTGAAGGACAGATTAGATAGTTTCAAGGTGGTGTTTTATGATTGAACTGAAAATAGACAAGATAAGCACTGAAGATAGGTAAGTCAGTCAGCTATATCCATGGATAATACAGATGCTGCTCAGTTTGAAGTCCCATTCACAGATGGGATAAATGTTGTATTAGATCTATGATACAAACAGCCAGGACTGTAATACCGTAACAGTTTCAAAGAGATCATAAAGGGTATGATGACAGAAGACACAGTAATAATTGGAGATTTTGTTTATTCCCTTGTAAAAAACACTTATTTTTGCAATTTGAAGACTAAAGTTTTAGTCATTGCAAATGACTTTTTGGAGCAGATAGGTATACCCACAGTCAGTCAGTACAAAATATCTTTTAACATGTACTCCATACAGCAAGTGTGACATACTGAAGACCAAAAAACCTGAAGTGTCCTACAAATGTATCTAATATTCAAATGGGTAAGAATCTAAAATGAAGACAGTGGGCAGATAGATAGAAACAAGTCAGAGCAGGAAAAGCTCAGCCAGGGACAATACATAATTACGTATTACTTGAAGACCTGAAAAAGGCTTGTATTGCAAAACAGCCAGACGAACAAGACTATAAGAACTAAAGAGATACTTTTTAGAAGGGAAGTAGAACAGAGCATAAACTGAGCCCAGTTGGATGTGAGAGCTGTACAAGGCAGGGCAAAAAACGTTTTGAATTTAAAAAAAAAATCAAAACTCCATTTTCAAATATATCAAAAACATGAAACTTACCAAAGAGTACAAGGATCAAGGGATGATCAAAAGGGTAGAAAAGAGATTTAGAGAAGTTGAAACAGTAGGAGAGCAGTGACTGCATTATTTGCATCTGTGTTGATCATAGAAGAACTTAGGGAATTTCCTACCTCTGTGGCAAGGAGTAGATTCAAACAGATCACTGGAGGATCTATCTGATATTGAGGTGTTAATGGAAAAGATTCTAGAACAAATCAATAAAATGAATAAATGCTACTCTCTGGAATAAGCTAGTATTCACCCAGAAATCCTAAAGGAGTTCATGTATGCAGTTATCGATATATTAACTGGGCAGGTTTAACCTAGCACTTGAGCCCCAGCAGCTGAGTCAGAGGACCAGAGATAACAGTTTTTCAGAAGGGCTCCAGAAGAGGCCCAGAGAACCACAGGCCTAGAAATCTGATGTCTAAATCAGACAAATTGGAAATGATCCAGTAGGTGTATGAACAAATGCAGTACAGTGGGGGTAATCAAGATAGTGTAGCCCTGGAAGGATTGGTTTGCTTCTCTGTGTAAAAGGTGCTTGCCAGTGGAGTCCCAGAGGGATTTATTCTGGAGGTGATACTGACCAAGATGCTCTTAAGTCATCTGGAAAAGGGAGTAAATATTAAGCTGTCAAAGTTTGATGATGGCACTGAATTACCAAGGATAGTGAAATTAAAAATAAACTTCAAAGAACTTGCAGAAGAGTTTTATGATGGTGATGAGGCAGAGGAAATTCGGGGTTGATAATAAGGGTATACTTTGACATGTTCTGAAATACAAAGCTAATAAACTTGAGCAAAAAAATATAGAGAATAAGACAGAAAACATCTTTATGACACTGGAAAATTCTGTATTGCAGTCACACCTGCATGCTGCTCTGATATCTGAATCTCGAAGCACATACAGAAGTATGGCAAACATAATCACACACTAGTGCGGCTTCTGTATCAGGAGATTCTAAATAGACGAGGACTTTTCTGCCTAGAAAAGAGACTGTGGGAGTCTCTAACAGAAGCCTATAAAATCATGATAGCAAGGACAAGGTGAACAGAGTGATTATTCATGGTTTTTCATGCTCAAAGAACGGTGTCAGGTGACCAGTGCAGTACAAAGTTCAGACGCTTTGCTACCAAATGCTATCAGAGGGTACCAGAGAGGAGGAAACTAACATAACCAACTACCTAACCCAACTTTAGCCCAACTCTTTCAGCTTTTGCAACTCAGCTAGCTAAACTAAACAAGCAAAGCTTTTCAAGACTTCTTTCGTAGCTCAAATTTAATAAGAGCCACACAGAAATGTGTATCCTAACAAGGCAGGTAAGAGTTGGAAGAGCTATACAACCTCTTGAGCGTACTACTACTGCAGGTCTAACAAAGCCATACAAACAGTTCAGTTCTTATTAAACATACCAAATCACGTGATCCCTCAAGTTTCATTTTGTTTTCATTTCAGTTTGTACGTGCAAGTCCATAGAATAGAAAGATGATGAGTGCCATCTTACTCTAAAAATAGCTTTTCATTATGAATAATTGTATCCTATGCAGCAGTCCTTTTATTCACCTTTAAAAAGCTGGGGTTTGTAGTAAAAGTCATTTGCTTAAGAAAAATAAATCCTTCAGTGATTTTACCACAAATTGGTCAGACAGTGTACATGGAAAAAAGTATAATCATCCAACATACTTTTATCACCAATTATGCATCAATTCTTTGCCATTCTGCTGCTTAGGCAGGAAAACTAGAAGAAATAACTTCATAGTGCTTAAACCCCCTGTGTTAAGAGACAGTTTGTACAGACAACTTGGCACCTCCATAGAATCCTGTTTACCCGAATCCTCTCACACAGCATCTGTGTATGGCTTTGGGGCAATAAAGACTCACATTTTATTTGTCCCTCAGGGGGACTCAACATGACTTTGGCCATTCAGCATTTCAACAGAATTGTATTGAAGAGATGATGACTTGTCTATCCCATTTTTAAGCTATGTTTTAAAATGCATTTTGAGATGAAGCTGTTGAACAGTATCTGTTTAATATCTTCCTTACTACAGATAATAGCTTCAGTAGGGACTTGAGGCATGCAAAGAACACAATATATAACCATCACTGGTTCTGCTCACTCAGCTTGTTTTAAGTAGCTGAAGAAATAGAATGAGATGGTCTTCTTAAGTCTAAAATTATTAGTTCCCATAAAAACCTTCCAAATGTGCAAAAAGTGGAGAAATGTTCAAAGTTTTAAATGGAAAACTGAAACATGAACAGTTTCAGGTTATTTTTAGTTCTTTAATTAACTTTTTTTTATTAACAGTTAAGGGAGAATTAACTGTATTTTTTTGTTGTAAAAAATGGTAAGTTACCATCAAAATATTTTTCCATAGTATTTTTTAAGAAAAAAGAGCTATTTTCTTTTTATTTTTTTTTAATGCTAAAAAACTTGGGATAATATATCTGATTTGTAAGCAGGAAGAAACATAAATTGCCAGCATATACTTCCTTAGTAGCCTGAGCTGCTACTATTCAAAAGACAGAATGTCTGAAGTTGGGGACAGAACAGAAAAAATCAGTATTTCCAAAATACTGGAATAAAATTTGGTTCTCATAAAAGTGGAGGGTTGAATGTAATTAATATCTGCCGGAATTTTCCAAAATTTGCTGCATTTTCTTGAATGCTTTCAGAGACCCAAATCATATCTGTGTATTATCATATACAGTTATATGATTATGTGTATATATATGTATAATCATATACATTCGTACATGTACAGTTATAGCATGAAAGGCTAATGTGAGCCAGAATAGCTGTTATTACAGGAATAATGCCCAGAGAGGTGAAGTACCCCATGAACAAATGTATATATGCATACACATCTATAATTGCTGCATGCAACTGAGCACATGAATGTGTGCAGCTTATACATTATTTTTAATCATTTAGTTATGTATAATATGCATGTATGTTTGATAAAAGAAATAGAGATATATTGCCTACATAGCTACAGACTTTGTAGGCTAATTTGCGCATGTTCGTGCTATTTGCAATCTGCTGGGATTATTTTCCCCCATGTTAGCAGGAACATTATCCCCATAATATCCTGGGGTTTTTTTTCTCTGGTATACTCTCTTGCTTTTCACAGCCAGTTTCAGAATAAATGACTTGTCTGTGGCTGTGATCCACGGTGTGTTGTCACATTTCTGCTTGTGCCCTTGGCCCCACAAGTGCTTACTGCTGGGAGGAGCCCACTGAGTAGAAAGTGTTTACAGGATGTAAGTGATTAATATTATTAATTGACCTTGCTGGCCCAGAGAAATGCGTTTCTGTTTTCAACTCAGCGGCATTTCTGCGTCTGTCAATAACCTGCCAACTGATGGACTATTTTAAAATATCAGCAGCCATCAAGAGGGAAGCAGCCAGGCAGCTGGAGGAGCCCCCCTGACCACTGTCTCTTGTCATGCAGGCAGAGGACTCTTCCTCACACATCTTTTTCCAGTCTCTGTAGATTAGACAAACGTAGATTGTGTTAAACACAGGCTTAGTGTACTGCTCTCTCTTGGTATATTGTCCAGCAGGGAATCCTTTCAGAAGCCATGCACTGGTGGTGTTTCTACCAAGCCAGAACTGAACTAGGGAACCTTAAGGTCAGCCACTAGGTCAGCCACTGTCCATTATAGCCAATTTGGAGCCCAAGGGCCAAGGGGAAGAGTCTCACAGAGATCACCACTGGAAGGGGTGAAAATCAGAGGTACATATGAGGGTGGTGTAAGAGCTCATTTTATTAGGTTCACAGAGGAGGAAGGAGCATGAGAAGCAGGGTAGAGGTCAAATCTTTTGACCTGAAGAAATGGGGATGAGGTTTATGCAGGAATGGAGACTTACAAGTGAGAAGACCCTGTGTTTAGGGCAGGCACCATATGGATGGCAACCCAGGGAGTTGAAAATGGACTGGATAAAGTATCTGCAAGGAAGGTGTGTTTTAGCAGCAGTGCTTTGGCTGTCCTGAAATGAGAGAGAGCAAGTTGTTCTTTCGAGGAGTCAGCTGAAGAACAAGAAAGAGACCAAGGAAGAAACCGGGTAAGGGAGAGAGGAAGAATAAAGAAGGCCTACTGAACACATGGGCATAAAGCAGAGAAGTGATTAAACAGAGAAAGTAGGAAAATAAAAACACCACAGAAGTTTCACCCTTATGCAGTAAAATGTTCAGAAGCCAAGTTGGCAGCAGGAAAGATTCAAAGCAGTTTGTTATGACCCATCTCAATTTTACTTAATTTGCATTCTCTTCAGCTAGAAAAATAAGAGGGTACCTTCCCCTGCTTGGTTAACCCATGTAAAGACCTGATGTTGGGTACATCCTTGGTAGGCTGGGACCTCATCCCTGCTCCCCTAAAAAGTCCCCACAGCAGCCAGTCATGCTGGGCAGGACCAGAGCTTGGGTCTGAAGGGCAGTGGCCATGCATCTCGTCTGTGTCAAAACCCTGGGTAAGCCTGCACCTGTGGGGTTAGAAACCTGCTGATTTTGGAGGAAAATCCTTTGGTAAATTTTCCAGTGGTGCAAGTCAACGGTCCGTTTTGTTCCTATGTGTCTGTAAGAGGCAATTATTTAATAGGGTTAGGGTTATTGGGTGGCATGGTTTAGTGGGAGGTGTCCCTGCCCATGGCAGGGGGGTTGGAACTTGATGATCGTAAGGTCTTTTCCAACCCTAACTATTCTATGATTCTATGAATATGCTGCTGTCTGTTTGGATAAATATCTTGGGATAGCAATGAAGTTTTCAAGTCTGTAGTAATGACTGTGCTTTTAAGTAGGAGTATTAATTTACTGAAGATCAAATTCCAGCTTACCCTATTATAATTTAAATAATGGTGGCCAAAACCAAAACCAACGAAAAAGCCAGTAAAAAATTGAGATTGGGGTCAATTGAAGCATTTTTAATGTGATTTTGCCAGATTGTTTTGGTTGGTAAAACATCTCCCACAATCAGGGAGAAAAAACACCAAACTACATGTTTGATCTTTCCATTTTCAAAGGGTTGTTTTTATTCAACTGTGAGAAAACTAACAATGTTTCAGGACCTCAAAATCAAAATTATTCTTCATTCCCTTAGACCAGGTGAAACATTTTCTTCAGTGGAAAGTTTGAGGATTTTTACTTTTCCTTCTGACAAAAAAATTTCAAAACCAGTAATTTTCCGTGTATCGGAGTTTATAATTTGTGTATTTTTGGAACTTCAAGCAAACCGTCCCATCAGTTACTTGCACATCTGTGTATTTAAAGAAGACAATGCAGATCAGTCATTAAAAGATCAAAATAAGAATCAAGAGAAATAGTTTCAAAGTTTTATTGCACTTTTGAGTCACTGAATACAAAATACTAAGGCACTTCATTCTAGTAATTTCTATAAAAAGCAAGTGAGGTCTTTGACTGACATTATTAAGGGCTTTGCACAAAATTGAAACAAAAATGTTTGCCAGCTATTAGCATTTAATTATTTTGAAAGTTCCTCTCCCAATTATGGAAAATGTTGTGCTTTTGTGCTACAGACTGCACTTTTCAACTCTTCTTTTCTAGGACTGTTGTGCATTTTAACCTCTCTCAAGATCCTGTAAAAACTTTGCTTTAAATATTTCATCAGAAGTGTTCCTTGGAAGTCACCCCTTCAATATGCAACTCCCTGTGTTTATTAAAGGAAGGGTGTTGACAGGCTTGAGGTGGGAACCACTTTTTTTCTTAATAACTTTGATGTCAAAAGACAGTTGTGTAACAGCAGATGGCCTTCTGGTGATGATTTCCTGCATGGCTCCTTTGGAAACACCAATCTCATTTAATTTATTTTTTATAGGAAATACCAATGAATTTTGTGGATCCCAAAGAAATTGACATCCCGAGTCATGGAACTAAAAACCGCTATAAAACAATTTTGCCAAGTAAGTAAGTTAGCCCTTGGTTTCCTATGGTGACATTTTCATCCTGCACTGAGAATGGATTGCTGTGAAGATCTAGCTTTCTTTATCTTTGATCACTATGTACCCATTCATAAGTGTGTTTATAGTCTATGTAGAAAGATAACAAAATCCCAGTGCTGTAGGACTGGGAAATGCAGAGCTCTCACTGGATGCCTTAGTAGGCACAAGCTTTGGCAGCATCCCAACCATGTACTGAAATGCAACCTAGGTTTTCTCTGGAGGACAGCTCAGGCAGATGGGTAGAGAGGGGTCTACCATGCCTTGCAGTAGTTCCCCTGATCTGGATGATAAGAGGGCCAAGACTGTTACTTCCATCCATCAAAGCACAAACCATCCTGCAGTGAAATCTGTTTATATTAGTAAGAAAACCACTGTCACTCAGTGCTGCCTTATCATTGTTGTAAATTTGTTGCTGCTTTTCTATGCTGCGTCTCTATTTTCATCGGCCTAAATGCTTTATTACTGACCAAATAACAATTGCTTTATTATAATCAGAGGTAGTTGAAAACTTTTCAGTGTAATAGTTTTCCTTCAAAGTACATGTTTCTCTGAAACACAGCCATTTTTATAACATTTGCCAGGGGATAATGAGATAATTTCTCTTTTATTAATCATTTTGGTTTGTGTTCGGTTTCAAAATAGGTTGAGGAAGTTTTGACATTGCACTAAATATAGACAGAAATAGTTGAGATTTTATAAATTTTGGCATCACAAAAGTAAAATATTTCAGTGATTCAAAATGTTGGAGGACAGTCCCACAGAAGAATGCAAACACATCTCTTTGCTTAGGTTTGGAATGAAGAATACTTTTAAAATGACAGCATATCCTATCAATTAGAAATTTGTTTTCTAATCCTCTCTATAAAGTCCTTGTAGGCCTATGTGGTATGTTAGTCATGCAAATTCACACACTTTAAATGACAAGATTTCTGTCAGTGAACTTGAACACACTGTGATTTGTTCACATCATAAAGGCCTTGCAGCCAAATTAATGAAAACTGATGGCCCTTAGCCACTAGATTAGTCTCAGAAATGTGGTACATAGCTGGGAAAGGAGCTCGTGTGGAGTACTCACTTCCCTTCAGCCCCAAGTAAAATTTCCATTGTCTTCAAGGTTAGACTTTCTGTTGCAATTGATAGCTCTGTGCATCTGAGTGCTATCGAGAAGTGTTGAAGGGAATTAAAGAAAGTAATTGAATACAAGTTATATATCAAATAATCAGAAAATTCAGCATCCCTTAGAGTCTGCCCGGAGTCAACAGGATGTACACTGAGGGTGAAGTCCTGACCCCTTTGACGACAGCAAGACTTGCCATCAGCTGCAGTGGAGCCAGGATATCACAGAGCCCCACTCCACCTGACGCGCAGATTTTTGGAAGGAGTTCTGCCTTCCCGTAGCATCTTGCATCCAAGCTGCCCCAGCCACAGCATCACCTTCAGTGATGCCTTGCAAGTGCGATGAGTCCTGCTTCACTATAGCATGTGTTTTGAATTGCGGCACAACAGCTGTGCTGTGGTTGATGCTGATGAGCTTTGAGAACCAGCATTCCTTTGTGTTTTCACCTCCAGTTAGCTGGGACGTGCCGCTAACTCTGTGGCACATTTTCCGTCCAAGCACACTGCTGGTGCACACCACAACTACTCACTGACAGGCACTTTGTAACCCGTCCTTGACAGAAATCAAAAGGTCTGTTGTGTGTTAGCACCAGGCCTTTTCAAAGAAGGTATTTTGTGGATTGAGGCACATGCTTGTAATAAATACTCGCACACCCCACACCCAGTCAGAGAGGGTTTGGAAATGATTCGAGTGATTAAATAGAACAGCCTTCCTGGTTTCCTGCTCAGATGATATCAACCCGCTGCTTCATATGCCCGCATCAGCTTTTCCACTCCCAGCGCTGGGTGCGTCTCCTGAATCAGGGCAGCTGTGGTGACAAGTGACGTTTGACCTGATGGATTGTCTCCTAAAAGTGCCCAGTCCCACCAGCTCCACCCTCTGCCCTGTGGAGGATGTTCTCATTTTCTGAGATAATTCTGTGGCAGGGCGCATGAGGGGAGGTTCGTGTTAACAGATACTGCCCAGCCAGGCACACTCATGGGAAATAAAATGAATGCCTAATGAAAATTATTCTATATGGAAAACTATAAAAGGCAGGAAGTGTTACATTACATGAAAGATGTTTCAGTTGCAGTGTAAAATAACCAACACCCTTATGCCTCTTCAGGCACAAGTGTGTCAGCTATGGCAAAGAGGCATAGGAGGCCTCTTTAAGTTTTCTAAGTGTTATTTGTTTTATACGTGCGTATATATGTACATATAACATATACATGCTCATGCTTCATACAAGGGGACAGTGTGGGATCAGAGGCAAGTGGCTAAAACAGTCCCTTAAAATCACTGTTTCTCCATCCTCCCTCCTGACTGCCACCCCAGCCACTGTTAAACCCACTCCATATCTTCAGCTGCATTCCCTCTGCACTCGCTCTGAGCAGGTTCCCAATCGTACGCACAGATTTCCCAGTCTCTCACCACAGTCACATCCCTGTGGCAGAACACCAGCCCTACTGCTCCCTCCTCATCCTCTTACATCTTCACGTTTGCCTGCTTATCTCCTGCAGCTCCTGCTACATGGCCCAGCAGCAGGACCTCAGTTTCAAAGCCATTCTTTTCCCCTTCCTACCTCACTTTTCCACCTCATACAGAAGCAGAATTCTCATGGTGCTTCAGAGCATGCATGGGCTCTTGCTTACAGTGGAGCAAGTGGCTTAACACTATTCTGTGGGTATTCCCATGTGTGCAACACATCCAAGGTACCTGGATGTCATTCCTTACCCCCTTTTTGAAAAGTACCCTCAGGGCAAAAGTCTACATGAAAACACTTGTGGAAGAAGAGTAGTAACATGAAGGTACGAAGCACTTGGTGGGTCAGACCAACAAATCCACAGGCTGTTGCTTGAAGTGCTTGTGCTAAAACTTGCTTTGGCTCTCCAGCTACAGACCAGGGGGAAGTTAAATCTCGACTGTATGAACAAAGCACTTTATTATGCAAGCTTATGGACAGATGCTGGAAAACCATTTGCTTGATGTTGAGAATTTTCCAGCTCCCTTGCGCTACAGTTCTGACTACAAGCAGTCATGCTTGCTCCAGTCCAGCTCCCTAATGAAGGCAATAGGATCACCAGCAGGCTTTGAAAAAATAAAGAAAAAGATTGCATTTACAAAGCAGAAGGAGAAAAACTGTTAAATCTTAGCAGAATTCAAAATGGGTTCATCAAAACATTTTGTATGTCCATATGAGTCGACAAAATGTATCCTAGTTGTGGTCACGAATATCATAACATCTGTAATATTTGTAAATAGCGAATATTATGCTTATCTGTGTTAGGCTGCATTGTTAAAAATGTAAGTGGATATTAGGCAACCTTTTTTTTTAGTAGATAAAAAAAATTCCCTTTGCATGAATACAACTTTATCTTGTCACGATGAAGGATTTTTATTAAAATGCAGAAGCACTCATCATCATGAATCTGTTAAGTTTTCCATTGGGAAACCTGGATTATATTGGAAGTGCCAGGAAATTATTCAGATGAGATTAAAAAATTATGCCTTGTTTACAAGTGTTTTATACGTGATGTGTTTTGAGACAGATGTATTATTTGCAAGTCTAATAGCCTACTCCCCACCTGCCAGAGACTGGGAATGCAGTCTGGTATGATTCTTCCACATTCTGTGATAACAGTGTTTACCAAATAATACCAGTATCTGTAATTCATTTGCAGACTCCAAACAAAACCAGACAAAATAGAGGTGGATGGATCTCAAAATGTGTCAGTTATCTGAGAGATTAATGATCTTTTGGGCTGTGAGTGTGAGAGCAGTCTGCTCACGAAGTTTTCATCTTCCTTTCCTGCTCACAAAGCAAACATAGCTTGAGGACAGTCCTGCTCGCAGTACTTCAGTCCTGCTGCTGGTAAGGCAACCAGGACTGGACTGGGAGTTAAAAATGACTTATCATTGAAGTGCTATGAATGAGAACATACCCATGCCTAATGAATTCAGAACACAGTAGCGGTCAAAAGAAGAAGAAAAAAACACCCACAGCACATCATTCATGCTGTAAAATGAACACAGCCTTTGCAATGGGACAAAGCCTCATATCTTCACAGCAAGGTGGTGGTCATGAAGTGGATGAATCTCCAGTGTTGATGGCAGCTGGGGGGGCTGTCCAGCAGTGCCACTGTATAGCTCCCCTTGTTGCCTGCACTGGGCACTCTCATGTTGGCAAGCTCCAGCCCCTTTAACCTCTTCCTTTTCCTCCAGCCTGGTAAATTCAGGCCAATATTAATTTATTAAAGATGGAGTTAGAGGAAGCTGCTTCTACTCTAATGGGAGAGCTATTCCAGACTTCCTAGATACATGGAAGGAAACAGCAGTAATTTTGCCTCAGTCAGAATTGCAGGAGACATTTTTTATTAGTAATTAAAAGTGCTTAACAGCTCTGCTGCATTTCAAGATTGCTTTACAAAGATTGATGAATTCAGCCTTACAGCCACCATCTGTGTCTTTCTGATGTAGCTTCAGACTCTCAGACTTTGTCATCTTTGAGGAAAAGATTATTACCTCCAAGGTATTTGTCATGCAGGAGGAAGCAAATTACTTCCATTTGTGTCTGATGATTGCTTAGTGGCTCTGGATGTTTAAGGGCACTCAGGTTTTCCTCATTTCAGAGCTAAGTTTACAGCGCTTGACTATTTCATAACGGATCAGGACTGTTAATTTAGAAAAGATTTCCATCCGGAAGCAGTGTTTGTTTCATTGATTGGAGTTGGAAGGAGGTCTCAGAAATTATGAAACTGATTTAGCTGCTCCTTAGAAACAGAGGGATTTATCTCAAGACATGGTAATTAAACTGGATGTTGAGTCTGTTTGGAAGAGGGTTTTTGAGGTAGGGGTCAAGCTACACCAGAATCAGAGGCATTGTGTGAGTTAGAGGAAGTGGGTGTTTTTTCAAGGCCACGTAGCCGTAGCCTGAGGCGTTTGTGGAAATGGCTTATAATCACTCTGTGCTGAAAAGGAATGAGAGGTTTCCTGTCCTCATATTGTTAATGGGGAAAAAAAAAGTGAAGGGTTGGGAAAGCTAGTACAAAGAGATTTTAACACAAGTTAACTAGGGTTCATGTAGTGCTGTTAACACAGAGGACAAGACTTCCACACACAGACTGAACTAGAAGTCATGCATTCGTTTGCACATTTTAAGAAACATGGTTTCAGAACACCGGCCTGGGTCCTTCAAAGGCTCCATTCCTGTCAAAGACACTCCTATGACCTCCAGTGAGAAAATTACATACAGTATGTTTGGGATCATCCTCCCTCTTCCTTTGATTTGCAAAGGTTTTATCTTGTTCTTTGGAACAGGATGAAAAATAACAAAAGGAATCCAAGACCAACTCTGAAAATACTCCTTTTTGCTACTGCATATGTACATAAATTATATATTTCTTGTGTAAACAGCAGAGCCACATAATAAGTAGTGTTATCTTACAACTCTCCAGTTCATCATCCACATATGTATCTTTGAAGACATTGCTTGGGTTTCACTCAGCAACGCAGCTATCCACAGACTATTTCCAAACCAATAGGTGTCTTGTATACTGTCAAAAAGCTGTTGATTCCAATGAATTATTTTAGCAAATTGCCAGAATATTATTTTTTTAGTACAGAAATATTTCTATATCATTTTGTTAACAGTAGAACATTTTTTTCACAAAAGGTGTGAAGAAAGCCAAAATGTGTCCCTAGACAGCCACAACATAGGCACCTCACTCCCCATCTCCTTATCCCTTTCTGTTATGCTGTGTAATTGATAATTTACTGGCTTTAATTCCAAAAGGGTAATTAATACATGGAAAATCACAGCATCACAAATGAGCGCACAAAAACTTCCTCTGCAAGGGGGATTTAGTAACCAAAAGCTCTATACTCAACAGAACTGGGCCCAGCTCTGTTCTAGATTATCTAAGACAACAAAGGAAAGAAAAGTGTGAAGGAAAATGTTCCTGTATTTTGGCACTCTATCTCCAGTCTAGTACACATGAATGGTCACAACTTGCATCATATGGAACACAGGACTGAAGGGAAGGATAGGTATTTCCTGGTCCAGCCCATTGCAGTGAACTTAAATTAATGTAAAAACACATAGCTGATTTCATCTCAGGGAGAGGCAGTTTTTTCTAATTTCAATTCAGCTGTTGTCATTGGAACAGTATAACTTCAGGCAAAGATATCAAACTTGAATCCAAAAGACTTGGTGTAATTATCCAGCATCATACAATGATAAGACACAGGTTTCAGAGGCAGTGTAGGCAGGTCAGCTTGATACTCAGCACAGGCAGACTAGACCTTGCTGGATATTGCCTGGACCTGATAGTGTTGCTCCAGTGCCCATAGTTTGCTGGGATACTTCTACACAGCTCAGCATTGTGCAGTGCAGGTGCACCTTAGTCACATACGATGATCTGTTGCAGAGGAAAGAGTTGGGTGCATAATACTTTAGTGCTTGACAACCCCAAATAACAGTAGATTATTTTCTTAAAAAAGTCTTCAATTCTCTATAGAAACCTTCTAATTATGGATTTTCTTTCCAATTTCTGTCTTCCCTGTGCTCTTAGATCCTCTAAGCAGAGTGTATCTGAAACCAAAAAATCCATCTGACTCCCTGAGTACCTACATAAATGCTAACTACATTAGGGTAAGTAAACATACACTCTTCATGTGGTTTTGAAACAATATTTGATTTTCCAGTGAATACCTGGTTTTGCTAAGGTGCTACTCATTTTGTTCCTACACATCTTCATTGATAATTCCTTATCTTTTTGTCTACATTGATGTGACAGTAATAGTTTCATGAACTATTTGTAACAAAGACCACATAACCATGAATGTACTAAAATGATTGTGGTAAGAAAGCACTTTATCAACTAGTTTATAAAAAACCATTAATAAATACATGCATTACTATTTATTTACTTCAGTATTTACCTTTTAATATTGTCCTACTGCCTTATAGTAAGGAAATGAGGGTTACCTTTTAACAGCGACAGAGATACCAGTATTGCCTTTCCCTTTCCTCTGCTTCTCCACAGTTAGCCTGGCACTTCTTTGACCTTCTGCACATCTGTGTGTCTTGGAACTCCATATACTGGTATGCTGGCCTTCCTATAAGGTCTCATAAAGGTGCTTCTCCCTTAGCAAAGATATATAGCAGAATCTTGGATTCCACAAGCATTCATGTATTTTGATTTTTTTTTCCTGTTATGAATCTTCATAGAAACTAATTTTACAGTTCTCATTTTTTTTTCCTGTGGCTTGTTGACTGTAAACTATCTTGTAAACACTGCAGCAATATGGATTAAAGTACCACTGGATGATGGAAAGCCCCAGCAACTTGGAGAACAGAGTAAGGTAGAAGAAGCCAAGTAAGCAGAGGAATGTGAGAGGGATTGATGTACTCTCAGGGCTATTTCAGTCCATCCAGTTTCCAGAGGAAAAGCTGTTCTGAAAAATTTTGGATTTGCTCTACTCTTAGTCATAACCACTTTCAGTTGAAGTAACTTGGTCTTTTTTAAATTCCAGATTAATTTTTGTGCTCTTTTAGAACATCCACCTGCAATTTTTTTGACCACATGGATTTAAAGCAAATGCTTTTGTTTCTGTTTCTAAACCAGGGATATGGAGGTAAAGAGAAGGCTTTCATTGCAACTCAGGGACCCATGATTAATACCGTGAATGATTTCTGGCAGATGGTTTGGCAAGAAGACAGCCCTGTCATTGTTATGATCACAAAGCTGAAAGAAAAAAATGAGGTATGACAACTAGGCAAACTAAGAAACTATTCCTATGACTGATACTGTAGAAAGAACCTTAGCATATATGAAGGGAAGCCAGCAGATAACTGGCTCTTAAATAATCTGGTAGTGGGCAATGTGATAAGTAATGTTGGGGTAGCCAAATGCACCAACTGCAATTGTATAGCAGTCATAAGAGATGTATTTAAAAAAGACAAAAAGTAATTCCATTTTCTAGATCTGTGCTGCTATGTTCCTGTTTTTTTAAGAAACACCTTATTTATTTGTTGGTCACCTCTGTACTTCTTGTGACTTTCTGGAATGTAAAGAATCAATGGTTAGTGTTGTGGTTAGAGGTTTTCTGATGTGGTCGAAGTTTTCACTTTCCTATAATGGGAGGTCTTGAGTCCATTCCAGAAATTACAAATCTTCTGGACCATCCCAGAAATATAGTTTGGGCTCCCAAATGCCAATACCACAAGAGGGACTTGGCCAGAATGAAAATATGTGGCTCTTTACCTTAGTACCAAATAGAGATGACAATTGTATTTTAATTGCTAATGGCCATCTAACTGCCTGTTATACATATCTGACTTTTGGATCAATTCCCAACTACATCTTTAATAGCTTTATTTAGTATTCATGTAAATTATTGCCAGGTTTTCCTTGATTGTGCCAGAGTCCATACATATGACTGCCATACATTAGGAACAAAAATCACTCTCTCTTGGAAAGGGCCAACACAAAGCTGTGTTCTGGAAGAATAAATGTTAAAGAAGGGGTTTACAAGGCTTGTGGACGAGAGAGAGTCAAACATGAAAGAGTCTGACGTTTTTCTTGAGTCCAAACTGCTAGACTTGGTATCAGTTCCCAGCTCCAGTTGGGTGCGTCAGCCAGATCTCAGCACCTTGCCAGGGAAGCAGTAGGGCGGTATTGCCCCAGCTTCACTCACACCCCTGCTCTTCAAACTCAGATGCATGTGATGGTAGAGAAACAGGGTTTATTCAGGCAAAGTTCCCAGTCTGAGTGATCAGGGGGCTGAGATCCTGGGTGCTTTCCCAGGGCTCAAACTCATTGCCCCATGAAAATGCGGACTCAGTAGACATACTGTTCTTCCTTGTGCTCGTCTGCTGCTTGGCTCTTTGTCACCCTGGGTTAAGCATGAACTTCAGTGGATTTTAAGAAAGCTGTGTGTAAAAAGTAGGTTAGTCCTGTAAAATATCCCATGCCGTATTTCCAAACTGGGTGCCATTTTGCACTAGACTTCAAACAAGTGTCCAGAAGCCTACATGCAAAAGATTACTTCTGAAAACATACATAGAAAATTTACCCTGGCCTAATTGGCCAAAAGGGTAAGTATTTCACTGAGGAAATGCTGACTGTTTAAACAGTCACATCTGACACTGTGTAAGAAGAATGACTTGAAAGAAGTGCCCAGTGGTTTCCACCATGTCAGGAAGCCCTGTGTTTACCTGAGTTACTCAGGCTCTAGGCATTGGTGTTTATCTGCATTGTTGTGGCCTGGCAGTGGTAATTTCCTCCTAATAGAAAGGGTGGGGAATCTCAGATCGTTCCCAGGCTATATAGCGGGGCTGTGTTTGCACAAGCTGTCCTGCTCTGTCTAGAAACCTTAAAAACTCTTATTGTTAGGTTCCTCCTGAAACCTTGCTTGCTACTGGAAAGGAAACAGCTTAGCTAGTGGCTGAGTTCAGTGTATTAACTTGCTTTCTAAAGAGAAGGCAAAAGCAGGTGTTATTTAGCATAATAGCAGTTGATATTTTTTCTTTTCTATTGTCTGCTTCATTTCCATCATTTTCAGAGTTGCAGTACACAGACATACAGATTCCTTCATATTTGAAAGCATATTCATTCACATCTGCCCATGCACAAATAAACACCATACCCGACTCTCGGTTGTAGGCCGCATTCCTCAGTTGGTGTAACATCAGTCAGCCTCCATTTGAGCTGTAATGTACTATAAAGTATAAAGTAATGTGTAATGAGGAAGCTCTCAAATGAGAGACACGTGGAAAACCTTAATCTCAACAATAAATTCATTTATTTAGCATAAGTAAAATTATTTGGGACATTAGTGTCCTAGTGCAATATACCAATGTGATGAATTTGCAATCTAAATGGGAATTGTGTGAAATGATGATTAAAGTTTCTATAGAATTACTTCCTTCCATGAAAGCAAAAAATGGTTAATACTGTGGTAACAATTTTTGTAAGATGGATGAAGATGTAATATGAAAGTAGAGTGCTGAGCAAAATACCCATTTCAGCTGCATGGAAAAAAACCCAACCATGGAGCATTCAATTACTGGATTTTCTTTCTTTTTGAAGACTGACTTAAAAAAAAGGAGATTGATTTGTAAGCAAGAATAATGCCGAAGGAACTATGGGCGCTTTGGGTGTTTTAAACAGAATCTGTAAAATTTGTCCTCAGCGCTACACAATTTCTGAACAGACTGGAAATCTACCTGTGCAAGGAAAGTCCACAGCAAAGGACCTTCTGCCCGAACAAATAATGAGAAACTTGTAACTCTAGGCTATAATTTTAGGGTTAATATGAGGAAAATCACAACTCATGTAGTGATCTAGGTACCCTCCGTGGTGACTGAAGAGCAGTAGTCACTTTCACAGGGTGACCCATCCCATTCTAAGAGATCAGTGACCATCTGTAGTAATATTTTAGGACAGGATCTTACATAGCTTTATCCACAAGGCACATGCGAACTTCATCTATTACAGAATTTAGTCAACTGGAATTTGACAAATATGTGGAGTGTAAGAAGTTTATAGACTTCTATATAATTTTACAGAGATGTTTATAGACTTCTGTTGTAGCAGCTGTTTTTTGTAATTGTGCTATGTACTCCATAGATAGTATGCATTTAGTTTGTCTTAAAAGCTTACTAGCAACATTACCTGTTAACCAGAAAACATATTTTAGGAAGCATAAAGAACGAATAGTGTGGCATTCTACAAGAAGAAAGGCCTAGTACTGACTGATGCATTAAACAATATGTGTTTATTCAACTCAGATAATGTAAATTTTGTCGGTAATTATCTAGCACAATCTTGTTAACTCACTGTTTAAAGCTTGTATTGTTTTTTATGTAGCATTTTTTCCTCGCTCTATAAGCAGACTTATCTATGCACAGCAAAGTAGATTTTGGAATTCAGAAATCCTACCTTTTATAGATTCACCTAAGCCTCTTTGGAGATTGCTTATTAGTTGAGTATTGATACCATAGATATGTCTTGGGTTTTGGAAAATCTTAAGAAGATTTGGTCCTAATGTTGAGGTTTTTAGTACATCAAGGCAAATCGTGCCTCAGTTCTGGAGATCCACCTCAGAAGCAGTCCCATGAAGCCTGGCATCTGGTGGGTTTGGGATGGGGCGCGCATGGAGACGGGACAGGGGATTGGAGGGATCCTAAGCCTGCAGGCCTGTCACAGGAGGAAGGACAAAGGCTGAAACCAATTAAAGGTCATGCAAGATGCTGTTTCTGGTATAAACTTCCTGCTCAGGTCAGGGAATGTCATTTTTATGGGGCAGATCAGAAATAAATAACCATTTATTGGCAAAAAGTTAACCAATGGAAATTAATTTGAGGGGGGGAATTTGAAAGATGGCAGGAAGATGAGAATTTCCACATGGAAGTAAGAAGTTTCCCAGGCTTTTAGCTGCCATGCAAGTTGGCTAGGTTTTTTTTTTTTTTTTGAGCTTGAGCATCTTTCAAAAAAACCCCTGCTCATAGTTGTTATATGTTTGCTCACTACGTAGAGGATTGTATGTTCAACCCCAAGCTCACAAAATATGTGATCTATTTAGAAAGTGCTGTAATGAATGAATATGCAGCCTGAAAGAAGAGCAGGGCACAGAAACAGGACCAGCAGAAAGAATGGAGGTGGAAGATGATGTGATGATAAGAACAAGTAAATTCTTTTTTTTTTCTGATACGTGCTATTTGCAGTAGGCTTTTATTGACTACAGAACAGAGACTGGAGAGCAGACTTCTCAGACACTGTGTTTGGCTTTTGAACCGGTTTAAAATATGCCTATGTGGGACCAGTGGAATTTTCTTTCAGGTTTAAGTAATGGCTTGAGGCAATTTACTTGTTTTTGCTGATGCTCCTGGGATTACTATATTGTTTTCCATATGTCTGATGCCTTTACCCCTGCCATCTTCATCTTTGTCCATGTTTTATAATTAACTTTCAAAAACATGTTAATTCCCCCAGATATCTGTCTTCTTAGAAGTGCCTGAACAAGCTGATCCTAGCTCTATTTTCAAGGCTTTTCTTAAAGCAGTAACAAATGGTATTTGTAAAAGATGCACAGAGACTGTGTTAAAAATAATCCTTTGTATTTCACTAAACATAGACGAACTGTTAAATGAAAGTTATTTTAATGAACAGCCCCATTTCATTGTCCACCCAGCGCAAGTTGCCAATTCCAGTTCTGGGAAAGAGTCAAGAAAAACACTCTTCTGAAGTGCCTGAAGGCTTTGTAGTGAGCCTTGTATGCTCACATTTATCAAAAAGTCTCAGGGGTTGACTCAACTATTGTTGATTGTCAGGGTACAATTGTGTATTTAGAGTTTTCCCCATATTAGCACTGAAAACTACACTCCCAGGGAGGGGCATGAATTGCAGATCTGGCAGATGATAGTAGCTAAATGTGTCACATAGGGGGACTGTGGAACTTGTGAACACCTTTCTTTTTGTACAAATTTCTGGGTACTTTATTGCCATTCTTGATGTCTTCGGGGAGACAGCAAAGTTAGGATGTTCGGATAATGCTGCAAAAGACAGGATCTGAATGAAACCAATCAGATTGGCCAGCATTATTTCAGAAAAAGTGGCTTTCACACACCTTACACTATTAAGGTAATGAGCATCTATTTTTAGAAAAGTGTTTGTACAACAGAGATGATTCAGTTCAGTCAGCCGTTGGGTTATGGAGTAGCAGCTTAAAGATCACACCTGGTGGTAAAGCCTTGCATTTCACTGATAATTTGTTTTGGATCATTTTTAGCATGATTTACTGGGAGTTATGCTTTATGGCAATTAATTATATTAAAGGGATTGTTTCATTTTGCTGTGTAATGTAGGCTACTGTCTAAATGTATACTAGTTTATTCAGCAACAGTTTGTGATGAAATGCAAACAAGTTCTTTCTGGGATTCCTGTTATTGTAGAACTGTCTGTTTTCTGGGCATTGTGTGTTTGTTTATTTTTTTTTACTTGTGCACTGGATATTAAAAAGAATATTTTCTTTAATTGGGGTTCTTTTTATCATGTTGGCCAACATTACTTCAGAAAATGTGGCTTTCAAGCACCTTACACTCTGAAGACAATAAGCATTTATTTTTAGAGAAGTATTTTTACATCAGGGATGGTTTGCTTTCAGGTAGACTGTAGAGATACTTTCACGGAAATTAATATGAAGTTGCAGTTGACTTGAAAATAAGCCAACTATTGGAGGGGAAAAATAAAATGGTTCATATTGTAGATAAAATTTCTTCATCTCCTTTTTAGTAGATGCTTGTCAAGTACATTGCTGAAATACTATAACACTACTGATTCATTAAGAATTCTGTATATAATTTTGTGTAGCTCTGGCAAGACTGATAGACTTTTTTAGTTGACAACTCTGATTCTGCAATATACCTTAACATGCACATCAAGTCCCACTGAATTCATTAAGATGTAAGGGCACATTTACATGCTTTGTTGTATCGGGGAGTAAAGAGGATAAAAAGTCTTGTGAGGAGAAGACAAACTCTGAATCTCTTGCTCACAAGGAAATCTTGTTAGGAAACAGAAAATTTTATAAACTTAATTCTATGAATTAAAGAATTTCCTAGGAGGGAAAAATCTGTAATTTTGAACGTGGAAAAGAGTTCCTTTAACTGAACTTCATTGAGCTTTTAAGAATAAAAATAGCTGTTCAAAGCATTCCATGATAGAAATCTGTATTTGAAAAACTCAGATCCTGAAAATCAGGCCTAAGTCATTCTTTAAGAACCCTGAAATGTCTTATTTGGGAATGCTTCTGACATGAGTAACCCCTTGGTTGATTTCATCCCAGCTTTCCAGACAAATGCATTCTGTGTAAAAATTAGATATGAATATGGCTCCAGGATCCAGCTCATTGATGACACTGATGCTTGCTTTCCAGAAATGTGTGCTTTATTGGCCAGAAAAAAGGGGAATCTATGGGAAGGTGGAAGTCCTTGTTAACAGTGTGCAAGAATGCAAGAACTATACTATCCGTCAGCTTACAATAAAGGTAACAGTCTGCATCTGAGAAGTATTGTTCCTAATGCTTTCTTTTTTTGATGTTAAATTAAGTTAAAGAGGTTTCTTTAAGGGGCATAAATTTTTACAGAAGGAGTAACCGAACTGTGAAGCTCACAGCTGCAAGGTATGATTGAGACCAAAGCACTGGAACGCTTACCCTACTGCTGCTTTGTATCACTCTGTCAATAAAAAAGGCTTGAAAAAGAGTGCAAGTTCCATTCCCTTGAATTACATTTGCTCTGGGACTTTTTTAGCATGGCCCAGGCGATGTAAAGGGATTTTAGTTAATGAAAGAAATAGCATAGCATCATTCTGAAAAAGATAAGCTGCTTGTGTTGTGTGCTGAGTGCATCTGTAGCCCATTTGAGAAGCTAAAAATATAAGGAGTATATAAAGGAAAGCTCCACACTTTAATGTTTCTGACTAAATATTAACTTTGTAAAATAAGGCAGATGCTCTTTTTCTGAGTTACTCCCCATATTATGCTTACGTGCTACTGAATTGGTCTGCTTCTCCTGACAAAGCGTTACAATTAGTAATGAACTGGGAAAATTTGGTATTTCAGTCCAGGCAGTGAGGAGTGGGCAGAAGTCATATTGTCCAACACAAGTCACACTATCCCACATTTAGGCCCTTTGCTTGTTGAAGTAAGTGGCCACAGCCTCTGTTGGAGAGAATAACTGGACAAACTGGGATGTTTGATTAATCTGGAAGAGCAGTTTTTCTGCACATTTAACTTAAATACTCTTGTAGCTTTAGTATCAGACCCTTATGATAATGTCCATAAAAGGTAGCAGAAATAAATAATAACTAGGAGAAGCCCAGATCAAGCTAATCTTTCTATATCTTCTTGCTGATCTAACACAGATCTCTGACAATTCCCAATTGACAGCGACAGCCAGCAAGTCAGCAGCAGTCAGATGGATGGAGTGAACTTACATAGCTGGAAAACCAGCTAAGTTTTCAGATGCGCAAACCCTTCTTACAATTGGGTCTCTGTTGCCTACAATTGCATCCTCCAAGGCCTATAAAAAACATCTTTAAATCTCTCTTAACATTTTTACTGTCTTTTTACCACAACATTAGGAGAAATAAAAAGAACTGTTCACCACAAGCGTGCTTATAAAATCTTCATGTTAATTTCAGCAAGGCAGTCAGTCCCAGAGTGTGAAACACTACTGGTACACATCCTGGCCGGACCACAAAACCCCTGACAGTGCTCAGCCTCTGCTGCAGCTCATGCTGGATGTAGAAGAGGACAGGGTGGAATCACCGGGCAGAGGGCCTGTCATTGTGCACTGCAGGTAATTTGCAATCCTTCTCTGAAATGACTGCCCAAAGCAAAGCCACAGAAAATCACATCCTCCCAAATAAAGAACTTACTTGGGGAAGAGTAAAATTCCCCAGATCCTCTTCATGCTAATTGTCTTTTTTCAGTTTATATTTCTGGATTTGAGTTTTGGAGAGAATCCCCTTGTTGCTAGCAAATTGTTCCTGAACCATTCTCTGTTTCTACTAATGAACCTTGTTCCTGCAAGACCAGCTGGAAAATTATTTTGCTTCTGTTTCCTAGTCATGATTTGCTTTCTTTTTAGTCTTGTTGCATAATTACATGCCTAGGTCAGATGCAGTGCGCTATGACTGGTTGGCTAAAATACTGAAAAGCAAGTCAATTTTCACCAGTAGGCACTGGGTACAGATTTGGAGACCAGAACACATCAATACTAATTTCACAAAGGCAGTTGGTTTGGTACTCAAGAGCAAAGTGTTATTTGCACTCAAGAGCAAAGTGTTATTCATGTGAATTGTAATTAAACAGAGAATGTCCTTCTAATAATTCTAATTAAATTCAATTTTATTGCTTTATATTGATTCATTGCCCCAATTTTGGGATTGAAATAGCAGGAAATAGTACTGGATTTGTTGGTGGAAAGAAGTAGGTGAAAGATGAAGCAAAACAGAAAATAAATGAAAATGATGTTTCCTTACTTCCTTTGTCCCAGAGCTGTGCTGATACATCTCTTACAGTTGTTATACTGCTTTCTTTTTTTTCCTAGAAGTACATCAAAACAGAGCTTCTCATCTTGAACCACTTCTTTTCAACTTCATATTTAGGAAATTTAGAGAAATGGAAGCCAGATTTGAACCGCCCATCATTTTTCAAAACCAGAATGTGATGAATAAGGAACCTTCCCTAATTTTATGCAGCTGTTTTTATGAGGAATTATTGCTTCCCTAAACAATCCACAAATCTGTGGCTGTTTCTTGAGAGTCATATTTTTCTAGGATGGATCTTCAGTAATGAAGGTCTTTAGAAAAAATAGGGTGTCTTTCTGGGGTGAGCGATATGACAGTAAGGTCTGTAATCATGAGGAGGAATTTATTTGTTATTAAAGACCCAGATATCATCTCAGTTGTCATTAAAATTAATAGTTATTCAGGTTCTTAATGAATTAATATCAGAACTATTAAAATTAATAGTTCTAAAAATTAGTAGATTACTTAAATATCTATACGATCACTTCATTGTGGTCTAAAAAATAGGTAAAAACTCGCTCACACTCCATTTTCTTCTATTCAGATAGTTTCTTCCCTTTTAATCTGAGTTGCAGTTGAGGTCATTCAGGTTTTATAGAGCTGTGCACACTTTTAACCTTGGGCCTCAGATACAACTGCACAATTCTCGGTTGTTTCCAGAGGACCATTAAAGTGCACACTCAAACAGTGATCCTTAATCTGAAGCAGAAATGCTTTCATAATCTCTGAATATTGGAAATTATGGCACTAGTGCAAGCAAAAGTTTTTTAGTATGTGTCTTCCTGTAGCCTATCACAGAGGGTGCTGTCAAACACTTTGGGGATGAGCCCATTCAGGATATAAGAAGGACTTGACTTCTTTTAACAAAGTAGTTCCTATTCTGCGAAAGAAAAGGAAAAAGAGTAAA
This sequence comes from Amazona ochrocephala, assembly GCA_039720435.1. Lineage (NCBI taxonomy): Eukaryota > Metazoa > Chordata > Aves > Psittaciformes > Psittacidae > Amazona > Amazona ochrocephala. Next base: position 40,878,836 of record CM077880.1, on the reverse strand, counting down.
CATTTGTTTTGGTCCTTAAAATCAGCAGATCTGGTTGCACACACACTAGTGACACAGATTTCCAAAGGAAGTTTTAAATTCTTACGAATCTTTATAGTGGCATTTACTGAAAGGTATATTTCCTCTCTCATGTCACTCATCAAAAGCATGTGGCAAATGTGGAAAATACCTCTTTAATCTGTCCTTTGGATGTGTAGTTAGTACATTAAAGTAAGTTTGAGTTTAACAGCAGATAGGTGGTTTGGGATCACATACAAGTTTTAATTCAAAGATTTCAAATACAGAGGGAAAAGGTTTTTTTTAATATAAATTGAATTAATGAGAAGAATTAGAACAAAGAATTGCATTCTGCAAATGTAAAACTAATTTAACTCTATTTAGTCAGTGAAACCAAGTGGACTGAGAATCTGAACCACAATGCTGTTTTCTTCTTCCCAGAACCAGAAATTTGGCATATTGGAGGACTTGTAAGAGTTTCTCAAATGAGACTAAGGGATAAAATTTTCATACTCAGAAACTTGACACTGTTATTGCTGTAAATTTTTGCTTTTCTTTCGTCATCAGCTAGTGCATGAACATGTTCTATAAAAAGCACACTGCCCACATCTCTTAATCCCAAACTCATAATAGTCCAATATCGCACACTCCCAATTAACAGATCACAGTCATTATGAATGAGCTACTACACCTTAAACTCCTAAAAGAAGAAGGGAAAAATAGAAATAAATGTTATTTATATATACATGTATATATATGTGTTTACACACATACACACACATTCCATGTTTGGGTGCTTTAAAATACTTCAAAGTAGCTCTATATTTTATGGATATACCAGGAAAGAAATATTATGCAAGTGAAGAACACTACCTGAAATAAAGCTATGTAGTAAGATAGGACTGGCATGCCTAAACTGAGGAAGAAAATACATTAGAAAACAATAGTCTTTGCTTACTACGTATTAAGAACTTGTCCAAGAACACTTAATCCACTCCAAAAGAAGGGGAAAAAAGAACCCTTCACTGTAGCCAACTTCACTTATATGTGAATTGTTTAAAGTTTAGACCCACATTCAAGGTTTTCACAATATTTGAGGAAGTGAGTGGGGGGAATGCATTAGATTGCTTTATCCAAATCCCTATTTAGAAACTATGTCCTTCTCTTTTTGGATACATTTTCCTCATAAATATTGATGTCCAAGAAGACAGGCTGTCAACTGAGGATCTTCATCTCACTTGATCCTTTCTTATGCTGCCAGTTTTACATCTTGCTATCCCTCCATGTTTGGCTTAGGAATCCCCATATATTCACTATTGCTGAATCCTCTTGGAAATTTTCACTTCCAGATGGGAGGGCTCTTGAGTCGCTAAAGCAGTCATATCTTTCACTCTGTGGTGAGTAGACTGTGATGTGTTTCAGCTGTAGCAAATGAACATACTTCTGGTAACACTTCACTCAGAAATATCAAGCTTCTATCTGAGACACCCAATGTATTCTTCCTGGCATTAATTTAAGTAACTCTTACAGTGTTCTTAATAGGTAGGTAGCATCCATACCCATTGCAGAGATGAAGAAAGCAAGGCACCAAATGGTTAAGTATTTACTATAAAGCCAGGCATGGAGATCTTGACCCCTGACTCCATGTTTTAACTATTTTAGCTATTTTCCTCCCATTCAGCATGACAGGGATGAGCTGCACTGAATTCCACATTACTTATGCAGAAAACTCTGGGGCAGAGAGTCTCAAAAGTGTTGGAGGCCCAGGGAGTAAAAATAATGCCAAAATGGTTGTTTCTGTGCCTGCATCAACAGGAGAGGGAGTTAACTTCATCAACATGGTTCTAGATCCTTTTTTCTTTCATGGTTAGAGGTATGGTTAGCAGAATCCCTGTGTACTTTGAGGGCTTTGAACATAAAGCCCCATAAAAACCTTTGACGTTAGGTAGATTTTTCCCCATCTCAGTGCATATCTCCATCATTTGTTTGGATTGTTCCAGAGAATATTTGGACTTTGTGGTGCTACTGGAGATTGTTTTTTTTACCATACACTTGTGTGCAAACTGAAAACATGCAAGTCTCACAAATTACCCACAACAACTGGACCACTGGAACAGTGCACCCTTTCATTTTTAAGCAAGTGAGCTGAGAAGCTACCCTTCCTAGTTGTGCAACCTGGAACTGTGGGTTCTAGCAATTCTATGTTTCATGGTTTTAGTGTTTTCAGATCTATTTAGTGTTTTCCAGTTCATTCCTTTGATCCGTGAGCTCCATTCCCTTGTTAAATTTTGCCTTCTTTTCAGTGCTGGTATAGGAAGAACTGGATGTTTTATTGCAACTTCTATTGGTTGTCAGCAATTGAAGGAAGAAGGAGTTGTTGATGCATTGAGCATTGTCTGCCAGCTACGAGTGGATCGGTGAGTTCCAGAAGAACCATAAATGGGTCAATGATTCTGAAAATCAGTCAATAATTCTGAAATTATGCTGGAATCATTGCTGAAATGATTCAGTGATGATTCTGAAAAGCTTTCCACAGTTGAATGTTTTACATGACATAGCAGCCATCACTTTTGCTGACTTGTGTGACAACATTAGCTGAGTATTCAAGGTAACATCTGTTTTTAGACACTGAATAATGAACATTGTTTTCTGTGTGAAACTGTGTGAAGCTCCCCCTGAATGAAATTGTCCGGAAATGGCAACCCTGCGGTTGCTGGGCATTTGGCAGTCCTCTTTTCCTCTCCTGGAGCTTTCTGCTGTCTGCAGCATCCCACTAGGACACAAGAGACATGGGGCAATCTGGAGGCAAGGGATTGTCTTTGAGCCTGGATTGACAGGGACATCCAGGCTCACTCAGTGTGTAGCTTCTTTATGCAGCAGAGAGAGCCAGATCTGATGCTGCTGCTGTTCCCTCAGCTGTGCTGGGGGTGGTTTTGAATTGGGTTGGCAAACGCACGCAGCTTAAGAAAATAGCCAGGCATTTGTTGCAGAATTTTCTTAAGTCAGATCAATTCCCTGATTGAATTCACAGCTTGGGAGCAGGAACAGTGTAAGCCAGCATTGTTGCAGAGTGCTTTGTTTTGTGGAACTGTGGCTGAAGAGAGATTTGTGTTGGAAAGGAAGATGTGGGTATTGTGCACAATGGGAGCTGTTGATCTGATTGTACTTTTCTTTCTTATTCTGCTCGGGGAAATGGGATTTTGTATAAAGTAAATAAGCAGGGTTGCACCAAGAATAGAGAAGTCTTGTTCCTCTTCTGCTGTAGGTACCAGGTTGTATAATCTCCTCACAAGTATTTTAGCTGCTTCTGACATGCATTTCTGCTTTAAATGGAAGCAACCCATAAGGGTGCAAATGCTGATAAAGAGTTTAGGTCAAAGGGATGATACAGGATTTTTGTGTTCTGAAACTCTCTGAAAGATATTAGAGCCACAAATTGCAGGACCAGAATTCATATAGTTGACCATGTCTATGGATCACCCCCTCTGCCTTCCTTTCCCATGCGCCTTCATCCTACTAGAGATTGTAATGTGATACTTACAGGGCAACACCAGCCACTTGGAGCGTAAAATTCCCCAAGGGGAGTTACTGACCTAAAATCTCTGCTACACGAAAAGATGGGAGAGCTGAGGGAAAAATGCTTACTCTGTTTTAAACTATCAGTTCCAAATTTCCAGCACTCCATTCCGATTATCTGTTCATCTTATTGAAAAAGGTTTGTAGTGTTCTCCCCCACTTAAGTATTTCTGTTATAAGGTGACCTTTTTCATATTGCTTTTACACTCCATTTTAGAGAAGTGGAAGCAAACTCTGGTCTCAGCTAAGTCATTTTTCATGTCATTATTTCAGCCATAGAAAAAATAATCTAGATTTTCAGCATTATAACAGACAACACTATTTTGTTTTGTGTATCTGACCAATGAATTTTCTTATAGCTATTGGTATCCTAGATAAACTTGAAAGATAATGGAAATCTGACCCAAACAAAAGAAAAAGAGGTTTTGGTTACTGAGTTTTGCTCAGAAAAATGTCTTTAAAAATTAAAAGACACGTATATACTTTTTGTCTCAGGCAATGCCTGAGAGTTATACAATCTGAAACTCATTCATAACAGCAATCTCAGTGGCACAAAGCCTGTTATAAAAATCATTAAGTTTTGTAATTTGTGTGTTTCTGGGAGGTTTTTAAGTTTCATATTATATAAATTGGCCATATTGCATAATGGATCTCACTCACCTGGCAGTTATAACAAGGGTTTCTAGAGCAGAGCTTAGCAGCCTCTCAGACTACAGCAGCAACTGCCATCCCAACCAGACGTTATGAACAGAGTTCATAAAGTGGTTAAGTATCACTCTTACATGGACAAAGCTTGATGAGACCAGCTTCCACTGATGACCCAGTGCTGATGTGGCGTTACTGGCAGGTGGTGTGTGAGATTGGGTCATTACACATGGCATGAGCTGGCAAAATGAACTTAGTGTCCCACTAGACTTGGTTGCAATTGGCCAACATTAGCAATGGGGCACAACCAGCAGCAGCGCAGGAGCAGTGATGAAGCTGTCTTCTTCACGACACTGGCCAGTAGCTGAGCTCCGATTTATTCTTTGTGCATCACATTGCCCTTACAAAACAGAAAAAAGAGAGTTCAGAAGAAAAGGATGGTTTTATCTGGCTACCTAAGAGACAGAAACCTGCCTAGGTAGTACACTGAATACACTCCTGGTACCTCATCTCCACTAGCTTCCAGGCCAGGCTTGCTCATGATCAGGGCCATCCAAACACCTGCTGATGGAATAAACACATTTGATGGTATCCACTTGTGTGTGAACTTTTTGTCACATGTGTCCATGGCCACATTTCTACTAAAGTGAATTAAGTAATAGGAGAAAATAGCTGCACTTCAGGGACTCACAGTGATGCTGTAGTGATTTACCAAAACATTCCCATTGCCCAACATACTCAGTGAGAACCAAACAAGGATCCAGACAAACTGGAGATGGTGGCAAAAAGTTATGCTGAAAAAGAAGCTTAATTAAGTTTTACGTAACCCCTCTGGAAACAGTATAAATCAGGGCTCTAACAGGGAATAAGACAGAAGAGAGTAGCTCCTAGGCAGGGTATGTACAGGTGCCACTTTCTTCTTAGCTGATTAGGGCAAGTTAAGGGGTGAATGTACCTGGCAGTAATTGTGTGTGCTGAGCCAACATGAGGCAATGAACCATCCACTCAAAATCTTGGCCCAGGATGGAGATACAGCCATGCTATATGTGGATTCATAGAAAGACAGACCCACAGGTCTGCTCAGCTTAGCTTTTTTCCCAGATCATTTTTTAAGTTTTGCAGCAGAAACAGGAAACGTTTGATGTGAGGCATCTTCAAGACTGACTGTGATGTCGAGAAACTTTGCACATTCTTAACCTCAAAGGCACATTCTTGGAATGACGTCCAGTAAGTTTGCTCTTGGCTCCTCAGACAGGATGAAAAGAGTTTCCAGTGTGCGTCAATTCATTGTTTAAGTGTTTTGACTAATCACCACAGGTTAAAAAAAAAATATATCCCAAACCCTGCACCACATTCATTCTGGAGCAGACTGCATCCAGCTGCACTAGCAGCAAGCCAGAGGGCAGGGTAAAGAACTCTTTCCTCCCCTGTGGCTACCAAGGCAGAGCTGGTCATGGTCCTCAAGCCCTCAGGATACCAGGGGCTGTTTCTTCCCAGCACCACCCCAGAGAGTCTCAAAGAAGAAAAGAGCCCAGCAGCTCACAGAGGAGCTGGCAGTGTGTGCTGGCAGAGGGCGAAGGCTGCACACACGGAGGTGCCGTAGCTGTGGGTACATCCCTTCTAGGCACTAGAGACATGGGAGAGGAAACCTACCTACCTCCTTGAGCAGATTTCCTCCTGAAACACTCTACCACACAGCTTTCTGCACAAACTGATGTCTTAGGGTCACAGATAATTCCTAGCTATTAAATGTAAGCCTTGCACAACGACAAAGGGGAGAAGGACTTGGGGATACTGATAGATGAAAAATTGGACATCAGCAGCAATGTGCACTTGCAGCCCAGAAAGCCAATTGCATCCTGGGTGGCATAAGCAGAATAGTGACCAGGAAGTTGAGGAACATGATTCTTCACCTCTTCTCCACCCTTGTGAGACCCCATCTGGAGCACTGCATTCATCTTTGGGATCCTCAGCACACAAAAGACATGGACCTGGTGGAATAAGTCCAGAGAAGGGGCACAAAAATGATCAGAGAGCTGTAACATGCCTACTGTGAAGGAAGTCTGCAGCAGCTGGGGTTGTTCTGGAGAAGAAAAGGCTCCAGGGACACCTTTTTGCAGCCTTTCAATATATATATAGAGAGAGGGCTTATAAGAAAGGTATAGAAAGCATTTTTGCCAGTAGTGATAGGACAAGGGGTAATGGTTTTAAACTAAAAGGGGGTAGATTTAGGTTAGATATTAGGAAGAAGTTCTTTCTTTACTGTGAGGGTGGTGAGGCACTGGCATAGGTTGCCCAGAGAAGCTGTGGCTGCTCCATCCCTGGCAGCGTTCAAGGCCAGGTTGGATGGGGCTTTGAGCAACCTGGTCTAGTGGAAGGTGTCCCTTGCCCATGGCAGGAGGGCTGGAACAAGATGATCTTTAAGGCCTTTTCCAACCCAAACCAGTCTGTGATTCTATGGTTCTATGAATCCTGTGTATAATAGCACTGACAAGGCCAAGTTGTCAGATGTCCTGAAGCTGACAGGGAGGTGCATTGGTTTGCCCATATAGGATTCAGAAGCACCATGACATCTTGGTCATGTTCACATAGGGCACATACAGTAGCACTGGGCTCAGCCCCAGCCAGTATTACACATACCTTCCTGGGGATTTTGTATGTTACTTCAACACCAAAGAGGAGGGAGCAAGGATCACCCCCACAAACAGCCTAGTGCAGCCAAACTTGTCTTAACCTGCCCTTCCTGCCAAGTCTTTCTCCCTGGATGTGTTCCCTTCCTCTATCCCTTCCACACAGCAGATCTAACCTGGGAAATGTACTCCCTTAGAGAACATCTTGGGGGAAAATTGATGGGGGAGACAGGAAGAGAAGCTGGCTAGGAAGGGGCTGTGTGGGCAAGGCAGGACGCAGTAGTGAGAAGGAAGGAAGGAGGCTAGGCAATAGAGAGGACCAGAGCAAAGTCGTCTCATCACCTTTAGACTCTCACTGGATATCCAGGCAGGGAACAGGAACAGAGGAGAGCAGCTGAAGAGAGCAGGCAGCCGAGAATTATGAATTTGTGGATGTCCTTGTTGGCAAAGCTAAGAGGCTGCTGCGTTTTGCACTGGATGGGACCATTTAAGGGTCTGTAATTTAATTCCTAGGGCTAGCATATCACAATAGACATGCAACTCACTAAAAGGTGTTCTACAGTTGCCTGAGCTCGCTGGAGAAGCACACGCAGCTGGTCATTTGCTTAAAGAAGTAGGTATTATTTTAAATATGTTTTTCCTGACATGGCCCTTTAACCATCCAGTACCACTGAGGAAAATAAAAGTACCTTGTGGCTATAGGTAACATTCTCTAATACTAAAGCACAATACTTGTTGAGGCATTTTTACCATTTTTGTATAGCTATGTATATCAGTAGACTATTTTGTTGCCAGCGTGTCTAAAGGAATCACATGAGGGTTTGTCAGACCTTCTCCTTTAAGATACCTGGCTTCGACATTGCTCTGGATCTAAATCCCTCCCAAACTTAATTGTTTCATTGAAGATCTAGCCTCAGTCTTCACCGGCAAATGCTCTGACCACACCACCCAAGTCTTGGAAGGCAGACGCAGGGGCAGTGAGAATGAAGACCCTGGGCCCACTGTAGGAGAGGATCTGGTTCAAGACCATCTTAGGAACCTGAACGTATACAACTCCATGGGACCAGATGAAATCCATCCACGGGTCCTGAAGGAGCTGGCAAATGAAGTTGCTAAGCCACTGTCCATCATATTTGAAAAATCATGGCAGTCAGGTGAAGTTCCAAAAGACTGGAAAAAGGGAAATATAACCCCCATTTTCAAGAAGGGGAAAATGGATGAGCCGGGGAACTACAGACCAGTCAGTCTCAAAATCTTGGAGCGGATTCTACTGGAAGGCATGTTAAGGTACATGAAAACCAACAAGGTGCTTGGTGACAGCCAGCATGGCTTCACTAAGGGGAAATCCTGCCAGACCAATCTGGTGGCCTTCTATGAAGGGGCTATGGAACTGATGGACAGGGGTAGAGCAGTTGATGTCATCTACCTGGACCTGTGCAAAGCCTTTGACACTGTCCCACATGACATCCTTGTCTCTAAGTTGGAGAGACATCAATTTGATAGGTGGACCACTCGGTGGATAAAGAACTGGCTGGATGGCCGCACACAAAGAGTTGTGGTCAATGGCTCAATGTCCAGCTGGAGACCAGTAATGAGTGGTGTCCCTCAGCGACTGGTGGTGGGACCGGTCTTGTTCAACATCTTTGTGGGTGACATGGACAGTGGGATTGAGTGCGCCCTCAGCAAGTTTGCCGATGACACCAAGCTGTGTGGTTCGCTTGATATGTTGGAGGGAAGGAATGCCATCCAGAGGGACCTTGACACGCTTGTGAGGTGGGCTGATGCCAACCTGATGAAGTTTAACCATGCCAAGTGCAAGGTCCTACAGCTGGGTCAGAGCAATCCCATGCACAGCTCCAGGTTGGGCAGGGAAGAGATTCAGAGCAGCCCTGCGGAGAAGGACTTGGGGGTGTTGGTCGATGAGAAAATGAACATGAGCTGGCTTCAATGTGTGTTCACAGCCCAGAAAGCCAACCGTATCCTGGGCTGCATCAAAAGGAGTGTGACCAGCAGGTCAAAGGAGGTGATCCTGCCCTTCTACTCTGCTTTTGTGAGACCTCACTTGGAGTATTGTGTGCAGTTCTGGTGTCCTCAACATAAAAAGGACATGGAACTGTTGGAACAAGTCCAAAGGAAGGCCACGAGGACGATCAGGGGACTGGAGCACCTCCCGTATGAAGATGGGCTGAGAAAGTTGGGGCTGTTCAGCCTGGAGAAGAGAAGGCTGCATGAAGACCTCATAGCAGCCTTCTAATATCTGAAGGGGGCCTATAGGGATGCTGGGGAGGGACTCTTCATTAGGGACTGTAGTGATAGGACAAGGGGTAATGGGTTCAAACTTAAACAGGGGAGGTTTAGATTGGATATGATCTTTACTTTATGATCTAAGAAATTCTTTACTGTGAGGGTGGTGAGGCCCTGGAATGGGTTGTCCAGGGAAGCTGTGAATGCTCCATCGCTGGCGTTGTTCAAGGCTGGGTTGGACATAGCCTTGGATGGCATGGTTTAGTGTGAGGTGTCCCTGCCCATGGTAGGGGGGTTGGAACTAGATGATCTTAAGGTCCTTTCCAAGCCTATCTAGTCTATGATTCTATGAAGCCAAATACAATGCACAATTAATGTCTTCCTTCCCACTAAGGTCATTTAGTCCTTCATCCTCCTGAAGGTAAGTAGCTGTTCCAGGGTACATGGAGGATGAACTGGGGGCTTGGTTCTAGAAGCAGAGTAGGTAGCTTTGAATACCCTGGCAGATGAGATAATAGAAGTGAAATTAAGTGGACTTGAGGCTTTGCCATGAGAAGTGAGACCTGGGAGACCTAAGGACTGTCAGAAAGAGTCTGAGTTTAATTTCAGAGCTCAGTGGTGTCACTCTTATAAAATACCACACCTGCCTCCTGGAGGACATCATCCCCTTCCCACCACCCTGCAAATGGCACCAGAGACGTGGGAAGTTGTGAATGCTTCATCCCTGGCGGCCTTCAAGGTGGGGTTGGACATAGCCTTGGATGGCATGGTTTAGTGGGAGGTGTCCCTGCCCATGGCAGGGAGGTTGGAACTAGGTGATCTTAAGGTCCTTTCCAACCCTAACTATTCTATGATTCTATGATTCTATGACTTGATCCTTATACTTCAACCTGAAAAAGGGATTGTTATCAGTTGAATATATTAAATGTAGGCATCTAATCCAAGCTGACTAACTAGTCCTTTTTATGGTCAAGTTAGACTCTTTCGTATTGTTGGTGCTGAAATGAGTCATTGCAGTAAAATTTCTTAGGCGGCTGCTATTCAGACAGGATGCATTGTAGGTGTTAGAAAGAGGACAGGAAGAGCTGTTCTGTGCACAGGCGATCTGAGGGTCACCAAAGGTTACATTTTTAGTGAAGGACAAAAAATGAAAGGCCACATTCTGACTACTCCCTTGCTCCATCAGTAGTACTCCTGGGTCCATGTATCTGGCCTGCCTTGCCCAAGCGACTGAGCAGTATTCTCTTAGAATGTGTTGGATTTTAAATGTAGGTTTTAACAGTGTAGATGCCAGATGTTTTCCTCTCCACTTCTTACCCTGACGGTGTCGGGAATGGTGGTTCATGCTGGGCATGTACTGGATAGCATAATATATGAAGAAAGTACTTCTGCTCAGGCATATCTCCCACTTACTCAAGCAAACCTTAAGTAAAGCATTGAGAAAAGGTCTCGTATTATTTGGCGGTCAAGGAGGTGGCAGGAGCTGCAGATTGTCGCATTCTTAAGATTTAGTTCCGATGTGTTTCCTTTTCAGGGGCGGAATGGTGCAGACCAGTGAACAGTATGAATTTGTGCACCATGCGCTGAGTCTGTATGAAAGCAGACTTTCTGCAGAAGCTGTCCAGTGAAGCCAAGGAGTGTAAAAACAAATGTCAGTCTCTTGAGGTAATTTGTTTAATTACCTACCAGCAGCTTCTTCAAGGAGTTTACTGAAGTGGGAAGAGTGGCTTTGAGGCCAACTTCTGAAAAGATTGTAGACGGTTTGGCAAAACTATAGAGATTTGTGGACCCTTACTACATATGAATGTATTGTGAGCTTCCCAAAAATGATTTATAAAGAGGGTACTGTGCTGAAAGAAGGTACTGTACTACACATGGATTTTGCGTATATATCTAAAGGTGGGTTTAATTCTGTAATACTGATATCTGCCATATGGAATGTATGTGTGTGCTACTGCTGCAGTTGGATGGACATTGGAACTTCTACAGAAGAAATGTTTATCAAGTGTATAAATGCTTTAACGTTTGCAAACTGTCTTGTGAATGGACTGTTAACTGTACTGTTAAGTGCTATTACTGATTATGTGGTGAGCTTGTTTCTTGGCCACATAATATTCTTGCTGCTAAAATTGCAAGTGTTCAATTATGGATTAAAAAAAAAAAAAAAGAAGATGACATAAAAAATGAGAAGTCTTGGTTTTGGAAATACTCAAAAATGGCTCATATTTTATATGGAAATACGTGTTCTTCATACTATTAACTAATAAATGTGTATTTACTGTAGGTCTTTCAGAGCAGTTGCAGAGCACAATGTCTGTTATTCAGTGTGTACGTATTTACCCTATGCTGTTGATTGTCTCAGAGCATTCTTATGCTAGACCCAAATCGAGTGTATTTGTAAATTGTGTAAGTCATTTTACTTTTAAAGGAAAACTTTGTAGCATATATTAAATGGTAAGGATTTTAAATATTTGTCTGTCTTTTATTAATACAGAATTTTTTGCTTATGTTGTTTATCTGCTCTGTCTCTTTCAGTAAGAGATAGATGCCTTTGGTGATATAGACTGTTCCGCAACAGGTTATACAAGACAGAAAATGCTGCGATGACTGTTTCCTTTACTGTTCAGCAAGAGTTTGTTTTTAAGAGAAATGCAAAGCTGGCATTATGACTTACAGCACTGGGAGGTCTGTTTACAGGGTATAATGAGTTTTTAATGCAGTGATGTTGACTTTGCTTCATACTGCTAATAAATTGCACTTGATATAAAATATTTACTGAAGTGTCTATTCTTAACCTAGAGCAGGTAATGCACCACACACTCTTGTACTCCCGTAAACAGGCACAGCCCAGTACAGTTTGGTCAGCCTCCACCATGGCTTCAGACCACTAGAGAACCAATCCAGAGGACGCAGGCAATCTCCCACTGACATGGAGCAAGGTGGATCAACTGATGGGAAGGCAAAACCAGCATCACTTGATCCCTTGGAGAGAATTTGTGTAAGACCTGGCGCAGACCTCAGAGGTTTGCCTCCTCCTCTTCCTCTTCAGTCTCCCTCCCCCATCCACTTGGCTTTTAGAGCATGTGGAGTTAGGAGCATTGATATCAAGATTTTTCTTGGTTATATATAATGTTTGTTTATTCTCTGCATAATACAGGATATGCTCGTTCAGCACCATCCAGATCACCTGCAGACTTTTAATATTTCACAGGCAACAAATCACATGAAAGTATAATCCCTTCGCTTTTATTCTAAAGAGATACAATATCACCTATTAGTTCCCCAGGTGTTTGAAAACCTCTCTCTCTTGCTTGTATTTTTCCAAAATAAAGCAACTAGTAAACTCTGAAGAATCATATGAAAGGACAAAGTGGTGTAAAACTCCCCAAAACAATTGAATAGAAGGAAGTGCTCGTCACTGACTTTTTCCCCCTGTGAAGGCACATTTCCTTCCTAGCCTTCGCTTCACTTATCTGAGGTGGGTTTTTTTAAGAGAAGCATGGGGAGTTGCTAGAGGGAAAATGGATTCTTTATTTCACGTCCTGGTTTCTACCTGCCTTGCCTTGACATTCTCAGGTAAGTGTCTCTCCGCGCTTCCCCTCCACTGTGTTGCTCATTCTGCCTCTGAGCAGAGCCCTGCAGCGCAGCTGGTGACTTACAAAACCTGAGTCATTTCTTTGCGGGGGTTCATAGAGGAGGAATGGGGGGCAGGGCCAACATAGCCCATTCTGTTTAGATCGCTTTTCAAAGGAAAATAAACTGTCCCCTTCTATGCTAGAGATACCTCTTTTCATTTTTAAGAAGACCTCCTGCTAGACAATCCAGGAGCTGAGCTTTTTGAAGGGGAGATTCCTATTTTTTGTTCCTACTCTGTGAAACTTCCAGAGCCAGGAGTTTTCTCTGGTGCTTACTTAGAAAATCCCCAGTCTGTAAAAACAGGGGGATGACAAACCTCAACCTAGGGAAATAAATACACTTGTCAGGTTTAGCACTTTGTCACTAATGATCATAGAATCATAGAATCATAAAATAGTAAGGGTTGGAAAGGACCTCAAGATCATCGAGTTCCAACCCCCCTGCCATAGGCAGGGACAGATGCTGGAAATGTTTGAGTAACTAAAATGAAAAAAAGAGAAACCTAAACAAGATGTGGCAGGGAGGCTGCCTTTGAAATAACCAGTTCCGTGTTCTGTAATAAGTATGAATTTGTTGTTGTAACTTCGGGGTTTTTTTGATGAACGCATTGCAGTTCTCTTTATTTGAATGTTCGGTGTTGATCTTTCATTGTGGAGGCACAAAGAGCTGAGCTAATGTGAATTAGAGTGGTCACAAAACTAACAGCTAGAGATGTTGGAGTAAATCCAGTGAAATAGATGTACTTCCTATCAGTAAAGAGCCTCCATTATGGCACAAGCACTGAGAGGCACATAGGTTTGGGAATGTCCTCTTATGTTTTCTTTGGAAATACTATGAGTTTTACTAAAACAATTTCCAGGCAGTAAATTATATTGTAAAAAGGCTGTGCCCTGAGACTGGAAAAGAAAGAAAACTGAGAGCTCATGTAGATGTCTCTATACTTTCCAGCAGGGGAAGTGGGTGTTTAGAATTGGTATTTAAAGTCAGTAGTTCTTGATTTTTTTCTACATCCAGTTTAGTTTTTTCTTAATTTTTATATGTAATGAAGGTTGAGGTGACCTTTGCCACAATAGTTGCTTTATGCATTCTCATTCTTTACAGTACCAACACTTGCATGGTGTGGATTGTGTGTCTGGGGTTTATTTTAAATAGGTTCAACATATGGAAAGTTCATGAAAAGTTCAGCACATAGGAAGTAGGAGGATTTATTTGCTGATGCTTTTTAAATCATCAAGAATTTGCTTTTTGTTAAATAACCATATGTAATCTATTGTGTTTTTCTGGAATTTTCCTCTTCCAGAGGGGTTTCTGATTATCCATGTCCAGAAACAACAGTGTCTTTCAGAAAATAGAGGAGTCATTATGGAAAAGTGCAATATGACCAACCTCAACCAGGAATGGCAGTGGACAGCAGATGACAAGCTCCTCCATGTGAAATCTGCCCAGTGCCTGAGCATCTCTACCCGCTTTGCCCTTTCATCTCGCAGCATCATTGTTGATTGTCTCGAGGCAGTCAGGTGGACTTGCCATGAGGAGGACGGGCTCCTTACTGTGGCCAACAGCTCTCTCTTTCTCACAAAGCAAGGCCAGAAGGTAATGGCCAAGCAGAGTAAGAAATACCTTCACAGATGGAGGCAGCTAGAAGCCAGAGAGACGGGAAAGCCTGTGTATGTAAATCTGTGCTCAAAGCAAGGTGAGCTACTCCTTCAAGAAAGTATCCTGGGAGTTTTGCTAACAAAAATGTATCTTGTATGCTAACTCAAATGTTTAAAATTGTGAATATAATTTTTCTTATGTGAAAAGAGTTTAGAGAACCATAAAAAGAACAGCTGAGTGCTGACTTTCTCACAACTGGTGGGGTTTTTAAGCCATTTTATATTTTCAGGAGTTCTCTCCTTTTCTCTAGTCCCAATCTTTGGATGAAAGTGCTTATGAGCTGAAGTGCAAAATGAGCTGAGTTTGCACATAGCAAACTCAGCTCATTTTGTGTCATTTCCTTTTCCACTTTTAAACAGAATTGTGGGTACTACTTCCTCATACTTTTAAAAAATATGTATAAAAGTCCTTCTCTTCCCGATTAATTTTACCATATGAGTACAGATTCAATCTGCCAAGAGCAAGAAGACATCTGAAAATCAAGCGCATGCACAAAGGTTATTTCTCTGATTAACCCAAATGTGTGATTAGCGCACATTGAAGGTCCCTTCTAACCCAAACTATTTTATGCTTCTATGATTTTATGACTTCCATGTTCACATATTTAGTGTCATTCTGCCTTAGAATCATAATATATGTGAGAACACTCAAAATCCTGAAAATAATAACCTGAACCAAAAATCTCAGACATTCTTGCAATAGCCCTTTGAGGTTCATGGGTCTGTGCATGTTCTAACAGATGTGTTGATATACCAATGTGGTTATATGTTTCCATATGCATAGCAAAAGGGAAGGTAGAATGGTTTGAATACTGCTTAATAACACTTTTCTTGATGTCGTCTTGTCAATCCTTCCTGACAATCCTGTTGACATTTTTTTTGTGCAGTATTAAGCAGCTCTTCATGGTAAAAAATAAGAACAACCTGCAGAGTTAAGCTTTTTATTGGGCCACGCACATTTTATTCTTACCTTTACAGGATTAAGAAAAAATGTTTTATGACCCAATACTTTTGCATATGGCCAAGTTTTCAGAGCTTTTAAAAGAAACCCTTGTTCTTTCTAACCTCCCATTCATTGTAAGGCAGGGTACCATTTTATCAGCAAATGTGTACTTGCAGAACTCCACTCGCAGCAGCAGGACTACCCACCTGAGTGGAGGTCTGAAAGGACAGCTTGTAGAATCAGGGAATGGAAAATGACCAAGATGCCATTCCAGCTGACCTGTATATTTTAGAGATTTAAAAGGCAAAACCATTTGAAATCCTGTGTATAGGGTGAGTATGAGTTGCTTAGTCAATGCACTATAAAAAGCTAAGATGAACTGTGCAGGTAGTGTTATTTTCTCTAGGTTGCTGGATTAAGTGTGGCCTAGCAGAGTTAAAGTAACCTTACATCCTTCTTTTGATCATCCTCAGAGAAGAAACAATTTAAGACCAATGAGAACTGAGGAAGATAATTGTCATGGGGTATTAAAGTACCTTCTCATTTATTTACTGCATTCAGTCCTTTAATGAACTTACCTTAGTTTTCATGAAATTCTCTCCGTAGACAGGCCTGTAAATCCACTTTAAGATCCTCACTGTGTCAATTATCTCCTTTTTGACAGCTCTGGGAAGCACTGTTGAGAAATCAACAGTAGATTATGATCCTATCTAAGAATTCCGGGTATATAGGAAACTAATGAAGAGTTGAAGTAGTGCAAAGAAATTAACTTTTCAAATAATAATAATAATGAGTACTAGAAGAACAAAATCTAATGCCCACAGTGCTGGTCTTGACACCTATAACCATGTCAAAATTTTCAATGTTGAATGTGTAAAATTAGTTTTTCAAGAACATCGCCTACTTTCGGTGGAAGCAGCAGTGAATCAGCCTAAAATAACATATTCAGTCTATATTTAGCTTAGATAGTAAAAATTGAGCAAAGTCTTTGGAGCTGAAATGGCTGTAAGTTTTTCTACTTTTAAATATGACTGTATTTTTTTTTTTATAGTTTACCCTTTGTTTTCATAGTGCTCATAAAAATAGTTCTATTTTGGCAAAGGAGTACCTCACTGAATTGCATCTCAAACATCTTATCAGCCCAGATACCATACAAGCTCCAAACCCAACAACTGCAACTACCTTATATTATGGACTTAACTCAAATGCTAAGCTTGATTTTTCTGATCCCGGGGAAAGTCTGAGCTTGTATTTAGATTTCAAATCGGCCATCTGAGATGTGCTTGGATACACATTTTTTTGCTACAATCCTGACCTACATGACTTTCTGTGGAAAGCAGGATAAGTTTAAATATCTCATCTCTGTTCAGCCAAAGGTCACTTTAACAGCAGACAGTCCTTCTCGCACAAACCCATGGTTGAACCTGGCCTCTGGCTGAAACAACGGGCATGGAGAAGGGCCATGAGGTATCAATCTCCCTTGAAATGGCAAGACTTCCGTTCTCATTAAATTCATGAGTAGATTCTGGGCAGAGAGACAAATACTGTCTGTCGTGCTAAGGCCTTCTTTCCACTGGCCAGCTGTTGAGGTCAGAGCTTCTCCAAGACCAGTATCCAGGAGAAGGAACAGGAATGGAAACAAGGAGGGGGAAAATATGGTGGAGGTGAAGGGGTAGAAGTCAGGATGACTAAAAAGAACAAAAACTTTTGCATGTAAATAACAATTATGGAACAAACCCTGTTTTCTCTTTTATGTCTGGAAAGCACCCAGAGCACCACACTAATGCCTATGTCACTGCTGAGTTGTAAGCAATTCTCACAAGATTGCTTTGTTCTGGGTAGGATAGTTTTAATAAAATATCCAGTTAGCAGAGGCAGTGCTATGTAGCACCTCAGGTATTATCAACAAACCTCGAAACCACTGCAGACCGAAAATTATTCACTAAGGGGAGAATGACTTCAAAGAGGGAGACACAAGTCCAAGCTTTATGCTGCAGTTGTTCATTGAGACCTAGATTCTGTCACACAGCCTGTAGAGCACTCTGGATGCAGAAGATGACATCAACTGTTTTGTAATATGATGCTCTGCAGTGCACTTCTCTTCTACCATTTCATCCATAGCAGAGACATCTCCTGAAGGAATTGTAGCTGCAAAACTGTAGAACAGTGGATATCAAGACAAAGCCCTGTTAAAAAGAATGGCTGATTTTGTGGAAAAGAATGATTTTATTACTTACTGTTATGTGCCAAGTACTTAAGAACCATAGTGGGATCTACAAAGATATAAAACAAGTTGGACAAGGAATTCGAGTAATACAGCATCATTTAATCTCTTGTTTTGTTTGCAGTCTAAACTAGACAAAATAACAGATACTATGTATGAGCCAAAGCCTGATGTGCCATCTGATGTTCAAACTGTTACCTCCAGAATCCCTCCTCCTTTTCTACCCCAGCTTCTGGCCCTGTATCTTGTCTTTCACATGGGCCTCTCTCTTCCCCTTGTCCCATTTTTAGTTTGCCTGCCTGGACTTATTGAGTTCACATCCCACTGCTGATCCTTCAGCAGATGGAGGGTAGAAAAGACCAGAGCAGTGCATGCTGCGAACCACTGGAGCAGCAGTACTGACTGCAGAACATGGTAAGGGAAGATACATATGTCTTCTTGGCGCTCTTGGGAAAGTGGAAAAGCATCAAAGAAAGGTGGCAGAAGCACAGAAAAGGCAGCAACTCTTGCCCATTTTTGTGGTCATGTTAATATTTCTGAGCTTTGATTTTCCCACACCTTTGGTATTTGTGGTGACCACTACAATCCATCCACAGGTTCATAACAGATTGGATTTTTGTGTGTGTAACCTTTACAAATTTGGCCAGGATAAATTAGAGCAGTAAGAATCAATAATTTCATTCCACCTTTGAGTTGACCCAAAACTTTTTTTCTAAAAAAGCCTTCACTCAAACCCATTTTTATTTTCCTGAATTACGATTTTACAGGATTTTATAAGTGAAAGAGTTTGCTAACATCTATGTGAACCTATGAAATACCAAAAATCACTTATCTTCTTTCTTTGGTCAAAGCAATTACATAGCTGACCACTTTTGCTCAGCTTCACCTGGAAAAAGAAAGGCACCAATGTCAGATGCTTGGACATAATTACAAGACCTTGTACCGAACCCAATGGCATGCTGACAGAAGCTCAATGGTAAATGTGGTTTTACATTTCGTAAAAAGAAATGGGGAAGAAAATCTACAGTGTAGCCTAGGACTTTGCTTTTTGTAAATTTTCCAAGTTTCAATGAGCCACAACACAGAAAGTGTTGAACAAAATCAGCTCGGATACTTTCACATGGAAAAAATGGAATGATATGAACAGCTTCCCAGACCAACCAGGAGGATAGCAAGTCCTGCTTTACTATTTCATCTTCTGCTGAGTGTGAACAAAGATGCCAGTTCCAGACAACTGTACTTACTGATAATTTTCATTATTACATTTTCTGCTTTTATTGTGTATGGATCTCTATATAGTAGCTAGAGTGGATTTCAGCTTCTAGATGTCTAAATGTAGGTGTCTGAAGGAAGGTCTTATTTCAGTTGTCTTAACATAGGTGCTTTTTGTCATTTGAAATTCCCCAAGATACCCTACCTGACATCTGACTGCCCATTCAGAAAGACATAGGTCTCCAAGAGGTGCTATGAGAGCTCTGAGCAGATGTCTCAGTTTTCATGGGGGACTTCAACCACCCTGATATCTGTTGGAGGGATGGTACGGCCCAGCACAAGCAGTCCAGGAAGTTCCTCAATTGTGTGGAAGACAACTTCCTTCTGCAAGTAATAGAGGAGCCAGCCAGGAGAGGTGCCATGCTTGACCTCGT
The DNA here is from genome assembly GCA_039720435.1 of Amazona ochrocephala. Taxonomy (NCBI): domain Eukaryota; kingdom Metazoa; phylum Chordata; class Aves; order Psittaciformes; family Psittacidae; genus Amazona; species Amazona ochrocephala. The sequence goes on along the minus strand of CM077880.1, from coordinate 40,859,640 downwards.
GCTCTCCAACAGGGAAGGGTTGGTTGGAAATGTGATGCTCCAGGACAGCCTTGGTTGCAGTGATCATGAGGTGGTCAAGTTCAAGATCCTCAGGACAGTGAGAAGAGTGTGCAGCAAGCTCACTGCCCTGGACTTCAAGAGAGCAGATTTTGGCCTCTTCAGGAACCTGCTCAGTAAGGTTCCATGGGATACAGCCCTAGAGGGCAGGGGGGCCCAAGACTGTTGGTTGATATTCAAGGATCACCTGCAGCAAGCTCAGGAGCGATACATCCCTACTAGAAGGAAGTGCAGCAGGGGGGCCAGGAGATCTCCTTGGATGGATAAGGAGCTGCTGAGCAAAATTTGAAGGAAAAAAGAGGCTTATAAAAGAGGTGGATAAAGAGCTGGCTGGATGGCTGCATGCAAAGAGTTGTGCTCAATGGCTCAATGTCCAGCTGGAGACCAGTAATGAGTGGTGTCCCTCAGCGATCGGTGTTGGGACCGATCTTGTTCAACATCTTTGTCAGTGACACAGACAGAGGGATTGAGTGCACCCTCAGCAAGTTTGCCGATGACACCAAGCTGTGTGGTTCAGTTGATACGTTGGAGGGAAGGAATGCCATCCAGAGGGACCTTGACACGCTTGTGAGGTGGGCTATACAGTAGCTGCCTTTTTGATCTCTCTTCAGTAGAGATGTAGTCCGTGTAGTTAATGGAGTCTAGATACCTTTCAGTGACAAAGAATATACTTCAGAGTGAGTTGGGTCTATCCAGAGTGTCATAAATAGGTCTGACAGAGCCTTATTATGTGTTACCACCATAGTTATCTGGGATGTTCTGCTACCACTGGTGTGGAAAAAACCTTTAAGTTGCTACTTCAGCATTTCAAAAACAAGAAAGTAAAAGACCGACGTAGGATTACACTGGAGTTCAGAGACATTTGACCTCCCTGACATGTGATACAAACATTGCTAACTTCTACAACATTTCAGATAAAGAAGGTAAAAAATTTTCAAGCAGCATAGACTGTGCAGTTTTTAAACTGAACGGGAAAGAAAGGTCATTCTGTGGATTTTGTTCTTCTGTCACACTCCTACATACAACAGAAATTGGAAATATTATTTTTAAATGGAGGCTTTATTTTTCCAGTCTCTTTACATGTAGTTAGATCACTGAAAAGAGAATTCATTTTCTCCTGCACATACAGAGGTCTTAAAACACCCCCTTCTAGTTTCAAGTCTTGCTGTCAGTGAGTTAGATGCAATCTTATGGTTTATTTTATATATATATATATAAAACAGATATCTGTTTCATTTATGTTTCATTAGCAGTTCAGCCTCTGAAAATGTGCTTTAATAGGGTAGGCAGATAGGTACGATGCAAGCTGTTTCCAAAAGCTGCATCAGGCTGGCTTGTCTGAGTCTGAAGTCACCACTGTAGGGTCCTCCGTACTTGACAGTTAATCACCGCTCTTGCTCATCATCCATGCAAAACGTATGGATTTCCTTTTCTTGTAAGCAGCCTGCTGCTGTGCAGATGGATGCAGTCTGAAGTATGCCCCATGGATGAAATACGCACTTAGTCAGAATGTCATCATTTCTCCTGGGTGTGCTACTCATGATTACAATGGTATGTTCACACATTGTATATCATTCAGCCACTGGTGATCAGCTTCAGTGTCAGTACAGTGGTTCTGTTCCCATGAACAGTTTTATGACTGATTTCCAAAGAGACTGCTAGGCCAATGTTAAACACTTCTGAAAAATCCCACTTTCGAGATGTCTGTGTACTTTACTGATGTCCAGATGGGAGGTGAGTTTTTTCTGGTTTAAAAATTGGGAAATCAAGATATTGTACCTATTTGCTTGGTTCTTATAATATGCAGTTTTCTTTTATAAGTGCCTGCTATTCATGAAGAACAGTGAGGATCCCTATGTTAGGACTGTAGTGATTTTCCTTAGAAAGATAATATAAATATGTACTCTGATTTTCTTGAAGTGAGGGCAAATATGAACCCTGTTAGTCCAATGCAGGATACATGGAAAATGCTGGTACATATATCTGAAGTTCCAGTATGGCACAGTACTATGCACGAGCCATTTCCATCCACAGGTTACTGGTCACAGACTCTTGTCAGTCTTTGCTGGGAAAGATCCTTTAGCTGGAAACCCAGGGTAGCCCCAAGCTTAACAAGAGGATTTGGGTTGTGCAATGGCCAGGTGTTTGTTTATGGTACCTCCTCAGGCTGGTGGAACATTTCTGAGGACCAAGCATTTTGAGCTCTCCCATCATCTCCTGCACCAGGAATGCTGGTTATCCTCTGGCTGCTGAGTCCCATAAATGTCACTGGCAGCACCAGCTTCCCTTTTATGGAGCAGCAGCTTTCCTAAAACACAATTGCACAGGAACGCAAATGTCTTCCTGTTGGAATCACTGCTTTTCTTCTGTAAATAAAGCCAAGATTTTTTTTTATGTGTTTTTAAATTGGGTGTGTAAATCTATATTTAGGAATCCAGTTGAGTGGCATTTTTCCTAAGCGGCTGCTGACCGCTCAGATGTACTTATTTTCTCAGCCATCTTTCTATCAGTAAATTCTAATCCCTGCTGAACTTGGAGATTATCTGAGAGAAGTAGAGCCAGCAGGCCTAACTCCTTCCAAGTCTTTGGGGCAAGCATTTCTACTTGCCTACCACAGGCTTTCGGAGACCCCCAACTAATAAGAGATTCCCAGGAGCAATGACTGACGTGGAATTTAGACTAAGTCTGGACTTGTGTTAGCTAACCAGTTTGCTGCAGCAGCTGATGACAGCCTGAGCACAGGGCTGCCCCTGCCAGACTATTCCCTGTCCTTTTGGTGGGGGCCAGGAAGGTACATGACGTAGGATCACAGCAGACTCTGCACCACAGGCACTCTGCAGGGGATTCTGCAAGCGCAGCAGCATGAGGATGATCATGCAGTGTTGGACCAGGCCTGAGAGTTCAATGAAGCCTTTTGCATGTGTGTAAGAGAGAGCAGAATTGGGTATGTAGTATTATTTTCAGTGCCTTGATTTGGAAAAATAATTGATCAACATTTTTTATAATTAAATGGAGACTTGGATTTTTATATTCCCAGAGAAGCAGAGTTAGATAAAAGGAGGGGAAATGTTTAATCTGGGTAACAACCTATTACAGCAAACCAATCCTTTTCAAGAGGATCTAAAACCCCATACCAGGTGAAGGCAGTGTGCTGTGAAGCACAGGAAACACTTGCATGGAAGTGACTCTTACAAGGGCTTATGATCTCACTTTTATTTCTGAATGCAAATAAGAGTGCTGCAAGTTTCTTTATATAAACATGTTAACATATATATTTACACATACACAAAAAAAAACACCATCATGTTGACTTCATGGAAGCTCACCCACTGATCCTTTGGGTAAGAAGTAATCACACATTGGCCTGCTAAGACATTGTAATTGCGCACCAAGTAATTACATTTGGAAGCTTCTGCTGCAATTTAACCCAGTCATTACTATTTTTTCAGAGGGCTTGTGAGCTAAAATTGTTATAAATGGCAACCAGCCCAGTGGCTCAGCAGCAAAACAAGGTTCTGTCATGCTGGAGACCCCAGTTCAAGGACAGACAAAGTGTCTTGGGCATTGAGCCAATGCACACTAGCTGTGCTCCAGCAATGGAAGGGCAGCTTTTTGTGAGAAGGGGCCAGTGAGTAATCCCAATCATTTAACTGAAATGTGATGCTACCAGATGTAGGGGCCACCACAGCTTGAACCCTGCCCTCACAGCCACAAAGAAAGGATATTAAATACATACCAATGGGGAGGAAGAGCCATGGAAATGTGGAGGAAAAATGTGTAGTAAAATCTTTCCTGCACTCTAATTGCAATTTCGGTGTTCTCTGAAGGATACGTGACTAAGAAAGCAAATCCACCATTATATTTGTAGACACTTCAGTTAACTGATACAATTGTTAGCTGAACCTTGGGAAGAGAGCAGTCAGGGGTTAGTATGGCCTCTGCATGGGATCGATTTAAAAAAGCAAGAAGAACATCCCGTATGGGCACAAGGAACTTACCTTGAACAAGTATCTCAAATAAAACAAAAATATCTTGAACAAATTATCTTGAAAAATAACCTTGAACAAAGCCATATTTTGAATGTTTACCAACAAAAGGCAGATGAGAATCTGGTCTATGCACTTACAATGAGAGGAGGGGGGGTATACTGGCCATATAAAGCTGAAACCGTGGGCTGTTCAATAGACCCAAGCCAGTGAGAAAGCCCTCAGTGAGAAGAAGGCATTGTGCTGTTAATGACAACATACAGCCCTTCACTTCAGCATCATTGAAGAATGATGTTTAAAATGAATGGTGTGAATGTTCAGAAAAATGAATGCTTTTCTGCTTTTGTACTGTACAGAATTTGGTACTGATGCAAAATACATGTTTGCTCTGAAACCAAAAAGCTATAGAACCGACAGGTGCACTTAAACTACTCAAAAGTTGTATCAGCCACATTTATTGAGAACTAAACAATTGTTCATAAAATGTAAAGCTAATTTTAATTACTTTATTTGCCTTAGGTCTCCAAGATGCAGACACTTCTGTGTGGAGTACTGGAACTACATCCCACCCTTTAGACACTGTTACCTCTAGGCCTGAAAATCTGCTGAAAAGTAGCACAGAGATGTTCATCAGAAATGTGACTGAACACTTAAGTAAAAATCTCATTGAAAACCTCTACTTTGACTTGAAATCTGCAGTAACAGAGAAAGCCTGGATTCCAGCCACTACTCATCAATATCTTAGCACTGCAGAAGAGGTAAGGCAGAAGAATTATTGATTTTTATTAAGCCTGCTCCACTCTGTGGAGCCTGATAGCTATTACAGGTGGATGTTTCATGGCCTAAAAAAAGCCAGCTGCAGGACTAAGCTTTGTTCTATATTTTGATGGGATGCTTTGCTGATGTTAACAGTACCCTTTGCTAGAAGCACAGCTGCAGAACAATTCTGCCACTTCTGTACAGCAGAATCCTGGTGTGTACAATGCATTGGGAAAATTTCTATGCTTGAGGGAAGTGTTCAGGATATGTGAGAAGCAGTGAAAGCAGTATCTGCTCTCAGTGACTTGGGCTCTGCCACTGGTTTGTTGCATGACATGGAGATCCAGCTCTAATTACATTCTAAGAATTGCAGTATGTTTTATGACCTTATTTAGGATAACTGAGTCCTAAAATGACATAGTTTACAGATCAAAGCAAGTGAATTGAAATGCTTCAATTTGCTTTATAAGCAACCCTGGCCTTGACCTTGGCCAGATTATCTACTGACTGATAGGTAGAGTGGGGACACACAGCCACTTCTTGATCTCTGCTCTGTCCAACCACAAACAGCCCTAGCAGAGGAGGGGAACGAGGATAATAGCCTCATCCAGAGAAGGAACTAACACTGGGCATTCAGTACCTCCACATCAGTTTCCAAAGTCTTCCTTTTCTTCAAGGCACAGTTAAGTAGTGGGCGTTCAGTACCTCCACATCCTTTTCTGCAAGGCACAGTTAAGTAATGTGAGAACAAACCTGGAGTCACCCCTGGCAGAATGTGCACAGGCAATTAGAGCTAAAGCACACAGGGCATTATTAGTCACTGTATCACTGTCAACACACAGTGGTATAGAACTGAAAATCCCGAAAATCCCTGTGGCTTTTTCTCCAGAAGAGCACACTGCACTCAGTGTACTGGGGCGAACATGCTGTTTCAGTTACTACTCCGGGTGTCAGTGTTACTGTGGATAAGACTAAGAAATGTGGTTTTTATTTGGGAGTAATCTGTACAATCGGGTATGAATAACATTGCTAGAGACAGGGAGAAAGAAGAAGCAGTGTCACCAGGACTATGTTGACACAAATAACCAACTCAAAAGTTTAAGAAGCCTGACATTGCTGTTGTAGGGGAAGGGATTGAGCCAATGATGGATGCACTGCACACCGTTCCATAGCGGATGGAGACAGTTCTTTTAAAATATGATTATTCTGGCTTGGTGCAAGCAGGTTGAGCTTATTTCCCTATGCCCTCTGTCCATGTGCATACCTCCTGCACAGAATACTAGTCTCTTAGAAATAGAAATGTCCTATATAATCCAGTATTACTGAAACTGCCTCCAGCACTCCTCCTAAATAAGCCCACCAGTGCTACAGAAATGTTACCATTTGAACAGAAGCTACTACCTCCTGTGTTCCTACCACAGTTCATCTCCTGACTCACATGATTTGCACTGAGCAAGTTGCTTAGGTCAAAGCTTCCAGACCAGAATCCTGATGATGACCACTCTAAGCATATGAAAAAATGAAACAACACAAAACATTAATATCTGTCCCTTACAGCCTCCAGCCAGATCTGATCATTTGAATCCAGATACATAGATTTAGACACACTAACTTAAAATATTTGGCCTTCATCTCTGTTCCCCTGTCTTCAAAGTGTAAGCACTGAGTACTGTTGTAGGAGGACAGTATCTTCTGTGAACTGCATTTGCCCAGGCTACGTCCTCTTGTTTCTAGAAGAAAAGCCTTGATGTTATTTGGCTGTGAGCATACCCATTGCAGGGGGGAAGGGGGGGTGGAAAATGGTAACACTTCAATCGGACAAAATGTTTGGTTTAGAGCAGCCTTGGATTTCAAGTAAAATGCAGCTTGCACTTTCAAACCATGACAAAAGCTATGCAAAGCCCATTTCCTCTTGATTAGAGAGACACAGAGAACGAGGTTGGTGTTGAAAAAAAAAGTCAGGAAACCTTGTGAAAGTGCCTGAAAGGGACTTTGGAGCCTGCTATTAGAGACACGTCCGGCCACTCCCAAAACTCACTTCCAGTTCTCTTTTCTTTTTTCTTTTTTAATTAGTTTCTTGGCTTGCCGCACAGATCGGTAGGTGTTAAAGGCTGTGTGACTGCTGATTTGCTAAGAGCACATACATTCAGTACCAGTCTGGAAATAATCACTTGTATTATGGTGGCTATTCTATATAAATATATTGCCACCAGTGACTGATGGACCCCTCCTGTTTTATTCCAGTGCTGGCATAGACATCTGTGTCAGATCTTAACCTTACAGCGGCTTTATGTCCAAGAAAAGGCAGGTTACTCCGAATGTTGTCGTTTTCAGAGAGGGGGTTGAAGTAATCCAAATGTCCGGATAAGCATTCAGATTTGCTCGTCTCCAGTGCTGGAAAAATGTTGGTCTGGGTTATGCCATCAGGTCCAAAAACCACAATCATCTAAAGATGAATTTACACTGTAAAACTCTCTCACATTACAAGACACCTATGTCATTTTAGTCCTAGTTTAGGTCTAATGCGCACACCTTGTGTTTTCCATAGATGGTTTATCACTGCAGTAGCCATTTGGAGCGCAGTCTCTTCTGCTGTCTGAAGTATGTAAATCATCTCTTCCAAGGGGAGATCTTGTTCTGCAGTGGGCTTGAGGATGGCATAACAATCAACACATATCATCACTTTAGGTGATGTTCTTAGTTATTAACCATCCCGAGCTTTGCAGAGTAAAGCCCAAAACTTTCAGTGCCATGTCCCTAGGACCAGTCAAGGAACTTCTCTGGGACAGAGGAAGCTTTCCATGAGTGCTCTCACCTTTGATTTCTGAATGGAAGAATAAGAGCTAAGGTTTTTCGTACATTGGTATCTTGTTTGACAGGCTGATGCCTGAAAAATCCTATAGCAGTGGCTCCCCTAAAAGGCAGACTAATGTTTGTAAGCCCTAGCACCTTTTTCTCCCTAAAATGGCACAAAAGTGAAACAGACATGGTGCTGAATTTGCTTGAGGTGCTGCTTTTAAAAGTTAAAAACCCACGTGCACCATACAGTACAAAAAGATGCAGAAAAGTGCCATTCCCATAGAAGAAAGTAAATCCCTCCCCCTTTATGCAACCTCAGATTTGCACCATGGCTACTAGATTTTGTCTGTTTGAGTGTCTGAAGGTCCAAAACCCTTCTGGCTACGTTTGTTTTCCCTCACATGTTGAATACGTATTAGGCTGAAACCTAAACTGGAAGGAAATGGGCATGCATGACAGAAAAAGAGCTGTGCCATTGCTGGAGCTATTTTGAAGTTGTGCACAGTTGAAAACAGGGAGACTTTCTTGCTTTCTGTTGTGTATGTAGGGACTCTCATTGCTGCAGTGCCTCTGGTTGTGGTGCCGCAGGGCCAGGGAGAGGATGGACATCTTGGTGGTCTGCAGCTAACCCCTAAAGACATCATTGTGTGGGACATGGGAGCTGGAATGGCACTTCAGCGATGGCTGAGGCTAAGAGGAGGGTGATGCTGAAGATGGGGGGATCAGGAGAGATGGCAGGCACAAGGAGAAGCAGACAGGTGAGGAGAGGTTGGCCATCAAGCAAGGCAGGTGTGAGACAAGGCAGCTCTGAGGCGAGACAAACATGAGACAAGGCAGCTCTGAGGCGAGACAAACATGAGACAAGGCAGCTCTGAGGCGAGGCAGACACGAGGAGAGGCAAGGAAGGCATCGTCGTGAGGTGCAGCCCTCGTGAGGCAGGAGCGCTGTCGCCACCCCACTGCCTGAGAGGCCCCCATGAGGCCGGAGGAGCGTGGGGAGAGAATCCCCGGGGGACCGACATCGGGAGGAAGCGGCGAGGCAGGACGGAGGTGGGGTGGGAGAGGAGCCGGGAGGAAGGTGGGACCCACAAGGAGCGCGGGGCGGCACCCCGGGGCCGGGGGCCGCGGGGCAGGGGCAGAGGCAGAGGCAGGTCGCCGCGCTTCGCCCCCTGCAGCGAGACGCGAGGAAATCGCCTCTTGATTGCGGAAGTCGGCGGGAAGGGCTCCGGCAGAGTCAGCCCGGGTCAGAATGGCAGCGTGGGAAGCGGCGGCCGCTCCCCCGCCTCCTCCGCTCCTCCTCAGCCGCGGGCGGCGGGCAGCCCCCCCACCCCGGTGGCAGGAGGCGGCGAGGCGGCCGGGGCAGCCCCGAGCGCATGCAGCTAGCGGGCGGCCCGACAGAGGGCTCGGCGGCCGCCGCGCGGAGCCCGGCGGGGAGCGGGGGGCCCCCGGGGCCCGCCGCGGCCACTTCGCTTCTCCGTACCCCCCAACCCCACCCCTGCCGCCCCCCTTCCTCTCCTCCCCTCCCCGCGAGGGTTTTCGGGGTTAAAATCTATCTGCGATGCTGAGCTATGGAGCGGGATTCGCCCTGTGGACGGCCCTGGCCCTGACCAAGGTGAGCGGCTGCGGAGGGTGGTGCGGGGTCGCCTCTCGCAGGTCCCAGCCGAGACCGCGGGCGCAGCACGCATTGGGGACGGGGTGTGAAGGATGGAGGAGCGAGCGCCCGGGGGACACTGGCGGCTGGCGGAGCCCGGCGGGTCTCTCAGAGCTTTCCCGCTGTTCGCAGGCCGCGCCGAGGGAGGTGGCGGGATGCAGCGCCAACCTGACGGAGCGGCGCGTCGCCGGGCAGAGCGTCCGACTGCGGTGGGATGCCGCGGGCAGAGCTTGCAACTTCAGCTTGAGCGGGCGCTCCGAGGACGGGGAGGCGGTCGGCTGCCATCCTGCCCCGACGAGCAACGGCTCCTACGGCTGCACCCTGCGGGGACTGGAGGCCGGGACCCGGTACCTGCTCTACATCGAGCCGCTGGCCGGCGGGGAGGCTATCAACATCTCCGTGCAGACAGGTATGGGCGGGGGGCGCTGCAGGTGCTTGGGGAGGGACCCTGGGCTTTTCCATCCCGGCCCCTTGCTTCGGCTGGCTGCGGCAGGAGGCGAGCAGTGCATTTACAGCTGCTGTAAACCTGCAGGCTTAGCTGGATGTAGCTATCCTGCGGTTGAGTTCTCGTTACCCTGCTGCCAGAAATAACTGCTGCTAAAGTTTAACCCAGCCGGCTTGAAAGGAGAAGGTGCTGTGAGGAGCCTGGGTCAGTGCTGTGAATATGCTTCTGCCACTCTCCTGAGCTGCCATCCAGCAGAACACTATAAGAAGTAGTAGCCCATAATGATTTGTGCTTATGAAAATCTATTGTCTTCGTAGTTCCTCAGGTGGTAATTTATTTACTGTGTTTAAAGTACAGTCTATTTCAGGACAGGTAGATCCAGTTCAAGCATAACTGACTATTTCAGCCCATTTCTATGCTTTTATTCGGTCTAACTGAAGTCTAAAAGTCAGAAAGTAAGGCTGAAATGTCTTGCTTGCATGTTTTCCTGAAATACAACCAGTGGGGTATTACAATGTACAGTTGTGTGCAGAGCATCCATGGCTGGCTGTAAAAATGTCCCAGCAGCTTGACAGAGTGCTGCCTTTCCTTGCCCCCTTTCTGCATGCCTGTTTGTGTGTGCATGTGAACAGTTTTCAGCTGTGAAGCTGTGATTGACATAGAGCCACCATCTGCAGTGATGGAACCGAACTATTTCTACCTGTATTAGTGTTTTTTTTAAAGACAATGAAATACAGTGTTATCCAATCAGTCCCTCACTAAATACCTCCCTGCTTTGCTCCTAAAGTGTTAGTTTCTGAGAGGTACTTTGCAGTATTAGTGTTGAAGATTACAACAGACAAATACTGGTTGAGAGACACTGTCTGCTGCCAGACCCTTTTCACTGCATTAACCATAGAAATGCACTAAATACCTTCCAATGATTTACTTTGATAACTCAAGTTTAAAAAAATATAGCAACAAGCCTTCTGGTGTGGTAGCTGTACAGTAAGCACAAGTAAAAATGGTAAAAATGAATAATGGTTTCTGTGCAGACAGTGATTTAAATGTCATGCATCATGCCAACTGTTTTCAATATTGATGACTTGTAATTTGAAAATTGAATGAATAGATCAACCATTATCAGTGTGACAAGTATAAATCATTGTTAGTAGAGATCTATTATTGAACACTTGTGAAGAGGCAGATACCACTTTAGTCTGCATTTTGATTAATACATTATCATTTGACAGTAGCTTATACATGTCATTTGAGATTTTTTATCAGTAAATAGATTTTTCAAGGCTGTAAGATGAAAGTGCATGGAAGCAACTGCTTGATTATAGTCATATTATGTAGCTGAGCTGACATCAGGGTGAAAAGACTGATTAAAGTTTAAGTTGAAACACTGCAAATTAGTCGACCATAGTTGAAGTGAGATTTGTGTTTGGGTTTTGGACAGCAGAGGTTAGAGGTTTCCTGCAACGATTGCTCCATGGTTACTTGCTTTTCTTGATTTCATCACATTGGTTGCATTGCTTGATGGAGTTCAAAATACGTCCAAAAAAATTGTCAATCTATTTATTATTTATGTATTGCTCCAAAATTTGTCTTTTTTTTTTTTTTTCCTAAAGAATATATAGGATTTGTTATGCCTGTGAACAACCCATATCGTGCTGTTAATACCGTGCATTTCAATGCAGAATGAGTGGGGATTATTCCTCTGTATGTTTCCACTAGGGGCAGCATTTTGAAACAGTTTTCTGGAAGCTCTTTTTCACCTGTTCCTTTGTAACTTGATGACAGTAATTTTGTTTTACGACCTACTGAGCCTCACTGTCTGTAGGCATGTGTTCCTGGAAACTATCCTGTGAATATGGAAGTATGCGCAATATTTTCAACCATATTGTAAAGAGATTTCCCACTCATTTGAATGGTAGCGGAACTGAGCCGTCTTAAAAATATGATGTCTGACCTTGGTATTCAGTGAGGTTCCTTTCTTGAGCCCTTTGTCTAAGAAAGATAGGCTAAACTGTCCTTTGCAGGTGCCCAGCTTTCTCCACTGACCACAAAATGAGCCAAGGTTCAATCAGGCACCCGAAGTCTAGATGGTTGTAGTTAAGTGAGAGGAATCCCATCTCATGTGTTTACTTTTGCAAAATGAGGTTTTGAACATCTGTCTTGTCTTGATACGGTAAAGGTGCACAGAGAAAGTTGCAGATTCATTTATGTACCTAATTTGGAAACTTCAACTTTTTGCTTATATTGAGTCCTGTTAAAATTTTCATGTGCTTATTCCTGTTATGAGTTCAGTTTTCATCATGTTTCTTATACAGAGTGGTGGAGTAGCCCATAAAATCCAAAATATTTTGTTGAATTTTTAGTATGATCTGTTCTGATGAAGGAATTAAGGTGAAAGCGATGAATAATGCATACCACAGTTGCAGTTGTAATGTGGAGGCTGGGAGAGGACCAAATCCCTGAGTTAATTTGGCCTTCTGAGTGTTGAATTTCACATTAAAATCATAGTTATGTCAATGAAGTAAGTCTGTCTTGTTTGCAAGTTTGATATTCCGATAGAGTAAGTTCACAGCTCATCATGACTTCATGAACTCTTAAGTAACACCAGACCCTTTGTGAATCTTTGAGCAGAGAAGCAGCTTCTATTTTGCTTGTGGATCCACAGATCTGAAATATAAAAATGTATGGATACTGATACAATAATCTGCACTAGTCCACTAAGGTGGAGCCTCTTTACTAAAAAAATTTTGATCTCTGGGTTATCAATTTTAAATGCCAAGTATTAAATCCTCTAGAGCAGAACTAAAATAGGTCCTCCAAAACAATGGAAAATGCAGTCATATATATACTAAGGCAGGTATACACATGCAAACACATATACAGTGTTGGCAGTTGTGCTATTTTGGTAGAATAGGAAATGAAGAAAAAGCTGATAACACGACTTATCAGCTGTGAGCTACAGATAAATTTTCCACTGCAAACCTGAGATTACACATTAGTAGGGATAAGTCTGTATATTTATGTCACGCTAATATTTACTATTTTTAATATTTTTTTATATATGCATACATAAACCAGCACATAAACCCATACAACTAGTCAACATGTGTGACATTGTAAAGCTGGGACATCACATGCAGCTGTTGGTCCTTTTATGTTATTGTGGTTGTTGTTCTCAGTAAAACTGTTTCTGTGACTGAGAGTGACTCTATGACAAAATTTGGTAGGGTTGTATCTTTCTTGATTTCAGATAAAATACTTTTTAAGTTCTCAACTCTCCAAATGTCTGTGTACCAGCATAACTGTGCATTTCAGTAGTGTATTTTCAGTGAATGACTAGCTCTTTAATTAAAAATTCTAGTTAACAGTATATAAAGAGATCCTAATTGCCATTAAATTTATCATTTTCAATTTGAAATTGAGATTTGAAATACCAGTCTTGACAGCCATGAAAAACAATTTGGTAATTGCCCTGCTTTCAAATATGTCTTCTACAGTATGCTTACAAATGCCTTTTTCAACACTGTTTTCTAAGAAAATATTGCAGTGGTACAGTATGTTATATATACATAATCCAAGCCACCTGTACTAAGAACACTAACAGGTGAATAACTTTTTGTTAGAAAACTGCTGAATATTTTAATGAAAAGAGGCTAAAAAAATCTACCTTCTAAGACACAGATTAGTGGGGTATTTTTCCATTGTAATATGTAACTCTCTAAATGCCAGAAGCATGGCTTGGCCATGTGTTCAGTCCTGTAAATTTCAGATTATTTGGGGCAAATCTGATTTATTAGCCATCTGTAGGAACTACTGTGACATGGCTCTGACTATAGGCTGTATAATCCTATCATCCATAATCATGTAATGGTTATGATCATTGACTCAAAAGGCAGAGTACAAGAAGAAAATAAATGACCTTCTTCTAAAGATTTTCTAGGTTGCATATCAGCCCCCCTGAAAGTATATTCTCTTCCCAAAAAGTGAAAATGGAGGTGCAGTATGATTCAAACAACATTAAGTCTTCTGTAAGATTCCTTTGAAACCAGGAGACATTAATCCATATAGTATCAAATGGTATAAAAATATCTTTGTAAAAATATTGTATTTCTGTGATATATCAGTATTGTATCGTTGCCAGCAGAGACTTGTATAACAATGTAAATGGATTTTTAAGTGTTTGTTTCCATCCAGGGCTCTTTCAGCCCAGGCACTTCCCAATTTCATTGTTCCTTTGTTCTAGCGGATGTACAAAGCACTGAGTGTTTTGTTTTCTGGACCAGATAGATTAGATAAAGTCTGAATTTCTGAACTTCACCTTCTAGGCACGCAACTCTTTTCTTTGCTAACATAGCTTAGAAGACAGATTACCCAGGACAGTATAATCGCTGATAAAAATGTAGATTCACAAGTATATTCACAAGTATCATCATATAAATGTATAGTCGTAATTGCTTCTAGGAATGTAGATCTCTTCTTTTTGTAGAATTTGGCAAATAATGCAGGTTACAGTGTTGATTACTTTTGCAGGGATAAAAAACAGTCAAACTGACCATAACTTTGTCAACAAATTAAACTTCTCAACAGTTATCATGACTGTTCTCTTGGTCAGTCAAATTAAAACTTTTTTCAGTTGTCTGTGCGTCTGACCATATATAGCACTGGAATTTATTTCTGACTCCCAAAGTTTGACCTTTCTGATTAGAACAATTGCCTTCAAGGAACAAGATTATACCCCCACTATTCACTTTTGCCAACATAATAGTCTTTAGTGGCTTAGTATATATTATAGGTGGAGCTGGTAGTCAAGCCTATTGTTAACATTTCCTGACACTTTTCATTAAAACCTCCTGTTTCAATTGCTGTAACTGGGTAAATTTTAAACTATTTGGCCTGAAGTTTGATGTACTTGGTATTGCACTTGAGGTTTATTTTTTTTTTTTTTTTTTTTTTCTCAGATTTGAGCAGACTTAGTTTGACCTTTCAGAAAGAGTTCAAGAAAAGAAGACTTTTATTGATTGCTTTTGTTAATTTAAATTTTATCTCCTTTTGTGAAGAGCACTAGTATCTCTGCGGTCCGAAGCAGGAATCCGAATTTAAGCAGAGACCTGGGTTCAAAGTGACACAGTATTTTTCACAGTCACAGAATCACAGGATGATTGAAGTGGGAAAGGACCTTGGGAGATCATCTGGTCCAAGCACCCTGCTCAAGCTGGGCCTCCTAGAGCCAGTTGTGTAGGACCATATCCAAACAGCTTTTGAGTGTCTCCAAGGGGGGACATATTGCCTGAAATTCCCAGTATATTTGATTGACAGAGCATGCCACCAAAACCTGTCACCAATATGTACTCCGCAGAGTAAGGAGCAGTTAAATCCTCTGCACCATCCAGGCTTTGAAGAAAAAACAGCTTAGAGGCTGCTAGCCCCATGATATTCCTACTGCTGTATTTGTAGGGTAGGGGTAGGTTTGACTTGACAGCCTTTATAGTCCAGTTTTTAATTACGTGATCTCACACTCTTTCATCTGCCTTGTTCAGGGAACCAGGCAGCAGCAACTGGATTGGAAAAATGGTCTTCTGTGTTTAAGGCACGGTTAATATGGAGACCTTGGTTGGCAGCCTGGAGGCACCATACACTCCCTGATGTCTTGTCTGATGCTAGGCAAGAGTATCACAGAGTGTACTCCTGGGGAAGCCAAATTTAGTTGTTAATTATCGGTAAACCCTTATCCTTTAACTCTCCAACTTGTGAATGCTTGAGTTTGCTGCTTTGGGTTGTTTTACAATACATTTTTAATATGCAATTTCTTAACCTTTTTGGGAGACATAAATGTCAATACCTTAGTGCACCAACATGTAATACATTTCTTTTGATTTGCTTGAAGTCTTGTGATGAAATACACCTGGAGTATACACACAACAAGAGTCTTCCGGTTTGGTCAATGTTTGCCAATACCTTTAGAGTGTATCATATTTTACAGGTGGTTTTAGTTGAGAGCTCCTTAATAAACAACATAATGGATGTTGAGAGTTTCTCAGAGGAATAGTCCCAATTAAATATAATTCCTAAAAGTTTATCCAGTGTAGCATTTGGGGTTATTTCCATTTATATGAACAATACTACAGCACAGCAGAAGTGTATGCTATCAGAATCTGTTTGAAGTGGTTGAAATTGGTACTAAAACCAAGATGTTGTTTCCCTCAAAATTGTATAAATGCTCATGCTTTCTATTTTTAACTACAGATCCCTTGCCGCCACCTCATTTTGAAATTAATAAGGAAAAAACTACATTCACAAGCTTGATGGTTCAGTGGGAACCTTCCTCAGGAAAGGTGGACTGGTATAACCTGACATTATTTGATCATGATAATAAGAAGATACAAGAAGGCTCCATACCAGGAGGAATTTCAAAAACAGAAAATACTTTTTCTGGTCTCATCCCTGGGAATAAATACAACATTGTCCTCACTGCAGTTGCTGGAAATAAGAGTACCCCAGAACTTCACATAAGTGGATCTACAGGTAGGATTTTTTTTTTTACTGTAGTTCATCTGAATCAAAACGTGGTGTTTTTCAGTTCTGCATTTTGAAATTAACAAATATATGTAATTATTCTTCCTAGCAAGATATATATCTTTACATATATATATCAGTAACTATTGATTGTAAGTATTAAAAAACAAATCTCTGACAAACATGAAGAGTTGTTTGCTAAGAATGGAGGCATGTTGTTATGGTGTATTTGGACATAAGTTTGGGATTGGGTTTTCACTAACCCTAAAGAAACTCAACACATTTCAGAAGTAAATCTGTTTAAAATAGCTGAAATTGTGGTGGTAACCATTAGGCCTTAAGCATGTGATTTTTTTTTTTTTTTATTCCAACAGTGCCATCCCCTGTGAAAAACATTCAGATCAGCGTCAAAACAGACACTATCCATGCTTCATGGTCTCCTGGCTCTGGGCACGTGGATCGTTACAGACTGCTATTACTGGATAATCATGCTCCGGTTCATGAAGTTCACCAAGAAGATCCTCTGACCTCCTACACCTTTTCAGGACTTACAGCGGGTCACCTCTATAACCTCTCTATCATAACCCAGGCTGCAGGTTTGGAGAGCAACAGTTTTCAAACAGTCAGGACAGGTATGATTTTAGAATTTATCACAAGAGAACCAGAAGCGAAGACCATAGTCTTAATAATACCGCAGGACATGTTTCAGAAAAATAAGTGGTTCCTGTTCCAAGTGTATATTCGCAGACTTCAGTGGCTGGATTGCCTTTGGCAGGTGTTTCTCTCCAAAGGCTATAGAGGGAGCTAGTGACACCACAGGCTTATTTAGCTCCTCCCTAAGTTAGCACTGCAGCAAAGTTAGCTGCTAAATTAGCTTGTAGGGTGTCTGCAGCTAACTGCTTAGTAGGCAACTTCATTAAAAATGTAAAGTTAGGTGTTAACAGTCTGACCCAAAGTATGCTAATATCACCTCATATCTGTGAAAGAGGTCCATCTGACTCTTGTATGTACTTCAGTGAATTTAGGCAGTGTGTGGACTGGTTATTTCACAGTACTGAAAACAGTTTAGCTCCATGTTTCTTACTTAGCTGAGTGGGAGATGTAAAGCTTGTGAGTTTTGCAAAAAATGTTTTCTGTGACTGCTTTTCTCTGGATTTCCAAATAGCTGCACTTCTGAAAAGGAAGTGAAAAAAAGTAGAGTAGGTTAAGAACTTTAAAATTGGACTCTGGGTTGTTCGGTTATTTGGGTTTTGGTTATTTTTTCACAGAGAAGTATTGATTCACAGAAGCAGAGTTTTAGAAATTAAGTTTTTTTCCAGGAAGGTTTTTCAAGATGGAGTTCTGTGGTCATAAAGAGAAAGATAAACTAATACCCTACTAGAGTCCAATGGTTAAAACACTGTTGTAAGCAATAACAGGGTCATGCCTTTGCTTTCCTTAATTTCTAGTAAACTTAAAGTGCAGTTTCTCCTACAGCAATCTCACCATGTAAATATAATTTGACATTAAGTGAACAATATTGTGTTATTTAGGACATACAGATGAGTGCTGTTGTCATCTATCATTGCCTGTCCTGGGGATCATACTCTTGTTTCAGTGTATTTCTTCAGATTTTTTTCCTTCTTCTTGTGGGGTGCAAAAACTTTAAATCTCACAGGTTTTCTCAGAACATAGAAGCGCTCCATCTAGCTTGCAGCACAGTCCTCCGTTTCACACCTAGCATGCCAAAATGCTTAGAGATGAAGATATTGGAGGTTACTGTGCTTTTCTTTTGGTGGATCACTTGAATGAAAGAGTTTGATTCCAATCCTACCAATCTAATTGGATTCCAATTCAGTTCTACACTGGTGTAAATCAGGCATAGCTCCAATAATGCTGTAGCGTTCACTTCACAAAAATGTATGCAGGCATCTCTGTTCTTAGGAGCATGTGTTTGGTCTGTTTCGTAGTTAAAATGACTAGTGTGCAGACATGGCTCACAAATTCTCTATTCCATGAAACAAGAGTGGCATTGTAAGAGGTGTCACTTTTAGCGCTACAGTGTCCGAAACAGGGTTGAGTTCGGTTTTGCTTTGACCAGATTTTGCCCTTTCACTGTTCAGGCAAAATCAGTCATACTCCCTCTCATAGAACTATTCAAAAGCAAAACTTTACTGTTGCAGTTTGAAGGCAGCAAGTCTTATATGTTCTGTGGTGGAATTATTTTATTCTTCTTTTCCTTTTTTAGCCCCAGCTGAAGTCTTAGATTTGACAGTGACTAGCGATGACAGCTCAGACAGTTTAAAAGTTAAGTGGCGAAGACCTTCAGGAAACCTCGACTTCTATAATATCACTCTGTCTCATCTTGGATCAGTTAAAGAAGTCAAAACTCTACAGCCACCAGTCACAGAGACTCACTTTGACAAGCTAACTCCAGGACGTCTTTATCAGGTTACTGCCCGCACAATCAGTGGTGAGCTGTTCACTGATCAGATGGCAACTGGCAGGACATGTAAGTATTCTTCTGCTTCAGTAGGACCATTGTAACCAACGTTTTTTTTTTGCATACCATAGCCTTGTAGAAAATCATTTTAGGAGACAAAATGATTTGGATTCCAGGCAAAATAAAATAAAAAGCACAATATTGTTCCAGGAGTACCCCTACTGACTCTCTGGCAACAGTTAATCTGGCAACTAAAAGCAGCTCCAGCATAGCTTGAGAGCAGGCAACTATAATACATTTTGGACCTTATAGTTGGGTGGGTCTGTTAAAAAACTGTTCCATGCTACTATACTTCTGACCAACTTTGTTATATCGAATTCAACTCAGCATGGTGTATAAAATGAGTTAAATTATGGGAAGCCTGCATGTAGTCAAATTGTTAACAGATTTTTAACTAATTTTGCAAGGTCGAATATCCCTTTCTCCAGACCTAAATATGCAAATAGGAAAAGATTAGGTCTTGGCTTTCTTCACTGGTAACAGCATAGATTAAGGAAGGCATGTGGCAGCCTGGGTAGAGCTGGGGTATTTTGGTTTTTAATCTTTTTCAGAAGTATAATTTTCTTTGAGATATCTCTTGTATGAGTTCTGAACCTAAAAATCCTGGCATAGTTCTCCCTCAGCGTTACTGACCACGAAGTTATCTTCTCCACACCAGCGTAGCCCAGGCAGAATTTAGATGGAAAAAAAATATGTAAGTGAGTGAAGAATACATACATAAATCGTTGGTAGCCTCAGAACCAAAAAATACATATGTGCATGTGAGAGAGAAGGAGAGAGTATTTTAGAAACTATCTATCATCTGCAGCTAAACGTCTCATGTGAAAAACTCATTCTTGACGTATCTAGGTGCTACCCCATTATCAGTGCAGGCTGGGAGAGAGGTAGAAAGCCTTTCATGTCCAGTAAGTACAAAGCTGGACTGGTCATATACATGTCTTTATTTTTTTTTTTTGGTTTAGCCTACCATTAGCCTACCAAAGGCCTTTAAGGTTGCAGTTTGCATCTGAAGGAAGAGCTTCAGGCCCCCACTCAAACCACTGATCCTCAAATTTGTGATGTAGATGCAGTACTTTCAAAGTCAGGGATCTAAAAGTCCTTTTTCCAAGGATGGTGATCATGTGCAACTCCTTCCTGTGACTTTTCCATAGCTACCAAGAGCTTTGAAAACAGAGTCAGAAGCTTTGTGGGTAAAATATAAATTTGTAAATCCAGGCTGTCATGCTTAAAGATGCTGAAGGTTAGACTGTTAGGATCCTAACTCAGAGAGGCAGGTGCTCAAGAATGTAATCCATATCATTGTGTATTGAGAGGGTGTCTACAGCAGCAGAACCTGCTGAGGATGTAAATTCAGGACCCTGGAAGTAGAGGTCAAGACAAAGTGGAAGTTTTAATAAACCTCAGTTTGAGCCTCAGTGCCTTACAAATGGGAGGGCCTAGGACATACAAGGCCTTTGTGGGAAGAAGCCATCAGACTTAGAGTTTCTCCTGCTGAGACCAGAATTTGGCTCGTAGCGACTGAAGTTTTGGCCTTAGTTTTGAAAAATTGATTCACAGTCTGTAAATGAACTTAAGTCCAGGAAACAATAGGGTAGCTAACTGGAAACTACAGATGTATCCTAGAAGTGCAAGGGAAGATTTTACCACCCTGATAAGAAGAGTTCCCCATTTCTGTTATCAGAAACTAACAGTAAAAAGTGAGCGGTTTGTGTGGGAAAGAGTAAAAATTATCTCTAAAATGAATGCCAACCTTTATAACAAGATACCTCACATTCCTCTACCTGAGCCAAGTGCTTCTGCAATAGCTGTGCTGCGAGATAGGTTTTGCCAGTTCTCTGTTACGTCTTAGCAGGAATACCCAACTTCAGAATTACTCTCTCAATCTCTCTATTTCAGTTCCACAGAAGGTTTCTGAGCTAGAAGCGGGTGCTGGGGGTTGGTTGAGGTCTCTGCGAGTGAAGTGGCTGCCCCCTGCGGGAGACTGGGAGAAGTACCACCTCCTCCTGTGGAACCGCTCGGCTCTCGTGCTCAACACCACTCTCAAGAAGGACACCAACGAGTACCTCATCCACGACGTGGGCCTCATCCCTGGGAGGCAGTACAGTGTGGACCTCTTTGTGGAGAGTGGTGATCTGCAGAGCAAGACTAGCTGCACAGGGAGAACAGGTCAACGTGCTTGCCTGGGAAGTGTGAGAGTGCAAAGTGTTCAGCTGGGGTTTGTGGGCAATGAGAAGGAAAAGTACAGCGGAATCCACAGATGAATTTTAATACAGGGAAAAAGAGCTCCCTTGTAAACAAGAGAAATAATTCTTAGCAGTTCTGAGAAAACTTTCAGGGTTATTTTTGTGGCAAATATTTTATGAATGAAAGCTTTGGGAATTATGTTCTATAGATGAGATAGGATATTATATATACTGTCATGACTGAAACATTACACTACATAGACAACATTTCACTGTTGTATTTTGTAGCTGATACAGCAAGGCACATTGTCGTCTTGCCTATCTTGATGTACATTACAAATAATTTAAGTTTATAGTGTTACTTTTAATAGACACAGCTAAGTGATTAGAACATGGTCCAATTAATAATAGCCAGCTCTAGGTGTCTCAGAACTGCTTGACCCACAGTCAGGTACATAATGTATCCGTTATGAAGCATAGGTATTAGGCCCTATTCTGTCTTAATTTTTTGCTATATAGATCCAGCCTTGGAAAGTGAGTTGTATTTCAGTGTAACAGGGACAAAAATAAACAGATGCCCTCTGTGTGTATGTGTGCACTCACACAGAAATTTACTGATTAATTTCTTTACTTTATACCACTGTAAGTTTTGAGTGTCTGCCAACTTGACTGAGACATGAACCAGTGCAAAATCAGTGTCACTCTGATCATATAATTTGCATGCTTGTTTGCTACAGCTAAATTGGTGTAGGTCTCGTTTATGGTACAAATGTTTTACATTGCTGCCTTGCACCCACACGTCAAGAGGAAGCTCACTGACTTCACTGCATTTCCAGTCATACTTAAATATGTATCCTGACATAAGCTTAAGCCTAAGCATTGCAGCCATAATGCTGAAGGCTGCTGCTGCAGCCTTTTACTGGAAGAATAGCGCAAATACTAGGTTTGTAACATTGTCTTCCTAGAGAAAGGTAAAGAATCTCCTCGATTACAAATACTCTGCTGCTGTTACAATTCTGTCTTACAGCAACTCGAGACATGGCATGTGTGTTCACTACAAACTCCTGTTCTCACTGATACATTTGTGTACTTTTACAGCTCCTGAGCCTGTTCTCCAGCTCCGTGTGAAGCATGCTAATGAATCTTCACTTAGTGTCATGTGGATGACCCCTGTTGCGGAATGGGACAGCTATGTGGTTTCCCTAGGAGACAGGGATCTTACTGTCATCAAAAAAGGGCTTGCAAAAGAAGCTAAGGAATTCACTTTCACTGACTTGGTGCCTGGAAGAAAATACACAGCCACGATCACTACTATTAGTGGGAGTTTAAGCAACTGGACTTCAGTGGAAGGAAGAACAGGTACCATCCTGTCAAACTATTTTAATCTTTACTTCTGTTGACCATTAACAACTTTCTTTGTTTTATAGTGAACTGAATGAACTGTGCCTAAATTTCAAAAGTATTGAATTTACGTTTGTTTCCTCAGTAGAAAAGTTATGTTTCCAAGTCTCTCATTTCTGATTGCCAGTTATCTTGGAGTATTTACTTAAGGGTTTGGGGAAATTGATATGTAATTCTGGCAAAACAGGTTTGAAGTACTGTGTCACGTCTGATCAATCTACATTACTACAAGATTCCATATAAGAAGAACAATTTTCACTGGGTATCTTCAGGAAGGTCACTTCCTTGATTCAAAGCATTCATCATCTGAAAAATAAACCAAACACCACCACACAGGAAAATGTTGCTTTAGGGGGAACATTGCAAGGTTGACAGACACAAAACATATGTGACCTTGAAAATGTATTTTGAATCTGTCTGCTCTTCTGATTCCAGAATCTGTGTCTCTTACTTAGAATGATGGCTATGATACAAGGAAGGTCCCATTCCCACCCCCTGCAGGGTGCTAATTTTGTGCATGTGTGCAAGTTATAAACCATATGTGTAGCTTTACTCTGACTTTTGCATTCTCCAGTGCAAGCAAAGTCTTAAAATGTAGCTCTGGTCTGGCACAGCCCAGGGAAAAACAAGCTGCTGGTGTGTGAATCTAATCATGCCTATGGCTTGATAGTGGTCCTTACTTAAATGTTGTAAGTCCTTCCAAGGCCTGAGAAGTTTG
Organism: Amazona ochrocephala; assembly: GCA_039720435.1. NCBI lineage: Eukaryota > Metazoa > Chordata > Aves > Psittaciformes > Psittacidae > Amazona > Amazona ochrocephala. The sequence continues at coordinate 40,836,647 of CM077880.1, read as the reverse complement.
ACTTACACTTTCATTTCTCTGCTGTGTGATTAGATAGCTGGGATTTCCACTTCCTTCTGCCTTATGCCCTTTTAGGAGGCCTGTTTAGGCATAAAGATTACAGTGTCCCACTTAACTGGTATGAATCAGTCAGGGATGTCATGTCACCATTACATTCAAAGTGATACAGAATTAAAATCAATGAATTTGAGCATAGGTATTAATAAGCATTCCAAACCTCTCAATCTTCATTGCAGTAGGACGGCTTACTAGGCTTGCAAAATATTGCTGTAAATATCACAGAAAAAGGTCTTACATGCATCCTAGATTGGTCAGCTTCTGATGAAGCCTGAGCTATTACTTAAAGGAGAAGGACTTGGGGGTGTTGGTCGATGAAAAAATGAACAAGAGCCGGCAGTGTGCGCTTGCGGGCCAGAAGGCCAACCGTATCCTGGGCTGCATCGAAAGGAGCGTGACCAGCAGGTCGAGGGAGGTGATCCTGCCCCTCTACTCTGCTCTCATGAGACCTCACTTGGAGTACTGTGTGCAGTTCTGGTGTCCTCAACATAAAAGGGACATGGAACTGTTGGAAGCAAGTCCAGAGGAGGGCCACGAGGATGATCGGGGGACTGGAGCACCTCCCGTATGAAGATAGGCTGAGAAAGTTGAGGCTGTTCAGCCTGCAGAAGAGAAGGCTGCATGGAGACCTCATAGCAGCCTTCTAATATCTGAAGGGGGCCTATAGGGATGCTGGGGAGGGACTCTTCGTTAGGGACTGTGGTGAGAGGAGAAGGGGTAACGGGTTCAAACTTAAACAGGGGAAGTTTAGATTGGATATGAGGAAGAAATTCTTTACTGTAAGGGTGGTGAGGTACTGGAAGGGGTTGCCCAGGGAAGTTGTGAATGCTCCATTGCTGGCAGTGTTCAAGTTGGGGTTGGACATAGCCTTGGATGGCACGGTTTAGTGTGATGTGTCCCTGCCCATGGCAGGGGGGTTGGAACTAGATGATCTTAAGGTCCTTTCTAACCCTAACTATTCTATGATTCTATGATTCTATGAAAGTGCCTTTAGCACAGGAATGTGGTACTTCAGTGTCATGTTAGAGCTTTCTATATTATGACAGCATTATAAAACAGGTGGGATTTTTTACATTTTTTTCAGCTATGTGCCTTTACTTTCTAGCTTTTGTTAATGATTGCTAATTAAATACTGTGTGTGCAGAAAAAAGCTGATATGAAACAAGAGAGGAAGCTTGCAATCACATTCTCTAAAATAAGAGTGTGCTTCATTTCAGTTGTGCTTGGTCATGTAAGCAGAACTACTTAGAAAGAAGTAACTGTATTTCCCTGCTTTGACCAAATACTGTCAAATAAAAAAAAAAATATTTGGGGTAAAATTTGTGCAAGGTACCATATTCCTTCTGTTCTTTCCTTTTCGTTTTTGTCCTGGCTAAGTTTACCAGCTTGTATTTAGGTAAATGTTATGTTTGGTTTTTTCATCTTTCGATGCTGAAAAAATGAGCATCCTGCAGATCTTTTGATGTAAAAAGTAAAACCAAAACCATCCCAGTTACCTCCGAAAGTAAAGGGTCTGACACTTCTCTGAGGTATAGATGACTGTGCCTGAGGTTTTCAGAAAACTAGTATGCCATTTAATAGGAATGAGAGATGGGGAATAGGAGAGGAAAGGGAGAATGAAAGTCCCAGTATTTTAAAGTCATCAAAACCCAAAGTGACTTCCTAAATTGTTGGCTTTTGTTTAATGGTATTTATAAAATTCCATCTCTTCCAGTTCCCTGATCTTGAATCATTGTGGTCTGACTGGGAAAAGCTGTGCTAAAGCCTGAAAGACCTTTCTGTGCCTTAGATAGTTTCCCATAGACCACATCCCATCAGGCAGGAAGCAGTCCACAGTTAGATTATTTTTAGTCCTGTTGAGTCTGGCTGCAAATTGGAATGTTCTTTTGATGCACTTCCTCAGTGTGACTAAACTTGGGTTATTTGGGGGGGTTGTTTTGTTTTATTTTCTTTCTCCTCAGTAACATTATGACAATTTTCTTTGCAGTGCCAGCCCAAGTGACTGGTCTGACTGTGGCAAGTCAGGGATCAACCAACAGCTTGTTCACCAACTGGACCGGAGCACTAGGAGATGTAGACTCATACCAAGTGCTACTGATTCACGAGAATGTTGTCATTAAAAATGAGACTGTTCCCAGTGAAACCAACAGATATCACTTCTATTCCCTGAAACCTGGAGGACTTTATTCAGTTGTTGTCACCACTGTCAGTGGGGGAATATCTTCAAGGCAAACGATCACAGAGGGGAGGACAGGTAAAAAGGAAAATACTCCACCATGTCTTTTGTCAGTTCCTGAAAGCTGAATTTATTAAAGAGAATGGTCTTGTGATTAAGCCATTGCACTGAACATTCAGAAATACAGGAGTTTCAGCCGTATAATTCTTGTATGTGACCTCAGGCACACTGTGGGTCCAGATTCACGTTAACATAGCTCCCTAAGGAGCTAACTGCTCTGCCTACGCCAGGAACTCAGTACAGTGGGATCAGTCTGTAGTGAAGACAAAAATAGGCCCTGAGAGTGATGTACAGCTGTGGTAGCTGAATCACCCCTAGGAAGGGACTTTCTTGTTCCATTGACTAGATGGCAGCGTAGGGTGATTGCTCCTTAGGTATGCAAATTAGCTGCCAAAAGGTGGTGGGATAAATTTGTCTTAGTCTCTTACAACCCATTCTTTTCCTCCAGTCCAACCTTAAAGAATGTCCATCAGGGTTAATGACTCATTATGAAGCCCTTCTATACTGCATAGGACAGGCTTTACTTTTGCATCAAATTCTGTAAGTGTAATGACCCATGAAATGTAATACCAGTCCTTTGGATACTTAAGCAGAGGGAAATATTGACAACACAGCACAATTTCACCCTTTATGCTAATTTGGCAAAGGCTGGACATTCTGCAGTTTGCCCCAGTGTTCTTACTGAGCTATTTTCAGGTGAAAACAACAAGCCAAAAAACCCAAACAAACAACAACAAAAAAAACTACCCCACAATCACAGCAGAATAGCACTGAAAGGCTTAAAGTACATAAACGTATTTTGTAAAATCTATGTTTTTTTTACTCTGACAGCTGATGGCTAGTCCCTCTAACTGAGGTAAGTCAGTTCAGTCAGTCAGAGTCCAGTGAAAATGTGAGTTCATTGTGGTTAAGGTCTGCTTCATTCTGGCAATTCTGTACCTGAGTGATGGTATTTCTGGAGCGGAGCCTTCGATCTCACCTTGCCGCTTTGAGAAACAAATTTCATTCATGTTTTGGCCACTAGGCGTCAGAGAGCTCATTGTAAACGACACATTCTGCTGTGGGCCTCAACTTCATGCAAGAGTTAACAGTTATTGCTGCTACTGATGAATGGCAACTTGAAAGGATAACTCGTCTCCTGGAACTTTAGAAGTGCTGAGATTGTGCCACCAAAGGCAATTTGCTTCACTGTATTCAAAAAAGCAGACAAGTGTTGCTGAGTGGGAGTCAGTGCAGAGCTGCTCAGGAATCCCAGACTGCTTATTTTGCAGGGAGACATTCCAGGCATTCTGACAACAATAGGAATTGGGTAGTTAAAGCTCTCTTGGTTTTTCCTCTTTGTTGCACAGTTCCTGCCAGCGTGACTGGAGTAACAGTAAATAACTCAGGTCGCAGTGACTACCTCAGTGTTTCTTGGCTGCCAGCTTCTGGAGATGTAGACAGTTATTTGGTAACACTCTCTCATGATGACCAGATTGTTCAGACTCTCACGGTTTCCAAATCCTTCAGTGAATGCTCCTTCAGCAGCCTTACTCCTGGGACGCTTTACAATGTGATGATAACCACAAAGAGTGGGAAGTATGAAAATTACTCCTTCAGCCAGGAGCGAACAGGTAAAGAGAGCCTCAGAGCAAATCCAGTCACCATAATGACTTTGTATAGCCATTAGCAATGATCTGTCAGTATCTAACCAGACTGGGATGGGTGAGTAGGGATTGGAGGGTCAAACTATAAAATTCAAGCTTTACAGACTTAGTTGTATTCTTAATCCCCTAGTGCTGTTTTATGTCATATAAAATTACTTTAGCATGAATAAAAGTCACGTGTCAGTCCTTGTGAGTGAAAATAAATCATGTATCATTTTCAGCTCAAATCATTTTCCTGCTCTTAAGGTCTCTAGTTGGCTCTTCTAAGTATACCCTGTAGAGCATCCCAGCCACCCCCAATTACTCAAGTACTGAAAGAACAGGATAGATTAGGCTAACTACTAAAATATTTGAAAGGTGTCATGTAAATGAATAACACCCATGTCTTTGGTTTTGATCATGCAGTGTTCAAGAAGATTATATCAGGAATAGAAAAGTTTCAGAAAAGGGTGGCAATAATGGTGGAAACCCTCTTAAAACTTCCTCAAAGGTTGAAAAGACTCAGACTTTACACTTGGTAAACCAGTAAAATGGAAGAAAGATGGTAAGGGGTGTTAAAATGACAAGGAGTGTAAAGTTAATGCAATTTTAGTCTTCTCATAATGTTAAGTGAAAATCCAAGAGACAGCCATTTAGATGGGAAGCAAATTTAAGATTAGTGCGAACCTGTGGAACTCACTGCTATAAGCAAAACTGACCAAGCTCCAAAAGACCGAAAACTGTAAAGACAAACCGTTGTTACATGACATAAAGCAGCTTGGAAACAGCAGTTACTATTTTAGAGGCCAGGGTATTGCTTAAATCCACATTGTGGTCTTTTTGCAACTTCCTCGGAAAAGTCTGGTAATTACACAAATACAGTTCACTACAGCAGCTTCAGGAAGTTATTGCTTTCTGAATCTTTGTGTTTTCTCTTTCAGTCCCTTCAAGTGTTCAGGGACTTACTGTCAGCAATTCAGCCAGAAGTGACTACTTGAAGGTGTCCTGGTTACATGCCTCTGGATATTTTGATAACTATGAAGTGATCATCAAGAACAACAATGATTTCATCCAAACAAAAAGTGTCCCAAAGGATGAAAATGAATGTGTATTCACTAATCTGATCCCAGGGAGGCAGTACAGTGTCACGGTCAGCACGAGGAGTGGGAAATATGAAACTAGTGAAAGAGTCTATGGCAGAACAAGTAAGTAAACATCCTGGAAGCATCTAGAGACACTTCCCGGATTTTTTCTGCTTATCATAGCTGGCCTAAAGATCTCATATGATTTTAACACAGAATGTTGAGTGTGACTCTTTGAATGTGTGTCATTCCAAATACTTATTTAGTTTATAACCAGTGTTTAAGTTGCAGACATACAGAATATGAAAGAAGAGATCTGTGCTCTGAACTTGGAAAGTAGATCTTGAACTATGAAAAACTGAAATAAGACTTGTACGGATTTTTACATAAACTTAGTATTTATGCTTCAACTATGCCAGAATGTACATGATATTTTTTTTCTGGTCATGGAAATGTATAAGGAAAAAGAAAGGCTAGACCTTACACTCCTCAAATTACCCCAAGAGCTGGAGTTGGAGAGCATTGGGCAGAAGTGATAAAGTGACTAGCTGTGAGCCAGGAAGGACCTGAATGCAGTATGCCTGTCTTCACCTAGCACTACATGTAAGCTAATGAGCCATGCTAAGAAACTGAGTTTATTAACACACATGTAGCGCTGGGCAAAAATAACTGACCTGCATCTGGCAGGAGTTTGGAACTGTGCAGAGGGGTGCTGCAGCATATAGATGGATTGCCTCGGATCTCTGCTAGCTCAGGCCTCTTTGTACAACATTTGTTGTACATGCAGGTCCTACTCAACTTTTGTTAGCTATGCAGATTCTATGCAGGCTCCATTATTACCCGTTTATTATTTTTATGCTGATAGTTTGTGGACTCACTGTTGTGAAGTGGGACCTTCTGGGGTTAGATACAGTGCAAACCACAGACAGCAGCCCTTGTAAATGAGCGCAATCAACTGCTTTTCCTAGGGAACTGAGTGAAAAGTTTTAATGCTGGAGCATGGCTCCAGAGCTGTTATCTTTTTGCTGTGATCTGTTAATAAGTACTAAAAAGTTTTCTTTCTTCTCACCTCTTCAGTGCCAGAGTCAGTGAAGGAACTGACTCTTAGTAACAGGAGCACAGAAGATCTGCAGGTGACTTGGTCAAAGGCTGAGGGGGATGTTGATAAATATGAGATTCAGCTGCTCTTCAATGATATGAAGATCTTCCCACCTATTTTCCTTGGGAACACCATTGAGGAGTACTGGTTCACAGCTTTGACTCCAGGACGTCTATACAAAATTCTTGTCTTGACCATCAGTGGAGATGCACAACGTGCTACTTTCATAGAAGGCCTGACAAGTAAGAAATCATATGGCATTTAGAGGAAAGAATGAGGCACGTAAAATTAAGAGAACCATGATCTTAACTGAGTTCCTGTAATACTGGCACAATGACGGCATATCTCATTGAAAATCACACTAGTACTTCAGCCAGATTGATCTGTGCTTAATAAACAAATGTCACAGCTACCAATAGTTGATATTTGGCAGATAATCTAATTTGTTGCATAGGAATGGTATCGAGGTGTCAGTGTTGGGTTTCTGTTATTCCCATGAATGACAGTTGTTTGCTTAGTATCTCTAGCTAAATAACTTAGGCTGTTTTACACCTCTTGTTTACCCACCTGAAGTGAATGGGTGCAATTATAACTGCAAAAATGGCTAACTAAGTGTACATAAAGAGCTCTGATTTTCTGAGGTGTATCTAAAGCATCATTTGAAAACAGGGGGGTTACCCAGATAAAAGAACATAGAAGCTGCTTTCTGCTTAACTTACATATTATTTACTTTTGTTCCTGTAAACACATAATTGCTTTTCTAAAATGGCACAATCCTACACAAATGTATTCAGCTTTACTTGTGTTTATCCATGAGTGAAATTACTTGTACATGGAAATGCTCTTTGTCCTTTGAATCATATGCTATGTCCATGAAAAGTGTAGGAATTTGAAAGTCTGAATCAAACAGGAAATATGTGAGCAGGTGCCTTTGCGTTCCCTTTTTTTTTTTCCAGTTCCAAGCATGGTCAGAAACATTCATGTGTCTTCGAATGGCATGACAAACAGCCTGAAAGTGAGCTGGACTCCTGGAAGTGGAGATGTTGATTCCTATACAGTGACTATATTTCAGCAAAACCATCAGCTTGATTCCCAGAGTGTCTCCAAACATGTCTCTGAGCACACGTTTCACAAGTTGGAAGCTGGGGAGCAGTACCGGGTGGTGGTGCAATCTAACAGTGGCACCTTGCACAACAGCTTAGCAGCTTTTGGGAGAACAAGTACGTTTCTTTTGAGACAAGGGCGAGTTGCTTTAAATCTTCCCAGAAGCTGAACCTTACTGATAACGTTTATGAACATACTATTGGGCGTGGGGATTCTAAGATTTGTGACAAGTTTTTTTCTGAAGGAGCGTGAGTCCTCACTCTTGCAAACACCTAGACATGGGTCTGTTAATAACAGATCTGGCATGTCAGTAACCTGCGTGAATGCATGTGGAATTCAAGTCCCCAGCCCAGAGTGCCTTCACAGGATGCATGCAGTTCCATCCCACTCAGGCTTGTACCTGTACCCATCCAACATATATATCTTCAGGGCTTCGTTTAGTCAAATACTGTGTTGTCGCAGAGCCCATTGTATGGTCGAGGTTTGTTGTGCAATGTTCCACTGCATATTGGAACACAGACAACAGTGGAACACCTGGTTTCAGTCCATCTTCTCTCCAGCACCTGGGTGTGTCTGCTGTGGCCTTGACTTTTGCACAACAGCTGCTAGCTAATGTTTTCTATTCTGTGCCATTATTTTGCACCAATTCTTTATTTTGCAGTTCTTTTTCACATGCTGTTTTCACATGTTAACTGTTCCCATCAGTTCATCTCACTCTTCTTCCTCTTCTCATGATAATTTATATGTATCTATTGCTCCTCCATGCCCAGTTCAGATGTTCGTGATGCTCTCGAACTTCATCTGATTGTATTTATGTCTAGGAATTACTTTCTTGGGTAAACACATGTACAGACATTCCTTTCCCACAAGTGAACACACAAATGAATGAAGATATTTTCTATTAATTACTTTATTCATAGTTGTGTACTGAATGTGTATAGAATGATCTGTATTTCACCTAGTAATGTCCTGCCTTTAATTGTTGCTTCCAGTTCCAGCCTCTGTCCAGGAATTATTGGCCCACCATGCTTACAGCAGTCATTCCTTGTTAGTAACCTGGCAGAAAGCTCCTGGTGTAGCTGAAAGATATGACATTCTGCTCTTGAACGAGCAAGGAATCCTCCTGAGCAACAAATCAGAGCCAGCTACTGCCAAACAGCACAAATTTGAAGATTTATTAGCTGGCAAGAAATATAAAATACAAGTTTTGACAGTTAGTGGTGGCCTCTTCAGTAAACGAGCAGAAACTGTTGGGCGAACAGGTAATTAGAATATTTCTGTGTATTTATAGTTCCCTCAGTCAGATATCATTAAATACATGAATCATCTTTATATCTTGATTCTGGAAAGATTATAGTAAGAACAGACTCCAGATATTTATACATCATTTTTCCTTGGTATGTGAATCTGAAATTGTTAACATAATAATGTGGCCATGGTTCATAATAAGGATATTAAACCAAAGTGCTGAATGCTTCCTTCAGTCCATCTGTTATTGAACTATCTGAATGCTTTATTGTCATCAAGTTTTTACTTCACAATCTCAAGGCTTTTAGCACAGTCTTTACTCAGGGAAAGCTTCGTGCAGAAACTAATGGAGAGGTCTGTGTGAGTGCAGGCTGGAGAACCAGGCCTGCTGGGAAATACGAACTTGCCTTGGAGAGACTCAATGGCACCTCGTAAATGCTTTCCCCTTCCTTCTGAAAGTTGCTGTTGACATTAGTTAGCTACTTGTGGCTTAATTGAAATGTATTCCAGACATGAGTTGTTACTTTATTACAGGTTCAGCTTAGTGGCCAGACATTTTGGTATTTACCCTTACATTTATTCTACTTTTCAGTTCCAGCAGCAGTTACAGATCTGAAGGTCACAGAGAACACCACCGACCGACTGTCCTTCAGCTGGACTACCTCACAAGGCGAGCTTGATTCATACGACATTTTCTTGTACAACCCAGACAAGTCCCTTCATGACAGGATTTCAGGAGAGCAGCACCTCCAGCAGTGTTCATTCCAGAACCTGCGGCAAGGCAGGATGTATCGAATGGTGATCGTTACCCACAGTGGGGACCTCACTAACGAGTCATCTGTCTTTGGAAGAACAGGCAAGAACATCTAAGAAAATCATCTGTCTCTGGTGTGGTGCTCATGGGGGACACCAGTGAGCTGGTCTGATCTGCTGTTCGCTTTAGATTAGAGAAACTATTAAAGATATCAAAATGGGTTCTCATGCATGAAAAGCATTAGGCAAATAAGAAGGTAATTTTTGAATGATGTGGTTACAAGAGGAAAATGGAGCAAAGACCTTTACAATAGTTCTCAGGTACTCAGGTCAGGAGAAGAACATCCCAGTGTATGCTGCTTAAGCCTTAAAGGAAAACGGCTTTGTCCTATCTTAGAAGCATGGCCTACGAGTGGAAAAGACCAAAAGGCAAAGCAAGTAGGGTTAATGGGGAAGACAATCTACCAGTAAATAGAAGTTCTTCCCCCTGGGGAGCTCTGGCTGCAGATCTGTGTTTGTTCAGCCACACGTGGGAAACAGCGATTCCTAAGCAGCTTTAGCAACCCTGATGCTCTGTGAAACCTTTCTTTATCCTCTGAGGCACTGTATAGTAACCCTTATGTAAGACTGCCTCTAGACAGTGGTGTGCTTTCTTCAGCTACCTCAGAACTGGATGTTTCCATACACTGGTTGGGAAAAAGCTGCTTAACATTTGCAAAAGTATCTATTATAAACATTTCAGCCTCCTCTGGGGACAGTGGCATTTCAAAATAAGAAAGAAAGCTATTGAGGTACACTTCCTGATGCTTCCTAGCTTTTTGGCCAGCTGTGATGGCTGTCTGGTTTATTACATAGCTGTCATTACAGGATAAGTGTAAGTTCTGCTGGATTTTGTCACCTTTCCTCACCCTAAAGATGTTCTACATAAAGTAATATTCGTCCCCTTTTTTTTTCAGTACCAGCTGCTGTTGTTGGTCTCAAGGCATCCAATCAAAACATGACAGACAGTCTGTGGTTCACCTGGGATCCAGCAGCAGGAGATGTTGACTTCTATGAGCTGAATCTTTACAACCCAAATGGAACACAGAAAGAAACATGGCAGAGGAAAGACCTGAACGAGTGGCATTTCCAGGGGCTCATTCCTGGCAGAAAGTATACTCTTGTTGTGGTGACTCACAGTGGTGACCTGACCAACACAGCAAATGCTGAAGGAAGAACAGGTAAAAAACACAAAAGCTTTGGGATTTTTGTTTAGTCCCATCTGTCAGCATTTGTACTAGTTCACAGCTATGCAATGCACTTGTTCTGCGGGAGGATTTATTGTAAGAGTCACTGAAGGTGTAAAGATAAAGAATGTCCTTAAGGGTATTAAACCAATGGAGTGTGATTTTATTCAGTGCTGGTTTTCTGTCAAAGGCTCAGGGATATGTAATGTCTGTGAAAGTCACCACCATCAGCACAGGTGCAATAATTAGCTGTGTACACAGGATAATATAAACAACTTTGTGATGCGTGAAGAAAATAATGTATGTTTCATCTTATGTCTTGTGTAAAAATTTGGTAATAATCTCTTTATCCCCTTCCCTCTTCTCCCCCGCTTTCCATGTAGCACCCAGCCCTCCTAATACCGTGTCATTCACTGATGTTGCAAACACTTCTTTATCAATCACTTGGCTGGGTCCTCCAGACTGGACAGACTACGACGATTTTGAGTTGCAATGGCTTCCAAAGGATCCCCTCACAGTATTCAATCCCTACAGCAGCAGCAAATCAAAAGTACGCATCATCTATGGCCTGCGACCAGGAAGACTCTATGACTTCAGTGTCAGAACTGTCAGTGGTGACAGCTGGAAGACATACAGTCAGTCTCAATCTGCAAGTGTGAGGACAAGTAAGTGAGAGTTTCCATTGCACCCGAACAGTCAGCTGGAGAAGATGCAAAACTTAAATCTTAGCAATTCCTTTCACAGTCAGTAATTTCCATTAGTGAATTGATGAATGATGGTGATGAATTCATCTAGATTCTAAGCCCTTGCTGTGTGCATGGTCAGCCATTTAAAGACTGAAAATGGACATACACTTACAATCTACGCATCCAAAGTGGGGCTGTTTGTGTGTGGAGCCTGAGTCAGTCAGTTTCAGGGTAAAATAAGGCTGAATATCCAGACTTCTCTGACAGTAGGATATTGAAATAAGCAAAATGTTTCTGAACGATCAAGCAGGAGAGATGAATGAAACCTTGCTGTACTAGATTTTAAACTGAAATCAGTGTTGCACTGCTCTGCATTTCTGTCCGTGTTTGTGGATCTGCATAATCTCTAGCTGCCTCTATCAACCTCAGGAGTAGGCTGATTTGAAAAAGTGACCTGGAATTGTAAAAATAGCTAAGCCTTGGCAAGCCCTCATGTCACCTGGGGTGGGATTCAACACATACATGTTTAGTAAGCTGAATAGCATTACTCCATTCAGCATATTTATTAAAACGAGAGACCTCTTTCAACTGTATTTAATCACTTAAATGTAGATGTCTGCCATCTGAAAGTGAAATCTATTTTTGTTATGTGACTTCTTGTATACCGTGCTCCCATATTACATGGATAAAGCGTACTTCTGTGGTATGCTTTACTAATATGGGCATTCCACATGCTACCCAGGAAAACATATAAGTCATGAGATGACAGTATCAGTATTGACTGATTCTGTTAACCACATGTAACCTCCAAATAAGCTGTAGCAGAGTTCTAGCAATCCATTGCTTTGCAGTGTTGTTCATGTTAAGACTTCAGCAAGTAGTTCTGTTTGCTTGTTTTCACAATTAATGACTGAAGCTTCACAAATCCAGTGAGGCTGATGTTACTCCATCTGATTGCAGATGGCTAAAATGAGTTAGCCTTGCCTAATAATAATAATGCAGCACATATTTGCAGGAGAGGTAGGAATTCTGGTTCCTAGCCTCCTGCTCTGATCAAATGGTTGTGTGGAATCTAAGGGCTCTAGAGTAGAGCAGATGCTCTGAGCAGGGTGATACCTGTACCTTTTCCCACTAAGCTGCAATTTCTCAACATTCCTGTAGAACCAGACAAGATACAAAGTCTTCATTGTCGACCCCAGACCTCTACTGCCATTGCCTGTTCCTGGACTCCTCCTGATTCTGACTTTGATGGGTACAGTGTTGAATGCAAGAAGATGGACACTCGTGAAGTGGAATTTTCTAGAAGGATAGACAAAGACAAATCTCTGCTTAATATCATGACCCTTGTTCCCCACAAACAATACCTGGTGTCCATCAAGGTGCATTCTGCAGATATGACAAGCGAAGTCGTTGAAGACAGCACCATCACAATGATTGACCGTAAGTGTAATTCAGAGTTGCTGTGAAGGGAGGCAGTGAGCAGCAGTAAGGAATTGCTTGTGTTGGTTAGACAGCAAAAGGGATTCTGAACTCCATAATTGCCAGCGTGTAGTACTAATAATCCGACAGCCAAAATAGAGTGAACCTGTCCTTTGGTCCCTGTTGTGACAGACAATGCAGGATTTTGACTATATCGCCTGTCATTATATTGCCAGACCCGCTTATTTGGAGAAACTTTAAAAGTTATCCTGTCATTCTGATGTTCAACACCAAAGATGTCCTTATTGTACACATTCAGCTGTCTTCATGATTTCTGCTTGGCTTCCTGTGACTGGCTGTTTCCTCTCATGGATGATAGCCATCCTAAGCATAAATATTCTTCAGTGAGGACATTGGATTGTGGCACTGGGTCATTTTTGGGCTCTGTACGTTCTTTTGAGGTGCTACCTGACTAAATCACCTGTAGGAGGGAGGATCTCAGGTTTACGTAGCATGTGCTTTGAAACGGCTTCTTCAGTTTCTCTACCTGTAGGCTGCTGTGTGGAGCGTATCGGTAGAATCAGCTGATGCCTCTGCACTGCCAGACCACTGCAGTGAACAGCCCACCATTGCTGGCCCTAAAGATGCTCCATTTTTTGCAGTACTTCTGGATTCAGTGGCACAGCAAAACACAGAGGCCTGAACCACTCTAGGGCTAAACTTCTCAGAAATACAAGGTGGCCAGGAGGCTTATATTCAGGGACACTTCTATAGCTGCTCATTAAAAGCCACATTGGTGCGAAATGCTAGATCATAAAAATTATGTTTGGTTTGGAAGCTGTTGAGCTAAGCTACAGAGTTCAGTCACCATCCCACCTTCTGCCTTCCGCCATCGATAGCCTTTTAGTTGCTCCCTCCTCTACCACAAAGGATGCTGCAAATTCAGATGTAGTTAGAACTAGCATGTCACAAGAGGTGATTCTGAGTCCTAATTGAAGGTTAGCTGTTTTGCATTGTTATTTGCTTTAAACACTGCTATTCGCTCAGATTCTCATTACTGGAGGCCCTACTCAAGGAAACAGAGAAAATTGCAGCCAGGCTTCATACATGTAAGAGATTCAGCTAAACAACGTAGAAAGACATGAATTCTTGGCTTGTCTTGAAATCTAAAACCTTTTGAAGTTTAGCCACCTGCTTACATGTTTGCTATGTTTCCCATACTAGCAATATAGTTTCAGTAATACAAGTTTTTAAAAGATTCAGCAAAGTAGATCCTTAAAATCCCCACTTTCACTCCACTGGTCCTCTGAAGGTATTTCACACATATTTCACTTTCCAGTTTTCTTCTACTGTGTGAGTTTGAAGTATAGCTTTCTAGCATACGAAGAACATTTTGTATGGGAATTCTGCAGTCAGTCTGGAAAATGATACTCTCTAGTTGAAGGCTGACTCAAGGCTGTTCGTCTGGAAAAGGAAGCAGAAATTTAGATGCTTTAAATAGGCAACTTCCTGTAGTGAGTTTGCTAAATTGCCTCCAAATACCTGGCTTAAGCCTGTGTCATTTTTAGCAGCTATAGTTTTTGATTTCGTAGATTTAGCAAGACTTTAATGCATTTCCATATGGGCTTCGACAGGAATTCCTGCTGAGGAGCTGCCACTGTTACTATGGTTAACTCACTGCTGGCTTGTTTCATCTTTTGGCAGATTCCCAGTGGGAGGTGAAGGCATGTCCTTGATTGCAAAAAGAATCGAATCAGAGATTTGGGTCAAGTCAGCTGAGCTTTATTACAAATTACATTTCCCTTACTAGTCTAACTCACAGCAAATACATAGATAATGCTTTCTCTCTTCTTTTTTTGTTTTGGTTTTAATTACTCAGGTCCCCCTCAGCCACCTCCAGACATACGAGTGAACAAAAAAGAGGTACTGATTACCAAATCCTCTATCAACTTTACTTTTAACTGCAGCTGGTTTAGTGATACTAATGGAGCTGTGAAGTACTTTACTGTGGTTGTGAGAGAGGCTGATGGTAAGTGTCATGATTTAATGCCATTCTCTCTGTCACCTAATGTAGTTGTATGGGGAGGTATACCCCTATCACCATGCAGCAAAGGAGCTTCTTGTCTTCTAGTGGCCGAGTTGCTTAGAGGTTTTGGATCTGTCCCTGCTCTCTAGCCCTGGGGACTTAGAAACTCAGTCTTCTCAGAGAGTCGGTAGCAACTGCAGAGCTCAGCCAGAAGCAGTAATTAGCTTCTGTACTCTAGGTTACATGCTCACGTTTGTTCAACAAAATTCTACAGTAGGAGACTTTTGTTGGATGCCATTGCCAGTGAACCTAGAATAAGCTGCCTTGCAATGCACGGATCTCAAAAGGTAGTTTGAATGTTAGGTGGGAACACTAAGGCAACTCTTTCAGAGAACCTCAGTAAGCCACGCTGAGAAGGTGGTGTTTGATAACTGAAGGAAATAACTTCATGTGTAGAGCAGAACAGAAATTGCCCATGCAAACCTTCCCTTCTGCAGGTGACCTATGTGTGACAAAACGGATGTCTCAACAATTAATACCTTGGTTTTAAAAGTGGCTTCATTTATTGGCATTCCAGGACATATTTTGTGACCCTTGAGAAAGTTTCTGAATCCCTCTGTCCATCAGCCTTTAGGAAAAAAAGCGGAGATAGTATTTCCACTGTCTGCTCTGTCATGTTTGTGCAGACCATGAATCTCTTTGAGAAAGGGTCTGTCCATTGCCGTGGCTTTGCCTACCTGAGTCTTTTACACCTTATTGTGAGTTTCCGTTCAGGGGACTCCTGTCATTTCCTTTTGCAGGTTTCCTCTCTATACGATAGATTTGTCAGTGGATTTTTTTACTTGCTTTTTGAAATAGCTGGTGATGTCTGAAGTTCCCCAGAAAAATAATAGCAAGGTTGGTACTAGATTTGTATTGTTGGCGCTGTATTCACAAGGTAACCTGTGCAGCCTCCAAGAAATGTTAGAAAGTTGGATAAGAATATGTCTGTCAACACCTTGAGCCTATAAACTGCATCACATTAATGGCTGTGGTATGTAAATCTTCTTTCTCTGTGTATGATATAGGTAGTGAAGGACCAAAGCCTGATGAACAGCACCCATTACCTTCCTACCTGGAGTATAAACACAATGACTCTATACGCATCTACCAGACAAATTATTTTGCCAGTAGATGTGCTGAAAACCCTGACAGTGATTATAAAAGCTTTGACATTAAGCTTGGAGGAGAAATGGAAAATCTGGGAGGAAGATGTGATCCAGATCAGCAAAAATTCTGCGATGGACCTCTAAAGCCTCGGACTGCTTACAGGTTAGTTTTATGCTGGTAGCTGTGCTCTGTCACATTATTAAGCATAGTGCTGTCTGGGTTCCTTATACACTTGAGCTTCTGTAGATTCGTAACTGGGTTGCATGATGTTCTTTGTGTTTCATTGTGAATTTATAAAAGCTTTATCCATATATCCATGCCCCTGTTCCATAGGTATGAATCAGTCCTTCACTAGCATGGGAATGATATGGTTAATTCACTCTGTGCTTGCTTATTTCCTTTAACTTGATGGAAAGCTCTCCTATAGCTGATAAATCTTTGGAAAGACTTAAGACCATCCGCTAAGTCAGAAGACTGCTTAATGGGAAGAGCAAGGGTACATAACTCCGTCTGTTTGACACCACTACCCCACACCAGTCCTTTGGAACAAGCTAGAAAAACCTGAAGGCTCCTTAGCTAGGCCCAGGTTAGCTGTAGGATGTAGAAGAGAGTGCCTGCCAAGATCAGGCTCAGAAATTTCTCAGGCTGTGAGACCAAACATGATCTTCAGTGCAGCTCAGTCACATCCCTCTGTCAACCAAACACTCCCTCAAGAGGTCTGCAAGTTGCTGAATGGACAGCCGCATGGACAGATGGCATTAAGAGCTGTCTGTGGTCAGTGGAAAGGTTTTAGTTATCTCTAAGGGGCAAATGAGTTCTTACTTTTCTGCTGTTGGTCCTGAACACCTGATGAGCTCTAACTATAATGGTACTGTTTTTTTAGGATCAGCATACGGGCTTTTACCCAACTGTTCAATGAAGACCCAAAGGAACTCCCTAAACCGCTTTTCTCAGACACCTTCTTCTCTTTACCAATCACTACAGAGGCAGGTTAGTTTCAGGCTTGTTTTTCAATGACAGTAGCACGTGGTTATGTACTGTGCCTAAGAGCACTCTAGTACCTTGAACTATTTGCAAGGAGTGGAACAAAAACTGGTTGTCGTGCATGTCCTGAAGGCTGCTCTGAAGTGAGGCTGGAGCCATGGCTTATCAGGCCTCAGTTTGAAAATTCAGATGACTGCTTGATGGAGCTCCTGACAGTAGAGGAAAAGGATGGATGCTCAGTGAAGCTATCGCTAAGAAACCTTCAAAGTACAAGGGAACCAAACTCCCATATAATGGGGCTGGGCTTTCTTTCACTGTGCTGGGAATGAAAGATTTTCTGTAATGTTTGGATTAAAAATGAGAACAGAAATCAAAGCCAGTTTTTAGTTAAGTGTGTAAATGCCTCAGATTTCATTATATTTAACTGTTTTCTTTAGCTGATAGTAACATATCCCCTGAAAGCTATTGATTCTTTGATTCTTCATATCTTTTTCTCAAGATATATAAATATACATTTTTGTTTCTAGAGCCTCTGTTTGGAGTCATCGAAGGTGTGAGTGCTGGCTTGTTTCTGATTGTGATGTTAGTGGCTGTTACAGCTTTATTTGTCTGCAGACAAAAAGTTAGGTGAGTTGAGTCACTTTATCAGTCTCTGTTGCTGAAGCCAGGTCATAGAATCATAGAATCATAGAATAGTAAGGGTTGGAAAGGACCTCAAGATCATCGAGTTCCAACCCCCCTGCCATGGGCAGGGACACCTCCCACTAAACCATGCCATCCAAGGCTATGTCCAACCCCACCTTGAACGCCGCCAGGGATGAAGCATCCACAACCTCCCTGGGCAACCCATTCCAGGGCCTCACCACCCTCACAGTAAAGAATTTCTTCCTCATATCCAATCTAAACTTCCCCTGTTTAAGTTTAAACCCATTACCCCTTGTCCTCTCACCACAGTCCCTAATGAAGAGTCCCTCCACAGCATCCCTATAGGCCCCCTTCAGGTATTGGAAGGCTGCTATGAGGTCTCCACGCAGCCTTCTCTTCTCCAGGCTGAACAGCCCAAATTTTCTCAGCCTATCTTCATACGAGAGGTGCTCCAGTCCCCTGATCATCCTCGTGGCCCTCCTCTGCACTTGTTCTAACAGTTCCATGTCCTTTTTATGTTGAGGACACCAGAACTGCACACAATACTCCAAGTGAGGTCTCACGAGAGCAGAGTAAAGGGGCAGGATCACCTCCCTCGACCTGCTGGTCACGCTCCTTTTGATGCAGCCCAGGATACGGTTGGCCTTCTGGGCTGCAAGCGCACACTGCCGGCTCATGTTCATTTTTTCATCAACCCACACCCCCAAGTCCTTCTCCTTGGGCTGCTCTGAATCTCCTCCCCGCCCAACCTGTAGCTGTGCCTGGCATTGCTCCGACCCAGGTGTAGGACTTTCACTTAGCATGGTTAAACTTCATTAGGTTGGCATCAGCCCACCTCACAAGCGTGTCAAGGTCCCTCTGGATGGCATTCCTTCCCTCCAACATATCAAGCGAACCACACAGCTTGGTGTCATCGGCAAACTTGCTGAGGGCGCACTCAATCCCACTGTCCATGTCACCCACAAAGATGTTGAACAAGACCAGTCCCAACACCGATCCCTGGGGGACACCACTCGCTACTTGTCTCTAGCTGGACATTGAGCCACTGAGCACTACTCTTGGCGTGCGGCCATCCAACCAGTTCTTTATCCACCGAGTGGTCCACCTATCAAATTGATGTCTCTCCAACTTAGAGAGAAGGATGTCATGTGAGACAGTGTCAAAGGCTTTACACAAGTCCAGGTAGATGACATCAACTGCTCTGCCCCTGTCCATCAGCTCCGTAGCCTCTTCATAGAAGGTCACCAGATTGGTCAGGCAGGATTTCTCCTTAGTGAAGCCACGCTGGCTGTCCCCAAGCACCTTGTTGGTTTTCATGTGCCTTAGCATGCCTTCCAGGAGAATCCGCTCCAAGATTTTGCCAGGCACAGAGGTGAGACTGACTGGTCTGTAATTCCCTGGGTCATCCATTTTTCCCTTCTTAAAAATGGGGGTTATATTTCCCTTTTTCCAGTCATCGGGAACTTCACCTGACTGCCGTGATTTTTCAAATATGATGGACAGTGGCTTAGCAACTTCATTTGCCATCTCCTTCAGGACCCGTGGATGGATTTCATCCGGTCCCATGGACTTGTATACATTCAGGTTCCTTAGGTGGTCCCGAGCAAGATCCTCCCCCACAGTGGGCCCAGGGTCCCCACCCTCACCGTCCCCGCGTCTGCCTTCCAAGACTTGGGTGGTGTGGTCAGAGCATTTGCCGGTAAAGACTGAGGCCAAGAAGTCATTAAGAACCTCAGCCTTCTCCAAATCCAGGGTAGCCAGTTCTCCCAATAGCTTCTGGAGAGGGCCCACGGTGTCCCTAACCTGTCCTTTATTGGCAATGTACCTATAAAATCCCTTCCTGTTATCCTTAACATCCCTAGCCAAGTTTAATTCTAAGTGGGCCTTAGCTGTCCTAACCTGGTCCCTAGCTTCCCGGACAACATCCATGTATTCTTCCCAGGTCAAATACATTCATTTAAGCAGTACAGTATTTAAAGCATAATTATAAAATCGGAGGAATGCACTTCTTTTATTCAACAGATAAAGTCTATGTCCTCTGTGCATGAAGTATGAAACTAATGATTTACATATGAAGAGATCTATATATTCTTGATTCAAATACCTACTGATGTTAGTGAGATTTATCTCATAGATGAATCTTTGTAACTTTTAGTTTTCAGCAGTTGTCTGAATATTTCTGAAAAACTGGTTTGGCACTCAAACAATCTCTTGTCAAAATGAAATGTTTCAAATTAATTTCATCTCCGTTGTATATGGAACTAGATGATCTTAAGGTCCTTTCCAACCCTGACTATTCTATGATTCTATATAGGAAGCTGTTGAAACTGTTCATTTAGACTTTATCATTTTGGTTCAAAAATCTTAAGGTGTGGCATTACCTCAATGTCCAAAAGATTACTTCAAACTTCTCATTTTTTGTCAATTACAGTTGTATATTTCACATTATAGATGAAGCTTAAATAGTGAGTTTTAAATATGTTTTTTTAAAGTGAAATACTCTATTTCAACTTCGAAAAAGCTTTACCTATTTAGACTATTTTGCATGAAAGAGAAATGACATTATTGATGTGAAGTTCTTTGTGGTTTCTGAAATAAATAAAAAATCAACATTTCCATTGCATGGGAAACTCTGAAAAACTGAAATTCATTTCTTTTACTGATACAAGATTAGGTCTGTTTTGATTTGAATTCGCTTTTCAGATGCCAGAATAAAAAAAGAACCTGTTTTGTGACTTGTCGTAGCTTTTAGACAAATGGATATACCTTGCAGCAATGAAGAACACTTAGACTCCATGAACGAATTCAGTGTATTCCTCTATATGACATCCAAAAAAAAGAGGCATTCAATCATTGGCAAATTAGTAAATTAAGTCTGCTTTTGCATGTATAGACTTGTGTACCATCTCAGTACACAGTGACGTATAGAGCACGAGCAGAGTGCAGATTGATGTGCTTTCCACCTTGCACAGCTCATAGCACTTTTTTGGTGTAGCTCAACTTCAAACAGAGTGTGGTTTCTTGTTGTGAGTTATGTAGGCAGTAGCACTGCAAGTATACCGGTATGGTTTTCCCTCATCAAGAGAAAGTGTTCTCTAAGGGACATACGTTGAAGCAGGTGGCCATGAAAGGATGAAGAGATAAACTTCCTTAAATTCCTTTTTTCCAACTTACCAACTTCTTTCCAATGTAAGTTGTATTATTGGCAGCTCTTGCAGTATCAGAACATAACAGTAAAACAGAGTACCTTCATTTTTATTCCAGTAATGGCCAAGAGAGACCTACAGCAAGGCTGAGCATTCGCAGGGACAGGCCACTGTCAGTGCATCTGAACTTGGGGCAAAAAGGGTAACGTCAAAAGTTCTGTTTCTAAGAGCAGTATTTTAACATGTCATCATGGATGAACAGTCCCTCACTCACTGAAGGGTTTCTTTTTCTTTTGAAATCATTTCTAGGAACCGGAAAACTTCCAGGTAAAAAGAAAAAAATAAACCTAAAAAAGCTTCTTGATAACCAACTGGATAAATTATGAGTGTGATTCATCCTGTGATTTTCTTCCTCCTGTTGAATATTTTAGTCCGATCAAAGTCAGTCATTTTGAAGCACACTTCACCAAACTTCAAGCAGACTCCAACTACCTCCTGTCCAAGGAGTATGAGGTGGGATCCTAACCTAAGCAAAGGACTTGTTTTGTGGAGGGGCGGGCTGGCTGCATCAATGGGTTAATGCATTAGAAAGGCCTGAATTTGTTTGCCTTGTTCACACAAGTACAAATAAATTTGAGAACCTTTCCTGAACTTCACTTGGCCTAGTGCAGAAATCAGCTCTTCAGGTTGGCAGCCTCTGCCTGAGGTCAGGAGCATTTGTTTGTGTGACACATCTGTGTAACAAAGCGTGGAAAGTACCTGCCAGCCATGTGCTTGCTTTAAAACAGTCTGATTAGCTATTTAATTTCAGTTTGGTTTAAAAAAACCTACCCATGCTCTGTGCATGGCCCTTGAGAGCTGATAAGCACTGCACCCCAGTGTGTTGTAAAATCCTTTAATTACTTTTACCTCACATATTATTCCTACTTTTGTTTGCAGGACTTGAAAGATGTGGGTCGAAACCAGACATGTGACATAGCACTTCTGCCAGAGAACAGAGGGAAAAATCGATACAATAATATATTGCCCTGTGAGTTTTGGGTTTGGTTGTGTAATATTACATCACACCAGCTATTTTTCACATTTTTCAGCAGGCCTAGTGGAAAAGAGAGTGCAGCCAATCCCTTTGCTTCTTCCTGACAGAGATAAAATACCTCTGCCAGCTCAGGTTCTGGTGCTAGGAGGCAGATGATGCATGGCCCTGAATGGCTTCCCGCAGACCAGTAATTTCATTTCACACTAGAGGTGTAATGACTATCATTCAGTCTGGAGAGAAAAAGCTCCAGCTGTTAGGGACATTAAGTCACTGCTGATAACAAGGATAGTAGATATAACAGCAGCATTGTTTACATATGGGGTATCATCTGTTCAGTGCTTTTTGACAGCCTTGCCACATCTTTCTTCTTCAGAGGACACAGCAAACCTACTATACAATGTAGAGCTAATGTGGTTCTGCATGGTAAGACACACATGCGACATTAGCCCTGTTCTCCTGAGGCAAGACCTGGCACTGAGAGTTTCCCCTTTTAATCTCCTATCTGTCAGTTTTGGAGGAAACTGCCAACTCTGCATGCTGCCCTCCTGCTGGATGTGGTATGTGCTTGGAGCACAGCCTAACATTATCTCCTGTGTTCTGCCTGCCATGCCATGCTGAGAAGCATGCCCGCAATGTACAAGAAACAAGACCTGACTCAGATCCAACGTAGCATTATCTCATGGATCACTGACTGAGTGGCTTAGGCACTCTAACCCTCTGCACAAGGCCCTCTACTGAGGGGGGATGGTTGGCCTGCTTACACATGTTAGCTCGGGACCTTTGTGGACCACTGAAGCACTAGCACTCTTTCAAGGGCAGTGCTGGGCATGGCTCTCCAGTACTGCTGGAGGATCAAAGTGTGCTGTTGTGGCTCTTTTGTTGCCATAACAAATCGTATGCAAATAAGCAGAGAAATTTTGGAATACTCACTACTTCCTTCTTACCCATCCATCTCTAGACTTGGAAAGTCTCCACAGCACTCATGGGTGAAAGATGCAGCACAAATATAAGCAGTTTCCCCTCTAAATTAGCCCTCCATATAAAATCCTTATAATAATGCTGCCAGTGCTTTCGCAAATGCATTTCTGTAAATGGGAGAGGGACTGAATATCAAGACCTAGCCATAAGCCTCTTCTAATCAATTTCTTCCTAGATGATACATCAAGAGTGAAGCTTTCCAATGTGGATGATGACCCTTGCTCAGACTACATTAATGCAAGCTACATACCAGTAAGTGATGCAAGGATGGTATTTTACAGTCCTCCCTCCATTGGTAATTTGTCCTTCATCTTAAACTGAATATAAAGCTGAATACTTATGGCTCCCTTCCCCCTTCATTTATTCCCTTGAGCTAAAAGTCTGAGAACTCATTTTGTGGGTGTGCTGAAAGGCTATATCTGACTGCCAGTAAGTTAGCTGTGAGTGATGTACACAGCACTTAAAGACACTTTTTTGGATTGCTATAGTGGTGTAAGATAGCAGGTCTAATTGGCCAAGGACACATTTTAAAGGTCACTAATTTTATAGAGTGTCCACAACAACTGTAGCTATCACTGCAGGTGGCATCCTTATTGTGGAGCTGTATCTCATCCTGACAGCATTGGCACCTTGCCGAATGGCAAAACTGGCTGAAATTAAAACAGTGCCCTTTGCCAAAGAGTTGTGATTGATAATAGCAATGGCTTTAGCAATATAGATATCAAGCCAGAACTCAGCTAATTTATTAAAAACAGTAAATAAAAAACCCTATTAGTTCCAAAATTACTTAAGACGGTGCTGGACACAATAGAACAATGAGTTTTGACTGCCACAAAAGGAACAGAAATAAAGATACACTGCTGCAGTCTCTTCCTTCTTTTTACTCCAGCCAGACGCCTTCTTCCAGGTTCAAGGCAACAGTTTAGCCCTCAAAACTAAAGGGCATTGTTGCTGCAGAGCCCTGGCCACACACCCATGACATGTTCATTTTTTAGAAGACATTCCTTTCTGCGTTTATGGAAATTAATGGAGTTCTTTCTACTTGCAGGGCAACAGTTTCCGCAGGGAATACATAGCGACTCAGGGCCCTTTGCCTGGCACCAAAGATGAGTTCTGGAAGATGGCATGGGAGCAAAATGTTCACAATATTGTCATGGTAACCCAGTGCGTTGAGAAGGGCCGGGTGAGCAGTCACTTTTCTTTATTATCAGTGACGGTTTTTACACATGTTAAAAGTTTATGTTTATTATTTGCATCACGTTAATGCCAAAGGCCGCAGTCAAGGAGACAGTAAGAGATGAGAGGTAAAATCTAAAGACTGGAGACAGACTAAAGCTATGAAGTGAGGGTGCAGTGACCATCCCAAGATCATGTAGTATGTCAAGGGTAGAGTTAGGAACAGACCTCAGTGCTTCTGGTCTTTAATCCAGGACTTTGCTTAGCAGTACTAATAGAAACCATGCAGAATGACAACCACCAGCAAAAAATCCCAACCTGTTTATCACATCAACTACTTCTCTATAATCTTTAGAGAGCAGATGTTGATCATTAAAATATGGAATTGTCTCTGTTATATAAGCCCTGTTGTAGCAAAAAGACCACTCACATACTTAGCAGTCTTACTGAGTGCAGGTGTAGGTAGGCTGTTCAGCTGTCCCAGCCATCCACCTCCCCAAGTGTGACCACATCCTGCACCCTTTGTAAGACAGGGACTAGATCTGTAAAAAAGATTAAACAAACTTGAAGTAGTGATCATCTGGTGGTACCTATGGGGACACTTCCTTTCAGTTTACCATTTTTTCTTGAGAAGATGGTGAAAGCATATGCAAACAGGCAGGCATATGTTTCCTTCTGCACCTCTCTGTCTTTGTGTGGGACCTTACTGTCAGGTTTCAGCAGGCAGTGGGGAAGCAAGCACTGGAGGCCGGGTTCTCATCCAGGCAGAGTTCTGAGAAGAGTTGATGCAGAAAATGTGGCATCCAGAAGAGGGCATCAGTGAAATACTTCCCATTCGGCCCATCACGAACATCTGTGATGAGAACTTCCACTTCCTAGTTCCATCCTAGCCCTTTCCCGACCCAGGCCCTGTTTGTTGAGCTAACATGGCAGGGCACAGCATCTCTCTCTGAATTCAGCCACTGCCTTTCATCCTTCGTCCTCAGGCGTGCTAGGTCCGACATCTGCTTCTGCCAGTGCTGGATGGAGGCACTGTTTGCAGCTGTTACTGACACTAAATTTGCCTTGGTCTGTGTCCCTGCAGGTGAAGTGTGACCACTACTGGCCCCTTGACCAGGATTCCTTGTACTATGGAGACCTGATCGTTGAGATGCTCTCTGAATCGGTGCTCCCAGAATGGACAATACGAGAGTTTAAAATCTGCAGTGTATGTTTGCATTCTTGGGGTTTCTTTCAATTAATTCATTTAAAAGCACCTGCAGGCTAAATTAGTAAGGTTTCTTCTGCTGTAGCACAGTTGCGTCATGCACAGCTCATCTCTCGTGGCAGCTCTAGCATTTCCTCTGAAGATGCATGTTGTGTGTGCCTCCTCCTCCTCTCTGTTTTGATCACCCACACTTTTGTATCCCAACAGGAAGAGCAACTTGACTCAACAAGGCTCATTCGTCACTTCCACTACACTGTCTGGCCAGACCATGGTGTACCAGAGACTACCCAGTCCCTGATCCAGTTTGTCAGAACTGTAAGGGATTATATTAACAGGACTCCAGACACCGGACCAACTATTGTGCACTGCAGGTATGTGGAGCATCAAAAGGTCAGCAGCACAGAGCCGTTGTGCATACCCTTGGGAAGATCCCAAATGTTCATCCCTGTTAGGCCATGGACAGCCACAGAACCTGAGAGAGAGCTGGTGAGCTTAAGTCTCCAGATACATTAGAGCAGCATTCCCAAGGTGCATGCACTCGCTCACAACCTCACCCTGGAGAGGCTTCCATAAGGTTTCTCATGAACCACTGTGTTTCTGTGGGACCACTGGAGAGCACTAAAGGTGTCAGCAGCTGCTACTGCTCATAAGCTTTCACTCTCTTAAATTGCCTGTGTGCTGCTGTTGCAGCCCAACATCCGACTCACGAAGGGGTGTTCTGAAAAGGTAAGATACACCCGGGGTGAATCTTAGTCAGATTCATGTGGGTGTTGAGACTAGGCATATCCATCCTTTCCCCCATCCTGAGACTCCCTCTCCTGACTGTCTTATGCTCTTCTGTTGTGCTATTTCTGGCAGCCATAGGGCTGCATTTTTTCCTCTGCTCTGTGATCCACCCCTACACACATACACAAAAAAGACAAAAGCCATACTGCTGGATGTGTGATCCACTGGGCAGCTGCAGCAGAATATAGGGTTACAGAGTGAGAGAGAGTAGCGTGGTGTTGTGTGTATCATCTGGTAAAGCCATATGCTCACTGGTACTAGCTGAGTGTAGTATCTGAGCTCATTATGTGGGCTGAGGCATGTATCTTACATGACCCCACCTGTGTGTGGCTGTACATCATGTGCCGCAGCATGTCAGCTGACTGCTGTATACTGTCTTCTGTGTAACTTTCCTTTTCCTGGCCTCCTGTCTCCAAATCCCACCTCCCAGCAATTCAGCTGCTGGGGACTCTGGGATACTTTGTCTTACTTCCACAAGGCACAAGCCAGCTTATCTTTTAGAATCAAGCCTAGTGGTTCATCCTTGGAGAAAAGGGGTTTAAAAGTTACAGGCGAGAGGTAGTGTCTCTGTGTATCTTGCTGACTGAGTTAATACAAAGCAGAAAACAGTGTGAGTAGTAGCAGAGATACCTCTAGCATTGCTATCCTTTCCCCCTTCCTAAACAAATTCCACTGTTAAGTGTTTGAAGTCCCAGAGATGCCATTTGGACAATGAACTTCTCACCCTGAAGATCTGAACTTTACAAAAGTATCACTTGGGTCATAGAATCGTAGAATACAAGGTGGGAAGGGACCTCAGGATCATCTGAGCCAACTTTTTTTGGCAAAAGCACAGTCCTGACAAGATGGCCCAGCACCCTGTCCGGCATTGGGGAATTCATCGCTTCCCTGAAGAGATTGCTCTCACTGTGAAAGTTTCCTGTTGTGTCCAACTGGAATCTCCCAGGGAATAATTTGTGCCCATCACCCCTCATATTTTCCATGTGACTCCTTGTAAAAAGGGAGTTTCCATCTTCTTGTAGTCACCCTTTAAATATTGGAAGATGGTGATAAGGTCTCCCCTGAGCCTTTTCTTTTCAAGGCTGAACAAACCCAGTTGTCTCAGCCTTTCCTCATACAGAAAGCTTCCCAGTTCTTTGATCATCTTTGTGGCCCTTCTCTGCACCCTCTCCAGCCTGTCCACATCTTTTTTGTATAAGAGGAACCACAACTGACCACAGTATTCCAGATGTAGTCTGACAAGTGCTGAGTAGAGTGGGACAGTGCTGGTCATGGCCTTGTTGATGTAATCAGAATCCTGCTGGCTTTCTTTGCTGCAGCAGCGCACTGTTCACTCGTATTGAGCTTGTCCACAAGGATCCCCCAGATCCCTTTCCACAGAGCTGCTCCCAGCCAGGTAGATTCCAGCCTATGCTGCACTCTTGGATTGCATTTTCCCAGGTGCTAGGACCTTACATCTGTCCTTGTGGAACTTCATAAGGTTCTTGTTTGACCACTCTTCCAGCCTGTCCAGGTCTTCCTGCAGAGTGGCTCTCCCTTCTAAACTGTACACTTGCCTACTCAGCAAACTTGGTCAGGGTACAGTTGATCCCGTTTTCCAAATCATTTATGAAGTTATTAAACAGTCTTAGGCCCAACATCGATCCCTGGGGGACCCTGCTTGTGACAGGTCACCAGTTGGAAGAGTAGCTATTTACCACCACCCTCTGGGTGTTCAGTCTTTTGTGTTGTCCTCTTTTCCAGTGCTGGTGTTGGTAGGACTGGCACATTCATTGCACTGGACCGAATTCTGCAGCAACTGGATTCAAAGGACACTGTTGACATTTATGCAGCAGTACATGATCTAAGGCTCCACCGGGTTCACATGGTTCAGACAGAGGTAAGTTTTGGGTAGCCTACAACACAGCAACACCAGCTGCAACGTATTACAATCACTCTCATCTTAGAGGCTCTCAAAGCACTTCACAGTTACTCCACCGTGAAATACTAGTTAGATGTATTTTTTCTCTGTGAGAATTTCTAGTTCAGGATTGTTTCTCTTGGCTTCAATACAGCAGCTCCATACAGCAGGTCCAAACCATAACAAGTGGTAGCTATACTTCCTATAGATTTCTCTTGTTGGCACTGGCCCACAGTCGCCCCAGCAGGGCTATGCAGCAGGCGCTCAACAGCACATCATTCTGTTAGTGCAGTGTCCAGCAAATGGGTTTTGAGCAGGCACAGGTTTGAAAGACAAGCCTAAACAAGACTGATAGTTCAACATAATAAAGAGAAGAAATAGAGGGCAGAGAAAATTAATGTACATAATTTTTAAACTCTTAAGCACTGTGACCTTGTGGCTTTGCAGTTAATATTTTATTGAGCTGCTCTCTCATTTTCATTAATGGTATTGAAAGCTGATCAGCATTCTCCTAACATACTTGCAAAAACAAGTACATTTATTCTCAAAGGGTAGAAAAGGTACAAGTTTGGGATTTCTTTCTGTGCTTTTAAAACTGCAAGAAAATCATGTTGCACTAATAGCAGCCAGACACGTAAGAGCTGATTTAATAAAGGCAAGTTGTAGAAGCAGTCTTTACATTTTCCCTGTGAACTGTTAATAGAGGAATCAGAACAAGTTTGATGTGTCTGCTTGTAGCCTGAACTATTGGAGCTCTCTGTTGTAATATGGAAATGAAAATATCAGTGACAGCACTTCCTGATAGATGTAAAAGTCACACATGGGTATAAAGAGAGCCTCAGCTGGGAATGCAGAGAGATTTCCTGGAACTATCTTAATCACAGAAGACCTTTTGCTGGAGAGGAGACAGATTCTCAGCCTGGTCTGGGCATGTCCAGAGACAGATCCATCTCACCTTCTGTTTTCCCATTAGCAGTAGTCAGCAAAGGCAGACAAGCATCTCAGGGGGGTGACTATTTTTCCTGAGCTGAAAAGAGGAGGCAGGTACCTCAAAAGACTAAATTTCGCACCAGCCTTATAGACAACTAAAGTTCTGTGATATAAATCCCACCTTTGGCATGAGCTTGATGGGTCATCTAAGTCAGATGGTAGCCATACCCAAACAAAATACCTACAGCAATAGTGAGGAACACCCTACCTTCCCATTATATACACTTCTGCCCCAAACAGCAGTGGCTCAAGTCTTATCCAGATCCCTGTGCTAACAGTCCCTCCCCTGGAAGAATTCACAAGCAGCATCCCTTAAACAAGTTGACAGCTTTTGCAGCTCACACTTACTCAGCGCACCTGAGCTGTAACATGCTTGTACACTGACCATGTAGCTGTGTCAGTGCACAGCTACTGAGCTGCTGTGTTCTCAGCAAATCTTAGTAAACTGAACTGTCAGTTGCATCTGTATATGGCTTCTGATTTGGAACTGACTTTCACTGAGGTAGCTTAGAACACAGGCGATACAATCTCTCATCCTCCTGCAAGAAAATGAAGTAAATTTATCCTGGAGCTTTTTTAAGAGTTTGCAATGAGCAGTGAATTACGGAGTAATTCATACACATCTTTAGTTAAGTAAAGGAGGTGGGGAGAGGGGGAAGAAAAGATTTGCTTCGCAAATTCCATTTGATGTTTGAGAAGACCCTAGTTCCTGTTATCATTCATGTCTTGGCTTCCACAGTCTGTTCGGGGGTTGAGATAAAAGCTTGGTCCCCATCTGTTGATGTGGTGGAAGCCAAATACCAGTGGGGAGCATAGGCCAGCAGATAGGGCTGTTTGCAATGAGATTGATCCAGCCAAAAATCACAGCACCATCCTGCTTGACATTATGCAGTCACAGTAAAACAGCAGCAACAAAACATTGCCCCTACTGCAGACTTGACTGAAAGCTGTTGAAGAGGCAGCAGCTGGAGACATGCAGGAGAGTAACAAAAAACTGTGTCCATTAGCTTACAAGGCAGTGGGCCCAGCTGTAACACAAGCAGAGAATCTGTCCACCATTTCAGTCCCAAATAGTCTCTGCCAAAGGGAGTGTCCATGCCTTGGCCGACTTTCCACCAAATTGGCAGGTGGGGTTCAGGATTCAGCTCCATGGAGACAGCAGCTGTATGTGCGTAACAGCAGGTATCCTCACTGTCCCAGAGCCAGAGCACTGAGAAAACTGCACAGAGCAATAGCTGAAATTCTTGTGAAAAATAAGTCAAGAAGATATTGGGTGAGAAAAAAGCATATGGTCATTGGAGAAATTACATCTTTGAGCTAGAGTAATACTAAAAAGGTACACTTGGACATATAAAGATGCTTAGCCCAATTTTGGGGTACCATGCTACACTAATCAAAAAATTACAATCCATGTTATAAACCCCAAAAAAGCACAGAGATTTAACAATCTATTCTACCAAGGCAGTTTGATAAATAGCCAATTTATGACCCTCCCTGCTTCAGTTGTGAATGTCATCTTAGCTTCCTTCTATGAAAAGCACTCTTCAGAAAAGACAGTCTGTCATTCACTGCATAGTGAGAAGCAATCTCATGCTGGATCAAAAAAACACTGCTTTTGGTAGAAAATTTGGGTTCATCGAAGTTCTATGAAATATTTATATATTATGATAAAATTCTGTGAAAAATACTTCCTTTCAGAACAGAAAAATCGGGAAATTCTCTCTTCTGTGTGCTAGCTATCCTGTACATATTAATTCTGTCACATGTACTTTATACGAAATCATTCAGAAATAGTAGCTATCCAACACAGCGTCAGGTGAGATCGTGCCTTACAGTTCATAGAGTTTTCACTCATGACATGATCCATCAAAGCGTATTATGTTCATTTATGTTTTACTGGTGGCATTTCTAAAAAGAGGTGATCAAATAAAATTTCCTGTATTCCTAGCATGAAAAGCAGATTAATTCTAGAAGTGTATTTCCATTTTTAACGCCACCCTGCAATGAGCAGGGACATCTTCGGCTAGATCAGGTTGCCCAGAACCACATCCACCCTGACCTTGAACGTCTCCAGGGATGGCGCATCTACCACCTCTCTGGATAACCTGTGCCAGTGTTTTACTGCCCTCATTGTGAAGAATTTCTTCTTCACTTCCAGCCTGAATCTTCCCTCTTTTAGTTTAAAACCATCACCCCTCATCCTATCATAACATGACCTGCTAAGAAGTCTCTCCCCATCTTTCTTGTAAGCCCCTTTTAAAAACTGAAGTGCCACAATAAGGTCTCCTCAAAGTCTTCTCGTCAGGCTGAACAGCCCCAACTCTCTCAGCCTTAGGGCCGAGGCTGTCTCTCAGAGAGCTAGCCGGTAATGATTTTTCACAATACAGGAAGTTAAATTACGAAACTTCCCAGAGTGACTTAAAAAAAAAATTCCTTTGCAGTGTCAATATGTGTATCTACATCAGTGTGTGAGAGATGTGTTAAGAGCCAGAAAACTTCGCAGTGAGCAGGAAAATCCCTTGTTTCCAATATATGAAAATGTGAATCCAGAATATCACCGAGGTAAGTGCTGGTTTGTCAAATTGTAAAACGTTTTGAATGTAGTAGCTCATTAACACTGTAATTGAGGGGGAAAATTGTGCTGTCGGTTGCCATCGATATTTGTTCTCTTCCTGGGCCTTCATTTCTCCACTCCTTTGCTTTTGTCACTCTTGCAATTGCATCTTTATTTCCTCCATTAGTAGTCATTATAACATCTCTTCCTGCTCCTTCCTTACCTTCATGCTGTCCCTGTCTCCCACTGCATGTTTCCTATGCTTTTGAAGGGAGATGAATCCCTTCCCTGTCATGATTCTGGCTTCCTCTTTTACCTCCCCAGTGTTTACACCATCCACTTCTAAGCATACTGAGGCCACTGGCTGGGAAGGGCACCTGGGCCCTTCTCTTATCCATGGAGTTTGCTTTCTTCCCATCTGCCTTGACTGGATAATGTAGGTGTCCAAGGCTGTGCTCTCTGTTTCTTCCCCAACTTGCCATCCTTGTAGGCTTTTTTTCCTAGCCTGTGTCGAGCCTCTTGGCAATAAGAATTGCAGCAGTAACAAACCTGGCACTAGCACTGCACTTCACCTCCTGCTCTCATGGTCAGAGGACCAGTCTGGAGAAGCTGTAAGCAGAGGTGGCCTGTGTGTCCTGGTGAACCTGATTCTTAAGAGCTGTAGAAGTTTTCAGTCTGAGAGCAGGATCTCAGTAGCTTCTCAGATTTGGAGATTAAGAAATGGGATTAAATGATGAGAGACCAAAATAATTTTCTTGATTTAGCCTGTAGAAATCAGAGTTGTCATCAACAGGTAGAGCAGGCTTGGAGGAGGAGGCCAACAACTGAAATAACCAGGGTTACACAAGTTGGGAGTGCTAGCAAAAGCAGAGGTGGGATCTGCTCTTGAGCTGTCACATCAGTCACCAGCCAGTATTGTAATGAGCTGGCAGAGCTGAACGTGAAGCCAGCTGGGTTGTTTTATTTTTCCTAATCTCATTTTTCCTTGCTTTCAGATGCTGTTTATTCAAGGCACTAAGAATGTTGCAGGCATCTGCTTTTGTGACCACGTGTGTTAACTAGGGGTTTTGTTTGGGTTTTTTAATGTATGTATTTTATGTGCCAGAAAGGTGCCAGACCTTTCTGTTGAGACTGTGTATAATTTATTGGTCTGGTAATTTTTTGAAAGATATATAATTTAAGTGTAATAGATATTAATGTATATAATTGTATTTTGGCATTATGTAAATATGTATTTTTTCTATATTGTTAATATTAAGCTTCAGATAATACTATTTTTTTCTTATCACAGTTTTTATGAACTGTTCTACAGAAACTATTTTAGATTGTATGGCTAACAGGACTGCTGCATTTAGGGCAGTATTGGCATGAAACACAAAGGAAAAATCCTATAAGGGGAACCTCATTTTTTTAATCTAGTTCAGTGTTTGTGAGATGAAATAAGCTACTATAAAGCCAGGGAACAGTAGTCCTGTATAGGAATTACAATGCTACTCTAAATTTACTACTTTTGATCTGACAAAAATGGGTATAACCCATAACACAATGGCATACTTTTAACAGAACTCATCAACAGCCAAGCAAAACAGGGTCCACCTCACTGGAAGCAACTGTTTCAGTCTAATGTGACATAGTAGAAAAATATCAAACAACATGCACTGCCATGAAGTCTAGCAGACCTTTCCTCCCTCAAATGCTTTGAGGGGAGACAGGTCACATTCTGATTTCTTTGCACTGGTTTAAGAGAGCAGAATCAGAGCACAGCCTGTGTCTGTGCGTTTTCACACGAATAAAAAAGGTCACACCTCAAGGAAATGCCTCATTCACGTTAACAGACCTGTAACGATGTGAAGTCTGGCAACTTCCATAGCTCACTAAAAGCAATGCTGTACCATGACAGCTAAAAAACTGGAGAGATTATAAACCCACTGAAGACAGATAAAGTTATACATTCCACAGATTACACAACTGGCTTTGGTCTTACGCTGCTTGCAGCATAGCTGCCTTGGCCCAAGTGTTGGTCTGTTTCGAATGCTGCTTGCTTTCACAAAGGGAAAGCATGGCCCAAGCATGTCCTCATAGAAAGATCCTCCATTTCAGTGTTGCCTGATGTCCCTGCTGCAAGGGCAACTGGAGTGGAAAAAGACTTGTCAGTGTAAAAGGGGGTGTAGGCTGGCAGGGCTATGAAAGTCATGGGGTGACTCAAAGCATTTAGTGATGAGCAAGAAGCACAAAGACCATTCACCAGGTATCCTGCCCAGCCAAGCGGGTTAGGCACATTCTCTCTCCTCTGCAAAGAGGCTTCTTATTCAAGGGACCAAGTACTCTGTTCAGCAGTTCTTTGTCTTTACAAAATGCTGTTGAAGCAATAGAGAAGAGGCAGTACACACTTCTTCTCCGTCACAAAAAGAAGGAAGGACTTTATAGGTCTTCTTTCATGTATCTACCCATACTTCACCAAGAGAAGTCTTAGCCTGCTGCTGAATTGCCTAAATTCAGCTTTTATTTTGGAGAGAAATATTTCTGAAGGTCTCCTGAGGACCAGCCAATACACCTAAGTGCCTAACTGAGGAGCTGCTATGGCCATGGTCCAAGACTACTGTGATTTCACTATGACTGATTGGAGCCATGCTCTCCTTGCAGTAGGAGCACCTGCCTGGCAATGCTGAAGACATCTCCTAGGCAGCTCTGACATAGTTTTCTTAGATTGTTCCAGCAGAACCAGCAGGACTGGGCACATTTAGGTCACTCTGGTTTTCCTAGAGAGAAGGAAACAGCCTGATAGTCACTTGTCCTTCCTACTCCATCTGGAGTCTTGTCCTTTCTTGACCAAACACACTCATGTGCCTCAGTAGCTACCCTTCGTATCAGCTTTTACAGCTGCTCTGAACATGTAAGCTTGGTTAACCTTTTAGGTGTCGCTGTATGAAAATACTGCTCATTCCTCTTGTACATTCTCTTTGGCCTCACACAAACCTCAGTATTTGCCACCCTTAGTTGGAACTGAAGAAGAAGGGAACTAGTGTTATATTGGAAGCCGTTTTCACAGAGGAAAATCTGAGCAAAACCACACAGGAGTGTGCAGATTTTTTGCAGGCCCCTTTTTTATTCTGTTCCCTGTGCTAGGTGGACTCTAGGTTAGCAAATAAGGACAAACAAGCGTGGCAGCTTTGGATCAATCATTGACTCTGCTAGTAACAGCTGAACTTAGGGCATAATCAAAATTGCCGTTGTGTTACATGTGCTGCATTTAGTCCTTCTTGCAGGAGTAGCTGAGAAGTGAAGATGGCGATGTTAGTTATCAGCAGCGCAATTACTCTGTGAAGACATACCAAATGTACCCTATAAATTATCTCACATTGTATATCACTGTGTCATATTTTATGCTGAGCGAAATGGAACTCACTCAATAATACATGATCTGAGGGCAGAAGTCTGATCATATATCCTGTGTATGCATGCTGTTCATCATTTTCAGAAAGACGCACATTGTTCTGCTCCTTATTTTAACGTTTTTTCTCAGCTCCCTCCTCCACACCTACAGAGTTCACAAATGTGCACCCAAAATGGTGATGTAGTAGCACATAGCTATTTTCATCTTTTCTCTCAGCTTATAATGGGCACAGTTCATAAGCCTCTTCCTCCTCATCACGTAGTAACATGACAGATGACCTTAAACACCCTAGCACAGTGCTCTTGAACAGCTTTACATCGCTGCCTAGATAGGTCACGTGTGAGACTGTACACACACATTTTTGCTCTGGTTCTGCATTCCACTCAATTCTCCTCTTATGAAACCCGTGTAAATCCACTGAGAATAAGTAAAAAGTATGTATGTAGCATTTTGTTAATATGACACCTACTTACCAGTATAATTAATTATATTTACCATGCCTCTAAGCTGAATAACAGGACTGATGGGAAATTGTTAATGTAACGAGAATGGACTTGAAGGAGCCTGTGTACTGAACAAAGACTGTGCTTAAGGAAAAAGACACCCTCTGCTGAAAAGGGTGTTTCTGTTTTGAATGTCCATGACTGATATTCAGAATTCCCTTCTTGATGTTTCCCAGTAATACTGTTATAAAGCAAGGCTGGTGTTGTTGCTGATCCATAAGCTAAGATTTGCACACTTGAAGCCCAATCCTGTGAATCTCTGCATTGTCCACAAAGCTACCTGAGTACTTTGATGAAAGTCAACTGGAATGCTTGCCTGAAGAATACCACTCCACTTCTGAAGCACTTACAGGGTTGGGCTTTTAGGTTAATTCAAATTTTTGTATTGAAAACTATTTAATAATGAAAAAATTGTAATAAATGTTTTTTTAATCTGTGCAATACAAGATCCACTACTAAAAAAAAGAAAAAAAAAAAAAGATTTTGCATAGTTGGAGTTGATAAATGATATTTTTTTTTACTAATGGAACAATGGAACACGAAAGTGGGTGAGAGAAATAGGCATACTGTGAAGATGTCATAAAAGTGCAACTTTATACGTTTTTCTCTGCTGCTATAGTTATTTATACAGCTTATAGACGTGCCTAAAATTGACAAATATAATTTTATGCCATGATATGCTATGAATTTCCTTTCAGTTGTAGAACAGAGAAAAGAAAATGTGTGAGCTTTAAGTTTATATTATGTATTATGTACGGTTATTTACACTTTGACTTTGAAAGCAAAAAGTTAAAATACTAGACAGACAGGAGTACATGAGCACTTAGCTGTGCTCCTCAGCCTGGGAGTTAATATATGTGCTAGAGAGATGAGATTAATAACCACCTATTCACTATATATTAGCATTCTCTCCCAGGGCCACAGAGGGGAGGAACATATCTGACATTCAGAGATACAGCTTACTGGAGCCACAGCTTTGATACCGTGGCAGGTGCTCTTATTTATTCAGATGTCTTTCAGCACTTCAGACATGCAGTTTGGGTGAATAAAAAGCAATATAGAATGACCACCACTCCCTGATGGCCCTGTCACGAGTGGTTGGGCTCTGGAGCTGTGAGTTCTGGGACCTGTAGTCCCAGGAGGCTGCAACTTTGAATAGAAGATGAGTGTGCACCCCACTGCTTGGGCAGCTCGCTGTGGACCCAGGGCCCTCAACTGTCCCTCTCAGGCTGACGTCAAACTCCTGCCCTGTTGTTAGCACCACTATGGACAAAGCAAACTGGTCTGTTACTGGTGACCTCACAGACCAACAGCTAGTTCAAGCTGAGATTTCATTTTTAAGAGTGGCAGGAAATACTGGAGACTAGGGACTAGCTAAATTTAGCAAATACTGTGGAATTTGGGCACATACAATCTCGATGATGCTGGTG
Organism: Amazona ochrocephala; assembly: GCA_039720435.1. Taxonomy (NCBI): domain Eukaryota; kingdom Metazoa; phylum Chordata; class Aves; order Psittaciformes; family Psittacidae; genus Amazona; species Amazona ochrocephala. The sequence continues at coordinate 40,800,208 of CM077880.1, read as the reverse complement.
GATTGATATGCGTGATTATTCGATTGTTTCTTGGTTTATTTGAAAGCTAAAATACTGTAATGTCAAGTAGCTAAATATATGTTGCTCTGCAGCAGGGCAGTATGACATAGTGGAAAACCCCACAATTTTGAAATGTGGCTAACCATAAGTTCTTTGCCAGTGCCTGGAGTAAAGCATCTGAAAAACATCTTAAGCACATATTCCATTCTCATATGCTATATAATTACTTATATTTGTGTTCCTAACAAACACTGGGTGAACACAAAATTGTGCTACTATTGTCAATTTAATTTATGCATTTGTTAAGTATATTTTTATATTTTTAGCTACAGTCAACAAATCAAATATATTTGAGTGTATTTTACACATTTTTATAAATAGTTCATGAATAAAACATTCATTTAAAAATAAATCACGTCCTCGTCTTCTGTTTGACTGCTTTTGCATTATGGATTTTGTTGTCCTGCTGCTCAGAGAAAAGGTCATAAATGAGTTTGATTCTGATTAAATTCAGCAGAAGCCTCAGCCTGTTGGGGGAAAGGCTGTTGCCCACTGGCCAGATTAGTGCCCATGTAGAAATATACCATGGTTCTGTTCACCTCCCCAGTTCTCTGTCCTCATCCTTTAATAAATCTTTAATTGGTCAAGGAGTGACACTCTTCTGTCTCAAAGTTGGGGCACACCCATAAAGGGGTTAGCTGAATTAGCCCCTATGGGGGTTATGTGTATCCCAGCAGCCCTGTTTCACACAATGGTTCCCATGGATGCTTTTCTATGCGTCTCAGCTGGGCTGTTTCGCGCTAGACCTTAAAACTTAGACATCTTTTGCTGAGTGAAGCCCAAGTGCACCCAGCTGCATAGGTCCAAAACCTGGGCAGAAGACAGCTGATGATCAGGCTAAAATACAACATCTCTATGAAATCTCTTTGATGGGTTATCAGGAGCATAAATCTGGCTTTGGTCTGGTCCTTCCTTCTTGTGGAGAGCAGCATACATTCAGTAAGTCCTTGTCTCAGCTTGTAGTGGACCTGTGGCATTTTCATCAGCTTAGAAATTATTGCTTTGCCTCTTTGATGTGGGAGCCAGGCATCTGGACAGTGTTGAGTTACACATGCCACATACGTGCTGCAATCAAGAGGCACTGACCAAGCCACTGCCTAACCCTGTCTCCCTCCATCTCGTCAAACCTGTTGGAGCAGTCACCTCTGGTACTTCAGGTCTGAAGTACCTTCTGGAGAAGCTCAGTAACTGTGGAGAAAGTGTGAACATCAGGAATGTGATCACACAGAGACATTTCTATAAATGAGATTGAATTAGAGATCTCTGTCTATCTAAGGTAATCATCCCATACTGCCCTTATGACTGCTGATCCCCAAGTCTTCCAATTGGAAGAACCATACCCCAATGGCATGTCACTTATCAAAGACACAGAAAGTGGCTAGATGGCAAAGCAGTCATCTTAGTAGACTTCTACAGTGCCTTGTGCAAACATCTGTGGGCTTAAATGAGCTAGTTACTATCCCTGTATCCAAGTCATATTTATGGATGGACTATGAGTTGAGCATCTTTGCTCAATGAAGGTGGTCCTGGGGCCTCCTCAGGGTCTTCAGACCCTTGCAACTCCAGAAGAGCCACTCCATGTTTTCAGAATACAGCTCTGAATTTAGGCAATTGAGAAGTGATGCGCTTTGGAGTCACACTCAGAGGTCTGTCACTAAACTATACCCCAAGCTCTCACAAAGCTAGTGTTCTCACACTAGTTCAGCCTCTTCCCTGCAAACTGCAGCTGAAGTGTCTCCGCTGATCATCAAAGTAGCAAAGTTCTGGGGGAAAATAGTGCCAGAGGCTCCTTCAGAGAGGAAAGCAATCATGTTGGGTGGCTCCACAGCACACTAGCACTGGATCCCACCAGCAGTCTGCAAGCTTGAAGGAATCAGCAGGAAATACATGCTCTATGAACTCTCTCTGTCCTTGTCACAAACATACACATTTATGTCAGTAGGGATGGGAATATATTTCAAATCCATTTTTCTGCATTGCCAAATAATACAAAGTCATGAAAACAATTTCACTTTTGTGAACTTAGATGTTTTCAAAATTATCTATTTCTATTACGATCATGAGATCTTTCCGACTCCTGTTGGATACGTGGGTTCAATCCATCTAGTTTTTGTCCAGGCCAAGTCTGAGGCTGTAACTCAGCCAGCACAGAAAGAAGGCCCTTCAGTTCAGTTTTCCATCCCACGGAGAGTAAAGAAACTTGAAATTATAAATGAGACTAGTGGCACTATGGATAAGAAAGCCCAAACTTCCCAGAAAATCAAACACCGGATGGCATGTAGTAAAGCTACCCAAATAGATCGGGTATGAGCTGAGCAGCACTGCAAAAACACAGAGTAAAAGTAATTGGATGCAGAAAGCAAAGTGAAGGTGTCAGAATGCTCCACACAAGCTTGGCTGCAGAAGAAAATGTTATGCAAATAGGGGAAGGCTACAGAGAGGTCCATGAGTTAATTGGGGGCATTTCTCCTACCTGTCAATGACTAAAGTAGCAGTAATAAAATCATTAGGAGAAAAAAAGGGATACTTGCAAAGGCAAGGAAGAGGTGTAGAGTGTCCAGAGTATCAAATAGTTCAGGAGAGATATGCTCAAGACACCACACATGATAAATGCCAGCATCCTGTTATCACTGGATGTAAAAGACACCTGGAACTAAATTATTTGTGAGAATCCGACTTCCAGAGAATTAACTGGCAGACAACTGGAATTAATTAATTCCCTACAGATCTTTGCTGGAAAGGCTGGGGAGCACCAAAGACATCAGAGGAGCCTGTTTCCTTACACATCATGCCAATTAGATGTGGTCAAGCCTAACAAATTTCCTATAAATATTCTGACAAGCAGCAACCGCAGCCCCCTCTGGCAGCTGCCAGGGTGACTGTAATCATGCCTTTAAGATGCGAGAAATTTCAATGGCAAAAATGGAGGAAGGGGGAAATAAAATCAAAAAGGAAGAGTTGGTGTCAAGTAGGTTGTGGTTGATGAACCAGGGCACATAGGAAGATTTCAGATCCTTGGCTCGGCAGTGTTCTTCAGCATGGATTTCTGTTTGCTTTGGTGGAATCAGACATAAATATCTTGGTATAGTAAGTCCATTAGAAGAAAATGGGAAAAGACAGAAAATATGGTGAATGAACTTCTACTGCTTTTATCTAGGGAGGATACATCCATTTCAGCAGGAAAAATGCACATACATCCATGCTGGGATGAGAAGGCAGCTAGGAGGAAGTATAAAGCCCCCAGAGGCCTCCACTAAGTTTGTGGTGACATCTTCCATTCAATATCCCTTCTTTATACAACACGCTGTCAAAGACCAGATGAAAGACAAGCCTGTGAATGACCACACAGTGTGATCATGCATCTCTCCCAGGAGGTCCTTGCATGAGGACCTACTCCTCATTCCTCACTCAACCTTGCCAGGGAAAACGGTATTTCAATTGTCTGTGCAAGCTGCTGCTGTCCCTGAGGAAACGGCTCCTTTCCACCTCCTCCTGTCAAGCCCCTGTGCTGCCCACTTGTTCCCACACCCCTCTGCTTGTTGTCACTCAGTGCAAGAGACTGGGAAGTGAGCTGTGTTAAAATGACCTTGTCATCAACAGCAACAGATGGCTATTTTTAACCTCCCGGGTCTGCTCCAGGAGAGAGCATCTGAGGCTTTTATGCAGCTGCAGGCTGGCAGGGCATGGGTTGTCCGTTCCCTGCATGGACCTCCTCCAGGGAGATGGGGAAGCTGAGGGTCTTGTTAGTGTGACCAGGTCCTGTTTCCTCCTGAAATGCCACTTTATGTCTCACAATACCTGCACACTGAAAGGGAGAACTGGGTGCAGAGACTTCACAAACAAATTTCGATTATCTACATCTGCATATCCTCCCCCCTCTAGTGCTAATCTCAATAATTAAATTATGCAGCTGACGGAAGTGATTTGGAAAACAGATGGCATGCAAGATGCTATAGAATACAGTGGTGCATTTTAAACATTGCAGCAGAGGCAGACAGATTTGGGTGATATGTGGGCCTTGAAGTAATTGAACTTCAAAGGCTGGTAGTGCGATGGCCTTTTAACCAGAAGAAATTAATGGCCCTCTGGCCTCCAACTTGATACTCATAATTAATTATTAAAATCAAGCTTTTCCCTGAACACTCTGGCTGGCATAATTTGCCACATGAATTAGTGTGATCTAGCCATGGTTCTTGGTAAATGTCAATGGTAGGAAATACGGGATTTGTTCAAGATGGAACCTTGAAGCAACCAGGTTACCCTAGCACTAGTCTGAAAAGTAAGGGAGAATGACACAGAAAAGAGCACATAATTAATCTGTGTGAGTCTCTAAGCCCATTCTCCCACTTACATTAAAGACCACAGCATGAACTCAACACTGCAGCAAGGACCAGGTGCCACAGCTGCTGGCAGCATGAATGCTGTGTCCCCAGACCTGCTGGATAAGGTCCTTTTGGGAGCCCACCACTGCTTCCCAGCCACTGCATACCCAGTGGGAAAGGACAAAGGGAACTATTTTGCCTATGTAGCCAAGGAAAGTGGTTTGCCAATGACATCTGCCTCGGAATCAGCATTAAAGATATCTTCACTCAAAGCATAGATGGTAAAAGATTGTGCTAGCTTCTGTTGGATGGGACTGTGGCCTCTTTCCAGGAAAATGGCATAGTCAGTCACATCCCGACCTCTGAAATGGTGCTGGAGATCACCTTGTAATGAAAATCATCATGAGAGGAGTTGGGGGAGCCCTACGGCTGGCAGCTCTTTCCACCACTGAGTATATTTCCACACAAAGCTAGAAGTAATTCTCAGAGAGACCAATATATTGAACATAAAGAGTTTAAACCATATGGATAAATAATGGCAGATGTTTAGGGAAGGAATAACAGGCAAGAGTATGACTTGTTCAGTGCCTGCAGTTCGAAGAAAATTACTTCATAGTGCAAGGGCATTGTTCAGAGGAACAGTAAGGGAGAAAGCAACTGGGGGGGGAGGAAAGGGAGGAAAAGCTGCTTCCCTTCCCTCAGATGCCTGAGTACCATCCCCAGCTAGCACAGTAAACCACTGCTTCATCACCAAACTAGCACCCAGATCTTGTGGTGGAAGCAGAAGTAACCACTGTCACTTGCACACACCCCATCTTGCAGAGCCAACTCCCTCAGAGCATTACTAGCGTTAAATGGGGCCACTGATGTGCAGAAATGCTGAATCCCTCCACAGTACCTCCATCTTCCTGTGGATGGTTCCAGCAAAGGACAAGAAACTGGGCTAGTAGCTGGAGTAGGAACTAAGGAACCAGGATCCCCCTGTTTTGTATCCATCTCTGTTTAACTGTCTAACCTTACACATAATACCTAAACTTTGAAAGCAGCAGTTCAGCTGCCTATAAAACAAATTCTCACTCTGATGTAAGGAGACCTATGGTCCAATTAAAAGCCCTGTTTGAAAGATGCTATGAAAAATAACTGTGCTGCCAAGCATCTTCTTCCTTGCCCAAGGGTAGAGCAGATTTTAATATGGTACTTTTGCCAGAAATCTACTCACTTGAAAAGGGAAGCAAACCCTTCATCTTCAGAAAGACTGCAGCACTTCTTACGTGCTTTTTCTCAGATTTCATAGGGAATAATAGGGAGTGTTTAAGTGGAAAAGGCCAAATTATCAGAACACTTTTGAGCTACATAATGAGTGTTGCTAATAGCAATGCTTAACTTGGCAACACAGTCTTCAAGGTTATTTAGCAAAGCACAAAATGTACCTCAAACAAAACAAAAAGTCCATTTTAATATGTCTTTGCAAATTAAATATAAAACTAATCAATTTGGCTTTTTGCTTTCATTTTGCCATTTTGTTTTGGCTATCAATAAAAGCAGCCTTGAAGATGCAACACAAGAAGCATTAGACAGAAGTGATAGAGGAACAATAAAACGAAGAGGAATGCAAGTCGGTACCAAACATCTTTGATCATTATAAAGCTAATTATTGAGAGAGCTTGGTGTGTATGAATAGAGAATAATGATGAGTTTGGTAAACCCTTACCACACAACACACATGTATTTGTGTGCCTGGAGACAGGGTGCGTAAGGAGGAAGCAACAGAGTGAAATCAAAGAGTATGCGCGTCACTCCAATAGCAGGATGGAAGGAAGGAACAACTCCCAATCTATCTTACTTAGAGGCACAGTTAACACTGCAGCAAGCTTCCACTGTGTAAGCTGTATATTAGCTGCCCTACTGCTACAAAAAGGGCTGTAAATCTGTGCTGGTATTTTAGACAAAAAGAAATCATTCCCACAAAGTTTCAAGATAGGTCAACACATAATTTAAACAGTAGATCATTTAAAATGATTCAAAATACGGAAATTTGCCTAAACGTCCTTTAATATTCCTCACTTGGCACAGTAAGAACTCCTTGGGCACACATGCATATTCCTGTAAGTGAGGAAAGCAGGTTACTGTTAAGTAACTTGTGTGCATGCCTATGTGCTTTATATGCCCAGAATACCTCTGGAGGAAAAACAAACTTATCCCAAACCTGTTAAAATTGAGGCCAGTGAATTTTAAGATGTTCAGCCCTAGCAATGTCCTGCTCGGTTGCATCCAGTTGTGCAAACTACTTCCTTGGGGAAGAGTTCAGGCAGGGATTCTCAGGCCATGCATAGATTTGCAGCAGAAACCTGCTGCTTTTTCGGAAAGAAAAATCAGTGTAATGGTCCTGAATCTACAATGACAGAGTGTGAAACTGGCAGAGCCCAGTGGCAATGGCCCCTTCCTTCCCAGGTCCAGGAAAGTGGCTTCAGCTCTGTTCTCACCATGCTGCCCCTAAAACGCAGTCTCAGGTACTCCCATATTCCCCCAAGAGGTCACTGAGTGGCAGCTACCAGAGCAAAAGCTATGGTTTCAGACCAACATACCAGCTAAATGCCATCAAAGCCAGGACTAGCTAGCAGCAATTGTACCAGTGTGTTGTCCAGCATCTATCTGAAGACTTTACAGTCACATTTTCACTTGCCAAGATGTTTTCTCTCACCAAACATTATATCTGCTCTGTCCACCCTGTCCTCATTTATTACTTCGTCTTTTTCAGGAATAGAAAAGGCATTTAATTCTTCTGTTAATATTATTAGTTTCTTTTATTTGCTGCTGAATCTCTGGCCATCAAACTGGAGCTCACAAACTTCCTGATCTGGCATGCTTTAAAAAACTCGATTAATTTGCCCTTTACCTTGGCATCTCCTATCACGAATACAGCTACGGAGATGCCTCACCCCACACCTGTGCTCAGTATCTCGCTGTCGATTATTGCTATGTGTTGACAGTTCTGCAGCCCATTTTCAGTCTCCCCTCACTGGTTGCCAGCCGGATCTAAATTAATTTTTTCAGTAAGATCCCAAGGCATTCTTTAAAATGTTCCCTACTGTGTATTGCTTCCCGTATATGTCTCCATTAGTCTCCAGCTTGGCTGTAAAAAAGCAGCAAAGTTCACAGGACACTATTTGCTTTTAACACACCAGAATCATTTAGTGCCTGTGATTCACTTATCTGAATACTTGTAGATTCATTGCATGCACTCTGTGTTTTCAATAAAGACTGAAGGTCCATCAAAAACAAGAGGCACCAGCTAAATACAGAATACCCATATAGTATGGGTTTGGTTTTTTGAGTTTGTTTTTTTTTTTTTCCATTTAGTATCAGACCCATTTTTCATTATTAATCAAAAAAAAAAAAACAGTCAGGATCTAGGCTACTCACCATTTGGATGCACTGACTGCTGTATATTCTGTCCTTCCAAATTATTCTACCCCTGTCTAAAACCAGACTTTGTGACAATTTCATGGTTAATTATTAATTGTCTCAAACATTATTCTTTAGAGGAATAGCACAGGAAAAGATAGTTCAGTCCTTTTAATTCCACAAAAGATTGTGACTAAACCCATGCCCATCCAACATTTTATATTTGCCCTTGGGAGAGAGATCTCTTTGCAATGACCCAGGTTGTGCTCTCCCCACAAAGTCCCATGCCCTGGCAAGGTTCCTGATACCCAGACACTGCAAATGCCAAGTATTTTATCCTGGAGACGATGTTGCCTCCGACTTTGGTGGGCATGGCAGCAGAGAAGGGATGCTTGCTCTGCCCCTCTCCTGTAGGTACCATGAGCCAAACAGGATTGCTACAAAGGGCAAGAGCTGCTCTCCTGCCAAGCGGAAAAGGACTGTGGCTCTGCTGAAAGCAGCTGACCTGTAAAATTCAGGTTGCAGTCCCACAGACCTTTGGTGTAAGGGCCTGTGTTTCTTGCATTGAAATTGCATTGTAGAGTCACAGAATGGTTTCGGTTGGAAGGGACCTTCAAAGGTCGTCTAGTCCAACTGCCCTGCAATGAGCATCTTCAGCTAGATCAGGTTGCTCAGAACCACATCCAGCCTGGCTTTGAATGTCTCCAGGGGTGGCACATCCATTCTTGCATTGTACTGAAATGCAGCCATGTGTGTATACTGAAAAGGTACAGACTTCAGTATTAGTACACATGTTCTGATGATCAGAAATTGCTCCTTATCTGAAATCTGGATTTGTCCTAATCCCATAGTGAAGGAACAGAAATGGCATAAAAGTTTGCTTTTGGGGCTTTTGAAACAAAATATTAGCAGCTTGCATCTCTTTTGGAATTGATCGTGCTGTGTGGGGTCCAAATAGTTGAAGTATTTTGTCCAGACACCATCAGTTGCTGTCAGTTGCTGAATGAGCGACTATGTGGAAGAGCTTAATGGTTGATTTTTTCCAATTGCTTATAGTGAATGGCAATTTGCATGCAAATAAAGAGATAAACCTTATGTTAGCTAAAAAGTTATGAAAAGGTTATGTTATGTAAGGTAATGTTTGACACTCTATTACCTCATTAAATTACAGGCAGATTGATTTTACTTTTTAAATGCATTATCAAAGGTGATTTAAGTGAGTTTTACTGCATTTCTGGGTGAGTTAGTTCAGGTTGATTGCTCTATGTGCTGTTTGGGAATTGTTTGGGTATCGTAGGTGTGTACATAATCCTACAGCTACGCCAACATGTTTTATAATAAAACTTTACACCCAAATTACAGCTATATAGTGTCAGGGGCTATTCTTTTTCTTCTTATTGCCTCTCCAGCCATGCATCCAATGCACACAAAGTGATTTCTTGGCTTAGGTGACTTAAGACCATGAGACCACCAAAGAGATGCGAATTAAACACAGTGCAAGTAATGATGGCTTATGTGTAGCATATTAAACCAGAAAAAAAACTGCAGAGCCTCTCAAATATCAAACTTTTGGGGGTTGATTCATTCAGTGGGTCTGTGACCTGACAAAGCATGTGATTAATTGCGCGCATATTCCCTCAGAGGTTTTCCCACTCATGCTTTCTGCAGCAAAGATTGTTAGCTTGACAGATCAGTGCAGCAACTTCTTAAGATGCCTGAAAGGGAAAGGGTTGGTCTCTGATTAAGAGTTAATGGAGGAATAGCAGCTGCTCCATGCTGAGGGGAACAAAAATGAAAAAGAAGAAAAATAGCTTTCAATTCTCAGGGAAATCACACATAGAAATAAGCTGATTTTTTGATAACTCCAGCTATAGGATTTCTGTCAGGGATTGCAAGAAAATATGTGCATGATACAATAGGCTTCATAGTTATGAATTCTTCTGTGCTTTCTTTCATCTGATTACCTGAATATAAGCCATGACCTGAGTTTTTTCTTTTCTTATTAAGACACTCTCCCAGGTGCCTCCTTTTCCATGCATTTACCTTTGGGTTTAAGATACTTTTGGCCATTTAGGCTAAAGTTTGCAGAAACACAAATTCATCAGGCAGCTTCCATATTTGCAGTGCTGAGCAAAGATGCTTGCACAGCACCATCCTTCCATTAACAGGCAATCCACACTGACCAACTATTGTACCAGACCACACAGGTGTTGACCACTCAATTTAAAATAGTTTTCATCCTTCAAGTAAGGCCTAAACCCCTAGAAAACTGCATTAGGCACTTCCTCAAGGTTACTTAATCTCTAGACCTTATCTATGAAAGTGTTATAAACATTAACCAATGTTCCCTTTTCACATTTCGCAGCTGGACTGTGATGAGATAACACACACTCAACAGATGCTTTCATGTAGTGTGTGAAATGAGCTGAGCTATTTGATGGCTCACTACAGACATCCCTGCTCCTGTGGGAATGACATGGAAGCCCTGGCTTGGGAGCAGAGGGCTCCCAGAGGCAAACAGCAGCCAGGGAAACCCTGGGACTGGGGTGGGCAGGAACTGGCTAAGCCGAAGCAGCAGATACATGGCGAGCTCTGTACCCTCACACCTCACAGACATCTTTGCCTTGATCTAGGACAAATCCCGCAAAACACATATGGAAGCGTGAGCCTGGAAACTGAGACCTGCACTTACCTCTGCATCACCCTTCCCAGCTTGCATCTTGTGGCCTTACCTGCAGAGCCCAGATCATGATATCCATTCAAATCCAGCAGGTTTGTGCCAGAGCACTGACAAAGGGCTACATGTGTGGCAGAAATGGCAGGTAATGATCTTCAAAAATACCCCTGGATACCCCCATGACATCCCTCTTAGGCTCCAAGTATTTAATTAAGCTCCTTGTTCAGTAGATTTTCTAATACATTGTGAAAAGTATTTCTAATAGATGGTGAGTGCTAGTGGCAATACAGAAACACACAAAGCAGGAAAAGCGTAAACAAAAAATGCTCCTATCACTTCATTTTTTAAAACGAGCCTAAGAAGCTACCAGAGAAAGATACCGTACAAACAAATTGATTTAATTGCGCAACATGAAAGGGAAGGCAGGTCTTACTGAAGTGGAGCAGTAGACAGAAAGGCAGAACAAAATTCCTCAAAGCAATGGCATATAAATATTGATAAAATGCACAAGCTGATTCTGCACATGGCTCTGCAAAGAGCAGCTGCTCCAGCTGCAAGTATGCTTCAGAGGAAAACACAAAAAACTGGAAATCCACAAAGCCAAGGGGGAAATCAGTGAATAATCCGCTAGACGGAAATCCCCAGCTTCCGCGATCAAGTGTGGGGATTAGAAAGACATTTCTAAATCAATGAGGTGCAGTCTCGGACAGAAGAGAGAATTCCAGGATTTTTTTTATTTCCCCTTAGCATCACATACTGGAATGCCAGGGAGATACTTCCTCCTTCCCTTTGTGGGCCAGTTCAGATGTTTAACTTAGGATGTTCATCTCTCTGCAAAATCATTTCATATCATGTTTGTAACCATTACTTACTTCCAGAGGCCTTCACAAATGGCATTTCTAACCAATTAAAGACATGATTGCTGATCAAGTGAGTGGCAGCAACTCAATCCACTTCTTGTCTTTTGCTCTGAGAACCAGCTGAATGATTCAGGCACAAAAGCTTCTGGAGCAGAGCCAGAGGGGATTTGAAAAATTAAATCTGGATTTGTGAGCCCAAGCTACTGGTTTAAAAATCGACAACAAATCTATGTCACCATGTATTTCCTTCTCCCTTGGGAAAACAAAGGATGCATATGTGTAGAAAATCAGGGTTATTCCCTTTATCTGTAAGAAGTTACCAAGAGGAAATAGAGGAGGAGAACTTGCCACCACCTTAACCAGATAAGCAAACCACCCCACAGTGGCAGCTTTCAGTGATTTACAGTGTGTGAAAAAGTAATATGTATTAAAACACACTATAAGTAACCCCCCCAGCCAGACACACATGCAGTATTTCTGTGGGTTAGCTGAGACAAGAGAACTGCAGAGGATGAGAAAGAATCACAGAAGATGCAAGCAAAGTGAAACAAAACACGGTATTCTTTGCAGGACAGCACTTCCAGAAGTTGGCAGACTTTCATCCAACATGCTGAGAGCTCACAGCCTTTCTTCATCCAGTATATCCAGTGCTACTCCTTTCAGCAGGCTGGGGTGGAGAGTACCTGTATGAACCTAACAACAGGCACCTCCAAAGGGGTGGTATTTAATGCAGAGAATCTGACATTATTCCTGCATTTTTTATCCACAGAACCAGAGGTGCCTGAACATGTGCAACCAATACCAGTTTGATCTTTCCTACAGAGTAATTAGCCAAGAAGCACCAAGTTCCTGCCTCCACAAACAGATTTCCTGAACTTCCTTCAAAGGAACAGCTATCCCAGTGTGGACTGTGACCAGAAAACTCTCCAAAAGTCATATAGCAAGTAAGCAGGGAAGTGGGGAGCAGTCTCCAATCGCCCTGCTGTACTCATCACAAGGCACCACAACACCACAACGTGTACAAGATTACAAATTGAGAAGCCTTGTGGAAATCAATTCTTAAACACACCGTAGGATTAATCTGAGATGGACACTGGGCAATACAAGCAGGTTTGCCACTGCTCCTTGTGGCTTGCTTTGACACACGGGGGTTTAGGGTTTCAAATCTAGTACTTTTCTCATTCTAAGGAAATACCTTTCCTATGTGTTAAAACACCTGGCTTTTCTTCTCTGCTGCGCATCAACACTGCAAAGCCTGGTCCCAGGGGTGTCCAGCTCTGTAGGGGTGAGGACAAGTGCCACAAAGATACTCTGGCCTCAGCTACTGGCTATGTCATGTAATGGATACACTCAGGGAAACTGCCAGAATACAGAAATCTTTGCATTGAGCGAGTGGACTAGGGCTGGTCCTCCCATAATGCACAGTGAGGAGCTGGGACAAGCAGGGAAAAGCCACCCAGCAAGATTCCATGCCCAGCCTTGCATTTCCTGGAGCACCTCCTTGGAGTGACCCTGTATGAAACTGGTGTCCTTGGCGTAGGCAGTTCAGCAGCAAACACCCACAGCCCTACAAAGAGTTGGGATGTCCTCCAGCCATCCCTACAGCCACCCCTGGTGTCTGGTGACACACATCACACCAGGGCTCACAGGTTCCTCTCGGCAAGCACTTAGGCACTCCACTATTCACACAAGTCAATGGTAAAACCTATTCTTGTAAAACTCCTCCAAATCCCTGCTCCTCACAGCCTGAGAGCATTTTGGTGAAGAGGGTAACTGAGAGGGCCAAAGAAAAACTGCAGGGACTGAATACCACCGAGGCAGTAAAATTAGATCCACTATTTAATCACCATTTCCAGTAATTGTTTAATTTTGGAAGTAGTATGTCTGAGAAATTTCTACATATCTTCACAGTGAACAGGTGATGATGAAAGATTTTGTTTAGACAGAAGTTGAAGTTTGAATTTTAAATGGAAGTTCTACACAGTGAAAAAAAAAAACCCAACAAAATCAGCACAAGGTTATTTTAGTCTTCAAGCTTTTTCAAACAAAACAGAACAAAACTAAGGTTAAAAAACCCCCAAACAACCAAACTTTATTATTTTGGAAATACAGTCTATAATAAAATATGTTTAATTATTTACTATTAAACAATAGTAAAGATCACTTTGTAGAGATGAAATGAACATCATCAAGGGCTTTTATAAACTGTCTCTCAATACCACTAGGAGCTGGGTAGCTGCTGTTCAGGGCTAACAGTGCACAGCATATTTGGTGCAGTGTAGATGTTTTTTGGTAGAATATACTTATTTACTGCCATAGCAGGAGAAGCAATTAGCTGATGTTTCATGGGGCAGCCTTCCAAGGATAATCCTGAGGCAAGAGCAACTCCACCATCAGATGAGACACTGGAAGGAGGCGCAGCTGGGTGCCCCTGCAGAGACCTGCACGCGTGTCAAACTGTCTCACTTGAGACCCTCTTGAAGGTTTTTCTTCTCCATCAGTAGCCTTGCCACTTACAAATGCTTCTTCTTTTTTATTGCCTCTGCCCTGACAGCCAAGCTCTTGGCACAGATGGTCAGGACCACGATGAGGACTCCAACCAGGAACGTAACCAGCGGCCAGAGGAAGCAGTGCAAGAGGACAGTCTCATCATGAGTGCGCTTCAGCATCACATCATCTGGCCTGTGAAGAGGATGAATAGAAGAGGTAGAGAATATGGATCAACTCGACATCATCAATTCATCATAAGTGGAAAGCATCTGCCATGGAAACAATAAAGATGCTTTATGTGCAACAGTGTTAGAAAATGATTAAGTGGACCATTTCATTCACTGCTTTCATTTGCCGATCTATCACCAGCACTCATGGAAGACCACGAGGGCTTTCTACTTGCAATGTTTACAAGATAAGTTCATTCAGACAAATAAATGCATGAAAAAAAAAATAAATAAAATTTATACTCGATGTCTTCCAGGGGTTGTGGTCCTCAGAAACAGTGTGAGAGATGCAATATTAAACTGTGGACTGGAAAACCACTCCAGCAAAAACGTAATACCAGGCAGCAGTTATACATATCTACCTCAAATACCATCATACACTGTGCAAAGAGTTTAAATCGCAGTTAAAACTTCCCTTTTAGCTTTGAGCACTGATTTGTCCATGGAGCAACACAGAGGCTACTGACGAAGCCCTGGCTGTGGTTTGGCCAGTCCTGTCCTCAACGCTGCACTGCACTGCACTGCTGGTGGCCCAGGCTGGAGTCTGCACAAAACCTACCACCAAGATGATTCCTGCACAGTCCATGGGTGTCAGAGGCTCCCAACTCAGCTCCTTCCAGCAGAGACTTCAGGAATAAGCTGTGATTTAGTACTGCAAACACCAGCTCCTCAGTGGGCTTGAGGATGCTCTTACAGGGACACTTTGGGGAGCCATCCCAGAAGATCTGAATGCCCCCCATGCTTCCACCAACAGCAACTAATAGTCATGGTTGAGTCTGTGATAGATTTATGTATTTCCAAAGGGAATCGAAGGGAGGATAACAGCAAGGAGGAGGCATCTCAAGAGGTTTGGAAATTCAGCTGTGCCACGTCTCAGAAATTGGGTGTCCATATGTCTCTTCCAAGTCTGGGAAGTTTGCTGGGAATTCTGATGGCAGGTTTTCCTCAGCTCTGTCTCTTTCTGCTCTCCTGCAGTTTAACAGTTATTAAATCAGTCCTCTCGCATTTGCATTTCACCACTGCTTTCCCGTCTATAGCCATAGACACACAGTCTGCTGGAAAACTATATGCAAAGGAAGGAAACAGAGCTTTCTCTAATTAGGAAAGTATGTAAGTCTTGGCTTATACTGGTCCTTACTCACATTGAATATTCCCATTCCATGTTGCTTCATCAACACTACCTGATGCTCCTGAGCAACAAACCTAAAATCCTGGCAACCCAGGCTCAAAAAGCTGGGTCCTGGGAATTAAATTCTCCTAACGCAGTGGCACATGGGAACAGATACCTGAGCAACAACAGCTGTTTCTCCCCCAGCAGTTTCATCTTGATAGAAAGTAGCACTAAGAAAACATCCGCTGTAGAGGAAACAAGAAGAAATTCATTTTCCTTCACCAAGAAGTTAATTATTGGAGATGCCCGCAAATCTACAGGGGTTTATCCATCCTTAAGGAGCCAGTGGAGCCAGACCGCCAGGCTATACCTGAACCCTGATTCAATTGAACCTGCATTTGCAATTGGGGGTCTCTCCCTCAAAATTGCTGTGTGGAGGTTGCTCTGCACCGTGCCAGCCTGCATGTCCCCAAGGCCAGCAGCACCACGCGTCTCTGTGTAGTAACGAGCAGAGTCAGACTCTGATTACGAGCAGCTCCGCTATATAAAAGTTGAAACTCAGCAACATAAAAAGAGATCAAAAGAAACCCAGGTGTATTCAATAGTGGAGCACATGAAGTCTGCTCAGCCTAACTCTCCAGACACATAATCAGGCACATGTGGAGACCATAAATTGAATAAAATAATATTAACTTTATGGGCACACACTCACCAGACTATGCCATATAAATGACAGCACCCGAAGAGAAAAAATCCTTTCACAGGAGGTATAGCATTGATTCCCTCAATTTTACTGCACCATCATCTGTATAAGAGTGCTAATTGGCAAGGAGGCCATAAGGAGGCAGCTTTCAATCCTTGCAGCTCTCAGCTTAGAAGCGATGTTGATTTGCAGATATTCTTTCTAAAGCAGATGTTAATCAAAGAGTTCAAAAATAAGGGGCAAGAAAACAAATAAGAAAAATGGCTTCAGTGAAGAGAATTGTGCCTGGGGAGAGGAGGATACCCCTTTGACTGAATCTGAGATATCTTGAGAAACTTCTGTACCAAAGGTAGCAGAGATGGATGCCAAACACTCATTGTAGGTGCAACTATAACTCCTGCAAGTCAGTAATTGGAAAGAGTTTCTCTTTTGGAAAAGAGCCAAAGACTTATAGAAGCCTTTAATGAAGCCTCAATTGGAATATTGAAGCCCAAATATTCATTTTGGTTCAGATGGGTATTATTGCTATTGGGGTTCAGATATTGCTATTGGGTTCAGATAGGTATTATTACTATTGGGTTCAGATAGGTATTATTGCTATTAGCTACAGCAAGATACCCTGTGCAATTCCTACATGGCAGAAGGCATGCAGCAATCTGCTGTCAACTGCTCACAGTGTCTTTTCAGACAATGCATTAACTCATGACTAGGTCACTCAAAAATACATCATTAAATGACTATTGACACCACATTTAAGACATTAAATGCCCTTTCTTAGTCAAAAGGAGGGAGAAGCACTCCTGGAGGGTGATCCAGACATGGGAGAGCTTAAGGACCCTGGGATGCAGCCTCTCTGTACCGAGTCTAGGTACCAAACAATGGTGGGACAAATCTCAGCCTTGCTCCTACTTGATTTTATCTATGTGGTTATTCCCAAAGAATAACTGTGCTTTCAGCTGGCCTTTTTCTTATCCTACATTAAATTTGCAGTGCAGATAAGCAGTGCTGGACTCCAGGAGTGAACGAGAAAAGCTAATAAAGACAGACACCACTGCCAGCAGACAGACTGCATGCTCCTGGGTGGCAACATCTTGGTTATCTGACCGTAACAGCCCATGGAAACTTATCAAGATCAACTTTGTCAGCTTATAATGCCATTCTTTTGCATTCCCATCTGGACCAGCTCCTCTTTCCTGCGTCTGCTGACCGACATGGAAATATTGCAGGGTGTAGAGGAAAGCACTGGGGAGTGCTGCAGTGGAAGAAAGATGATGCAGAGGATGAGAGCCTGAGCTCAGTGGTGCCCCGTTGAGGAGCCCTTCCCTGCAGATCCATCGCCAGAGCTGACAGCAGTTATGGAGAGTGTTCTGGAAAACACCCTAGAGGCTGTAATGGCAGCAGGTCCCAATGAGACACAACTTTTATAGCAGAGAGAAATACCTGACAAGGGGTTATTGAAAAACAAAAATGTTTGCTATTTTCCTTTACAAGGTAATTCCTCTTACCTCTGCTTTTTGGAACTGAGATTGCAAACAGCGGCAAATAACAGCTTCTAAAGTGAAGAAGGAAAATCAGCCCTGCTGCACCCTCACAATGCACTACATGAGACCCTGAGCCCACCACACTGCCGCCATAGCCCAGGACTGGTGCCAGCAGGGAGTGACCTGAGAAGGACCACCCAGGCAGAAGAGCCTGACCAGGAAAAGACCCCAGCAGCACACTGGTCATGCTGGCCTTGCGAATCCACAGCGAGAGCAGCCTGAGGAGCAGGATCCAGGCAGCTGGATGTCCTCTGCAGCAGGAGCACTGCAGCCCCAGCAGCCCCATGGCACTGCACGAGATGTGCAGAAGTAACTGTAGGGGTCTGGGGGGTCATCATGGCACACATGCTGTGCCCTTCAAACAGGGTGACTGGATTAACCCCCAAGTTTTCTTTTGGCCTTTGGAAGAAATGAGTAGGGAGACACAAGGGAGTCGCTGGTAAGTCCCATGCCAGCAGCCAGGGACTGGCATGATGAGCAGGGTGAGTGAGGGCCTACTAAGTACCTGAAGAATAATCATGTGTGTGTTTTTGGGTGACCTGTGTCAGGCTACAAGCCATAGATGTTTCATGTAAGATCTGTATGGTTCAAAACAAAAGACTGGTGAAAAATCAGGAGGTAGAGGGAGTTAGAATCAGAATTAATCAGAAGAATTAAATATAGCAAAGTCACCAGTGATTAATTAACAAGTTAGCCTGCAGGGGCTGGATTTCACTTCTTCCAGGCTGTTGGCTTCCCTCATGTGCTGTAATCAGTTAAGGGGAAGAGCCCCTGAAGGTGAATCCATGAATTCTCGGGCAGAGCAGAACTGCCGCCACCACTGTGTGAGCCTCCTAAGGATCTGGCTAGGTGTACAGAGCAGCTCTCCTCCAACATCTGAGTCTGCAGTGCTTGAGCGCATTCCCTAGGACAACTCCTAAGCAATCCTGCAATGAACCCTGATAAATAAGGAACAAAATCTGCTTGTAGAAAGTACCCAGAGCAGCAGCCAGGACTGCAGGAGCCCGGCTTGGCCCGTGGAATACATCCATGCTGCTGGGCAGCGCACTGCAGTGTTATCTTGGGGCTGAGCTTGTTGGCAGGGCACGACCTCAGCCCTCCTTGGGGCCCAGCGAAAACTAGATTTGTCGTGGTACAAAACGCTTTGGCTTTCACTCCAAGGCTCACACAGTAATTAATACAAGAGAGCTGCCCCACAAGCTTTTGAATCAGAAATATGCGTACAGAGATACTTGTCTTACCAAGCACAGATGGAGAGGATCACCAAGAGAGCAAAGTCACTGACAGCGAGCCCTGAGGTTTATGGGGCCTCTCACAGCTACTTCTGAGCCATGAGATAACCGCAGTGGCTGTGCTGTGGGACAAGAGTAGCCAGAGCTAGGCTATGCCAGCAAGGCAGAGCCCCAGCGCGGTGCTGCACCATGGTGGAGGTGATGAGGAGTTCAGAAACCAAACATCCTGTAGGGCCTTCAGAAGAATGAGTCTTTGGTGGTTATCACCTGCCTATGGAACAGAAGCATACAGCAGCAGGAAAACACTGTATCCACCTGGGAATGCTAGATACAGGCCAAAGGAACAGAAACTCTTATCAATAGAAGAAGCCAGGAGACCAGGAGCCTGGAAAGGAGCCACAGGGCTGCTGCAAGAATGGCAGGAGAGTCGGAGGAAGCCAACAGGGCTGGGCAGAGAAAACAGGGTGATGGTGACAGAGGGAAGGAAGAAAGATGTGTTTAATAGGGAAGCAGCAAAAAGAAGAGAAGAAAGAGGGCTGTACCTCCACAGAAAACAGCCGCTTTCCTCAGAAAGGGAAATAAATAGCTATCCTGACACCCAAAACACAGTAACATCGCTGTTTGGTTTTGCCCAGCAACACCTGCATGTATTGAAACTGCAGTTTTGACTTTCTCTTGCTACTTTTGTAGAGGTGACCTGCCAGTTCCCAGGGTCTGAAGGCTTGTCGCTTGGCTTGGAAACACAAAAGGTAAGGTGTCCTTGTTCCCTGGGGAAACCATCTCATGACAAAGACACAGCTTTGCTGGAAGTCCACACAGCATCTCTTCCATGGTGCTGAGGCAGCAGAGCTGAACCCAAAGGAGGTATATCATGCCTAGAAATGTGTTTCTTTTCCCTGTGAAAATCAGCAAGGAAATTATAATAATGATATTCTCTTTGTCCCTGCAAGTATAGTGCATTTAATAAACCCACCTTTGTTCTATGGCATCCATATGGTATTTCAGTTCAAAGATGTTGACCAGCAGGGTTGCACATATTCCTCCTAAGTTCAGTCATGGACCATCTCTTGTTTCAAGCAATGCTGCTATTCACATATCTAGTAAATGTGAAGCCCCTCAAGGGGATGCACCTGAACTCCTAACACCAGCTATCAATACATTAATCAGTGGCAGGGGCAAGAGAGAGTCCTACTGGGACAAAAGGGAGAGCAAAACCTGAATAGTTCCAGGCGCTGCTCAGGCATAGAGACTTGGTTCTGCTGTAAACAGCAATGGCCACTGTGAAGCACAACCCTCACTGCCCCGCAGCCCACAGGTGAAAGAAGAATGAATAAACTAAAAGCACCCCTAAGGAAATCTCTACTTTCACTCTGAAAACACACCTTTCCCTTTCACTGAACAGAGATGGAGGGAGGGATTCTGTTTTTGTTGCGAAAAGGTGAGACCAGTACTTATTTTTAGCAGGACTTGGAGGTCAGGGCTGGAGCCTTGTGGGGCTCTGACCAGGGATAACTGGATTAGTTGTTGCATAATGCAAACCATCCCTGTTAGGTGCTACCAAGCAGTTCAAACAGACATTGGGTAAAGCAGGCCTTCATCAGAGTCTTCAGAGCAATTAGTAAATGTCATGGGAAGAACTGCAGTGCAGGATTACCAAGAAGTCATGTAGGACCAAAATTTACAAGCCCATAAACATTTCAGTCATCACTTCTGCACCACACCATGCGATTTATGAGACACAGAGAAAGCTGACAGGGGCAGGGGACAGGGAAACCTTACAAATATTTTTGCATTCAAACAATCTGGATTTAAAGATGTTTTCAATCTGCACACACTTACTTTTCCCAGAATTATTCACATCCTGTCACTATGACAAGCACTCATCAGTATTTTTTCCCCTATTGTTGCGAGACACAGAGATCCTCAGCTGGAACAGCTGCACATGGAGGCAGAGCTACATCTTACTAACAGTAAAGTCTTTTCCCTCTCAGCCCTGAGCACTGATCCCCACATTTAAAAAAATACTGACAGGAAATGCACACACCTTATTATGAAGTGAACAGATTTTCCCCTCAGTTTGTATGGTTTTTACTTCTTCAGAAGTTATTTAGTCATTGTAACTCTAAAAGTACACTTACGCAAGTACATTCCTAGTCAGCAAAACTTATCTTTCAAAGCTCATTCCCATCTCAGGCAAAATAAATGGTGTACACATTTCAGCTTAGAGTGTCTGCAAGTATCTCTGGCAGCAAGCCTCCCTTCTGCTGTAAATATATTGTTGTATGATCAGCAAAAGCCAGTGTTTCAAGGCAGACATTGCGTTTGGCAAGAGCATTTAACAGTAATAGGATGCAGCAACTATAAGGAAAAAACCTTGTCTGAGTGCTGCACAATTCCTCAGTGTCAACCTGCATAAATGGCAGATCCTAGGTACTGCACAGCCTCAGAACAATTTTGCTTTTGCCTCACCTACAGATGTGATGTGAGAACCAGCTTCCATAGCTCTGGACACTGGCCACCTATGTACCTGCACCTGAGCAGATCACCCTGAGCTCCCTTACAGGAGAGAAATAAACATCTCTGGGCATTCGACTTATATCAGGCATTTATTTTTGGCTAAGATGAAAGGCTCTGATTTCTCCCCACTGACTATAAAAGCTAATTTTCACAGCACCTTGTCCTACCACCTCAGGTGAATCCTGGCTGTGATGTCTCCTGCAGAAGCTCTGATGTTTCTGACTATCCTGCTCACTCAGTCTCAGCTGGGGAACTAGCAGCACCTGCCTGCCTGGAGATGCCAAACCCATCACTCAGCTGCTGCTTAGCAGATGCAAGCATGGGCACACCGTGGACCAAAGCAGCTCCCAAAGAAGGTCCCTGCCAGGCATGACGTCAGTGCACAGGAAGCCCTAACTTTTAACCTCTGCATTTGTAGACATTGCTTCTTTCTTCACTACAAGAAATAACTAGGTTTTGCTACCAAAGTATTGGTGGTTTCTCTCTGCAAAAGGTTAACCAGGGAGAGCAGACTGTCAGCCTGGGCATACCGACCAGGTCTACTGTCTGTCTGGGTGGGGTGGACAACAAGCAAAGCCAGCCTAGGAAAAATCTGAAGCCCTCAAAGCACTCAGGAGGCCACCCACAGGAGAGTCGGGAATCTCTCCACCCGCCACCCTGCTCCAGCTCCCCAGTTCCTCCAAGGTCCTAGCACACACTGGCACCTGCTTGCCTCCTGTGTGCCTTAATAAACTTCAATATTTGATGCCAATACTCCCACACTGAGCCCTGAATTGCACCTGCAAGCCTCAAGCTATTCCCACCTAGGTCTGCCTCATCTGTTTAACTTCCAAGTGCTGGTGGAGTAGGAACAACCTCCTCCTTTAGTCCCTGATGTGGCAGATACTTATTTGAGTTGTTAACTTAGCAACCAAGAACAACCTCCCCAGCTCTCAAAGTCACTCATTCTGATCAAACTAAGCACGTGTCGTATGACTCCGGAATCAGAGTCTAAACCCCATAAAACCCTGGCTGATTTGGAGATCTTAAATACTATTTTTCACCTCCCTGCCTATATGGACCAATCATGCCAATAACTGCCATTCCCTCAACTGCTCCCAGCAAGCCTGCACATTGTGGTAACCTTTTACTCCCCAACACATCATTGTCAGAAAGATATAGGCAAAAGGATTCCCTCCCCCTTCTTTTCCCACTGAAAGAATGAAACCACACCTTATACTCGTGTAAGTCACATTAACATCAGTAGTAAAAGAAAGAATCGAAACAGGGGACGCTTTAAGTTACAAGTTTTTACTCTGCAAGCATGTATGAAAACTGGCAGTTGTGTGAATGTTTATTACACGTATCTGATTCATCAATCCTCTGTGAACACAATCCCTGGGTTGGTTTGTACTGTTAACTGTTCTTCCCTTTTCTTCCAGCCCCTCATGAGCACAGTAGGATTTCTCTTCCATGGAAGGAAGAAACATTAATATCCAAACCAGAAATTCACCACGTAAGTGTGAAAAGCCAAGATTCTGCATGAAATTTCATGTTCTTAAAGGAAACTTTCCTCTGAGTTTCATATTTTTACTTTGAGTGGTAAAAACTCTTTTCCATTTTCTATGTAGCTTTTCATCGATAAAGTCGTCTTGCAAAGCTCTGCACTAAACCCTGTGCGATAAACCACATCACTCTATGGCTGTGTATGTTTATACATATGCATACATTTATATATATTTTCAAATAGAACCAGTGGACAGCTGTTAAACAGATGTGTAAGCACTTCAGCTATGCAAATGTAGATTACTCACCTCAAGTGCTGGTTAAAATAGCATGTAAATGGTTGTGAACCCACTTTCTTCTTCCAGTATTTCTGCTTGTACGTGACGTTTTCAGAGTTCTCCTGATCGTCTCTTGTGCAGGGGGGGATGTACGAACACTGCCAACACGTTGCAAAACAGAGTTACTTCTGCATTCAGGAACACAGGACAGCACTCTCTCTGCATTTTCCTCGCAATAACAGTGTGACTGAAATGAGCTAAGAGTAAATTCAAGCTCCAATGAAACAAAAAAGAAAAGTTAGTTGAATTTTACTTCAATTGCTACTTACTCCCTGCAGGTACTGGAAAAGAATATGCCACTATTCAGAAACAAAATAAAGGCTTTATCCTCTTTTGTTCCATTATCAAACCAACCTGCCACATAACACCTTGGGGTTTTGTGTGGTGAATGTAAAAGTGATCATTTAATTCTGACGTATTCCTAGCCAGCACATGGATTAGATTTGAATTGCTTCCTATTTTCAGTGAGACACATAGAATCATAGAATCATAGAATAGTAAGGGTTGGAAAGGACCTCAAGATCATCGAGTTCCAACCCCCCCGCCATGGGCAGGGACACCTCCCACTAAACCATGCCATCCAAGGCTATGTCCAACCCCACCTTGAACGCCGCCAGGGATGAAGCATTCACAACTTCCATAATTGCAAGTTTTGTTTACCACCATGCTAATAACCAAAATATTCCAGCAGGCTTTCCCAGATGATGGGATATCTGATATGTGGCTGATATCCACTGGCAAAAGACAGGTATTCTTGCACTGTTACAACATGGGGAAACAAGCAGAGAAAGTTCAAAGCCCTGCTTCAGCAGAAAGGATCAGAAGAAGTCAACGAGTGTTAAGCGTGCATCTGAGCTATCTCCAGCTCTCACCCTCAGACATCTGCTTCAAAGCCCAAAGAGATCAAGGAAAGTTCCTGCCCCAGCTTGGTGCACTTGGGGCTGGGTTTTCAGAGACTCCACTCTGGGTCACACACAGTGCACGCACCTTGTTTCCACGCCGTGTCTTTGACACACCACCCTCCCTCCTAGCCACAGGGAGTTAAACAAGAAAAAACAGCCCACTGAATCCAGTGTTGGTAGGTGCAGGATCTCAGTGTCCAAGCACAACCCCTCCTATTTTTTCCCAGGCATTGGTACAGGCGATCATTAAAGGAGATGGTGAACCAAACTGAGTAACACGGCTTAACTGGTCCTTGGAAATCATCAAGGCTTTTCACCCTGGAGTACGCATGAACAGCAAGGCTCCAGGTGCATACATAGATTTTTAATTCCTTTAAAACTGGGAGCTGCAAGCAGAAAAATGTGTCTGCGAAGGTAGCTGAAAAGTCTCTTAGGTAGGATGAGGAAGCAGGAGGTGCAGGGGAAGCCCCTAAAGGAATCTCCACATATGATCACTGCATGAGTTTCTTCATAGCACCCTGAAGGCAATAACAGCAAGTAGAGAGATACCCTCTCTAAGCTGAAAATAAAGATAAACATGACTCACTGTGCCTCTGAGTGTTTCCTCTCCCTCTCCATCTGGTGAGGTTTCACAGGGGTCTACCATGTCCCACACTGCATGCTATACGCAAGCTGTACAGACCTACAAGTCCATCTCCACCATACAACAGCTAGAATCTTCACCATTCTAGGGGAAGGGGAGAAATACCAGGATCTTATTGGCCTGATCATGTAAAACCTGACCACTTCTGTCACCACTTACAATGCTGCCAGCAGCTTCCATGCTTCAGACTGGAAGAATTCACAAGGCCTTGCTTGTGGCTTCCAAGGTGAAGTTTCACATACAAGGGCCCTGCTTTCACATAGGCCCACATCGGGTGCTGCCATGGCACGAAGCTCCCTTTAGATCCCTGTTCAGATGACCCTAGAGAAGGATTGTCCCACTGCTGAACACAAAGGACAGAAATGAGCAGCAACACCACTCTGCTCCAGGAACCACAACACAGGATTTGTCATATGCGGTTGTTTCTATCTTCAATAATATTCCTTAGCTGGCAGTGCTTTTGGTTTAGTTGTGTACTTTGGAAGCATCAACCGCACTTCTCTTTCATCCATGCTCCCAGTGCACAAAGACATCTATGCAGCAGCTGGATGGAGTTAACAGGTTCGGCATGCTTCCCTCTCTCCTCTCAAAGGTTTCTTCTTCGTGGCTGAGCCTACTCATCCTCTTCTATGGAAGTGTGACCACCCCACCTCTCCTCTGCTGATCAAACTTTCTCTGGTTCCTTCAGAGACCTTCCACCTCCCTCAAATGGGGACAACAGTGAATAAGCTCTCTGTAACTAAAACTTCATAACACTCTTTGCACAAGTAATTCCTATGACAGGTAACAGAAACCATGCTGGATTAATTTCCTTCTATTCCTCTATCTTCACGTGGAAAACACAAAGGAGACATCCAGGGGCTTGCCCTAAAACGATGGGTCCTCCTTGCTTGAGTCTGTAGAGGATTAACAGTCTTGAAGGGGGAAGTGGTCCCTGCCCAAGGCGAAATCTTCATCATAGGAATCCCAAGGCTCACCCTGAAACATCTACTTGACGTGATGAAGGATTTGAGCCATAGTGAACACCCAAGATCCAACTCCATTGTGGACTTGTCATGTGCTGCACAAACACTGAAGCTTGTTTTCTTCCCCAGGAGGCCAGCACAGTTCCCACCAACCTGACGTCCATTTTGGCCCTTTCTGATCCACACGGGTGGTGGATCTCTTTTCTCAGCCCCTCAAACACGCTTCTTGGTGACTTTGCTTGACCAACTGTATCACCCTCCAAAGCACAATCAGCAGGCAGATAAAAGGGAATCATAACCTAGCAACTTTTGCTGCCATGAGTTGGTGGCTGAACCTGAAATGACCTCCTGCTTCCTCAACAAGCAGTTTCTGAAAGATTAATTCTGCAGTCCTCCCCCATGGGACACAGCATGAAATCCTGCCATCAAAACATAATAAATGCCAAGTGTTTGAAAGCAAGCTGGGATGCCTTGTGCTCAATCGCAGCCCATGCAGCAGCACGCATTTCCAGTTTTAGTGTCCCACCCTCTATTTCTTTGATTTATTTTTCCCCCCTTGAACAAGTTACAATGAAGTTGGAGAACAGCTCTGAAGATCAGACATTCAGAATAAATCTAATGGGGCCGAGGTCTTTTCAGCAGACCTATTGGTTCATGGTGCTGTAATCACACCTCCTACGCTATGTCATAGCAACGATAAAATTATTATGTAATTCAACTACAGTCTCAATTACACAGCTCAAAATCAGCATCGGGCTAACAATAGTCCCCCTACAATCAGAGCCAGTGTTTGGATAGAGGAGTCAGGATTTAATTCAGTAAAAACGTCAGCAAGTAACTAATACACCTTTACACTGAGGTTTTGTAAGATCTGTGTCTGTGTTTGCTGCTGGATGCCGCCACACCAGTGTCTCTGCAGATGCCTAGGAAGAGTCCTGGTCCTTCTGAACCCTTCATCAGAGCAGTTATTCTTCCAAAGCATAGAGAAGAGATGGAGGCATGAACTCTTGACCATGGTTTAGCTTCCAGGTTGCATCTCATGCTTTTCAGAGCAATTCAGTCACATTTTTATGAGAAGGAAGTCAGACTTGGTAGCTCTGAGGGAAGCTGCCTCAAGCCTGGAAGACACTATCAGAAGACAAGTCCAAGAACGTCCCAAATGCAAATGCACGTAAGAGACCAAAGTAGAAGCATGTCAGCCCACCAGAAGACAAAGCGGTTGCACTAAGAAGCAAGTCTTCAGCCTCAGCTTCTCCTAGCTTTGTGTGTGAGCATCTCTGCATGTTACTGGGTTATCTTCATGGCCTGGAAAGGAGGTAGCTCTGCCACAACCATCCCACCATAGCAGAAGATGAGCAGGGGGACTCGCTCCATTAGTATAAAAAGTCTCCTCTCAGCTGGCTGTACCAAGGGAGCTGGAGCTGAGCACCATGGCTGGTTTTCACCTGCATCTATCAGCACAGACAAACGAACCAAGAGTGCTCAATCCTGCGATCCCTCACAGATGCTCAAGGCAGAGAGAGGCACCCCAAGCAAGACAGGAGGGTGGTGGGATTTATGGGGTTTACCTAAAAAACTACCTAAAAATCTGCAGTGTTTGCCTGTCAAGGGCACCAGCCCGAACACAGATCTGGTGCTTCACCAGATGCACCAGACCCTCACAAACTTACTGCAGAGTTGGGCATGTTTTGCTATTAAACCTCCTCCATCATGGGTCATACTTAAGAGAATCCAAAATCCCAAACCAGTTCTATTTACAAGTGCACAGAAGCAGTGACAGTACATCACCTTGTCAGGGTGAGCAGATACAGAAAGAAGTGCGGCAGGAGCAGGCACAGATGCGGAGCACAGACAAGGAGCCACACCTGGCTGCTCTGCTCCCCTGCCCAGGGATGGAGACATGAACGGGGTCCTGCTGCACACCTTCTAACATCAGGCTCACCAGCCACTGCCCTAAAAGTTTCTCAACAGAACAGAGGGCAAGTTCTTCCAGCCCTACACTTAACTTCATGTGCAGAAAGGGAAAAGTCTAAAGAGCCAGAGAACAGATCTTTTTAGAAGCTGATGCGCCCCCGTTATTTTACCCAGCCAAACCTGTAGCCCGATCCTTGCACTAGCTGTGTGCGCTGCCGAGGGACTTGATGGCCAGAATGATAGTGACAAATTGACTTTGGAATTAATCCCCCTTAAGCCTTATCTCAGAGATTATTATTGCCATGAAGGCAGCTGAAGAAAGGCACTGTCACTCTGCAGAAATTCCTTCTTCTGAGACAAGGGAAAAAAAGGAAATAAAAAGAAGTCCTCAAATCACTGATACTGGATACAAATACAATCATGCCCGCTGCTTCATACATACATTTCTGGATTAACTCTGACCCAGCTATATATAATCCTTTAAGAGCTAAAATGAATCCTGTGCTGTACAATGATGTGATTAGGAAGTAAGCAAGAAAGAAAATTAATTTCTTTTTCCTAGCAGCTAGACCTCGCTGGAACAGCCAGATCTGAGCTGCCAATGTAGTTATGCACCAGCCCACTGCTACAGAAAGTAGGAGACTTTTAGTCCAGCACACTGGGCACTTTTGGTGCAGAGCTTAGCTGCCAACTGATTCAGTACTGTGTGTTGTAAGGAGCCTGAGCTATGCTTTTCCTGTGCTATTGATCTACCAGGAAAAATTGCTACCTGCAAAGAGAAGCAGCTAAACAGAGTAAAATTTAAACACTGTTCAAAACAAAATCGGTCTTTTTTTCAATTCCAGTTAGTTGGAGTTGATCAGCTTGTTGTATGTCGAATCGCATGAACAAGCAAGCGTGCTGCAAGAAGGCGACCGATACAGGAAGGGTTAAATGGCTCCCCTTCAGTGTTCATTCATAAATACAGACTGGATCCCAAGCATTAAATCCAGCAGATTCCTACTCTGTCGCTATGACTGACCTATTTCAGGATAAAATCCTGAGAGCTTTTAAGGACAGTGTGACCTCAGGACAAAAATAAGAAGGAGAATCATCTCCACAGACAGTGAGGGAAAAAAAAAGAGAAAACCAAAGCAGCAGCTATACACGCTTCATTCCCTTAAAAGGGTATGTTTTCCTAATGAGACCTAAATAACTTTTCTTTTTATTCTATATTGGGTTTACATAAGCTTCTTAAGGTAAGGAAAAAAACTGGAGTGCACTTTTTTTCCATGTTGTTTTCCACTTAGTTAAATTCAATTACCACCAGAGAATGTGGTTACATCAAAAAATGCATCCTTTCTGCTTGGTCTCATCTGGCAAATCAGATTTAACCCTCAGCAATCAATATCCCAGGGTAAACAGCCAACACCTAGAGATGCAAGGTGCAAGCTAGACCAAACAGACTGGATTTGTAAGAGCATGCAAGTGCAATGTGCTGCCTACACACAGCTCTGCGTTTATTGATTGTTAAATAAAATATAGGCTTCTGAGTGACATTTGCAGGCATGGCTTCTGAAGCACTGGGTGCCCCTCTGCAGAAACTGCAATCCAGCCACAGGAAAGGTGCAATCCTCCTCTTCCCACCAGACTTCCAGGAAGGCAGGAGAAGTAAAACCAAATCAAAACTCCCTGACTGCTCAGAGGGACGCTGTGGTCAGAGCCCAGTTCAGATGCCTGTGTTGAAACTAAGGATCTGAGGAGCTGCAAGCCCAGGCGTGCTGGTGGCACTGCTTACTTCCCATCTCCCATCAAAAAGGTGGCTTTTCTTCTGCATTTCACCTTCAGGCTGCCTGCCCAAAGATTGAGAGAAGTTGAGGAAGTACTGGTGCTGGGGCAGCTCACGATGCACTTCTTCATAACCACAACCTGCTCTGCAGAGCCTGGCGGCAGCACCCCCAGGGAAAGGTAAGTTTAAAGCTCCCCCATAGGCCGATTCATCCACTTTGCTACCAGGCACCATCCAACTTCACTGCTCACTGCTTTCAAGCGGTGCCAACAATTTAATCCAAATCCTGTCACACTTCTTATCCTGCTTCTCACTCTGTTGATTTTTGTCCTGACCACCCTTCCGAGCCCACAAGCTGCCAAGGGGAGAAAAGCAACCTTTGAACCCCAAGTCTGCAACTTAATCCAAGAGGCAGATCCACACCGGTGTAACTGTGACTGTGGAGACGTGAGGCAGTGCATCCCAAGCTGGACATGGAAGTCTGCTGCCCAGCCCCTGCGCACAGACCCGTGTATCATGCTTAGCATGGCTCTTGGTACTGCACTACAGCCACATCTCGGTTGAAGAGATGAAATTTCCTATTCCAACACACTCCTGGTTTCAGTTTCTTTCAGGGGGTGAATTCTGCCACATGTTTTATTTTTTGGAAACTACTGAACAAAATCTCCCCCTCTCAGGCAGCGTGCTGGCAAAGTGAGCTGTACTGAGCATGAAAAGAAAAAGGAGAAAGCAGAATAACTGCCTTTAAAGAAAGAATAAGCACAAGTCACACGGTGCCTTCAGACTATCCTAGTTTGCTGGAAGATGCAACTTTAAAGACACTTCCATTCGGTCCGTTTTCATGTGGGTGACGGAGAAGTTTAAGAATCAAAACAACACAAAGGAAACTTCTGTTCCAGCACAGCCTCTCCCCAGCACCCCATCTGCAGCTGCTCCATTACAATTTCAACTCGAGCCCTGGAGAGCGGCTCTGGGAAGCCCCTCACCCTGTGGGACACCCAGAGCCATAGCATCAGGGACTGCTCAGGCGGACCTCCCAGCCAGCAGCAAGAGTTTCTCCCTGGTTTCACACCAGCATCCCAGAGGGGTGCGCTCAGGGAGCCTGTGGGCTGGGGAGGCACCATTTCCACAGCTGGAAGGGCGAGCTGGGTCTGGGTCTGCTTGGGGAAATATATACATAGATATACAGATATCTATGCTGATATAGATAAATAGATATCAATATATATAGACATAGTTAAATAGATGCAGATATAGATATATAGATAGATACAGACATATAGTCACACACACATATTTATATAAAGATATGTATATATAAAAATATATATACATAGTTATATAGAGAGATAGAGGTATAGGCACAGTGTGTGTATAGTGTTTTACTATACTATATAGAGAGTGCATACATATGCACGCTATATATGTACGCCCAACACCACATATATATACATGCATACTATGTATAGTATGTTTTCATATATAAGTATATGTACTTCTTGCTAATCAACAGCACAGGGGCATTTACGGGGGACGCTCTGTGACTTCACCTTATCCCGCCATCAGAGAAAAACCCGCACCCGAACGGAGGGCTGTTGGAGGCGACCCTCGGGGGCAAGTCGGGCATAAGGGGCAGTGAAGGGGCAGTGAAATGCGAAGGGGGCAGGATTTGCCCCTCGGGACGCATCCCTATAACCCCCCGTACCCCGCGTTGTGGGAGCGCGGGTCTCACCTTGGGGTTGGTGCGGAGCTGCCGCTCGTCCTCATGGAGCAGAGCGGGCGCTGGAGAGCGGGAGGTGCGGACCAGGACCTGCAGGCAGGGGTACCGAGCCGTGCCGCGGCAGGCAGCCCCGCAGGAGAAGGTGCAGGAGAAGCGCTCTCCGAGCTGCCGCACCGCCAGCACCGTGCAGTTGGCGGAGACGCCGCCGCCCCGCTCCTGCAGCGCCGGGCGCAGCCAGCAGCACCCCAAGCCCAGCAGGGACAGCAAGCCGGCTGCGATGAGGAGGAAACCCAGCCGCATGCTCTTGTCCTCCGCCTCCGTGTACTTGTAAACCACCCGGCTCCTCGCCATCGCCGCGTTGCCGCTGGCATCCGCCGCCGGGCAGCCGCTGCCATCGGCTAAAGCTCCCGCCGCTCCCCGCCTCCATCCCCGCCTCCTGCAAGGATGAGGAACCCACGGGGAGTGGCTGTGCGTGCAACCACCAGGCGAAAAACACACCCGAAACTCCCTAGATCCATAAATAAAACCATAATGTAAACTCGCTTGACCTAATTCAAGACCCTCCGGGGGTGGAAGGGACAGATTGCAACGGGATTAAGCTGGCCTGGAAGATTTGCTGTGGTCCGGATTAATACCGGGTACTGTGTAAAGTGCAATATCCAGAGAGGGGTGGGCAA
The DNA here is from genome assembly GCA_039720435.1 of Amazona ochrocephala. Classification (NCBI taxonomy): domain Eukaryota; kingdom Metazoa; phylum Chordata; class Aves; order Psittaciformes; family Psittacidae; genus Amazona; species Amazona ochrocephala. The sequence goes on along the minus strand of CM077880.1, from coordinate 40,768,651 downwards.
TACCTAGAGGGGGGAAGAAGGGGGAGGACGGCCCAAAACACGCCCTAAAGCGCATTTCGGCTCCTGCCCCCCCCCCCCCCAAAAGCCAACATCCCCATACAGCGTGGTTGTAGCATCCCGGCATGTAAACCCAGTTGAATAAAACCACAGCTTGAAACAGGCCATGAAAACAGTCTGTCATTCCCAGTTCTCACTGCCAGCTTGGTTAAGTCCTGGAGAGCCCAAGTGAAACCCTACTCAGAACCCCCATATGTCAAAACCTGCAGAGGTCTCTATGCATACGTACATGAGGAGTGAGACTTGAAATTAAATACCTAGAAGTGAGGAAGCAGCTGCTTTTTTTCACCTTATTAACAAAAAAGAGAAATAACAGGAGTTTGTTCAACTTTAGGGATGCAGCACAAGTGCCCTACTCTGTCCAGCCCCAAATCCAGCATCCACATAGGGACAAACCCAGGCTCTTTCATCGCTGTCTGAAGATAAGTGAGCAAGCAAGATGAGAGCTGTCACAATGTTTTATATCAGAATTATACTTTCAACAGGAAGGTATCGACCTTCGAAAGATCACCCAAAGAAGTGGCAGGTCCTCATAAACAGTCGATCCAAGAAAAACCAGTTCTTTTGCATACGCTTTGGTTATTACTCAGCATTTCACACTGTGGTGGCAAAACAGAACAAGCTCTTTAGTGCCAGAGCACCATAAGCAATAGCAATATTTTTATTCTCTAGTCTTTATCACAGGCAATTAAGTAGAATAAAATGTGAGAGTGTTGGAGCCAATAGCTGAACTGGATGATACAGCAAACAAGAAGGCACAGAAAGAACACTAAAATAAGTATGGGAATCTGCACTTTCCTCTGGCCACCTTTTCCAATTGCTTTCCCACTGCAGAGTGAGACATCAAACTTTTAAAAATAAAGTTGATCCATAGGTTCTCCAAATGGACTATCGAGCAACGCCTGGTAGGAAGGCTATTAAGAATCCACACTGTGACGTGAATATAAATGGATGCAAATATTGTCCTTGGTTGCACCAGTGTGCTACCACACTGCCCTCAGGCTAGCTGCTCTGTGGCAGCCTTTCCTAACACCAACGGGTTTCAGAAAAGGCATGTCAGCAATAAGTGGTTTTATTTTTGCTTAAACCTGCCACAGGTTTTCAATATTAGAAACTGAACTCGTCTTGGTTAGTCATTGGCTCTGTGCATCCATTCCATCAGTCAGGCTTTGCTGCCAGCACTATGTTGATGGCAGTCTCTGATGCTGGGGCTCGCTGTGTAGAGATTTCATATTATAAACAATGAATTTTTAATCAGGTAGATTTGTTGCCTGACACCTGAAGGAAAGCTCCAGCCCTGCTTTCCCTGTCTAGGTGGGCTGACTTCTCCTTTTTCTTGCCTTCTGAACAGCTGGTGTTTGGTACTCAGTTCAATTCCTTGCTGTCCCCTGTACATAAACTGCTGTCAGCTGAAAATTAACACAAGAGCTCACTGGGTGAAACAGTAACCTTGAAAGCTAGTCCTCCTGTGTGCATCCAACCCCTACATCATCCGTAGTCAGAGGAGATGCTGAGGCTGTATTTTGACTGGGGATGGATTTTAACATTCACTGGGTAATCTCATCGGTTTTGAAGTTCTGCACAAATAACTCTGTCATGGCTCAAAGGCTGTTTGAATCAGTTGGAAGAGAAAAAATGATCATCAACGCTTGATTTGTCAGGGAACAAAGCTGGGTACTCGAGGCCTGTTGTGAAGATTTTACCACTGCTGTCACCTGTTGAGGGCAGGAGTCAGGACAAAGGCTCCACAGCTATGGGCTGCATCAGGAGCATCCAGTGTGATGTTAAATGCCTGGATGAACTTTCCAGCAGCAGGATAACAGGTTGCTACCTGCTTTTACAGGCCCTTTCTTGACCCGTGATAGAGGGGCAGGCTTACCTGTGGCCAATCACTGATCACCCACCTGAAGGCAGCTTGTACAGCCCATGGCAAGTATGCCTCTGCCTCTGTCACGTACCTCGAGGCTGGACAGCCCATTGGTGGTGTCTGTCACCCCTGACATGAATGGGCTCACACGTTCCTGGTTCCTTGCAGAAGTCTAGCAGTGGTCCTCATGATGTTCATCGTGGAGCTGCCTCGCACTGTCTTCCATGAGAGTGCCTTTTCGAATAGCAAAATACATATATAAAATAACAAAATGCCTTTTTAAAATAAAACTGCGATGCTTGCCAGAAAGCAGACTGGTCTTCAAAGGGAGATAGAGCTGGCTGGTAGAAACACACCCAGGGGCAGAGGAACAGCCAAACCTGCCCTTTTGTCCAAAAGGAGAACTGTAGAGGAAGCTGAAAAGTTTCCACAGAATCACAGAATGACATCCACGCCTGCAGCAGGCTGACCAGCTCTGGATGCCTGTCTTCCCTTCCCTTCCCTTCGCTCCTCATCAGGACTGTTTCACAGGTGATGCAGGATGGTGCAGTGGTGAAAATCAGCTACTTCACTGGATTGCTTGTTAAGCCAGACGGAGCTCAAAAAAGTGGTTTTGCAGAAAAGTGTTTTGTCAGTTTCAGCACGAAAACTGTGATGCATCCCCACGTCCAGTATAGGCATGTTAAGAGCAAGGGAATATGAAATACAAACAATAAAGCAAAGTCTAGGAAAATAATATACAATCCCATTAGCACTGCTTATTCTAGAGCAAGATGAATCAGTAATATTAAAAACTATGTTCGATGTGTTTTAACGTTACATTAAAAAAAATACACCAGTAAAGTGATTTTAAGAGGTAAACCTACCAAAGTAACTCAAACCGCAATTCCAAAACAAGCCATGCAGCTGCATTTCCTCTGGTCTTTTAAACTTACTAGCAGCTTTCACATTTGTGGAAATGAGAGCAGAGAGGAGAGAAATGAAAACAGCTACACCATTTTATTTCTCATACCATAGGAAAGGATTTAGAGTCTGTCAGCTCAGACTAGCTGCTTAGCCCAATCTGCATGCTTCACCAGAATTCAACTCCTAGAGCATAATTTTTAAGCAGTGGTGAAGTTTGAAGAACAAAATGAAGGGAATGGCAATTGAAAACTAAGCACACTGGCTTTAATAGAAGCAGCTGTTATATTTCGGCTCTCAAAAGAATTGTCTATCTATCTCACGCTTAGGATGACAACTGTGCATTTAGAATCTCTTAAGTGTGACAGATAGCAATCACATTTTCTTTCTGTTTCAAGTCAACACCCAGCCATAGAAGTACTTGCAATCACAAGTTACAGGGAATTAATTAAAAAAACCCAAACCCTAAAATACGTTCCTACTAGGTGACAAGTATCTTTGAAACAACATTAGAAACTGAACACCCTTCTTCAATAGACATGGCCACCTACGAGCCATGCAGGACAGAGCTGACTGCCCCATAGATCTCCCATTTCTAGTGCTGTTGAGGTTGTACCAAAGGTAGTTGCTGGTCTCTTTAGTGCCAACAACAGAGCCCCTCAGCACTTTGCAAACAATTTTACACATGACTACAGTACAGAAGTTCTTATTTTGGGTACATTCTTAGTATTTTTTTCATAGAAACTGTAAAATTGAAACAGAAAAGTACAAAAAATACTGTCTTGGGGATAGAGAGGATTTCAGACATGGCCAACAGCAAAGTGATATGAGTATACCTCTTTGTGCTGTATAGATGCACGTCTATGAAAGACTGGTGTGGTCAGTCGTGAATCTCAACACGTGCAGCTGACACTTGAATGGAGTCACAGTCATGCACAGAAGTTTTCATCCATGTGAGTATCTGCAGGCTTCCCTGGATTACTTGGGTCTTCAATTAGATTAGTCAAGCCCACAAAGGTTTTCACATGCTTAAGTATTTGTGGCACCAGGTACTAAGGCAGAGAAGGTTGCCCTGGGTGGTTTTTTGTTTGTTCATTTTTAAACACCCAGGTGGAACGTCCTTACTGCCTTCTTCCATAACCCCTGGTCATGATTTTCCCACAAGCTGGGTGGCTTAAGTAATACTATTAAAATAACTGCAAGTGCTTTCTGCAGTACTGGGGGATAATCAAGTGGGTGAAACCCACTGTAACCCTGAAAATTCAGGGTAGTGGACTGCCAGAGAAAGTGGAGCTAACTACTCAATAAGCAAATACATAGTAAGGAGCAATAACTATTACTCAGAACTTACCTTGCATGTTGTCGTACAACGCTGCAATCATGGGGAAAGAACCCACCTCAAATAAATGTATTCTTAAAATAGCATTTTGTTCTCTCTCCTTATTAATAGCTTTAGTGCAATGTAAAAACATAAAATAAGCCTCAGACAGTGTTGAGAATCTGCAGGTCAATTCGGCTGCCATGTGCGTAAATGCGCGTAAGGCCTGAGGTTTTCTTCCTCTCAGAAAATAAAGGCAGCATGGGTTTTCTTTCAGTTTTTTATTACTGTGGTATCAGCTAAGAAGTGTTTCCCATTTTACACCTGTGTTTCTGTTTAAACCTCTCTCCTGCTTCAACCCAGAGTGTAACATGAAATTAAGTCACATTTAAAGTCTCCATAAATGCTTCTTTAATTGACAAACGAGAGCCAGTGTTCTTGCCCTTAGAAGGAGCAAATCCCCAGCTCCTTGCTCACAGGTGAGAAGTTTGCTAAAATCAAGCATCCTGCATTTTTGACCTATCATGCAGCTGAATACAATTGTATCACCAAAGTAACCTTTTGGAGAACTTAAATTCCAAATTCCAGCTTTTTAAACTACTACAGGTATTTAGTAGTGTAAGTTACATGAAAAAGGGCATCTTATCTTGCTCCCTTTACCATATCTGTTGCTCATTTCCATGAGATAGGCATCATCATTTTAGGAATCCTTAAAAACAAAGCAAAAAAGAAAGCAAAGATCACATTGGACCTTTGACAGTAAGAAGTGTAAAATTAATTATGGAGTGAGCAAGATGCTTTTAGAAAATTATGGGGTTTAAAATGCATAGATTTGTTTGAACAGTCAAATATATGTTTGTATCTGCTCTGATTTAAGAAAAAAGGAGAAAAAATGGAGGACAAAAAAGGCAGGAGGATTAGAAAAGAAGAAAAAAAGGGAGGAAAAAAAAAGACAAACAGAAAAAGCCACCACCTTTTTTAGCTCTTTTAGCCATCACCTCAATTATAACCACCCTTTTCTTTTAAGTTCAGAAAGCAGTTGGCTTTAATGAAAACCCCATAATCAATAAGCTTAACATTTTTATGTCTCTCACTAAAATAGATATAAAGAAGTGTAAGATTTAAAATTGCAATATAGCTGACACAGAGCCACAGCAATGCCATTAATGGTCCAATTTCCAAGTGCAATTCAATACATGCCAATAAGTTAGTTTTGCACTACATAGAAAACCAGGTCAAAACCTAAAAAATAAACCCCCACAATTCATTAACTGGATTTGCTTTAGTCATTTCAGGTACTTTGAAGTGGTTTGCACCACTAGCAGCACATGGCAGTAACATCAAGGAAACTATCCAAATGGCTCAGGTTTTAATTCCTCCCCTCTAGAGAATAGCTACAATTTTCAGAACCAGTATATATTCATGTTTGCTTCCATCTGGAAGCTGAAGTAGTAGTGATCATCAAATGAAATGTATTTCTGGGTTAAGTGGGAAAATACCAACCTGGAACTAAGCTACGATCAGTTCTAACCCAAGTTTCTTCTAAATGTCCCTTCTGTGATGAATTCTTGAAACATCTTTATCATTTGAGATGTTCCCCACCCACCTTTCTAAAAATGATTTGCTATCTGCTGTTATAGAGAGAGGATCTGAAATCAAGGTTAAGCAAACTTTTTGGCTGTGGAAAGGAACACAGAACTCTCATAAGTTTACTTGTCAGCAGCAAAAAGACTCTTCAAGTGTCTTAACCACTGTACAGCTCGATAGTTTTAATACTTCAACTTTTGGGTTTTTCTCCATTTTTCATTGTTGAAGAAATAATTTCACAATCTCAAATCAAAGTCAACACTGCAGTGAGGAGAGCTTTTCTACTTTATTACAAAGAGAAGAAGCCTTTATGTGGTCAGAAAATACAAGATTGATCTTTTTTTTTTTTTTTCTCTTCCTATGAAACGCTGCTGTTCAAACAGCCAGAGTGAATTGTCTCAGTTCACTTCTTTAAGTCCCATCACATTCACTTGGGTATGGATGTCCTTGGCTGCTGAAAATCTGGCCCTTTAGTGCACAGGGCGACAAAGAAGTCCCCTGACCAGCAGTTCCAGAATGTCCCGTTTTCATATATTGCATCCATGCACACCTCCTAAAAATGAGGTACAGCAGGGCAAACATTTTCCAAAATAGATGTCATATATATAATATATACACATTCGTACATACATACCTTTATTCATGTGATGTCCAAAAATTTAAAAAAAATGTACACATTTATTACAAAATCGTAACAAAGACTGGACAGTGTTTTGCTCATTCTGGAAAGATGAAGCTCAGTAATACACAACTCTGGAAACTAACCAGAGACTGTGGCAATATCTTTCTTCTAAACAGTCAGATATTCTTGCATTAAGCTTGGCGAAAACTGCCTTTCAAAAACAGAAGGGGAAGTAAAATGAAGGAAGCAAACCTTGCTCATCTTTCCAAATGAAATACGAGAAGGATCTTCACATAAAAATGCACAAACATTTTTTATTACCAATAGTGCTACAATGAACAATGCAAATTTTGTTGTCTAATTTTTTGTCTTTTTTCTTTTTTTTTGTTTTTACATTTTGGAAAACTAAGTGGTAAACTTTTGTCAGTGTACTTGCTTGTCTTTACAGACCCAAGCTTGTCTGCTGGCAAAAAATAAAACAAAAACAAAAATTCAGACCCTGCTCAAACTAAAGAAAAACAATTACAAATTTAGTTGTTGGGCAGCACATAAGTAGTAAGGCAGGACCTCAAATGGTGACCCTTCGCATGAGCCAATTGCCAGATCCTCAAGGAATTAAAACCAGGATGCCTGAGCCACATCAGTTCTGCAGTTATGTTGAGTATTGTGCTGAGACAGCCATACCCCAAGAAAAGGGAAGTCTTTAGAAGGCTTGCTGAGCAGGGTTGTAGTTGAAGGTTGATGGCAGATGAGGCCTTTCTTCTAATTTGTCATATTCCAGATGGAACTCCTACAATTAAAATAAAAAGACAAAACTGAATCAAACAACCTGTCATTTAGCTGGTGAGACCTGGTCTTTCTACCAGCCACACTTGAAAAGCACAAACACAGAAGAGGTCAAGTCTGAGCTTATCTTAAGGTAGAAACACATGATTTGGCTATGTCAGATTCGATACTTTAAGAAGAAAGAAGTCAATATCCTAAGCCATTATACTCACAACACGCAAGTTCTCCTATTCTTTTCCATGCTACATTATTCTCGAAACCCTAGTTATGATCTCAATTTTATGTATGCAGACAGAGAAAACAAATACACAATCACGGCATGAGCTGAACTACGAATAAAAGCTTCCATCTTTCAACATATCAGACGTACAGAGAAGACCTGAAGTTTGGGACTATTTTGTGGCATACAATCAAACCCAACTGTAAGTCAAAATAGCTAGGTTTCTCCTTGGGAAACACTATCTAAAATGCTACAGACAAAGTACTGAGATCCACTTAAGCCAGAATTTAACAAAATATTCCACCACATTTCATACTCTGATATGATGCTTCTGACTCACTCAAAGAGCTACACCCTGAGCAAACCGCTCCTGTATTGCGCTTGGCCAAGATCTTTCATGAGAAATTTTACGTGTTTTATGAACAGCCAGAATAAAAGCCTTTGCCTATGTACTTGGATGCCACACAAGCTACCACTTCTTAAATAAGCAGCTTTACTGTATCACCAGCACAATCACCTGACTTTTGTTTGAGGTCTGGTTTGTGCAATTTTTAATCATTTAAGTGATCCAGTAGGAATTCTTACTCTGACTACAGCAGCTACTACAAAATGCTTTGTAACCACCCTCAATGCCTAAATGCATCCCAATTTTTACAGTGAAAAGAGCAGCCTCCATCCCTGTGACCTTAACTCATGCACACAACCCTAATTAGTGTACTTTGGCATTTGGCGCTTGTTTCTTCATTCATGCAAGACTGTACAATGACTTGCTGAAATCTTGTACTTAGATCATTTCAGCGGTTTAATTGTCTCATCCCCATTTCATCTTCATTCAAGTAACAGAGTAAGCAGAAGTTTCATAATTGTCCTTCAAGGTCCTTCTTGGTAATTCAACAACAGCTACCTTGGGCATGCACATTATTTTGCCTCAGTGGAGAACCTCAGCAGAACATCATATGCATCTGCAAAGCAAGCGTACCTATTTCTAAACAGAGATTCACACTAAGAGTAGTGAATAGGCTATTTAAGAAGTTCCTGAAGTGATCTAACAGTGAAATATTCCAGTTTTGCAGGTAGCCAAAACAAATTAAAGACAAAGTCAATGCAAGATCCAAAATAAAATCTAGGAAATCCAATTCTCAGACCATTCTTCACTAAGGCAAAACAAAGCCCATCTAGCATCAAGAGAACATTCAGCATGGTAAAGAAACAAAGTAGGAGAAATGCTAAGCATTCAGTAAGTCTGTATTCCTCAGAGAATACTGACTCTAAACCTGGAAAGACCTAACAAAACCCTGTGAGGTTACAGCCATCTGCACAGAAGTGCAGCACATCTGCTTCAATCCTTGTTCCTCACTCTCTAGTCCAACCAAGAGGTATTTTAGTTAGTTGGTGTTTTCTTGGGTGTGTTCTTTTATATCAGTGGTGGGTTTGTCTGTCTTGTCTGTTTGGTCTTCTTTAGGTCATACATAGAAGTCAAGTGCTTTTGGCATTCCTAATTAACACTGTGTGCCAGTTGGCATATGCTCCCTTTCTGTGCAGATACACGTACACATGTGCCAATACTGAAGAGATGTTGGTTTAGGTTGGTGGATCTTTACCAGTTCTGAAGTCATTTTATAACTGAAAAAAATACCACTCAAACTCCTCTGCATTCATGACCTTCAAAGTTTCCATTCTGCACATAATCATGGAAGGATCTGCAGATTACTATCAACCTATGCTCAGTTTCAATCAGTTACCTGGACCTCCACATGCTGTGAAATGCCTTCAAAATTATCCATGAAAACCAGCTATTTAAACTGCTAAGATAGTATCAGTAGCCTAAAAAGGGCTTTCCAAACCTGAAGTGGTTGTGTGCCTCTATTGACAGTAGTAGCTGTGAACAAGGTGTGAGTCTGAATGAAACGTTTAGGAGCTTGGGTAGCTCTTGTGTACCACAAACTGGAAGCCCCACATTTAGAAGAAGCAATAGGATTCCCTACCAAGTTTCCTTTAGATGGGAGTTCATACTTCAAACTTTCATTGATTTTTAAAATAAACAGGCTTAAACCAGCCTGATTTTGATTTCCATCCCAGTGACAGCAATGCTCAAATCCAATATCCAGCAGCGTATGAGGACACCTCAAGTTATATCTGACAATACCAATAAAAGAACTCACTGACCAAATATTTTTGAAGACTAAAAGGCAATTATTTATTACATATAGAAAATACTTATATTACAGATATAGTTTATTGTTTTGCTTTTGATTCCAGTAGCCACTGTGGTTTAGGATGTGAACAGTACCACTGGTATTTTTTAATATAAACAGATAAAAATAAAATGTAAACCCCCCCAAAGAAGTGCCATTTATTCACTGACAATCATCTGTTAAATTGTTTTATTTTGTACATGGAAGTAATTTTTGAAAATTAAATATCTTTTATTAAGCAAGAATAGTGAATACTAAATGTGTGTGGAAATTTGGAGCACACGGGACATTAAATGGACTTCTCTATGCAAAGAACTGATTTTGATGGTAGTTACATCAGCCTGCACATTTAAAGATAATAATAGGCAAGAATACTAGAGATAGAAGAAGAGCTGCTTAAGGTGATCCATAGCATTACTAGAGTTAAACAAAACATAAAGTCAGCAGAATAGAAGGTGTCCTGAGGACAAAATATTCTGGAATGTATAAAGTCCACCAAAGGAGATGGTGGAAATCCCATGGCTAGCTCAAAAATTCCAAATGGAACCAAAAAAAAGCAGCATTTATGTTGGCTTAAAGATAGACGCAAAGACTCATATTTAAATTACGGGCTGAATTAAAATGGTATGCCACATCTCTATTGGAAGAACAGATTTAACATTCTAGCTATTATGAAAGTATGTCAATGAATACTGATCTTAGAAGGAAAAGGAGTAATTTAATATAGGCATCAACCCTTACAAGCAAATAAATGCTTCTCTCCCATAAAGAATTCCATGTTTTGTAACTATAAAAATCAAAGTAAAAGGGGTTTATATTCTTGTTCCTCAAACGGGATTAATTCTCATTACTTTTCAAAGGAGAAACTCCAGACAGATTACTTCAGGCAATTTAAATCAGGATTTCAGTAAATATGCAATTGTAGAAAGCATTTCTGGCGTCATATCAACTTCCTTTCCTCTGTCATGTCTCCTCAACAGCTGCAAAATACACAGCACAATCCTCAGTGAAAAACCAAAGTGTCTTTAACCATACTGTACTTTCCACAAGCCCTCGGATGAAAGCCATATATCTGTAATCAGCATTTTCCTGCATTTTGTTTTGCATTTAAGGTGAATTTTACATTTACTGACATTCATATTTTTTCCACTATTTACTACCATGTAATGTATCAACACAGAATTAATCTGATCTTATTTCCTAACAGTTTAGGAACTCTCATTACTCAGCTGTTACACTGCATTTCCTTCTTCAGTCTATTATCAATTACGAATATAAAAATAGAGCTGATAGTTCAATAGAAAAGATAAATTAATTATTTAATGTTTTCTTGAAGTCATTCTGTCTACCGGGCTGTGTTAAAACTAATCTAGGAGAGCATCAAGAAATCTGCTAGATCATGTCTGGTGTATGTTTCTACAAATATAGTCTTAAAGTTTAGTCATATCTGAAGTAGAAAGTTGTATTTCAGTATCTATTGAAATGCAGTATAATTTAAAACAGGTACAATAAATACATAAGCTCATAATGCACCATGTCTGCAAAGCACAACACATTAAAATACGTGCTGCCCTACATTTGAGCATATACACTAGAACAACTGACCAGTTTATAAAGTACTGTGAAAAACAATTGAATTTACACATATAAGAGACAGTAATTTACCAGAAATAATTCTTGTCTGACTGCTTCAAGAAAGGACTAATGAAACTGTTAAGCAAAAATTACTACTGCAGCCTTCTAAGGAACTGATATTCTCAGCATTCAGTAATAATGCAGCAGTTACAGTAAGAAAGTGCAATTTATCAGAAGACTTTTTCTCACAGCTTCTTATATTTTGAACTTCCTGAAACATTATCACTTCTGCATTTGTCTGATAAAATTACTTGGCCAAACTTTATTTTGCTTTCATGCAACATGCAGTTATGAAATACTGCCATTCTTGCTATGGTAAGTCTATGTTAGTCTTCCTCCAAGGAAATATCAACTCTGGAAATTAGTATCAGAGGTAACAACATTCCTTTTCAAAGCCAAGATCACACCAGGTATACATCTAAGTTCTTATTTATTTATCAAACATGGAAAGGTCACAGAAAGATTTCTAGCAAGTGATTCGTTTCCCATGTAACAAAATAGCAATTTTTCCCCAAATCCATCTTTAGCCTCCTGCTGTTTCTGCACCAAACTAAAATTAAATACAAATTAAAAAAAAAAAAATATACTCCAGTTCCAATTTTTACATTAAGAAATACACAAACCTAAAAGAAATTATCTTTTTGTATGGACATCAGGGAAGGGGGGAAATCATGTTCCCTGTTAATTTATTGCTGCAGGTGCAAAACTCAGAAAACACTATCCGTCTCCTCACTAGTTATCAACTGCTTCTTAATGTTGGGGCAATTAATTTCAGGATGCAAAGAAAAAAGAAGAGAATCTACATAAATCTTGGGCGAAAGCATTTGGAGAATAGTAGCGATTCATCTCTCTCATGTATCTCTCTTGCCACAGTATTTTCAGGAATGCCTAACAGGTGAAGCCAGCTCTACTCTTTAAGAGGAAGGATGTAGTGTGCTAATTGGCAACTCAAGTGCTGAATGCCGAATTTCAGGACAGCACTCAGGACTCCAAATAGAGATAATACTGTCTTCAAAAGTAGTGTTTAAGCATCAAGTAGTAACTTCATACATCTACTATAGGTAGAAAAAAAGGAGATACTAAAGAGGTTACTACCCTCATACAATGGGAACAACTTCTTCCTAGTAAATGTCTTTCCATAAAGGGTAAAGAGTCAATTCCATTGATATATGAACCTATATGAGGCTCTTATTGCTCATAAATAAATGGAACATATTCAGTTGTCTCCAAAGAAGAAATCTATCCTTTCAAAAGGTACTTACTTCCCCTCTGATTATCTTATGTAATAATAAGGTAGCTTTAAACAGCATCTTGGGAAACCTAAGAAAGTATACCGAGCAAAAAAAAAAAAAAAAAAAAAGAAGAAAAGCTTTAATTTTTTTTTTTTTTTACCCCCCCCTCGAGGGCAGTAATGCTTTTGCTCAGAAGTTTTGGAATTACCTTGCATTTATGAAAAGCCATACAAGTCAGCTTGCCATTAAAAAGTTCAGTTACAAAATCTTGGTGCTTATGGTCACAATGGCGGAAGAGGCAATGAGTTACACCTGCAAATGGATTGAATAACCTCCCGTATCATCTGGGGCAACTAAAATGTTAATTTCTGAGAGGAGCTTGCACAGACTGAGCAAACTTACTGGGGGAGAGGGGAAGAAAGAAAAAAAGAGTATTATATACAGTTAATCTCTAGATGACAGCAAATCTCAATATACAGAGGGGAAAACACTGAATTTTATTCCCTTTAATTTAAAGCTGATGTTTAACAACACATCAACAGACATGCAACTATTTAATGCAATATTTCACAATCTCCAAGTGCATAGATGCAACTTGCTCACAGACTTAAAATGCCTATTCAGGAAAAAAATCATGAGTTCGGCTCCAGGTGACAAGGTTTCTGATTAAACTACATATGTAAGGATGTGGAACCACAAAACATAGTTCTGACATGCTGGAATCACATCTGCAAGTGCAAGGGTTCAAGATTAATCTGGTCTGATCTGTTAAGTGCTTTTTTAGAGAAAAGCAGGAGTGCGATACTCCTGTAACCCACAGAAGGTCTGACATGGGAGTTCTATGTTCCTCTTTCACTGATGAATCCAACATGACAGCTAAAATTGAAGCAAAATCATGCCACGTCCGTAAGATCTTATGTAGCTAAACTTAAATGGGGAATAAGATTCTTGACAAATTGTTTAACTCAAACAGACTCTAGGCAGGTGAAATCTTGTATGTATATGTGTATTATGTGAATGCATTTTTTTTTCAGCTCCAGCTGAAGCTGAAGGCATCACCTTGTCCAGCAGGTAATTTCAGAAGAGCACACCTCTTGCCAGTTAGTGAACATTAGCACTCCTGATGTATTCAGATAGTGTTCTGGCACTAGAAAAATCTTTGCTTTAGCAGTGAAAAGGAATCACAATCCAGCCAGCAAAAGACATTGTATGATATGGTCTTAAAAGCTGAAAGCTAGAATTGCAAGTTGGATGGTCTTAGAAGTTGGAAGATACTGGAAATTAATTACTTTTTGGGGTGGTGGAGTAAATGAAGTGTAATGCTATACATTTCTTCAGCTAACAAGTAAAAGGTGAACATTACTGACAGTATTTACAGACAGAAAGGAAAACGAGATTATGAAAAGTCTGAAGGGAAGACTGTAGATTTTTTTAATGTCTCCTGGCCTAGAATACAGAAAATAAGTATCATGAAAACATGACTCCTCCCTAAAGGAAGCGATTTATTTCGAAATACTCTGATGTTTAAACAACAGAGCACAGAAGTTCTGCAATATGCTCAAGGAAAGTACCTGAAAAACAATAAAAATATTCATCCTATCCCCATTTTTAATTCCAGAGTGAGATATGCTGGCTCCCTATTTAATTTTCTAAAGCAAAATAATGAAATCCTTGCAAGCATAAGTTCTAAAATAATGCTTTACATTCTATAATTCTGTACTTGGGAAAAAAAAAAAAAAGGCAGCTTTTCATTGTAATGAAACTCTAAATAGAAGTTCTAAGTCCTTGTATGCCCCAAAGAAAACCAGGAACAGAGAGACAGCTCCTCCTTCCCCACAAGCAAGCCAATGTTTTAGGATGTCTTTATTCCCTCACATATCAGAAATTAAGATTGTGAACTTAAACAACAGAAGGTTAAAATGTTTGAGTTTGGGGTGGAGGGGAGGTATGAGGTGAGGGAGAAGAGGTTGAGTTTTACTTTTGTTTGTCTAAAAATACATGGTTGACAGACTTAAGAAATCTGCACAAGGGGAAGAGATACCTTAGCTACTTTCCTCCAGTTAAGACAGTCAAAGAAGTAATATGTTCCCCTCTCGTACGTATTGGTTTTCATTGTTGGTTCCATGCCGGGTGCCCTGGTGATCCATACTCGTTCTTCTTTGTGGTATCTCCAATCCCGGTTAAATCTTTAATTTTCAATAAGAAGGAAAAATAATTTTTAGTGTTAGTTATCTGAATGCGACTTAATAAACAAAAATTTGAAGGGTTTCAATTAAAATTGTACAATATATTCAAAAGCAAAACAAATTTTTTAAGACACTGTTACACTTGTGATCTCATACCTCTTCCACAGAATTATTACACCTCAAACTAATCACATAGGAAACTTTAAGAAGTCTGGTAGGTTCAAACAACAAACTCATATGATTATTTCCTGGTTTTTGTTTTGTTCAAGATAGTTACAATTACATGCTTAATAATGACTGGCACCTGCTACTTTTTCACAGCACTTCATAATAACACAAAGTTCACAAGACAGGCTTTTGATTTCCACTATACAAATGAAAAAAAATAGTACAAAATTGAACCAAGGTTGGAGGAGGTATTAAAAAAAAAAAAAAAAAAAAAAAGGTTTCCAGCTTTAGACTGACTAAGCTTCTGTTTTCAGTTTCTAACTTGTTGGGTTTGGGGTTTTTTCACATCTACTACTTCATTACTGCAATAGATTAAATCATACAAGACTGACAAAATAGTTTGAACGTACAGCTCTACTGCTGCTAATAGCTGTAATACATCTCCTCCATTCATGTAATAGAGATAAAACAGGAGATCTTCTCCATATCGGCCAAGTTTTATTGCAGCCAGCTGCAAAAGATCGAAGAAAATGAGGATGAAAAATCATAACAGATAAATGTTTTAAGACATACTATCCCACTTAACACAAGGATACATCCAGAATGTGCTTCCATGCTAAATGTGTTGCAAATGATACTTTAATAGAACAAGAGTAATAATTATTGAACCAATCCAGTTTTCTTCACTTCTATAGTTAACCCTTACAACTTGAAGGATACAATAGAAAAATAAACAGAAGTAATGAACTGTCAAGACAGAATTTTCTGCTTTTGTGTATCCTCAGCAACTTTTTAATTAACAAAACAAACAACATTTACTTGTATTTTTCCACTTCAAAGTCTATTAAGTAACATTATTAAGACTTCTCACGATATTTCTCAATGATCACTCTTACAGAGCTGCAACAGTTGAAAGGAAACATATCTATCAAAAAAATCCCTATTCATGTAGATATGGAATGTAACAGATAAATGTGAGAATATCTTGAACCACAGTTCTGACCTCATCTCTAGAAATATCTCGATTTAATATGGCATTTGAATATTACAGTATATGGGCTGTAAGAAACTTTTGCTAACCATGCCCATTCTCAGTTTTGTCTTCCCTTTTTTTAAGGTGGGATGGGTGCATGATGCGTCCAACTAGCCGGTTAATGCACCAGTGTTCCCCAAAAGACTGAGGACAACCTGCACTGATTTTGAACATTAACTATCCAAAACAAAATCTAGAAAATTACTATAATAAATTAACAAAAAATACACACATACACACATACTCACCTTATCCCTAATGTGAATGTTAGTTAAGTATTCAGATGGAACATGGAAGTCTAAAAAAGAATCGGAATTGATGAAACTATTAAGACATGTAAATGAATAGAATTTGCAAACATTAATACTGAATGAAATAGTTATTTCTCTGTTACCTATGTCTTGAGGTCGACAAGGTGATGATGCCCAGGGTGATGCAAATTTAGGATAAAGATTTCTGAAAAAGAGAAGCACGAGCTTAGCAAAATTAAAAATAAAACCCAAACCAGCCAACCAAAAAAACTCCATAACCAGCCACACAAGACTACAAACCACATCATGCAACCAAAATCACTAGCTGGGAAGAGAACAAAAGAGAAAAGGAAATTTGTAACCTGCTTTCCTATAACAGTTACATTTATTCACTTTCTTTTTAATATGCAGAGTAAGATTGCATTTAAAGTGCCACGGGAATCTACAGGGTTAAGACTTCCTTTTTCATCTATCATTCTTTCAACTTAGGTGCTAGGGATCCCAACCCATTCCAGGGATCCAATTTTACACAGGGTTTCATTTTGCATAGGAACAGCTGCCGCAAGCTTGCTGGGTTCTGATTTATTAGCCTAGCATTTAAAAGGGAAGGAAAAGCTTATACTGGCAGATTTTACTTTTCTTTTAAGCTAACCAGTAAAGATTTTACTCTTCTTCTAAATTTCACTGTCAACAAACGAATCTCAGCACAACATGAACATAAGCTTATTCAGATTTAATATTTTTCTTTCACAGTTTTTGCTACCATATTTTTAAAAAGGAGCCATCAGTTTAATAAAGACAAAATTATGAGCCTTCCAACTCTACTGCAGTGACTGAAGTACCAAGGAATTAGTTTTCTAATTAACAGGTAAAGAACTGAAAAAAAAAGGATTGAGCAAAATCTACTTTTGGCAGATTAATACAGCCTGCTTTTAATTATCCATGATAGCACACTATTACGGCAAGTTTTGTAAGTGAAACTTGAGTATGGTATACCTTATCGGATCTTTGCTTCCTTCTTGTCGAAGACCTAATAATTGCTGTAAAAATACTGGAAACCTATTAAATCACCTCAGAAAACTCCCAGCTGAGCTATATAGGCCAAAGGCTACACTGACCAAGTGGTGTCCATCTCACTTCAGAGCACCTAATCTTACTGTTGGCAAAAACTTATGCTTCAGAGCCTGAAGGAAGGCTTCGGTGGCAAAAATCTGCAGATGTTGAGAAAAGAATGTAACTACTCCTTCTACTGAAAGTATGGATAAGCACTACACCAAGAAGAGGAGTGTCATGTGTGCCCTAGAAGTCTGGCTTCCTAGGGCAAAGAATGCAGGATTTTACAGAGATAATGCGATACGAAGTGTTTGTGCACAGTGCTCCCTCTACAACACAAATAAAACTCAACTACTTCAACATTTTTCAAGGAGGTATTGGACAGCCTACAGTCTGTTTGATGAATATTTCAGAAAGCTTCAGAACCTGAACGAACAGCTACATGATCTCTAAAGAATTAACCGAAGTAATGCCATCTTCTTCATTTTTATGTAGCAGTTTAAGCCATCCTAAGGAATTCAAAGCATATTTCTTTACAAAGATACAGGACTATAAGGCAATACATAATCATTTCTTCAACAACCAAAATAAATCTTAACCTACCTGCATAGAAAATCTATATAAAACCAGGAGTTATAGGAGTTAAAATTCAAATCATTAGAGCTACATACAGAATTCTAAAATTTTGTGTTTAAGAAGCACATTTATTGTGCTGAATGTTTAAATCAGACAGGTACTTTTACCATCAAGTACCTCAAAAGGCAGAAAATTCTGGCTTTCCACCTGTGAAATGCTTTTACTTTTCCAAATGAAAATTCATGAAGCAAGCAAAGGATGTTTAACATAAGGCAAGATGGCACACCAGACACTGAGGACTGCACAAGCTGTCTGAAAAGCTTTTCTGTAGCATAAAGTAAAAAAAACTTTTATGATACAGAACTGTCTGCATTAAATGTTAACTCCATTCCCCTCCATCCAAGACCCTAAATACCCTATTTAGAGTTATTAATTAAAAATCCAGCTATTTACAGCACAGCTGCTGAAGAAAAGCAGCAAGCAGCATGCCAGGTACATACACCATCCATGTACAAACACACACCAATAACTTCGATGCTGTCTGTATTCAGAAGGTGCCTAACACAGCTACAAGTTATCACAGCAAAGTATGTTTAGCATTCCTCCGCAGTGAAGTGCTACGTAAACCTATGAGATTTTATGTAGACTTTCTAATAGGTGTGTTAAGTTTAAGCTTTATGTTAGTCATTAAAACTAATGAATAAAATTTAATAAAATATCAAAAATATTATCACTACTACTATTTTGCATGCCAACACCTGAAGAAAGTAGCTCTATAACCAAACAATATAACTGGATTCCACCTGTGCTAGGAACAACTAAAGAATTCAGATACAGATGTACCTGAAATTATTTTAATGAGTAAAGGCATTCTACTTTCAGCTGATCAGCTAAAATTAAGTTTCAGCAATCTGTACTAAGAGCAGTAAATTACTTAAATATTGTGTAGATCCAGGAGACCAGTCTCCCTGTCACTGCTGTAAGCTCTGGGACTACACAGGAGAAGCAGCAACCCGAGGCCAGCGTAACTGTTCTTTATGCATTCGTTTTATGTTGTGGGAGAAGTGATGGGAGTGGGGAAACTACTGGATTCAACGGAGAAGTGACCTGCAAGACTAACACTATATGTGAAGAAGATACTATGTTAATGTAACACATCCTGCAAATAACTACAGACAACTAACTTCAAAACTGTTTCAAAACAATTGTCCTAAGCGCCAGTGGCATACCAATTTGACTAAGTTTTGATGTAAGCTCTACCGACAGAATTTCTGGAAGTGACAATTTCTAAAAGTTTACATCTCTAGAAAGAAATATATACTTTAATGCCAATTACTTCAAGTCAGAAAAATTAGGAACCATTTTTCCTCTGCTTTCCCTTTCAACTTTATCTCCACATCCAGCAATCTTTCCTGACTGTATGAAGCTCCGTGTAAATTTGTGAAACATGGAAACTGTGCACGTGTATGCTGTTTGGTCTTTCGTTTGTTAATATTTTATGTGCAAACCTTAAGAAACATATACTATTTTGTCAATAAGGCTAACATTATGTAAAAATCTGCTAACAGAATGATGGGAAATTATCAGCTGAAAGTCAAGAGTACCAGATATTAAATTTCTCTCACCATTACAGCCACCCTGAAGATACCTGTTTTGTCCAAAATTACCTAGGTTCCTTCTGTAACTAGCAGAGAGAGACACCCTGGGCTAGTGATTCATCTCACCTGTCTTAAGCACTTACCATTACTGCAGTTGACAATTGCTTTCCTCCCTGCTGCCTCTACAGGAAGCCTAGATGACTAAACTTTAGTGAGCTGAATGACTGAAAGTTAACTATAAAACTACATTTTCATTTAAATTAATATTTGGTGCAGATGCTCTGTTGATTATTACACTAACATAAATCAAATTAACCTCAAGGAATATTATCATTTGAAAAATAATGTATACATGAAATTTATTAACAACACACTGTCAATTCCATGAAGAAAGTTCTAAAGAAGTTATAAGAACAAGCAAAGCCACTAGGTTTATTGAAAGCTCACATAACAGGATCTCGGTAAGCCCTGAAGCATAATTCTCTTGTTTATGAAAATTTTATTTTACTGTCATTACATTTTCAAATCTTATTGGCAAAATATCTTGTTGGTTTGATAGTCATGTGAGCCTATTGTGAATGACAGCACAATAAAACTAAAACTGAAGATAGTATTAAAAAGCAGAAACTTACTCAGTCGAATTGAGATTGAGACCTAGTGTTGTTAAATCACTTCCTAATGCAAGATGTACCATTCCTGGATCTGTCTCTGCCGCCCTGATGAATGTTAACAAGCCGATCATTCCAAACTGGTCCGTCACCATCCCTTGAGGAATGTTGGTAACCCGACCTGGGCAAAACCAACAAATTAATTTGATCCTTTCAAGAAGTGAAGGAATCAACAGGGTGATCTAAATGACTGTCAAAACTTTCCAAGACGAAAAAGTGGAATGACACATACCATCAGGTAACACCTGGATCCCTTTTTTCTGCTGGTTGTTGTTTTGCGTAGTTGAACTTTTGTCTCCAGGAAACTTGGGCCCATCTGTGCTGGATGATGTTTTGCCTGATGTACTCAAATTCTGATAAAAATAATTTGCAGATTGGGTATGATGGAAACAAGCCAAAATGGAGAAATCTGTTGATCATATCTTTCAGTCAAGCACTCTAAACCAGTATGTCAAGTCACTCAGTAAATTAGGCACTAAAATGGAACCAAGCTGAAGCTCTTAAGTTTTTCTGACAAACCTTAGGTAGTATTTACCACTTTCTAAAGTATACCCATCATACAGTAGTAGCTATTTATGAGCCAACAGCTTACAGTCTAAAAGGATAAGAAATATTTTACACCTGAGCTTGAATACACAATGGATATCCCAAGTGCCTGTGACTAGATGGTATTTTGGACTCATCACATCATAAATTTTTCACCATAGTTTTGCTCCCACATAACACTCCATGACATACCAACAGATAATAACTCAAGCCAATTTGAGGTGCAAGAAACATACAGTTGGCACATTTGCAACCATCAAGAAAGAGATGTAAACACTGCACCTGTCAAGAAAACTGTGATTGCGCTCCAGGAGCTCAATCTTCCATAATTATTATTTCTTACTCTTTATTATTCTTTAAACAAGTCTGCAGTAACACAGTGTCATCACATTTACTCCCTCCTCCTTTACTGTATTCAGTTTATATATATATATTCAGTATATATATATATTTCCTATATATATAGTTGTATATGAAATGCTGCTTCTGCAAAATCTCTCACTAATTCTGGGGGTAAATTTGAAAATCTTATAGTACGAATATAGTCAGTGCCCACTTTAAAATATAATCATCAAAGTAATACACACAACCCGAAAGAAAAATAAGGCATACTAACGGATTTATTGTCATCATTACTCGATGTTGGGTCTTTGTAGCTGGAGCCTGGTAATGCTGGGAAATCTTCATTGTGTATTGAAAAGTCCTGGGACTGCTCACTTGCTGGTTTTGTTACCATTCCAACTATCATCAAAATGAAAGCAGGAATAACATTAAATGACTGCTAAGTAAAGAATTTTCTGCTGTTCATCTTGCTTACTGTCCATTTTTACCATGTGCAAACTGTACAGCAGAAACAGCTTTCAAAAAAAACCACCAACAAAAAAAAAAAACCAACCCAAAACCCAAGTAAACCAAAACAAAGCATATTCATTTAAAACATCCATACATATTAGACTAAAGCCTCTTATTTAAGTGTGAGCTGAGAAACACTCTGGGTTAAATTCATAGACACATCGACTGCTTTAAGAATGAAGCACAGTACTTTTACTAGGAACAGCACCTGTTTTGCATGTCTAACTAATCAAATAATCTTTACAGGCATTATTCAAGCAGTATTTAAGTAAATCCACTGATGAAGGAAGGATATACTGCTGTTATGACTGTAACTCCATCCCCTAATTGCATGAAGAGTTTCTTAGCATAATCTCTTTAGAAGCACATATTCTTAAAGGATGCCATCCATTGCAACAGAACATATCGCCAATGAAATACTTGCCTGTGACATAAGAACAACTCCTACTTTCAGTTCAGTATGAAAACTGAAAGCACTTAGCCTGCAACTCTCAGTGCTCTGACCCTAATTTAAAAAAAGTAGGCCAGCCACATTGGAACATGGATTCCAACTACTGAAAAGCAACCTTTTTTTTTTTTTCTAAATGCCAGTTAAAAAAATCAAAACCAAACCAAACCCCTAAACCAATCAACACGAAGGAAAAGCCACGCACCCAAGGGCAAATACTCTGCTGCGAGACAGAAAAGTACTACAGTGATTTGTTTGCAAACAACACTGCATTAGAGGAAGAGAAAACAGAAGGACATCTAGGGCCTGTTTTTCAAAGATTCTTAATAGATGTGCAGGATCTAAAATAGTTCAGTAGATCACTTATTAGTGTAGTATTCTGAAATCAGAGATAAAAGTTCCTTTATTCAAGAATAAAACCACCACTGAGTTAATCTGGTTTCTGCTGTTCACCCTTTTCACCAAGAGTTATTCTCATTTCTCCCACTGGATGAATTAAAATTGATAATGAATTAACTGCGTTGCACATTCTCTATCTAAAAGCTATCTGAAGTCTAATTTTCCTGAATAACCTAAGCATGAAGAAAGTATGCCTCTGCCCGGTTTCAAACTTTCTTCAACTTCTTGTTCCTGAAGACAGTGGCCAGTGCACCTCATATCCTCATTGCTCGATTGTTTCTACCAACATAACCATCCCCTGCATTAAGCAGATGCTCAAGATAACTCTTCAGACAGAGAAGTTTCTTTCCTGGTTCACCACACCATCATGCAAACAGCTACTCTAGTACCAAAATGGGGAAACTTTAAGCACAGGAGCAATTACTGATATTTTTTTTTTTATGCAGCAGTGCTGCTGAATGTTGAACACCAGCTCCATGCTGGAAGTGTATCTGTGTGGATCTCCTTCCTATCTTCTATCAGTTTTCTATGTACTGCCTTTTTCACAGACAGACAAGCTCTTGTGTAAATCACAAGCCATACTAGCTCTCCATTCTCAGTGTAACTATTCAGTCTGGGGAAGTGACTTTCCACTGTGTGTAGCACTTCATTTTAACTCATTCAGCTCTTTACCATCACCACCTTAAGCAGAGGGCCCTGGTTATGCCCAATCCGTGAGGCTACTTCCTGTTGATAATGCAGTACCTATTATTTCTTTCCCTTTAAAGTTGGAGATATCTTTGGACCCTTCTTATAGTTAGAAAACACTGCATTACTTTTTCTTGGAAGTTTTACAAGTATCACAAAACTAACTTTCAGTAATAAAAGCAGCTTTTTAGAGTAGCTGATGCAACATGCATGACAAAATCTACAAAAGCAGTAACAATAAAAAAGAAGTATTGTGGCTCAGGCTAAGCTTACCTGGTATTTTTCAAGACCCACCTTAATGTTTTTCCTTTTATTATTTTTTTATATTTTTATATATATAGGTATATATATAAAAATAGATATTTTTTTACATACAGCAATAATTATAGAAGACATGGACTTGGAATCTGACTGACAACACCTCATGCTTACATGTTATTTTTTGAAATCTGATGTTCATTGAAGAGTGACAGCAAGTACTACCAATAAATGAGAAAATATACTGTATGTTTACAGCTGCTGACTTTTGACACAATAACACCCGTAGCAACCAAATAATTATTTCTAAAATGTACTACTCAGACCTTGACGGTTCTTGTACACATGCACTTAGAAAGCAAGCTATTACCTAAGAAATGTCTAGAGCAAGTAGCTTCAGAGTAATCACACTATACAGGCTAAAACCCCCCAACAACTTCAACTGAAAGTAAAACTAAAGCAGATGAGTTCCAATACTAAAAACCCTGAGGGGAATTTCCAATCAGAGACATAGTGGTTATTTACTTTTTAAAAAATGAGACTTAGAAGCTCAAGTGTCAGCATTTTTTATAAGACTACCTATTGATCTTTTGTTGTTCATAAGATAATCAAGCAAATACCAATTACATTCAAAGAGTTTTCAAAAGTATACTCTTACCATAGGGTGCCCTTCCAGCTAAAGGGTTTATTAATGGAGTTGGATTGCCACTTCCTTCCCTTCTGTTTCTGTCTGCTAGTGCTGGAAAATCTGAGAGGTCCAGTCCTGTCACATTTTCACTTCCATCTACAATAAAACCAGGTATTTTTAATTCCCTTACGCTTTTTTACTCTAAGACTTCATTATATCCAAGATAAATGTAGGATATATTTTCTTTCTTCAAGGTGATCCTTTTACTCTCACTATAATTATTACAAGTAACTACAACCTCTGTGTTACGAGACTAGCCTGAAGAGCATCAAGGTGTCTAGGGTTTGTTTTTAAACAATAGCTAGTCAACAGCATTTAGTTACAAGGTCTACTTATTTTGAATTAAAGACTGCATGTGTAAAATACAGGCTATCAAAATTACAGTACTAGGATAGGTAGCCTGTTTAAGATTTAAGAGCTACCAAGAACAAATTTGAGAGAATAAGCCCTATTTGTAGAAGCATCAAGGAGCTCTTTTGTCCTTAGATAAGGTAAGATAAAGCTGAAGCAGCTGTGAAGTCAGTGCAGTGCAAATTGCACGGGAAAATTTTTTGATTTGCAACAGAAAATACTACATAAGGCAAGCCAGAGCTGCAAGTCTATAATGATGTCACAAGGTCCCAAGGGATGCCCAAACCCTTCCACTCTCTGATGTCACTAGCACCTCAAGTTGCTTCATATATACAGCCACCTACAGAAACATCAGCATGGACAAACCTAAGGCGTTTATGAACAAGAATATTTTCCCCTCTTTAGTTCATTAAATTTAGGTGAAGAAGTAATAGCCAGACAAAAATCACAACTGAAAAACACCCCAACTGAAGGGAACTGCTTTATAAACCAGCTGTTTGAAAGGAGTTTGAGATGTCAGAAAATGCTTTCTCACTGTTCCTACCCTATACAATGTTTTTGTAGAAAAAGGGTTATTTTTTTTCTCTGATCCGCTCTTCAGTTCTATAAGCTATTTTGCATTTCTAGCTGACTAGAAATCTATAGACACGTGATGTACAGTGAGTATTCTACAGAATATTTTCCTTTTGTCATCAGAAGTATTAAAATTCACTGTTATGAAGTAGTAACAGTTTCACAGCATGGCTCTTGGAGCAGCATTTCTATGGAACAACTAAAAATTATAACAAAGTTGCACTCCAACAGAACAAAGAATTTTCAATTAGACTTAGTACAAAAAAATATATAAATAACCCCTGTACCGTATTTTAAGATCAACACTTATCAGAATAAACTCACCTGTTCCATTAAAAATGTTACTTGATAAGGAGTTATTCATTCCAAATGCCTGATTTCTGTTCATCCCAAATCCAGACATACTGTGAAAAAAATCCAGGAAGTCAAACAAAAAGGTATACATACTTTGCAATTCCCAGTGGAAGGCATTAAGCGGAAAAAAAGCTCAAGACAATTAAGTTATTTTAAGCTTAAGCAACTCCCATCAGCCTAAACTCAGTTTTTAATTATTTTCCTTTATACTTCTGAAAACTCAGAGCAGCAGCAGCAGGCACTGATCAATCAAGGCAACTGGAATGACTTCAAGCTAACTTAGTTTTTTAACAGCCACTGTGTCTTTGGACATCTGTTAATCAACAACTTATGGCAAACTTGATTTTTACTCAATAATTTCAGACAGAAAAATGAAGCGGTAGTAAATGCAATAGTGAAAAGTCAGGCAGCAATCCATTCATTTGCAGGTGGGAAGCTGGATCATGGAAGGGATCAAGTTTGTAATGACTCAGTTGTAAGCTGATCAGTTAGAGTGTCCAATCATCATCATGTACGTATGGTACTACTGTGAGCATAGGGATGGTCTCTGCCACACAAGGACACCAACTATATTAAAGTTTCATACAGTCAGGCAAAAATGTTTGAAGACATCTAAATATCATATAGGACAGCTATGGCTGGAAAGGCACCCTCCAAATGACCCACTTCATTCTGTGTGAGATGGAGGTGTCGAGAAGCCCAAAGGTAGGCCTCAGCTGAGTGAAATTCTGAATTTCTGCCCTGTTTGAAATCACAACATTCATTTTTTCCCCATAACAGGATGGAAGTTGATGTTTCAGCAGTTTCCGTAACTAAAAATGGCAAACATTTTCCTAGTGAAAATTTTCCCTACAGGGACTTTTTCCACAGTTACAAATCTGAAGCATTTAATTTCAACTTGAAATAGCCAAAAACGCTTCATTTTGGATTGAAATATCAAGAAAGGGAACAGTTTGCCAAGGCTGGTCCTGTCCTGGCCTGCCTCCCCAAGGTTGTGGATTTGAAAGATATCCAGACCTTTGACACCTCACATGTCTGAAGAAACACATTCCTGGTACCATCTGTGAATTCTAGACCTGGTGAGAACATCAAAGGAGACAACTCTATTTTGAGGGTATATAACTGAGCCTGATGACAGATCACGTTTCTCATGCAAAGCTGTTCTTGTTTGTTTGTTTGTTTTTAGACTAGAAATAACCATGTTAAGAGTTGCAGGGATAACTACTGCTATCCTTGTATAGGCTAATAAACCGTGGGACATGAACTTGTCATTGTCCCAGTCATATTTCCTTCTCAATTTGTAAAAGTCATAGCTTCTTGAAAATGATACAAAATGCAAACAGTGAAAGAAGAGGATTTTCATTCAAATGCTCCTATAGACAGGGATTTTATTATCTACCCTACAGCCGAATGGTATTTAAACGAGTACTTTCTATACATATTTCAATCTCCAAAATCATTGTCCTCTGCATGTAGAATTTTTAAGTATATTACTATTTCAACCTTTTGTGATATTCAGGTTTCAAAACCACTTTAAAATTAAAAATTATCTTTTTACATTACCTTTATTTTTTTAATCTTTATATCTTTACTTGTCACTATACATCACAGGACAGAAAAGGCAAATTCTATGGAATCAGAAGCAAGACACAAAGTTGTCTTCTACTCCAAGAACATAAACCACTACTAAAAAAAAATATCTCTATTGCTGTAACTAGTAAAAGCATCTTTAAGCCTGTCTCAGTGTGAAACCACAGAACTATGTAGCTTGACCAAGCTTTAGATAGCTGTTGACCTTAGTCCTTTACCCATTTTGTAAAACACTAGATTGGGTGAGAGGTGGCACCTGACTCCCATGAGCTTGTTTGTGCTCCACGTAAGAGTCAGTCTTCTAGGGAAGGCCTGAAGGGAGAAAAAGGACAAAGCTGGGAGCACAGAGATTGTGAGGGTGCGGAATGAAGCCTGGAAAAGCAGTCAGCTGTGCAAAGCTGTGACTACACACACTAAATAATTAGAATTTACACACTTTTTACTACAAGTTTATCAGTATGAACTAAGCATAAATACAGCACCAAAACACAGCTAAAGCCTAATGACTTATGTTAGAATCCTGCCCAGAGTTAGAAAGAGCAGAAGTGATGGAGAAGCTTTTGGCAAATGACCACCAAATTCTTAAACAAATGGCAAACCACTGTCTGTACTATTCCAGAATTTAAAGATGTAAAATTCTAGGTCCCCACTGTGTCTGAAATCAGTTAACTATTCTTCCACAGTAACCACTGTGTTTTCAAATCTTGCCATATTTCTTCCCAAACTCACAGATGAATGGTCTTAAAATGGATTCATATACCCAAAGGTATGTTTCAAAACCAAACTTGGGAACACATGAGAAACATCACATATTTTAAAGAAGCAACAGCAGAAATTCAGTAGTCAGAAACAGAATTCAGCTTCAAGGCCTCAGAAAGCTCGTATGAATATTAAAAGCATCTTCAAAGTTTATTGCCAGGAAACGAGAACAGATGAAGCAGCTTTTGAGCTTTGCTCTAATTCTATTAGATTTCCAGAGCAGCATTTAAGCATGCCCATGACTGTACAGGGACAGTCCAACTAAACAGTCTTACCTGTTCACAGTAAAAGGTTGTCGAGAGGGTTGCTGCTTTGGCATACATATTATGCTTGGAGAGCTTCTGTTGGGGCTGCCTAACCCTGAACTGCTCATGCTGTTTGTCCTGCTGGGAATTCCAATGCCCTGACCAACCTGGGAGTGGTTCATCATATTCCTAGGATTCATAGGCAATATCCCCCTGAAAGAGAAAAACCATCCACAGAGATGAATCTGTACAATAGTATTTGGTTACTCATTTAGATTACTAACCTAGGATGGACTCTGAGCTGTTGCAACTTAATTTGTGCTTAGCGTCAACATGGCATGTTTGGATTATTCTCTATAATTAATGTAGTTTTGGATTTCTTCAGAAATACCAGATGACCCATTACATACTAATCAAGTCCTTGGTCAAGTTTAGATATATATTTAAGTATTATGCATTTGAAATGGTGTTACAGCTCCTTTTTTAACAAGCACTTCAGACCTACTACTACCTTAATATTCTTTTACAGTGTACAATATCGATACAAAAACTTTAACTGTACATTTACCAGAACAATAAAAAACTAGCCTCTTACATTCTGAAGCAGAATTTGCCAGCAATTTGTCTTTTACATACAAAAAAAAAAAATACTGTCTTATAGGAAGTCCTTACCATTCAACAGTATTATTTCCCTAACATACGCGATGGTCAATAGAAACTACTTTTCTTCTTTTTTAATTAAACAGATTGTAAAGTAGTTGAGGCAAAATACGCAGAACATTTAACAAGAGCTCTGCAGAAAGACACAACGGCAGAAATATTGGCTAACAATAAATACCTGCTCGGAGATGGAGGCGTATGAAGTGACATTGTTGGTACCCCTGTTGTTGGCGTTACGTGGCTCGGTAACTGAGTGCCTTGTGATAAGCTGCGATTTAACTGAGGGGTATTGTTGCTCATTCCCCTCATTGGAAGGCCTAGTGCACCTATTGAAAAAAAATTCAGAGGGGTGGAGATATAGAGCAATCAGGAACAAAATCTTCTCCATCAGGTGTAGATGGAAACAATTTATGCTGACAACCTACAAAAAAGTGTAAAGACTAGAAGAAAAAGTGCAGTATGAAATCTAAGTCCCTCCTTGTACAGTAGAAGCTCAATTATCTCAAATTTAGCCCCATTTCTGTTAAATATTAGAAAAGCTCTTTAAGGAATTTCTGTATTTGAGTAGCTAGCAAAAATTTGTTTCCTTTGAGATGTACACTGCAGAGAATGGTTCACTTTTGGGCTTTTTGATAAGGACATGAAAATCTGTAATTATCTCAAAAAAGGCAGCATTTTGAGAAAATTAGTAACTGCACTCAAGAAACATGTTAATTACTTCTGCATAAACTGGTATATATTTGGCAGGTATTTAGAACACTGATCTGTCTTGTTAAAAAATACACAAACCTTCAATAAAAAAAGAAAATTATGAATATTTAGTTAACAATAACATTGTTCTTAGGACAACAAAAGCAACATTTTAGGCCAGCTCTCTGTAAAGTTTAAGTTGCTTCTTTTTGGTAAAAGAACTTCAGCACCCACAATCAGGTTTAATCATTTAAGAACAGAAAGCAAGCAGAATTTTAACTTCCCTCTATTGGCATTTACAAATAATCAGATTTTTAACATTGTGATCAGAAGTGTTTTCTCCACAAACAGTTGGGTGTGACAGTATAAAGTAAGCACTTCAGTGAGGCAAAAAAAGAAATTAACTTAGAAGGGCAAAAGATAACCACTTGCTAACTTGTCTTAGAATGTCCGAAACTTGTTTCTTATCATTCTCACATCCCTTTTCTGCATTTATGTTTTCAAACCTAAACAATTCTATGATTCTAAGTTTTGGAATGATGCTCAAAGACAAGAAAAAGTCATGTTGTGTAACACATCAGTAGAAACAAACTTAGCATCTAAAATGTGATGGCTATCAGCAACAGTCTCTATTGCTTTGGCATAAGGCTGCAAGGGTAGACTCACAGAACTCAAAACTTTTATCTTGCAGACCAAACAGAAGACAAATTTCAATGAATCAGCGCTCTTCCATGATACATCACCCTTGCAGAACAGGTGAATATGGCAGTGTA
Organism: Amazona ochrocephala; assembly: GCA_039720435.1. Taxonomy (NCBI): domain Eukaryota; kingdom Metazoa; phylum Chordata; class Aves; order Psittaciformes; family Psittacidae; genus Amazona; species Amazona ochrocephala. The sequence continues at coordinate 40,738,823 of CM077880.1, read as the reverse complement.
TAATGTGATTAAATACTAAGACTGCAACAAACAGACAGCATATGCTCAACTTATCATCATGGACAAGGTCTGCATAAACATCCCATCATTCAGCTCTCACATTTTAAGAGCTGCTGTCTGTCCATGTCCTTCCCCACAGATTGCAATTCAGGAAGTGTGCAGTAACACTCAAATTTGCTTCCATTAATTCAGATTAAGAAGCAGTGTGACTTGCTATAACAAGCCTCCTAAGTCTTCATTAAATGCCAATTATATCAAGGTGTTCACTGTAAATATTTTGGCAATTTGCTGCATCAGAATCACTTCAATGAATATAAATATATATTATGAATAATATTTCACACTGATTAACAATTACATGGAATTTAAAAAATAAAGTGGTAAAAATGCATACACTTCCAAACTAGATACAGCAGACTGAATGAAAAACATGATTACAGTAGGTTAATTTTGTGCAAGCATTTGCTTCAGCAAAGCCAGTTTTATGCCAATGGTTACTTCTTGCTGTTGGCATTCTTTAAACTACATTCTTTAATGTGTAGGGCTGTTATAGTGAAGTAGAATCATATTCCTGTGCTGGCAAGTAGGGGCAGCTGAAATATTTGCCATAAGAAAAAAAAAAAAAAAAAAAAAAAGGAAAAGTATCTTTTTTTCCTTATGCTTCCTTTTTCCGCTTTTTTACCTGAAACAAGAGATCTGCATGGGCTACATTGGAGGCTGATCAATGAAGTGGTGAATCTCCTGCCTAATAGTTAAGTTTAAGCTACATTAACAATAATACAGGACATCTTGCTTAATGACTGACAGCTACCAATCTAAAAGCACACGGGCATTATTAGCTTTGCTGTTCCTTACGGTACTTTAATCATAAGCATTAACTTCAACACAGAAGTTTCTTGCCCCTTTTTCTCAGTATTTGGTAGAAACTGAACCCTGACAGTATTTACTTTCTACTTTCTAGCCATGTATGTCTCCATGTTAGAGAGATTATGTCCTAGGCACAACAACCAACTGAATGAACAACAAAGCTGAAAAAGGTTAACCTTAAAAATAAACAACACATATCTATGATAAACAGAATGAACAAACTATTTCGGTATCTTTATACAGTTAAGGCTGAAAGGTTCAATAGTGCCAGATTCAGGACCCCAAAAGCAAAGAGCCGAATATGACTCTCAGACTGCCCAGAAACCGCTCATATAAATCTCAGTAGCATAACCAAATGTCAGTGTATATTACCTGGTCACTCATTGACAGCCACTGAGACAGTAAAAAAACAGAAACAAGAACAAAACCACTGTATTTTTAAAACTATTTGAAGAAAGCCAAGAAGTTGTAAAGGCCACACATCTAGCAGACAATGCTTTTAGTTTATCCAGATAAAAAAGTCCAGACTCTCTAAAGCAAGCCGAACTTTTTTCTTAGAATCCAAGTCAGATGCACTTGGCAAGAAAGTTGCAAACATTCAAAAGTGTACAGTGATAAAAGAGAGATGTTCACAAATCCCTTTTACTTGTGTAACTGTATCTCAGATATTCTGAGCCACTTTCAGCATACACCTCTCAGTTACAAGGAGGTTCAGCTCCTAAGGCTGGCCCTGAAGTTAGGTGGCTAGCAGTGCACACTGTGACTGTTGCTTTATAGGTCTTCTATTGCAACAGTATACACAAGAGTGGCAGACACAGAAAATAATCTCCAAGGTGTGGGAAAGATAAAAACGGTGCAGAAAGCAATAATCTTACTGGCATAGTTCTTTGCCAAATGCAAGTTGCCAAGCATGTACAGAAGACCTAATTTGCTCCTGTTGAGCATGAACTATCAGTTATAATTTAAGCTATAATTTCCTTCCATTCCTTACATATTTTTCTGACTAGGCTCATTTTGGCCCAGCTCACTTAACTCAGCTTTTCTTCAGAGAGTCACAGTTACATCACAGACATTCTTTATAGGATTATATGCGGGTATTTAACAGCTATACAGTGTCAATGTGACACTCTGCATACTAAACACTGCAAAAAATGCATACTAAGCAAAGTAAAAATGTCTCTTAAAAACAACCCAAAACACAAATAAGGAGACATACTATTGTTTTTACAATCACCAGAAAAAAAAGCTGTATGCACGTTCTCTATCTAAAGAGCACGAAACTGTAACTTATTTAGCATAAAACAAATCATCAAATAAAAAGAATTCTTACTTTGTTGCCCGTATAAACTTGCCCCAAACTGAGACAGCTGACCTGATGTTGATGGTGATGCCAGCATCTAAAATGTAAGAATAAAAGATTATTAAAGACACAAAGATATTGTGCTTTTTTGCTCTGACAGTTTACAACAGTAAAATTAACTCTAACAGTGTATTACATGTAAAGTCATAAGTTTTTATTGACATGTATAAACCCAGACTTTCTTCTACTGGCGATAAATAGCACAGAGGAAGAAGATAAACACTTTCAGTTTTTAACTCCCTTGTAGCTAAGAGGTCCATCTTTACAGGAGAAATAATCAGTTATTATATATAACCAGATGTAGAGTTATTTTCCCATGCAAAACATGCATCAGACAAGCAGTGCAATCCCTGCTCAATGTAGTAATAGCAAACTTGCACTTGCTGTTATCAGTTACAATAGCAAAAGGTGGGAAATGAGTGCTAGGTAGCAGGTATATAGAAACAGATATAAACTTCAAATAAGCTTCCAATGTCAGAATTATAATGTACTGCCCTAAGAGCTGGTTTGTATACACCATATGAATAAGTAAGATGCATAAATGTCAGAAACAATTGTTCCTGCTCTATTATGCCCACTTTGGAGACATCACAGATGACCAAACGTTTCCATTAATCCTCCTCTGTCGACTTTCAGACATGACATGTGAAATGTGACAAACTAAAGATGCTCTTGGGAAGAGTAAGATCTAAAAAAATCATGATCTGTGAAGAAAGATTGAGATTTGGGTTTGCATACTCCAAAAAGAAGGCAACTGTGGTAGGGACATACTGCCAGATTTCCAGTCATTGCCATAGGAGGAAAAGAATAAACTAATGATTCTATGTTCCTATTCTCCATGCTGCCACAGAAGGCATTCATAAATCTGAGAAACAGGAGATTTACGGTGAATACTTGGGGAAAAAGTCCCTTGCAATCTTAAGAACAGTTAAGCACTGAAACATCCATCCCTGGATGTTTTTAAAGAACAGATTAGACATTCATCAACATCAGGTATAGCTGACAGTCCCTTGGAGCAAGGAGAGGTATTTATTAGTTGACCTAATCCTTCAAGCTCACAATCTTGTATGCTACTTGTACTTAGTGACCCATAGGCAAATGTCTGCTTGTTTAGTGCAGTAGCCTGGACTTGGACTGAATTTTACGATAGTTTCAAGGAAAGGAATTGCCTGGATTTTTATACCTAAGGGAATTTCAAGCTTTTTCAACTTGAAAGTAAAGAATTCAAAACAAAATAACTTTTCCTGTGATAAACTTCAAACTGCTTTGATGACTTAACAGACATGCAAAACTCAAACAAACTGAATCAACCCTTCCAACCCAAACCATTCCATGATTCTACGCTAGTTGTCCATAATGGGGCCAAATCTAGATGGTAGAAATGAGAAAGATGATGTGCAGGATAGACAGCAAATATCAAACATAACATTCATGTCTGTAAACCACAAAGTATTTATGATTTTCTGGATACATACAGAAGGACAGAGAAAAGAAATGATAGCAGACAATTAGTACAGACCATCAGAAAATGTGTGAGAAACATCACCCCAAAATACTACATGCTCATACATATTTTGAACAAAGTGCACATATTTAAGAGTAAGCAAGTACAGCAATTAACATCCACGCTTGCATATACAAGAGGTTTGAAATACTGACATTTTTTCTAATTTCGGGAGGGGAAAAAAAAAAAAAAAAAAAAAACAAAAAAAAAAACAAACCACACAAACAAACCCAAACCTTCATTAGGGACTGTAGTGATAGGACAAGGGGTAACGGGTTCAAACTTAAACAGGGGAAGTTTAGATTGGATATGAGGATGAAATTCTTTACTGTAAGGGTGGTGAAGCACTGGAATGGGTTGCCCAGGGAAGTTGTGAATGCTCCATTGCTGGAGGTATTCAAGGCTGGGTTGGACAGAGCCTTGGGTGGCATGGTTTAGTGGGAGATGTCCCTGCCCATGGCAGGGGGGTTGGAACTAGATGATCTTAAGGTCCTTTCCAACCCTAACTATTCCATGATTCTACGATTCTATATATGCCAAACCGAATGAAAGTTCTCCTTCCTTAGTGAAGAACTAGCTGTGAACAAAAAGAACACTTCAAATAACTACCAGTGGCTTCAGCACAGCACTTACATAGCCAAGTTCGCAAGCCACATCTGCATTAGCAAGTAATGCAGGCAGAGAGGAATGCATTTGTAAAACAAAAAAGTTGGTCCTGAGGGCCTAACATACATACTGTATTCACTTGTAACTAAAGTTAGCTGTGACTAAGACACCTGATGCCATGGAGTCATTGCCTGTTAGTGAATGGAACATGTCTGGTGCACTTCTGGAGCATCTCTTCCAACCTGGTTTGATTCAGAAGGAATCAAATTCACTCACACCCAGACTGCTCTACAACATGAACCGAGCATGCTGAAGCAGGGACACTTGGGAGACAGACTTCAAAAGCACATTCCCCACCCAAACTAACAAGCTGATGTTTGTTAAACATTGATAAAACAAGCTGATACAGTAAAAAACATTTAACAAGTTGGAAAACCCCAGAGCATGCTGCAAGGTTTGGCAAATTGTAATTGCATGGAAAAAAAGAGAAAAAGTCCTGAGACACCTTCACAAACTAAAACCAAACCCAAACCAACCAGACACTGAGATAGAACCAACAGTCAAAAAGTACTAATAGCTTTGGGACAGGTAAGCAAAACTGTTAAGCCAAAAAGAAGATCCCATAAGAACAGCTGCTCAGGGCAATCAAAAATTGCTGTGATGGCATGTGATAGAATCAGCAGAAGATGGTACAAACATCAGCATAAAAACCTTTTATTTATGTTAACTTGGATTAAAAAAAATAAAAATATCACAGACCTAAGAGGTACCAGATTACTTGAAAGAGAGGAAAAAGAATCCCACCTCTTCTACACTACTATGTGATTTTCTACTACTAAGTACTTTACAGTTAAAAGGAAAGGCAAATAATAGTTAACGAACACTGTTTACTATAAATTGGATTTTCTTTTGAAATATTGCAAAGTAGGTCACATATACTCTGCCATTTGATTTCACATTAAAAGTTAATTGCAAAGTGACTTGTAGAGAAACCTTTACTGAAAACCATAATAAAGGCCCAGTATTATATTCAGCAAGTCTAACAAATACTGTTAGAGTCAAAACATACCTGGATCACAAAAGATAACAACTCACAAGAAGAAAGAAATAAAACTTTCTGTGGATCTGTTCCAGGCTGATTAAATACATCACTTCTGAAATCTCATGCAGAAGGAATATGCTGTATAGGTATCTCACTTGTTCTCTTCCTAGTTTATTTTGTAATATGCCAAAAAAATGCTCCCCAGTGCTTTTTGTGTCACAGCTAAGCAAGGGGCAGTTTGAATTTTTGTCTTCTTTGTTTTCTTTTTATTATTATTTCCATATAACTAAGGTTAACAAAAAAACTAAATTAGCTGAAACCTCAACCTACCCTAACAGGACCTTTATTTGCATTCACAAAGTCTGGGCAACTACTATAGTCAAACTTGGTCTACCAGAGGTAATAAAGATTCAAGACACGCAGTATCGACAGTATTAAAAACATTCCTTTGGGCATTCTGCAATCATTATTTTATCCGACTGGACTATTAGCCACACAACACATAAAACATAACAGCTCTCCAGAAGCTGTACCTGCAAAGGTGGCTGGAAATCACTCTTGAATTTCTTTTACTCTACAACAGCCAAAGGTCATGATAACCTGAATAAAAACTGAACCAGTCTAACCTTAAGGTGACTAAACCCTCTTGCTGATGGCAAGATCATTATTTTAGGAAAAAAAGTGACAACAATTACATCTGTAGCAACCTTTGAAAAACAAAAATGCACCAGAAGACTGAAATCATGTCAGCAAACAGCATATTCTAGCAGTATATGTACAACGCCAACTTTTTAAAACCAGTAACTAATAATCCTTGATCAAGTCGAGACCTTGTGTAACATGAAGGGTACACTTTATTCTGCTAGCATATGGAAGAACCAATGATCAGCGCCAGCAGACTGAAGAACTAAGTGGATGACAGTCGACTAGGATGTGAACATCATTTTACGCACAAGTCTCAAACAGTTCTGATCATGGAAGATTCTGCATCTAAACTCAAACCACCTGATGATCAAAGCAGATGGCCCAATTTTTCTGGACTGGCCCACACCAAAATTCAGTCAGTTGCAGTGTGCTATCAGGCAACCTCCTACGCCTAGTGATGACTGAGATTATACTGTAACTGCTTTCATTACCTCTTGATGGGTTTACTGCAACAAGTTCATATAAGAGTGCCAAGAACCTCAAGAAAACAGCACCAGCAATTGCTTAAACTGTGTAAAACTGCTGCAGTTTACAACCCTCTGGGGAGACTGGCAAACACAGGCTGTAGCCTTCCTGCAAGTAGAGGGAGGTAGCAGGAAGGGACCCAGCAGCCTCTCCCAAGCAAAGTCCCAGCTTACGGCAGGGACAGCTACCTATCACTGCAACTGCTGTGCTAGCACACCTCAGCACGGCGGCACCAAGAAATCACAGTAAAGCAACACTTCTGCCAAGGATATTACACTACGCAGTTAAAGCTTAAAGCTACTTCCTTAAATGCAAGGCAAGCTGAAGTGAAAAGACATCAATCCAGCACTACAAAGTCAACTCCTAAAAGCAAACTATGTTAGGATAAGCAAGTAAGCCTGTGAGTAATATCTGGCCCAATAAATGACGGGCTTCTCACAGGTGCAAACATCAGCATCATTTTGTATTTGCACTGCTTTATTTCTGGTATCTGCCATCTGTGCTGCATTATTTAATAATAAAACAGCTGACCCATAGCCTGAAAAGAAGAAAGTGTTACACTGAGGTAAAAAATACTAATAAATCAAGCTAGCAAATAACAGACAGAAAAAACGCACAGATTTTTCTTTACTTTGGCAGGTTTTCAGTAGTATTATTAGTCCTCCTCTGGATGAAAAAGTATCTTCTAATACAGTGCTCACAAAATTCCCATGTTAGAAGAAAATATTTCCAAATCTCAAAATCAGAGATGAGTGGAGCCTTATTATTGCAGAGTATTATTTGCAAAGGAAAATTGTTTTTGATATAAATCATTTGTGAAATATAAATCCAAATAATACTGAAAAATAAATGAAATCTTATTCAATCTTTCAGAGGCCATCATTATGGTTGTGGTGGTCAGCCACCAGTTGCACTTGGGAAGCACAAGGAGAGAGAAATGCATTGTTGTTGTCAGCAGTATCTCAAGATCTTAAAACGCAACATGTTGCCACTGAATGACACTATTAACATAAGGTTAACACAGCTATTAAAGTAAAACTCTAAAACCAAATTCTCCCTGTGCAGATACATTCAATTTGATGGCACAATGCATTAATAAGCCAAAAGATTACTGAAAACTCACTGAAAGTGGTCACAAAAAATGCCATAAGCAATCAAGAAGTAGGACAATAAAGCATATATTTCAATGAAATAATCAGTTGCATATGAAAAAACTAAAAGCAACCCCCAAGAAAACACCCCAAAATGAAACAACCAAAGCCACCCACACTCTGAGCACACAAACCGCTAATGTTACAATAAAGCATGTTCAGTGAATTGAGTTATTGTGTAAGAAACCATAACCTCCCCCTTCCAGAAAAGGCAGATGATTTTAGGTATGGAATTAATCTGGTCCAAAGAACCACTTCAAATGCTAAAGCTGTCACACAAAAACTATTATATGTTGGTGATTTACATGGAGATGCAGTAAAATACAGCTTTTAGATGAAGTACAGAAACAACATCTGCCACAGCCATTTAGTTTTTCTATTAAAAAAAATTTATCTAAATACAAACTCAATCATAGTGAAAATTATATACTAGTCATCAATTGCAAAATTAATTTCAGAAAGTGATGTGAAATAACTCAGATATATACTTTTTGCAAACCGTGTGACAGAATACAAAACCCTCTCTAAGTACATTTAGTTTATCATGTATTGTTTTATTTGATAAACACATCCAGGCACAAACTTATGGATGACAAAGCAAAAGGCTGCATTTCACATTCTAAACTTTTTGTTCTTTTGTCATACTTTATTATGAAAACGCAAGCTGTAGGTAGAATGGCAACAAGCTCTAAAAGTGTAAACTGCATGAAAACACAGAAACCTGTTTGTTTCTAATCTCATCCCTTGCAAGTGCTTCCAACGTTTTCATTAATGGCATTGCAATTTTCATTAATTTAAAGTTTGGGTTTGTTTTCTTAAAAAAACAAACAAACAAACAAAAAAACCCACAAAAAAACCCCAACCAAAACCAAACCCCATACTATGTACTCACTGAAAGATGCAAAGAATGTTTAATCACACTCTGGAAAGGCAAAAAGCAACTCTTGCTTTGCACCTCACACTTCAAAGAAAAAAGCTTAAGCCATGTGTTTCACAAAGAAAGCAGGGCAAAGCAACCCACTACTCAGTCAAATCTACGAGTATGTTTACATGCAAAGTACCGCATATGAAAGTATTCATTTGCCATTTATAATTAAAGACATTAGAATCACAAACTGGTTTGTGTTGGAAGGGACCTTATAGAGCATCCAGTTCCAACCCTCTGACACCTTTCACTAGACCAGGTTGATCAAAGCCCAATCCAACCTGGCCTTGAATACTTCCAGGAACAGCGCATCCACAACTTCTCTCGGCGACCTGTTCCAGAGTCTCACCACCCTCCTAGTGAAGAACTGTTTTCTAGTGTCTAATCTCCCATCTGCCAGCTTAAAGCAATTCTCCATTGTCCTGTCACTACAAGGCTTTGCAAAAAGTCCCTCTTCAGACTTCTTATAGGTCCCTTTAGGCACTGGAAGGCTGCTCTAAGGTCTCCCTGGACCCTTCTCTTCTCCAGGCTGAACAATCCCAACTCTCTCAGACTGTCTTCACAGGAGAGGTGCTCCAGCCTCTGATCATCTCTGTGTCCTGCTCTGGACTTGCTCAAACAACTCCACATCCCTCCTGTGTTGGGGGCCAGATGCAGTATTCCAGGTGGGGTGTCACAAGAGCACAGTAGAGGGGCAGAATCACCTCTCTCGATCTGCTGGTCATGCTCCTTTTGATACAGCCCAGTGTATGGCTGACTTTCTGGGCTGTGAGCACACACTGCTGGGTCATGTCGAGCCTATCATCAAGCAACACCCCCACATCCTTTTCCTCAGGGCTGCTCTCAATCCAGTCTCCACAGTGATCTATTTTCTTTCCACAACAAGCCTTACTTTTTTTTCCTCCACAAACGGATCAAGATTGAAGCTATTCAGACTATTACAAGTTACGTTAATGTAAAGTAGCTCAATTCAGCCAGCCAGCAATAGTGTGAATGCTGCAACTGCTCCTGATACAAGAGGGTTCCATGGGAATTCTTAGAATACTTACACATGCAGTATCTGAAGTTAAATTATGACTAAGCTAACAAACTCTTGTGCAATGACTCAGGTAAAAGCCAAGCAAGACGCCATAGGAAACAATATACCATAGTTTTCTTTAGAATCCTAAAAAATAGCATCAGAAAGTAAACAAGCCGGCTGCAACAACATGGTATTAGGCAACCCTAAAGCCAATGCTGTCTCCGTAAGACTGACTAAACCATTCCACATTTAGTTTAGTCCCAAACTTAGCAAGATTCTGGATTTCTATCTCCATGGTAAGCTAAGTCTGGTTACAGGGTTTTATCTCTTGTAAAAGTAACACCTCTTTGTAAGGCCACATATTTCAAAACACAGTAAGAGTTTGCTAAAGGTCCATAAGTTAATGGAAGTTCACAGTAAAACGCTTTAATAACAGGTTCTGACCCCTTCGTTGCATTGCCATCATCACGTCCATTACAAGCCAAACCCACTCATGCCTTCATGCAACTGCCTCATGACAGACAAATACCTGACTGATCCATCACAGACATGCTTCTACTACATCAGGATGGAAGAAGCCTCTGGAAAGCAGGCTCCCAGAACCAAAAAGCCATTACACTGTGTTCAATATCCAAATTTGAGGACCTCCTGCACCAGGAAATGTAGCACCAGGCAGCTAGATTAATAGTTGCAATGAGTCAAATCTAATCTGCAGACTAGATCTTACTTGTCCCAGTTGTTACAATACATTTGATTTCACAAGAAACACATTTTGAAAGAACTAAGCTGCAAAAGAACATCAGGTCTCAACTGAGAAAGTCCAGATAAGTTACAACAGTAAGATTGTTTAGAGAAGAGAATATGCTCAGCAAACTAACCCATTAGAAGTGAAAATCAAAGATTAATTATTATGTTACAGCAGGCATTTTTTTTATCCACTGGGCAACTGAGAAAGTGAACAACAAAACACTGGACCAAGAAATGGAAAAAGCGCTCAAGAAAAAGGTCTCCTAACTTTCTGCATAATCTGAGCAGATCTTCACTAAGCAGCATGTCTTTCTACTGTCAGATTTAGAACTGTAGTCCAGAATAACAGAAGATGCACCAACATTCTGCTCTCATGTGGGCATCTTCAATGTATTGGGCTTGACTCATCAAACCTTGTAGAGCACTTGTATTCTTATACTGAGAAATCAAATAATTTCAGACTGAACAGGTACCATCTTTTCTCAAAGATCATTGTAATTTTTCCCTGTCCCCCCATTTGAAGACAAGAGATTCAAAAGTATATGAAAGCTTTGATATACCAATTTCTACCATTGTCGCTCTATCCAAATAAAAATACATGGTCTTGCCCTCGACATGATTTTTTGCACAAACAGCTCAAAATTGCCACAAATACGCTCTGTAATCATTTTGTGGGCACACTGTGCATCTTGTTGTCAATTTAAGTTATAGGACTACATTTGTTTCAAGCCAAATCTTAAACTATTTTCTTACACTGTTCTCTTCTCTGCAAGTTCTATAAAATATCTCATTTCTTTGCCAAAGGATTATTGACTTGGTTATCACACACAGATCCTAAGTGCAGCAGAATTCACAGAGAGCATACATGGATATAGTCTGTTCCACTTCCCTGCTTAGCACAGCAAGGTTTGTGATGACTCAAGGCAAAGCCACTCATTTAGTAAAAAGGAAGCATTAGATGGCTTGAGCAAGATCTACTCTCATCTAAGGAACCATAATTTTGTGCCTAAAACAGACCCAAACAGCATCCGTATTTGGAAGCACTTGTGCACATGAGTAACATGCAACTTTTTTCATTTCATTTACCATTATCAGTCCTGACTGTCTAGAACTGCATTCCCTAGTGAAAAAAAGAGAAGTTAAAAGAAAGCTTTTAGTTTTTAGCTACACTGAGGCTCTGAAGTAAAAATAACACATCCTAAACTATTTGCTGCAACTTCTTTCCACTTGTAAAAAGTCTACAAAATTAAGACAGAACCTGAGCAGCCTTAGCTGACTTCACATTTGTGTAAAGGAAATTCTTCTAAAATCCAAGTTAGCCAAAGCAACAAATCACAAGAATATTACACCAGTAAGTGCTATGAAAGTTGTTTATTAAAAGGCCTGATTTTTTTTTTCCCCACATCTTTTTTAGATAGGTTTTTAATTCTTTTTTCACTTTGTGAGGGAAGAATTATTTCCTAATATAATTTGAAAAATATTAAAACCTCCACCTTTCGTGTTAAAACAAGGTTGAAAGCTGAAAAGTTCCCAACCCAGGCAAAAACTGTGTGCAAGTCACCACTGTATCACATCTGAAGACAAGGACAAAAATTCTACTATAAAGTGAAAAATAGGCTCTGAAGTTTATACAAAACATGCTTGTGTTAGCAGTCCTTACTCTAAATTTTAGCAAGATTTCACCATTCTGTGTGTTCCTCTGCTTGGAGTATACATACACATGTATAGCAACAATTCCTTGGAAAATAGCAACTTTTAAGGTCAGAATCAGTAAAACTTCAACAGAGAAAAATACAAAACCACCTAATCCTGTTCATGAAGAGGACATAATACTAAACAAGCTTTAGCCCTTCCTGAAGAGCAGCATTCAAGGAGCCATTCACAAAGGGTTTCCCTCAGAACCACTGTATTTCAGGTTGAGTAACTCTAGAGGGCAAATCAAGCATAAATGAAGGATGAAAGATACATATGTATATATGACACACCAGAGAAAAAAATTAACCTTTAACTATTTTCTGCAAGTTTGTAGCTAAAACCTGCAAAATACATTATTTTTAGCAGCAATTAATAAAGACATACAAGAAAATGCTAATGAAGAAGAATAATAATTTTAATTGCAGTAAAGCTGCACTTTGATTAGATAATGCTACCATACCGAAAAAAAAGGCACAGTCTGCCATTTTTCCAGCAAGCTCACAAAGATTGTATACGCCAAATTTTAACCTTTTCATTACCAGTTGGGTTTTCTGAATACAAAAGTAATTTACTCCTTTCCCTAGAAGTTTCTTCCACCTTTATTTTATCTCCACATTTATCTACTCCATTACAATATAAATGTGAAGGCAAAGATTCAAAGTGTTTCAAGTATGCTGATTGTTTTCCAACCCCCAGCTGTTCATAAAACTGGATCCAAACTTTGAACATTAGCCTTTATTAGCTTACTCAGCTAATAAATTCTCTTCTAAAATTCTGAGCAATTATTTTTGTCAATACTAAGTATTATCCAAATAACAACACAGTATATTTATTCTGTTCTCAAATACAGAACAATATTTTAGCAGAATTCCAGTTGAAAGACTATTAGAAAACATAGTTATTTTCAATTAGAAAAGGTTTCAAAGCCACAAAATTGGTTGGAAAATAAATGAATACAACCACCTTCGCAACCCTTCTTATCAACTATGAGCCAAATGAGATATCAAATGAAACATGTAATACAGAACATACATTTAGCTATACACAAATGATCAAAGGTGTGCAGACAATGTCAATATCACCACCATATATTTATTTTGATCAACTTTTCAAAAAATATTACAATAGTGTACAATGATTTAATATTTCTTAAGCATTAACTCAGAGTTGTAGTCGTCAACAGTGAAGCTACAGGGGAAAAACATAAAATAAGAAAAAAAAATAAAAAATAAAAAAAAGCCCTCAAAAGGATTTGGAAATAAAACTTTAAAAAACTTTTGCAAGAAGTCACTCTTCCACTTCCTGTTGGAACAACATCACTCTTCTGCCAACTACAGGAGCTTCTATGCCCCGTTTTGGCCACTTCTCCCACAAGCTTTCATGATTTCTCATTTGTCATTCCTGGTGTCTGGAACACCCACCTTCCTTCTCTTGAAGTCCCATTCTAAGATCCACTTCTGCAACATCGCCTACAGAAAGAGTAGGCAACTAAAACACTAATTCACTGTGTCAACAAGCATCAGCTTTCATTGCATACACTGTACAGCACAGCATCCATCTCACTTTACCTTTCTCACTACACCACAATTTTATCCTCAGTGCATCAAAAATACTAAATCCCCACTTTTAGATAAGAAACACTACACAGAAATAGTGTCTACTGGTTTTGAGAATTAGCTGCATGTCCCAGTGCTCACAGAAAGGAAAGTATGTTCAACATCATAAATATTCTATTGTGCCTGTGTGCATCTGTGATACATACACATCTGTAATGGAAATAAACAGGAAAGAGCAGCCTATTAATTTTCTTTACAATTTAGTCCTTTGCTGGCTCACCTGAAATTTCCCATTAAAACAGCTTATGAAATTGAATTGGAAAGCTGCATTTTTAAGCATTTTTTTTGTTTTGTTTTAAAAAGCCTTCTAGTCTGAAACTGTTTCCTTCTCTTTGAAAATCTGGATTAAAATTTAGGTAACTATGAGTCTATAGGAAATGTTTATGTTTACATAGGTCAAGGTTTATCACAATTATATATATTCTCATCTGCTACTAAACAACTATATTGCTGGAGAGTCATGGGGCAGACTTGAAGCAATGACACCTTTTTGAAAGTCTGAAGGCATTTTTGAATTTTTTTATAATTAAAATCCAGCCTATATGCTGCTTACACATATTAAACACAAGTCTGTCATGAGGTGCTATCACTGACATTCAGGTGATAGGAACTTCAAGTTATGCTTTCAGTCTTCTGTATATTTCTACATGCCACTCCATATAAAACTGAAATATTTTACTGGCTAATTTCTGTGTTTTAATAATAAGCAGAGCTTCAGTAATACTACTGCAGTTCTAATGTACAACAGTGCATTACCAAGGGAAAAAAAAAAATAAGAATCATTTGGTTTGTAACTTGACAAACCCATTATCATCACGAATGGGAGAAACACCTGAATTGTTACACTTGAGCTGTCAAACAAACTGCACAAGGCATTTTCAGAAATTAAAAAAGGTTGAATACGTAAAATGCAAAACAACAAAACCACTGTAGACACAATGTGTAAACAAATAAACCCTGACAGCTAAAGTTTACATGTATAAACTCACTAAAATTAAAGTACTTGCCACTCATGCAGAGCTCCAAGCTAAATAAAGCCCTTCCTCATATGTATGTCACATACTTGAAAGTATCTCCCTATTGAAAGAAGAAATAATAAACTTATTCAACTTACATCTTTTTCTGACCGATGTGGGAACATCGATGATTGGCTGTAGTACATATTCTCATCATGGTAGTCACCATCAACCCCCTCTACAAACTTCTTCCTTGAAGCACCAAACATGCTGTTTGTCACCTAAATAAAAAGAAAAACGATTATACATCATATTTTATTTGGTCTGCTACATACTTAGTATATATTTTAAATTTACGGACTGTTAAAAAGCCCTGTTTCTAAACATTTGAAAATTCCTCTTTAAAAATATTTTATGTATATTGCCAATGCAATGGTTCTTCCAAGTGAGATTTTCATGTGATAGAAAGTTGTATTTCAAAAGGGCTGAGGTGGGAGAGGGTGTACACTTTATTTTCTTGGAGGGGTGTTGGTTTATTAGTTGATTTTGAATTCCATGACCTTTCACTTAGGTTTATTTAAAATTCAGAATGTCATGAGCAAATGTATCAATTTTTCCTCTCCTCAGGTGAACACTTCCAATCTAAAAAAAGAAAATTCAGGAATGTTCTTTAGAGCTCAGCTACCTTAAAAGAAATAACTAAAATTAAAAAGGGAAGAAAAAAAAATAATCTGTGAAATCAGTCCCATGTCTCATCACCACAACTTTGGAAAACAGCTTTCCACTTGACCCTGCGCACTCAGAGTCATGATTAAGAGGAGTTAGAGCTTAACCACACTCAAAGACCTCATCACAGACTGGCAAAGTTACTGCAGACAGCCCATAAAAAACCACTAGATTTTACTGTCCCCTTACTCCCACAGGCACACACACATAGAGCAGATAAGTCAGGACCTGGAAACAAAAGAAAAAGCAACCATGCAGCTGGTCACAGAACCTTAATTCATTAGAACACTTAATCCCACAGCAAGGTCATACAACACTGTTCAAGCATCTACCACATGCAGTGCATATTTATACACCTGACTCTTATTTATGTAAAAATACACACACCTCTGCTAAGTTTCTAATCTACCTGGCTATGAAACACTACCACAGCACTGTGTGGGCTAACCAAGTCCTGGTTTAACCCAAGAGGTTAATGTTCAAACCAGCAAAATGGCAGATACTGCTCAGCACTGAGCAACTCACCCGGCTTCCTATACCATATGGGGAGACTGGAGAGAGAGCACCTAACAGGACGGTATCAAACCCTGAGCTACCACCGTACTAACGTACCTTGAAAGGGATCTTTAGCATCTTGAAAGGTAAGGAAGCTAAGTTACAGTTAGCTTATGAAATGCTCTGAGCCCTAAGATTTACAATCTTCACTACTGACAGCATTAGCTAAGGAAAAAAAAAAAAAGGGACTTTTTTAAAATTGATTAAATTTAAAGAGTCATTTTACAATACCTTAGGCTCATGCCTGAAATTGAAATTTCAAAACATTTATTCTGGTTGGCTGCAAGGAGAGTTACTTTCAGCTTGAAATCCTCTTATCTCTACTGACACAAAATTACTCCGATATTCCTCACAGTGTGGCTTATTCAAATTTCACTTTTACTGACAAAGATTTCTAAGCAGTATTTAATAATATGCATGGTGCTACACCAGTAACAACCCCATGATTTCAAAATCATAGCAGTTTTGAGTAAAAGTGAAGTCAACACTTGGGATGCATTTAATACAGCTACATTCATAGATTTGCCCTGAAACATTCAGCTAGATGAAATCCTATTCTACTAGTCCTACAAGAGTTTCAGATACTCAGACTACTGATGCCTCAAAACAAAGTTCTAATCTGTTACACATGTACGAAGGCATGTAAAGGTACTGCACACCTTCTCCACATGAAACTTGTATTTTTATGGTATTTACAAAAATGTGGAAATGTACAGTCCCAAAGTACTCCAATGCATTCAGCTGACTTTCACACTTGTAGTGAAGCTTTCATTACA
This sequence comes from Amazona ochrocephala, assembly GCA_039720435.1. NCBI lineage: Eukaryota > Metazoa > Chordata > Aves > Psittaciformes > Psittacidae > Amazona > Amazona ochrocephala. The sequence continues at coordinate 40,722,106 of CM077880.1, read as the reverse complement.
CTATAAGCATATCCCACTGTGCTAATCCCCTTACAATGCAATTATCACCTACCAGATGGGATGGAGCATTTAACAGGCTAAGGGGATTATCTTGTCCTTTGCTCTGCCTGAGTAAAGTGCAGAGAGATGAGCAGTTGCCTTTAACCGCTGTAAAAAGGATAGTGAAATGCTTTGGTAGAGCTATCTCAAGCAAGGAGGAGAAACTGAGTGTCTCAACCCACTACTGCTTTTGAGAAGGTAAAAGGCAGCTTCTCACAAGTCCTGAAGAACTTTTTAGTGCTCCCTTAACAATACCTGGGATAAGAGATTTGTATTTGCCCTATAACCTTCTCTTGTGATACATCATCAGAATAACAAAATTTAACTGTGATAGAAGGCAAGTCACTGAAGCATACACCAAAGTGAATTAATATAATACCTAACCCTGAGCTATGGTACAGGAACTATATAACAGGAAAAACAATTCTGTCTTTGACTCTGTAGCTTTAGATCTTATTTTCACAAAGGTTTGCACATGGATGGCTACATACGTACCATAAAGATTTGCAAGTCAGTGGGGTAAGGTCAGAGCTTTCTGTCTCAAAATATATGTTTAAAGCTGCTGAAAGAAAGCCAGTCTGTCTCATATGAAGTCTACATACAGAAAAGGTGGAAGATATTTGAAATGCTCTCCACTCTCCATCATCTAAAAGATTTTCTGTATTGATTAATTATATAAAGACAGCGGCCCAAAACCTAATCAAGATTATGCCCTGAAGAGTAATGAAGTGCATCGATAATAGGGAGTCTGAAAAGAGCGTGGTTATTAAAGAAGAAATGAATAAAACTTTAAATAATTGGATAGATGCAATATTGATACTTTTATTGTCAACCCATATTTCTACATGATACCTAACAGGACTGCGCTGATGAAGTTCAGAGAGCCAGCACAGTGCACTGCAAGCTGCAGCTTCAGGGGAAAAGAAGAAGGTTGGAGGAGCTCTGCCTGCCACCCAGCTGCATTGCAGTGCCCAGAAGTGCTCTGAAGACCTTCAAAAACTTTTTTTGCAGAAACTGACAGTTCTTCACAGCAGCATTTTTGCAAACTACTCTGTGTCATTCAATGCTGCCAAGCAAAGCAGTCACATGCAGCACTCAAACTGTCCACACTCACAACTGAGAGAAGCGGTACAGGCGCTGGAGGGCATTCTGGCAGCTCCCTGCACCCCAACAGGATTTCACTTCACTAGAAAGAACTGCCACTTGCTCTCAGTCAGGGTGAACCACAGCACAGATCACAACAGAGAAACCGTGTTGCAACTCACACTGCTATCCAGTCCTGTTACAAAACTAACAGCAAAATAAAATGAGGCAGCAGTTGAAGACCAGTGACTGGAAGGCCAGGAACTGGGATGAGAGACTGGAGCTTCAGCTGCTGTAGCCAGACTGTTTGCTTCTTGCTTGTTCTTAGGCTAACACCAGCAGCCAATTTACCTACTACTCAGTAGTCGCCAGTGACAGTAAACAGCTGGTAAATTTCTGCATCAGAGCACCTATCCCCACGCAGACCTTTATAATATTACAGTAGGTTTACACAATGACAGAGTCAGACTGTTGCCAAGTTAGCAGTAGGCATTATCCCATCCACGCTAACTTATTCCAGTCAGTATTCACCAACATTTTCATTAGTCAGTCACGCTACAAGCATATGCACAGATAGTTAAAAAGCACTACTGCAGTACTATCTGTAAGAAGGTGTGAGAATAACTGGGCTATGCCAAACTCCGGCAGATCTGCAGATGGAACTTCACAGTTTATTTCTTAGGACATGAAGCCACCAGGAAACCTCATACAGAAAAACTACAGCTCCTTTTTCACAGACTGATAGATCAGCGTCCAATCAGCTACAAAAGTAAATACAGCAAAGATCATGCAGCACTTAAAAATACATACTAAACCCTTTGGAAAGTAACAGTGACTTGAGGTTTTGTACTTTCACAAGATCTAGACCGATGACATGAAATGTGGGAATTTGCTCTTGTATTTAAGTCCCTCATTCATACATATATACCTATATATATATATAGACACACATTTATGCCAACACAATCTCACAGAAGTGGTACTCCAGTTGCACAGCAATTTTATTAAGTAAAGAATTCCTGTCTACTCAGCCTAATTTCATACAGATCCCTCTCCTCCTCATGCTGTAACTACCTTTCCTCCTCTACTGTGGGAACTCGGCCCTCTGTTGAAAAAGGCGCATTGGCAGTGCAACCATTCATTAAAAATGTAAAAATGGTGCACTTCCTTAGCATAATATTGCAAAGGTACTTTCAATTCCCACTGGTAGACCCCTGTACAAATATTGTTAGAAAATATTCATGCTAACAGGGCAATGAAAGGAAAGGAGCTGCATGTTAGGATGGAGTTCAGAGAACTAACCAGCCATGCTGTCACAAACCATGCTCAAGTCAGATCAGATAAACACAAGCATTTCTTTCAAAGCACATGCCCATGTTTAAAAATTAGATCTGTCCACAATTCCAAGTTAATATTAACTAAGCAAAATGCCGTCACAAACCTAACAAAACCTTTAAATACTTCCATGGAACATTTTCTAACAACCACCACTATGGGACAACTAAAAGCACCATATAAACGTTAAGAACTTGAAGCATCTAATAAGCAGTTTACTGTGGTCACTGACCTTTATTCTTCAGCTGAGCACATAACACACAAGACTCAACAATACTGACTTAAAAAAAATAAAAAAAAAATCATTCTTATTGCAAGAAACACTGCAGTACTTCAGCACACAAAAGATTGATTGTTAGCAATAACTGAAAATACAGTATTGACACCAAATTTGTAAGGAAAAACGATTAAAAATATCGTTATTTTAGGCTGTAAAAAGACCTTTATAGTCAGTTATAAAATGATACTATGATTGTATATTAAATTAGCTTAACAGCCTGAAGCAAATGATAGTATTACAATACGAAAAATGTTTCTGTTTTGTGATATTATTATAGGTAATGCCCAAGGAGAGCTCACTCATGACATTAACATGGCCAACTCTAAGAGGATACTGTAAAATCTCCCTGGAAAATGAATATTTTAAATTTTGCAGAGAGCAGAATAATCGATCATTGCATTACAACTGATAAAACTCATCATCTTTATGAGAGCTGAAAACTGCATACAGTAATGCCAGTTTAAAAAAAAGAAAACAACAAACAAAAAAACACTTCAGGAATTTCAGCAATATCTTCCCTTTCCTGCTCCTCAAATAACTATGGCTATTTGTCCGCACACACACACACACACACACTAGCATTACATGAGAGCAATTAGAAGTTGTAACCTCAATCTCACGTTACAGAGCATCAGTATAAGGGTTCTGCTGTTATGCCTTAATAAGCAAAGTTAACAATTTACTCTGTTTTTCTCTTCTATTACAAATCAGTGTTTTCACATAAGGTAACATACCCAAAATATCCACAAAATTGACCCTGAATGAGCCTTTCAGTGAGAAGTGTCTCAAAAAATAAGTGTCTATCAAAAGTCACACACTGGTAACCACCAAATCAGCCTGCAATTTAAGTAAAAATACAGAATTTGGAATTCCACCAGTTGGTTAAAGATAGGCATAAATTCAATTTATATTAAAAACTGCTACTGTTTTTCAGCGTCAAAGGTAATTCCTATTTGACCCAAACTGCAAATGATATACAATACAATATATACTTCCAAATTGCTAGATGCAAAAGATCTCCTTAATCCCAACCCTATTAAAAACACTATGAAAAGTACACTGGTACAAATAGATACTTTCAATTTTCAGGATGAAAGCCAAAACAAAACTAGAAGTTGAGATCCTTTGTTCCCTTGTTTCCTTTCAGTGACAGTTGCTCCACTTCTTTAAGCTAACTGATAACCTCTAACAGTATACTGCATGCTTACGCTATGGTAGCCCTTCAAACAAAAATTTTGCAATCTTAACATTACATAATAATGGAAAATGGAACATTTCACCATATTTCTTTTTTGTTAAAAAGCATTTTTCTATGATAAGCTTAATACAGCACAGATTTGTATTCATTTTAAGAATACGATAATGTATTAGTTGCTTTGCCTACCTTTAACAACTGTCTTTATACTCTTTTAACTTAATTAAGTCTTTAAGTTTAAATCTCAGAAATACGGAAGACTGAAATCAAGACCACTGCAATATATGAGACAAATCTGCCAAGGAACTTGAAGGTTGGATAGACTAGATTATAATAACCTCATAGTACTTGTGTCGTATGGCTCATAAATAGATTATTTTCTAAATAATCTTATTTTACAGAGCACTGTAGAAAATAGCAGGCATAAAGAAACTACCTGATTTACAGACTTAGGTCACGTCTCAAAGTAATTCAAGATACAACCAGTCTCCTTAGAACACTGCACAGTTTTTCCTCTCAGAAAGAAAGTATGACACATAGCACGAAGTTCAGACAAAAATTCTGAGCATGAAGGAAGTAAAGAACATGCAGTTATGATTTTAGACTACCCTCTGCTCATATTCCCAGGAACAGCCATCAACAAGGTATAATTTTTCAAGTGTTCTATAAAGTATAATAATACTTTCAAAAGCTACACTGAAACTGTGAATCTCTGCTGCATGCAAACTATGTCAGGAAAGTCAGACCCTAACATCAATTAAGCCATAGAAATTCTCCTGATCAAGATCTACATGCCAACTGTTCTAAACCTTTAACCATCCTTAACTACTATGAAATGAACATTTTAAAACACTCCTGAAATAAAACAGCACAGCAGGAATAGGAAAAATGATCCTACATTAAAATAAAATAAATATTGAAATTAGTAAAGCTAAATTTGAAAATCGAGATTACAAGAAGCTCCATTTGGCTTCATAACATGGTTGACAACATGCCCATACCAGGACAAATTCCTGCAGGTTCTATTCCTACTAACCACAGGCACAAGACTTCAAAGATATGAGAAACCCACAGTGGTTGGGCATATGACACTTTACACTAAGTTGCATGGATGGCTTTCAAGGGTCCAATAAATGAGATGTACTCAACTAAGGAAACAATCTTTGGACACACCATTCACCAAAATGCAAACACACACGAGAAGGACACTTCAAAGATGAGAAAGGCAGCAAGGGATCTGCAAAAGTGACCAGAAGAGCAGATGAACTAGCACTCCGTCTAGAGCAGCCACGGGGAGAAACCAAGAAGGTGCCAGATGCGTTCCACCTTACTTAGTGATCTGACCTGGGGAGAATCAGGAGTGTGTCCTTTGTAGATGCAGCAATTAAGTCACAAGTCCTGACTAACTGCACACATATGCTTCCCCACACACATCTGTAAAGCCTGCAGCTGGCTTATCTGTCAGAGACATGATTTAAGAATTTTATTGAGTAGGAACAGCTACCACTTGTCTGATATTGTTATTTACTTAATAAGAAGACTGGGGAAAAAAAAAAAAACAAAACAAAACCCAATATACCACCTTCAACAGCCTACCCAAAATGTGATTATATTTACCTACTTTCTTTCTTACTGATGGTTCCAGTTTTTTGTAGTATTTACAGTCCATTCAAGACTAAGAGTAGTGCTAGATTTAATTTCACACAGCATTTCTGACTTACTACTCTAAAATGCTATACACTTTGCTATGCAACACCTCTCAACTCTAAGGTTTCACCAAGATGACTGCATTTTAGAAAGTGACAATCATGCCAGTAACTTTAGAGGGCTCATACTCTTTCATTCAATGCTATTTTAAGTATGCATGTAGTGAACAAGAGGAAGAATCTTGAAAATTAATGATGCACTGGTATACTCCTGCTACCAACTTCAGACACTCCTCAGCCATAACTTTTTCTTTTTCTTTAAAGGAAACAGTTCAATTTGTAAACAAAAAGTAACTTTTAAATTATGTTTCAGCTGATGATCCATCAAGACATTACCAGGTAAGTATATGCTATCTGTACATCACATTTATTTACTGATTAACTTTTGGGAACACCATCAAAGAGGAAATCAGAAGCCAGACTTAACCAAAATGAAGTTCAGAAACCAAACAAGCTTCTGAAGTACTTGCGCTATCATGGAAAAACAAATAAAACCCAACAACCAACCAAAGGAGCACATTAAATAACAGATAGGCAAACTTGGATTTCTAGTTACTGTTTCATTAAATGTGCCCCTGAAAACTGGTATTTAATACGAAAATACAGTTAATAAAGTTAATACAGAAATGGGTCTTAGGAAAGAAAAAAATCAGCTGTCATGTTTGTAAACAAATGAGAAGAAAAACAAACAAACCAACCAACCAACCCGAAACCTAAAACTCCATTCTGGAAAGATAATGAAATTTGCTTCAAATATTCCCGTAATAAACCTTTTACTACAGTGGCACTTCTCCCGGCTCCTCAAAAGTTTACTCTGTGAGTTTCCCTCAACCAGTATTTTGCAGCTCAACCACAAGATGAACGGCCATTAGAAGGTATCAGAATGACAACTTCCTAACTTCTTTTAATTGATAAACTTTGACTCATCCCATCAGGTAATTCAGAAACACACTGGTTCAAAACTTCTTGCAGTTTTAACTGAAAATTAATTTTGCAATTGAACAACACTGAAATTTGCCATCTGGACTGTATTAGTGCTTTTGGGTATTTTGCTGTAGACAAAACAAGTTTTGCTGTATTTCAGAAATTACCCTTTCATAACAAGCTAGAGTAAGATATCCTCTAATTCAGCAATTTAATGCATTTGAATTTTATCTCCATCTTTATGCCTGAGCTTGCCTTTCTGTTGCTTTGTTGCATGGCTTTTCTTTATCAAATAAATAACAAGGCACTTTACTCAGTTTGAAATTCTAGATCTACTCAGATGCACTCTAGAGAATTCTTTAATAGAGAATATACAACAGTAAAGCGCCACTTTAAAAGATTAAAATATCAGCTATTGAACCAAGTTCTTCAGAAATAACAAAACCATTGCCTCCAGTCCTCAGAGAAAGAAGTAGGAGCCCGGCATCTTCTTAAACACTGAAATACTTAAATTGTTAAAACCTCAATTTCTGCATTCAACAGAATTCTGCTACAGCAAGTTCTGCATACGGCCAAACTCGCATGATGTATGTGCGGTCTGAAAGCTGGATCAGGTAAGTGAAGAAATTAACCCATAAAATAAAATCATACTAAGCACACACAAATTGTTCTCTCAAAAACATAATGTGACAAATTCTATGCATTTCTCATGGAGGTAAAAAAGGCAATACTGACAAAAAAATAATTTCTGTATTTTAATAAAGTCATATAACTTATTATAATTTAATTCACTACAACTGAAAACTCAAGGAGGGTTGCCAAGACAATGAGGCAAAGCAGACGAAGGGAACAAGGAGTTTCAGCCTGAAAAAAAATGTTGCAATTTACATAAGCAACAGAAAACAGGGGATTTCAACAGGGAAATGACAGCTTGCTGTCAGAGTACTGGTACTGTCAACACCCTTTACTGTACTCCCCCACTGCTAGAATGCACCAAAACAGGGCAGTTTTACTAGACGTGTTCCATTACACATGTATGGACATGGAGCAGAGGAAAGATCCTCAAGAGACATAAATGCATTCCAATGAAGAAAATTGAGCAGGTTAAGTGACAATCATACAGGCAGTAAACCAGGTTCGGAATTCTAGCATCTTAATTCATAGAAACACCAGACAGGATAGATGTGTTAAAAAACGCAAAGAAATTAAGTATGATTTTTGATGAAAAGCTTAGAAAAGTTTAAGGGGGGGAAAAAAACAACTAACAAAAAAAATGTTTTTAACAGGCTTTCATTCTTTATTGGCATTCAATAGTTATTCACATATTCACACAACACATTTTTAATAGCAATTAGAACAGGAAGTTAAACTAAGTAAGATTAAGTAGGTCAGACTTCAGCCTCCCAATCAAGAGGCCTGCTATGCTAAAATACTTCTTTACCAAGTGTTACATCTTCAACATGACATACTTTGCCACCTTCGATGTTGATACCACTCCTAGCCAATCAACACAAACAACAGAAAACTCAGATGATGCACGCATGGACTGACAGAGCTTAACCTGAAAAATGAACTACGTCTTAATCTAGTCCAAACCAGCAAATTATTCTCACTAAGGTCCCACTTGCGAAGGATAGATGATTGCTCCCAATATTACAGAAATGATATAAGGGTTTCATTAATAAGGAGCATCTCTGAGAGCTTTTATGTTGGTGAATCCCCTAAGTAGTTATAAAAACACGAGAATCCTTAGCAGAGTAACACACAAACTTTATTTTACACCGAAATAAGGTGGTAACCATTTCTGTGAATTATGCCCATTGTAACTAGTATGTTAATAGCTGATACTCCTCCCAAGAAAAAATCCTTACAGGCTCTGCAAGCCAACTCCCTGCTACCACTTACTGAAAGCAAGAAACGCCATTTGCTCATGTAGATGACAGGTATGTATTTGATTGCAAACATCTACTAACAGTCTATTTTCTGGTATTTTACAACAGACAACCATGTGTTACTCTGCAAATTCATCTTTCTCATCCTCTACTCAGCTCTGTTGAGACCACATCTGAAATACTGCGCCCAGCTCTGGAGTCCTCTGCACAGGAAAGACATGGACTTGTTGGAGAGGGTCCAGCAGAGGGACATGAAAATAATCAGAAAGATAGAAACACCCCTCCTATGAGGAAAGGCTGAGAGAGTCGGGGTTGTTCATCCTGCAGAAGACTGGAGAGATCTTATTGTGGCCCTTCGGCTCTTAAAGGGGCCTATAAGAAAGATGAAGGAGAGACTTCCTAGCAGGGCCTGCTGCGATAGGATGAGAGGTGATGGTTTTAAACTAAAAGAGGGGAGATTCAGGCTGGAAGTGAAGAAAAAATTCTTTACAATGAGGGTGATAAAATACTAGCATAGGTTGTCCAGACAGGTGGCAGATGCACCATCACTGGAGACATTCAAGGCCAGGCTGGATGTGGTTCTGAGCAACCTGATCTAGTTGAAGATGACCCTGCTCATTGCAGGGGGGTTGGACTAGAATACCTTTGAAGGTCCCTTCCAACCCAAACTGATCTGTGATTCTATAATCTGCAAGCTTCAATATGTTCCCTCTTTTAAAATCATCTACATATTCAGTCACACACCAGCATACTGTGGCATTATACTTAAAAGGAAAAAAAAAAAAATGTATATACTTTAGCCTCCTAAATGGTAAGACACAGTTAAAATAAAATAGCCTTAAATAAAAGTGGCACACTAAAACAACAGCTTCTGATCTGACCACCAAATATCTGACTCATTTTGTAAAAGGCTTGAAATTGTAATTTACATGTAAACCGCATCCCACTGCTTCAAAACCTTCGCTGAATTTCTTGCATTTGCCAAATCAGAAACTTTTACAATGAAAGCCAGTGGTAAGGAAAGAAAAAACAACATTCTCGTCAGTTTTAGGGAAGCTTTATCCCTCCAGGGGACCAAAAAAAAAAAAAAAAAAAAAAAAAATCATCAAAGGCCACCAGCAGCAAGGATACTGGCAGGGCAAAGCATGGAAGCATGCTGACCAGACTGGATGAGTCAGAAACATGAAGGTCAGCTGGGCCTCACAGGCAAGGGAAGATAGTTACAGATAGCACAGCTGAGAAGTGACTCTCGAACAGCGTTAGGAGGATGGCATTGATACGCTTGCCAGCGAGCAAGTAAGATGACCACATGCATGCTCGGTTGCTGGGAGAGTGTTTTTTCCTTTATCTTAAGAGACAGATGTAGTTCCTTATATCACATCTAAGCTAAGCTGGTAACATTTCATCTGCTGATTTCATGTGTCCTCCAGGCTTTGTAGTCATTACCTTACATGCTCTTCAAGCAGTATTTCTTAAGTTCCTACACATCCAATCTAGATGAAGCCAAAAATGCCCATTGATCAGCTTTCTAGATCTGTACTTCTGTAAAATATTAAGCCTCATTAAATGATCTATGCTGCAGTAACTATGAGATAGTCTGTATCTGCTCACTGGACACTTTCTTTTTTTACTTCATTTACTATTTAAGAACTTTCGTGCTGTACATCATACAGGGAGATAAAGCTTACAAACCAAGAGGAAAGAAATAAACTTTGAAGTAATTCAAGTTTGGTTTGTGAACTCAGGATTTACATACTTTCATTACCTCAAATCTCATCTATTGTGGGAGAAGAGTAAAAGGTTAAAAGTTGAAGAACAGGACTCCTTTGACTTTTTTATTTGCTTTCAGCTGAGATTCTTAGCTAGTAGGCCAGATTGCTGCTTCAGCTAAAAGACGGGCAACCATCGCTCCAACTGGGATGTTTCCATGTTGATTTTGAACAGGCTCCTCTTTCCAGGAACATTGCAGTTATCTTTTTTCTTCCCCCCCCCCCCCCTTTTTTTTTTTTTTTTCCTTTTTCCCCATAGCAAACAATTCCACTAACTTTTTTAAGACAGCAGCAATGCCTACCTATTCCTTCCTGGATACAGCAAAAACTTTCATGTTGGGTTAATCTAAAACATTGTATTTTAAATAAGTGCTGGTTTCCCAAGCATTTCCTGAAGTTAAGCACTACAGAGTCAGATGTAAATCATGATTAATAGAGTAGCAGCAGGAATTTTTTTAGTTTTTTTTTTTTTTCTTTCACTAGTTGGATGGAGTTTGTTGGCATTAAATAAATCAGCACGAGACCTATTTCTACTCTGGCTTTTGCCAGGTCAAAAAAAAAAAAACACCCCAAACCAAAAAGGTATGGTTTTGATGGTTTTTGTTGTTTAGGGGGTCACAAGAGAGTGGACAACTAAAAAGAGTACAAGTGATTTTTAGATTTATCTGATAGTGCATCAACACATACTGTATTCAATGTAAGCTGCTGACCATTTGTTTGAACCACCCACAAGAAAGAGGTAACGACTCTATTCTTTATGTTAAATTTTAAGAAATACCAGGTTCCTTTTGGTTTGGTTCCCCCCACAGCCCATCCCTCCAAGGTATTATAAATAAAGAAATAGCTGAGAATATTCTGGCCAAAAAAAATTCCTTCTGCACACACAGCACATCAGACATCTTATCTTACCTTAAAATACAACTGGAAAATTCAAAATATTAAGTACATTTAATATACTGAATCCTTGAAGAGAAAGAAGTATTTATGAGCTGCCACAACTTCCTGGCAGCATACTTGCATCTCAGTGACTCTCCTTCTCCAGACTAATGGTACATTCTGCAAAAGCAGAAACATTTCCCAAGAGCACAGACTAGTTAAATTCATGTATAGCTTTTTAGTGTGTCCTCCCTAAAATGTACTTGAGAGTCTGCGACTCTTCAAGGTAAATGCAAAGTTAAAATTAAAATACTTCTATCGTTCGGTTTTTTATTACTTTTTTTAATGAAAGCCTTAAGACACTTTAGGAAGCATGCTTCTCAAAATATTCTACAGCCTGGCTCTTGTAACCTTCTGACTATGCAGCCAGGCTGTGTTGTGATTACAGCTATACCGGATTCTGCCATAAAGTATGACAAAACAACTTTGATGTTTTTACATTATATCTAAAGAACAAGGACACAACCAATCTTCATTCAGAAAAAAAGAAACCAACCAAACAAAAAACAACCTGCTACTGAATTTCTTTTAAAGGTAATGAAAAAGTACCAGAATTATTTAAAATTTTAAATTGCGGAATTGCAATTCTTATTTTTTTCTTATTTAAGTGTTAACTGATCCTAGTAAATAATTTTTAGAGTTAGATATTATTCCACACAGGAAAAGATAAAATGCAAACTCTGAGATCCCTACCATGCTACCACAAATACAACCACCAAGTAGAATTAGGAAAGCAGTAAATGCATCCACCATGCCTTTCCAGTGTACTGATCTTCCTCACATCTAATTTAAACCTCTTCAGTCATTCTGTTCTCCATTAAGGTTGTCAAAAGACAAATTAATCTAGCTGTGAACTCTCATTTAAGCAGGTGGGCTTCAGTCAGATTCCCATACTGCAAAACTTCGGCTCAATATATACTGCAAACTTTGTTCAAATATCAGAAACTGAAATAACCAGTCATTTTTCATTTTAAAGCAATTACTCTTTGAAGTGCCAGACTTTACACCACAACATTTTAAAATAGAGCTACCTCAAATTGGCAGTCTAAGCTCAGACTGCAAATGTTGCTTAGACCTGGCTCAAGTCCCAGACATGGGATGGTCCCCTCCATCTCATACCTTCCTCACAGTTTCTCAGAAAACATGTATTTAGAGCTCCAAGACAGGATGTCAATTTTTAGCACCTCAAAAGCCTGGTAAAACAAGCAATAGGGCATTACTTCCCATTATTCTGTTCTCATTAAAAAACCCCAAAAGAGTATTTTCATTGAAAACATGCTCAATCTTCAGCTAATATATGTAATCCTGCTCAAAATGAAAGTGTTGTAGCTGGTGAAGTACTTAAAAATGCAAGACTTCAAGACTTCTTCTGTTTTTTCTTTTCCTACAGCTGATTTCACAAGATTCAAGAGTTACCCTGACCAGCGGCATTACAACGCTTTTATCTAGAGTTGCAATAGCAAACCACTCAAACAAATTTTAGTCTCAATCTTTTTTACCAATATTACAGATGGGGAAAATACAAGGACTTAAATCATTACACCACAATCTGATGCCAAATTCTTTCAAGTCTTCTCAGGGTCAGCCAAGTTCTTGCTTCTCAAGTGATACAATCCCTTCCCCGCCCTCTCCCACCCTGCACAAACTTGAAGTGGGACTCAAAAAATTTTGCTTTTAAAAAGACACATTGTTCCAGTATTAATCTTGTTCAGGAAGACAGAGAAACACTAATTTCTTTACCACATTTTCAAAATCCAAATGCATACTCTGAAGGCACAGAGATGCCTTTCTCTGAGCATGATGATGGTGAGAATATAAAGGGTGATACACTTCATCATGAACCTATATACTGGATAACTTGAGGCAGTTACACATTATATAAATTTGTAACTATTCTTAGATTAAACAAAACATCACCCACATAGTGCAGCTCTCTTTCAATGACAGGAAGTGTACCATAATTAGCCCCCTAACACTACAAGTGGGAAAAGTATTTACAAATACTGAAGTATTCTTTGTATTTGATCTCCATTTACTGACATTTAAAAAGCAAAAAAAATGGTTTCTGAATCTCTGTGGTGTCATAAGCTTTTTTTACAGCACTGTTAAATAAATGTGTTCTTTACCACTTCTGTTAACCCTTCCCTCTTCTTGAAAGAGAATTTATCAAAATGCTTATTGCTACAAAGAAAAACATTCCCCGAGGGAAGTGTACATAAACAGCCCATAGAGCAGCACAGCGCACAACTCGCGACTTCCAAAACCTAGGTACACAGACAAGTATGTTCTTCTAGTTCTGCACAGAATTTATCTTCAAAAAACAAGGATTTTTTTTTTTTTTTTCATTTTAAAGTGACAAAGAGAAGCCTTCTACACATTCACTGGACAATTCTTATATTAAGGGGCTACATAGAAAGATAAATTCACTATAGTGTGAAACATCACTAAGCAGGATTTTTACATGGCTTAAGGTTCCGCAGCAATCAAGTCCCGCTCCTGCCCAGCTTGCTAAACTTTCAGCCAGCTGGTTCCTTGCTCCAGCTTTGCTACATGGTTACAGCCATGGTTACATCACACCATAGGGCTAGGACAAGGCAACAGCCACAGCCCCAATTTACTGTATCTTAACAGCCAAGAAATTGTATCTGAAGATCAAGGTACTAGGAAATGAAGAAAGGCAAGAACTCAGTTGTCCAAATTCATTTTATCATAGGGATGAACTGCATAATGGCCAACACTATCAAGGAAGCATAACATGTAACTGATCACATGCAGCGATGGATTGAACCAGGGTGGCCAACACAGCTGCCATCCTAAATTTTTCCAACACGCCTATTCCCAAGGGGCTACTGGCAAGCTGCATAACACAGGTAGGAACCACCAGTTTACTCCCGATAGCAAATCCTATGCACATTTCAGGATAAACTACATACCCTGTCCAACCATCCCTACAGCAGGTACAACCACCTCTGGGACAGGACTAAGAACACAGCCAAGGGTGGTAATCACATAAAAAACCCCACTTTCACTCCACAGGTTCAATCACCACACAGCACCTGCATGTGCTGTTTTCCTTTATCTGCTCAATTGCATTTTCATTGGGAAAGAACAACAAAATCCCAATACACCCAAGGATCCTAAAAGATCTTAACCTTCATGCTGCTCATGTCACATCAAGTGTTAACCCCCGGTCTTAAAATTTCAGTTGAAAAAACCCAAACTATTAACCAATGCCTGTTAATTTATTATTCAGGTACTACAATAAGAGTTCTATGAGAAAACAGCACTAAAGGAAAACAATCTGCAGCAAGCCAAGAAACACATACAAAGAAAATACGCATGATGTGAAGTGCTTTTTTTTTTTTTTTTTCATTTTTAAATAAAGATAAATTTTCTAACCTCTAGATTAAATTCTTAGATACCTGTTTTTTGGGCACACATAGCCCCAGTTAAGCAGATAAAACTGAGGAGCTGTAAATTTTCTTTTAAAAGACAAGTCCTCAAAAAATGACTTGAGAGTTCTTACGTTTCAGGTCATTTGCGAACTAAGTAATTTCATGGAGATTTCCAGTATACTACGGCTCTGTGAACTTTGAAAGTATTCTCTGCATCCTCTGTGCATTCATGTTTCTGGACTCCCTATGAAGTTTACAGTCCAACTAATTGACAAAAGATTGAAGTGAAACTGTTTAGGCTTTTTACTTTCCGGGTAGAAGGTGCATCCTTGGTAAGTTCTGCTTTCCACCTTTGATTATTTTTTTCCCAGTTCAACAGCTTGCTTTCTTACCACAATTCCAATAAATTTCCGAGGAAAAAGTATTTCAACTCTCCATCATTTACAGTGATCCAATAAATTTCTAAGGAAGAAAAGCTGGGGCTTAGCCTAATAAGGAGAAAGACAGGAGTCCCTATGGGAATTTAGTGACTTCCGACATTTCTTCTCTGATTTTTTTCTCTACATAACACTTCCTTATTTCTTCTCATCAAGAGCAGAACATGTGTGCTGTTCTCTACAAGGATTCTCCAGTTTCTTTCTGAAGACTACTTTTATAATTGGTCTTATACTTTTTAGAGTATAATTTTACAGTTTGTTATCTCCTGTCATATATGTTCCTAGGGACTGACACATTCTCTGAATCAGGGTCTCTGAAACACGACTACTTCATTCTTGTTCACAAAGCAACAAATCTGTTCTCAAGGATTTAATACAAACAAAAATCCACATCTGAAAACATTCTCACAGAAGCATCCCTCTGTTCCAAGTTCTGTTCTGAAATAACTACTTAAAGAGAAACAAAACATACATTAGATACAGTCATCTGCAAGGAGTTTCCATGAAATTTCTTGGTATCAAAAGTGGTAGAGACTGGAAAAGAGAGACAATGGAGATAGAGTGCACAACCAAAGCAGCTTCATTTTACAAGACAAACCCATTTTAATACTTCAAAAAGAACAGAGCTGTAGATTACTCTCAATAAATGAATGACACTTCACCTGTGAATCCAGTATTTCCAAACAGGTCTGTCTGGTACTGCTTCATGAAGTATCAGATCTAGTCCAAATTTAAATTAGCAGGGCTGCAGTGCCACTCCTGAATCACATGTCCAGGAGTGCTCAAGCTAGATCCGTTCTTACTCCTCATACCCTGGTGTCCACATGCATCTCAAGGATTTCTGGCTTTAAGAAGTGACCCTTCTGCCTGGTTCAGAATAAACGAATTCAAACAAGAACCTTCACCTGCTTTTCTTATTACAGCAGTTGCATAAGGACAGCTTTTGTCTTCCTGATACCAAGGATATCTGAACTGTAACTTCTCAAACTCCCAGTTAACCAGTCTGCATACTCCATTGCTGCACTTTAAACGCTGGCTCTCAAAGCTGAGCCTTCACCCCTGTAGGGAATTGTAATTTCACAGTACAGGCTGCTCAGATCTCAGCTTCTTTCAAGCACTACATGGGAAACATGCTTTGCCACAAAAACCATTCTCAGAAACTTCATGAAAAGGTACGCTCTCTAACAGCAAACTACTTACCCAGCCCTGCTCTAGGAAAGCCAAAACAGTCTGAAAACTGCTTTGGAAGCAAAAGCAACACACTGATAAATTATTCCAAGGAACAAGAAACTAACCTGTGCCAAGCATAACTTTTTCCCAACCAGTTTGGGATTCTGGAACAAGAGCTAGAAGCGCATAGGAGCAAAGTTCAAATTCACATTTAAATCCGCAAACTGCAGCCTAACTGAGCACAACAAACTCCATAACGAAAGGAAAAACTGTTCAAGATTACTTCTGGGGCTTTCCACAGAGTATCATTAAATACAAATACATATTGCCAAAATGTAAAACGGCAATCACAAAAGCAAGCTATTCTTGAGGTTTACTGACTCTTCTGCTCATCTTATTTTAATGACTCTAAAGCATGTCATGACATGTTCCTGGGAATGTGTCCATGCTACTTTAACATGCTATTTGGCAAAACCCCAAAGTTAACTCATATGTTTTTAACCTCATGTCTCCTTATCCCATTCACTTTTTTCTTTTCCAATAACCTGTAGGTTTAATTACCCCACAGTCTGCAGTCTGCTGAAATTCCTTCCTAACTCATGGGAATTTACCAAGTTTTGCTTCCGAAATAGCATAATACCCCATTTAGAAATGTCACCTCCTTCTTATTCTACTTTTAGGCAATAAATATAAAGACTGGCTACATTACACAGCACCACAGTTTGGGACTTGCAATAAAAAACAAAGACACCGAGTTTTTACACTAGTGATTTAAAGATAAAACAAAATGGCCCTGAAATTGAACTTTCCACTTCAAAGGTAATTTTACTGAACTAAATGCAAAGCTACCCTGAAATATCCTATATAATTATTAACAACATACTTTTTTGTATGAACAAAACCAAGCGGCTTGGGGGAATTTCTTCAGGCTTTTGCCATTTGAGCTGAAGGAGAACTAGGGATTAAAAAACCTCCAAGGTTTACTTGCAGAACAATGTTAATATGAAAAAGAATTTATTTTATTCTTTTAAGGGGACAAATAAAACGTGACTGGTATTCACATGCCAAAATACAGAACACACCCACCCATCGTACGGTACTACTGCTGCAAAGTTAGAATCCTGGAACCTTGACTAACTTTATGATTACAGAATACTATAAAAGAAAATCATATACTGAGGTGTAACAATTAATGCGCTACACTTTAAGGCACTGAATGTAGTAAAACACCAACAGTCAACAAAATAAAAATGCCAATGCCCAACCCCTTTTTAACTTACGTTAGGTAAGTTATGTTCAAATCTAGAACTACCAAGAACACTTCATTTACAAATCTTACAGAAAAAAAAAAGCTAAATTTTTTTAAGCATATTTTAAAATAAATATACTTGTTCAATTTTTCTGTACCACACAAATGCATATATGCATCATTCCAAGGCACTTTTTAATAAAATCTTGTGAAAGAAGGGAGCACCTTAATACACTTCAAAGACAGCTCCTGCAATAACTGACCATTGAGTCTATTGCCTGAATACTTTAAAGAGCAAAATCTTACATTTCAATAGCTATCCCCACTCCCTTAAAGTAAGGCTCTCCTCAAAGAACCTTAGAGTGCACTGAAAATAGCTACCTACCTACACACTGTACTTTTGCCCATTAATTTTTTGTCTCTGCTGAGGTAAGCAAATTTTGACCGATGATCACTTCCTGTAAATGAAGTAATTAATAAAATATTATTAGTAAAAATATAGTTATCTTGCAAGCTTCTTACAATTCTTACTGTTCCATAAACAGAAAAAAATGCATTTCAAAACCTTGTGCACAGAAAATAATACAAGAATAAATTTAAAATATGAAGCTTCTCAATAGTTTTAGAGCAGAAGTAAATGCAATAAAAAGCAATAATCACACACAAACTAAAGCAAGAGTCATTAACTGTAGAAATTAAAAAAAAAAAAAAAAAAAAAAACAAAAAAAAACCAAAATTAATACTATTTTGGAGACTTAGGAGAAAGATGAATCAGCAGTAACCTCCTTCCCCCAGTAAAAGCTGTTCACAACTTGAACTAAAAAGGCTACAGAGATATAACATATCTGCATCTCCTCTGTCCAAACAGGCACAGATGCCTTGATCCTGTAAAGACAAGTTATGCTAAAACTAATGCAGAATTAGTCTAATGAGAAAACCACATAAGGAATCACAAATGCCCCCCAAATTATTTTTAACTGTGGGTAATTTACTCCCTGCTAAAACCAATAAAATTTGAATACCAGCCGACTCTTGCCATTGTACAGCTTAAAGGGAACTTTGTCTTCTTACAAGACAGACAGAAATGCTTCCAAACTACCCTTGGGACAACATGGGAACAAGCCCAAATTAATGCCCCAACACTCTTCAGAGATGACTGGAAAAACAAAACCAGAAGCTGGAAGCACAGAATCTGCGTTTCCAAAACCAAAGGAGAAAGAAGGAAACAAAAATCATTCCTGACAGAAATCATGGTTCACTGAAAAAACTAATGGGAAAACTAAACAAAACAAAACAAAACAAAAAAAAAAAAAAAAAAAAAATGCAAAAGCGAATTTCTGACCCTTCAGGACCTCCAGAATCAGTATGATCTGGCTGTAACTGGTACAGGAAATGAACAATAACATTGGTGAAAAAACACATCACCAGAGTCTTAACACCAAGCAGTATGTTAGGACCCTAAGCTAGCGAAGGAATCGGTTGCTGCACGTAAGGGCGAAGTTGTAATTTTTTTGACCAGAAAGCCAAAAAGCACATTCACACTGTTGAGAGTATGCCCAGAAGAGGCACAGCACAATCAGCTGTGTTTTGCACTGTCCTTTCTCACAATACTTTCCTAAGGTTCTTTACTTCAGAAGAGCAGCAAAATTTCAAAGTAGATTTGCTAAAGAACTTGTATACACTTATTCTGCAAAACTTTTTATTCAGCTTTAAACAGTTAAACCACAACACTCCACTGAAAATATGACCGAAGCACTGATTGACTAGGGAACCTAT
This sequence comes from Amazona ochrocephala, assembly GCA_039720435.1. NCBI lineage: Eukaryota > Metazoa > Chordata > Aves > Psittaciformes > Psittacidae > Amazona > Amazona ochrocephala. The sequence goes on along the minus strand of CM077880.1, from coordinate 40,702,920 downwards.
TCAAAATGGCTACCACTAACTGTGGCCTTGAGTGCCTGAAGAAAGCAACCAAGTTGCCCAGGCCCACAGCAGTTAGCACTGCGGTCCCTGAGCAATTCAAGCGTGGCCCCCAGCGCTAGGGCTGCACTATGTAACAAACCCCATGGTTTGCCAATGGGAGGAAGCAGAGCAGGAGATTCTGTTGTCTCTGATGCTGCTACACCACCTTAGCACACATGCAGCTTCATTACATCCTGCAAATAAACTGTAGGACAGGAGGTAAGCTGCTGTCTTCCTCCTTCCACTTACAAAGGTTGTAAAGTCAATATAAACCACCAGTAAAGTCAGCAGAAAGTTTCAGATACCCATGGTTCTGTGAAGGGACCTGGCCTCTCAAGCCAAGTGACCATACCAGATGATCCAAAGACACTCTCTTTGCCAGCGCTATAAAGAGCAGTAGCACTGCCCAATGCGAGTAGCACTTGGCACCGCTGGGTGCAACGATGTGTCTGACAGCTGGTTCTTCACCTGACAGAATGGAAGTAGCACCAAACACTGTAGAAAACCCATAAGTTTCTTTTCTGAGGAAAGGATTGCTGTTAAGAACTACATTTACAGTAAAAATAGAAATTGTATCACTGATGTCTTACAAGCAGACTGATTTTTTCTGCCTGACAAAGGAATGAATTCTTAGAGAGTTCAAATAGCAGAAGACATACTAGTTCAGAGTTTCCAAAAGTCCCAGGTAGATTCTAAATTCAGACTGCACTACTCCACACTCAGTAATGCTGCCTTCTTCATTTGTCTTTAAAATGTTATGATTTCAGTTCTAGCATCTGTACACTTGAAAATATGAAGTATTTCTTCTAACAGTGTAATCTTCAGACTGCATTAAGCTTTTATTTCATTAAATTCAGACTCACTACACGTGCAACAGCTCTTTCATCCAGTCTTATAAACCTATTGGTGGGAGCAAGCACCATATTTGATATGCAAATATAGTAAAATCATAATAGGAATTAGAGAAAAAAGGTTACATTCTTTTCCTGGATATTATAAAGCTAGTCACAGGATAAGCAACTGGTTTTAGGATAGAATCATAGAATCATAGAATAGTTAGGGTTGGAAAGGACCTTAAGGTCATCTAGCTCCAACCCCCCTGCCACGGGCAGGGACACCTCACACTAAATCACGTCACCCAAGGCTCTGTTCAACCTGGCCTTAAACACTGCCAGGGACGGAGCATTCACAGCTTTTCTGGGCAACCCATTCCAGCACCCCGCCACTGTGACAGTAAAGAATTTCTTCCTCATATCCAATCTAAACTTCCCCTGTTTAAGTTTAAACCCATTACCCCTTGTCCTCTCACTACAGCCCCTAATGAAGAGTCCACCCCTAGCATCCCTATAGGCCCCCTTCAGATATTGGAAGGCTGCTATGAGGTCTCCACGCAGCCTTCTCTTCTCCAGGCTGAACAGCCACAACTTTCTCAGCCTGTCTTCACACGGGAGGTGCTCCAGTCCCCTGATCATCCTCATGGCCCTCCTCTGGACTTGCTCCAAAAGTTTGATGTCCTTTTTATGTTGAGGACACCAGAACTGCATACAATACTCCAAGTGAGGTCTCACGAGAGCAGAGTAGAAGGGCAGGATCACCTCCTTCGACCTGCTGGTCATGCTCCTTTTGATGCAGCCCAGGACACAGCTGGCTTTCTGGGCTGTGAGCACACACTGAAGCCGGCTCGTTCATTTTCTCATCGACCAACACCCCAAGTCCTTCTCTGCAGGGCTGCTCTGAATCTCTTCTCTGCCCAACCTGGAGCTGTGCCTGGCATTGCTCCGACCCAGCTGTAGGACCTTGCACTTGGCATGGTTAAACTTCATCAGGTTGGCATCAGCCCACCTCACAAGCGTGTCAAGGTCCCTCTGGATGGCATCCCTTCCCTCCAACGTATCAAGCGAACCACACAGCTTGGGGTCACCGGCAAGCTTGATGAGGGCGCACTCAATCCCACTGTCCATGTCACCCACGAAGATGTTGAACAAGACCGGTCCCAACACGGATCTCTGAGGGACACCACTCATTACTGGTCTCCAGCTGGACACTGAGCCATTGACCACAACTCTTTGTGTGCGGCCATCCAGCCAGTTCTTTATCCACCGAGTGGTCCACCTATCAAATTGATGTCTCTCCAACTTAGAGACAAGGATGTCATGTGGGACAGCGTTGAATGCTTTGCACAAGTCCAGGTAGATGACATCAACTGCTCTACCCCTGTCCATCAGTTCCGTAGCCCCATCATAGAAGGCCACCAAATAATCACTAATTAAGTATCAAAATTTCAACACAAAACTAGATTGCCCCTTTCCCTTGTAAGAAGGGAAAGGACTCGGATTGCAAAGCCTCTCTAGGCAGTGCCACAGAAGTAGCTGGACTTCAGCTCCGCCCCCTGGTCTTTTCACAGCATCAACCAACTACACCAAAGCAAGAAGTTCAGTTTCAACAGAAGAAAGACATCTCATGCCATTAAAAAGTGATCATTATCGTGCCAATTAAAATAGCACTGATGAGATTCCACAACACTCCAGCCTTGTCATCCCTGGGACAGAAATAAAGGAAGTGGGACCTTATGTGAGTACCAAAATATGACTTGACAAAGTTATTTATTTCCAATTTGTAAGCAAATTGGAAATAAATACATTTTGAATGAGAAAATGCCAATCTTCATCATTTTGTTACATATGTATGTAATGTTAAATCAAGAAGACAACACACTAATACAAATATTAGCCTACTTCATATATACACACAAACTCTACACTGATTAAAATCACTGTAATTCCACCTCATTACAGGGCTTTTGTTCTCCACGTTTTATGAGAAATGAGAATTCCTTGGCCCAAAGGCTGTGCATCAAGCTGTATTCTTCTTTTCCAAATTAGATGTTAATTTGTTGATCAAAAATTTTGCAGGAAATAGGAAATTCTCCCTAGCAAAGAGGTACCTCATACTCAAGAGAGGCTAGCATCTGCCACCATGTCCTGCAGGGTAGTTTCTGGCTCACGCTGACTTTTTACCTAAGCAGAAGGCAGGGTCCAACACCATTACTGGCTCTTGGACCTATGACAGACTGTACACAACCACCCTGAGGAACCTATCTCAGAGCTGACCATACCTACCAAAATTCCCTTGACCTCCTAAAAACCCTTTTACACAAACATTATGATGATCTTACCCCTTCCCAGAGGGCAAAGAATAGCTTTTCTTCTCCTGCTTTTGCACGCGTGAGGCACAGTACTGTACTTGTTCCCAGCAGAGAGCTGCTCCGGTTCTTCCTCTCTGCTCTTCGAGTTCATCTTTACTCGACCCATGTTCCTTTTTAGTCCTTTTAACAGTTAATATACTTCCGTAAGTACAGCACGCCAAGCGAGGTCCTAACACCTTTGAACACAGCAAAAGTATTTCACTACAATTTGGACACAGGCAGTCTTGCATACAAATCCTGGTCTGCTTCCATCTCTCCCTCAACAACGTACTGCCAGTCTGAATGGCTAATTACTCACTACAAGCACTACATCACTCCCTGCTAATTAATCACTACTCCTCACTATAAATTAGTACTGTTTGTCATTTCTGTATTTGCCATTTTATGCAAAAATGGGTACATTTGCTTCCGATTTTATCATCCAACAATTCAGGAAAATACCAACAAGTACCAGGCTCGAGAAAATGCTTATGAAACCTACACTTTCACAGTGACATAGTCACATTACAGTTTTCCAGACCACCTGTAGTATCTTCAGTCTAGGACACACCTCCTTAGCTCATTTATGTAGACCATATCAGCATGCGTCAAATGCTCTTCTTAAAATACGCAGTACCTACTCAGATCTTCTGCTCCACCACAGGAGGATGCTGGATTGCTTTAGCAGTTCAGTTTCATACTAAATCTCTTTCAGATTAAGCTTCAAGAGTAACACCCAAGTCAAATTTAATCTACAGCATAGGTTTAGGTTTTCCAAATCCTCAACCACGTAACAGACCTTCCATTCTGACAAACTGAGAAATAACACTGCTAGGTACTTAAAAAGTTTAATTAAAAAAACCCCGAACCCAACCAAAACCAAACACAAAGGCAACACACCCTAAGAGCTACCTTATTTTAAAAAGAATGTTAGACACAGAGTAAAGGTCACAGAAATATAAGTAACAACAAGTAACTCTGCCTTTGATTTTCAGAAATACTAGGCAGTATCCATATAGACCCTGTCCCACTTCAAATTGCAGACAACACAGCTTGGACAACTATCTCCACACAAACGAATCCTAGTGGAAAAACAAACAAACAAACAAAACAAAACAAACAAACAAACAAAAAAAACCCACACGCAAAAAAAAACATGTTTAAGGGCCAAGAAAATTGGTAAATACTACTTCAACGATTCCAAACTTCAAACACAGACCAATGCAAAGCTAAAACAAATATGCCTCTGATGTTAAGACCTTAGGTCACATACAGAGTAAGGACAACTGAAAGAATATCACTATTGGAAAGATTTTATTCTATAATTTACAAATCCCAGCAAAAATGACAAACCAGTGCTTATATTACAACAAATTAAAATATGCACACCATTTTGTATAGCATTTCCTCTATGCTAAGCTCAGATAATACAGTCTGCTTCTATTTATGACAAATTAGTTTAATATTTACATTCTGAATACTGGAGAAGGTTGCCTGCATTTTTCCCTGTAGAAAAATTACTTTGAAAGATACTTTCTCTGTAGTCTCATATTCATTAGTCTTATACTCATTAGTCTTGACTGATGGGCAATTTCATTATTCCCAACTTGGAGCTGCTGTTGCCACAGTTGAAAAATCAGATTTATTTCAGCATCTCCCTTCAAATTCAAACATTCTTATAACTGCTTTGACTTTACATTACTTGTGAAACCTTCAGCTGATCAGTGATCCTAGCCCCAACCACTTTAAGTCATCTTTGGGAACAAACTGTTGAGAGATTTATTTTTATTTGTTTCATACATAACTCCCTCCTCCTGTCCACAGTAATGCATAAATAAAAAGGTTTCTCCAGGTAATGAGGCCTTTTTGTATGTTCCACCAAACCAAGCAAATCTGCAGCACTAATCAGAAACCGACAGCTGCATGAAGAATCCTGCTTTCAAAAGCAACACTTAGGCTTGCTTTATAGTCAGTCAAGAGAAGTAGCAGGGGAGGAATCACTCCTGGAGTGACCTCTATCCACTGACTATAAAGGGAGCCTGAAGAAGTAGGTGAACCAAATTTCAGACTTGTTAGTACTTAAATATAAGCAAGGCAGACCTACTCACTGCATCTATTTGATTATACTTTACATTTCCTCTGATCTCACCAATTGGAACAAAGCCAATAATCCTAAATTTGCCACATCAGAATTCTAATGGCTCATGCTAAGAAGTATGTCCTTTTATCTGTCACACAGAAATGCAACCACCATCTAAAACAAATGACAATTAACCATGCACAATAGATTAAAACAAAGTTTACCACATAGCGTAATTATCTGCGACTCATTTACTTATGCTTTAATACACTCTATTTCCACTGCACCTATATTCATCTAAGACAGCTCTAAACTGCTATTAGCATCTCAGGCCGCAGCACTTGAAGCCTGAAGTAGAACAGGCCCCAGTGAGCTGCACTTAAAACAATTCAAAATTATTTACAAACTGCTCAAACATGCAGAACTTTGGCAGGAGCACAAAACAACTACACAAAAGGTAGTTAACAGAAAACAAACATTAAACACAAAGGACCCATAATCTTGAATTATCTTTTACCATAGACACTACTGCTATAAACTTGAGTGGCAGACAGCTACCAAAGCAGAACACTGCTATTTCGCGGACAAGTTCACCTATGAGGCCCGACTGTCACACTTGGTAAGTACAGACACACAGAAATAGCCAAGTAAGACTTCTAAATCTTCCTCCTATCCAGGTAAAATGAAGCAGGGAAAAGGAAATACTTGAAGCATCTTCTAGCATCAGTTTCCCCTCTAACCACTTCAGGAACTGAGAACAAAAATATTACCTTTCTTTTCATATAAAAGCTCAAAATACAATGAAAAGTTTCCATTCAGAAAAAGTGACCATCTGATTATTATGAAGAAAAATAATGCAGGCAAGTTTAACTAATAGCTTTAACATATTAATGCAGAGATCATTCTGAAGTATTCACGTTTCTGCACACTTTTCTGTCCAGTTTACTTGACAGAAAAAAATAAACTTCTCTACTTGGCACCGCACAACCACATTCTTGTTCACTTGCATCATGCAGATGACCTAATAATCCTAGCAGAACAAAGATTTTCATTTCACCAAAGTTAAAGGACAGTGGTCTAATAATCCATATATCAAGATATACACACTGTCCTGGGTACAGTGCATGTGTATATATATATATATACATGCACACACAAATATGCGTGCATGTATATCATACTAGAAGCCTCCCTGCTGACTACAGAATTCATAAGCTTTAAGAACTGGCAGCACTTATCAATTAAAAAAAAATATCATCAACAAAACCAAACATAAGACTCCCATAATGTAAGCTTTCTTTTATCCCCCTCACCCTGAAAGGCTCACAAAAGAGTAATGCAAGGGTATTCAAAGTCATAAAACCTAAGCAAATATTCAGTTTCTGGCTAAGAATATTCTCATTCAGTAACATTTTTTAACTTACACCTTTCAAACTTGTTCATTAGTCTGTATGATTTGACAACTCCTTTTCATCTTTCACTTTTAAATCCTCCTCATCTTGCAGCTCTGACAAGGTAACTTTAAAATCCGCATCTCTTATCTGTGCACAAACTGGTATCTTCCTCAGTATCTGGGATGAGTACATACACTGAAGACTTCATCTGAAGAGTGAATATCCTACGGGAACACTACTTACTTTTAATAAAGATGACTAAAAATAATGAAGCATTCATTTGGTTAGATATCACATTGTCAAAACCTTCTAAACAAAAAAAAGGCAAGTAAGTGTCACCACAAAAATGCATAAAATTGCAGCATTCCAAAGACACTGAGTCAGTCCATGTTGCACAGATGTCACACAGGCTCCCTACAGTGACCAGTGGTAAGAATGAAGACCAGTAGTGTCTCTGGACAACATACTAGCAAGAAAACAATCTTAGTGCGGTATTCAGGGAAAAGTGTGAAAAGCGGCTGAACTGTCATCACTGTATCAATAATGAGCCATTTCCAGTGCTGAATTAATCCAAAATGAGAATAAACATGCAGAAAAAATGAACTTCAAATGGGTATATCGTCAAAAAGGAATAAAAAATAATAAAAAAATAACTATCTGGTTTAGGCCAATATAGGTAAGTGCTTACAATGTCAATGAAATTACACAATTTCCGGTTGACACTACCTGCTTTTATGGTCTCACAGATTTGTTCCATTACCTGGAAATTACAGCTATCCAAATCATAGAGTTGTTTTTCAGTGATTCTCCTACCCAATAAAGGCCATTTCAAAATATCTGTCGCAGGTGATCATTATTTTAATCCCAAATTTTAATTCAAGAAACACTAAATGAGTTAAAACTGGAAGACATTACTGCTGGAAAAAGGAAACTGAAAAGCACCTTCACGCTCCCAACATGATGCAGAAGCAGGTTCAAACAGGAGCATGGATAATACTTCAAAGGGTGACCAACCTTTCCTGCTGTGCTAAAGGTCAAAATTTGACCCTCCTGCATCCTAAGGTGTGCAAATCTGAACATATATCACTGCAGCACTAAAATTAACATAATTGATACTTCAAGAATTATTTGCTGGATTCATAACAGAACCAGCAGAGATTCACCTGTAGATGTCCACCTCCAACACACTGGTTCAAGCCTCCCATTCAGACTCAAAGCCATTAAGCAACTCTACTTTTTGCTAAGGTACTCACATCTTCCAGAAAACAAACCAAGAAGAACACAACCCCTGATGTGGTCCTGGTAAATATCACGTGACTTCACAGTATCTTTTTCAATATCGCTATACTGTAGGAGTATACACTGTCAACCAAAGACAGTGACTTGTCATCTACTCTGCTTCACTGAAGAGCTCTAGAAAGCTGATATGGCATTTCTGCTTCGCTGGAATAAGCAACTCAAAACTGCAAGCGCTGTGCATCCCACTTCAAATTAAATAAAACTAATTCAAAATAAACTTTAAATCGGAAGAAGTAACCCATTATGAGGACAATCTTAAGGGTTTTACTCTGGGTGGTAGGACAGACCAAGACTGAATGGCTCTGAACCCACCAAGGCAGAAAAGCCCTCACAGCTACTGCGCCCAGAATCACCCTATTCAGCTGCATCCAACTGATAGGACATAAACAAAATTTCTGGGTGCTGGGCTTGAAGTTCAGTTCTCCACTGAGAAAAAAAAAAAAAAGAAGAAGAAAAGATGCTTCAAGGCAACAGTACAATTTCTTGAATCTCTTAAGACCCCCAATTCATTATGAAGACAAAGGAGACATCACCATACCTTAGTAGGTAAAGAAGCCAAACAATCAGATATTTTACTATTAGTATATTTGCATAACTAAGCCAATAGATACTTCCTCTGATGCTCACTTCTGTATTTCCATTCCAGTATCCTGAAATCATAAGATACACTGATTTTTTTCCTGACTGGCCAAGAGGGAGGGGAGAAGATCAATGCTTAAGTCTAAAATGTCTCCATCTTTCTCCTCCTTTTTTATATTTGAAAAACAGGCTGCAAAATCCTTTCATTCTGCAGCACAATAGAACTTTCTCTGCTATACAGTGAAAGCCCACACTGACTCTAGAAAGGGAAAGGTAGTGATGAGCTGTAGGACAGTAGTAGTATGACTGGTAAGATTTGTGGTTAGAGTACCAAGAACAGGAGATAGAGTTTCTTATGGTTTGATGGGTTTGTTTTGGTTTTTTAATATAGAGGAAGAAAACTGCAGGTGGGGAGACAGAGCAGACAACATACACCTGCTGGGACACCTAGAGGTTCCCAGCAACAGAGGGAATATAGATGGGTCACAGTAGATAACGCTTGTGAAGCCTCCAACTCTGATAGTATTTTTCTGCAAGACTAAACAGTGAGTAAGGAGAAGCTGAAGCTAAGGTCTCCAAGCAGTGCAAAAGCCACCTTCCCTGGGGGGGGGAAATAAATAAAGAGGCAAAAGAAAACACGCTCAATGGACTGTCAGCTAGAAACCCTGACAAAATGAAAGATCACTTGTTTTCAGGCCAAACAGCACAGGTTTATTAAAAGTCAGAACCTCTACAAGAGATTCAGGCGTATTGGCAAAACACAGGTATATTGTTGCTAATCCTGGGCTTTCTTAGAACACCTATCCCTAAATTCTTTAAAACGTCTCTGGATCGTGTCAAGACAACCAGACATGAGGGCAATACCAAAAATACCCTCCTAGAAGCCTGGAACTTCAGACCTTTCTTTTTCAACAGCCAAAGAAGCTGAAGTCTGCAGCAAAGCACAGCTGTGCTTTGGCCATACCAGCAGTTAAGAACAACCCAGTTACTGCAAGACATCCACGAGACTGTGGGACGCTTTCCCTCCTCTTCTTTATCTAGTTCACAGGACATTGCCTGCAGTTAAACCCCAGAAGTAAAGCCTTCAACCCACTAGCACCTGCGGATGATGCTCTCTCTGAAAGACAAAGATGGCAGAAGACCTGTAAAGTTGTATTACTTTCAGATGATGTGAGGAAGATAGAGCTCCACTAACTTATCACACAAACCCACAGACTGGAGCATATATCCAGACAGGTTAACTCAGTAGGCATTCATTTGATCTGCTTTTTAAGAAAGAAGTAAACAGAAGCTTTTGCACCTAGCCACCATCTTTTTGCCCTAACCCACACACAGCCTGAAGAGACCATAAAGCCACTACCACAGATAAAATGACAGGTAGGGTGAGTAGATTTAAAGGCCAGAAATTCCAAGTGAAAAACTGCGCAGCTCAGGGAAAAACAAAAATAGCAAAATGTTGTCAGCAAACAGGGAGGGCACCAAGGATACCCCAGTTAAATACCGTTTACAAAGCAGAAGGGGCCTCTAGCTCAAGTAGCTGTGTGCACACAAGGATCTCTGATGAACACACACATGGCTCATAACTCAAAGGTAAAACAATCCCCACATGTCAGAAAACTGTCAAAGTGGGGGGGATGTTGTTTTTGTGGTTTTTTTTTCTTGTTAATATACTTAAAGGAGTATTGCATTCAATAACAAGTTTGAGAAATATTTAGTTGTTAACATATTTTCCCAAACTGTTGAATGCAGAACCAGAGCCCCAGCTTTAGAGTACAAGCAGCATACGGCAGCGTCTGTAGAAATGGAGCTGAGACAATCCTGACAATGACACCTCAGCCTCTGGATGCAGGTAGTTCAGCACAAATCAACAGCACTATTCCTGATTTCTTGTTTGAAGCTGGTTAGCATGCATCATTGCAACTGAATCAGTTCTTAAACTGAAACTGGATTTTGTTCTATTTCATCTAATGGATTATGATTTCTCGAAGTTTCCTTCTCTTTAATTCAAGCATCCTATGCTTACATGGAGCTACAAATATGCACCTGTGCTAGCCTAGCACAGTCAAGCACTGATGCAGAGCTATTTTGTTTACTTTACTCAAAAAACACATAGCCCAGGCACAGGTGTACCTTTCTTCTCCAATTGTTCCACTTATCCTGACACCACATTACAATATCCTATTAATGTTTCAAGCATTTTATCCACTGCTATTTAAGTGGATACTAGATAATCCTAAAATGCACTTATTTTTAGCCTGCTAGTAGAGCAATTTTACAGTAATGAAGCAATATTAACAGAGCAAAATAAATGTGCAATTCATGATAAACAGCTATTTATCTTTATAATATTAAGTCCTACTTTACAGATATGAGGTCATGCCTTCACCTTTCATATACATGTACTCCTTAGAGAGTCAAGAGTATATGATTTCAATAAAGACTCCTTGCAGACTTTATTAAAACCATGAAACAGTGGTTTATGCACCTGTCACCTCTGTTTGCAAACAAATCACAGACTCATCAGCAAAAGTTACTTTAAGTATTGCTAGTATTTTTTGCTTATTTAGTTTGAGAGCACTTCGCAGATCACTGGTTTCACTCTTGATGGCACTTCCTGGTTCATCCATTGATGCTGTGTACTGCTCATGAACTCCTGGGTACCCAGGCGAACTGCAGTATTTAACAGCAACAGCAGGAATAACCCTGCCCTGAAGAGCCAGCAGACAGCAAAGGGTGCTCAAAGAGGAGGAAGAGAAGAAACTAGCAAGATACCTTTGCTACCAAGCAAGAGTTTCTGCAGGAAACTGTACATCAGCAAGTGATGGGGAGGAAGTACTTGAATAAATAAAAAGGCCTCATGGTAAAGTATTCAAAATGTCAACTTAAAACAACCAGTAGAGCCTCTTCAACTACTCCTTTTTTACACAACCTTCTCCTCAAGTGGAAACAGTACATACAATTAGCCTTACTGAAGTCAAATCAGAAACTCATGTCTTAAGTCAAGCTATGTTTAGAGGGATGGGAGGCAATCTCTCCCCAGAAGCAAGTGGTTTTACACTCAGGGAACCCTACCAACACCAAAAGGGCTCAGTTTATTTGAAATTAAGATCTGAAAACTAAGTTTCCACCCCCCTCTTTTTTTTCCTTTCCTTTATTTTTCCCCTTTCCCTTCAGTTTTCCCTCCTTTTATTATAAACAGATAGCAAGGAATAAAATTTCAAAGAGAAAAATACAGGATGAGCCCTGTGATCTCCAGCACCACAGTAATAACATAACCTTCACACATGAGCTTCAAGAGAATGTTTTTCACATTAAATACCACAGCATATTCTAGCATAACTGAATGTTTACCTCCATAACTGTCTTTTAGACAGGTACACTAAAATTTGAATTTTACTACTTCTATTTCCACACTGGGCAACAGACAAAACATTTCAGTCTTTGCAGAGTAGCTATAATTATCAAGCAAAATTATAAAAATCTAGATTGTATTTACACGTAAAAGTGTGGCTACAATTAATCCTTCTAAGGCTCATCCAGAATTTATATTCCCTTTATAGGAAGGAGCCAAACAGCACTGTCAGTAAACCAATCTGTGCACCTCTTCCAGCTGATTGATGTCCAGGTTATTTTGCCTTCAATTAAAAAACCTTTCTTTATTCCTGAATGGTAAATCAAAGTACCCAGGAACAACATGAAGCTTATTCATTTCCTCTCTCATAAACACTTGGTTTTCTAGTAAGAAAACTATTCAGCCTTTTGCTTCTTAAACTGGAAGAGCTAAATGGCAAACGTTTCTTTTTTGACCTACTGCAGATGACAATACCAGAACTCCTTGGGTCAAATCATAGAATCATAGAATAGTTAGGGTTGGAAAGGACCTCAAGATCATCGAGTTCCAACCCCCCTGCCATGGGCAGGGACACCTCCCACTAAACCATGCCATCCAAGGCTGTGTCCAACCCCACCTTGAATGCCGCCAGGAATGAAGCATTCACAACTTCCTTGGGCAACCCATTCCAGGGCCTCACCATCCTTACAGTAAAGAATTTCTTCCTCATATCCGATCTAAACTTCTGCTGTTTAAATTTAAACCCATTACCCCTTGTCCTCTCACCACAGTCCCTAATGAAGACTCCCTCCCCAGCATCCCTATAGGCCCCCTTCAGGTATTGGAAGGCTGCTATGAGGTCTCCACGCAGCCTTCTCTTCTGCAGGCTGAACAGCCCCAATTTTCTCGCCTGTCTTCATACGGGAGGTGCTCCAGTCCCCTGATCATCCTCGTGGCCCTCCTCTGCACTTGTTCTAACAGTTCCATGTCCTTTTTATGTTGAGGACATTGGTTCAGTATTGTCTATGCCACTCCGCACTCTTAATTTTTTGATGGACCAGAACAGCAATGCCACTCATCAGTTCTTAAGGCACTAGTAAAATTCAGATGATACCTGAAGAAAAAAAAAAAAAAAAAAAAAAAGAAAGAAAAAAAAAGGAAAGCTCCTTTTCTAAAGTAAGCACAGGTATATCTGAAAGCACGAGGATCTCGTGATTAAAAATGTGTCATTACATAGGCACTTTTATAAATGGAGCTATAAACTGTACTGCTGTGATTATTTTACAATATATCAAAACTCATTCTTTTAAGGGAAGGTACATTAAAACACTTTAGGCTTTCCATCAAATTTCAGTATTACAAATATTACTATGTATGCTAAACACTTCTCTTACAGTATTTAAAATTAATTAAGCTTCTAGGAATGAGCATCCAGAGATCTTCTTGACTGACTATATGTAATTAAGATTAAAAGATATGTATGCATAATGAAAGATTAAAAAAAAAATGCTCCACAGTCAGCACTGGAGCTAATGATATTTACATGGATTTAAATACAAAAATATAACATTTTTAATAAGTTTTCCCTATAGTATCATCCCCAGGCTGCCTCATATTAATTTTTTTCTTGCTATGTATTTGCTGGCCTATCATCCTTTAAAAATTGTTCCTATAAAGATACTATAACGAAATAAAGTATTTGAAAACCTTCCACAGCAAGTCAGTTAAAAAAATAATGTCGGTATAATCTCTATTCTCGTATATATCTGGACTTCTGAATACGTCCTAAGTTATAATATCAATATGCAAAACAATATTTTGGAAAGTTCAATACATTCTCATAATAATTTAAAAAGAAAAAAAAATAAAATCAAACCCAAAACAGTTTATGTCTTGGATTAAAAGATGACCAAATATTATGTCTCTCTCAGAGTTTGCTTTGAGTTAAAAGGGACATACCCTATATCCATTTTCATTCATTTCTGACAAGAGCCTAAAGAACAAGTGAGACCAGGGGAAAAAACCCCAAGGGTCTGGGACAGTACCACTTACACACCACAAACAACAAATAGGGAAAATGGGGCTGACAGTATTAAAGATTGACAATGAGAATTAATGTCATATGAGTTTTTCTACTTTTCCTTCCTTTGCATATTATCAATGAGTCTCTAAAGCTAAAATTCTGCAGAGTATTTGGTAGTACTGGATAGGCCTTAACCAGTTTACAGTAGAAACACAAACAAAAATTATGAGGAACTGTTGGCATATTTTGCCACTACACAGAAGAGTAAATCACAGGTTTATCTTACTTACTGAAAGGCACTGAAAGGAAGGAGGGTTCCCTCCTTCATTTCCTGTCTATGGACAGAATGCAAGGAATGCAGCTTCTGTTTCTCTACCTAAAGTTTGAGAAGTGAGACAGAACTTACTACAAAAACTGTTATTCTGAGAGAAATAAATTCTGTAAGCCTATTATAATGGACACTTGGCCTACAGCAGCCAAGAGCCAGACTTAGAACTTGCTATTAGAAAGGCAGAAAGTCTGGCTCCTGGAAACAAGCACACTTAAAGAAGCCAAGAAGCAATTTGACTGTTAGGAATATATCAGAAAGCTACCTTTGGATAAGACAGGATTACAGATAAAAATGGGACAAAAACAAAATAGAAAAGGAAAAAAAAAAAAAGTTGGAATGCAAGGTAACAGATTTGAAGTTTCTCCCCCATAAAGCTTTTTTTACCATAGCTCATTTTGCACATTTGTCCCAACAGACGTGTTCTATGGTGGGTTAGTAACTTATCAAGTGATTTCTGTAAAAAGGTAATACTGGCAGAGGAAGCAACAGGACCTTTCTAGACATTTGCTTACTGACATGATACTCACCTTTAGGTAGGTATCAAAGCAGAACAAAAATGCAGAAATTATTCCTGAAATGTCACATGAAGAAGTATACTCACTACAGACAGTTACAGAAAAATGCAACCTATACAGAAAAGGATTTTGTACCTCAACTCAGGCAATTTCAAATGGATATTCCATGAAGTATCATATTAGTCACATCATGAACAGACACACGACATCTTACTTCAATTACATGTTTAAATTAGTTGGCGAGCCAGGATCCTGCTCCATCTGTGAAATATTCCATTTATGACCTCCAAAATCTAATTTTGTGAAAAGGACTAAAGAACAGCAATAGCTTCCTAGATGACATCTAAGCTGGAAAACAGCCCAGCAAACTACCTGAAATATCTCTTTAGAAACTTGTTCCTGCCTTTCCCTGATGTAGCAGTTCTCCTTAATTCAGCTGCCTTGCTGGAAATCAGAGATAATTGTTAGAGCCTAAGGCAGTACTTCCAAGACCGTAAAGCACTGAATAGTGAAAAAATGTCTTTTCAGATCTATTAGAGCAGGCTCCATCAATCAACTTCTCCACTGGTTCTCACAGCAACTTTGTAGCCAGTTTATGGACTGGCAGGATTTCCTGGGTTTATGCTTATTTTATTTGCTCATTTCCCTGCCATAGAGGTACCTGCGCTGGCAGGTAGGAAGCTTTTATGAATGAAAGAAAAAAAAAAAGGGAAGCACAAAGTGCTTTGTGGCAGTGATGATCACAAATAGCTTTTGCCCAGACACGGCTGTATCAAAGCTATTGCTCTGCAGTTGACATTGCACTCAGAAGGCTGACACCACAGAAGTAAAGCGGGATAGGTTTACATCATTCTTTCTAGTGGAAACCATCACCTTGCATAAATGGCTTCTGTCTCTTACTTCCAAGAGAGAAAAACATGACATTGTCCTGAACAGCCCACACTGTCCAAGACTTTAACTGCTTTTTATGTTCCCACACTTCTTCTAAAATCTCTTCATCTAATGCTTTCCTCCTTCTATACACAACACCTCTCGCAGGCTATGAATGGTAACACTGGCATTTAAGAAAGAAAAGTAAAAATAATTCGCGGAGACACAGCTTATTCCTCTACACCCTTGGAATGGCAAGCTGCAAGGAATCAGAGAAGTCATATAAATGAAGAGCCGTGTAACGGCTTTTGTTTTACAACCCCCTAAACAGCATTTCAGGGGACACTCTCCTAGTCATGTATGGTACCTCTTTATCAAATACTAGCACCTTCCAGGACCCTTATCTCCAGGACAGGAGATCCAGCATCAGCTGTCCCTCTCCTAACTCACACACAGCAATGGAATCCTTGTATCTGGATATCACCTTCCATGACACCCCTATGGGAAGGTCCCTGAGACTAACTGAAGAAAGCTAGACTTAATGCCCAAGTAATGTCTGTTAACCTTTTAAGAGAGACATTATTTACTTAAAGGGTTAACAGAGATGTTACTCAGGAAGTCCATCAAGTAGTTTTAAGCAGACCAATAATCCAAAGTGTTTGCTTTACAAATGTGTGTTTTAAAAAACAGAAAACAGTACTGTCAGCCTCTTATCTGGCCACAAGCTAGAGATATTTCTAAGTCGGTATCATGCATTTCATTTTGTTGTCTCCTTTACTCACCACCCTGATCTTGAGGTTAGGATCAGAGTCCTCTGCAACAGCAAGTGATATCACAGGCATTTCTCTGCACTGTATTAGGCTACACTGGTGTGATCTGCTATTTCTCCGGATAAAAACTTGAACTTTTAACTTAGTTTAATGGAAGTGACACTGGGTGCGAGATGTTTTGAGGCATCCTTCAATATGCAATCCTAAATTTTACTTTTCAACATAATACAGCTCTATAAGGAACAAGTTCACTTGGGAACCATTTACCAAATAGTGCAAGAATGCAAAACGTAGCAAAGCCACAATCTCACGACATATTATCCCTCAAAACAAATCTATATATATATAAAAAACTAGATTACCAATTTTGTAATGCGTACCTGATGGCATATCAGTTTGGAAATTGCAATCCATGCTTGCAAATCAAGAGCAAAAATATACTTTTCACTACAGAATTTAAAAAAAATCAGAAAAATTCCAGAAACCTTTGGACTTCTCTGCAACCGGACGAAGGGGAAGGGGGGGAAGTGTCTTCTACTAAATCTACTATCTGCAGTATTGAAAAACTATAGGGTTTAATACTGAAATTAAATCCAGCAAGACTAATGCTTAACAGAAAGGAAATTTCACTTTTTAAAAGAACTGGCCCTTCAAGAATCTTCAAAACCACATGAAACATAAGCTAAAAGTATGAAAGATCGTCATCTTCTAACTGGCATAGTTACTACTTAACATCATTCAGTATGGCACCAGTGTAAAAAAATCCTTTAAGAAAAAGTTTTCAATTAAATCCAATTAATCCACTTATACTTTTCTTTCAGGGTAAAGTGTTCCTAAATTATGACCAAACATCCCAAGATAAAAGCCTAAATGAAAGAAATTGTTTCGGTAGTTTACTCCTTTGAAGTGCACGATTAACGTGTCAGTTACATGATGTATATGGGAGTAATACACTTCTGTTGCCCTAACAGGGGCTCCCTTAAACAACTCCATATCTACCTCTTTTCAGAAAATTAGATTTTTACCATTACATTTCTTACTGATCCAGAACTCTTCTTAAACAAACAAACAAAAAAAAGTTTTCACAGTAAATGTTCATTGTAAATCCATCAGTACCAAGCACATTTCTGCAGTTGCCAAGTCTAATAGCCAACTTTAAGAAAAAACACATCATAAAGACAAATTTTAACACTATTAGAAGTCAGTATTCCTGAGTATGTTACATACTTGACGTGACACAGACAAAACTTCAGTTTAAAAAAGAAAATAAAAACCCCGAAAGACAATGCAGGCTAATTTAGAACTTCTTTAGGATATAGAAATGGTAACAAGAACTCTATGTCATATTTTAAGGACGATTTTATAAGCAAGGTCAGTACTCTGGGCTAACTTCATACCATTAGAACTGTTGCCCAGCAAGGGTTTTCTCACAACAGATCTAAAGTGCAAAATCAGAGGGCACCAAATCACTAACTGAGCACAAAGCTACACAGCTTGCAAGCTTTCTACTTTGCATATTATACACCTAACCCAATTTTTATTGTTCTGATTGTCTAAAAATAAATAAGCACAAAACTAACTTAAACATAGTTTTAGTCAAAACTGACAACGATTTACATACACATCTGAAGGGGGGGCACACACATTTAAGGATCTCCACAATTAAAAGAACTTTGCACTAACACTATTATGACTACACATCATTATAAAATTATACATTAAAAAATTATCACACTTTTCAGCCAGAAAAATCCAAATAAGTTTTAATAACTGCAGACTCTGATTTTCCCAGACAAAGAAGGCTTAAGAGGAAAGATCCTAGAGGTGCTATGCCAGAGGGACAGGCAGTGAGAAGCCAGTGAAGAGCCAGTAAACAAGTGATAATTCAATACAGGCCCTTCACCAAGAAGGACAAGTACCACAACACAGGCCTGACAGAGGGGGGAGAGGAAAACATGAGTCCAGAACTGATTCCTCACAGGAAAATATGCTAACCACATTCTCATTTGCGATCTCAATAAACACTACTCACAAAGGCACATGGAGGAACTCTTCAGAAAGTGCATAATCCCACAGGGATTCTACTGACTATACATTGTTGCATGCCTCTTTCTCCCCCCACCCCCCTCCCTCCAAAAAGATTATTCAAAGGTTTCACAATTTTTCATACATTATACTGCAATTGCTACACTGATAAGACTTTTTTAGGTTCTTTTGCTTTAGCATAAGTCTAGCATTGCTACTGCCTATTTATACTGGAAGATTTTCACCAGAACTGTAGGTTAGAGGCAGAAAACAAGACCTGCGTAATAAGACAAGAAACTCTACCTGGAAATTAAAGCATAATGTGTAACTGTGACATTGTGAGTTACAAGTCCATCCTAGTGGAAATTACTGATTATTCATTATCTAGAGCATACTTGCATACCACCTAGATTTGTTGTATGTGTATTGCCACAAGTATGGTCTGAAAAGAAGGAAAAGGGTACAGCAGCACTTACACTGACTGTATGACCTATTATACACTTTACAGCAACATGTAGTCTCTTCAGTTATGCCTATTCATTCAGAGAGTAAGCGCTCATTTCTGGTATATGTATGTGTTTTCAAGCATGCATACAAAGTTCTTTCATTTCTTTCCCTGGACCTCCAGAGGCGTAGATGCCTACCTTTTAGTCAGCTCAAGTCAGAAGAGAGTAATTTCACCTCAAGCATAAAAATTAAGCGGAGGAAGAAACACAGGATAAATCTGGATCTTCAGCTGGCAGCCAAAGATTTATAACTGAGTCTGGATATTAACTGCCTCACTTGTAAAATACAAAGAAAAGGAGAAAATGAGTTCAACATCACCTGAATAGACACCTCTACTATTTTCATTATGGTTTTAATGTAAATGAACACACCAAATAGAACTAAAATTCTTAACCTCACAAGAGAACATCCCATTTGTAACACTTTCTATTTCAACCTTTTCCTCCTTACATAATGCTTCCTATACCCTTACAACTAAAGTATCTTCCTTTACATCACAAACTTATTTTTTTCCTTTGTTAAGTAGCAGTGTTAATCACTCCTTGACTATGAAGTTACAGCTAACCCCATTTTCATAAATGTCTTCCTATGGCTACAACTTCCCTCCTCAAGTGAAGCTTTGTTTCAGGAAAAAATGAATAAATAAATAAAGAGCAAAAAAAACCTTTTTCTAAGCATTTAACTCCAGCGCCATTTTCAAAATAAATCTTGGACAAATAACTCACTTTGAAAACTGTATCATGTTTTAAAGTTATGAATTCTGAAAACAATCCTGTAATCTGAGGTTTAGCCAACACTTCTGGGCTAGGCATTTTCCAGAAATTTTCTATAGCTCTCATACTCCATATTCGGAGAACTGCAAAATAAATTGCACGTACATGAAGTGCACTTTAATCTGGGCCTTCTTCTAAATTGCCTTCAAAGGTACTACTTTGAAAAAGTTACTAAAAACATATATTTAGTTTTACTTTTAAGAGCAATTTACATTGTTACAGACAGCACAGGCAGTAATACTGTGTTGGATAATCCTACTCATTGCTGTTAAGACCCAATACTCATTCACTTGGACAAATCACAGAATGCACAAGCCTTTTATGCCCAAATACCTCCTTCAACCACTTTTCAGTCTGAACTCGTCAGATTTTTTTTTTTTTTGTAAGTAGGTAAAACACCCTGTTTGCTTCTGAATGTTTATAAACAGGAAAATATCCTCCCCCAGGTAAAAATGTTTTAAAATCCGGTCTGTTGGGATGCTCTAGCAGTTGAAAGCTGTGCAACACTGACAAGCAGGGCCCACTGCCTCAGAAAGACACCCTTAGGAAGCCCTGTGTACCATCGCAAGGAAGACCTGGCTAAAATTTGCTCCAGCTGGTAAGGCTCTGCACCACCACTCCGCTCACATACAACACCGAGACTGTACAGGATTTCACCCTCTTGCATGAGACATCTGTGTGATGGTGTGGATATAAGCCTAGCCAATGGACAGTGAAGGACACTTAATCCTAGGACTGAAATACTTTTATTCGCTTAAAAATCAGCTGGGTGCCATTAGGAGGATAGTCAGGACACAGGGGAGGAGGAAACCAGAAGAGGAATTAAGAGTTCAGAATGGGAACAGAGAAAGAAAACTGCAGAGAGAGACACATGTAAGATGCTGATGGGAAAGCAGAGTCGCAAAGACCCAACCAGTACAGCATGTGGAGCTTCAGACCCTGGACCCACCATCTCCAGATTCCTTCCTTCTTTTGGTGAAGAGCCAGTAGGTCAAGGACTACTGTCAACATGAACCTCTATCCTCTTCTAATTAATGACGCACAGACTATAGAAAGAAAACAATGTGTCTAGCTATGATGCTTAAATGCCACATAGGTAAACCAATATTACACCTGTCTTTTAAGGTTTGTCTTTTCTTTTTTTGTTCCCCAATAATTCTGGGAGAGGCACAGAGATTTTCACAAGTGCCTTCTACTCAAAATATTTCAAGAGTCTATACAGAAGCATTAACCATTATGCTGCAAATAAAGTGAAAGGTATTTCTGTTATGAAGAATTAAGCCAACGGCTCAGTTTCTCTGTAATGCATGGCTGTCTCCTCAGCGAGGCAATATAAAAATATAAGTTCTTCAAAAACATATTATAAAGTACTTCCATGAAACTGTAATAAAGAAATTCGGGAGAAAACATTAATCCAGAATTTAGTTACAATTTTGGAAAGCATGACCTCAACAATGGGATTAAAAAAAACACCTCAGTGAGCAAACACCATGCATCCTGTCTAATGAGGCCAGAGTCCTCACGGAAAAGCACCATTTGATCAAAAAAGCTACATAACAGGCATGCACAGAGAGAACCTGACTTAAGACAGGAAAGAAAAATCTTCAATCCACCATTTCTTAAATTCAGATTGCTTTGAGTATGCAATTTTAAGTTATTCAAGCAGAGGTTTATGTATTGAATAAGGGACGGGCTTGTTCATAACAGAACTTCAAGATGCTCATATAAACAGTGACCTACACCCCTCTCAGTTTATGAACTGAAAATGAGACAAGTTTATGACACAGTAATAGAAAGACTAAGGATCAGGAAGAACAATGAGGTAACCCAAAACTCGTCTTTGCAATCTTAAATTGCTGGGGAAGCACAGAAACCAATTGAAAGAATATATGAAAAAGAGTAAGAAAAGTACAGAGACAAAAAAAGACAAACCAAAAGAATACATAAGGTAGAAAAAAGTGGTATTTTGAGAGCACAGGAGACAATGGAGGTTAAAGTGTCCTGCATTTATCTAAAATCCTGTCTTCAGATAAAATTAAATTCACAGCACTGTGTGCCTACACTGAAACTGGGAATGTCTTCATTCTTCTTTGATGGAACATAGCTGCTCCTCTTCAGATTTAAACAGCAACCCAATTCAAAGTTTCTCACACTAAATGGAGAAAAAACTCCAACTTTTAATAGTTAAAATCTCAAAGCATATTTGTTATCACAAAAAAAGTAAATGAAATATTACAAAATTAATGTGTGAAGGATATGACCACCACAGCAGTGTTGCATAGATTTTTATCACCATCATACATACTATCACTTCATATATCAACCCCAAATTTAAACTAGCTACTTGTTACAGATTTGTAATTACAAAGTATCACTATGACTCGCTTTCTTATTTAAGGGACATATTTCCGTCAGTAATCCTGGGGTTTTCGGATGATTTTATTTTCCCAATTTGACAGTGTTCACAGAGGTCAGACTACTGACAGAAGCGGGACCTGGTGAGGTTCGCAGTGAAGGACAAGACCTTGCTGTGGGACCCAAACCAAACCCACTCTACCAGTGGCTATCCATCTTGTTGCAAGATAGCACCCTTACCCTGATTGTCACTTCTGAGAGAAAAACACTAAGCAGGTATTCAGAGGAAAGAGAACGAAAAAAGAAGAGGGAAAAAAAGGCTAACGTGGGCAGAACCATGGTACCTGCGTTCAGAGAGAAGAAACACACCACCAAAGGGAATTTTCTTTTGTTAACCAAGGCAAAACTTGGTACATCGTATGGGCTTTACACTACAAAGCATGAGGGCAACTAATTATGCAAGACCATTTTCACTTTCTTTTTTCCTGTTCCAGTATTAGAGTTCAACACTGACAACTATTTCAAATGCTCTTCATGTATAACAATTTCAGAAGTATAGCTTCTTAGTGAAATCTGTCATTCGCTTGTGGTACTATATACTTTTTTCCTTTCCTGTAAAAACAGTAACAGATATTTCAAAGTGTCACTACGATTATTAGTGACTAAGAGTTTTCACAGAAAACATGATCACAACCAAAACATCCATACCTCAGAAGGATCAAAACATATCCACACAGTTTAATGGAGTGCCATGGCAAGGGCAACATTAAAGGGATGTCAGGTCATTCCGGCCCTGCACTAGTCAATGAAAAGACTATCTATTCACTCCACAAGCTGCAAGTCAGAAAGGCAGACACTAAATAAGCCTGACATAAAAATTCAAAGTTTTACTTAAATAGAGAGGAAAAGGGAAGGTTGCAGATCTTCTACAAAAATCTAATACTTCTCATAAAAAGCAAGTGATACGAGGAGTGCAGGATAATCACTGATGTCACAAAATTGAATTATATTAACAGGACAATTAAGTGTTGACAGTAAAAAGTGTGTGCAGCTCTTCACACAAAAATAAATAGGAAATTCTTTCCATTAGACTCCTCCCTCCTAACAACCAACCCCCCGTGAACCTTGTGATACCAACAGTTTCCTGACACAGCTGTGCTCAAACCAGGCCAAGAAGACTCAAGAGATAAAACACCAACAACCGCCAGGGCCTCCTTGATATTAGCAGTCTTCTCTTTCCAGTGGACAGACGGACAACAGACAGCTGTGGTGAGGGAACTCTAGAACACACTCTTAAAAATAAGATGAGGCACATGAACAGTGAAAGACACAACTGCTGTGTTACTCTTGCACTTGGCTCCCTGGATTTCTACTCTAGAATAAGAGGAAACAATACCAAACAGAAGAGCGGAACATATTTACTATAAAAACAATTAATTTCTCCTCTGTAAATGCAGTATTAATAACAGACTAGGCTCTGACTGACACACCAGGCACAGAACAACATGGCCTGGCCTGCACAGGCTCTTTGTGATGCTTCCCCTGCCCTTGTCCTGCTCCTTACCTTGGTTACCTAAGGTGCATGCCTGCTCCACCTTGGCTAGGGGACAGTCCCAGCCTTTCCATGCAAAGAACGTGGCACTCCGGAGTCCCTCAGTGCCAGCAGACAAATGTCCTTCCTTCTCCCAGAACCACAGTGCTCCAGCTGTGTCCCAGGGCTCTTTGGAGAGCCCAGAATTGAGAAAAACACAAAACACTGCTATTCACAAGGCAAAGCTGAGTAACAACGAACTTGGTTTTGACATCCTGCTCCTCATCACCTGCATACTCAGCAGCTCCCCAAGAACAGGACGGACTGTCTCCCCATGGTGAGGGTAAGGGGATGGTACCCACAGGCCTCCAGGAAGGGTGGTGCAGTGCTTTGAGGGGTGAGGGTCTGTGTGTGTCCCAGTACGTAACCTGGGTCAGGAGTTTCTTAAGATCCACAAAGAAAGGAAGAAGGCACAGGATAAGAGGCCTTACTGCAGGCTGTCACCTACTGTCACTGACCACTCTCCCACTGCATAACCAGAGTCCAACCTAGAAGCAAAACCTATTCATGTAGAAATGGCACATCTCTACCCATCTATAGGATACATGCTGCTTGGCCTCAGGAAGGACAAGGGTAAGCCTCATACTGGGCTTCTAATGTCAAAAATATCAAGGTTTACAAATTTTTCAGTCTTTCAAGATGACCTCTATGATTGACAAAGAAGTCTGAGGGCTGACTACTTCCCCCGCCCCGAAGTACTGGATACCTGACCTAAACACTGCCAGGAAATTAAATAATTTTAATTGTTCAGATACAGCAATCATTAAAAGCATCTATAATATCTCATTTGTTCTTAATGCTGCGACCTAATGAAGTCACTACCTGTTTGTTTAGTTTTACAAGCATCTATCTACTTCTTCAGACCTCAGATCCCTTTGAATCCTCTCTTCACTGAACCACGGGATTCCTCAGGGAAAGAGAACCTTGTAAAATGAAGCACATGGGATGGCAGTAAACAACACTATAAAAATTTAACTTTTATAAGGACAGTAATAGAACAAAGGATGTATCTGTTTTGGCCTTGGATTTCAAGACTCACAACTTTTGATCCTCTAGTCTCACATTTCAGCTCTGCTCCTAACATAAAAATATAGCACCTCCTTCAAGAAGTTGTGAAAAATGAGAACCAAGCTACTCTGTAATGAAGCTATAATTCTTCATTAATCCAAGTTCTGCCCCTTAAATTACTTACATATGACAGGTTTGCTCTGCACAGGTGTTAACCCACCAGTAAGACATGATGCATCCTACCATTTAACGTGTTATCTGTAGCCTGAATTCAAAAAGCATGACAAAAGTCACATTCAAAAGAGCAAAACATTGCTAAGACTACAGCAAGACATGTACAAAAGCTAAGAGAACGGTATAATTTGATCATAAATGTCACCTAAAATACTGAAAAAAATGGTTTATTTTCAAGTATATTTCAAGTTTGCTCTCAAAGTTGCATTAATACAATTAACATCTTTTCACATCTGCAGCATCCACAGGCTTTCAGAACTATTAGAGTTACAGAGCAGAGCCGAATTATGTGAGAGGTCTTTGAGAAAGTCCACGTACCTGTGAGCAGGAACCCACCCGGTTCCTTTAAATTAGAGAAACAACTACCTACTGTACTACATAGTGCTTTCAAGCTGTTGTTTCCTTCAGATATGCCAAACTAATAACTCTAAAATCCTGCAAATGCAGAGGAGTAACATACCTAACTGTGCAAACAAGATATCTGATATTCCTAAAACACAAGCAGAGATACTGTTTGACCACAGACACTAACAGGGAAAATATTTCAGATGTAAATACCCACAATCAAGAACTATGTAGGATGTGTTCTGCTTCATACCAGTGGGGATGAAGCCTCTAGGTGCTAACAATACAAGAAGCGTTACATAAGACCTATGCACTTATTTTTAGAAGCACATTACAAAATTAAGTACTGCACTGGAATCTGTTGCAGAGCCATGGACAGTTACATCAACGTGCACAAAGAACAATTGCTCAGCTGGAGCAGAATATTAGATTTGATTCAGATTGGAGTTCTCTCCTGCAAATCGCAAAAAATACTGAACCATCCAAGACTAAGAAAGTTAATTTGCATTCATTAAAAAAATAAAGAAATCGCACTACTAATCATAAATGCAGACATATTCTTTCCTATGAGCAGCAGAACTAATAAAAAATAGTTTCTCCCAGACTTGTTCTTTTGTTTCTTAATATTTCTCCCACACCATGATAATGCTCAACTTCCTTCTTTTCCACATCTCTTCATGATTCTCTTCCCCCTGCTCCAGAGAAGAGAGTTATGGTGCAGACACTAGGGAAGTCTGCCTGTGTTCACAGGCTGCCTGACCAGCTGCCATCCTGCAGAATACATATTAGATCCAGGCTGACCATCTCCTTTCCAAGAGGGTGCACTAATTTTGGCTTCTTTCCTCTACCTAGACACAGTTTTCTGAAGTTTGTAGGACCATAACTTGAGTCTTACTTCCTCTTGCTGATTTGTTTTAAGTTTCTATATATAAATACAAAGTATAAATTCAGTTAAATCCTTACCTCCTGATTTAACTCAAAAGTTAGGCTACCTATATATACTTGACGTACTTTAAATTTTTATATATACATGCACATACATACACACTTACTGGGAGGGGACAGGCAAACCGAACCACCTCATAAATCGCACCTCCTGAGACAAACTGAACCAAAGCTTCCTAGGTGTTTGCTTTTTTAAACAGTACTAGATACCAAAGAATGAATCCAGCATGCATTTGCCTAGACTTAACTTTGTTCTTCCCTCACCATCTGTAATTTTTACTGTTCCTCTTGTTCTTACCACTTTTTAAGAAATTACAGCTAACTTCATCATGCATCACTCTGTTCTTCAGAAGAACTCAACCTGAATTCATCGAAGTGGCTTTCCTATTTCTTGTAGATACAGACATAAGCACAATCTACTGTCAACAGATTTTTACTACCACTGTTCATTCATTTACAGCCTATGGTATTTCTCTTCAGGCTATTTGCTAAGTACACTAACAGCATGGTCTGTGGACTACGCTTAGTCAACCAAGCTTTAAAATATACCTCTCCAAATGTTTTGTTTTAAAAAAAATCAGACACACATATTCACTAGTATAGAAAAGTCCAGCAGTTGTGTGCTGGAATATACACATGCTGCAGTTAAGGGGCAGCTAAGACACCTACTCTCAGCCAGTCACTCCTGGTTGCCAACCAGACATACACTTGGTCACCCCAGTTTTCAAGACTTGAGCTCTTACTAGAAAAACAAATTCAGCCTGGTGGCACATTTAAGAACCAGAGGCCTGAAATTCAATCTACAGCTAATATCAACCACTTGCAAATTCCTAATTAAACTGTTCTGAAAATACTACTTTCCATCAAGCATATACTACTGGTAGTCACAATACACACCTGCCTGAGGTAAGGAAACTTCAGGATGTTGGTGCTCTTCTGAAAACTGCATTTTATCTTTCCAAGAAATTTGGAAATTTCCTGTTTCATCACAGAAGTCCCACAACATGTATGTTCTTACATAACTCATCTTCTGTGAATTAGGGGGAAAACAAATAATGTACTTATTGCTCAAAATATACCAGTCTGAAAGTGCCAAAAAGCTTCCTAACAAAGTGAGCTTCACATCACAATAGCACAGGGACATGAATCTTCTTTAACCTCCACCACAATATAAAAAGACATTCTCTTATATAACGCTGATCCTAATCAATTTGATCTTGAAGAATCAACTTACTAGAAGTGCGCATCCACATCCATAAATAAGCCAACAAATTGAGATTTCAACATTAAGGTACCTTTCTACTTTTTGATGATGCTTTTGATATGTTGACAAAGGTACCACACAGCAAAGTATCAAGAACAGTACTGCCACTGCCACAAACTAATCAAATGCCTCATCTAAAAAGTTTTTTTTACTGCAAGCAGTTTTACAGGTGGACATATTGCAACTTCTAACATTCAGAACTGCTCCTCATCAGTTCAGTCTTTCAAAAGCTGACATGGCATACAGCCGATTTCTTTTTTAAACCTTTTAGGTCTCCACTTCTCCACACCACAAAGCATGGTATGAACTTTAAAGAAGGGAAGACCTATGCATCTTTTAGCCTAATTATTCATTACGTAAAATGCACACTTCACAGCTATTTTTCCTGCCTTTCACTTTTCCTTAGATGTATTTACATGCAACAAGTACTTTCTCACAATGGCACTACTTCTGAATGATGAAAGACTCCAAACATATACCTGAACAAGTCCCCTACACAGCAGGGCCAACAGAAGGCAGGTCAGCAGACCTTTTTTCCATCATTATAATTCTCTGGCAATACTTCCTTTGCAAGAACAGTTTCCACAATCAGAACAACAAAAAATGCATTGAAAATAGTTACAAAGAATAGTCAAGTCTACCTTAAAGAATGCAAGGCTTTAGTAGGCTGGAAGAGGAAAAAAATCCAACCAACCTGATTCAGTCATACAGACTGTATGATAAGTACACAATCCACTGACACAAGTATTAGTTAAGTTATTTTGCACTAAGCTAGGCATCTTCCTAGAACCCTTAGACAGAAGAGATAATATAGAGATAATATATAATGTTACATGAGCATTGTCTCTGTTACAAACGCATCCTTAGAAAAATTCGCTTGCCAAGAAGTTGCCTACAAATCTAAGCATTAATAATTTATAATTCAAATTAGTTGGTGGTTGTTTTAATGGAATTAGTCATACTGGTTCTTTTTTGTGCCTCGAAAGCCCTTGCTATTGTTTTCAAATATACAAAGATTTAGACTGCAATGAAAATGATGTGGACATACAATTCTGAAACACGCAAGGACAAAAAAAACGCAAGTGCCACCCACTGAATTCCGTATAGGACCCTTTTGAGGTTTTTAAAATTGCTTTCCCTGACTGTGTATGTTAACTGCTACTGGTATCTAGTTCCACAGATGCCTTGAACCATGAAAGTAAAACATGGGAAAGCATTATCTTCTTACTACAGACTAGAATTTGGCTATAAATTGGTTAAATGACTTACCCAGAGTCACCCATCACTCCAGCAGGTAACTCAAAGACAGAAAGCATGCTCCAACTCTTATGCTCATGCTCAATCCACTGGATTACTGTCTACTCGGAGAGAGTAATACAAAGTAGGGGTGCCTATTTTACTTCCCACAAATGCACAAGTATTTTATACTAGTTTTCATTTTAAATAAATATACCTTTTTACCAATAATTTGACATGAGCCAACTATATTCAAACATCATCAATATCAAATGTATAAAAAAAATTTAAAAGCAGAACTTTGAAAATACTTCAAAAGTTCATTAAACTACTCACTGAAACAGAAAAGAATCCCAAGCAACATGGGGTACAGGATGACACTTAAAAATTCCCCCACTCTCAAACAAATCCAAATCAAAAGAAAACAGAATGAAACAATGGTTTGCTTGTTAATAAATTTCTGATCAACAACTGCAATGCTATTCAACATTGAGAACATGGATTCAGACACATCTTCCTCAAAAGAGGATGTGTCTGAAAAAAAATAAAAGCCTCAATTATAACCAAGTTTTATCCTACCAGCATAATCTGACAGGAATCCTCATTAAAAAATGTGGAGAGCTGTGAAATCAAACAGATGAGCAGTGTAAAGAGTGGTCAGATGGCAGAGCATGCAAGTCAAGGAGAAAAAAAATAATGCACGCTTTTCTGTAATGCTAATGATAACCAATGCTACCTCAAGACAAATCAGGGGGGCTCAGTAACCTCTTTGGCCAAGCATCATTTACACCTTCATTTGGGGCCTATTTCACAAGCAGACCAGAAGCTGAGCTAGTACACATTACCACAACACGAATATTCCATTTTCAGCACAGATTTACAAATGAAAGATAAAATACAAACGAAAAGCAATCTTTTTTTTTGTTATTATTTTTTGCTGATACAAAGACACGAAGATTTTAAATCCTACACAGAAATCTCTTACTGATTAGCAGAGACCATGTTTGCTATACACACACCTTCTCTAACAAAGAGAATAATTCCGTAAGAACAATTTGAAACATCCTACTGTGCAGCAATTTCATTCGACACAATTCTTCCTACACTGTTACAATGCTCAATATAATCACAGTTAGCTGTCAACATACAGCACCCATCCTGAAGACTCTCACAAACAAAGTTAACTGTCAACATGCAAGTAGGTGCTTTTAAGTCAATGAAACTACCCCCAAACTTTCAGTTGTACATGTGTTTTCACAGGAACCTGGGTCAGGAGTCCAATGCGACACACGAACAGAACATATGAACTAACACACATTTGCAAGGAAAAAAATAAATAAATAAAAAGGGGGGAGGGGGGGGGGGGAAAGGCCAACCCTGTTCAGGAAACACAACTGAAAGAGGCTGGTTCGAATTGCTCAGTACAGCGTATTTGAGACATCAGGATAAATTTCAAGCAAAATTATTAGCAGATCTCCGTTATGCAGAAGAATGTTTACGTACACATTTTTATTTATTTATACCTCAAAAGCCAAGATGAAGCACAGTTAACCGAACTTGAACTTCTTGGCTTTTGACAACAAGCACTGTAATTGATGCAGACACTGTACTAATAATAATTTTTAAAAATGGGAAAGCCTGTATCACTTAGAGAGCAATCATTTAAACATGTGGCAAAAAATACTGGTTTGACTTACTATTGTACTGTACTTCGATATAGCAGGCACAGAGCTTTCTATCTAAGCTCACATTTAGAAACATCCTCAACAAATACAGCAAATATTCCACCAAGAATTCGAGAATTTTTTAGATCTATTTTTTTAGGTACACATTTTTTAAGGTACCTTTAAAAAATCTATATTCAAGCACATTACAGCTTTTAGGGGAAACACAAAAAAAAAATTGAATGCAAGCACCTACTTACTTTAGAACAAAATTATGTACTTGGAATCTTAGGTGCACTTTCTATGCTACCCCATAACAAAACATCAATTCAGCGTTTCTCTTCAGTTTCCAGATCAAGCCAGAAAGCCAGGTGCAAGAAACCTCTGTTTCAATTCACCTATGATGTATTTTCAAGTTGTGTTCACTTCTTGAGTCAATAACAACAAGGAGGTGCAAGATATTTCTGAATAAACAAAGTTATGATACAGGACTGCTCTAAAGCCATGATGTGGTTACAACTTTGCAATTACTACACAACTGACAGATCCCTGCATCAACACAAAACTTCAGAAGAAGGTTACTCACAAGCTACCGCAGAGGCTAAAAATGCAGTAACGTTTCTAATTTCAGAACTAACCTCTATGTAGACAGAAATGTACTTATAAGTATTGTAAACAGCAGCAGGAATGCTTCCTGACAGCTACCATTCCATTGTGAGCACACAGAACTTTCCTATGAAGGACCTGAGGTACAGACCAAGATCTTCAGGTGCAAACAGCCACTCACAGGACCAGTTTTTAGCATCAAACTTCAGCATATGGTAAGTGCCCTATTTTTTCCACTGAATACCAATTATCTAAAGTTAGATTCTTTCAAAGAGAATTCAAAGATTTTTTTTTTTTTATAAATTCCAGGGATTTTTTTAAATTATTTTCAATTCTTAGCCAAGGTGTTTGCTTTCATTTTACTGACACACAAACATGTTACAATAACAATGACTACTTTGACAGCAATATTAAGTTTCTTGAAGAGAAATGTAGACAAGGTTTATCTGCTACCACACTGTTAAGCATTATCAACAACTTCCTGAAAGTGAAAGGGAAATAGACTTGCAAGTCAAGTCAGTCAGCTCATGATAGCGAGTATTCAAATCCCTTCCTAAAATCAGAAGCAGTCAACACCCTGAAGTCTAGCATGTCAGCTGAATTCTCAACATAAACAGTGGAAGTTTGGGAGGGTGGGAAGGCATTGGACGCTCACGTAGTCTCCAGGATTATAAAACTGGATCTTGTGAGCTGTGTTCTATGGCACTGTAAGAGAACTCAAAGTACATACACACACACCCCTACTGTTCCAGGTCCAAACAAAGATGCCTTTGCATAAATGATTATTTTGCCCTTGCAGGTCTTTACAAGTCTTAACATGTAACCTCAAGAAACATAAAGGTTTCCACTGACTGATGTGACAGCAGACTTGATCATCTTAAACTCCCTTCCTCCAGCTGAAGAGTTCAGACTAGCAGCCAGCCACGAGCACCAAATGTTACTGCCGTGAAGGCACACAGGAATATCTCCAACACACACTAAAGTCACACACACACACACACAAATATACAAGAAGACAAAAAGTTCTTACCTTTCCTTGGGGACAAAATAGCGCAAAGATGGAAACAAGTTTTTCCCAAAGAAAACATACTTGCAGTAGAAATGAAAACATGCTTGTGTTAGATGCGGAACAGAAGCTGATAATCCACATCTAACACAAGCATCTTTTCATTTTCTCATATTACAAAACCTTCAAAACAAAGTTAACTGTAACTTCATGTATAAAACTGACCCCAAAACAGATGTGCTAAACCTAGGACACCTATAAGCACAATCTTGTTTCCTTCAGGAGCACACATACACCAACTACAGCATAAACACTGTCTCTTACACCCTTCCCCAACACTCTGGGGTCCCTAACATGTCACCCTGTACCACCTCCTCCTCCAGCCTGCATCTGCACCTGAACCCCCAGGTCAGGCTCACTCCAAAGCTCCATACCGCCGACCCGTCGGGCAGGAGAAGGCCAGCTTCTTCCGCCGGGAGCAGCGCTCAGCGAAAGCAGCTCGGGCCGTTTCAAGTTTGTTTTACAAACACGTCCGAGGGAAAACCAGAACCTGTTTATACACTGCCTTAACCGCCGCCAGGAGGACAGTGGAAAAGGCACAGACAAAAAAAATATACATATATTTCGAGATAAAAGCAGCCAGCAGCACACCTCCCTCACCCCTTTCTGCACTCCTGGCCTTCCCGATGGCCAGCAGAGCAGGCCGCAAGGCCACTCCGGCGAGGCGCGCAGCCCGGGACCGCCCGGGAGTGGGACCGCCGGCAGCCCCGGCCGTGGGTGGCAGGTTTCACTGCCCCGACGCCTGGCCCGGCGGAAGGAGGCTGCGGGATAGGGCCTGGTGGACGCGCAGCCCCGCCACAGCACGGAGACGGGCTCGGCGGGAGGAAGGAGGGGGAAGTGCGGAGGCGGCCTCCGCTAGGCCTGGGGCCGGGGCGGACGGCGAGGCAGCGGCGGGAAGGAACCGTCCCGGGCGGGCCGAGCGGGCCGCGGGGCGAGCTGCCAGCGGTGGCCGCGGAGGATGCGGGGCGCAAGCACCGCTGGGCCGCGGCCTCGGCGGGCCCCGGAGCGGCGCCCGGCGGCCGCCGCCGCCCGCGGCCGCGGAGGAGGGCGGGGGGCAGCGGGCCGGGTCGGACCTGCGGCTGCGCTCCCGGCTTGAGCGCCGCACGTCCCCCCCGCTCCCCCTCGGAGACAAAAGCAAACGGAAACCCGGTGGGACGGCCCCGGGACCCGCAGGGCCCCTCCACGGGCC
The DNA here is from genome assembly GCA_039720435.1 of Amazona ochrocephala. Taxonomy (NCBI): domain Eukaryota; kingdom Metazoa; phylum Chordata; class Aves; order Psittaciformes; family Psittacidae; genus Amazona; species Amazona ochrocephala. The sequence continues at coordinate 40,669,697 of CM077880.1, read as the reverse complement.
CCGCCGCCGCCCGGCCCTCCCTCATCGGCCCACGGCCGGTACGGCGGCGGGTCCCAGTGCAGCGGCGGGGGCCGGGGAGGGGGTAGCCGGGGCCGGACTCACCGCATGAATTTTCTTGTCCCGCGGATCCAAGATGGCTGAGTATCCAGCACGGAGGATGCTGGGGGAGCAACCTTTACCCTCTGACCCGGCCGCCGCCGCCGTGACCCCGCCGCAGCCCAGCCCGGCAGCCAGCGCTGAGGGGCGTGGGCAAGCGCCGCCGCACGGCTTGGCGCGGAGCGGCCCCGCTGGTATCGGCGTACGGCGGTACGGGGAGGAGGAAGAAGGAGTGGAGAGGCTCGCTCGGCTGCGCTCACTCCGCCTCCCGCGAGAGACGCGGCCGAGCGCTTATTGCCGGGCCCGCGGCAGGTCACGTAGGCCATAGGGCTGCCGGGCCCCGCAGTGCTCCGAGGGCCTAGGGCAGGCGGAGGCGCCGGCGTTGACAGAAGCGCAGCGGGCCGGGTACGCGAGGCCCGGCCCGGTCCCCGTTTTGAGGGGAGAGGGTTGCTCAGGCGGCGCCCAGGCCGGGTGCTCCGGGCCAGGCCGGGTCGGTCAGCGGGTGTGGGATGAGCAGGGCCCGGGCGCAGCAGAGCTCGCTGCCCTCGCCCTGCTGAGGCAGGAGCCACCAGGGATGCGGGGGGGTTGTGGACACCTACCCCGGGACTGCGGGCGCGCTCCCCCAGGTTGCGCCTCAGCGTCCAGAGGGGTTGTGCCATCCCCTGTTGCCACGGCCTGTCTCCGCTCCCTGGGTTACAGAGCGTGAAAAGCGCGGCCTGGCCTCGCTGGAGGCTGAGCCTTCCTCTGTGGAGGATCTGGGTCAGGAACTACCCTGCTGATTGGGCAAGTTGTGTGAAAGTTGGTGTCTTCTCTTGTCAGTGCGGTCGCAGTGGGCCCTGCTTTTCCGCTGTGTCTGTTATCAAAATAGAAAAGCATTACCAAGATAATGCAAATGGACTTTTTTAATTTATCAACCCTGAGAGCATATATGTTTTAACAATGGCTTGAGTGCAGCAAATGCTGATGCACGAAACACTCATAATGCAGATAATCCCCTTGAAGTCAATGGGACTATTAACAGTACTAAAGCTATGCCTGTGCACAAGTGTTTAAAGGATCGAGACCAATGTTATTTGTGAATTGGCTTCTCTGCTTCATCAGTAACACCAATGACATTTCTACTTTAATTTTGTTATCAAATCATCACAAAGCTTAAAAATTCAAAGAAAAAGATAAACATATTGCACTCTGCCAGAAATAGCATGTTTCTGTTAATAATTTCACAGACACATAAAATCTGTCAATGTAGACGTATTCTGGAGATGAAAGAACACAATATTCCATCTAAGCCAGGACACAAGCCACTTTCTTGATGCCACCACCTTCTTGTGAAGTATAATCGTGTGCTGAGCATGGGTGCCATAGCACAGAAATGAATGTCTATATATGCTCTGTCCAGGAAAATAATGCATTTTGTTCCAATATTTTAACATTTCCTTTGTCACTCAAATATATGCATTTGGTATAAACAAACCGTTAAAATCCACTATAAATGATAACCTAGTCTGAGTAGAGTATGAACTTCTGGAGTACTTTTCGTTGCTCAGTCTGAAAAATCAAAGATGACACCACATGACAAAGGCAGCACTTTCAGACTGAAAAGTGGTGAATGTTATTAATCTTTACTGTCACTGAACAAGCTTTCTATAGTCTGATCGACACTTTTACATACATTCATAAATGTTTTGCTTCATTATGTCTCACTTTACACTTAAGTGGTCCGAGTTTCTTTTTCAAAAGCTGATTTTTGTTACTTTCCCCAAAAAGACATAAGTTAAGATTTACGATACCCAATGATAAGATGCAAGTAAACTAAGCACCTGTCATTGTTATTGCATCTCTGTGGACTGATCTCTCCATTACAAAAGTACAGTTTACATGCAAATTAATTAACATTTATAGGACAAGAAGCCTCTATAGTTCATCAGAGCGAGGGAATGAAAAAAAAGATGGGTTTTCATGCCTTGGACTGGTTAGCTTATTGTAAGAACCTAACTAGCAATCACAATGTGTGTAAATTCAGTTACAAAAGATCTAACTTGCCCTTTTGCCTAAAACTGTGTTTAGTTCAGGAGCCTTGTCACTGTGGCTGTGATAGGTGTGTGTTTGACTTCCTCATTTGTTGTCTTAAAGAAATGTTAGCATTTTAATGCTTAAAAATAACCTTTGAAGCTGCTAAAGAAGATGCATTGTCATGTATGTGTTCATATATTTGTTACTTTTAGTTTCGGCTCAGTGTGTTTTTCCACAACGGTGAGGCTTGTTTCACATAGTTGCACCTGCTTAATTAAAGAGGTGTCCTGAGCTCATTTAATTCAACAGCTGCTAATCATGTGTGGACACTCCCAATCAATTTTGCACCTTATATTGTGTGGTTTGACCTCTACAAATAGATATGCATTTGTTACTTCTAATCTCATTTAATCAATGGTCTCTTTTATTCTTTTCCCCTTGACTTATTTCACAGACTAGGCTGACACACATCAGTTTTTAATCAATATAAGAATGCCCACAGGAGCCAATATGCAAATTTTTGTCTGTGACGGCACAGGTGAAGGAACTGTGATACATGATGGCAGCTATTACAGAAAACATGTCTTGCAGGTGACTGTATGTGCAGTCACATGCAGTCAACAATTCATGTGGTGCTGTTAAAAGTGAATCAGCACAGTCTTCTACCTGACCTTTGTGAAAGCCAGGACCTTAATGTGCATAATGCTCTGTAGCAGTCATGAGATTCATGTAGTAGCCATTTGGATTTCTACCTACGTATTCCTTCTGGTAATGTCCACAGGGGTCTAAAAGCTTACAGCATCTGGCTGAAAAATTTGGGAGCAGGTCATTCAGAGAGACAGATGTGGTCAGAATCCCCCAGTGCTTTATTGTAATGGTTCTGGGTGTTCACCAGAAATTCACTGCAGTTCTTCTGGGCCTTTGCTCTAGCAAGTTTGTGGATCCTTTTTGTCTCTGTTCACAGTGTTACCTATAGATGTGGGCAATGCAGTGGCAGAAGTGGGAGGAAGGTGAATTGCATAGAGTATGTGCAGGGCACAGGGTGTTCCACTTTACCAAAATATAAAATTAAATTAGTTGTAGTAAGACCCCCATCCTTGATCATGAGTGCAGGCAGAACATGGTGAATAGCCAACCTTTTAAGTTTTTAAGTTGAACAAAAGTGTGTTGGAGCGCAGCAAGGCTCTTTCCTTCTTCCACCTACAGATTGTCCCAGTATTTCTCAGGAAAAACAAATCCAGTACAATCACCTAGAGCAATGGTTAGCACCTTCTCAGTCATGGTGAAACAGGCTGTATTTTTCTTTCTAAAATTAGGCTTTAAGTCCCTTTGAAGAAACATCTTGAACCAGAAGACAGTGCCCCCCGATTGCATGGTGCATTTGATTGGCTAAAACAGTGAAATACCTCTTCTGAAGGAGGTAGTTTTCTCATTTCTGCTGAACTCACAACTGCTTGAGACTCCTGACTTGGGAGCAGCAGCTTCTCACAGATATCTTTGTTGCTGCATGACACTCTAAAGTCTGTCAGTTGCTTTCCTTGGAAGAAAGTTGTAGGGTTGCATCACTGCTCTGCATTAATCTTTGCCCTGGAAGAGCATAGCAGATAAAAATAGTCTATCTGATTTTTAAAATACTTCTAAAACACAAGGATAAAGGTGTGTCAAAGTGTACACTAAATTTGATATTGAAGATCTCACCACAAAGAAGTGTTAAAAGATTTTTTTTATTAATAAAACCAGTAATACCTCTCCTTTTCTTACTGTATTTTCTCATAATTCTTAATTATTACACTAAAATGGAGCACAAAATACTTAGATTTGGGAGGACTTGATTAGTTAGTTTGACTTCTGCGAGCTATTCTCCAATTTCTAGTTTATTTAGGAAAGGTAAAGGAAGGATCAGCTGTTTCCATGGTACTGTCCCTGTCTATCCTTTCCCTCCTACGGGGGATTTCCTGGGATGGCTGCTGGCAAGGGAAGCCCTAGAAGTGCAGCTCCATTACTGTTTTAGTGTTAAAATGCATCACAAGGTATCCACACAGATGGCCTCTCATCTGCTGGATTTGTATTTTCCAGGAGGGGATATTGGGAACAGAAGTATCTTTATCTCAGTCTCTCATATTTTTACTATCAGGAAGCCCTATTTCAGCCTTCTGCTTTAGTGCCTTCAGTGTCTGATTTAGTGCTAATTATACCAGAGTATCGAGGGAAAAAATTACTAAGTTTAAAAAGAAATCTGCCAATTCTGGAAAATAATATGACCCCAAACAGGAGCTAAAATGTGAATTTTCCAAAAATAAGATGCTTCACGCTGCTGCTAGCAACTCAGAGTTCTGCCAGAGTGCTAGTAAATGAGAGGATAAATCAAGAACTAGAGATAGCAGCAGTTTCAAGTATTTCTTAAGACAAAGAGAAGGATAATACTGCAGAAGGAAATAGGTTCTTCCAGAGGAGACAAAGTATTAAAGAAACACAGCCAGTGGCACAGTAGGTGCTGACTGACATTTCCAAGAGATATTATCCCTGGAGAGACAGGAGTTACAACAGTGGTGACAGGGGAACCCTTCCTATCTTCGGTTCTCAAGACTGCAGTCAGCAGTGTTCTTGCTGGTGGTTATTGCAGAGCTACCTGGCCAGGAGTGCTGTTTCTCATTTGAAACTACTAAATCGTAGAACCATAAAATCATTTAGGTTGGAAAAAACCTTTAAGATCATTGAGTCCAACTGTTAATCTAGCACTACGAAGTGCACCAGTAAACTATATCCCTCGGTGCCTTATCTGCATGTCTTTTGAACACTTCCAGGGATGATGAATCAACCATTTCCCTGGGCAGCTGTTCCAGTGCTTGACAACCCTCCAATGAAGAAATTTTTCCTAATATCCAATCTAAACCTCCCCCCTCCAACTTGAGACCAATTGCTCTTGTCCTATTGCTTGTTGCTTGGAAGAAGAAATCCAGCACCCACGTTGCTACAACCTCCTTTCAGGCAGTTGTAGAGGGTGATAAGGTCCTCCTGAGCCTTCTCTTCTGCAGGCTAAACAACCCCAGTTCCCTCAGACACTCTTCCTAAGACTTGTGCTACAGACCCTTCACCAGCTCTGTTGCCCTTCTCTCGACATGCTCCAGCACCTCAATGTCTTGTAGTGATGGATCCAAAACTGACCACATTATTTGAGGTGCAGCCTCACCAGTACTGAGTACAGGGGACTATCACTTCCCTAGCCGTGCTGTCCACACTATTTCTGATACAAACTGGGATGCCGTTGGCCTTCTTGGCCACTCAGGCACTCTGCTGGCTCATATTCAGCCATCTTTCAACCAACACCTCCAGGTCCTTTTCCACCAGGTGCCTTTCCAGCTACTCTTCCCCAAGCCTGTAGGGTTTACCTTTATTTTGGGTCTTGTAGGCTTTTTGGCATGACTTTCCCATGTGACTAACTGATGTGGTTACTATGAAATGTGCTACATAGGACAGTCTCTCCATTAACTGCAGTCCCTATTGATAAAAATGTAAACTTAAGTGTTTAAGGTGGTCATCATTAAAAGTTATGCTGTCACGTAAGAGCTATTACAATGGCTTTGTAAAGTGTGATTGGCAAATATGTAACCAGCAGCTTGGGGAAAGCAATCTCAGTATATAAGGTAAAAGGAGGATTAGTTCCCCTTATGACAGGTCTCAGCTGGGGAAGGGAACAGCCTGGAAGGGGCTGGAAATTCTAGTGAATTCTAGTTCCTGCTTTTTGACAGTTTTTCAAGTTTGATGGTCCGGCCAATTTCCAAAAACGTGCTCTCCCCTAAATAAGTGATAAGAAGCCCAACAAATAAACTCTGGCTAAAGCACATGATGATAGTCTGCCATCCCAGTAGAAGCCAGAGGGCTCGGCATCACTGTGCCTCTGGGCAGAGTGCTGGGTTCATGGCCCCAGCCCTGTTCAAGAAAGTTGCCAGCATGGAGCTACAGAAGACCCACAAGAGCACAGCTGCCTGGGCAGCTCAAGTTAGGATTTTCAGTTCCTTCCTTCCTTCCTTGCTTCCTTCCTTCCTGCCTGCCTTCCTTCCTTCCTTCCTGCCTTCCCGCCTACTTGCCTGCCTTCCTTCCTCCGTTCCTGGCTTCCTCCCTCTCTCCCTCTCTCCCTTCCTCCCTTCCTCTCTCCCTCTCTCCCTTTCTTTATCTTCTCTTTTGATTGATTTTCTTCTCTCATCTTGCTGTCTTTTTGAAATCACACACAGAGTGATATAAATATTCTTGCAATTAAGCAGTCAAATCCTAGTACAAGAGCCAAACTCCACTTCTGGTGTGGCTTCTGTGCAAACAAACTGCTGGACCTGCTGGGGAGCCCCATGGATTTTAGTAAGAGACAGAAACACGCAAGTTGTGTTTTGGAAAACTTACAATTGTGATTTCTACATCCAAGATATTTCCTATTTCATTACACATTGTGGTAGCTAGAAATGAAGGCATTAAAGCCCCAGTTCTGCAGCACTTTCTCAGGCAGAAGCTGTAGTAGGCAGTGCCTGAGCTGGGCGCAGGGGCAGATCCACCAAGACAGCCCTAGGTACCTGTCTAGGTACAGTCCCAACAAGCTTCTGTTAACAGCAAGTCCAGGGGATGTACGCACTTTCCTTCATAACTAGGCAACGGTGGAATGCTGATGCCCACTGGTAGCTGAAAAGATGCAGTAGCACGCACTGACAGGAGCTGTGTATCTCACACACACGAATCTATTTTACTTTTTTTATTTTTCCATTGATGCTAATTTAGGTGAATTTGAGAGCCAGTGGTACGATTCATCTCACCACCTTTAGCTGTCTGAAAAGGAGGCACCTGGTCTAAGCTGTTCATCCAGTCCTCCTGCAAGCCAGTAAAGGGAAAAGGGGGACTTTACTCCTTCCAAAGCTTCCCGGGGCTGGGTGTCTCTGCTGGGTGCAGGTGGCCGCCATAGATGGGATGCATAGCACTTGGATGGCTAGTGCTAGCTGGGAGAAATTGCACATTCTGTTTACTCAAATGGGAAGCCTGAATATTACTTGTTCTGCATATTTAGGAGATGTTCACTAAAAAATGACTTTGTGCACAAATACAAAGATTTGCTATTTAGGGCTTGTGTTTGGAAAATATGCAAGAAGGTCTCTCTTTTATGCACTATATGGTAAGTCTGGCCATGAAATATTATGTTGGCATAAGAGAATGGGAAGTATTCTCTTGATTGCAAGATTTAATTTGATAGGAAGATCCTAGATGTAAAGCTATGTCATCCTAATGTATATTCCTACAAAATATTTCAGGAGATCCTTGCCTTTTTCAGGGCTGGAAAAGTTATCTGCAGGAAAACAATTTCTTAACATGAAGGTGTTATTAGCTTCTTAAAATGGAAGTAGCAGTTCTATCATCTTCTGTTTTCATACTGATTAAGTTATGTCTGGCTTTTTAGGCATATTTCTTTAAAGCTCACCAGCATAAAGAGCTGTTACAAGCTCCAGAAATCAAGGTTTTAAGTGCTATAAGTATATAGCTGGAGACGGTCCTTTTCTGAGTGCTTACTGTCAAAACAGACAAGAGCGAAATGGAGGAGATGATGAAAAAGAGTTGACATGACTTGTTCAAACACATGCAACAGTCTCTTCTTCCAAGCTCCAGTGCAGGGGTAAAGCTGCTGGCTGGGACTGCAGATGGACTAACCCTACAGTTAGCCTGGCTTCTTCAGGTCAAGGAAAGTGTTTCCTGGGAAGAACAATAGGACAAATCAAGTATGGCAAAAGATTATATGATGAATAGTGGTTGCTATATCCTTGTTAGCAATGTGTACTGCACCCAAGGAAAATACTAGCTGAAGGCTGCTTAATGTGGTCTTTTTTAAGTAGTGTACAAACATGATATAACCTGAGACATCTTCTTCAGCAGCCCAGGTATACAGTTGTCCTTTGCCAAGTTCCCCACTCAGCCCTGAGTGTTTCTGTATTGAGAACATCTATGGAGATTCCTCATGCTAATCCAGTGAAAAGATAGTGGGTGTTCTGAGCCCTGAAACCACTTGAGGTTGGGTCAGAAAATAAATCTGACTTCAGAGTTCCCAATGTTGACTAAAAGATTGTGGCCCTCCTTCTACTGGTTCATATTCATCTTAACAAATGTAAATGAATTAATTTTGTAGCACAAGCTTTGTGCCAAATCAAGAGCCGAGCTTCGTGCCAGACCGTGTGTTGTCTGTCCTTCATCAGTCAACATAAAATCAGGAAAAATGGTGAATTAGCTCTGGCTGGGCCAGCAAGCCCATTCTGGGATGAACCAGGATATGCAGTGACCCAGCCATGTGCAGATCTGGCATTAGCCATCATGGCATCGCAGCCTCAGTGTAGATAGCCATATTTTGGGTTGATTTCTTTTTTACTGCCAGTCACATTGCAAACTGACAAAAAGCTGCTTTAGCCTAGGAAGCCCTAATAATTAGGTCTCTGTGCTCAGCTAACAAAGTTGTGTTGTTTTCAGGGAGGATGAGCTGTGGGAGAGGCTTCATGTCTGGCTGCAAAACATTGAACGGACCTACCCTGAGCGCACAGTCTGTTCATTGCTCTGCTGCATGGAGAAGCACTAATAAGTTTAGCCTTTGTGCTTCCTCCTCCTCCTCTGGAATGTCAGTCAGTCATCATTCGTTGTCTTTGGGGTACCTGAGATGGCATTGCTCTCTCTTCTGGTGCGGATGAGAGTTTTACTGTCTCATCAACCATTAAAGCAGTATCTGTAGCCATCATTTCTAGTTATTGAACTAATAAAGCAGTAAAAGGAAATACAATGTAGGACATTTTCTGCCAAAATCATCTGGGTCTGTGTTGAAACTGAAACACTGATTGCTAAGCATTAACTGCTGGTGTCTTAATTCTTCATGAGTGAATTCGTGTTTACATAAGTATTTTTACTTGCTCCCTTGTAATACCCATAGGCATTCATACACAGGAATTGGGAAGACAAGTTTCAATGTTATTATAGGTATTATCATTATTACAGTTGCTAATGACCTGTAGAAGAGCTGTGTTTAAATGAGCCCAGGTTCACATGTGTTAGGTCAGGACTTGCCCTGGAAGGTCCCCAGTGCAACGGCCAGCTGCTGGATATCGGTTTCCAGCACAGCCTGGGGCAGATGGCTTGAGCCCTTTTCCCAGGTGGATCTGACACCCAGAAGCAGCCTGTTCTCTCTTTGTTTCTCCAGATGGTTGCTTTGTCACAAGTGTCCAGCCTCAACTTCTCCTTCCGCTGTTGTCACTGTAAGTAAAGAAATGCTAAAGAAATGCTTGATGTCAACCAAATTTTCACATGTTGTTAGGAAATAAATACTGTGATTCAAGTCTACTTTGAAGAAACTTCTATGTCTTGGCCTCTTGGTAGTTTCAGTAGAAGACCTTCGTGATACTATAGATAAAAGTTATGTTGGAGGGAAGGGACTAACCCTAGTGGTAAAAGCATATGTTTCTAAGCTCACCATTGAGCATTTTCATAAGCTTAATAATATCTAATATGATCTAATCAAAGAATTTATCATTTGTAACATATAGTTAAAATCCCAGTGGTATAATAGAGCAGTAACTTGTACAAATTCATCTGGAAAAGTGCAAGCAAGTTTTTTTGTTTACAGTATTATCACGTATTTTACATTTTATGGCAGTTTGGAGAAAATAAAAGCTATTGAATTAGCTTAGAATTTGTTTGTATTCTCTGAACTGGGCAAACAGTCTTTCACTTCTCCTTTATAACAGACATTTTATAAGCACTGGAGCTTCGCCCACCCACAGCATGAAAATAACTAAGAATTGTGTTTTAAGAGCTGTGTCACATGCATGTATGTTGTGTGTGTGAATACTGTACTGTTACAGTCCTCTGGAGAGAAACAGAGCACTTGTGGATCCTACTTTCTAAACCCCATCTCCTGGGATGAAAACAAAAGCTCTCTTAGTCATCCTTGCTGCTGTATATCACATGACTTTCTTTTTCTTTTGAGTTTCTTGGGAAAAAAAGATGCCCAGTTATAATTTTCACACAAACATTCCCTCCCTGAAATTCTTGTATAAAAAATAACTGGAAATGATAACTATAACCAAAGTATTTTTAAAATACATTCTGATTTCTCTTGTTTGTCACACATAGCTGGCGTTGGCACTCATCTGCCAGCAGAATTACTTCTCAAGTCCTAATACGTGTTTATTTTAGACCGCGAGCTTTTCCAGAGGGGATATACCCTGGCTAATATATGTCAGTGGGGGAAGTATTGAAACACTACTTCTACACCAAACCAAAACTGCCAGAAATGAAATTCACTTCACATACAAAAGGAACCAAAATGTCGTAAGAAAACAGAAATGTCAGAGATGCCTCCTCAATTAATTCCTAATGTAGATACATTGTTACTTTGCTTATAGCTTGCATATAAGAATATTTTTATGTTTAACTTCACAAAAGAATGATCTGCAGTAATTTTCTCTTCACATCTTTCATTCATCAATGCTTTCTAAATCATATACTCAACATTTAATTTTTTTAAGTCTGCCTGTCATTGGTCACTCCAGCTCACTCCCTGGATCCATGTATCGGTATAGATAGTATAGACAGGCAGATCTATGTGTCATGATCCACTCCCTATATGTGGGATGCTTCAGTACAGCTGTGGTGAACATCTCTGGACCACTGATAACCACTGAATACACCCTACTAGTTTAGCTTGTGTTGTCCCAAAATCCAAATCCTGTGGAGAGCCCCGTTCTGACAACTGAATTTTATTTTAAGCAGCATAAGAAATTTAGCACATGAATCTCTGCTTGATTTTCCTACCACATTTTAGCATTCTTTGGGATTTAGGTCAGTACATTTTTCTTGTTCATGACACCCCTCCTCCTACCACCTCACCCTTCTGGGATTCCCTTCTAGATTGCTCTCTTCCTCTAATCAGGGACTCTTTCTCTCTCTCTCTGACCTTTGGCAATTGCATCAGCTCCATTTGGTCCATCAGTGGAAGAGGGCGTTCTTGCCTGTAAAGCCTTTGTCTTTTGGAGTGTTCTCAATGTCTCAGCTTTATCAAGCCTGAATACTTGTTCGGGTCTTTTTGTTTCATGTTCCCTGCTTGGTATAGCTCTGCACTCTACACTTGCCTCCATCCAGCTCTCTAAGACAAAAAGGATCCTCTTAGATAGTGCACACTCATTAACATCCCCTCTCTCTCTGTGAAGTCTTAATGACTTCTTTTTCTCCTCTTTACTCTTTTGCATGATGGGATTGTGACAATCCTCTAGCTGTTTTGCTCTCTCAGAGGGAAGGGATTGTATACAGATTTCTTCAGTGCCAACAGAGCATGCACCAGAAATTGCTCCAATCCCCCACTGTGCCAAAACAAGCTTTTGCATCTGGGAACCCCAGCTGGGCTGCAACTGCTTCTTTCCAACCACAACACATCATGGACAATCACCTCCAAGGCCAAGGATGTGGCAACCATGACTATTCATCATGAAATCTCTCGCTGTGGGAGGTAACGATGGCTGCTGGAGCGCAGCCCCAGGCTCACCAGCACACTGCCTGTCATACAGTCTGGCTCTGGCTCTCCTCAGCTTTGGTGATGCTTACAGTCATGCTTTGCTGTCACGCATGAAGTTGCATCCTAGAAGTGAGAAGGAGGGTAGCTGAAAAAGTGCTTTGATTAGACAGAAGTCTGGCATTGCTATTAGCAGCCACACGCGCACAACTCTGGCAACCTGGGACGTGCAACACTTGCAGGAACATGATTCACTGCCGATGCCCCTCTTTAGCCACTCTTATTCCCACCCTCTTTGCAAAAGGAGACTGGAAAAAGAGAGAAGAATAAACACAGAGTCCACAACAGCTGGATCTTTGAAATTTTGCTGCTTACACCTTCCTGTCTCTGAAAGAACTGTGACAAGAGGGTTTGGTCTAAGTAACTGCAGCCTTGCTCAGTAACTCAGCACTTTCTCTCCTGGAAATGCATTTTGTACGCCACAGCTTCAAACTCTAATAACCCTTCTAGCCAGCTAGAAATACAGTGTTCATCATTCAAAGGTAGATAAAAGCTTTTGCTTTCCCAAAACATCCTTCTAATTATGAACAAACCAGATGACATTTTTCCTTGAAAGATGCATTTATGAGAAATTTTGGTTTGAAAGAAGAAAAATGTCCAAGAACCTGATCAAAATTCTGACACCAGTCATGCAAGTCATCCTCTTGTATGAAGTATTCAAACAGGATTTCTAATCTGAGGACTCTGAAATGCAAAAAACCCCCACAGCCTTAAGCCCCCCCAAAAGACAAAACCCTCACACAAACCTTGCACATAATTGTTTTGTCTTTGCTCATTTAAAAATTCAACAGTTTCTCACATGCAGCCACTAAACTTTTACTTAGAATGTTCAGGATAATCAGCTTCTGGCCTCCAGTGGCACAAACATGCTCCTCTACCCATTTGGTCCAGTAGATATTAACCTCAGTCTAAAATCGTTAGCCAAGCTGTTGGCACAAAGGTCACAGGTGCAATGCTGCCAATCCTAGTGCCGTTGCTCCTGGGATGAAGTTGGCCAGATCTCTGGCATGGCTGTGCTGCTTTTCATCTGTTCATATGACACCCTGCCCACTGGCAAGTTCTTATGCCAGGATTATAGACTTGTCAGTTCTGTAATGTGGGCATAGATAGCTCTTTCCCCAAGACAGGCACTGCTGTTTGGGTGGCTGGGGCATGGGTCTGTTTGAGCAAACGGGCGCCAGCAGGGTATGTGTTGCCCCACACAGACAGGATTTTTGGGGGTTACAAAAGCCTTTGCTCACTCTCCCAGGTTCCTTTCCTGCAGTGTTACCTGGCAAGTGGCTGCTGACACTTGAAGGGAGCCAGGGGGAGTGCTGCAGCAGTTGGGAGGGCACCAGTCCCAGCTCTGCAGGTGGCAGCTGGTGGAGCCAGGGACAGATCCCAGCGGTATGCCGAGTCCTGTTGCCACCACAGTGTGCTGTGGCAAGCTGGTATCTCATGCTGCTTTCTTAGGTACCTGCCAGCAGGAAATCCAGGAAGCTTTGCTAGACTGATCCTTTGAAAGCAGCCGGAAGCATTGAGATGGTATAGGCAGAGAAAGCACTATTACTGGGTGTAAAGCTGATTTCATAAAAGGAAAAGGGGTTGTTGTAGCCTTGCACCACATGAAAAAGCTGAAAAAGGACATAAGGTCTTGACCAACATTTTGCAACCTGCAGCTGCTCAGGCCCACCTCTGAAGAAGCAAAACCACAGTAGTAAACGCCTTTGCTGTGCCCCTCTTCCGATTGAAAATAAGTTCCTTTACAACTGAATGTTCCTTTTACAGCTCAGAGGCCTGGAGCACCTCTGCTATGAAGACAGGATGAGAGAGTTGGGGCTGTTCAGCCTGGAGAAAAGAAGGTTCCTGGGAGACCTTAGAGCACCTTCCAGTGCCTAAAGGGGGACTATGTGAAATCTGGAAAGGGGCTCTTTACAGGGATATGTAGTGACAGGACAAGGGGGGAATGGATTTAAACTGAAAGAGGGGATATTTAGATAAGACATTAGGAAGAAATTCCTTACTGTGAGGGTGGTGAGGCCCTGGCACAAGTTGCCCATGGCAGCTGTGGATACCCCATCCCTGGCAATGTTCAACGCCAAGCTGGATGGGGCTTTGAGCAACCTGGTCTAGTGGAAGGTGTCCCTGCCTGTGGCAGTGAGGCTGGAACTAGATGATATTTAAGGTCCCTTCCAACCCAAACCATTCTATGATTCTATGATAAATATCTTTTAGCAAGATACACAAAATGCATACGTAAGAGTATTATATTGGATGGTGCATAAGATGTATTTATATGTTTTTTCAGACATACAGTAAAATTTTTAGACTGTCCAACTTTTCCAGACTTACCCATCTTACACAATGGACAATGAACATAAGTGTCCATGTTTGTCTTCTGAAAAGTTTTTGTCCTGTGTAGTCAATACTTGGAAATAACTTGCAAAACAGTTATGGGATTGAAAAACATTAGACTGGGTTTTGATCAGCTCAGGAACAGGATAATGGCCAACTTGCCAGATAATTTATTTGCAATGAATAATTTAGTCTTAATTATAATCAGCTAAATTTTAATCCCTTATATCTTTCACTAATCAACCTCACTTAGCATATGGGGAATGAAGATAAATTGACCCTTTTAATTAGAAAATCAGAAGCCTTTATATGCTTGTTCTTTGATGACAGGTCTCAGAAAAGCATGTCACCAAACTGCTGATGTTTCAGAAATCCTGTCTTATACAATGCAACTCATTGATTACATGAGGTGTTTTAATCATGAGGTTAAATTCTGCAAAGATGCCTGATGCCAGCACAGCAGCACTTCTGATCATGCTGTTTGACCCCAGCCATCTTTCAGACATCAACAGCCATTGCTCAGTGGCACCCCAATCCGATAAAGAATATCTCAAACAGTGGGCAGTTAAGGAAGGAAATGGGTTTTGCAAAGAAATTCTCTTTCCCATTGGAAAGGAAGGCACTTGTACAAGAAAAAGTTCCTCTTCCTTTTTTTTCCCCATATCTCTTCCTCTTTTCCTATGCTAAATTAAGCAGAGTATGACAAAGGTTGCACCACAGCCGCTCATCTCTGTCTCTCCAAACCCTCCATCAACCTTTGTTCCTTTTTTGGGCTTACAATGAAGACAATATTAATACAGTACAACCCATCTGTTGTCCCAGGCCCACAAAGACAGACATATGGCTTCATTAAAACTAAAAACCTTTATCCAAATCAGAAATAATTATTTAGAAAATGAAAACAATTTTTTTAATGCATTAGGTCGTCCCTAAGAAATGATATTAGTAAGGAGTAGCTCCCTCTGGGCACATTCTGCATCTTTTGATGACCCCACCTTTTCCATTTCCTGTTTTCTAAGTGAACTGGTTTTATCTTGTAGTAATTTTTTTAATAGATTAAAAATCAAGAAGAGAGAAAGTGGCACAATTTTCCATTTTTTCCCCAGCTGTGGATCATAGATACGCGTAGTCTAAAGGGTATATAAATATGATTGATCATTATCCTGCTAATGGCACCAATGTATTATAAATGCTATCCTGGCTTTTAATTTCTTGAAAACCTGAGCAGTTGTCTATCCTTATCAAAAATGAAAGAAAAAAGAGTACAAAGGGCTTCAGATGTCAAACTCCAGAGCAGTAGCTGAACAGTCTCCACTATATTTTTGCCACATAGTAATGACATCTGTTGCTTTCATCATCCCAAGAAACCACACATAAGATGAGGTCACCATCAGCTCTCAGATGGGAGACCTGAATTACCAGAGCAGAGGTGTTGGGGTATCAATGCTGGTGACTCATTATGTGACACATTTCCTTCTGAGTCACAATTGAATCAGTGCCCCATTAGGATGCTGAGAGGCATCGGCAGGGGCTGTCTCCAACTCCTGAAACCATCAAGAAAGTCATTTGCTGACAGTGATGTCTTCAGCACTTACTGGCTGACCTGGAAAGAAACCAGAGGGAAACTGCAGAATTTTTCTCTACTAGTAGTAATTCTCTCAGAATGGGCTGTGTTTATTCTCCGCATTGTGCCTAGGTTCCTGGAAGTGCCTGGTCTTGGTAGCTTACAGCTGGGTCCTGTAGTCACCACATGTTGTGTAGAAACTTGCAGCTGCACAGTAGGTACCTTCCACCAGGACTAAAACCTAGCATGTGCTGAATTTTACTCGATTTTTTTTTTTTCAGAATTGAAGCCCTGCAGTCAATTATATTATGTCATAGATTTTCAGATTGAACTGCTTCGATAAACTATTTAATAATGGGAGGGACAGAGTAATTCACTGGTCCAAATAGCGAGGGGCCAAAACTCTGACTTCCAGACACAAGAAGAATCTTCACAGGTCTAAGAAAATAAAATTCCATATCACACTGCTTTGAGGATATGAACTGCAGTGGGTATTTTAATTATGGTGAGCCAAGATTAATCAATGATGTGCAAAAATATTTATTTTGCATTAATACTTAAAGCCAATGATGTCAAGCAAAAAAGAATTGATGTTTTAGCAAATACCTGTCATAGTAGTGTTGAAAACACGATGTTCCAAAATCCAGTACAAGCAAATGCTTGTAGAAAGAGGTAATATTTTTGTTAGGCCATCTGCAGAAACTAAAGAAAGTTTTGAGCATGCAGTACCTCCATCAGGTCTGGCGAAGAAGTGTCAAAGCCACAAAGCTAGAAATATTTACTTTTGATATAATGTTGTTAGACAAAGATAAGAATTGTTTGTGTGACAGCATGTTCATTTCATTCAACTGCATCAACTGATTTAATGAAAAGTGTTATGCCTACCTACGTACTTTATAGTCCAAAGCAATATTAGATCACTTTGGCTGGTAAACTAAGTTTCCTTGACATTGTTTAACTGTGTATCATCTTCATGATAAAATTACTTTTAGAAAGCAAAATAAATTGTATTATATTTAATATCAAAATGAACACAAGCACCCTCTCTGCAAAATTAAGCAGTGATACGATCATGCCTAGCCAATGCTTTTTTTCTGTAGGTGCACAGCTGACAATGAGAAAATAAACTGTGAGCCCTGTACTTTCAACTGTACAACTGAAGAAATTGTGAAAATAAAAAGGAGCGCATCAGGCCATGCAGTTCGCTCATGTGAAAGATCTTTGCCTTTTAGAGGTATATTATTTCACATTATGATGTCTCAGAACTCAGCAGATTAGGGCTGGGGAAGTATCTCAGAAAAAGCAGACATGTTATAGATATTAGTTTTAGTTATTCAGTGGAGATGTTCTGTGGAGTTGCTGGGCTAGTAATCAATATAAAAAATAGACATTCGACGTAACGCAATCTTGTGTGAGACTTTAATTTAATGTATTCCTCATTTTGTTGAAATCAAACACTCATATGAAATACTTATATTTTAATGAAACTATTTTCTGACAAAACACAGGTCAGCCAAAATGCTTTTGAACAGCTTTTTACAATGCTACTTTAAAAATTGCAGGAATCAGTAATTTCAACATGAGCAACAGCTTGTGTTTTTATTCAGTAATCTAGAAACACAGACAAACTGTGCACAGTTTAACCTAAATCTGTGACATGATTTTGTTATATTACCTTTGAAGTATTCAGTAGATTGTTACCTCTTTTTCTCAGTAAGATGAAAGTAAAAGCATTTCCAAAATGGGAAATCCCCTGTAGGTGGCAATTTGGGATTCATTCACTCCTGTAGTAATTGCTTTGAAATTCTAGAGACTCAGTTTCTGTGATGATTAATGGCTTGTGTTTGCAAATAGGACTCGATGATGCTGAGATGCATCACTGAGTAAATAAACTGATGTGTCAAACCCACAGGAAAATATTTTGCAGATTCATTTACTCCCAGTAGTAGTCAAAGAAGTAAACACCATGGTAAATCACACCGTGGTGTTTACTTCATTGGGTGCATGCTGCAGTCACGGCTGAGTCTCAGCACATGGCAATGTATGGGACTTGGGTGCCTCCCCAGCAGCAGTTTCTGAGCCCTCTAGTGTCCCTGTCTGTGTTTCACTAGCCACCAGAGATGCCATGAATCTGTTGAGATGTCCTTCTCACAGTATACAAGGTCAGGGGAACCAAATCTATGTTTCCTTGTCATTACATGGTATGAATATAGAGGGTGAGGTGTCCCTGCTGCTCCATTTCACATCCCTCATAACAGCCTGAGAGAGCACACAGAGGAGGGATGATGCTGCTACCAGTTGCAACCACCTGCCTCCTACAGGTTCCCAGGTGTTTCAGGAGCTATGGGCATGTTCTCCAGATTATGGCCTTGCTGCCTCCATTCACACTGTCTCCATTCACTCTGCTTTCCCTCCCAGAAGGAAGCTGAGAGGGGTGTGCATTGATGATAGCAGGAGAGGAGCTTGGAGGTACAAGCTGAGGAGACCAGGGGTGTTTTTGAGCTTCCAAATCAGTTCTGAGAGCACATGGCCAGTATCTTTAGCTGCTAAATTGTGTCAACTCCCTCAGAATGACACATTTGTCAGTTTTTAGTCATGTATGGACAAGTGATTAGTTCTTTTTCATGATCCTTAGGAGTCTTGAACCCAGAAACAGACTAAGTATTTTCCCCATGCATGTAAAACAATTTCTGCGACTCCTCACCCAGTCAGCTATAAATAACCCCAGTCCCCCGTGATTACCACATTATGGTAGGAAGCATTAGCAATAGAATTTCAGGCACCCAGCCAGCTCTTAACAGCACTTTACGTCCTGTTACACATATCTCTTCTAGTATCTCTTCATGAAAGTTACCACCACAAAACAAATACGCTGCTAATGCAGTGACAGCACAGTTCACAGTAGTGGAATGATGAATATACACACCCCGTCATGCATCACACCAGATAAATATAGCTAAATTTGGTTCTCCCTGACACAGTATATGGACTTGGTGGCAACACCTTGGTGCTAGCATAAAAAACCTTTTTGACAAGCCCACATTCAGGGCATCAGTGAAGGTTCGGCTAAGACGAAGCACAGCTTAAAAGAAAATGAAAAAAGTCATCTGTCATGTCAGATTTAAAGGTTCATTTGCCAAGTGAGAGCACAGAGTACAGCTGACCAAGCAGCAGTGTGACATCCTGGGAAGGACACAAGATGGAATTCATGGATGCTGCTTTCCCCACTTGCTGACTGACCCCACAAGGCCAAGTACATATAGTGAGTGGAAGACATCATCTCATGCCAAGTTCTGGGACAAAATATGTCTGGCCCCTGTCTGGCCCAGGACATCCTTCCTGGTCCCAAGGTAGAAGCAAACCTTGCACAGTTCATCACCTGCATGGTGCAGAAGAAGCCGAGCTCTAGACCTCCTCTCTAGCTCTGCACATCAACCAGAGGATGTTTTTTTCCCTATTAAGGTTTGTAAAAGTGAACATTACAAGCACTTCACGGTAATACACATGGCAATTCCAGCAAAAAATATATAGCTAAGGTATTTGCCTTCCCACAGTCCATGGATTTTTCTCTTTGTACTGTCTTTTTCTGTCTTTTAAAAGGGAAAAAAGAAAAATAAAAACATGGGAGTTTTAATCCCTTCCTCTCCAAATTCTATTTTTTCTCTTCTTAATGTTTTTGACGTTCTTCACCAAGAGAGTAGAAGTTCTGCTGTTGTCATGTACCTTAGATAAAGTGGTTCATCCCACAAGCAAAACAAAATAGTCACCAATGTTAATGATTGTAAAAGGTATGTCATGTCATAGTGATGTATTTTCCTGAAAAAATGGAAGATCTTTGAAAAATGAAATACTAGATTACGTTTTTAAGCTGTGTTGTTGTTTGTATTTTGTCAACTGTAGAATATTACTTGACTGTCATATAAAACTTAGGCAAGTTTAAAAACCCAGAGTATCAGTCAAGGGATTTTATTTAATCATGCCTTGCTTAGCTTCAAAATGATTTTCTACTTCAGTGGCCTTAGTGGAAGCAAGAGCTTTGTGGGGCATATCCGTATCTGCGTTTAAAATTTCACATTAAACACTGCAATTATATACTGTGATATTAATATCCACAATTTGCTCTCTCCATGGTGAGCACTCTCATCTTAAAGTAAACTTCACTAATAAGTGACTTGGTAAAACTTGTGTGAGAAAAGACATTTTAGGGTGCCTGGAGCAGTATGCAATCGAATTCAGCTGATGGGATTATATGAAAACTAATACAAACCTAGGAAATTTCTGCTGGATTTCACTGCAGAAGAAAGTGAAGGAGCAGTGATGGAGTTCAGATGAGTGGAGAGACTGAATGTGTGGAATTCAACCAAATAACCTTCGAAATTGTAAAGGCAGCTGTGACTCAGGGATTATGTCTGCAAAAATCTGGGCAGACAGTCCACATTTGTTGTAATTGCTCTGACCTGCTGAATACATTATACGAGGAATTAATAACTTGACAATATTTTACACTTTATAGACTTTTTGTTTGAAACAGACTTTAGCTGGTTCATAAAGACTGATAAAACTCTTTAGAAAAGTTTTGTAAGTAGATTATTGGTACTGCTTTTGGAAAAAGAATCTGTAAACACCATGTTGCATCCTCACCTCAGATGTCTCTGGTTTTAAAAAAATTTGACTTAATAAACTCTAGGCAAACAATCCTCATAAAATACATTGAAAAAAGTAACTTTCTCTTTAAATTATGCATTTAAATCACAGCATAGTGCATACTGTCGTTGCATATTTAATGAAAATAAAAATTTCAACAAGTTCCACGTACCACTGGTGAATAAAATGTATGTATTTTCACACATCCACCTACCCAGATTCATGAACATTATAGGCTGCATGTAAACAGCACCTGCAGCTACACTGTTGTTAAATGTTCAAGGTGACTTCAGTACAGACAGGCTTTTCCAACCCATTACATACAGTACTCTGCGTATTATATTGAAGACATTCCTTCAAATAGGTATACATTAGCTTAAGTGGTCTGACTGAAGCTCATTACTGCAATGGCTTTCTATGTATGTGGTCAGTTGTGTTCTGCAGCCACACAAGTATGGAGCTCTGCCATAACAAGGAAATCCCTGTAACTCCACAAGACTATAAGGAGCATCTGCTGCTCACCGTAGACTTCTTCTGAAGAGGAACAGGCACCAGCAGAGAGTAATTTGTCTTACCTCGCCACATCAGATAAATCCACCTCTGTAGGTGTTTACTTCATTGCAATGGCTAGAAGAGGGATCTTCTTAGACTGGACACCTAATTGGTAGGTCACTAAAGCCAGCTGAGATGGATCCTGCTTTCAGTTATTCACAGAAGGACTGATTCAACTAGGCCATTTGTAGCCCTTCAAGAACTGGGTTCTGACATTTAATTGGGTTTGAGGTTCCTTTACAGGGAGTGGGGAAATGGAGGTGCCTGGGGAGATAGAGATGCTCTACAGCATCCGGGCTGAACCCTCAGGGCTCCCCATCGCTCTAAGCAGCAAGTGTAAACTGTTGCATATTTCTCATCCTGAAAAGCTTGAGAGAAAGGAAATCTACCCATAGCTAGATTTCAAAAAGTGTAAAACAAGCTTGAGGAAATACCCAACAGATCACTGGAGTTTGCCAAGTGAATCAGAATATTTTCCTATCTGTGGCAAAGCCTGATCAGTGATGTATCTGTATCCCCCGGGTTCATTTTGTCATTAAATTGGTTCTCTCCAGATTTTATTTACCTCAAAATGCCTTTGTGCTTTGTTACACATCATTTTGTGCGCTGTGATCCTCCAGGCCTCACCCAAACACCATTAAGTTAAAAACCATGACACCTCCACATCTGAGCTTTGCCTTCTTTATTGATAAGGTTCTCAGTTATGACAGGGCACAGCAGATTCTGTGGAGATGCTAACTTGCAGGAGCAAACAAGAGGGTGCTTAATCCTCATTGCTTTTTTTCTCCTACACTCATATAAAATCTCATTTATTAGCACATTTGTCTAATCTTCCCTGGCTATACTCTGAAACGCAATATAAAAAAAAGCATTTCCACAACAGTAACAAAATACTCATTTTGCAACTGTGAAGTTCTTTTTCACTGCACAGATGGAACTGTATTGTTGTATACTAATCCTTTTTTATTCCAATACTTTCTCAGTGCTTGGATGTTTCACATATTTATCCTAGAATTCTCCCCAGAAAGGGTAAAATAAAAGAAAAAGTAAAACCCAGCTTCTTAGAGATCTCCCACAAATTGTCTTTCCAAGATTATCGCATTAGTATGCAGATTACCTTGATAGATTGAATATAATGCGCTTGCATTTTACCTAATGCTGCTTTACTGAAGGGGGTAACAAACTTAATTCTATCCAGGCCAGAATTACTTGGCAGAGTAGATGAGCAATTTTGTGTGCATACAGATAGGATGAAACAGATAGATTGACTAATTTCTTTGCTCTATTTGCATTACTTTGTCGGAAATTACTTACTCTCTGGACTCACCTTGAAGGCCCTCACTCTCTTTGGTATGAGGCTGTGGAGACCTCTCACTGCCTGGAGGGGTTTTGCTGCCAGGTCCAGCAGCTGAAGCTCATCCTCAAACAACAGGTGCTTTAACTACATCTCCAGCCACGAACCCTTGCTGCCAGCACTTGCCTGCTCATGTGCAGAGCGAGGCAGATGCTAGTATAAGAAGACAAAGCACTTGCCCAGGAGATTGCCCAGATGATGGGGCCCTCACTCTCCCCACTCTGGGCTCATCCTGTAGCATCTGAGTGCCCACGGGATGTATTTTTAGCTTTTGCCTGCTTTGCTGCGGGATGGCAACTCCCCTGGGGCCAGGGCCAAACCACTTTTTGGTTTCTCCTATCTCTGGGGCAGAAAGGTCAGTGGGCAGCCTCCAGCCCAGATGTCCTGCAGTCACTCCAGGAGGTATTACACTGTCTGGCTAGCCTCACATTTACTCTGCAGTAGACAGTCCGAGGTTAGCAGGCACGTACTGCGGCTGTGCGGAGGTGCAAGAGCCAAATCCATCTGGGTGGGCAGCAATAACAAGGCAGTCACAGGGTGAGTCGCAGGACTATAGCTGACCCAACCTGTATTAAAGCAGAAGCCAGTGCATGGGTAACCTTTCTTTAAAAGAAAAACAAACTCCAGACCTCCTCATCTCTTTAATGACACGGTCACTACCAACATCGGCAAACAAACAAATTTTTCTGTATTTCACCATTACTGTGACCATGCTGTGGAGCCTCATGCATGCATTTCAAAGGCTTTCTCTGCTCATAGAGACTGGAGTGGCCATAGCAAGGTTTCTTTGAAGAAAAAATGCTAACAGTGAAAAACTTTGGTAGCTTGCTGCTTGCTTCAAACAATTTCCACAGTGTCAAAAAGCAAGAGAGAAGATGAAAGAAGGAAGATTCAGGCCAGAAGAGCAGGCTAATGTGGGATCAAATTACATATCCTAAGAAAGTCCACTGTGTGGGGCTCAGGATAAGTGACAAAAGGAATTTCAATCTCAGGGAGTTTAAATTAATCATATCCTTGGGAATAAGCCACTGTAAGGTCTTTTCTGCTCTCAAAAATAGTGAAAAACAGGTAAAATGCAAGAAAGTACCGGAGAACAGAGTAATGAGAGCAATCTACGTTGAGCAGCACAACAACTGCACTGGAAAGAAAGAAAATTCTTCATTGAGAGCAGCCTTTCAACACCTAAATCTTGTTCTCTGGTACTTTCGTCCAGGGACATTAAATCACTTTACTAAGGAGCCTAGGTTCCCCTATTTTTTCAAGGAGGGAGATGAGAAAAGTTAGAGACAAGTGTTTGCACAGGTGATCACTGGTTTTCTTTGCCCAGTTTGGCATCTCAGCAACCTGCCTCTTACACATTGCGGATGACCACAGTCTCCATCTGATTAATTTGTTTTGGAAAACCTTGAATGGGTCTGGTGTGACCAAATTCACCTCAAGTAACAGTAGAAGAGTGTAAAACAGCAAGTGTATGTTAGAGTTCAGCTTGGCATACCTCCCTAGGGAATATGTGCTAGACATTAGTTCCAGTCGTGCCATTTTGACAAAAAACGAGAGCCAGCATATGCAATGGCAAAACTAAAAATCTAAATAAATACTGAAATCCAGCTCTGTTAGTCTGTCTCTCTTGAAATAGCCTGCCCTACAATAATAATGCTGCTACATTTATACAACTGAAAGTGGGAACATCAAGCAGATTTGAAGCAGAACCATTTCTGAGACTATTCAGTATTCCTAGACTTTGGCTCCTTTCCCTTTCCGAGCTCCCGACAGCTCTTTGAGAAATGGGATGTGCAAACTCTGCAAGCAAAGCTTGGGCTGTGGCTGGACCTTGCAACAAGGGTTTGTCAGGTTTCTGGAGCCAGATCAAAACCACACCAGGCACCAGTATGTATCCTCTGTAACATGCTCAGTAGCTCAACCTTGCTCAAACGAGTTAACTCTGCACCAGTGGTGTTTAGGTCCAATCATGTGTTGTCTGTGCTACTTCTAGTTTCTGTTGGATTAGGTAATGCCTGTGTTCCTGCAGCTGGGCTGGAAGCACACACTTTCTGTGGTGTGGCTGGGTTAACCCATATCCAGCCTGTGGACATGCCTGAACAAGGCTGAAGTTGTTCTCTTCCAGGCTTCAACATTAATCCAGTATTAATGGATGAGGTATGAGCTTGGGCTAACTGACTTCTGCAGGCCAGTGTAAAGGACTAAGCACTAGTGGAAGAGTGGTGTCCAGCCCTGAGAGGTTGTCTCTGTAAGCCTTTGATTTAAGCATATATATTTCCTTTTTCAAATGACGTTTTGTTCTAGTGAAGGTTGTAGTGCTGACAACCAGCTTTGCTCATCAGTGAACCCTGTGTGAAGAGTGCAAAATATGCTGCCCTGGCAGTCTGCCCAAAGCCTGTTTTTCTGTGATATGCCTTAAAGCGGAGGTATGGAAGATCTCCTTATGCTTCATGGTGAGCCTGAAATGGAGATGTCCTGGCCCAAAGACAAAGAGACCTGCCCAGGAGCAGGGTGGATTCAGTGGTAGGGAGCCAAGCACCTGGGCACAGGGAGGGAATTGAGAAGAAGAGCTATGGCAGCAGTTGAAGGATGAGGAAAGAAGTATGGTTTCCAGCGTCTTGTTGCAAATTTCAAAATGGATGAGGCAAAGCCTGTCCTAGACTAGCACAGATAACATACAGATCACACATGTCAAGCAGTTACTTCTTTGCATCAATACTATAAAACAAGCACAAATGCATGCTTTGCTTTTCAGAGATTTAATCTCTGGGTTGCTCTCTTTCGATTTTTCCCATTGGAAGAAACTATCTCAACTCCTGTGAGTTTGTCTTCACAAGTCTCCCTTTTAACTAGGAACGAAAGCTTATGTACAGAATTATTTTTCAAGTTTATGTACAGAGGCTTATTGTAATAATTGAAAATTTCATAGCACAATTAGTAACTGAAATAGTTTCTATGCTCTCTTTCACGTACACCAATTTATCTTCTTGGAGTACTATGTCATGTAGTTCCCAGGGTCAAAGTCTGGCTAGTACAAAGACATTATCTGATCAACTCCATGCTGCTAGCGATTGAAATTGAAATTTAATACTACAAGAAAAGAATGCAGTAGTTCCTGCTGTAAACTTATTTCATAATACTGGCCAACATATATGTTGTTTTAAATGCTGGTTAGCATGACATTGTCTACGAGTTGATTCCAGCTGCTGCAAGTAACTTGATACATCATGGTCAGGAGCAGCTCCAAGAATAATGCAAATATTGCCAGATGCTGGAAGCCCGTATTGGAAGAAGTGTTGCTCTCTCCTTCCTCATTGGCTGAGTTTATGCCTTTCTTTCTAAGAGAACCATTTTTTCTTATCCATTCATCAGTGAGTCTGTTGTGGGTTTCTGATTCACTTTTCCAGGGGAATGCTCTGGTATTCCACTTCTGGGGAAGAAAGTCAACCTTATTTTCAGATATCTTAAGGTCATCTTCACCTATAAATGTAGCTGTTATTGACATCAGTTAAAACACTTTTACATAGCAGACTGTTCCATTACTATTCCTGAAAAGGTGTGTGTACCTATGCAAGTATACAGATGGGGAGAGCTTTTTTTAGTAGATGTAACAGATCCCCATGATCCATCAATATGACCAGAAGTAAAAGAAAGTACTTTTGTTTGAAAGACGAAAACATCAGAGTGGTCCAGGGCAAAATTCATATTTAAACCAGTCAATTCTTTTTTCTTTCTACCATCTCCAGTATCTTATATGTTTCGTTCTCTTCATTCTCCACTAGCAGCAGATATAAATGTCAATATTTCCAATATAACTGGATACGCAAGGAAAGAAAAAATGTGATTAATTATTTCATAGAATCATAGAATCATAGAATAGTAAGGGTTGGAAAGGACCTCAAGATCATCGAGTTCCAACCCCCCTGCCATGGGCAGGGACACCTCCCCCTAAACCATGCCATCCAAGGCTATGTCCAACCCCACCTTGAGCACCGCCAGGGATGAAGCATTCACAACTTCCCTGGGCAACCCATTCATTTCATCTGTATATTCATATTTTCTTCAACTTTTAAAGATTTTCCCAAGACTTTGGTTTATTATCTGTTTGTAAAACAACTTTTGAAATTATTTGATATCAGGGGCTGTTCAGCCTGGAGAAGAGAAGGCTGCGTGGAGACCTCATAGCAGCTTTCCAATATCTGAATGGGGCCTATAGGGATGCTGGGGAGGGACTCTTCATGAGGGACTTTAGTGAGAGGACAAGGGGTAACGGGTTCAAACTTGAACAGGGGAAGTTTAGATTGGATATGAGGAAGAATGGATATGACCTCTAATTGGATATGAATTGGATATGACCTGTAAGGGTGGTGAGGCCCTGGAATGGGTTGCCCAGGGAAGTTGTGAATTCTTCATCCCTGGCAGCGTTCAAGGCAGGGTTGGGCATAGCCTTGGATGACATGTTTTAGTGGGAGGTGTCCCTGCCCATGGCAGGGGGGTTGGAACTAGATGATCTTAAGGTCCTTTCCAACCCTAACTATTCTGTGATTCTATGATTCTATGATTTTTTTAAAAAAAGGTATAGACAGCCAAAAATATGAAATTAAAAACACAGATGAAGATTTTTCTCACAAGAAACACTGCTAGGAGACTTCTCAAAACCAAGAGAAGTTTGGTGAATGCAGTGTACTCACAGAAACAGCCTTCTTGCTTTAATGTGGTTTTGAAAATCAAATAATGGCTATCTGAATTCAGCTTAAAGGAAACTCTTCCTTTCTTCTTTGCATTTACCATCATTTTTTTGAATACCTGCTTAATCAGAGGTGTTTTCACTGATTTTCATATTTGGAGATTTTCACATATGGAGATTTTCACCTACATAATTAAAAATGGTGACTGAAAGTTTCTCCTGGCAAATGCAGTCTATTTCTTCATCAAGACAAACCTACATCACAAAACACAAACCTCACTATATATTAATTGACATCCTGTCCATCAGAAGAGTGGACAAGAAACAGAGAGCACCTACATCCATGCAGTGCATAAATCCTATATACCAATCAGTTAAGCATTAATTTTGCCTGCAGTATCATCCTTCACATGGTACCTACTTTTCATGGAAGATTACTACACAATCTCAATTTCTTTTATGCCTTCTGGTTTTGGTTTTCCATTTCCATCAGTTTTCAGTCAAAAATATTACTTTTAGATGCACTATTAACTGACCTTTGATGTGATGCCAAGATCTTGCCTTGAAGGAGCACACTCAAATTTTTCATACTAAGACATGGTTCATGACATTGCTGAGATAGAATAGTATGCATTGACCCCTCATGAGTTTAAAAAGGCCACGAATTATTTTAACTTTTAATTTAGATTCGTAAGAAGTAAGTCAAAGGAAGAAAAGTATCTCTATGCCAAGCTCTGACCAACACCACCAGTGTTGGGAGCAACATGAGTAAAAATAAATCCTAACTTTGATCTACTGTTGTGGACATTTTTCACAAGAAAGATACTTTATTTTTGACATTTTTATTGAATGTTCCGTGGATTAATTTGTTGAATATATGAATATTCTTCAAGCAAACAATTCAAAATACTAAGGTCTGACATTTGTCCTAAGGCATGCAAGGACATCTTAGGTCAATGGTTCAGATTCATCTCACCTATTTCAAGTTCTGGGTATGCTGGTCATGCTCTGTCATCAGTAAGGGACATAGGCATTTTCCAGTTGTATATTTAGTCCACTGAAATTTCTCTGTTGACTGGAAAGGAAATCAAGGTGAATACATGTTTCACTTAATTAGATGCCTCATTTCAGCACGATGCAGTAAGTGCCAGAAAGCTTGAAGTTATAAACAGGGGAGCACAATTTGGCACAGCATGTGCATGGTATTAAACCATACGACAGACATCCACATTCAGCAGAAAACCTCACATTACTTAAAGTACTAATTAAAGTACATGTCAAAGTAACATACCTGTACCACTACAAGGGACAGGCTTATAATGTTGTTCTATGAGGACTGGTAAGTATAGGCAGCTTTATGTATGGAAGTCATTAATAATCATAAGTAACAAATAACACTGAAAAGCAGTAACCTTTTGTTGCAACATCAAACTATCAAACATCAAACTATATGAAGCTATCAAACCACTCACTGCATTGATAGGCTATGTCTTTTAGCTGCAGCAGTACATTTAGATACAGATCAAACAGCTCTGCAAGTAGCACAGTTAAAGAACTCATAATTACAACCAGTCCTTCCCAATGATCTGTCCAGTCCTTGCTTAAAATTAAAAGTCTTTTGTGAACCTGATTAAACTCTACGAACTGTAAACTACTGATCACTTCACTGATACATGCCTCTTTCCTTGCTCTAGTGTTTTTATCCTTACATTTTTCTCTCATAGCTCTTGTGAGGAGGGACATAATAATTTGGGCTAAGGAGGATTTGCATCAGCATTACATCAATGTGTTTTCACTCTTTTCCATTTTTAGGCAACCGAGAGTGCTACATAGTGCCTAGGTTCAGATGCCTGTATAACCCTAAGTGCTCTGTATCACCTTCATTTTTGGAGCCCACAAAAAATGGCAGTATCACCTCTACAAGGAAGGCTGTATTTGTCGTTTGAACATCTGCAAGAACTTGGCCGCTGTGATTATATAAGATGTGCACCTAAAGCCAATTTTGATGTAACGCTGATTTGACAAATGTAGACTCCTGCTGATAGAGCTACTAATTACATTCAGCAACTGTGCCATTAGATCAGAAGGATTAATATATGATATTCATAAAAATTCCTGTTTTGATGGATACCATGCATTAATTGAGTAATTCTTCATACGTCTCTGTTCAGTGAAACAAGGAATTACTGGCTCGCCAAGGACATACAAAATCACACTAGTGTTTAGGAGGAGGTACCCTTCTAAGTTCCTTCCATCTTTGCTACCATTTCTTATTTTTCTTTGGTATTTATATTTTTAGTGCAACAGTAGGGTTTCTAATCTTGTGCTGTGAAAACTAATGCACTGCCTGTTACAAGCGAATAGGTGACAAGACCAAATGTAGATACAACACCTGAACTGAGATTTTGAACAGTATTCCACCAAGCCATTCCTTAGCTGCAAGAGCCAGCTCTGAAAAAACAGGATAATCCAGGCTACACATCAATTTACTACTTAGTCTTTTGAATGGGATTACAGGGAAGGACGCAGTTTTTGATAATTTTTGTGATGCTTCTAAATGTTCCCGGGGAATTATGTTGCCAGGACCAAACAGTCACTTTCAAGCATTGATAAATAAAGACCTGGGCAAATTTCAGTCAACTGCCTGCAGAGAGCTGAATGATTCTGTAAATATCAGAAACCCCTAAGACATCCAGACTGTGAGGAACTTTGTTTAAAAAATAAAGCTTCCAAGAGCTCAAGCTTATGGAATGTACACTTTAACTTCCCTGTTGCTGTACTTTTAAAGCAAGCTATCATTAGTGATCTGTCTGGTTGAGACACCAGCTCCGATGTTCTTTTGTGAAGACTCTGTATTTTTCTAAAACCAGCTCCCAGTCCATAAAGGATGATTTAAGCCATAGCAGATGCCACTGGCTCCAGGGTGAGAGTGTTTTTATAGGATAGCAACACGGCCTGATTCTCCTCTGAAATCACTATCTAGACAAGTAGTTTCACTGGAGTTAGAAGAAACCAGCAACTGCAGGACTGACGCCAGTCAGCAGGGTAACCAAGGCTCTACAAATGAGTCATTTTTAGTGTTAACTGTGCTGAATGTGGGTCTGAGAGTTGCCTCCCTGATGCCACACATCACCCATCAGGCTCAGGCAGGGTCCCTGCCAAGGTGAAGGAAGATGTTTAATAATGACAACTTCACTAAATCCCAGTCTCCTTAAAGCAAAGTGAACCTTGCAGAATGAATACTGAACTTCTCTAGACATTATCTTTCTTATTTATTTGTCAGCTTTTTCATTTTCCCAGACCTCTCCAATCCAAAAGCTTTCTGCCGGGGGAAATGGTGAGCTTCATAGTATGAGACACCCTCAGGGACAGTTTTAGCTAGATGTGATGATGTGGACATAGTTTAAGCTAAAATATTTGGAAGTCAAGGTAAGTGGCACATGAAGGGATAACCCCTCAGTTTTTCACATGGTCCTAAGAGGCTATTTGGCAGGGCTCCCACAGGACTGTGGCAGCTAAGCAGGCAGCCTGTGGCCAGCAAACATGACATATTAGGGAAACAATTAATTGTCATTCCAGATTATCCGTTATTAGTCACTGTGTACATGTATGCAGTAATTAATCCCTTTTCTTGCTGAAGGACTGGTTCACTGTCGTGTAACATAAATTTCTCCACCTTCGTTTGCTGCTACCAGCAGCTTTGCTTGAGCTTTCCCTGATCACATTCTTCCTTCTCTCCTCCTGATGCTAGCTGCAAAAGAGGTAGTCGAAATTCAAGCACTATCCCAGAGGTGCATCTCTTGGATAAGGTAAATTTATAATTATCCAGTTGCAAAAATCTGTTAGAGATGGTGTAATTTGTTTCTGTATCCCATGGTATATTGACAAAAAAGATGAACTATTCAGGCATTTTTCATAACAAGATAAGCCTTTAAAAAACTCTTGGGGTGCAAGATTAAAGTATGTGACTTTCCCCCTGTTTTCATCCAGATGAGTAAATCCTTTTTTTGTTCAGGAGCATGGAAGGTGGGTTTGGATCAAATCCTCCAACTAAACACCTTTAAATAATTCAGACTTAAATTGATATTGCTTATATTTTGTATCCTGGGTAAGCCATGTGCCCCACAGATGTGACATGCAAAGGCAACTTTTACAATGTGTGGGTTTTTTTATACTTATTTGTTGCTATTCTAACCAACATAGTAATAATCATAATAATAATGTAGGATTAGGAATTTGTTGCCTTGTTGTCATTTACTTTGATTCTTTTTTGTAAACTGAGCTGGGAAATGTTTTTAGAATGAAAATTTATGAAAAAATCATATTTGGTGCACAGGTTCATTTCATTTGTATTATTTTTAACTTGAAATGTCAAGTTTCGTTTCCACACGTGGTAGCAGAAATCATTCTAGAGCTAATGTCTGATTAGAATAAAATGCATATCTTTGGACTAATTATTTATGTACATAATTCAAACTATGATTAGCAAAAATAGGGTAATCTCTTTCAAAATTAGCAAGAATCAGTAATTCCTGCATGCAGAATACAATTAGCACGAAGTTACTGCTGCAGCAAATAGTCTTGAATGCATCACAGCTGACTAGCTGGATGTACCCAGAATACAGACAAGGAGGTCCATGCAATTAGAGATTCCAGCTTTTCCTTTAATAGTCTCAGTAGCATTTGCATAATTAAGCAAAGCAGTTGTAATATTAAGGAATGACACCTGGGGAGGAATCTTTCTGAAATTACACCCTCCTCCCCTGTTTGTGCCACATGATACTGTTTTCCAGTAATGGCTTGGGCTGAGTCCACCGAAAGAACAGCCTTATGATGATGTCCACCACTATTACTTGGTTAATTATAAAGTTAATTATAGAGGTATACAGATGCTACCTTGGGGTCTGCACTGTCAGTGAGATGTAACTATTAAGGGAAGTGCACACTATGGTTTTGCATTTCCTCATCTTATTTTCCCAGAATGTACCTTTTCTGAAAACTTCCATCTTCTTTTATCTCTAAACACTACCTTATACCTCAGCTAAATAATGGTCCTAAATTTTAACTGTTGTTAAGCTTTTCAGCCTAACAATTCTCCTTCTGTTACTATGTAAGCATAAAACTATGAGCCAATTTAATCTGTCCTCAATTTTCTTTTTCAATTGCTTTCAGCCTTGTAAGGAAGGAAGAACAGTTTGAAACGTCTTAAAAATGAACGGGCGGTGGATTCCTGCATTTTTTTCAATGGTTTTGCCAGTAAACTGAAAGACCTGACGCATAACAGATGCCATAAGTCACAAATTGAGAATAATTTCAGCATTTGTTAATGCAACTTAAGGGAGGGAAGCATAGTATTTAAAACATTGAAAGAAAATCAGCAAGACTAACCTTTCTTCTATTTATCTGTATTTCAGTCAAATGGATTATTTGGAATTATGCTGAAAATGCTCAGATGGCTGGGGTTTCGCTGGTATGGGATTTAGCAGCAGCCTCCCTCATGCTTCTTTCCCTGTCTCAGAGATGCTCACTGCAAACATCCACAGAGTATGCGTAAAATACTGTTTAAACTAAGCTGCCTTGTAAAGCAACACAAAGCAACTGCACAAAGCAAGGGACAGCAAGAACAGCCAAGTGTAAGTCAGCTTCTGCGTTTGAAGCTTGCAGATCATATGGCGCATGACCCAGTTAGCCACCCTTGATCTCAGATTTACTCTACTGCCACTGAAATGTCTTCAGATATGTTACTATTGTTTTCTCCTGGATGTATTTGGAAGGAAAACATTTTAGAGCATGATTAGATTGGCTCCAGATGGCTAAACTGGACTCTCAGACAGATCCCTTGTTTGGGTTCTCAACATCTCAGATCTCAGGCTCCATAGTCTCTTTGGCCTTGCCAAACCCAGCCTGATACCCAGGCAGAGCAGAGCTGCAAAGAGCATTCTCCTTGCTCATCTCCTTGGTGGCATCCCCCTTTTCTCCCTCTTCCTTAATAGAGGATGCTTGCTGTTGCTGGTGCAGATCCTCAGTGGTTATACCCCTTCCCTATCTCTACTGTTCTCCACCCCCTGACAAACTTTCTTTTCTCATTAGGTAGCAGGAGGGGACTTTCTGCTTCATCTTGGCCCATGATGTTAATATCAGACACTAATTTTCAAACCAGGACCCTAACCGTAACCCTAACCCTAACCCTAACCCATACTTCCCTGCTTGGGGGATACTTCCTGTAACCACCTACAGAGTTACCTCACTTGTCCTCTTACAGTCCCTTTCTTAAGCCCCCCTCCCCTTGCTTTGATAGCAGTAAGAGACTTGTGTCAACAAGATGTAGATGTGCTGTAGCCTGATGCTTCTCTGAAGAAGAAAACCAGAAGAAACCTTCTTCACAGAGGAGGCTTTCAGGAATGCATATTTTTCACCTGGAAGCGCATCAAGATTTATAGTATATTCAGTGACAATGGCACCACTTGGAGTCAGGAATATCCTAGCTAGATATACCAGGCATCAGCTCATTCTGACTGCTTCTGGGGGCTGGCCAGGGAACCTTTCTTCCATCTCCTGAGGTCAGTCAGACCTTCCCGAGGCTCCCAAGCATGCTGCCTGAGCACCACATGAGCTCTCTGAAGCAGTTACATACTTTCTTGGATGATAACGGCTCGTGAGTAATGGATCGCCACAGCAAGGCATTCTGATGATCTATTATTCAAATGACATCCATACCCAAAAAAGAAAAAGCCACGCTTGGATTCTGTATAATCACAGGACAGCAATCAACCTCCAAACACATGGGTGGCTGCTTCCCTTGCACCACACGTCTGGTAGAAGAATGGGAGGCTTGCAACCCTTAATTAGTACTTAATAAACTGAAAAGGTGTAATTCACACTGCTCATTTACCTCCGGGAGAGAGACTTATTCTTCTTGCTGCCTCTGCTTTTCCAGGCTTCAGGCCTTCCTGTTTTCCTTTTGCTCTCAGCAGCGACCAAGAAAATACAATGGCACCTTTAAGCTGAGCAAGACAGTTCCTTTATTATGATTGGTGGCACTGTTCTTGCAGCTAGCTTGCAAAGCCAAAATCACGTCTTTTTACATATAATACTCAGCTAAATCAATTCAGGAGCAGTATTTCAGCAAAATGTGCAATGCAGCAAAGGCAGTACTCCCCAAGGGCACAGATGCTGAGTCCCCCCACTAAAGTGAGTCTCCATTTGGTTGCATTTAACCCAATGAGGACACGGTCTTTAGACGCTTTGTGTAGTTATTTCAGATTGCTACATCTATGCAGAGAAACACAGCCCCATCATTACAGGGCAGGTTATATTCTAGTTGTCAGGAAAAGATGGAGGACTCAGGACATCCAGTCTGACGCTGGATGTTTCAGTTGCCCTCTCTATAGTTTCCAGCAGATCTGGCAGCGTGTATGTCTCCTCTCTTTAAAACGGAGGCTTTACGTAAGGAGGCCATGCATGCACACAGACCTCTGCAGTCCCTCATGAACGTCAGGAAACTTGGTAATTTCCATTTGCTGTGCAAAGGCAATGCCCAGGATGATAAACTATAGCTCACAACCCTGCTGTATAATAGGATACCAGTCACTGAGCAAGTGCTGTTAAAAGAAAATGTCTTCAGCCGGGCAAAATTGCTTTCAACTGTGTCTTTATGTTCAGCCAAAGTATAAAGAATATCGAGAGAGCTTATTATTCATGATACAAAGAGAAGTCACTAAACATAATTGCAAGAAAATTAATGGGGAGAGCAGGTTTAAAATAAAAAACATATAAAAGCTTAAGAACATCATATAAATATGTTCTTTTTGTCAAAATAAATAAATAAATACCTTCTTTTTGTCCCAGAGCATTTTCTGAAATACTATTTCAAAATACACTTACTCTGATACTGTAATGATTCTTCTTCTTTCAAGAAATTAATCCCTCCCCTTGCATCTCTAATTTCTGTCTTTTATTCAGCCTTAACGGTGCTTTTGACTTAACTACCATTAAGCTTTTCAGCCTTGTCATTCTGTTTTTGTTACCATGTAAGCATAAAACTGCCAGGCCATTTCAGCTGACCTAAACCAAATGAAACAGTACTGTGGATAAATACCTAGAAAATCATAGTTAGAGCTCTTGTTGACTTCAGCAGTGCCAAGGTTTCATCCAGATGTTCTTCTCCAACACAGTGCCTTTCCGAAGCTACAAAAGCATTTGACTGGGGAGGGACTATTCATTAGGGACTGTAGTGATAGGACAGGGGGTAACGGGTTAAAACAGAAACAGGGGAAGTTTAGATTGGATATAAGGAAGAAGTTCTTTACTCCGAGGGTGGTGAGGCGCTGGGGAAGTTGTGCATGCTCCATCCCTAGCGGTGTTCAAAGCCAGGTTGGACAGGGTCTTGGGTGATATGGTTTAGTGGGAGGTGTCCCTGTCTATGGCAGGGGGGCTGGAACTGATCTTAAGGTCCTTCCCAACCCTAACTATTCTATGATTCTATGATTATCAGTAGCAAAGTACACACAGATCCAGCTGGAGTGCTGATCCTTGAATGGTGGGTTTCAGCCTACTGGCAATAGATTTGCATCTCTTAGTTGCCTTTTAACCCATATGTACCTGTGGACAGAAGACCAAAATCCTGGTGCCCACTGGAATGGCATAGACCTGTAGTTGCATGTCAAGTTCAGCAAATGGCAAGAACTAGTGATGTGCAGCTGCAAAGCTCTGAAAAGCAGTCTTTGTACACCACAGAAAGTGATCTGGAGCTATCTTTTCTACTACTTTTGTATTACTACTGCCCAGTATGACTTTGACATCTTCAGAAATCACAATGTGATATTAGAGTGTAAGATTCTTAAGATTTCACTCCTGAAACTTTTCCAAGCATTGCACAGAGCTTCTTCCCCATTAGTTGCCAGAATTTGGTTTATCAAAGGAGTGTTAAAGTTCTGATTATTCACATATTTAAAGGTGAT
Source organism: Amazona ochrocephala (assembly GCA_039720435.1). Taxonomy (NCBI): domain Eukaryota; kingdom Metazoa; phylum Chordata; class Aves; order Psittaciformes; family Psittacidae; genus Amazona; species Amazona ochrocephala. Next base: position 40,633,919 of record CM077880.1, on the reverse strand, counting down.
AACTCCCTTTCACAGGTTGATGCCAAACCTTTTGCAATGCCTCCTGGATATGAGTGCTGACTGTGCAGATAGGCTTATTTTTCTGGGAACACAGCTGTCGTGTCCAAGCCTATGAAGCATGGAAATACAGTTTTGTATGAAAAAGAAAACAACAAATTGCTGGGTTGCCTTTAAAACATCTTTTCACAGCTCTGTGGCATTCAGACCCTGAACTCTGCAGGATCCACTGTGGAACCTGCTGTGCCCACAACAGCAAGTGAACAGGGCTCCCAGGGCCCAAAGCTGGCTGAAGAATTTAGTGGTTTTACATTGGGTCTAGTGTCAGGAAAGTTCCTTTGCTCTCCAGTGGCCATAGAGGTGTAGCGGCTAATGCAGCAGACAAGACAGGTTTGCAAAACACATATGTTTGGTGATCACAGGAGAGAATCTTAAATAAGGACCTTTTACTTGAGTGGGAGAGAAAGAAAAATCCAGTTCTGAGCTTCCAAATACTGAACCGAGATAAAAGAAGAAGGGCTTCAGGGAAGTGAGCATTCATCAATGTGCAGTACATTTCATTATTTAAAAATTAATTCTCTTTCTGCTAAATTAAGCTGAATCAGTAGCTCAGTTTAGTTCTGTCTACTGTAGTGAAATCCATCCTCATTTTCTGATCACTCTCTTGCCCTGCAATGGGAACCGTTCTGTGTGATGAATCATTGGTCTAAATAAAGTAAGCAAACATAAACACTTTGGTTATGGCCATTTCAATTAGAAACCCGGTGCCTTCAGGAAAATAACACTGAGTGTTGATCCATGATACATTTGAAGAACAGGCTGATATATTCAGGCTGGTGGTTTGCATCTGTGGAAAGACTTACACAGGCATCTTGATCTTTCAATAATTTGACTGTGGAGATGTTTTCCTCTTTTTTCCACCATTTTACTATTTTTTTCCCTTTTTTTTTTTTTTTTTTTAAATGGAGGAGTCATTCCACATCTTCCAGGATGTTTCACATATATTCTAGCTTTTTCGTTCCAGAATTGCTTTTTAGTTAATGGACAAAGTTTAACAATACTTGTTAACCTCATCTCAGCCCATTAAGCTTTGAAAATAAATTATAACACTGTATGTGAATTAAATAAACATCTGAGATACTGTTTTCAGTGAACACCAAGATATTTATTCTAAATAAATAATGAAGCCAATTGACATATATTTTTAATGCTCTCTGCTGCAAAAAAATATGCTATTGCTCTAGATCAGGCACATAGTTACTACTTTAGAATGTAAAAATAATCAGTAAAAAGCTAAAATATCTTTTCATTTATGGGGAATAACAGAAATGCTTTTTCTCCTACTACTGTCTTTGGAAATCGTATGTATCATTAAATATTCCTAGTCTCAAACACTTGGCTGCTTTTGACTGGCAACATTACTTACTCCCACCCAGAATGTTTTTCGCAGTGTTTACCTCAGGATGTTGTGAGGAGCGGAACTGATTTTATAGAATTCAACCCAAATCAAAAAACAGTGATGAGGAAGACTCAAGTAGGGAAATGATTGCAGTGGTAACTCTATTCCTGGAAAATCAGGTGTGTTTGTGCAGATGATGCTCTTAACACCCAAGGAAAGTAGAGGGTGGTGTTAGGAAAACTTTCCTTTCCTTTCCTTTCCTTTCCTTTCCTTTCCTTTCCTTTCCTTTCCTTTCCTTTCCTTTCCTTTCCTTTCCTTTCCTTTCCTTTCCTTTCCTTTCCTCTCCTCTCCTCTCCTCTCCTCTCCTCTCCTCTCCTCTCCTCTCCTCTCCTCTCCTCTCCTCTCCTCTCCTCTCCTCTCCTCTCCTCTCCTCTCCTCTCCTCTCCTCTCCTCTCCTCTCCTCTCCTCTCCTCTCCTCTCCTCTCCTCTCCTCTCCTCTCCTCTCCTCTCCTCTCCTCTCCTCTCCTCTCCCCTCCCCCTCCTCTCCTCTCTCCCCCCCCTCCCCTCCCCTCCCTTCCCCTCCCCTCCCTTCCCTTCCCTCCCCTCCCCTCCCCCCCCCCCTCCCCTCCCTTCCCCTCCCTTCCCTCCCTTCCCTTCCCCTCCCTTCCCTTCCCTTCCCTTCCCTTCCCTTCCCCCCCCCCCCCTCCCCTTCCCTTTTGCAGTTCCCTGGTAGAATCATAGAATCAGAGAACTCACTGCTCAGCCCCACAGACAGTGATGGCAGCATGTCACCAGGACATGTCTGGCAGGAGAGCCTGGAGCTGATATTGTGGCTGAGGAATGCAAAGGAGGAATCAAGCACCATGCTTGATATCTACATTTCTGGGTCTGCACTGAGACTCTTCTGGCTGGAAGTGAAATTGCCTTAATTTGGTTTATTGAAAGTCTGGTGAACATCTGTGTACCACAGTCTGTTGTGTTTTAACTCACCTCTAGTTAATGCGTATTTCCTGAGGATGTGCCTATACAGGAAGTTATTTTGGAAAGGCAGCTCCTGAGTGCTCCTGTGCATGCACTGCAACTCCCAAAGATGCTACAAAGCCCTGCAGCAGGGTGGGAGCTGCCCCTGGCCTCTTCCCCAGCCCCAGGTGGCCATTCCTTCTCCTGCCATGAGGCCCAAGGGCGCAGGAGCCAGGAGGGCAACCCCAGGGGATTGCCAGCTGATAGGATGGACACCCCCGCAGCTCAGCTTGTTCCCTTTCTGGTACCCCATCAGGGGACAGACAAAAGACAAGTTTCTGGCCTAGGGACAACCTCGGCTTCTGCAATTTATAATGAAGCTTCCATGAAATTACTTTGTTGTAACTTTGTCAGTACCAAATGAATTCACCATAATTACTGCACTCTGTGTGAATCCCAGTGGAAGCAATAATGATTCCCATTTTTTTCAAAAAGGTTGCTATTTTCCCTGACAAAAAATGATGACCTAAAAATATCTGATGTATTTCTCATTACTTCAGTGGCTGTAATGATACGTTTGGAAGAAACACCAATTTTCCTGTCTACTGCTTTTGACACAACAGCAATTAGTCATAAACAATGAAAAAAATACTTGCATTAGTTAAGAAGTGGTGAGAAATACACAAATATTTCTGTATTCATAGCTGCTGCAATGTTATTTTGTCTTATCAGTCTGACACAATTTGTAGGGGCAGGGAGTTGGAAAACATACCCTGCAAAAATTAAAATTTGCTGATAGTAAAGAGGCAAAACAATTGTATTTCATCAGGATAGTCCTCCCAGAGGAAAAGATGTTCAGTAGCATGCCAGTATCACATCAGGTAATGAAAATAACAATGCTGCTGTCAGAAAACAAGTGCTAGCTTAACGATAGTAGTGTTTGTCTCCTTATAGAGAAAGAACATAATCTCATCATACTATCTCTGTGTTTTGTCACTAAGATTGGGCGCTTTATCTGTAGTTATTCAAGCAAATATATAGAAAAAAATACATTTTATAGAATGGTTGGTTTGGAAGGGACCTTAAAGCTCATCCAATTCCAACTCTCCTGCCATGGGCAAGGACACCTTCCACTAGACCAGGTTGCACAAAGCCCCATCCAATTTGGCCTTAAACACTTCTCGTAATGAGGCAGCCACAGCTTCTCTGGGCAACTTGTGCCACCCCTCATTTCCCTCATAGTAAAGAATTTCTTCCTGATATCTAATCTAAATCTACCCTCTTTCAGCTTAAAGCCATTCCCCCTTGTCCTATCACTACAAGCCCTTGTAAGAAGTCCCTCTCTGCCTTTCTTGTAGGCCCCCTTTAGGTACGGGGAGCCTTCTCTTCTCCAGGCTGACCAACACCAACTCTCTTGGCCTGTTTTTACAGGAGAGGTGCTGCAGCCTCTGATCGTCTGGGCATTCTCCAACAGGTCCACGTCCTTCTTATGTTGGGAGCCCCAGAGCTGAAATGTACTGCAGGTGGGATGTCACAAGAACAGAGTAGAGGGGCAGAATCACCTCCCTTGACCTGCTGGTCACACTCCTTTTGATGCAGCCCAGGATATGGTTGGCTTTCTGGGCTGCTACTGACACACTACTGGGTCATGTTGAGCTTCTCGCAGCCAACACCCCCAAGTCTTTCTCCTCAGGGCCACTCTCAATCTAGTTTCCAGACAGCTTTTATTTGTGCTTGGGATTGCCCTGACCCAGGTGCAGATCATTTACTTTATTATTCCTTATTGGCATGCTCATTGGTTGCTTCTCTTATTCATATATTTGGTAAACATAAAAAGCTATTGCAAAAATGATCACTATTAATATTTCAGAAATTAAAAAAACATTCTCTATCACAACTTGACTGTATAGAGTTTTGCCTTTACTTTCGCCTTCCTTACTCTTCACAAGTCCTTTTCCCTCCAGATATTGCTGTTCCAGCTATTCTTTTTGCGCACAGTATCTCACACTTGCTTTCCAGTGTTGCATCATTTTCTGTGCATCCATCTTCACAAACGATGCATGGGGGAACAATCTACAATTTCTCTGTCATTCGTTATCTCTAGGATAGGTTCATTCTCCCAGCACCAACAGGTGAGTCACTGACAGATATCATCCTTGTCATATAGACTAGTTCTCTCAGAGTGAGCTACATCTTTCTCAGGTTTTCCTAGCACCATGTGCTCATTACATATTTATGATTTTATTGCCCATTAAACATAAATCTAATGTGGTCTTGAAGTCTATAATCCCAATGCCGCCATCTATGCTCTTAATGATGAACGGATGGTGGCTGAGGTCTGGGGCTCTGTGAAGGTCCAAGCTGTTTTGCTCCTTCCCATGTAAGGAAGTGACATGGATTAGGCTACGCATGGTTTCTCCGTCTCTGGTAAGAGAAATCCTGAGCCTGGATGCTCCCAAGCAGAATATTAATCCGAGCGTGAGCTACAGCTATATGGATAAAAGACATGGTCATGGGCCCAGTGCATGCAGCTATGATGAGAAGTAAGGTTTGGCTCCTGTAGGAGTCAAAAGGAAATTTGCCTCTTGTTCAATGCAAAACCAAGTTCTACCACAGCATGAGGCTATTTCTCCACTTGTTTCTTTTTCTGTCAAAGTTAGATAGCTTCCCTCCCCCACTTCTTCATTTCTTACTATTTCTGGTGGACTGAGAAATCTCATTCTGGTAATTTTTGTATTTTGAACACTGAAGAAAATGTTTTCATTTCATTACTGCTCACCCTGCAGAATTTGGGTTTCCACTGTGCATTTTGTCTTCCAGTTTCCAATTACACACAAGGATACACTATTAAAATGTAGAATAACTTGCATTATTTGCACTTCTCTAAGCCCTGCTGCTTATAGGAGTAATTTAAACAGCACCTACTGCATCAGCTAGGCAACTGTACCATTGTTTTCTATGGATAATAGGGATCATCTGTTATTAATGAAGCTTAATTCATTCACTTCATTTTCCTTGTTGAGCTCCCCAAACAACAAACAAATGAGGTTGGAAATTTTTCTTAATGGACTCAACATTAGCATAGCCCAAGCTTTCCAATACAGAGGCTATGAGAACACTGCCATGGCAAGACAAATCCTCTTTGAGGCTTCTTTAAAAAGCCACTCTGAGAGTATCTTGCCTCCGACACATGGGAGGCCAATAAGTCCCACTAAAGCTGATGTCCAGCGGTGCTGCATCTTCACCTGCTGACTCTCTCCCTCTACACACTGGGGCCATTTCTCAGAGGGTGCTGGTGTGGAGAACCTGCCTTAAGTAACACCAGAGTTAGGAAAAATCACTGAAGTGGAGAACTATCTGCACATCTCCTCCCTGGGGTAGGGCTCAAAATGCTTTATTAAATAAGCATCACACCTGGTGAAGAACTGAGTTGTTCAAAACTCATTTTGTTTTACTTACAGAATTGCTAGTTTCTCATTTGGAGCAGAAACATCAGACTTCAGAGCACAAAATCAATGTATATGAATGTTTCCAGGCCTCCTGCTCCCCCCACCCCCATCTTATAAAGCTCTTTGAAGTTAAAACAAAAACAAACCTCTAATTATCTTAAGAAAACATGCGTTGAACAATGAGCCTTACTATCAGAGAAAGAATTTTACCCATCATCTATTCTTTGCTGGTATTCCCATGTAAAATCCTTATCTGCACACTTTCTAAGGCATCTTCCCTCTGGATGACTTCTGAAAGTCTTGAAGTGAAGGTTCATTTGTACCAGGAGCCCAGGAGAATATGCCTTTGCTCTTTGAGCTCCTTATATTCCCTACTGAAAAGTTGCACTGTGGTGATATTCTTCAATAATATCACCAGTCATTAAATATTTGGTTTAAAAAATGTAATGAGAAAATCTTACATTTATTAAGTTCATTGACAGGTCAGACTGTAAGAGAAGATGGCCTAGGTTCACACAATAAAGCGGCCCCAAATCTGGATTGTACACAGAGAGAGACAGAAGTGTTTGGGTGAGAGCTTTCTGTCAGCACTAATTTCAGGCCTGATGCAAACAGAACAAATAATTTGCAAGCACTCAGGTGCTAAGTAAGTTCCAAGTGCTCAGAGATACCTATGATCAAGGAGAGAAGGGTGATTTCCATATCTCAATGGGTAAATGAGTGATCTCAAGTCCATCAGCTGCCACTGCTGCAGATACTAATGTTAATTTTCACCAATTTGGAAAATCAGGTCACCTGTGTAAATCCTTCACTGTCAGTGCATCCAAATTTTAAAATCACAGATGTGAGTAACAGCACATGCATACTTAATCATGGGGGTCACCAGCTGTGCTCGAGAAACCCACCAGGCTTCAAAAGGCAGTAGTAGAATGAGCTGTCCTGAAGGATGATGGAGGTGACTTGGTGGACAAGGTAGAGCTGGCCCCTTTACTCATTTGTTAGAGCATATTCAGCTAATTCAGACATTTTACACTGAATGCGTTCTCTCCTGATTCTGTGAGCAGCAAAATGGACCCCAGGGGTGCATATGGTGAGCGATAAGAGGTGAGCTGTCCCCCACGCTGCTGCAGAGCTGTGGTGGCTGTGTCTTAGATGTAAATGAAGGAACTTGGAAGTTGCCATAAATTACATTGCCAGCCCCAGAGGCTGTTCCAGCAGTGCTGAGCTACTGCCACCTCAGAGTGAACACCAAAATGCCAGCCCCCAGCCTGTGAAGCTATGCACAGGCAGATGCAGGAGCTGCGTGTCCCCTGGAGGCTGCCTGATGCTGGATAAATCCTCAGAGAGGCAGATGAACCATGTTAAGGGCTGATTTGCATGTTAGTCACTCATACCAGTACTTCAGAGGCAATGATTTGGTTCTTAGCATCTTTGAAGATATCAGTTGCTGCCGAAAATAATAAACAGAAGTTGCATGCATCCCAAGCAGCTAATGCCCATAAAAAGATCACATAGCATAAAATGGGTTGCCAGGGAAAAAGATGTACCCACTTGAACCTCTTGGCAACAGCTAAACTCCAGACTGATTGGCTTAAAATTAGCCCCAAATGCAGCTGAGAGCAGTTTCATACATCCCATGTCACATGTCAAAATTTCATTGTCTGAAAGGGTTCATAAATCGCAAGGCAGTGCAAAATCACATCAAGTAGAGGACCATTAATCACATACTAGAAGAAATAACCTTTTTAACAAGCAAGTTTACTGGGTCTACTGTAACCAGAAGGGAAAACAGAAACTCTTTATGTTGTCTGTCCTTGGAACTGTTTGCCTTCATCTGTTCTGCCCTCAGAAATCTGTAAGTTTCTTCAGTATAATCTCTAATTCTGTTTAGCAGCTGGAAGGCCAATGTTCAGTTTGATAGTGCAGAAAGCATAGAATACTTTGCTTTGCTGAATGAAACACCAAGAGATATGTCTGACCAAGGGCCCTGGGAGAAACAGGCGTATACTATATAAAGATTGTTTCACTTTCTAGGGCAACAGCATTTTTGCTGCCCTTCTAGCTTTTCATTATTGGTCCTCAAGATAACCATATACGCTGGGCTTGCTGTACCAAGGATGCATTGAGCATCATGTCATCTATTGGTCAGGTGTCTAGGAAAATATGGGTTAGTTCTGAACGATGAAAAACAACAGATTTTCCACTGTGTGTGCACGCATACATGTGCCTGTGTATCATGTGTATATCATTATACCCGTTTGTTGCAGGTGTTGACTCTGTGAGTGCATATGCATCCGCATGGGAGGAGGAGAACTGATGTAACTGTGAGTAACTTACATGTCAAAAGCAAGGCGTGTGCATACTTGTGAACTTGAAATATAAAAGAATAATACACACACACACACTCTGAGGCAGGAGGAAAAGCCTGTGGACATGTGAGGATTGACAGCGTGCCAGACTCTCCCGAGAGCTGGTTGGTGGAGGGATTGCTGCTTTAAAACTTGTAAAACAAGAATTCCCAGAAGGCAGTCAGTCTGCAGGCAATTAGGAGGAACCCGCAGTACCTCTGTGTGGGGCACTCCACTTGTACCGAGGCCGCATGTAACCGGGTGGATGGGTGTTGTCACACATGACAGAGCCAGTGGGACAGTAGGATCACACTAAATCGCTGCCTGAGTTTCTGCTGCGTTGCTTCACTGATGGGTTTTCAGTATCATTTTTATGTAGACCAGCCAAGGGCTCCATACCTCTGTGCTGTGCCTGGGAGGAGCATGTTGTTAACACTTGGAAAAAGAAATCTCTGTCTTCCAGCAGCCTTTAAAATCCCCCCCCCCCCCCCCCCCATCATCATTAAGACCCAATAAAACTGTTAGCACCTCCTCAGATATCCTGTTTTCTCATACCGTCTTTCAGGTGTGCTCTGTGGGCTTCCCTGTTTCGTACATGCAGGATACATTTTAAGAGCCTCAAGAATTATTTTGGGTAAAGCAAAAGGAAGCAAGCTCCTGACTTCTGAGGGGAGTTCAATGTGACATCAGCTCCACAAATGGGTACCCTGGATAGCCCAATCCTCTGTCCTCCCCAATCTCCTTTCCACTTAGGTATGACTTCTAGGCAAGCAGCTGGAGAGCAGGAGGCAGGGAAGATACCTAGGGTGGCTGTGGAGGATCCAGCATTGAGTGCTTGCCTTGCAGCTGAAGTGCATTCCCAGGGTCTCCCACCCTACTTGGTGCTGAGTGAGCAAAGCATGAACAAAGGGTGCTAATAAAAGTGCAGCATGCACAAAGAGGACATCCATGGGCAGCTTTTTGGCAGGCAAAGGAAGGTCCTGTGGATGCGAGCTCACTGGCTTTATCAGATTATACATCTGTACTCTTCAGGGTTTGCTTTACATTTGCAAATTCCTGGTTTTGTTCTGGGCGATATTGCTCCAAAGGGATAAAAATTAGAGAGCCAGCTTTTTACAAAACTCATCGCAGCACTGTTCCAATATGAGAACTTCTCCCCTTCCTTTCCTTGGCACTGCAAAGACCTGCATAAATTTAATTACATCTATTTACTTTGCATTAGCATATCCCTTCTCCCTTGTCAAATCACCGTGCATTAGTTCCTCAGTTTAGGATTTCTTGTATTTCAGAAATTAGCACAGAAAGGATAAGGCTAGCAGGGGGGAAAAGGCACTAGAGCTACCTTACAAAAATCAGTTTCTCACACAAACACATTTTGCAGATGTTTTTCTCCTTTGGAAAGCGTTCTGTTTTTTTCTGACTTGAAAATGAAATATCTTCATCAACAAATATGAATTTTGGTGGTTTTCTTAAAAAACAAAAATAAATATGGTATAGCTTTTTATTCCTTTCCCCTAAACCTGTTGAAAACCGCTGGGGTAATAAGCTACCTAGGCACTCAGCTTGCATTAGTCCCAATGGGAATAAGATATCTAAGAGTTAGACATCTAAATAGCCTAACTAATTGCCTCCTGAAGAGAGGCTTTATGGAATAAGCCATTCAGCCCACACAATTTTCTTCCTTACTTCAGAGAATACCATTACAGCTGTCAAAGGCCTGGTAGAAGCTAAGGGTTAACTGAGGATAGATTGTTAAATATCTTGATTTTCATGGATAGATTTGATGTGATTTTCTGCTTTCCAGAGGCTTTTATGTACAGAAATAATCAGCTTAAGGATAGAACAGCAAATACAATATTGGTACTTTCCGCACGGCCAATGTAGCTGCAATGGTGGGTACTTCACCCTCTTTCCTCATTGATAGAATAATATCAGCATGCTAAAACCACTACAAATGGCAGCACATCTTCTGGCCAGATATAAATTCCCCCTCTTTGAAGAGCTTGCTGTGCCTCAGCAGCTAACCAGGATCCCATTGGTTAATCTAGTGCTCATCTTGGGAATCCATCTGGGAGATGAAAGTGGAAGCAGGCGCCATCTCCCCATACAGTGCAGAAGTTCTCATTGAAGGTAGGTGCCAGGGGATGATGCAAGCAAAGTCTCGGAAGACCCCAAAGCAACCTAAAACATCTCCATCCTCATCTCCAGAGGAGAGCGAGTTCAGGGCTGGAGGGACAATGGTGTGGGGGCTGCTGGGGATCTATGAGATTCCCTGCCTTTTGGGAATGTTTTGCCAGGTCATCCCAGTCCTTAGAGCAAGGCCGAGCTCACGCCTGAGACTTAGGACAGTGTGCTGCAGTGAGATAACCAGTCACTGCAAAAACTATGCTGAGTAGAGGTATAGGCAAGAAACACAGCTGGGAGTTGGGTAAGAGAAACAGAGCACACTGGACCAGAGGGTGTGTCAAGAGCATTATCAGGCACTAGAGGTAAAGAAGACAAGGAGCTCAAGCTGAACGAGGTGCTGGAGCAAAGCAAAGTAGGAGCAGGAACCAGGGTAAAACGGGAAGAAACACAGCTCCACGCTTAGCCGGGAAGAGCTGCAGCCATTGTCTGCTCTGATGTCTGGGTGGGAGCAAACCTGAGCTGCAGGTGGATGTGAAATTTATTGGGCCCTGAAATCAACCAGGATAAAGGGTGGGTAAGCTGGCAGGCACTGGAGGCAGGGCTTGAGTGGAGCCAACACCACCAGGGAGATATGAAAGGATAAGGTCATCTCACTGAAAACATATTTTAAAATAAAATATGGGTTTGAAAACCACAGCTAAATAATGTGTTGTTTTAGCTAATTATATATTAAAAACCTTATTCCCAGAGACAAGTAAAGAGTGGTTTAAATTAGCACATTGCCTGATAATTGAGAAATCTGCTACAGTAACAACACCACAACAACCCAAAGCCAACATTATAAAAATAACGTTGTGAAAAATCTGACTGTTTGTTAAGGTCATTAATTAGAGAAATTATGTCACAAGGTTTCTTTTAAGCCAGTGGTCGTATAAACAGAGACATAGCAACTGCTGGTTAGCAGATATGTCAGAGATTTTACATTGTATGAAAGGAGGGAATATTACATACAGACTATAGAACACATCACTGTGTACCTCATGTATTTTCAGTAATCTTAAATTGATACATGTACAATATAGCTAGAATTGCTACTGGCTCCAATGATTTCAAATGAGAGGTGTCGTACAGCTAAATGCTGTGTGGATGTGGAGTGGAGGAATTTACTTTCAGCAAATCTGGTTCTATTACCACAACATTTCATTTCATTTCCTTTGGCCTCCCATCCCAGAACTTATTGAAACCTTTTGGGTTTTTTTCCATCTATGAAGCCACAGGCATGACAGGCCCCAGAGGCCATTCCAGGGCTTCTTTTCATTCCATTTGGGCTTATTTCTGTACCCCTTTTGGGGAGGGCTAGAGTCCCAGTGGTGCCGTCTGTAAACATATTACCTGTTTCTCCTATGTGATGCACGTTCGTTTGAATCCTGCCCCACTCCCTTCCTGGATGACTGCTTCCAGCACTGACCACCACAAGCTTATTGTGGGAATAATTCTTTATGTTTCTTACAGTTTTATTGCTCTTTCAAGTAAGCATTGTTCTGTTCCTTTAATATAAAATACATTCAAGGCAACGGTTTGATCTGTGTTATACTAATCATAAGCAATCAATTTCTTACTATATTGTCTTTCTGCTGAAGATAATGATTCCCTGGGTTTGCATTGTCCTCACTAGATCTAAGTCTCACCAAATCCCTACCTTTGTTATTCTTCCCTGGATCTTTCCTACTTTATGTTCTTTCTTGAGACGAGAAACAGCATTAAAGAAAACATTCCAGATTTATGCACACACTTACATTCTGTTTGTACTTTTCAGCTCAGTAGTTTCTATCTCTATTTAATGACTTTTAATGAGTATTTAATCAGCATTAATGCATGATGTTCACTTCACTGATACCCAGAAATTCTTAGTGTTTTCCATAGACCCAGCCTAGAAACCAGCAACATATGGACATAGCACTTTTTTTTTTCCTAACATCCACACCTGTTATATCTAATAAAATAAAAACCTTTTTAAAAAGTTTCTTATCGTTTTCTTTAACTCTTACTAATCAAAATTATCTAGGATCAAAATTCCTCAGTTCATATAATAAGCACAGCAGGAGGGCACAGCATGGGACCCTACGTTGTTACCTCCATGGTCATGAAGGGCTATGTGCAGTATGCACCATATTAAAATCCTCTAATGCTGATGTACGTCAGTATTTTAAGTGGGAGGATACTTGTGAGAGGAAAACATAGCACTTGAAAGGGAAAGGAGTTGTCAGAGCTTCCTATATCACTGAGTAAGAGGAGTTGAGAAGCAGGAAAAAGGAGGAGTAGGAGGAAAAGTGGGCAGTACACTTTTCAGATGAGGGAGTCACCTACCCTAATGCCATACTGTCCTCAGGAGATGTGCTCACACAGGTGGTAGTGAGGACAGCAGGTCTTCTGGGCCAGTGCTGCTCAGAGCAGTGAGCTGTGACACTGCTGCTTCCTGCAGCATGACCCATGAGGCAGGCAGGCAGGCAGGCAGGCTTCCTGCTGGGTTGGGCTCATTTTGAGCCCTGCACATGATCAATTGCTACAACCACAGATAAGCTGGTGACAAGGCAAAAAAATCCATAAGGAACACTTAACACTTGGATGTGAACCACCAGTTTGGTTCCCTCTATGCATTCCTTGAGGTGACTTTGGGTGCATGCACTCAGTAACACATGCTTTCCATCTGCACTCTATGCCTTTGGGGAGCCACACACATAAACTGACTGTAGCCACCTAAAATGTGGCCACTGAGTCTTGCCCTTCATAACTTCCCACTGATTCGCACTGCAGCACAGGCATACCATGCTCTACAGGATGCTTCACTTCTGCAGCAGCCTCAGAAGAGGCCAACAGAGTCAGCAAATACTCTTGGTAAGCAGCAAGGCAAGGATTACAGAAGGCAGACGGTCTGAGGACCTTAGGTCCTCCCCAGGAGCTTTTCGAGGTGCCAATTTAGGTCTCAGGAGTGCTGAGCCATTTCTTGAATGCCCTCAAGAGTCAATAGGGAGGGAGGGAAATCAATGCCTCCATGGCTATGTGGGAAGCGTTTCTGTTGCAGCACCCACATTTGCTGCCTCACATTGGATGAGGTTAATACTCTCCCTCTTCGTGAACACCTGCCTGCTTACTAATTTTGTACAAACTGTCTTCTCTTTCTGCTGTTTGAGCTGTGTCACATTCTTTTTTGCTTATTACCTGTAACATTTACTTCAAGTTCTTTATCTTCTTTGAAGGGCACGGTCTTGGTAGATATTACAAGACACTTGTGGCATGGCCTATAGGTTTTCAATATATGCAGCTGAAAGATACTCAGGAAGATAACAATCTTGAAAAAATAATTACTTTGTACTGGTAATGAGTTCTGTACCTCATGGATCCTCATCAGGATGGATGAAGCAGAAGATTCATTTCAGAGGAGAGATGTAGCCCTGGGCTCTCAATGCAATTCGTACAGACACTCAAACACAGGTTTGCCAAACCAACTTCCTTGTGTAAACACCAACTTCATCATATTAATTACATTGTAAAATTCATATGCACTCACTCAGTATTTGCAAATGATCTCCTTGCAACAGAATCCTTTTCTTTTCCCCCTGAACTACGTATGCACACTTTGTGGCACATAAGAAAGTGCACGATAAAAAGAAATTTAAATACCAGCTGGCCCAAGCCTATACACATTTGCAGAGAGCTGCAATTTACTCAGCTGAATTCATTTCCCAACGGTATATTTAAGGGTAGAATGTAATTTCAAGGTCTAACGGCTGATAAAGTTAATGTGCACACAGGAGAAACAAAAGGTGCTGTCACTGCTGCAGATGATTCCAGTGCAGATCCATTCACATACATTACCGTGCTGAGATGATTCTCCTCAAAAACATGACATGCTCAGCCACGCTCCCCGGGCTGAGCTGGAGGCAGGGGCTGTGGGGGAGGACAGGGGGTACAGTAGGGTGTGGGGAGGACCATGGGGAGGAGACAAGGGGTCAAAGGTGCTGGGAACCAGTGGCAGAAGGACAGGCAGGGTGAAGGGAAGAGGAGGGTGTTCAGCAGGGGTTCAGGGCACATTAAACAGCCTTTTCACCACAGCAGGGAAGAGAAGAGGGATAAGCAGCAGGAGCAAGTGGGGAGAGAATACAGGGATCAACTGCTGGATATAGCCTGTGGTCCTGCTGCTGCAGCAAGGACAGCCCCCAGGTATCAAACGGTTGACCCTGCTCAGCCTGGTAAGGCACCATCACTTGATGGCTCAGTGCACTAAAGCCATTTTCCTTTCTGAGGATACCAGATGGCTCCTCATTGCCAAAATTTGGCTGAAGATCAGTTTAAAAAACAAGCTCTGCTTCTTTTGTGCTTTTCCATTGTGAGAACTCCTGTTCTCACTTGGGAGCTGAGGAAATGCTGAGACAAAAGGAAGGTATTGGTTTAAAGTATTCCCCACAGGAGAGCTGGAAAAGTGCATTTTGGGAAGTTCTAGCCCACACAATCCTTGTTTTGCTAACCTGAATTGTGAGAGTTTTCAGTACTGAGGGCCAAAGAAAAAATCTAATCTTTGTGTACTTGTCAATGGGAATTTATCTATACAGAGTGGTTCAATTTGGATTTAGTAAAGAAAATAAAACCAGCATTGAAACCCCAGGGAAAGCTTCACTTCAACTTTGAAGAGGCCACAAATGCAAAGAGTCAAATCTATGGTAGTGTATTGGGACAGATCTGAAAGGAGATCCTGGTGCCTGAAGGGGAACGAGGCACTTTAACCTCAAATCCTGATCTGCTCAGCTGAACTTCACTGTACTTTTTGTGCTACCAGAAAGCTCTCCTGCTCTCACCATTTATCCCACTGGAGTTATTTCCCCCTACAGAAGATAATTTGGGGCGCCTTATGCTGGTGGCACAGCTGTCTGGCCACCTTCCCTTGCTCACCCTCCCCAGGAGAAGTCCTGGCCCCTCTCCTTGTCCCTCCTGCAGCCCAGTCCCACGGTGCCTGGGGAGAACTGGTAAAGAGGCACAGACTCAGATCTACTTCTGAGCATGGTGGCATAAGAGAAGATGTCATCCCAGGAGGGCAGGGGCACGGCTCTCCCTGTACGTGAAGAGGAACCACCTCACTGGGAGGGAGCAGCCGCTGCGAACGCACCACCACAGAACCACCCTTTACGGGAAATATTCAGTGATGAGCCTGCAACAGCCTCAGCCTTGGGGCAGAGATGTATGAACACCATGCTGCGCACCGTGTTCTCCACACAGCTCTCCGGGAGAGAGGGTCTCTGGGACCTACAGAGGTTGTGTCATACGTGCCCCAGGCCAGAGCTGCCGTGGCTGGGCAAAGAGCCTGTCAGAGCTATGAACCATCACATCAAGGCAATGAATGTTAATCTGTGCTCAGAGAGGGTTTCAAATGCTATCACATGGGGCCGTGGGTGGTAGAGCTCCTGTTTAACCCTGAGCAAAGCAGCAGATGCAGATTCAACAGCAGATAAAATAACTGGACCAGCAAATTCATAGCAAAACCCTGAATGCTTTCTGTGCTGAGGCAGCCACAAAACCTTGTATTAAAAAAACAAATCAGACCCAGGAAAGAAGACAGATAAAACCCAGAAAGGCAAAGCCACTGATACTAAAGGAAAAGGCAGGGGCAGGAAGTGAAGGGTGTGCATCCCTTTCCCCTCAGCATCTCCCAATGGGACTGAGAGGTGGAGGAGATGCATCGGCACAGGAGTGCAGACACGAGGTGCCCTGGGCCCTGCAAAGGAAGGGGCTACCCCAGGCTGAACTTCTGGATCTAGGGCTGGGAGAGCCCCTTTTCTCTGCCCTTCTGGAGGTCCACATGGAGATGTTGTTTCTAAGCAATTGTGTGTCCTACCAAAGGCCAGAGCTTTTAGCTACTCAGCCTCCCAAAGCGGTCTCCTGCTAGTCTGGGCTACCACAGCAAGGCACAATAGCCTGCAGTGTCTGGAAATGGTCGCCCAGACTGTGACCTGATATCTACCTCCAAGCACAGGGTAGAGGCGGTGGGACAGATGAGCTGAAAAAAACCCAGCAAAGATTCATTTTGCAGAGAAGTTTGTACAAAACAAGGATTTTAAACCAGTTCACTCTCCCCGCAAAAGCATTTATCACTCATATAAAAAAGGTTATGATAAAAATTGCATTCGTAAATAGGAAAGTGGTCAACTGCTAATCCTCACTCTAAAGAGGAGGGAATGCAATTGTAAGGGGAAAAAAAGAAAATGGGCAAGTTATGAAACAGTAGATTGGAAGCTGGCAACAGCTTAGGACAATCTAGTGGTTCATCTACTCAAAATCCTTCTGAGTAACAGAGATGTCTGCCCTGAGCACCCTGGCACTGATGCTGCTGTCACAGGATGTGGGACGCATGAGGACCTTTGTTGCCTGCCTACCCTCATCTGCCAGGGGTCTGTCTGTAGCAGAGGTGAAGTTCTTTGCAAAGGGCAGGGTATCACCTTGTCTCTCAAACTGTCCCTTGCGCAACCCTGCCTTTATTGTCCCTGGAGTTTGTAAGTGTTACAGCCAGGTAGTTAGAGAAAGAGGGAAAGCACTTAATCTCCAACACTGAGATCCACAATAAGACATTGTAACACTACAAGTACTCTAACAGTCTGGGGAGACTGTCTGATTATGCCATAAAAAAAGGTCATTAAGATGTTGGATTTAAAAGAAAAAACCTTAGGCCTGGAAAAACTCATTAAAACCTCATTATTAGGTGGGACCGCCATAGCAGAAGGAGGTGGGTGTTTGGGTAATGGACCTTGCATATGCACAGAAGGACCTCCTGGTGATGCCATTACAATGCAAGATTATAGTGGCTAAACAATTTCAGTGCCAATCTACAGAGACCCCATTGAGCTGCAGAAATGAAGCGAGGTTCTGCTGTGCAGAAGTCCTGCTACTGCTTATAAACATAAGGAAGATATGTATATATTGCTTATAGTTTTATTTTGCACCAGAGGCAGTCTCATAAAGCAAACCTCCCACCTTTCCCAGGGTTCCTACATGCTAGCAGTCGGAGTCTGCTGCAAATCAGCCTGCATGACCAGCACAGAGCACACACCAGTAGCACAGCTGGTGTCAGTTCAAAATGTCATGATAAGGTATGATACACCTAAATACACTGAGGCACTTTTAGCCTACCATCAGCAAATGGGTAGCTGCATAGAAAAGAAACACGTAACATCATGTTTTGCTAATAAAAAATGTTTACCAAATCCTCATTAAATGTTGAGCTCTGCTTCACCGGGAAACAATTTTCCTGAGTGTTTGGCCTGGCTTTTGCCCTGTCCTCATGGGAAGACATGTACACCTGGTGCACTGTGATGGACTTGACTGTAGTTTGCTCGCATTTCGTTAGGTTACCCACAGTAGGTCCCATCCATCAGGGAAGGCCCTTTTGCTGAAGAATATGCTTAAATCTGGTAACTTGCATTTTTAACCTGTTTGTTGCACACGAAGTCACGATTGTATTTAGTGCATTTAAAGCCTTTTGATTTCTCAGTTGAATCCTGTTCAGCTGTGGAGGTTGCTGGAGAGAACTGAGAGCCCTGGTGAGCTGCAGTTACAGGTACAGAGTCTGAACCAGCATGTGATGCTCCCAGCAGTGGCCCTGCTTCCTGTTCTGAAAATGGTCTTGTTTAAACGAAATAAACCATCTTCGATGAAGGTGTGCAATTGCCTGGTCTCAAAAATTCCTGAATCAGTAAAAGACAAGGTAACACATAACCCTTTTCTTCCCTGCACTGTGACCCTACTCCCTGCAGATATGACAGCCCTGCACAGCAGCCAGAAGCCCAATGATGTGTACTGCAGACACCAGAGTTTGTTTCTGGTCAACATCTGTTTCCCATTAGCCTGTAAGTGACAGTTTACATCTATTTCAGTAACCATAGCATTGTGGTAGCTGGAATAAAGACTTGGTAAATAATATCCACTTTCATGACAAACAAACTGCAGCTTCTTTTGTTTTCTATTTCCATTCAGCTGCAGTTATCAGTAAAAAACTGTGCAAAAGCTCAGGTAGGTTTACTGTTACATCCAGAGGAACTCCTGAAGCCAGCTACCAGTTCACAGGGGTATTTTCCTACCTATTTCCAAACTCTCTGACATATTTACAGGAAAGGTTGCCACAAACTGGTTGCTCAGCTACCTGGATTGCAGCGACACAAATCCCTACACCCGCTGGCAGCCAAGCTGCTTATGCTTCTGTACACACCAGCAACAGTTTAGGGGAAAGAACCTCACCTCTTGCTGTGTCCATATGGCAGAGGGTCCCTCCAGTTTCCAGACAAGTTTTGTATGTCGGTGGAAGCAAACATCAGCCAAGGTAGAAGCTACCAAACTGCACATAAAGGGCAGGCTGTTGTTCTACTTTTAAGCATATTTACAATATTCCAATAAAGGCGTAACTAAATAAGTAATTAGAGTGGAGCCAAGTTTCTTGGAGCATGGCTTTCCAATTTAGCTCTGAATATAGGCTGAAATAGCTGCATGCAGGCAAAGCACTGTTTGAGGAGAAAGCCTTTGCTAAGAGGGCTTGCCTGGGAACCTCCCCAACCCAGGTGGCTCAAAGTGGGGGCTGGCCACTTGCCAGGACTTGTCCTGTTCTTTGGATTAATTCCCAGAGTAACTTCAGGAAACTTTCTGTCCCTCCTGAATAAAAAACACCCCTTTCCCTGTGAAAGCTTGAGTCTTAAAATGCCCACTGGGGAGCAGACCTTGTGTTACAAACAGCGTTACAGACCAGCAGTTGATGGCCTGAGGAGGAAGAGGACTGAATGGTGTTAAGAAATAAAACCTCTTCTTGCGTTTCCTTGGGCCCCTTTCTTTCCACTTACAATAAATGTATTTGTTGTGCTTAAGCTAAGGCAGATCATTTGGGCTTCCTCTGCAATATCCGGGTTGGTTATTTGAGTAAGGTGGTGAGCAAAGGTGTGAATCCAGCCAAAGTTATCAATCCAATCAAGATTATCAATGTGGATGAGCTGCTGACTGACAGATCTCCCGGCAAGCTGTGCTTGGATCAGCACAAAGGGTATCCATCTACTACATCTGCAGCATGAAGTGGGCTCTGTGTGGACCTGACTGCTGCGTGCAGGACAAAAGTACCACTGACTTGAGGTTTTCATCTGATATCTCCAGGAAGAAGGAGACAGTTACTGCAGAAAGGCTGTCACTAGCTTTGCTGAGACCAATGTCCACCTGTCAAATGATTCCTCGCCAAAGGGTGTAGTAACCTAATTAAATTACCTGTATACCTGCAGTACATAGAAACCTCAATTATGGCTTCATATCCCACTGTAATATTTAGCTGCATTAGCTTTTGTCACAGTTAAATGGCAAGAAAAAAGGGAATAAATGTGAATTGCATCCCTGCCCTTAAGGGTGTAGGTGTGGAATGGACATGATTAGCTTGTGAATGGGACTCTAGACAAAAACATATGCCTGCATTTATTTACTATTATTGTGGAACCCTATATGCCATATGCTATACTTAAAATTGCTAGTTTTAAGGGTTCAGAAAAGAAGCTAGGTATTCTAATTTGAAGATTTTGGCTATTCTCAACTCATGGTTTTAGGGGGTTTTGTGTTATCAAGAAGAAATGTAAGCATGGATCACAGAACCAGGGCTGGAAAGATGTCAAGGGTTATGTAGTCAATCCTTCAGCCTGATGGCTGGATTCAGTGCTTCCTAAACCACTTCTGTTGGTTTAGCTGGCTCTTAAAGATGTTCAGAGATCTCTGCAACAATTCCAGAGGCACAGTTTATTTCCATTTGCAAATGAAATCCTAAGTCTGAGTGGAGAATGGATGGGAAAGTCCATCAGAGAAACAGCATAAGAATGGCAGGGTTAATAGCATCTTTCTTAGCAGGTCATCAGGATCCCATCACATCTAAAGGAGCTTCTCCAGTCACCCAGACTAAGTCAACAAGGAATACCTAAAATGGGAAACAGCCTACTAACAGACTAAGGGAAGTCATTAAGAGGTCATCCTCTTAATGCAATCCATGTTGGTGGTCAGGGTGGTGGCTGCAGAGGACAGCTCCTGCAGGCCATCCCGTTTATCAGGGAAGGGAAAACCAGAAGAGAAGGCAGTGGGCTAGGCTTGTGTGCTCACACCCAAGCACCGCTTTCACATGCTCAGGGCAAGATTTTGGAGGTTGTAATTTCAATCAAAGCTGAGAAAAGGAAGTACATTTATGTATAGGTTAACAGATACAGATTCAGCACTCGAAGCCACTCTGCTGTGTCCACATAATCAGGTCCCCATGACAGGAAAGTAGATATAACTGCTGTGAAATAGAACTCCAGTGACGCAAAACAATTATATTAGTGGCAACTAAATCTCTTGCATATATGAACATCCTTCATCAGACACTACCCAGGAAATATGCACTTTGAGCAGCATTAATGAGTGTATCAAGACAGCCATAACCTGAAGACAAATATTTCCTTTATTCTGTTATTAAGATTATGAAGGTTGAGATTATTAAGATTATACAGGTGAGGGGAATGAATCTCCAGTTCACGCATATTCTATCAGTCTGCAACCTGGGGATCTTGCCGTGCATTCAACCTCCTTTCTCGCAAAGGCACCTTTTCCAGTTCAGGGTAATTTCACTGACCTGATGTGGAAGGTGGAACTGTGCTGCTGTGAAGTATCTTCTTTCCTCAGCACCAAGCACTGTTCCGGCTCTAAATGCCAAAATCACAGTGATAGGCACTTAATTTTCTACTGCTGTGAGTACCTAGATGCTCAGAAAAATGTTCCTAATTGCAGATTGGTTTTGATGCGTTTGTGGGTTTGTGCCTCCATTGAAAATTAAAAGTTGAACCCCTCAACTAGTCAACTCTATTGACATCAATATCGGGCCCAATGCTTGCACGTTTACAAGCAAACTAGGGTAACAATGAACTGGAGAATAACAACCTTGATACCTCATCATCTGCCATCACTTGATTCTTACAGGCCACAAGTGCCCATGTTATTAATCCAACAGTTTTATGGGGTTATGTGGTGCTTTATGAGCTGCTAATCACTTGATCGTGCTGAATTATTGCAGGCTATGATATTTTGTATAGCACTGCCTGGCAGCACACTGCATCACAGCTGGGCACCCAGCCCTGGCTTGGAGGTGCTGCCCAGCTGAAGTGTTTCACCAGGTTGGCTGCAGCATGAGGTCAAACCTAGATGCATGTTTTCTACACAGGGCTCCCATGTACAGCATAATGCACCTGAGGGAAGCACAGGCATCTATCATGTCCCTGCTCCAGCATTCATCCATCACAGTCTTCCCCATAAGCCCAGTGCAGTCAGAGTGGAGACCTGACAACTTGCTCTGCCCAGCATGGGGGTTCAGGAGAAAGGTGTGCTGTGGCCATTGCATACACAGGCAATATAGGTAGCACATCTGGTTTCCTCAATAGCAGGCGTGCTGCTGGATTGATGCAGAGGACACAGATGCTAATGTGCAGCTGAGCAAGGGCAAGGAGATAGCCAGGTTGAGCAGGATGTGTTCTAGGAGAGAAAGGGATCCCTGGGACAGGTGGGTAGAGGAAGCCACAGCACTTGAGATATGGTATCCAACCACCTACTGTTGCTGTGTCCTTGCCCAGGACTGTGTTGCTTTGCTAGGTGTTAATTCTATGTCTTTCTGGCAGAATGCACAGAATACAGGTAACATCTTGTTCTGGGTTCAGCAGTAGCAGTCATTTTTCTCCTTCTTAGTAGCTGGTGCAGTGCTGTGTTTTTGACTTTTGGCCTGGGGACAGCACTGATATCACCGATGTTTTTAGTTACTGCTCAAATGTTTGGTCTGACCAAGGACTTTCTGAGTCTCACACTCTGCCAGGGAGTAGGGGAAGCTGGGAGGAAGCAGAGACAGGACACCTGACCCAAACTAACCAAAGAGGTATTCCATATCGCAGCACATCATGCCTGGGAGGGGGGAGTGAGTGAGCGAACTGCGTGAGTTACGGCTGGGCTTAAACCACGACACATCTAAAGGGTATTTCTTATGTATATAACGCTGATCACTTCAGAGCATGTCACACATACAGTGTCCAGCGTGTCAAATTCAGCATCACTTCCGCAACTGCAAATGCCCTACCCCCACATGCAAAAGGCAGTGGAGAGCCCAGCTCTGCAAGGTTTAAAAGCCACATGGAAAGTTACAATTTTTTACCACTGTCAGGGGCTATTAAGAAAAAGAGGAGTTGTGTTACTGTTACCACCACTTTCTGGAAAGTGGAAGGCAGAATTATATTATCTATGCACTAGTCTCAGGATTGCTACTGCAACCCCGTGTCAAGGATAACATCAATAAGTTTTGTGCACCAAGCAAACCAAATTCAGGGAGACCATCCCATAGGACAGATACTGGAATAGATGGAGTGACAGCCCTCTCACCTCTTGGTACCTTGCATACAGCCTCTGGCATTTCAGGGGTTAGTTTTCAACTCTGCCCTCCAAAACGCTGGCAGAAAATTTGGGTTTCCTAACAGCATTCCTGGTTTTGTTCTTGGTTGTCTTGCATGGACCTGGTAGACATCACCTCCAAGAGCCACTCGATCATGGTCTGGGAGCTACTGCTCAAAAGCACCAGTGAGAGGATTTCACCAGAAACAAGAGCTCAGGTGAGCAGGGAGGAGAAAGGTTGTTCCTCACTATAACTAGGACTTTCATTTCCTTCCTCAGCAGGATTAACCACATGTTAAAGGGTTTAATTCCTAAACCCAGATACACAATCATGAATTTTGAATTCTGGGGAAAAAAGAGGGAATCACAGAGAGAAATTATCAGGAGAAAGGTAATCTTTTTTTCTCAGATGACAGTGGGAATTCACCTTCTCTCCCTGCTTATAGGCGTTGCTGTGGGTCACAGGATTGGCCACTAGTGAGAGGTGCCTGTGCAGGTGCTCCTATTAAGTTCCTACTCACAGCTCCCATACACAAGCAAAACTAACAGCAATTGAAGGTCTTCCAGCTTCTACAAAGAAGAAAGGCTGTTGCTAAAGGTAATCACATAATTTATTCCAAGAGTTCAGTTTTTAACATCAGCACATTTGTTGTAATCTACCATATGGATTTGCCTTGGATTTAATACTTAGGAAGAAGTTTTTTTAAGTTTGGAAAGATTGCTTAGGAAATCCAGGACTTCAGCAACCAGACACAAGATGAGATGATTTGCAATCTGTGCAGGATATATCTATTGCTTTGAGCCTGGCTTTCCTTTCAGAAATGGGTATTAACATGGAAAAGGCTCAGCATCACCTCCTTTTCTTTAAAGAGGAAACATTTCTGTTCCTGCTTTGAATTGCTCCTGGACATTCTTGGCTTTCGCATCAGCTCTGCTGTTGTCATACCAGATTCAGGTGCACAGCTGGAGTGACCCTGTAGGAGCTAGGGGCTTTGCCCCAGCTTTCCACCAGTGTTAAGGAAATCAAAAGCTGGGCGTTGGAGTTTTTCTTTGCTCCAAGTAAGGGCAGAGGCAACTGAATGAGAGGGGGGAGATGCAATTTCTGAGGCAGAAGTTATTTCTAATCAGTAGTTGTTATTTCCACCTCTAAATAATGCTTTGATCTTTCTGACAGTGCTCAGCATGTAGAAATAAGTCTTGGCACAGCTCCAGGCTCAGCAGGAGCCAGGAGATTTTGCCTTGTGTAGCTCCTTGCAGGGCCAAAGCCTCAGGGAAAGCAGCAGGAAGTCATTCCTGCCTCTCATGAGCTGGGAGGTCCCAGGGCATTGGGACCCCCACCAAAGCTGGGAATGAAGAAGAAGAGTTTCTCTCCTTGTGCTCTCCCACCATATGGGGGACCCAGGCCCCCCTGTTCCTGCCAGAAGCAAAGTGTCAAGGGCATCTTGCATGGGGAGAGACAGTAACTCCTAAACCAGTGTGTTCCAGACTGCCTGGGGAAACCGAGCAGAGCACGTGTTCTCACTGAATGCATCACCCCAAATGCAACACACGACCCCAGACCTGACAGTGTATTTGTTTTCTTGATTTAAAATAAAGCAGGATCACACTCCACCACCTCCAGCCTAACCTGGAGCACTGAATCCCATTCCAGTGAAAGCTGCCCCTGCTCATACACATGCCAGCTTCTCACAGAAGTCAGCTATAGAAGTTGCATTTTGCCAGGAATGTTGTAATGAGGCAAAACATAGAATCATAGAATAGTTAGGGCTGGAAAGGACCTTAAGATCATCGAGTTCCAACCCCTCTGCCATGGGCAGGGACACCTCACACTAAACCATGCCACCCAAGGCTCTGTCCAACCCGGCCTTGAACACCACCAGCGATGGAGCATTCACAGCTTCCCTGGGCAACCCATTCCAGTGCCTCACCACCCTTACAGTAAAGAATTTCTTCCTCATATCCAATCTAAACTTCTCCTGTTTAAGTTTTAACCCATTACTACTTGTCCTCTCACCACAGTCCCTAATGAAGAGTCCCTCCCCAGCATCCCTATAGTCCCCCTTCAGATACTGGAAGGCTGCTATGAGGTCTCCACGCCTAAAAGGAACTGATTCCCTCTGGTCTGTGAAGTAACCAAAGATGGTTGATTAATCCTTAGGACAAGAAGAAAACTCCATTATCTGGATGAGATTTTCTGGAGGCAATTTGCCTTTTTAGGACACGCCTGTGATGTTTGCTTAGCTTCGGACTTGCTGAGAATTTGCAATAGGATGCCAAAATACCATGGCCATTTGCTGGCTGTTCATGCCACGCAATACAGGACAACAAATGAAAAGCAGCAAAGCAGCAATCAGAAATAAAAGGGGGTCTGGCCCACTATATCTAGGCCTTTGTGCAACTCACTGCTCTTAGAAACATCCTCAAAATAAAGAGAGAATCCATACATATATCAGATGTCAGTGTGAAATGGCATTCCATGAGTTACACAAAAATAACCTGGTCCTATAGAGCTCAAATCAAAGTGAGTTGCACTTTTCACCTAGAATCGGCAATTTCATGTTTGCCAGCAAGACCCCAGAAGCACTGGTTCCTAAATATTCCTTCATACTGAGTTTTTATATCAAAAACTCGATATAAAATCCTAACAAACAGCCCACTAAAATTGTTATGTTTGCTGATTTTTATCTCCAGCTTGGACACATCAGAGATCAGTGTCAGGCTGCACTGAAGGCAGCATGCTGTTGCAACATGAAAAGCATAAAAACAGCATCAAATGTTTCACTCAAAGGTAATGTCATGGTTTAACCCCAGCCAGCAGCTAAGCACCACACAGCCACTCGCTCGCTCCCACCCCAGAGGGATGAAGGAATCAGAAGAGAAAAAGTGAGAAAACTCATCGTTTGCGATAAAGACAGTTTAATGGAACAGAAAAGGAAGATAATAGTAGGAACGGTAAGTAACAGTAGCAACAATAATAGAATTAGGATATACGAAATAGTGATGTACAGTGCAATTGCTCATCACTTACTTGCAAAGCAACGGCCAGCCCATTCCCAAGCAGCAGCCCACAGCCAGCTTTCCTCACAGTTTATACACTGAGATGACATATGGTATGGAGTATCCCTTTGGCCAGTCGGGATCAGCTGTCTTGGCTGTGTCCTTTCCCAGCTTCTTGTGCACCCGCAGCCTGCTCACTGGCAGGACATGAGAAGCTATAAAGTCTTTGACTTAGTATAAACACTGCTTAGCAACAACTAAAAATCATCAGTGTGTTATCAACGTTATTCTTATACTAAATCCAAAACGCAGCACTGTACCAGCTACCAAGAAGAAATTTAACTCTACCCCAGCCAAAAGCAGGACAGGCAGCCATTTATACTTTTCTCCTGAAGACAGACAGCTATTGTCTCATTATTTAGTAGGACCTACACTCTGTAAGAGAAGCTGCAAGTTAATGGTCTCCTTATGTCTCTACAAAGAAGGTTTCCTTATTGCTGGCAGTAGCCCAGCTCTTATTTGACAGCCGCATTATAATTACATCTAGATCAGGAGACATAAACTGACAAATGTTATCTGGAAACAATAATTGGGAAGAGAAGCAATAACCAATTGGGGATCCAGTTTTCCTTCCTGGAAAGGCTTTTCACAGGTTCTTATTAGCGTAGGAATTAACATAAAATGCATACCCTGAAAAGTATAGATGAGAAAGCACGCTAAAAAAATTGGCATAACCAAAAAATTGTGTAATGAGCTCTGAACTCTCAGCTGAACACTCCAGAGTGGGGAAAGCAAGCAGTAGCCTGAGAGCTCCTGTAACAGGGATTTGGTCAGTCTGGTTGGAAGACGAAGTTCCCTTTTCCACATCTCTGGAAGAAAAGACAGTAACTTGGTCATCCTTTTTTTTTGCTGCATTCAGTGCTGCTTTCTGAACTCTTGTTAATTACATTGACTAAATGATTATACCATTAAAGTAGTCTATCACAAATTGCAGTAAGGTGCCCAAGCACTGGTTATGATACCCTAGACCAAAAGACACTTGTGGAAGACAATTTTTCTTCCATATTTTTGGAGATTCTGATAGTTCAAGCAGATTCCTGACTGAATGAGTTCATCAGTGACTGAGCTGCAGCTGTGACATACATTTATAAAAGCAGTGCCAAGAAGCCAGCAAGGATCAGGAAAGATTATTATAGTGGTATTACTGTCTGTTTGGCTTGACTTCCTGTGCGAGGGATGCCAGCCGATCATCTCAGTGTACAAGCTATTTCTGATACTTGTGGTACAAGACATAAATTTGGTCTAATGAATATTAAACAGACATGGAAATGAGACCTTCCAGGGAAGAGCTTCAGACTACCGAACTTCTCACTCAATGCCTGTACTGGCTATCTGAGCTCTGCACCTACCTGTTGCAGAGCGAGTGTTCCTCCAGGTTTTCAGCACACTTACCTTTCCTTCAGCTTCAGCTGAAGACATGTAAAGCTGAGCAGTGTGACACCTTCTGCGTGACCCTACTGAAAAAGTGTACCCCAAAGAAGGGAGTGTGAAGATGGTGCCATCCTGAGAGCGCCATGGAGACAAAGTCCTTCAGTCAGCCATATCATGGAGAAGCCATTCGCCATTTGATACACTGCTAAATGGTTGCCATGGTTTAAGCCCAGCCAGCAACTCAGAACCATGCAGCCGCTCTTTCACTCCCCACCTTCCTTCCCCTGCTCCCGGAGGGATGGGAAGGAGAATAGAAAGAATGTAACTTCCACGGGTTGAGATAAGAGCAGTTCAGTAACTGGGGTATAACACAAACTACTGCTGCTGCCACCAATAATAATAATGATAAGGGAAATAACAAGGGAAGGGAATATAACCGCTCGCCACCCACTGACCAATACCCAGCCAGACCGAGCAGTGATCTAGCCCTTCCGGGTTACTGCCACCAATTTATATAGTGGGCATGATGTGCTGTGGTATGGAATACTTCTTTGGTTAGTTTGGGTCAGGTGTCCTGTCTCTGCTTCCTCCTGGCTTCCCCTCCTCCCTGGCAGAGCATGAGACTCAGAAAGTCCTTGGTCAGAGCAAACATTACTGAGCAACAACTAAAAACATCGGTGTTATCAGTGCTGTTTCCAGGCTGAAAGTCAAAAACACAGCACTGCACCATCTACTAAGAAGGAGAAAAATGACTGCTACTGCTGAACCCAGGACAATGGTCATGGCAAGCATAGCCCTGGCCAAGCTGCAGGATCAAAGTGGAGAACTTCTTCAAACCCCAGGATAAGGAGAGAACATGTACAGAAAACTATGAGCTCTGCTATTCCTGAGACTGGTTAGCTTCAGATCTGTTGTAAGAAAGTTTCCTTTAGGTGGAGGGGACTTGTAATGCCGGGCATAAGATCCTCTCCCTGCTGCGCCAGGGAAGTAGACATGACATCAGGTGACCATGAGAGAAGTGGTTGCTGTGTCTCACTTTGCTGTGGGTGTAAGACAATGTAATATGTAGGTCGTGTCTCTGAGATGCAGAGTTGGGTAGCAGCTGCACACCCATGCTGGCTCCTGGCCTGGAAATAGGTCAAGCACCATCACAACAGTGACTCAGCAAGGAGAAGAGGAGACTCTTTTCCCATATACTTTCACAAGCCCAAGAACCAGGCTTATCTTGAGGGGAGGCTGTCTGGGAAAGGGATAACAGGAGAGAGGAGTTGGGTACAGAAGAGAGGAGGTGAACTTGTTCAGGGATGGGGGAGAAGCCCTAAATGTATAAAATATGCGAGGTCAGAGAAAGGAAAGGGGGAAGTAGAAAAAGTCTAGGCAAGGGTGGTTTTGGAGAAGTCAGTCAGGGAGAAGGAGTATTTAATAGCATGGAATAAGTTTTATTCTTCACACAGTCAATTAAGGACAGGTACATTTTCTTTAATGGGTTCTAGGTTAAGAAAGGTATCTAAAACACATGAAGCACATTGCCTCAGTTGCGTAAACTTCTCTGACACTGCATCAAGGGTTTAATATCTTTCTAGCATTTGGCTTTGTTACCTACATCTCTCCATGAGAAGTTCCTCAGCCTATTCAGCTCCCCTCCTCTGGGCAGGGTAGGCAGAGCCAGAGGTGCTGGCAGCACAGGTATTTACATGGCAGCATGGCCACAAAGAGCCATTGGGGTCTTTCAGATGGACCATGCCAGGTGCAGAGATGTGCTGCATTTTCAGGTGCTGATGCTCTTTGGAAGCAATTGTCTATGAAATAAGCTAAAGATGTATCTGTGCATACCCGATGGCCCACATCAAGGATATGCAGCACCCTACAGAACCCTTCCCAGGCGAGGAGGACAGCGCTTCAAAACATGCATAATCATATTGAAAAAAAAAGGTACATTAACTGTATGGCTGGGATTATGAAGCAATTCACCAGATAAAGCTATTAAAGACCAGTAAGACGAACTTGTCTCCCATATTTAATAGAGGTTCACAAAGCTCTGTGCTTATAGAAAACCTCTGATGGAGACAAAACATTTCAGGAAGCTCTGCAGGACCCGGAGCAGGATGGGGTCAGGAGATGAATCTACCCCAACACCCACTGATAGACATCTCACCTGCTATAAAATGCTCTTCTTAAGTTCAGCCTAAAACCTACCTGAAGAGTGAAAGAAACTTCTGGTGGTCACCAGTGTGAGGTCAGGTCCTGGTACATTGCAGTCTCTTTCACTCTTCCGAGTGCTCCTTCCAAAATACTGATACCACTTTGTTCCTAGAAAATATCAAAACATCAACACAGAGATGCGACAACAGCAATGCTTGTTGTTCCCACACAGTTCTTCCCCTCAGGGCTACAGATCACTTAATGGGAGAATTGGTTATTTCACAATGAACTGTTCATTATGGTATTTTCATTGACAGCTCAGTGAAACTGTCAGCTCTTTTCTCTCTAATTGCTTTTGATCAACAAAAGAAGAGCATGCACCCTCGAAAGAAAATTATTTTGACACAGCCGGAATGGGTCCCTGTCTAAAGAGACTGACGTGTAAAAGAGCAAGCAGCAGACAATGATCAGAAGAGGAAGAAAGGGGAAAAAAATCTAACACATTTTCCCCCAAAACAACCACTTGTTCTTTCTGCATTTCTGCAGACAAATGCAGTTACTCCAGAGGAAAACTTCCATGTCCTTCATCAACCTCTGCCAGATGATGATGTTATTTGGATCAGCTCCTCCTAGAGCTCAAGAAAAAGACAATTCTCAAGTACTTCTAGGGGAGCAGGTTGTGGCTTGGGTTGCATCAGTCAGATTTCTCACTGGTGCCATTCAACCAAAGCACAGAGATTAACTTGGCTATACAGTCCAGTAAAACCTGCCATGGAATACCCATAACTGTAGCCATAACATAAGTAGCAGCTGTGTAATCCTAAACTCTAGTGGAAAGTGTGATCTGTCAGCACTTGGGTTTTAACTGATTTCTGTAAAAAACCTTGCATAAAAAGCCCATGGTCCCTCATTGCTTGCCCTTGGTAACTCATTAAGCATTATTTCATACTGAAAACTGACTAATCCCATAGTCCTTTCAAAATTTAATAGACATTTGTCTTAATTTTCGTCCCACTTCTTTTCCACAAAACCTGAAAGATGAACAAAGCAAAAATACAAATCTCGAATCCCAGCTAGATTTTGGGATCAGAATAAAAGACCTTGCACATTCAGAAAAAGCACAGGAATACTGCCAAACGTTGGAAAGCTGCCAGCTCATTCCTTCGTGGGACACTGGAGTAGTCAGGGCTCCTTTCCCTCACAGGGTACCCCCTGCATGAGGCAGGGTGGGTCTTTGATGGGTCTGCTCGCCTGCAGCATTTGCTGCCTGAATGTTAACAGCCCTTCCCTTCTCCCCTCCTGGTGCTGCAGATCCCACTGTTCAGAGCAGCAATGTGTGGGACCCTCTCTCAGCCACCAACCCGGTCCTCCCACTTGGCTCAAGGCACCAGCTCCACTTCTAGGACTAGCAGCATCAGGCTTTTACTCCAGGAAATGCCCCTGCCAGAGAGCTAGAGGGAGATACCCAAAAGAGTGATGGTGATGACAGTCACCACTAGGTTCCTAGCCAGAAAAGCTGGATCTGATATATGAGCTTAGGAAAAATAAAGCCTCAAGACCAATCACTGAGAATATCTGGCTGAGGCAACAGTGTGCTCTCTGGCTGCGCACCAGGCAGGTCACCCATTGTTAAGCTCCTTTCTCCTGGCAAGGGCCTTGATTACTGAACATTTAAAATAAGAATTTATTTGGTCTGGTTTTAAAAAACCTTTAAAAATAGTGTATATTATCTGCTAGCCAAAGTGGTCACCCTTGGGATTTCAGCAGAACATGTGAACACTCCGCTCTTACAGGAAACAAATGGCTCTGATTTATGTACCTAATTATGGATTTAAAATCTTCACTTCTAATATGTCAGTTTGAAAATGTCCACCTCCTTCCTGGTTATACACAGTAGTTGTGAAAAAATAAAAGTGACAAGAGAATGTCCCTTAGCCTGAAAGAGCTGGTTTTGGCAACCGGAAGTGTCTCCCAGGAGCGCATGGAGGATATCTGTGTTTTAAAAAGAGAGATGAACTGGCTGGATGTGAGACAGGGAGGATGGGAACATACCTTGATTTGTCACATCAAATCCAAGCTTTGTGCGAAAATCCACTCCCAAGTTAATCCACTAGTTCAAACAGCTGGTACTCAGGCACAACAAAGACTTCGAAGTTGAGCTGCAGGCTCCAGAATAACAAAGGGAAAGCAGGATCTTCCTGACACCTCCCTGACAGCCTCTGTCATCTCCATCTACCCATTTTCCCAATACATATCTTCCTTCTAGAGAAACGGTGCAGTATAGAAGATCACACTGGTCTTCATGTGATCATATTTTCCACATGGCCTTGAAGAAGACAAAATGAGCACCCAGGCGTTACGCCATACCTTTGCAGCACTGCTCTGCCCAGCCTATAGATGATCAAGCCAAGGGACATTTAGATTGGATATTAGGAAAAATTTCTTCACTTGAAAGTGTTGTCAAGCACTGGCACAGGCTGCCCAGGGAAGCAGTTGAGTCACTGGCCCTGGAGGTATTTAGAAGATGTATAGATGTAATATATAGATGTATAGAAAATGTGTAGGTGTGGCACTGGGGACATAGTTTAGTGGTGGACTTGGCAGTGCTAGGTTAGTGGCTGAACTCAGTGATCTTAAAAGTTTTTTCCAACTTAAATGATTGTATAATTCTGTAAGCGTAAGACCTGCAGGAACCTGCAGAGCCCGCATGCTGTATCTAATCCTGCAGCAACAGAAAACTTCTTTGCTTTCTGCTCTTTTAATTGGTTTAACTCCTGCTTCTATAACTCCCCTAGAAACCTCCCAGTCAGATTTCTCCTAATTTTGCCTTTTTTCTCTGTCTATCAGACATTGGTTATTTTTACTTCTACGTTCCTAATGTAGCTTGAAATTAATGCAGCCTTTTTATTTATGTATCTATCTCCTCAATGGTGTATGCACAGTTTGAGGAGAGAAATAATTACAGGCTGCTGTGGAAGAGCACAACAGGCTGGTGTCATTACATCCCAGGCAAACTCCAGCTTCGTTTGGAATTTGCGGCATATGGGACTTTTATTTTTTTTAAAGAAAGATGTTTGATCTGAATGTTGCTTCCCTAGACAACATTATAATTTGAATCAGATCAGGATGCAGGCAGTTTCCCACTGTTCATAAGCAGCTGCCTTGTGCAGCATCAGAAATCAGAGAGAAAAAAGGCCAAGAAGACTGGACAGGGCAGTCCCTCATCCGGGGATTTTTGAACTCAAATAACAAGTACGACTGTTTTGACTGATACTTTAAATAAAAGCACACCAGACAAATGTATCTAAAACCAAGTGGTGAAGATACAAAGCTCAGGAGAAAAACCTAAGTCCCCTTTGCAATCACACTTTGCAAATGCAAAAGTGATCTTGGATCACTCTTGGATCTGTGATGTGTTATTAAGCTGTGGATAATACACTTCTTGCCAGAAAAAAGAAAGGTAAACTTTGCAGTGCTATTTGTGAGAAGAGATTCGGCTGTGACCTGCTAGGGCCAGCTGTGGCTGTGGATTCCATACGGTGAGGGCTACAAATGAGAAAAACAAGGGATGTTTCCCCTGGAGGCTCTGACCTGAGGCAGCTGCTAAGTAAGAATAAAGAGAGAAAAAAGAGAAAAAGATTAACTTTCAAAACATATAAAGCCTACTTTTGACACAAAATAGAGCCCCATCCAGAGATGCTATGTATACTTGCTTTACAATAGGGATTTTAATGTACTTCTTGACGTAACTGAGGTTTAGCCTTTTGATTTGCCATTTCTATTCATAGCTTAACTCATTTTCCCTTGAAGAATATTTGTTGAATCTTCTTAATTTGTTCATTGTACAAATGGCATATATAATAGGAGTAAAGGCAGGAAATAAAGAAAATGAGACAGTCAAATTAAATTTAAATACTATGGCGCTTATTTTTATTTAAATAAGGCAGCACTTTTTGTTTAACATTGTTATCCTTTTATTTTTTTCCTAAAATAAATTTTACATTACAGTCCAGGAACAAAACCAAGACTATTTTGAGCATTCTAAGTATAAAGTCTGGATAGTGGGATATTGCACAACCTCGTGGTCAAAAGACTTTATGTTTAAGTTGACTTAAGGCACATGTCTTACCTAGGTGTAGGCTAGATTAGTCTTGTCCAATCATGTAGAGTTCCTCCTCTGGCAACAGGGAAAAAGAGCATCTCCAAGTGGCAGTTCATCTCCTTAAGTGCTTATGATTTGCACGTAAGATAGCCTTCTGTAGGTGCCTCTCGCCTCTCTCCCTGCTCTGAACATGCAGGAGGAAGTAGGAGAGTACTTTTGGCAACCATACTTACTATTAGATGAATAAAAATAAAGATGAGTTTATTCTTTGGTAAACTGATTAAATTAAAGCCAAGGCTTTAATTTATTAGCTTTGGCATGAACTGTTGCACTAATTGCTAGGAAAAACAGGTGTCATACTTCAGGAAAAAAAAACCCAAACAAACATGGAAATAGTAGAACATATAACACTTCAAAAATGACTGTTCCAGGTACAGAGTTTTGTATGAAATGGTATATCAGAAACCAATTTAAAATGATAGAGAGGGAAAAAATTTATCTCTGTAGTCTGTACAATTTCACTGTGATAAGAAGCCACGTTAAAACTGCCTTTGGTTTGGTTCTACACTATAAAGTAAAGTACACAAAAACATCTCAGAAGGAAATCTCATTACACTACAACAAAAACAATCAAAACACTTTCATGTTGACCAGCAGAACAATTATAGAGAAATACGTATGAAGGTACTTAGCAGAAAAAAGTGGATGGATTTTTCTCACTTTTACTCAAAAACTCACTGGTTGAGTTGGAAACCTAGGGAGCCTCAGCTCAGCAGACCTCTCCATTTAGCAGGAGGTAGGGTATGTGCCGCACTATGTGCTCTATCGCATATTCATCAGTTCATGTAGCAAAATCAAAGATTAGAGATGGGGTTTACTGAATGGAGCGGAGAAGCACTGGAAAACACATGATAACTTAGGGGACACGTAGTAAAATGCCTAAGACAAAAAACAAGGGGCAAGAAACCAGTGATTTGACCTGTTCTGACGACTCCACAGTAAGCGCTCCTCAGGTCTGAAGCAAGGTTTCGTCCCTCCCTGTGACTGCAAAGATCAAAATGACTTCTGTGAATATCAAGAAGAAATAGCCACTGTTATCAGCCACAGAAACATAAGCACTCTATTCCTACCCCAGGACATTGCCTGGGCAGATCAGAGGTGTGCCCCACTGCAGATAGCACAAAGCCCCTTTGTTTCTTGAGAAGTCAGTGTTGGATTTCACCCGCATCTCAACCTGAAATCTCTCTGCTATGTTTTATTTCTTTTCACTTACCAGGACAAAAAAATCTGCATGCTCACCCCAAGCTAGCTATCAAACAAATGCCGAATTATATATTTGAAGAGGAGATGGTGAACATTAAGCTTATTCTGACTGTAAAACCACCCTACTCTTGACTGGAACCAGTATTCATAGCAAAAAAAGCTGCATTTCAATGTGATATTTTGTAAGAAAGATGGTAATACTGTGATGGACTTGTGATTACTGCAAAGGTCGCATAATTGGATGATTTAGGATGCACAGGGCTTTCGAAATACACTGGTTTTGTTCCTTTCAGTAAGATTACCAGCACTTTCTTGTAAGTTATAGAATCATAGAATAGTTAGGGTCGGAAAGGACCTCAAGATCATCGAGTTCCAACCCCCCCCTGCCATGGGCAGGGACACCTCCCACTAAACCATGCCATCCAAGGCTATGTCCAACCCCACCTTGAATGCCGCCAGGGATGAAGCATTCACAACTTCCCTGGGCAACCCATTCCAGGGCCTCACCACCCTCACAGTGAAGAATTTCTTCCTCATATCCAATCCAAACCTCCCCTGTTTAAGTTTAAACCCATTACCCCTTGTCCTGTCACTACAGTCCCTAATGAAGAGTCCCTCCAGATATTGGAAGGCTGCTATGAGGTCTCCACACAGCCTTCTCTTCTCCTCTCCACGCTGAACAGCCACAACTTTCTCAGCCTATCTTCACACGGGAGGTGCTCCAGTCCCCTGATCATCCTCGTGGCCCTCCTCTGCACTTGTTCTAACACTTCCATGTCCTTTTTATGTTGAGAACACCAGAACTGCACACAATACTCCAAGTGAGGTCTCACGAGAGCAGAGTAAAGGGGCAGGAGCACCTCCCTCGACCTGCTGGTCACACTCCTTTTGATGCAGCCCAGGATACGGTTGGCTTTCTGGGCTGCAAGCGCACACTGCCGGCTCATGTTCATTTTTTATCAACCCACACCCCCAAGTCCTTCTCCGCAGGGCTGCTCTGAATCTCCTCCCCGCACAACCTGTAGCTGTGCCTGGCATTGCTTCGACCCAGCTGTAGGACCTTGCACTTGGCATGGTTAAACTTCATCAGGTTGGCATCAGCCCACCTCACAAGCGTGTCAAGGTCCCTCTGGATGGCATTCCTTCCCTCCAAAGTATCAACCGAACCACACAGCTTGGGGTCATCGGCAAACTTGCTGAGGGCACACTCAATCCCACTGTCCATGTCACCCACAAAGATGTTGAACAAGACCGGTCCCAACACTGATCCCTGAGGGACACCACTCATTACTGGTCTCCAGGTGGACATTGAGCCATTGAGCACTACTCTTTGCATGCGGCCATCCAGCCAGTTCTTTATCCACCGAGTGGTCCACCTATCAAATTGATGTCTCTCCAACTTAGAGAGAAGGATGTCATGTGAGACAGTGTCAAAGGCTTTACACAAGTCCAGGTAGATGACATCAACTGCTCTACCCCTGTCCATCAGTTCCGTAGCCCCTTCATAGAAGGCCACCAAATTGGTCAGGCAGGATTTCCCCTTAGTGAAGCCATGCTGGCTGTGACCAAGCACCTTGTTGGTTTTCACATGCCTCAGCATGCCTTCCAGGAGAATCCGCTCCAAGATTTTGCCAGGCACAGAGGTGAGGCTGGGTGGTCTGTAATTCCCTGGCTCATCCATTTTCCCCTTCTTAAAAATGGGGGTTATATTTCCCTTTTTCCAGTCATCGGGAACTTCACCTGACTGCCATGATTTCTCATATATGATGGACAGTGGCTTAGCAACTTCATTTGCCAGCTCCTTCAGGACCCGCGGATGGATTTCATCAGGTCCCATGGACTTGTATACATTCAGGTTCCTAAGGTGGTCCCGAACAAGATCCTCCCCCACAGTGGGCCCAGGGTCCCCACCCTCACCGTCCCCACGTCTGCCTTCCAAGACTTGGGTGGTGTGGCCAGAGCATTTGCCGGTAAAGACTGAGGCAAAGAAATCATTAAGAACCTCACCCTTTTCTAAATCCAGGGTAGCCAGTTCTCCCGATAACTTCTGGAAAGGACCCACATTGTCCCTAACCTGTCTTTTATTGGCAATGTACCTATAAAATCCCTTCCTGTTATCCTTAACATCCCTAGCCAAGTTTAATTCTAAGTGGGCCTTAGCTTTCCTAACCTGGTCCCTAGCTTCCCGGACAACATCCCTGTATTCTTCCCAGGCCGCCTGACCTTGCTTCCACCTCTTATAAGCCTCTTGTTTCCTTCGAATTTTCTCAGCAGCTCCTTATCCATCCAAGGAGGTCTCCTGGCCCTCCTGCTGAACTTCCTTCTAGTTGGGATGCATCGCTCCTGAGCTTGCAGCAGGTGATCCTTGAATATCAACCAACAGTCTTGGGCCCCCCTGCCCTCTAGGGCTGTATCCCATGGAACCTTACTGAGCAGGTAATGAATTCATTTTACAAAATCGCCTCTTGCTCTAGTACTAGATGGAAGTTCAGTTGGGGCGATTTCCTTTCTCTGTACCGGTTATTATTGTACATCCTTCCACCGTGTCTCTGCATTCATCTCTTCTCTAGCTGAGAAAAAACTATTTTCTTTTTCCCAGGGATCTTTTCCTGCTCTCATTAATTTTTATTGCCTGGTTCAGAGCACTCTCTGCTCTGCTAAACAACAGGCAAACAGAACAGCAGCCACATTTCTGGTTAGGTGGACAGCAAATTCCTTGAAAGGAAAAATAATAATCCAATGTTTTGTTTTGTTTTGTTTTTTTTTCTAGTCTGCCCCTTACACAATCTGCCACTTGGGTTAGTATTTTTAAATCACCAAGTACATCAGCTAGAGTTTTCTGTGATCTGTCAACAGTCACATCTAGCTTTTTCCCTCCATCCCTCCCGTGAATTAATCCAGCATCCCCAGGGGTAAACCTGTAGTTCAGTTCATTGCTGTCAGCAGCTCATGAAGGTCTTGGCCAGCTCATCAGCACAAGCATTGATTCCAGACCTTGTCACCTCTGTGGGGACACAGCTGCTTGGTGCCATGCCAAGCTTGGTCCTGTTCCTCAGCAAGGGTCAGGGCACCCCGTGGCACAAAGCCACTGTGAATTTTGTCTCTCAGAGGGAGACATGGTCAGGGCTTGCTCTTGTTCATCATCCAGGAAGACAGAAGTACTTTTTGCCTCCACTGCGTGCTCTAACCCTCTCACACACTGAAACACAAGACTGTTAGTTAATTACTCTTCCCAATCTGCCTGTTCTAAGGGGAAATAGCTACTGCCAAGGAATAATAAATTGTAAATTTGCATATTTTCTTTTTTCATCTTAACTTACAGATTTGATGTAATTTGCAAACTATGAATCTAATTTTGTTTTTTCTAGCTCTTTTTAGGGTTGTTGATACATTGAACAAATAACTCCATGGCTCACCTGCAGAAGGTGGAAGTGCTGGTCCGCTGAAAGGTGACAGTTTCAAAATGAATCATTTTCTTTTCCTCTTAATTAAGAGAAAAAGGTCTCAAAAGGCTGTTTGCTTTGCCTATTGTCTAACTCCTTTATTTGAGCCAAGGTATTTCCACAAGACATTCGAGGCATCAGGGCTACTTTGATGGAGAGCCGTCCCTCCAAGCTTATGGAAAGGACACTGCCACAGCTCCTGAGAAGCAATTCATCTTGGGAAAGCTGAGATGTGCCGATCACTAAAGGGTAGAGATCAGCACTGACTTTGGGCAACCCAGCCGCAGCAAGGTGAAGGAACATCCTCATGGGGAATGCAAATCCTGCCTGGCCAGCTGAGTGCAAAACCTAATGGAAGCAATGCCCTGATCAATATATTATTTTAACCTGAACACCACTGAGGTGGAGCTCAATTAAACAACATATAGACTTGGCCTCACTTAACTGTGGTAGAGCAAGAAAAATTATCTTCACTGGTATTTTTAGGTCATAGGAGACATTTCAGTGTTTTTACAAGATTGCAAGATACTC
The DNA here is from genome assembly GCA_039720435.1 of Amazona ochrocephala. Classification (NCBI taxonomy): domain Eukaryota; kingdom Metazoa; phylum Chordata; class Aves; order Psittaciformes; family Psittacidae; genus Amazona; species Amazona ochrocephala. Next base: position 40,595,274 of record CM077880.1, on the reverse strand, counting down.
CCACCCCATAAGAGACAGCTACTCTTCCTTGCAGGGCTTACAATTTGTTTTCTTCTCTCTTAGAAAGCTTCTTAAAGGATAATATCTGAAAGTAATTAATTTTCTAGTTTATCTGCAGAGAGATTGAGTAGAGATAACTATGGTTTATGGTGCTTGAGAGAATCCAGAAAGCAGTTCAATGTCAGCTTTTCTGCTGAGAGGATCCAAGTTTGCAGATTAAAAACCAGTAAACATACTGAAGATGCCTAACTCTTGGTAAAAGCTAAAGCTTGTTATATTGTAAGTGTGATTTTGATGATGACTATTTTGCCACTAATTCCAACCACCTGTCATTGTGTTTGAAGTAGGTAAAGTGCTGAATTGACAGTGCTGGGAGCTGTACTTCTTCATTCAAAGACGTCGTTAGGAGACACAAGTGAAGCATCAGCTCCTGCAAACTGCTTGTCTCTGACTTTCCATGTCTATCTGTAAAAGTGGTGGCTTTCACAGCATGAAAAAATTCCTCCTTTGCTTGTCCCCATTCTGTCTGCCAAAATAGGAAGTAGCAGCATGCTTCTGAAATACTAGCTTTTGCAAGGAGATCCCTTGGATGTTAGTTGAATAACATACAGAATAATGTCCATGACCCCACATCCCATGATTGGAACAGCTACGGGTGAAAACTTCAAGGGGCAGAAACCTTTGCCGCTAACTGGTCAGATGGCTCTTCACTATGAGGGTGGTGAGACACTGGCACAAGTTGCCCAGAGAAGCCGTGGGTGCCCCATCCCTGGCAGTGTCCAAGGTCAGGCTGGATGGGGCTTTGAGCAGCCAGGTCTAATGGAAGGCATCTCTGCCCATGGCAGAGGGGTTGGAACTGGATGATCTTTAAGGTCCCTTCCAACCCAAACCATTCTATGGTTCTATGATCTCATACTCTGCCTCTCCAAAATCCTGCTGCTGGACATCCCTGTATCACCTGACACTTTCTTTACTGATATAACTCATTTGTCTATTCCTGTTTATAACTTATAAGACACTGTATGCCTTCCATACTCTTTTTGTAAAAGACCAATGAGAAGAAAACCTAAAAGTTAACCATTAGCTTGCCCAAGACATGTCAAAACATATGTACCAGAGCCATTGTGACACCGCACCAGCTTCCACTGCTTTTCCATGGGCACAAGCCTGCCCTGAGTTTGCAATGCTCCTCACTGCCAAAGCATGTCCTCATCATGGTGCAGGAAGGAATGTGGGGTGTCCCAGAAGGATGGGCACTGGTGGGGTCCCCATCTCACACTTGTACCCTGAGCATCTGCCCCAGGCAGCGCTGGTGGAGCTGCACATGCCCTCGGCCACCAGCCAGCAGCAGGTTTCATCACCCACACCAGTGAAGCATTCCAGAGTTCCCATCATTCACGTAACTAACACTAATTTACTGCTTAATTACATTTCAGTGAGAAATGGTCTTTCTCCCTACAGAAAACATTATTGCCAGCACTGGCAGAAATCTATGCTTCGTGTAAGACAGTATCAGAACAGATTGTTTTCCCCTTTTCTATTTTAAGTAATCAATCGTTATTTAATTAGAATTCAGCAATTGCAATACATGTTTAAATACAATGCAACAATTGTACATTAATTAAAGGCTACTTGATTAAAAAAATTTGAAGGTTGATAACTTTGCAACTAATCTTATGTTTCATAATTCCTGTTCTCCAATATTGTTTGCAAAAATCGATTGGCACTTAATTAACCTTATACCATTGCCTCATTCAATCAAAACTTAAAGAACTTTTGACATAAGATTCCATCTGTTAACAACCCTGATAAAGAAAATAGCCAAAGCCCCAACAATATTTTCATAATGAAATTTCTGTCCCCAACTTCTTGTAAAATCAGAATGAGTAGGAAGAAGTAATTTTTATCACAGAATCATAGAATAGTTAGGGTTGGAAAGGACCTTAAGATCATCGAGTTCCAACCCCCCTGCCATGGGCAGGGACACCTCCTGCTAAACCATGCCATCCAAGGCTGTGGAACCCTCTGCTCACCCAATCAGAAACTGCCTTTGACCCACTCATGAAGAACACTGGGAGTGCTGAGGACCACATACTAAGCAATAAGCCTAGTAACAGATGTACATGGGACATCAGCTATTCAAAGCACTATAGGATGGAAAGTCTTTCCCAATTAAATGCTGTTTGTCAGCCTCAGTCAATTAGCATTACAGCTGAAACATGTTTATAAACACGTCGTATTTCTATAGCTCACAGAAAACTTGAGACATTAGGGAGCATTAAAGAGTCCTCAGGACACTTTCCCTAAAATGCATCCTGCAAAAATGTTCTCATTTTCCTCAACACACTGGAGAAGGTAAAAGTTTTATTGCTACTCAGGCATCACACATAAGGTTAAGGGGAATGCTTTAGCAACGTGTTATAGAGCTTATGGGCAATTTTCCCAGTGACATTGGCTGGTATTGAACATAGGACACTGACTTAGGTGTGGACCAGGGGTTATCCTGAAAGGCAGTTCCTATATCCATAAAGCAGTGACGACAATCCACTACTAAGAATCCTTCAAAAGTGTTTGTTAATTATTTTCTGACACTCGAAATCATGAGAGAAAAAAGACCAGGAAAAGCACTTCCCCATCCATGATTTATGGCCCCATATAACCCCACCTAGGCACCTGCATGCAGAGACAGCCACTTTGCACTGATAACAACCACACTTTTAGGCAATCAGTCTTCAGGATAGCCATAAGCTAAAATGTAGCCCAACTTCCCCAGCTTTCAAAGGTGCTGGAATTTGAGGTGTTCTTTCTTGGTTTCACTTTCTGCCTAGGAGAAAAATGACACCCTTTTTCAGGGTGTACCTGGCTCCTCGTTCACACCCAAAAATCCACTAAAATAAAGAAGATTTGGAACCACTCCAGTCCATGATACTGCAGGATGGCAGACAAAGAGGAGTGCTTATAGCATGGTTTCTAATCTTCTCTGGCTTTCGTTAATTAACAGGAAAAACAATTGTGCTAGTGACACTGAGTGTTGCATGGACATTTACACTCTTATAGTCAGCAATGTCTGGAGCAATACATGGGGTGCATTTGGAGGTGCCATAGAGAAATGTTTGAAGCTTGGCATACCACACTGCACAAGAGTCCCATGACACTTTCAGGCACCAGTAGACTTTGACAGAGACTCAAGACTTAGAATTTGGGGGTGCGTTGGTCCTCCTGTCTGCAAGAAGTTAAAATCAAATGATGAATTGCTTCTACTCTTGCCAGAACAATGTCTGAAGTATAGGTAGAAGTCCCTTAGCAGGAGGTGAGTCTACACCTTGGAGGTGCAAAAGCCTGAGATACAAGCTTGGCTCTGACGGTTGATCATAAAACATGCAGAGAGAAGAGCACTGCTAGGACCTCTGCTAAAGAGTACTGAATTAAGAGAATTAGTGGGACTAAATATGAAAATGAAAATCACTACTCTGATCAGCCACTTAACTGGAAGGTAACTTCAAGAGGGCAGTTCATACATAAAGGCACTGAGCCCAGGGCCTTGGACATTACAGGTCAGACTGTCAAAAAGCCATGCCACCAGGTTTCAGAGAAAGGACTTTGGAAATGAAGGGTTTATTCTTTTTATTTGCTTCCTGGGTTTAGACAGTGGGATTTGTCTTTAAAGGAAGAATTACAAGCTTTTAATAATTTTTCCCTTTTGTCTAGAAGTTCAGTTGTGTAGGCTAAGGAAGGGCATTATAGGCAACTTCTCACTGGCAGATCATAGAATCATAGAATAGTTAGGGTTGGAAAGGACCTTAAGATCATCTAGTTCCAGCCCCCCTGCCATGGGCAGGGACACCTCACGCTAAACCATGTCAACCAAGGCTATGCCCAACCTGGCCTTGAACACCGTCAGCGACGGAGCACGCACAACTTCCCTGGGCAACCCATTCCAGGGCCTCACCACCCTTACAGTAAAGAATTTCTTCCTCAGATCCAATCTAAACTTCCCCTGTTTAAGTTCGAACCCGTTACCCCTTGTCCTCTCACCACAGTCCCTAATGAAGAGTCCCTCCCCAGCATTCCTATAGGCCCCCTTCCAGATATTGGAAGGCTGCTATGAGGTCTCCAAGCAGCCTTCTCTTCTCCAGGCTGAACAGCCACAACTTTCTCATCCTATCTTCATACATGAGAAACTGAAAAGTCCTTGACTTAGATTAAGTGCTACTTAGCAACAACTAACACATTGGTGTGTTGTCAGCATTGTTCTGAGAACAAATTCAAAAAAACAGCACTGTATCACCTACTGGAAGAAAATTAACTATATCCCAGGCAAAACCTGGACAACCACACAGTGATACGGTAGTGGAGCTACTGACACCCAACATAGGGAGGAGATGGGAGCATCGGGCTGGAAAGGGCAGACCCAGCCTTTCCGAGGGATCCCACTCCTACATCTGCTTAAGCACATCAAGGTAGACTCAGGCAATATTGGAGAAGATGTTTATACTGAGACTTTGGATGTAAAGGAGAACCTCTACCATTCTGCACACTGAAACAATCAACTGACCAAATGTGACCTTACTGCTTTTGAAATGAAAACTCAGTGTTACATGAGCTTGAAACATAAAAGAAATACCAGAAGGTGGTTGGCTAAGGACAAGCACCACACAAGTGTGGTTGGCTGAGAGTTAAATACATTGGCTGCCAAAGACTTTACTGCATGTCTGTGTATACGTATTTTCATGCTTTTCTGCATAAAGTATCTGAGGGCACCTGGAGACAGTATTTGAAGAGGTGGGCACAAGACACACTCAAAAGACAGACCTGGAAATAAAATTTAATTGTATTTCTCAACTTGATTATCCCAGCATCAGAGGTTGAGATTGGGCTAGGTTTGAATCAACTGACTAAACTTTTTTTTCAGTGCAGTTCTGGATTTTAAGGATGTGTTAAGGTAGAATCATCATTAGCCAAGGTTTAGGTAGTATATATGATCTAATACTTTACTGAGCTTAATAGACCTTAAGCATCAGTGATTAAGATGTCTTTTCCAAGCCTTGTTTTCTCTCACCCACAAAATGAGTTAGAAACATATTTATGTCTGTTTCATCTCTCAGGGAAAATGCACTTTAATATTCCTCACATGATTTTACTTTTTGGACAATGTCTAGGTCACTAGTCATATTATTTTTTCCCATCTGATTCTTTCTTACTATTTCAGAGTTATCCTGCTCTGCCTGTGTGCATGTTTGATAGTCTCCCTTTTCAAGGGTATACAGATGATTATAAGTTTATTTTCACAAAATATATGGAGTGGTTATCTCTGTGAAGTACCCAAACAGTATTCTATCAAGAGAATTAAGCTTATGAAAGAGATGTTAAGCCAATGTCAAAGATCTTTTAGGAAGACAGAACTTCAATGCAATAACAACATGGTTGGATTAACTTTACAACAAAAGGAAATTAGACTAGATTTCTATAGAGCCAGTTTTGTTATTCTAGCTAACAATATGATTAACATTGAATGAATGGTAAAGGCCTCATTCATGCTTCACTTATCCCAAATTAATGTAACTGATTACCCAGGCTCTCTGTTCTGGCAGAAATTCCCGTGCCTCCTAGGCTCATTTATCCAGGGAGTATCACTTTTAAAGGGGTTGACCCCAGGCAGAAGGAAGCAGTAGCTGCAGCTTTAGATGCTTTTGCACTTCATTGCCCTTTTCTCTGGACAACCAGCTCCAACTTCATGTTTAAGAGGCTAAAATTCAACAGCCCCAGCTACTGTGGGAGATGCAGCTGGGCTCCCCAGTGGGCACACAGGTGTTTGACATATGATTGCAGTAACTTCAGGAATCACTCCTTCCTCAGGGTGGTTCATTTTGTTCTGAAATTATTCCCATGCTCCACGTTGCCAGTAACCAGACCATGCTAGGCAGAGGCTAGTGTTAGGCTTGGGATTGGCTGCTCACCCTCCTTGAAGAGCGTCCCTGACTCTCCAAGGAGCTGTGAATTAAGCTGCTGCTGAATAACCCCTTTCTGCCAAGCACCTGAGGAACCTAAGACCATATGGGCTGTGAAAATGACAATATGTACATCAAGCGCTGTTTGTGTTTGCGGTGAGAAAACAAGTCGGCTCAAGCTGACATCAATGTCAGCATGATGAAGGCTGCAGAAAAATAAATGCAAGCTGTAGACTTATCCTAAGAGGCAGGAAATCAGCCAGAAGCAGGTAACTCCTGTCCCTTCTTTCTCCCTCTGTCCTATCCCATCAGTTATGCCCTCTCACTGGAGCAACCCACTGCCAAAACATGATCTTCATGAAAATCCTTGACTTTTCCTTCTCTTCACCCTTACCTAGGTACAATACAGATAAAATTACAGGGAATTGAAACAACCCAAATACGCATGCAGAAAAAGGCAGGCAGCTGGACCATGGCACTCACCTCTGGAGTAGGCAGGTGTCTTTCCATAGAACCAAGACAACCATCTTCCCACCACTTACAGCAGCTGTTGTGGTGCTGCAGAAAAATGTGACCCTTTACCACTGGTGCTCCTCACCAAGAGTTCACATACTTCGTATGCTATCCCTCAAAACACCTTCCACATTCAGTTGGAGGAGCCCACCTTTCATAAGTGCACAGGAGGCACCAGCAAGGCTGAGTGCCTTTGGTGGTTTCAAAATCTGGTAGTGCTTGAATCCAACACACACCCCTCACCAAAAACGTCTCCAGCTGGATTTCTGGAACGGAAATTTCTGGTAAACTGAGCCTGACTTCATCCGTACACATTCATGGTTGACTCAAAGCGAATCCACTAAGGACATAGCTATGCTGCACTGCCAGGATACTCACCAGGGTATTGGCACTGACCAGCAAGGATCTAATTGATCACCCTCCAACTTCCATCTTTCAACCACAAGAAAAATTACCATACTCTCTTAAATGGCACTAATTCTCCAGCTGGACCAAGTGCAAGTCAGCCCCAGGCTCCACTCCTACGAGCACTTCCTGCTTATGCATTTAAATGAATGTCAGTGTGCAAATACTGGGAAGACCAACAGTGCTGTGTTAGGGGCAAAGCAAGGGAGGCAACTGATCCAAGCACAAACTGGAGGGCACAGAATGGGAGCAAATGCACTGAGTAGCTTAATAAGCTACCTGTAGCTTATCTGACTTCTGGTATTGAGAGGAGGGCACTGGAGATAGATAGCTCTCGGGAGCCAGAGGAAGTCATGGAGACACAGAAGGAGGAGGACCAAAGAAGGCTCTGTCAGTCTGTGGGTGGGAAAGGAAGAGAGCAAGCCACTCAGATATCCAGCGTGAACACCAAACACAGCTAGGGAAGTCCTAATATTCATAGAATCATAGAATGGCTTGGGTTGGAAAGGACCTTAAAGTCATCTAGTTCTAACCCCCTTGCCATGGGCAGGAACGTCACAGCCCAGAATATGTTATCCTATTACTTCCATTTTTAAAGGCACACAATGAAGTTGAACACCCTACATGGTACAGGGAGGTTTATCCAAGCTAAGGAAAAGGATTTTAGCTCTGGAAAAATGAAGGCAGCATCTCCATTTGTAGTGGACTTGCCCAAGAGCAGTGGCTGAAGGAAACGGCTCAGATATAAGTCATTAGGCAAATTACTTCTAATACAATTCTTAACACTATAAGCTACTTACTTAACTGCTACGTTACTTCAGATGGACAAAATCCAAAACCAATCTTGCAGCAAAGCTTGACATAAAACCAATTACTGCTGACTGTGAAACATATGCACATCTTGGAGGCCTTTGATCTTTCAGAATGGGTGACAGAATTTTCTCCTTTCAACCCACTCCATACTGAAGTGATCTGGCAGTGGTGCCATGACTCTGAATGCTGACATAGGCAATTTGACTCAAAAAAAAAAGCTTTATTCCTTCACACCGGTCACTGGTTTGAGCAGTGGAAACCACCATTTCAGTCAGTTTTCACAAACTCCTGTCAGAAGCACAAAAGAAATCAGTGAATGCCTTCTCTGAATTGCATGCAATCATCAGTACCAGTAGCTCCTGCACGTCAGTGTTTGAGTCTCCCAAAGGCTTATTTGGCATCTGCAATGCACATGTCGGTGGCAGCCAGAACCAAATCAAATACCCCGAGTCCTCTAAGATGAGCGAGAGAAGAATGGAAAGCACCCTAAAATTCTTCCTGGCAAAACTCTACCAAGGCTTGATTTTTATTACCATGGGGTAGATTATGTCTGCAAAAGGAAAGAGAGAAGGGAAGGGGAGGGAAGGGGAGGGGAGGGTAGGAAAGGAGAGGGGAGGGTAGGAAAGGAGAGGGGAGGGAAGGGGAGGGAAGGGTAGGAAAGGAGAGGGGAGGGTAGGAAAGGAGAGGGGAGGAAAGGAGAGGGAAGGGTAGGAAAGGAAAGGGTAGGAAAGGAGAGGAGAGGAGAGGAGAGGAGAGGAGAGGAGAGGAGAGGAGAGGAGAGGAGAGGAGAGGAGAGGAGAGGAGAGGAGAGGAGAGGAGAGGAGAGGAGAGGAGAGGAGAGGAGAGGAGAGGAGAGGAGAGGAGAGGAGAGGAGAGGAGAGGAGAGGAAAGGAAAGGAAAGGAAAGGAAAGGAAAGGAAAGGAAAGGAAAGGAAAGGAAAGGAAAGGAAAGGAAAGGAAAGGAAAGGAAAGGAAAGGAAAGGAAAGGAAAGGAAAGGAAAGGAAAGGAAAGGAAAGGAAAGGGTTTCTCCAAGGATATGCACATAATTTTCATAGCAGAGTAAGTCCTTGAATCATGCAAAGGACAAAGCTGTGAGAAAGCTCACACAGCATCACTGCATTTTTCAGCCCTACAAGCTCTAAACATTTCATATCTAGCAATGTTTATGTGCATTTCAAAGGGTAAAAATAATGAATTCACACAGAAATAAGCATTGATACATACATATAATATATATTTGGCTCTTGGATGGAAAAGAAACTGGTTTATAAATTAAATTGGAAAGCCCTGTAGAACAGACTATGGTTCCAAATGAAAAAAAAAAAAAAAAAAAAAAAGAAGAAAAGAACGGTTCATTCCAATAGAATGCTTCATCCCTGGCGGCGTTCAAGGTGGGGTTGGACATAGCCTTGGATGGCATGGTTTAGTGGGAGGTGTCCCTGCCCATGGCAGGGGGGTTGGAACTCGATGATCTTGAGGTCCTTTCCAACCCTAACTATTCTATGATTCTATGATTCTATGATTGTAATTGTCATAGTTTGTCCTTAGCTGAAAGCAAAACCATGATTAATTTTAATGATTTGGCATTTGGACAAATATATGTAGCAGTCCAAGCAAGAAACAGGGAAGGCAATTGCATTTTGTTACATGGTGTGTCATTTGTTCATGGTAGTTAATTAATCTATAAACCTAACTACTTGTACAAAAGGGTTTGTAGAGCTCAAAGCTATGCTTTTGAAGACTATTCTTTTGCACAAAAAAAGGCATCCTGAAACTGTCAGTACCGCAGATCATTGTTTCAGTGACGGTGATGGCTTTGAAAACCAGTGAGATAGCTATCCACCTTCCTGAAAAAGTACCTTGCTTTTACAAACATTTCTAGGAACAAAATAACAATAGAAATATAGCACTGCAGCACCAAAAGTGTGGATATATAAGAACACTAAATTTTCTGACCGAATAATATTAAAGGATTTGAGGAAAAAAAATAAAGGACTCAGCTCCTGACAAGACAAATGTGATCTCAGAATCCAGGACAGGATACCTATGGGATTAATTTCACAACAGGACTAACATCTATAGTCACTGATGTTTATTAAATACTATGTATACAAATACACATTAAACATCTGCACACTGCATTATATACTGTCTTTTTCTAAATCAGGCAAGTTTCCCTGCTCCATCACACACATAGAGCTTTCCAGGCTGGCTGTTACAAGGACAGAGCCCATTTACCCAAGGTGACTCTGACAGCAAACCCCTCAGGATGGATGAGAAGCTGGAGCTCTCCAGGGCCTCCTGCCCAGAGCTCTTTGATCTCAGCTGCAGGGAGTACGGCACATGAGGCGCTGCGCCAGCCACACTGTGCGTCCGTGGCTCTTGGCAGGGAAAGCGTGTAATTCCTGCGGAGGAAAACCTCCTCTGGATGCCAGGGGAACAAAACAAAACGACTCCTGGCAGGATGCAGAGCAGGGACTTTTCATGCACAGCACATTTAGTATGGGTTTGCAGAGTCAGAGATTGAACAGCTGACGAGGCAAATGCAACTGGGAGGAGGAAGAGGGACAGACAGACACTGAGACGTCTCCCTCCTTGCGAACAAAACACGATTAAGATTTAATTACTAGGTAAGAGCAATCTTAGAATCCCCAAAGGAAAATCTTGCATTGTTCACAGCAGGAATAAAACACCAAATAATTTTTTTGGCAGCATATATGTAATTCAGACTGACAGAATTCCTGGTAGAGCAAAGCTTTGTCCTCTCCTGACAGGGATCCGATGCCCATGAACACGTTCACTTGAGGTATCATAAACCAGTAGGATTTCTGGTCAAATAAACATATGGAATAGGTTTTACAGAGCTCATTTCATAAACCAGACCAGGCAATAAACTTGGAAGGGCTGCCAGTGAATCCAGCTTCACGTCTTCACTCAAAGATGGACAGAAGGACAAGTTGAATTCCCAGTGGGAACATTTGGCTGCCATTCTGTCCCCACAGCCTCAATTTCTCCTCCAGGAAGACCCAACATAGTATGTTTTCCATGTTTTCACAGAGGACAGAAGAGCGGAGTAAGGCAAATTTGTCAGCTGAACATCTGCTTGGATAACATCACCAAGCAATCACTGCATGCTCAATAAGCCCTGGGGTGCAATCACTGAGCTTCGGTCAAGTGCTACCATCAGCTGGTTTCAAGCGCAGCACTGGTTGAAGTTTTAATACCGAGCTGAATGACTAGTCAGACAGCAATTGTAACATCCTTGGTTGATTTCCAAGCAGCACATAGCTGAACACATCAAACACAGTAGACTGAGTGGCAGGAAGACAATCCCATCCTCATTTAAACCTGTTGTTTTTATTCCTGACCTCCACTCTTCTTCTGCAAAACCAGAAATCAGTGCCAGATTACAGACTGATTATGAGAAATAGGGATGTTTCCATAAAATACACAAGAACAGCCAAAAAACTAGTGGAAACTTTCCCTGAAGTCCAGTTAAAATATTATTATTAATATCAGTTGTCAATGTTATCACATTTTCTCAACATATGGGGTGGAGGTCTGGTTTTTAATGCCTTTATTTCCCCTATCAAGAGAAAGTTAAGCCAGTGTAAGAATAGTAAGCTCATCACTTTGGTGAAAACCAAAGGATTCAAAGGGACTAGTATCTAGTTAGAGGCTGGGAAATTGATTGCAGCAAATTTCCATTATTCAGTTAGGGAAGAGGGTGTTTCGGAATTCCAAAAATCTAGGAAATTAAGGCTAGTTAAAATAACTTCCCTGAAAAATGTTTTCTTCAGTAATAGCACAATAAGCTTTGTTGGTCATCATGTTGGCAGCAAATGTCTCATGAAGTCTTAGGACATTTATTAATTATTTTATTCACAAGCAAGCTTCTAGTCCTTCACTGCAGGCAAATTTTGAGGGCAAGCCAGCTGGTAGAGAGGATCAAGGGAAATAAAGCATTCACTGGATGTTCGAGAATTAGGTATTTCTTGTTGGCCTCAGGAGACATCACGAAGAAAGCTGTAGGCAGCAGTTAGAAGTGTTCAGAGATCTCAGTTCTTCCACTAGTGAAAACTCCCGGTCAGGACCCCACAGCATATCCTTGACAAAATAACAAATAAAATGGTAAGTATTAGAAAGAAGAATGGTGGCTTCCTCCACCAAGCTGCTATCCTCAGCTGATGGCAATGGCAGCTGGTTCAAACCAAAAACATCCAATGCTCTTAAAAGGCAGATGGACTCCCAGTTTAATTCCGTGTGCCTTCCAAACTCATGCAGATGAGGATTAAAAAAATCCAGTGGCTTGATATTTCAGGAGGACCTTGCCATAGGCTCTGACCACTGTTGGCTGAAAAAACATTTCCTACTGAGTCTGTGATAAAATTCATAAAATTATTAAAAACTCCCACAGACTGTGTTGTGGTTTAGACCAGGTTGCTCAAAGCCCCATCCAACCTGACCCTGAATGTTTCTAGGGGTGGGGCGTCCACAACTTCTCTGGGAAACCTGTGCCAGTGCCTCACCCCCCTGACTATGAAGAATTTCTAATATCTTGTCTAAGTCTACCCTCTTTCAGCTTAAAGCCATTTACCCTTGTTCTATCCCCATTACCCCTTGTCCTCTCACCACAGTCCCTAATGAAGAGTCCCTCCACAGCATCCCTATAGGCCCCCTTCAGGTATTGGAAGGCTGCTAGGAGGTCTCCACACAGCCTTCTCTTCTGCCGGCTGAACAGCCCCAATTTTCTCAGCCTATCTTCATACGGGAGGTGCTCCAGTCCCCTGATCATCCTCGTGGCCCTCCTCTGCACTTGCTCTAACAGTTCCATGTCCTTTTTATGTTGAGGACACCAGAACTGCACACAATACTCCAAGTGAGGTCTCACGAGAGCAGAGTAAAGGGGCAGGAGCACCTCCCTCGACCTGCTGGTCACACTCCTTTTGATGCAGCCCAGGATATGGTTGGCTTTCTGGGCTGCAAGCGCACACTGCCGGCTCATGTTCATTTTTTATCAACCCACACCCCCAAGTCCTTCTCCGCAGGGCTGCTCTGAATCTCCTCCCTGCAAAACCTGGAGCTGTGCCTGGCATTGCTTCGACCCAGCTGTAGGACCTTGCACTTGGCATGGTTAAACTTCATCAGGTTGGCATCAGCCCACCTCACAAGCGTGTCAAGGTCCCTCTGGATGGCATTCCTTCCCTCCAACGTATCAACCGAACCACACAGCTTGGTGTCATCGGCAAACTTGCTGAGGGCGCACTCAATCCCACTGTCCATGTCACCCACAAAGATGTTGAACAAGACCAGTCCCAACACTGATCCCTGCGGGACACCACTCATTACTGGTCTCCAGCTGGATATTGAGCCATTGAGCACTACTCTTTGCGTGCGGCCATCCAGCCAGTTCTTTATCCACCGAGTGGTCCACCTATCAAATTGATGTCTCTCCAACTTAGAGAGAAGGATGTCATGTCAGACAGTGTCAAAGGCTTTACATAAGTCCAGGTAAATGACATCAACTGCTCTACCCCTGTCCATCAGTTCCGTAGCCCCTTCATAGAAGGTCACCAGATTGGTCAGGCAGGATTTCCCCTTAGTGAAGCCATGCTGGCTGTCACCAAGCACCTTGTTGGTTTTCACGTGCCTCAGCATGCCTTCCAGGAGAATCCGCTCCAAGATTTTGCCAGGCACAGAGGTGAGACTGACTGGTCTGTAATTCCCCTGCTCATCCTTTTTCCCCTTCTTAAAAATGGGGGTTATATTTCCCTTTTTCCAGTCATTGGGAACTTCACCTGACTGCCATGATTTTTCAAATATGATGGGCAGTGGCTTAGCAACTTCATTTGCCAAACTTAAACAGGGGAAGTTTAGATTAGATATGAGGAAGAAATTCTTTACTGTAAGGGTGGTGAGGCCCTGGAATGGGTTGCCCAGGGAAGTTGTGAATGCTTCATCCCTGGCGGCATTCAAGGTGGGGTTGGACATAGCTTGGATGGCATGGTTTAGTGGGAGGTGTCCCTGCCCATGGCAGGGGCGTTGGAACTAGATGATCTTGAGGTCCTTTCCAACCCTAACTATTCTATGATTCTATGATTCTATCCCTACACACCCTTGTAAAAAGCCTGTGCCCATCTTTCTTACAAGCCCATTTTAAGTAGTGAAAGGCTGCAGCAAGGATTCCCTGAAGTCTTCTCTTCTCCAAGCTGAACAAGCCAACTCTTTCAGCCTGTTTTCACAGGAGAGGTGCTCCAGGCTCTGATCATCCTTGTGGCTTACTCCGGACTTGCTCAAACAGTTCCACATCCTTCTTATGTTGGGGCCCCGGAGCTGCACACAGTACTGCAGGTGGGGTCTCACCAAGGCAGAGTAGAGGGAGAGAATCACATCCCTTGACCTGCTGGTCACGCTCCTTTTGATGCTGCCCAGAACACAGTTGTCCTTCTGGCTGTTACTGGGACACATTGCGGTCTCATGACCAGCTTTTCATCCACAGGTACCCTTGAGTCCTTCCTCCAGACTCTATTGGTACTGGGGTAATCATGCCAGTCAAATAAATTGAAGCAGCGAAGTACGGAGACATTTTATAAGATGCTGCATACAGACACAAGCATGGTTACAGGAAACTGGGAAGACCTCATAGTACAAAGCTGTAAACATTCCATCAGCTGATGCAAGTGAAGCTGCACAATTTTGGGTTGCTTAAGAGCAAAACTGGTGTTACTGCCTCAGCTCTGAAAAAGCCTTGTGGGTCCAAATCCACATCTGTTAGATCAGTTCATACATCTGGAAAACACAGATGATACCTGCATTAGCATCCAAGCCTCACCTTGCTCGTTTTCACAGTGACCAGGACCAATGTAGCTCTGAGAACTGGGCACGCACACTTGCAAGGACTCCCAGGGCAGCCATGAGCCCCTGGTAGTCTACTCACCCCACAGCCCTGTGCCACAGATACTCCATTCCAGAGCCAAAATGGCCATGCCAGCCAGAAGGCAGCTCTGGACCAAAGCTCGAATGATGTGTATTGGTGCACCATTCCCCAGGCACACACCAGGCTACCCAGCAGCAGCTTGGCTAGCTCAAGCCTGCCGTCTACATCCTGCGCACATAAATAAGCCCTTTGTAGTTGTGCAACCCCTCTGGATGTTTCACTGACCTATATTTGCACGTGAGCAGCTCACAGAGCAGCACTCACCATTTCTTCTGCTCTCCGCAGCAGTTTTCCACCATGCATGACTATCACATTGTACACAGTGAAAAGGATCACTTCCAGCACGTCCTTGAGCCTCAGATGAAAGCACAAATCTTTGGCTGAGTATTTTGGTGCCACCCGAGCTCTGATACACTCACCAAAGAGGTGCAGGAGATGGAGCAGCGGATGTACATTGGACCACCAGATGTACAACTGTGCCTGAACAGCAGCAGGACAATGTCAGAAGCAGCAGAAACTCGCTAAACAGGCCTATTAGCCGGAAAACTAGGGCACTCTGCCAATTAAATTATTAACCTCCAGGAATATATAAGTGCATTGAACATATTTAGCTTTTCCAGTTTTACTCCTTTTGCTACATTCAGTAATACATACGTGTCACAGCACTGCTCATTTCTAAAGAGTAAGGTGCTTTATGCTGCTAGGGAAACATATTTATATCATTTTGTAAGAAGAAAAGTAGAGACTAACTCCTGAAGAAGATCATACAGCAAGTCAAGGGAAGAGCCAGAAGGCACGGCTCCTGACTCACTATCCAGAGCTCTATACACCACAACACATTTCAATGTAGGGACATTACTGTATCTGCCATGTGCTAATAAAGTTGTATGAGTTGAAACAAAGGTGCCAAGTGCCTAGGCTAAAGCACGTGGGATTTTTGCCTAAGTAAGTGAACAGTCTCTTTGCTTGCAGTTCAACTTTTTACATGGGTGAAGTTATATGCACCTTAAAGTCCCTGTAGGCCACATTTTTATAAATGCAAAGATCATGTATTTCAAAATCTTTAAGTATGAAAATAAATTAAAAAAAAGAATTGTTCAATAGAGCAGGGCCATCTGTATTAATTAGTTCAATATAAGAATGTCAGAGAGGTTTCCATAGGTTAAGATATTTGACAGGGTATTTTGAGAGGCTCGGGGAAGTAGAAACTATTTTTACACAGTCAGAGCAAAAGCAGCAGGCAAAACCAAGGGTTAAAAAGCCTCTAGTGCTGAAGACTTTCCCTTATTATAGCTTCTTTTGACCATCGTATTTTAGTTTCACACAGCTGTTAGGTGAATATCATTTTACTCATATGCTCTAGCACCATCTAGCTTGTGCTTAAGGTAACTAAGTTCCACTACTTTCTCCTGAAGTAAATAAATCCTTAACCATGTCATTTCCTGTAAGTATGACTGTCTGTCTATAATTTGGTTATTTTAGTTACTTTGACATTATAATCCAAATGAAGGTAAATACAGTG
This sequence comes from Amazona ochrocephala, assembly GCA_039720435.1. NCBI lineage: Eukaryota > Metazoa > Chordata > Aves > Psittaciformes > Psittacidae > Amazona > Amazona ochrocephala. Next base: position 40,579,136 of record CM077880.1, on the reverse strand, counting down.
AGTGCAAGTCAGCCTCATAGGTTAAAGAGGCTCACTCATGAAGCAATTTCTTCTGCATCCTTCTCCATCTGTTGATTTCTCTGTTCCGTCTTTTCCGTGTTTGAATTCTGCCAAAGATGCACATGCTTAAATATTTCTGAAGTTTACATTTCAAATTTTGTTTGCTTAAATAAGGCTCCTTAGAGGAACTCATTAAGAAAAACAACAAACAACACAATATCAATTTTTGTTCCAAAGGAAAAAGCATGGAACTATGAAAACCAGATAAGAGCTGCTGCTTATCATAGGCATGGCTAATGGTCAGTACTGGGAATGGGTTTGCTCATGGAGGACTGAGGTGGGGCCCAGTGGCCTTCTTGGCCCACAGAAGCCACCTTGCTGGACCCTCTGGCTCTTCATCTCACAGCCGCAACCAGCAGCCAGAGCTCAGACATGGGCAAGACAGGTGAGAAGAAAAGCCTTCAGTGAACAGTTACGTGGGAGCTGATGTTTAATCTGGATTACTCAGCAAATTATACATTGTGAATCCATTCAATACTTCAGCTGTGTTGTGGTTTAATCCCAGCCATAATTCATGCAGCCAATCTCTCACTCCCCCCTTCCTCCCCCTCTGCTCCCAGAGGGATGGGGAGGAGAATAGAAAGAGTGTAACTCCCATGGTTTGAGATAAGAACAGTCCAGTAACTAAGGTATAACACAAACCACTGCTGCTACCACCAGTAATAATAATGATAAGAGAAATAACAAGGGAAGATAATAAAACCGCTCACCACCCACTGACTGATACCCAGCCTGATACAAGCAGTGATCTAACCCTTCTGGGTAACTGCCCCCAGTTTTTACATCCTGGGCATGACGTACAGTGGTATGGAATAACCTCTTTGGTCAGTTTGGGTCAGGTGTCCTGTCTCTGCTTCCTCCTGGCTTCCCCTCCTCCCTGGCAGAGCATGAGACTCAGAAGGTCCTTGGTCAGACTAAACATTAGAGCAGTAACTAAAAACATCGGTGGTATCAGCGCTGTTCCCAGGCCAAAGGCAAATGCAAAAAACACAGCGCTGCACCAGCTACTACGAAGGGGAAAAATGACTGCTACTGCTGAACTCAGGACAGTATCCACCCCTTATTCCATACTATTCACGTCATGCTCAGATCCCACATTTCCAATATACCATCACTCATATATATACATATATATATATATATATATATACACAGACACACACACACACAGAGGGAGAGAGATCATCCCTTAGTGCATGGACCAATCTTTATAAAACTGCTGAGTCCATCCAGTCCATGATGTCAGGTTCAATCTCTTGTAACAGTCCTTCAGATCAGGAGGGGCTGTGTGCAGTGTTCACACTCGCGAATAACCTGGGCAATAGTGTCCATTGCTAAGTCCACCCCTCGATCATGAGTCCATCTGTACTTTGAGTGTCTGCCCTGATGGCCTGAGGTGTCATGGGCCCACCAGGCTCAAAATAATTCACCCTCCCCTCCAGCAGTTTCTGCAGCTTGTCATTGGGGACTCCATAAGCTGCCTTCCATCTCCGATGCTTCCAAAGCACTGGAGGGGCCCAGTGGACTAGATACTCGCCCATACTGTCCCACACACCCTGCCACTCGTGACTGTCCAGCCTTGGGTAAAATCTCTTGGCCACCCTACATGGTAGTTTAACCCCAGACAAGGCCCACACCTGACTCTGCTTAACTCTTGGGACCAGATGAAATAGTTGTAGATAAAACACACTCTGTATGCATGCCAACACGGTGATCCCCATCACAATCAGCAGGCAGGTCTCAAGGGTACCCAAAGACCATACAAATCCTTCAGAGCTCTCAAATGAGGCTGCTGTACTTGTCACTGGGGCTCGTGTAGCTGCTGTGCTTGCCAGCTCTCTCACCACCAGCTGCTCTTTGTCTGAGTCCAGATCTCCCTCCTCTGCCTTGCTGGGAAGTGCTGCGTGGTCTCCTGAACCCCTCCTGGGGCTCGGGCTCGCAGGGCTCTGTGGGCAGCTGCTGGGGAATGCTCTCAGGAGCTGCAGGGCTGGGCTCAGCTGCGGGGCTCGGCTCCTCCGTTACCACCTCCCTGCTCGGCAGCCGCCTCCTTCCCCTCCTCAACCGACCTGACCTCCTCCACCGGCAGCCTCTCCCTCACGGCCTCCTGGTCCCTGGGGCCACTCTCCCGGGCCAGTTCGGCAGCCGGCGGCTCCCGGGGCTGCTCCCCCTCGGCTCCCTGCAGCCTCACGAAGACAGAAGTGAGAACGAGGGCCAGGACAGTGAAGAGCAGTGGGACGGCCAGGTACAAGTCCACGTCCATCCCACCCTGCTGCAGGAGCCTGCTCATATTACAAGTCATTACCATAAAGTACAATGAAACAAGAACCTTAGCCCAAGCCCCCCTTCTGATAAATACTAAGACAGCAAATACCGGCTGTAAGTAAGGTACAACATGCTGAAACTCTGAGATCAAGAGCAACAACTTTGAGAGCTGATAAATCACCACCCACTGACCGATATCCAGCCTGATCAGAGCAGTGATCTAACCCTTCCAGGTCTCTGCTCTCCGTTTTTACATCCAGGACATGACATGCTGTGGTATGGAATAACCTCTTTGGTCAGTTCGGGTCAGGTGTCCTGTCTCTGCTTCCTCCTGGCTTCCCCTCCTCCCTGGCAGAGCATGAGACTCAGAAAGTCCTTGGCCACACCAAAACATCACCAAGCAGTAACTGAAAACATCGGTGCTATCAGCACTGTTCCCAGGCCAAAAGTCAAAAACACAGCACTGCACCAGCTACCGAGAAGGAGAAAAATTACTTCTACTGCTAAACCCAGGACAAGCTGACATAAACTCCCCTGCCCAGATTCCAGAGGGTGAAATTCATAGTCAGGACAAGGAGCTGCAGTTATGCAAACTGTGATAAGAACCACCATTACCCTGGGGCAGATGTTAGAAGACATCTCCTGAGGAGTCAAGGTGTCTGCTTCTCTTTCCCTCATACATACAAAAGTGCCAGAAGAGCTTTTGAAAGTTGGAGGGCTCTCTAGTCATGTCTCTGCAGGGCTCATGAGCAATACTTGTGGTGACCTCACAGTTTGGGGTGGGCTCCTAGCTGGCTTGCCCACTTCTGCTTAAAAAGCATCATGTAGATGACCCCTCACTCATGTGGCTTACACTGCAGCACCAAGCAGCAGAAAAAGCCAAGTGAATGAGTCAAATTCTCCTCCTCTTGGTCACTAACGAAAACAGACAAATGGCAGCACCTCGGTCTCAGGTGGCCACTGCAAGAACCACACCACCTGCTCGCAACAACTACAGCGCATTTCTCACACATGGAACAAACACAGGCTTTCTGTTTGAGTGGTTTAGTTATGCCCACTGAAACAACTAAATAAGGAAGAAAAGCAAGGCCTCCAGGATGAAACAGAGCACAGGGATTTTTTGCAATGCTATGCAACCAGCTTGGTTACACAAATGGCCAGCTCCCTGCTCAGACATGCAGCACATTCCTTGCAAATGCAAGCATAGAAAGAGGAGAACATTTGCTCCAGAGACATACTAAGGTGGATGTCTGACCCTTCGTCTGGAGCCCCAGCTGGACCAGAGCAGCTTAGCTTGATGCAGCATGTAGATTCAGTAGAAGCAAATTCACACGTACTTGCTCCAAACTGGCTATTTTCCTGCATTTGTTGCTATCTATTGAAGAGAAAGGATTAATGTTCCAGGATATGTTGAACAAGGCTTTTTAAAAACAAAATTCAATAAGGCTATACTGAAGCAGAACAATACACTGACCATGTGTCCTGGGAGCCTGCAGGGCCTGGGGAAGGAGCTCGGTTTGCACTGCTAAAATAGATGTGGAAAATGTGCTTTTCATCACATTTTGAAATGTAAAATCTTCCCAGAGGGGTGGCAGTAATTGAGAGGAGAACTGCACAGGAGCCTCTGGAGGCATTATCAACATCCAGCTGGGCATATACCTGGAGAAGATAATTGACACAAGTCTGAATAAAACCTGTAGGAAGAGGAAGCAAAGACAAGACACACAGATGCCAGGATCTTATAACTCCACAGTCCACAGAAATGCTGTAAGTCCAAGATGAATTGTAAGTGAAGTGACCTTGGCTTCTTCTTTCCATTCTGTGTAGAGCTTGTGCTCCCAGATAGCCTATGCAACAGTGGCCACTTTTCCTCCTTCCCCAGAATAAAAGCCAACAACTTCACACAGCAAAGGGAGAACTTCACTTCTTCTGAGATAAGCACATTTTTGTAGCAGCGTTTTTGGAGAAACATCAATTTGATCCCACAGCCAGTGAGATTTCACCCACGTGGAACTCTCTGTTACACCATCAGCACTATGCAAGCTGTTGGAGAAACATCGGACGACAGAACCCCTTGTAAGCCTACGTGAGCTGGCTCCTTGCCATCTACCGAAAGGCAGACACACAGCAAAGCTCAGGAAGAGGGGTTAGGAGACATCTGTGAGATAGCAAAGGCTTGGAGGCTGTTTTGCAATTTGGAAGGCGCAGTTTCTGCTTCTTGCTCTGCTAGGGCCCTCCTAGGTAACCCCAGGTACAGTAACCTCACCTCTGCTGTGCCTAGCTCAGCTTGACAATTTGTCACCTTGTCCCTACTTCATGCACATCTGAGCTGCCTGTCAGTCTAACTGGCACTGATGCTTGTCCTAGAAATTATTCTGTTCAGGGCTGAGCCACCTTCATATTCTGGGTATGAAGAATACATACCTCTTTACAAGAACAGTGAGTGAAAGCTTGCAGTTTCCCCAAAAGCATAAATAACTACAAGTTACAATGTCTTTCTGTTAAGCAAAGATTATGTTGCTTTCCTCTTTGCATAGGTGAAGGGTGCACAACCCATTTGTTTCAGGTTCGATACTGAGGCAAAAGTTTGATTACAAAACCACAATTCTTGATCTAAGACTTAATTTAAAAGCTTAATTTTAAGATTCTACGAATGTCCTTGGCCTTCACAAGGGAATCAAGCCCAGCAAATGACTTCTGGAAATTGCCCATTCTGGGAAAAAGTGCAACCTAGGTTACACACAGTTGAAATGAGTGAACTCATAAGCAGCAGCGACCAGGAGAAGCTCCTCTGTTTTCTAAGGATGTTGCCGAAACCCTAAACATTATATAATTTATTAATGGAAACAGTGCTCCTTACAAGTTGCTTGAACTACATTTGCAAACCAGGTCATCCCCAAAAAGCATCAGGCAGCACCAAGGCAATGACACCACTTCAGGAGAGCTTTAAGACACCAGAGAAAGGACATCAGAGCTTCTCCTCCTCCTCTGCTAGTGCAGTGGGAACAGTACTCTTCTGTACGCAGGGCAGAGGATGAGGCTTGCAGACCACCTGTGTGTAATGTCACTGGAGTAAGTCACATTGAACTGGCGCTCATGCTCTCTCCTTCCTAATTGCAAGTGCACAGGCCTAAGGCCGCATTGTCTGCAACGCTTCCTCTGGCAGCTCCAGGGAACAGCCTCAGCTCTGTCACCACAAAGGACTTTGGCAAAAAGAAGCAGGTTTTGATAGGGGGATCATTCCCATTTTTGCTGTGCTGAAGCTTTAGGAACTCGACTGGTATGTTTTCCTGTCAACAGCTTCAGCACTAATTAGCTGGCGAGTTATGAAGTGGTGATGCCAAAAGCACAGCAACATAGGGAGCTTGGTCACAAGCAGGTGTATGCAAAAGCAAGCAAAACTTATCCTTCCGTCTAAGATGCAGTATACACATTTACAGCAAAAGCCCTTAAGGCTGTCAGTGAGGGGCCTTCAACTTTATTTTGCAAAGATGGTAAGTCTCCAAGACTCGAGTCTTTTCTGTACATGGTGATGTAAAACACAGAACTCTGGCTGAGCAGGGACAGTGCCAGTCAGAGCCATACAGAGCTCTCAGGCTCAGTGCTATGCCCGGACAAACCATTATTAAGACCTGTATTTTCCTGCCTGCAGGTTACAATATGCTCATAGAGGCAGAAAGCTCATTGCAGGCCCTAATCTAGAGCGCATCCTTCCTGACTCGATGTCTGCGCATGCCCTGCATGGGGGGCCGGATCCCTCAGAGCACCCCTGGGCAAGGAGCTCACAGGGTGTGCAGCCAGAGCACATGCACCGTGACAGACAGCTCATATTCCGGCGGTGTTTGGCAGTGCAGCATGATTTCACAGAGGACGCTCCATCTGTCACTGTTTTCTGCGGCACAGCCTGACCTCGCAAGCACTGAGGAAGCACCAGCAGATTAACATTTAATGATGCTTTCAGATTCAGACCTCGTAATTTTTCATCTTTCAGAGAACAGACATAGAAGAGGAAGGGAGTCATACATTGTGTACAGCATATGGGTCGTCTTTCTGCAACCATCTCCTTTAATGTGCTTGACTTTGACAGGTTCAGATTTTTTTCTTCTTTCTGCATTGAAAAAAACTTCTCTACATATATTTTACTCCAGAAACAGAACATCAGCTGCTTCTTGTATACACAGTTTTGCTTTTGACTTGTGTAACCATCATACCTGATTCAGTTTAAATAAGTTAGCACGGAGGGGGGGCAGAGGGAAACAGCTCTCGGCAGCTGTCTGAACAGAAGCAAGGAAACTAAACCTCTCCAACATGGATATAGACTGAGTGAGATTCTTCAGTTCACTTTCTGTTGTCTGGAAAAATAAATTTAACCCCATCATGCAAAAAGAAATCCTTAAGAGACAGTAAAGAGGACCAGAAATGCAGAGTTTGCATTCTTTTTGTTAAGCAATTCTGTTCATTTTTGTATTTTGTGGTGTGAAGGGTTCAGCTCATGTCCTGTGCTGAAGAGCACATGTGGACAAAGCAAACACAGACCTGCTATCTGTACCCAGAGGACCACCAGTGCTACGTGGAGCACCAGCTCAAGTCAATAAGACTATCCCAAGCACAGAAGATATTGAAGAAACAACACTACTGTATGAAAGCTCATGAAATACTTATTTCATGCATGGCTAAATCTATGACAATTCAGGTTAGAATTTGTAGAAAATAGTGATGTGGAAGAGGGATTTACACTAGAAAGCACAGGGTCAAAAAGAGGAAGAACATAAAACCCAGTAGAGAGATGCCAAGCTGCTGAATATTTCTGGAAGATAAGGGCAAGAAGTTTAAATTTGGGATGATATTTACCCAGAGATGAGGCAATAGACAGATCCTTAAAGCAAGCAGATCACAAAGGAAAGTGATACCGCCAAGAGGATAATTTGAGCTGTTTCAGCTGTGATGCTGCAGGGGGAAGCTAGATGGGAAAGCAGGAGGTTACAGGGGAAGAGAACCGACTGAATGCCACTACTTCTGCATCCAGAGCCCAGCTGCTACATGGAGTATATTAAAGGAAGTGTGTGAGATAGCAAAAGTCCATTGCAATTAAGGGCTGTGCAGCCTTGAAGAGGAAAAACAAGACAATTACTCCGCCCAACCCATTATCCTTTTGGGTTTGTGTTTTTTTAAGTGGTGCCCATGAGCCTTCAGCAGCCAGCCAGGCAATGCTTATCAGCATTCTATAAGCAATGAGGTTACCACAGCAAGCTGCTAGTGCAAGTTTCTATGCCTGAAGAAATCAGAGCTTCAAAAACCTTTATCAGTGCCTGCAAAACTGTCAAAAACCAACGAGGAAAGGGGAAGTCAGAACTGACTTTTTGCAGCCAAGACCCTCCAAATTAAGAAAAAGTAATTGCTTTTTGAAGACTCCAAGCCAGCCTAGAAACTGAGAAACATGACTTCAAGGAAATGGCACCCTACAAAGCTAAAGACACCTGCAAGAAGATAAAGAACAGCTCCATTCATGAAAGACTAACTCCCAAATAATCAGAACTTGTGTTCAACAGCTCAGGTCATAGCAGTGCTGGCTCACAGGAAACTTCCTTCTTCTTAGTGCCATTCAAGGCCATGGGTTTAACACTGCAAGTACTTCACATCTTCACGGGCCAAATCTGCCCTACTTTGCTGTAGGACAGATACCCCTGCAATGGTGAGAGGCACAGTGAGTTGAAGCATGCCATTCCTCAGAGCAAGAGAAAAGCTTCTAGAAGATTTTGAGGTCCTGAATCTTCAACCTGCAAACCTTACGGCCGCTTGCTAAAGCCCAAAGTGGATAGCAATGGCATAGAATTTGAAAGGCAAGTTACTTGGAATAGCAAAAATGGGTGTTTGTAGTTAGTGGGAACAAAAAAGTAAAGCCTAAGACCAAACCAGACTCCCTGTAGCAAAATTTTGAGGTATTAATATGTGTTATTTATAAGCATCTGTCACAATTTTGTGCTCTCTGCCCCAAATATATGCACTGACTAACACAGACCCCAGCAGCAACATACAGTAGGGAAGGGTGCACCTGTAGGCATATCTGTCTACCTACGTAATGTTCTCACTGAGTAGCATCCTTAAATATAGGACCTTGGCCTAAGTATAGGTGACATAACCACTTTAACCATCCCTAGATGTCAAGATATCCAAACCCCTCAGTAAGATTATCCACAGTCTTAATTAACCTTGTGAGAAATCAGGAAAAGATAGATCATGCTTAGTTACTGCCTCATTTTGTTAACGAGAGATAATTGAAAAAAACACATGCTAAAGCGATTGCCTAATCATCACATCAAATCAGTTTTTAAAAAACATCAATTCATCAGGATCAAATAGCTGTTTACAAACAAGCAACAACACACAGAGCACATTACTTGTTCGGGGTGAATCTCATCCACTTCAGACAAATGGTCTTTGCGCAAGGAGCTTAGCAGAGCAAAGATCAAGGCTGTGCCCCAGTTGCCTTTGCGCTGATTTTGGGAATCAGAGCAGCCTTTCCAATGTTCTATCACTTTCCATTTGAAGAACATTTCCTGACCCTTTGCTGTGCATCCTGAGGAACCTCTGATCAGTGCTCCCCCTTGCAGCAATAACCCAACCCCATGTATTCTCCCTCTAGCACCAAGGTAAAGGCAATGAGGGGCCACATGAAGAGCTCACACAACTCTACACTCCCAAAAGGCAGGACTAGGCCTATTGACGAAAAATCCCTCTGTCACCCCTACCCCCCTAATGACATTCTCTTAACCTAGGTTTTCAGTGAGGAAATGCATCAGCCAAACACATAATGAACTATTTGTAAGTAATTTAACCTGAAGGGCTTTGTTCCAAACTTGTGTAAAGCTCTGCAGATGTAACAAAGCCTTCAAGACACAACTTATTTTAGGAAGCAGCAATATGCTTGAGGCAGAAATCTTGATTCGTAAATACTTCATTCTGGCCCAGCAGATTTCCTTCCTGATAGACCATGACCAGTTCATAATTCTAGGGCAAAACCATGAAGATTAATAAAAAACAGAAAGAGGATTTTAATCAACACAGCCAGCTGGTCTGTGGTTTAGATTATGTTGTGGAAGGAAAAGTGTAACATTAATACTGAATGAAAAATGCAAAGCACTGATTACCCCACAGGATACCTTTACCAGCTAAATTAACGTTAAACTTGAATTTGCAAATCCTGTGCTTATACTACTGCATGGAGGCAATTGCGATATATTTAACATCAACTAGAAATTAAAACATCTGCCTCTAAAATAATGAGTTTTGTTTTAAATCCTGTTCATATATGTCACTTTTCTTTACACGCACAACTAAGATGACCTATTTCAAATCTCATACTTTAAAAGTATTGTAATGAGTTCCTTTTTTGGAGGGAGTAAACCAGGACACAGGATGGCTGGAAAACAGCTAGCGAGGGATCCTACTCCAACCCAGGAGCAGGAAGATGAAGGCTTTTCCAGTACAGGAGCATGCATCCAAAGGATCGGGCTGTGGTCTGCAGAATGATTTTGCACGCCAGGGAGAAGGTGGCTCCTCCAGGAGATAGATGTAGAGAGGCAGCAGAGGCTGCAGCCTGGCTCCTGCTCCTAGCCAGCAGATATAGGCTGCTGACAGCTGCTGCAGGGTGGAGGGAGAAGGGGGGATGCAAGCTGGCTGGACCCAGGCCAAGGAGCAACAAAAGGCTTGTGTGCCATGGCTACATCGCCCTGCCCCACCAAGCGCCCAGCCTGCAGAGCACCATAGCAACCAGGGTTAAAACTGGGTCATGAAACCTGAAAATGTTCATTCATGTGCCATTTTGACAGAAAACACACTATTTGGGAAGCTGGAGGGAGGAGAGGAGGCTATATTTATGAGGACATCAGGGCCCAAAGTGCTGTACATGCATGAATTCTTTTCCTTTTTCCAACCTACCCTGGACCTGGACAAGGCACACTAGGACCAACTAAAGTGCTTTAACATGTCTTGAACCTCACTACTGCTCTGGTTGTGTTCAGTAAATCTCCACATCCTGAGTCTCTCTGGGGATCACAGGGCCAGGCAGGTATCTGAGTCCAGCCCCTTCAGGCAGCACCCACAGTCCTGACCATCACTCAGCACTCCCCAAAGCTTAGCAGGAGGGGAAGCAAGTCAGGGGACAAAATACATGTAACCAAGGACTGGAACATGCTTATGCCTTGGCCTTTCCTTAGAAAGCACTGCTCTTTCAGCTAAATGATACTGAGAGCATGGGACATAGTCAGCAACTGCCACCCCAGGCATTAATTAAAATTACTCATTCCACAGTGAGCAAATGCATCCATATATTAGAAAAAATTAACCAATACTATGCATGCATAAGAGCAAGGGAGAGGTGTGGAAATGTGGCAGTGAAACCTGTTTCTTCCAATTGTCCAGAAAAAATAATGCGCTTGCTTTTTCTGGAGAAACACTTCTAATAGCCTAATCAGGATTTTGAGTTAACATGCCAAGATCAAAGCATTCAAACTGAAAAGCTAAAGTTAGAGCTATATGCTCCCCATTGGGCCTGATTTTTCAAAAGTGCTGAGCACATTGTTTTATCAAAAAGAGGCTCTGTTTGATGAGTCCCAAACATACATAATCCTGACACAAGCATCTCTGTGTTAATACATTTAGCCTTACAACACTTGCCCTACTTGCAGTTAAACTTCCCCTTCAAGAAGGGGTAAGCTGTAAGAAAAGTCTTATTAGTGAGCAATGAAGGCACGAAGGCTTCATAGTGGCCCCAGGTCTACAGAGGAGTGAGTCTGAATCCCAACCTCCTTGTGTCAAAGACGTTATACAAAGCTCTGGATCAACAAACTAAAACTGCCCCAAAAAACACCATCTTCCCTAAGAAACCTGAGAACCACCACTGAAGATTGTTTTGTCTGGAATTAATTACATGGTGGCTTCAAAAAGAACATCAGATTTCCAAGCTGATATAATCAACCTCCCTGTTCTGCTTAGTACAATCAAATTCAATAGAGGCTTGCCCATGTCTTGTTTCTACAGGATTCAAGAAAATCTGAAGCCAAGAAGAGAAAAAGACCCAAACTGGTGCCCACACAAAGAAACAGACAGGAACAATTTAGTATTTCCAAAGGCAGGTGGGAATTCTCCGTGTGAGAGAGCAGCCAACTTTTCCCTCAGTTCAAATCAGAGCCAGTCTTGCCTCTTGCCTCATCCAGCAGGTAGGTAATGTGGGAGGAAGCAAACGTCGTGTGGAAGAGCAATCCATGGAAGTCAGCAGAGAGCTGGGATTTTCACAATCGCAGACTGTCAGCAATACCCAACACAAATCTGCAGGAAATTTTTGCTCTGTAGCACAGTTTAGCTGGGATATTAAAGAGAATTATTCCAAGATGAAGGTAAGATCATTAAATGATTCCTATAATGAGTTTCCATCAGTTGTGTTCAATGTTTTTAACTGTACTATAATGTCATATATAAAAGCCATGCCTTCATAGAAAGCAACATATCATGTAAAAGCCTTGAAGCACTACAACTAGATTATAAATTATGAATAATTTTCTGTGTATCTTGAAAGTAGTTTCTGTACCTACAATGGACTGATGTATTTTAAACATACTATAGCACTCAGATCAACAGCAAAACGGATGTAAATCAGGTTTTCATTTTGCAGCTGGATTGACTCAGGTTCTGCTCAATGGATTTGTGATTTAAGAAGTCACGGACTCCTGAGTGAGCAACTCAGCAGAATTTAACCCACTAACAATTCTTAATGCAAGTATTTTTCTGATTCTACAAAGCAAGCTATGATCCATTTGATCCCCACTGAAGATGGTCAGAACACTACTGTTAATATGTCATCCCATTTTAAAAAGTCTTTCAGCTCACTGTCATTCACAGATTTTCTCAGGAGCTTGAAAACTATTCATCACAGTTTTTCAATGCCAAGTATTGAATTTCTGCTGGTTCCTTCCCAGCTTTTGCCAAGGTTGATTTTTGTCACCTCGGACATGTTAGAACACAGCTTTTGTACAGCAACTTGTCATCTTAAATCTGAATAAAATCTTCAAGAGTACCTTAATGAAAAATACAACATGAGTAAAGAACTAGCTGAAAATTCTTGAACAGCCAAAGTAGTGTGTCATAAAATCACAACAAGCTTTTTCACAAAGAAAATAGTGGCTACAGTGCATCCCACATGCATCTACCCCAGGCTCTGATCAAAGAAAGTTTTTTGATAACAGGAGACATTGGGAGCTGATATTCTCCTACTGCAGTGCTCTGTGCCACTGGGAAGAGTATTTCAACCCAGAACAGTGTGATGAAAACCAGGTGGATCTAGAAAGCTACAATTTTTGTTCAAAATGTGCATTATTATCCATGACCGGGTGACACTCCTTAGGTATTACCTGTAAGAATAGACCATTGAAAAAACTAAAGGCACAAACTTCTCATGCTTTTGGATGCAGAGTTCCAAGTCCATTTAGTCCCTGCCATACTACAGAACATGTGGTCTGCACCATAAATACTTCCCAAGGGGAAAAAAAAATAAAAAGGAACAATACAAACACTTACATGTTTAAGGTCAAAGTAGTGAGTCACGTAAGGCAAAAAAACCCAAACCCACAGACACTGCAGTTAATCCCAACTGAAGCACATACTTCTAAAACAAAACCCAGTGAGAAGGTCAATTCTTAAAGGAAATCCCAAAACAGTGGCAAAAGAAATGCCAGATGAAGGCATAGAAACAAATTAAACTCTCCCATTGCATAAGCGGACAATAAATATACAATTAAGACAGACTGGTGTTTAAAAAGACCATGGTCAGCTCTTTTTTAGAGATTAATTTTTCTCACTAATGTTTCTCTTTCACTGCTAAATAAATTTCATTCAGAGTAAGGCTGTTCAAATGTAACTTTTACATTATAAATCTTTAAAAGCCTACAGCGTCTTCATTAAATTTGTTTTCTCTTCTCTACAGAAAATGAATGATTGTTCCAAACATACACCACAACACTATTTATATCATGTTTGGTTATTACATCTGTTTTCCTTCTCTCTGAGCAACTAATGTGAACTTTCATTCCAATAGCTTTACCTTAAAAAAGCATTCCCTACATATAAACAGATTTCTCCCATGCAAGAGTGTATCCATACGGATCTTAGAAAGCTGTGCAGGCGAGACAATCTTCTTCCTAAACATTTCTATTCTTTCGTCACACAGCACAAATCACAAACTCCAAGAAAAAATAAATAACCTGTATTTAGGAGTAAATAGTTCATTCGTGCTGTAAAGTTTATGAAAACAAGAGAGAGCTGAAAGGTACCTCATGCGAACAGCAGCAGCGCCCTTAAATCACACAACTGTAATGGTAATGACGATACTGCTTCTGAAACGGATATACGCAAACTGTGGAATTGCCCTGTTGTCCCCTAACTTATAGCACTTACTTTAGAGGGTATTTGCACATGCTTCCCTCCCAAAGTTTGGGTTGGTTTTGGGTATGTTAGCGGGAAAAAAAAAAAAAAAAAAAAAAAAAAGAAAGAAAATAAATAGATTTATATGTAAATAAAGGGCAGCAGATACTAAAAGAAGGTATATGCCTGTAGGACAGAAGCAGGTCCCGACTGCAAATATCATTTTATCATCTTACCATTTTCTAAGGACTGGAGTGTATCCCAACTCAGCACAATTCAAACCCATTTGGTCTTGTCTGCTGTAAGTACAATATTACATGACTTCACTATGATTAATGGAATTATTTTATTTACACATCAGATACTCCATTGCCTCACATCGTTTTAGAAACAGTTCCTGGAAATGCAGAGCTATGGTTGCTGTCAAACACTTTATTTTTCTCCTTTATTGTTTTAAAAGTGAAAAAAACAAGAGAATGCCATACAGCTCAGCAAGAGGTTTAGAAAAACGTGCAGGGCCATTCACAAGTCTTGTCATTCCTTGTCTTTTCCCCAAAGAACAGAATGATCACCAACATTTTAGTTACACTGCCGATAAAAATAGAAGTAGTAATCAGTAAAAAATATTCCAGCAAAATAAGGATCTGTCAAGCAACCTGCAAAACCCTGCAGAAGAAAAATAAAGGACATTCATATAGGATCTTGTGTCAGTTCAAATGCTATTTAACTTTCGCTATGTTGCCATTTGCAAAGGCTTACCGGTACAGCTACACGGAAATAGTACGCGCTGTCATAGAATTTAGCTACAGGGAGAGTCCAAATATGCTGACGTCCCTAGGTGATAAATGAGAGACAGAGTTTAGATAACCTTATTTCACATTAAATTGGAAAGAAGGATAGGCTCTGGAAACATTTCATTGACAAATGCAGTACAAAGTAATTATGATAACATGACTTGATAGCTATAGTCAGAATATTTAAAGACAGAAAGTGCTGATTTTAAACCCTGCAAATGTGGGCTTGCTCTGATCAGCTCTGTGCAGGAGCTGACAGACATCTGGCTCCTAGATACATGCAGCTGGCTCTGAATAACTGAGCTCCCTCTCTAGTTAACCAGGCTAATCCCACAATAAATAGGGATTGTTCCTGATGTGCCAGGTGGCCCAAGAGCTTCAAGGTGTGATAGTAGCAAATGGCAATTCTGCTGATTTGGTAGTCCTCAGAAGGCAGTGGAACTTCCTGTACTTTTTCTAAAGATAAGGGTAGCATCTTCACTCAGTATTTGAGAAACACATGAAGGTAAGATTTCACTCTGGTTTTAATAGTCATGTACAAATGAAACAATACATTCTCTATCTGAAATGTTTATGCTACACTGAATAGCACAAAATTCAGTCCTCACCTCTTTTTAACCTAATGATCCATGGTAACCTCTATTTCATCTTTCACTCCTCCCTTCACTTTCTGACATATTTTCTCTATTGGAGATGATATGTTCACATGATACAACTCATGTGAGGCTGCTGAGTCCAAATGATTGCTGGCCTCCCCTTTGGTAGAGAGTAAGCCTTCCAGTCCCTAGGAAAATCCTCCTGAAAAAAACTCAACTAGGCAGCATTTCTATTCTGAGACACATCAAATTTGAATGCTCACTGCAGCTTTAGTTTTTTGATGTGGATTTCAGGTTGATACAGGAAATCTCTTTTACCAGTGTTGGCAGTAAGCTTCAAGAATACTTTTACATTGTGAAACTGTCTGGATCCAACTTAATTTCAATTCTGTTGGAAATACAGCAGACAGGTCAGAATTTGGACAATTTTGGCTTTCTGATGGCTTTGCAGCAATTGCAGAGAAGCCTGTAATTTCGCAAAGACATCTGAAAAGCTCATCAGAAAGTCAGCTTAAGGCTGGGGGTATGCCAACTGCTCTAATTTGACAAAGTACCAAAAACAAAAAATAAAATCAATAAAGAACATATAATGTGTGGTACCATAGATCAGAAATGTAAAGAAGACTGTGAAATTACTTCCAACTTCGGGGAGGTTTCTCCTACAATGTGTTCAGAAATGCTACTATCCTCGCTTCTGCCTTTCCTACAGCTATAGCCAGAATAAGCATTTCCAAGTAACACGGACATATCCAGGCCTTGAAGGTCTCACTTTTCCAGAGAATCTGAAGGAAATTTAAGGCCTTCATCAAGTCATTGCAGATAATCAGAAGTTTGCAAGATCTGATCTCTAAGTAGTGTTTTTACTGGGAAAAGCCAACATGTTTTAAAAGCTTTTACTCCTACTGACGAAATCCAGAGAATGACATGCAAACAACTCCTGTTTTTACAATGAGGAATATTCCCTGGAGACGTTTATTGGTAAACTCCTGTTCACACAGAAATAAAGGGGAATACTACCATTGCTTCCAATGAATTCAAGATTTGAAAACTGGAATTCATTATCCATAAAACAATAATGAAAACAGTAAAGTAGATGAGAGTTTAGAGAACTTTGTCTCCCATGGCCCTGGGTGATAAGTACTCCCATTTCTTAAGTATCCCTGCAGACACAATGAGTTATAGTGGTGAGTTAGGCTGAAGTAGATTCAAAACTGTCCTTGCAGAGTGTCACTAGATAGACTTTTATAAAAATCAGGAGAATATTGACTCCTACAAAAAGGAGGTCCTGTCATTATGGTCCTGTCAAAACCAGCTATGACTGGCAGACTCAAAGTACTATTGGATTTCTACTACCTTAACCAAGATCAGAATTCAGCAGCCATTCATTTTATAAAAATGATCCCCACAAGTCAGAGTATTGCTGCAAAAATCTTACCTGTGTGGTTTCTAGGAACTTATTCCTACTGTTTTTGCTTGAAGAATAATGGAAGCAATAATTTCCAATAGTGACTTCGCAGAGAAATACAATTAATGGTTCTGTGGTGCTTCAAGAAACAGAGAAAAATAAGGATCCTTCCCATAATAGTTCTTAAATTAGAAGAATCACACATCTAAATACAATATACACATAGGGGAAGAAATCATAGAATCATAGAATAGTTAGGGTTGGAAAGGACCTTAAGATCAACTAGTTCCAACCCCCTGCCATGGGCAGGGACACCTCACACTAAACCATGCCATCCAAGGCTATGTCCAACCCCACCTTGAACGCCGCCATGGATGAAGCATTCACAACTTCCCTGGGCAACCCATTCCAGGGCCTCACCACCCTTACAGTAAAGAATTTCTTCCTCAGATCCAATCTAAACTTCCCCTGTTTAAGTTTGAACCCGTTACACCTTCTCCTATCACTACAGTCCCTAATGAAGAGTCCCTCCACAGCATCCCTATAGGCCCCCTTCAGGTATCGGAAGGCTGCTATGAGGTCTCCACGCGGCCTTCTCTTCTCCACGCTGAACAGCCACAACTTTCTCGGCCTGTCTTCATACGGGAGGTGCTCCAGTCCCCTGATCATCCTCGTGGCCCTCCTCTGCACTTGTTCTAACAGCACCATGTCCTTTTTATGTTGAGGACACCAGAACTGCACATAATACTCCAAGTGAGGTCTCACAAGAGCAGAGTAGAGGGGCAGGATCACCTCCCTCGACCTGCTGGTCACACTCCTTTTGATGCAGACCAGGATACGGTTGGCTTTCTGGGCTGTGAGCACCCACTGAAACCAGTTCATGTTCATTTTCTCATCGACCAACACCCCCAAGTCCTTCTCCGCAGGGCTGCTCTGAATCTCTTCTCTGCCCAACCTGCAGCTGTGCCTGGCATTGCTCTGACCCAGCTGTAGGACCTTGCACTTGGCATGGTTAAACTTCATCAGGTTGGCATCAGCCCACCTCACAAGCATGTCAAGGTCCCTCTGGATGGCATCCCTTCCCTCCAATGTATCAACTGAACCACACAGCTTGGTGTCATCCGCAAACTTGCTGAGGGCGCACTCAATCCCACTGTCCATGTCACCCACAAAGATGTTGAACAAGACCGGTCCCAACACTGATCCCTGCGGGACACCACTCGTTACTGGTCTCCAGCTGGACATTGAGCCATTGAGCACTACTCTTTGCGTGCGGCCATCCAGCCAGTTCTTTATCCACCGAGTGGTCCACCTATCAAATTGATGTCTCTCCAACTTAGAGAGAAGGATGTCATGTCAGACAGTGTCAAATGCTTTGCACAAGTCCAGGTAGATGACATCAACTGCTCTACCCCTGTCCATCAGTTCCGTGGCCCCTTCATAGAAGGTCACCAGATTGGTCAGGCAGGATTTCCCCTTAGTGAAGCCATGCTGGCTGTCACCAAGCACCTTGTTGGTTTTCATGTGCCTCAGCATGCCTTCCAGGAGAATCCGCTCCAAGATTTTGCCAGGCACAGAGGTGAGAAGAATTGAATTGTAGAGGAGTAAAGCAGAGGAACTTACTTCACTGGTTGATATGAAAGAGATAAACCTAAGTCACCAACCTCTAATCTGGTTCCAATCCCTCCCACAAATGGAGGATGTTTTGCATCTGTAAATCTGGGTGATCTTTACCGTTAAGATAAATCCAGAAATGTACACTAAACTTTCTCAAACCTTAAGCATATCCATACCAGAAGCTATGGTATATGACTTTTTACTAAATGGACATGGCATGCTCGAGTCACATGGCTTATATTATGCACAGGCATAACATACCTGTGCCAGAGGGTACCTGGGTATCTAAACACAACATCAATTTTATGGACGACAAACCCATAAGAGACCTACATAAATAATTCCTATTTGCCACTGTACTCATGCAAATATGACATTAAAAAGAAGTAAATATACGCTAGACTTTGTCTGGCAAAGCAGTGATAAATGGAATTTCATTCAGAATTCTTCAAAAGCAACGACCTCATGGTCAGATCTCCTCCAAGCTATCCCTAGAGGGAGTTTCCAGCACTTCCTAGGTTAGCACTTTCTAGTCATTCTCAGATGGCTTTTCTGAGAAGAGTATAGACAAATAAAAATGCCTCAGAGGTCTAAAGGAACTCGGATATGGCAATGTTGAGTAGAAAAAATGAAAGCAAAAGATGGGGAAAAGTTGACACAAATATTTACGGTTTATACTTTGGGCAACAATGAAACACCCCCCCACTAAGTGGGTTTTCACAACATTAACAAAGTATTATGAGAAACATCCATTTTAAAGCATATAATTCACACATGGCAGATTCTCTGTTCTAGTGGGCTTGTTAGTAGTGCGTATTGTTTTCATTCGATTTTATTCGGCAGGCATAAAGGCTTTTTAAATTTTTAAATCATTTACTTATCTTGCAGTATTTAGACATGGCAGTAACACAAATACGTTCAGTCTTTGTGAAGTGTTTTGGTCTTTTACATTTTGTGGCTTTGTTTAGTGAAAGTATATAGAAAAGGTATAGGCTGAAAATTCCCCTCTTCCCAACACCACAAACCAATATTCAGAATAAATTCAGTAACTGCTTCAGTAAACTCCAAGTATGATGTACTAATCCTTGTATTATTAGATTATAATGGCATACACTTAGAAGACAAATTTCCAGTGGCTGTAGAAAACAAGCAGGCACTTCATGGGGCACTTTTATATTTCCTCTTATCTGAAAAAGGCAGATGCTTAAGAAGATAACACCAGAAGACTTGACCTAAAGACAATCCATAACTTCACAGGGCCCTTTCTTTGGAGGAACTGAAGTCATGCAGTGACATCAAGCAGTGTTTGGCAGCTGTTATGGTTGTTGCTGGCCCTTCTCAAAGAAGAGACCAAAAGAAAGGACTTGTTACTTCTGGGAGAACACAGTGGAGCAAGGCTTTTATTTGAGAAGAAACTATCTGCTGAAAGGAATAAGTCTGCTGCTTATTCCTGCTGTAAGGCACAATTTTATCATAGAATCATAGAATCATAGAATAGTTAGGGTTGGAAAGGACCTCAAGATCATCGAGTTCCAACCCCCCTGCCATGGGCAGGGACACCTCCCACTAAACCATGCCATCCAAGGCTATGTCCAACCCCACCTTGAACGCCGCCATGGATGAAGCATTCACAACCTCCCTGGGCAACCCATTCCAGGGCCCCACCACCCTCACAGTAAAGAATTTCTTCCTCATATCCAATCTAAACCTCCCCTCTTCTCCAGGCTGAACAGCCCCAATTTTCTCAGCCTATCTTCATACGAGAGGTGCTCCAGTCCCCTGATCATCCTCGTGGCCCTCCTCTGCACTGGCTCCTGCTCAAGAATCCCTTTTACAGGGCTTAGAACAACAACTGAAAAAAAGGTGTTCTCTGGAGTTATTTACATATGTTTATATATGTTCCTGGTAATACTTCTCTAGACAAAAAAAAAAAATGAAAATAAATCAAAAAGCTAAGCCAAAGGCCACAATCCTCCTAATGTATGTGTACATGTCTGCTCAAATGATCATTAGACTGAACCTTAACACCACTGGATTTTAATATCTGCATGAATGAGGGAAATTGTGATTGGGCTGAGAGCAGTATTGGGCCTATGCTACTGCAAAGGATCTACATTCCGAACTTTGTTGTGCATAGATTTGACCTACTTCTCTTAATACGGGCAAACTCAGGCCACAACAGAAATCAGGCAAGAATTACTATCCGAAATATTAATTACTGTCTTACTATGAGGTATTAGCTTTAATCGTACTTACTTTATTTCCAGTGATATTTCTACATCCATGGGCATGTATTTGCTAACAGGAATAGCGTAACTGTAGTTTCCAGACCTGGAAAAGGTAGCATTAATGCACACAGGATTTTGAGATAGACAGTATCTACCTTTGCAAAAATGTGGAAATTGCATTTAAATTTGAAAAGGAAAAAATGTGAAAAGGTATGCTGGATGCTGGAGGAAACAGCTGTGAGAAGGAGCCAACAACTGTGAGAAAGAGCCAACCAAGCAACCGTGCCATATTAATTGTATTTTGTTTCACCATAATAAAGCATAATAAAATCATTTGCCTACCTGCACTGTAGGTTTTTACTACAATAGGTGTTGTCAATGCTTTGCTGAGTTTCCAAAATTTGTATGGAACTGACTGTTGTATCAATCCCTAAAAATAGTAAGAATAATATTTTATTTTTTATTATCTCAGAAATATTAGATAAGAGCATAATGAAACTGCAGTTCATACAGTGTCATCTGCTCTTGCTTGCCACTACAGGAGTTGCTGCAGGTCTAAATTAGAGCTCGGTAAAAAGCTTCTGGTTGAGTACCTTACTCTGCCATCAGAATGATGACATCTTACCTCAGGCAAGATCTTGAGGGAGATCTTACCTCAAGGTAAGATCCTTGTTCAATTTACAAGGACAGATATCCTGGGCACCTAATATTGTAACATTTTCTTTTGGGCAGACATTGAAGACTATTTTGATGGCAGTCCAAATAGAATACAAATGTGTCAATGTTCATTTTGATGTACTAGAAGCCATGCTCATGCAAGTAACCATCAACTTGAAAAACATTACCTTTGCTCAGAGAAATAATTTGGAATGCAACAAAAGTTGTTCCTAATCCTATGTGCAGGAGAACAACCTAACTCTTATGAATATTATAATTTATTCATAAAATGTTGCCTTGAACTTGCAGCATCCTACATATGCAATGAAGGGTGTAGCCACGACGGTGTGGCTCTTCCCTGAGGCAGATTAGCCCTGTAGAGAGTTAAGCAGCAAGAACCAGTGCGCTAACACAGCACCACAGCTTCTGCTTTCACAGTTGGCCTAGGAATCACTGCACTGAGCTGAATCCTGAAAAGCTTATTTCTTCTGGATACATCTACAGCATCAGATCAGTGCAGGTCCATAGCTAAGACATGCAGCACCTCAGATCCCTAAACCAGCCAACTTCAGTCTGAACTGTGGAGAGCCCTTAAGTGGAAGGAGCTGAACAAGTTTAACCCCCTTTAGTGGACCTAGGTTCATACTGCCAATGATTTGGGGAAGGCACTGGGGAAGGCCCAGATGTGGAGAGAGTGTGTGGGGCATCAGCAGAGAGCCAGATTCCAGCTGTTGACTACAGCATCAAGCTGCTGACATTTTAAGTCTTGCAGTTTGGTGCAGAAAGCACAAATAGGACCTGGCTCAGCAGGCCCAAGCCTGCTCTTCACGTTGCACTTTGAACACTGCTTTTGTGTTTCTGTTCCTCTTCTACAGCAACAGTTCCTTGCTTTGCAGAGAAACTTGATCATTATAAGCTGACCTGTGCTCTGATTATAAAACATCTGTGTGATAGTATATACTTAACTTTCAGCATGCAAATATCCACAGGTATGCTTAATTGACAGAGAGAAATTGAGCATGTTAATCTCAAAGACTAGCACAGGAGAACATTTCCCTGTGACACAGCATCTCATTACAACATGTATCACAGTAAAGCCACAGAGGACCTTTTCCAAGATATGCAGACATGTAAAAAAATCAAAAGGGGAATCATTTTGCCCATATTACCTGCTTTTAGTGCATACCAGTGTATCGATTTTTTTGTCATCCAAATACTGCCTGATCTTTAATCAAATATTTATAAAAAAACCCAAACCTTTAAACAGAGCATCCACATAAACCAAACAGTAAAGGCATACTCCTGCTTATACTGAATGAATGCCAGAGCATGCTGCTCTAACATATGTAATCAGCAGATACTGATCTTCGCAGAAATGAATCAATATTTTCAGCCCAGACTGGCTGTGAGAGCAGTGTGCAGTCACTAAAATGGGAGCTTGAAATCAAGCCAGAAGTCTTGCACCAAAGAACTTCATACCAGCTCCACTGAGGCAGGCAGTGTCAGGATCCTAAGGTAAGGATGGCCCCTTTTAAGCATCTGATGCTTTAATCTATTAGGTCAACTAATCCAAACCCCAAATACTTCCTTTACACTGTACCATGATTTTCCTGCACACAAATACTACACTCATATATTTAAGCATTTTGCTGTATAAGGGTTAGCAGTGTCAAGCACCTTACAAGATTTCAGCCCCTATCAAGCAAAATGTCACTTGTCATTTTATTGCATCTGAAGACAAGTCAAAAGAGTCTCTAGAGAGGGCAGCCAGAATGTCTATAAAAATCGAATAAAGATGTAAGAATAAATTGGAATGACAAGAAAATTACAGTGAATCATAGGTATTCAATAGATTCCTAAGTGCTAATTCTCTATAATGCTCAGTTATAAATGAAACTTCTTTAATTACAGCAGCAGAATTCCAAACCTAAAGGTAGCTCTTCAGAGTTATAGAATGATACATTTCAACAGGTTTTTTTATAAAATACAGGACTTACAGTCACTTCCAAGGTCAAGTCTTCTATCGTATTTTTTGACTGGATCTTGCTCAGGTAACATGTCACTTCGTTTTCCTGTGAAAGGATGTATGTAGAAAAGTCCCAAGTTAGCCTTGCACAGTTGTAACAGCAAAATAGAAATACACCACCAGGAGATGTTTTGTTACTTATCTCTTGGATAAAGGTTTTCATAACCACAAGAGAAACCTTTATAATACAAAGCATCTCTATTCAGAAGAAGATATATACTGTCAAAAGAGTTTGTACATAATAAGAAACAAGCTTTTAAAATGCTACAGCATATATAAAACATTCAAAAAAATAGTCTAATAGAATAAATTCCATCTCATACACAGAATATCACCAATTGTTATAACACAGAAGCAAAGTGAAAGTCAGCATCCAGTCAGGCACTTCAGCACACATCTGATCATAAAACCACATCTTTCTTATTAGTGATAGTGGGAAAGCAGCATTATTAAGAACATCTGACACACACACATAGGCCAGGGGAATAAATTAGCTTTTTGAGTGCAAGATGTAAGACACTGAGGACTGACCCAAGTGAGACACAGCACGTCAGAAAGACAAGGATGAATCATCAAATTAAAGGAACTAATACACAGCTCTAACAAACATGATCACCATGTTCAGTGATGCCACCTCTGTAATTTGGAATATTGAACTAGAGTAGGAAACATAAGCTTATGTGTTTTATTACTATTACTCTATTAATTTTCTCAGCACTTCTGTAGAAAAGTGAACTTCAAAAGCTCTTTTGAATAATCATCACATAGTACAACCTGAGGAAGGCAAACAGCCCTTCAAGCCCATGGGAAATGGTTTAAAGCTATTTTACAAAGCTATCCCTGTGCTTTTACACTAACTTTTACACTAACTGACAGCCAATAATCTGTCCAGAGACATGTTACCAATAAACTGGCATCAAGAAATGTTGATCTTGCCTAAACTAACATGCTTCATCTAACACCATTTCATTGGGGGGGGAGGGGAAGGAAGAAATAATGTATTTCTGCAATATCAAAATGCTCAGTTGCCACATTTTCCAAGGGAAACATTCTGATTTCAAAATGACTGTTTAGAACAGAAGTCGCTGTTTCATTATATAAAATTATCTTACAAAAGGAAGAATCAAAATTAATTATTTCACTGAAACAAGACAGCTGGATTGACCTTACTATTTTCTTATCCAGTCCAGATTTCATTTTTCATTTCAACATTGGGAAAGAAGAAAATCCAGATTTTTCCATGCTATTAGGTGACCGCGAGCACAGAACAACGTTAACAACTGGAATGTGAGAGCCCAGAAGCAATGTAGCATAAAATCATCTTCAGATTTGCTATAATTTTTGTGTTTTGTTACGAATTTGTGATACTGCTGCTAATTACTCCTTGAATTCATTTTCTGTTTACTTGCTTATCATACAGATCTACCAGTTCTGCCAACTTAGGTGGTAACTGCTGCATTTTGTAATTATCTGCTGTACCATTTCTTTGTACTGTTCCACACACCTGGATAAAAGGCTACTGAACACCTGCAATCAGTTATACGTGTACAGTAGGTCTTGAGACAGACCAAAAGAAAAGCTGATCAGTTCTCTCATTCTTCCTTTTAATTTACAAACTAATTGTCGTATCTTCCTTTCATCACTTTCTTCTGTTTTCTCTTAATAGCCTAGGTATGTTAGCAATGCATTTAACGTTCCCTGACATTTTGCATTTTCATCAACAGAGAAGTATTCCGTAGGAAAACCTGTGTCCCCTGGTAAAGGTGAAAGATTGGGTACTGAAAAAAATATGTTTCCCCTGTAGATAAAATGCTTCCACTGCGGGTGCTGGCAGGAATATTTATGAAGTATCCTGAATTACTAAACATTTACATGATTCTTTCACAGATGATGGAGCTAAGTATGAAGTGGAAGTAAGAATTTCATATAAAAACCAGGATGAAGACAGATTTACTTCCCTGAGATCTCAACTGTTTAAGTCAGTAACAAGTACAGAAGTTTATTTTTACTTTTTTACTCATCATAAAATTACCATTTCATTGTCCTTTAAGCTGATGCAGCCCAACCAAAATGTAGAAACCTGGACCCCGATGTTATTTTTATTTGGAGCTCAAGTTACCAATTGAGGACACCAGGAACCACTAAAAACCACTGTAGCAGTCTTCAATGAATTGTCAACTTCCACTCTGTTGCATACAGTAACTCTGAGGGCTTCTTCAAGGCCCATGCGGGGTGTGAAGATCCAATTCAATAACAAATATAAAAGTATTACCATAACCAGAATGTAATGAGGAAAACTGTTATCTTCCGATTAGATTCAGATAAACTCATCCAATAAATGTGGTATCTTTTCTTTTTTTTTTTTGCTTCAAGCACTTTCTGCCTTTAATTCAAATGAGTTGTAATATGCTATATGCATTATGGAAAAAAACTGTGATTTCTTGTGATGTATTAGCTTGCTATGAATCCATTAACTGCCATCTGAAAGCAATAAATGCAAATGCTTGAAGTTGACCAAATCCCAGCAGGAGCCTTCACCAAGCTTTTATTGTGAGGGGAAAGACACCAGGGAGAAACAATACTCTGAAAGAAAGTAAGGACAGCCCCTGATTACCAGAGACACTTATCATGAAGAGGCAAGCAATAAGCACTAATGGCATGGAAGCAGAGAGCAGAATAGGCCCGGATGCTAAAGGGTATTCACATTGCTCACCTCCACTGAAATCAGTAACAGTTTGAAAGCCTAAATCCTCTGAGAAACCAGATCTTAATAACAAATAAAGTATGAGGGGGAAAGGACACATTAAGGTAGATTACATGAAGATGCGCCGAATTTTTGTTAATAAATTTTGCCTTGTGTATGACAGCTTTTGTTTCTACTTGAACACTCCTAATAGCCTTCTCCTCAACAAATCTGAGATGCAAGGGATTAGTAGCTACCATGGATGTACTCAGTAATTGCCTACACCCACTGAATTCAGGTATCACATAGTGGAAAGTGTCTGTTAAATATGAACTCCAAAATTAACATTTAATTCAACTGTAATTACAAACAGTTTCGTATTTCCACAAATCAGACTAACTAGCTGATTCTAAAATATCCACTGTTTATTTTGGTTATTGCCCATATTTAATTCTTAGCTTTTTGCTCTGAAGAAATTTTCTTTTTCATTTATCTTCGCTAAAGCAACATTAAGCAGCTTGTTGGTTTTCCTTCTGTTTGGGTTTCATATTGACATTGTTACCTTCCATCTGGGGATGCATTCAGCTTCATTAACCTTGTGTAGATCTGAAATCTTTCAGTAGTTTGTGTACTGTGCTGATTTTTCACTCTTGGATCCACACTTAATGCTATTTGGAGCATAAGACCTTAAGGTAATGCTCTGTGTTTACTCTTTCCACCTAATAGCAAAAGCAGCCAGTTGGGGATAGGCAGCTTTCAAATTTCATTTTCATTTGTCTACAGTTCTCTCATTTGTAAATTAGATTAACATCTTTCTAATTAGCCAACCCTCAGACTATAGAGCAATGCAAATCACTTAGGTATAACCTCTTGAAAGCACTGTACTGAGCTATATCTGCCACAGGGTTTACTGCAGCACTAAGAATCATCAGGACACCTGCACGCAGTTTGTCTGCAGACAACAATTTGCAGTATAAAGAATGGCCAGTGGGTGAATCCCACTGAAACAGTTTATGTTGTTAAGAGTGTCCAGCAGTCAGCAATGCCTGCCCTGGCAGACATTTGTACTGCAGAGGCTGAACAGAATCTGTCCCCAGTTTCACCTCAACTTGTTAGCTGTAGTTGGTGCAAGAATTGTTCCCAAGGCCAAGAAAGGAAGAGTATGAATGCTAGGTTTAGTAATATTAACACTCGCTTCCAGACATTGACAATGTTAAGTTCTGGGAAAGAGAAAAACAGATTCCAACAACTTGTACATCCCTTTATGCATAAACTCTTTCTTATAAATATTATAAAAGTTCTAAACAGCACACCTACTCATATATTACACACATAACAACAGGCAAACAGTATCTGAAAGATAATTAATTCCAGTAAAAGTAGTTTATTTCATAGATCTCTGCCTTCAAATAACTTCTGTATACTCAAAGATCCCTCCTGAATAAGCAGAAAGGTTTTCTCTTTTCTGCCAGTTGAATTTCTGTTTCTGCCCACAAAAAAAAGATGCATTATCATCCCGCTGTGACACCAGTAAGTTTTTTGTGTTTTTTTTAAATCTGTTACCCTGCACTACCGCTAATCAACTCCTGTCCAACTGTAGCCAAAAGCTGATTAAAGGTATTAGTGACTTCCTGGTTCACATGAAATCATTTATGGTGAACGGCCAGGAAGAACAGTGACATCTGACAAAACATCTTAGGACCCAAAATTCTTGATGCTGACCAGGCCAGGTTTTTCAAAAACATTGACTGCAGTGATGATTAGTTGTATCAGGATTTTTTAAATCCTCTGGAATAGGCTCTTTTATAGGAACCTACCTACCTTCCTTTGCACTCTTCATATACTCTTTACTCACACAGCAAATAACAGAAACTAATATTTCAACTTACGTTTCGTCTTTACATTGGTTTCCTTATCAGTTGGAGATCGGACTTCTGGTTGATGAATTGGACAACAGTAAACCTTGTCACAAGGCAAAATGTCACAGAAATTCACCTCAGGGATCCTGCTGACAGGTTGAGTGCTCTGAGAAATTGTGCTTTCCCCATGAAATGCTAAAGGAAAAAAGAAAGACACAATTGCTCTGAGAAATTGTGCTTTCCCCCATGAAATGCTAAAGGAAAAAAGAAAGACACAATTCTCACTAGTGCTGTGTGTCTATTGGCATTTTATAATAGCACAGAAATTGAAAGTCTGTTACACGCATGTACACCAGCAGAAATACTGTACCTGCTGTAGTAGCAGAGCGAGAGAATAGAACAGAACTTGAGGTACTGCCAATGAAGAAAAACAATTCATTAAGAAATGGGCATCAGTGCTGTGGACCAAACAGACTGGTCCACTATCTATTACTAATTCTAATTCACTAACACAAATTTAACTACTTGCCTGTAAACTGGATGTTTTTCGAAATGTCCGTCGTGAATGCTAAGTAAATACAGGGTCGAGATTGTCAAAGCACTGTAGAAAGAAAATTACTCTGTAGATTTACATCCATCTCTTATGTAACATAACATGAATAATACTTTGACAGCACCTTGTTGAAATGTAGTAATGTATGAGTCAACTATCTGATTACTTCCCCTTCAGTGGGAAAAATTTCAACTGAATTCAAAAGAGTTTAGATCTTATATTAACGTATGCATATACCTGTATTCAACACAAAATATGGTCAATTTTCAATTGTAAATAGAATAGCAGCACCAGTTCAAATTAGTCAGTTCACAGAGAGATTGTAACATCCAGAGTTTTGGACTGGAAACAGAAAATGGCAACCTCAGAAGTCCAGAGCATACTTTCCTTTCCACAAGTCCAATGTCCAAGTTAAGCTTTCATAGTCACAGGACTGCCTACTTGCTGAAACAAGTCCAGCTTCATTTCACAGAACAGAATCACTCTATATATCAGAAATCGTACTTCAGAACAGAATGATTGTGTAAAACATGTAAAGTCTTACGAGTTCAGCGTTTCATCTGTCACATGAGCCACCAAGATTCATTCAAGGTGCACCATACACTGTGACATGGACAGTGATTAAGTGAGTGTGCACCACATGAGTATCTCACTTTTCTAAAACAATTTCAACTTCACAATATTACCAGGTACAGTCACTGTTAATTTTAATACATTGTGTTATTTGAGTAGGAAGGGTGAGAAGAGGAAAAAAATCGCAGTCTTCTTTTTGATGAGTAGAAAGAGGAAGGGAGAAGAACCAAGTCAACTTTTTGATAATTAATTGTTACCATAGTGCCATAATAGCAATCAAAGCTATTACGGTCACCCGGAAAACCTTCACGGAGCAAGACCCTTTTGTCTTTGACAAACAAACCTAGAAAAAAAAAAAGATGCTTGGTTAATTTAAGTGACACATGACTAAGCTGATACTAGTAGATTAGGGAATACTACATTAGTCTGACTTTAGGTTAACCTTGTTTCTTTCAGAGGAACCATACAAGTCATCCTTATACAAGGGCCACATCTAAAGAGAAAAACTTAAGAAATGAAAGGCTCCCTAAAAGTGTGAATGCAATGTGCACTGTTGACAGTCTGGGGACACAAGCATTACGAAGGAAGAAAGGATGGGTAAAAATAACAGCTCCTTCTCTTTTCTTCCTGCCATTTTTCATACTCCTGGAGTAGTTAAAAATGAAATTATGAAAGCAGTGGTGGCCAGAACTAAGAGATCAGCAGCTTTTGGTATATGTTCAGACCAAGTGAAACCAGGGCCAGTGTAAATGCAGAAGACACTATCCATACAAGTAGGATGATTAAGATGATGAAGCGTTTTATCATTATTATGGAATAAAGAATATTTGACCTGTTATTTTCCCTTGCTCTTTGGCACTGGCAAAAGCAAGGTAGACAAAACAGCATTGATTCATTTAAAAAAACAGGACTTAGGAGCCTAGAGAAGACTGTCTTGGAAAAGGTCAACTCATTCAATCTCTCTGAAAAGTGATCTCCTCTTCATATACCAAGATATGGGCAGTCAGCAATAGCAACGCTATCCTGTCCAGGTCTTAACAACCTGAAGGGCAGCATTAGCCAGTATAAACCAGGAGATGCTAACTACAAATCACAGTGAAAGGCTCATCCTAGGAAGAAAGCTGAGGAAGAATTACCGCTGTGCAGACTGACAAACTGAAATGAGCATTTCTGTACAATGCTGCACTACACTGTGTGAGCACACCTAGAGGCTCAACAGCTCTGGCTTGTTGGTCTTCTCCTTCACACCATTACACAGTGTGGATCTAGTCTCACACACACAATGTATAGGCAAGAAATAGAAGTGTCTCATATATATTTTCTATCTCATTACGGCTAGTTTTTAAGTTTCTAGCATGGCAGTAATTCTGAGTAATGAATTTTATTCTATATTTAGAAACACAAAAGCTTTCACTAGTATTTCAGCACTTACAAAATCTCTTTCATAGGCATATTTCATGTATTCAATTTCACTCACCTTGCTGGATTTTAGTGGAACTGATTTTTTTGATGGCAAAAGACTAGTAGCTCGACTACACCTGCTGTAAGAAACAAGATCTTTTTAACATTCAAATGCTTCAGCAACTAATAAATGAAAAAGAGATGTTTTCAATAGGGTGTTAGTCACTTGCTTCTGCAATTTCAACATTTAAGAAGAGAAAGGCAGAAGTGTCGTCAGATTCAGTTTAAAGAACAAAGGCCTCCAGGTAATTAATTCAGGTGAATGCTATTAAATGCTACATTTGGTTTCAAAGAAAATTTGGGGAAATGATTTAGAAATAGGAAGCACTTGTCACTTCCACTGAAGAACTAATGAGGATTTCTCCTTGCAGAAGCATCTGTGCAGATTTTTCTTAGCAATTTCCACACTCCAGGGCTATAACTGGACATAATCTACCCTTGCTTCATGCAACTGAAGCAATTACAAAAACTACTACAATTTAACAACTATTTCAAATATTAACTTTGTCAGTGAGTTAAGAAATATCAGAAATTGGCATTTTTTGCACTACTTTAATGCTGGAAATGAGCTGAGCCCCACTGTCATGCGGAATTGGTTTTCATTTCCACCACAGACAGCACTTTACAAATCTCTGTGACAACCATCAGAAAACATCCCAGACAGGTACCTGACTTTGCTCTCTTCACTGAAAGTTGACTTTAAACTGCTCATTCGTTTCAGCCTGGCCAGTTTCCTATTCCACTGTTCCAATTCTTCTATTCTGACTTCAAGATTGTTGGTTAGTTTACAAAGCTGCTTTACAGCACCAACATTCTCCATAAAGATCTGATCCTGAGAAGAAAACAATGACAAAAGGAGATACAGTATATTCATCAGTCATATATAACAAGGAGTAATGAATATAGAATTCACTTATGTAAGGATATATTGAATACTTAAAATGCAAACACAAGGTACCTCACTGTAAATGGGACATGCTTATGACTATTAAACCTTTTTGCTAGATTGTAAAAATTGCTTACGTTCTCTTCACAGTAAACTGAAGATCAGGATTTGCAGAAGAACTTGAAGAAGCTTTGTAAACCGAGAATTAAAACTGTATTTTATAGAATCATAGAATAGTTAGGGCTGGAAAGGACCTTAAGATCATCGAGTTCCAACCCCCCTGCCATGGGCAGAGACACCTCCCACTAAACCATGTCATCCAAGGCTCCGTCCAACCTGGCCTAGAACACCACCAGGGATGAAGCATTCACAGCTTCCTTGGGCAACCCATTCCAGGGCCTCACCACCCTCACAGAAAAGAGCTTCCTCCTCATATCCAATCTAAACTTCCCCTGTTTAAGTTTGAATCCGTCACCCCTTGTCCTCTCACCACAGTCCCTAATGAAGAGTCCCTCCACAGCATCCCTATAGGCCCCCTTCAGATATTGGAAGGCTGCTATGAGGTCTCCACGCAGCCTTCTCTTCTCCAGGCTGAACAGCCACAACTTTCTCAGCCTACCTTCATACGGGAGGTGCTCCAGTCCCCTGATCATCCTCGTGGCCCTCCTCTGGACTTGCTCCAACAGTTCCATGTCCTTTTTATGTTGAGGACACCAGAACTATACACAGTACTCCAAGTGAGGTCTCACGAGAGCAGAGTAAAGGGGCAGGATCACCTCCCTCCACCTGCTGGTCACACTCCTTTTGATGCAGACCAGGATACGGTTGGCCTTCTGGGCTGCAAGCGTACACTGCCAGCTCATGCCCATTTTTTCATCGACCAACACCCCCAAGTCCTTCTCCGCAGGGCTGCTCTGAATCTCTTCCCTGCCCAACCTGGAGCTGTGCCTGGCATTGCTCTGACCCAGGTGGAGGACCTTGCACTTGGCATGGTTAAACTTCATCAGGTTGGCATCAGCCCACCTCACAAGCGTGTCAAGGTCCCTCTGGATGGCATTCCTTCCCTCCAACGTATCAACCGAACCACACAGCTCGGTGTCATCCGCAAACTTGCTGAGTGCGCGCTCAATCCCATTGTCCATGTCACCCACAAAGCTGTTGAACAAGACCGGACCCAACACCGATCCCTGGGGGACACCACTCGTTACTGGTCTCCAGCTGGACATTGAGCCATTGAGCACTACTCTTTGCGTGTGGCCATCCAGCCAGTTCTTTATCCACCGAGTGGTCCACCTATCAAATTGATGTCTCTCCAACTTAGAGACAAGGATGTCATGGGAGACAGTGTTGAACGCTTTGCACAAGTCCAGGTAGATGACATCAACTGCTCTGCCCCTGTCCATCAGTTCCGTAGCCCCTTCATAGAAGGCCACCAGATTGGCCAGGCAGGATTTCCCCTTAGTGAAGCCATGCTGGCTGTCACCAAGCACCTTGTTGGTTTTCATGTGCCTCAGCATGCCTTCCAGGAGAATCTGCTCCAAGATTTTGCCAGGCACAGAGGTGACACTGACTGGTCTGTAATTCCCCAGCTCATCCATTTTCCCCTTCTTGAAAATGGGGGTTATATTTCCTTTTTCCAGTCGTCAGGAACTTCACCTGACTGCCATGATTTTTCAGATATGATGGACAGTGGCTTACCAATTTCATTTGCCAGCTCCTTCAGGACCTGCGGATGGATTTCATCAGGTCCCGTGGACTTGTGCATGTTCAGGTTCTTAAGATGGTCTCGATCCAGATCCTCTCCTACTGTAGGCCTAGGGTCTTCATTCTCACATTATCTGCATACTGCGTTGAATTTCAAACCTTAACACTGTGACAACAGGCATCTACTCTCTGATTCTTAGTGCTGCCTTAGTGTCATGATCTAACACCACTGCTCTTCCATGAGCACCTAGAAATCAGCTACAGTTTGGAACCCTGATCAAATACAGCAAATTTTCTGGAAATCCCCTTTTCAACAGCCTCTCTAGAAAGTGATCTTCCCACAGTTTTAATCGAGGTTTCTAATTCATGCTTCCCTTATATGGAATATCGCATAGCAAATATAACCTATGAATTTAACTTGTTTGGAGCCTGTCAAAAGAAGACAAGTGAAATGCAATATTTTGAATAGATATTTTCCCCATGTTCGGTGATGTAAACTTGTGTTTTCTACAGAATAATGAAAGAATGCATTACTATAACTAATATAACTAATACAGGATCACAAGTCCAGAGGAGGGCCACGAGGATGATCAGGGGACTGGAGCACCTCCCATATGAAGATAGGCTGAGAAAGTTGGGGCTGTTCAGCCTGCAGAAGAGAAGGCTGCGTGGAGACCTCATAGCAGCCTTCCAATATCTGAAGGGGGCCTATAGGGATGCTGTGGAGGGACTCTTCATTAGGGACTGTGGTGAGAGGACAAGGGGTAATGGGTTTAAACTTAAACAGGGGAAGCTTAGATTGGATATGAGGAAGAAAATCTTTACTGTTAAGGGTGCTGAGGCCCTGGAATGGGTTGCCCAAGGAAGTTGTGAATGCTTCATCCCTGGCGGTGTTCAAGGTGGGGCTGGACATAGCCTTGGATGGCATGGTTTAGTGGGAGGTGTCCCTGCCCATGGCAGGGGGGTTGAACTCGATGATCTTGAGGTCCTTTCCAACCCTAACTATTCTGTGATTCTATGATTCTATGTTCATGACATCATCCAGACAAGACACGGTTACCAATCTGTATAACCTCCCTTTTCACATTATCAGCTGTAAGCAGAAAAACGCTGGGAAGTGGTCCTTTGACCTGCAGTGAACTGCACACAACAGAGGGGCCTCTCTGAGCAATGTTCTGGACAAGTGCTGTCTGCAGTCATATGTAACTGGACTCTGCAACTGACAGTCCCTTGCAGCCCTATTTCTAGAGGAAAAGAAGGGGAAGAGAGCACAGGACAATAGTCTAAGCCATTGTTTAAAACCTGTGAGCACGGTAATTACTTTGCGTGCCATAAACACTTTTTAGTGTAAGATTTTGAAGCTACAGTAAGGATTTCAGATGGCTAAAAAAAACCCACCTTCCTACAGAGCACACAGAGCTAGCATTTGTATTTGGTATGAAGTGATTACACCAGGGTTAGAGTAAGGAAGTTTTTATTTAACAAATAGAATTCTGTCATTATTCAATTAACTTCTGGAACACTTAATTAATTTTAACACTTACACACAAAAGAATGTTCTGGAGTCCCACTTGTTGGACCAATGCTATGAAATCACTACTGCAAAGATGTTTTTTTCCTTTTCTCTTTCTTTGTATGTTTATTTATTATTGTAATGAGATTTTAATGTAAATACTTCTTGTGATTATAAGATTCAGCCATTTACTAACATTTGGTTGTTCAGTTTCTTCTCAGGGACTTGCCAAACACATTTTTTGTAAATACATGTGGAGGAATACAGCTTTGTATAAAGCATAGCGTGTGTTTATAGCTCCATGTATGAAAATAACGGTCCAAATATATGCCTCCAACTGCTCTCTCAAGACCATACCTTGTCAACCATGAGAAAGTTTTCTATTTTTTCTCCATCATCACAAACAACATCTCCAACTTCTCTAACAGCTTGAGGTAAAAGCTTCTTCACTTCTTGAGCTATTATTCCTGTTCACAAGATAACATAAAGTCAGGAAACACAGCAGCATACTGACCATGGTTTTGTGCTTTGAGTTGACCATCCTGTAAGCTACAGGTAGGGCCAAACATGATCTAGAATTTCTCTATGGTAGGAAAATCCAGGATATCCCTTTTTTTTTCCCATTCCACGGAAAATAAAAAGAAACCTTTAGAATTCCTGTTTCTCTGCAATAAAAAAATTGTTTGTGATTAATTAAACTTCTGGGAAAATACACTCCTACCTTCAAAAATTGGAACAGAAGTTGGAAAATTACCAGAAATGCTTAATCTTGCCATTTTTGTATCATTAGAAATACATAGCAAAGTATGCAATTTTAGTATTCTAAGAAATGAGGATGAAATAGAAAGGGTGTTAAAAGATACTGTGACACAATGAAAAACAGTGGAAGTTAATGAAAAATGGGAACAGAAATGACTGAATACCTGTTTCATGGGTGTCTTTTATTCCCATAACAGATGCAAATTCAGGCTTGTAGTCATACTCCACCAACCTCATTTGTGTTATTCTTCTCAACTGCTCATTTGTGTCAACCTAGTTGGACAAATACCAGGATTCACATGTTGAAACACTAAGAATGTCATGGCATCTAGGACATCGCTGAGCTAGAACAAGCCTGACATGGCCACTTGGCCAATCTTCAAATCAAAAAATATGGACAATCTTCCCATTCCCCATTAGCAGAGTGCTATTCGTACTGCCAGTAACCCTTCAGTCTGACAACTCCCGCATATGCAGATATCCCAAGCTTCTATAGATAGCCTCTTCCAATGTCCAGAGGCGATGGCTCTGCAGAGCACAGGATACATCTGGTTTCTTTAGGCCAGCATTTTAAACACCCAGGATAAAGAAGCTGCTTCATGTGTCAGAAAAATGATCCACACGTGTGCTGTGGTGCAAACATAAATGGCCTAAATACTTCACAGCCCTCACCTCCCGGATATTCTGCTTTGCTCGGCTGTCAGATGGATGCATGACTCTGCCCATGACTTTTGCATTTCCACAGACAACCAGTGCTTCATCTGGTGCATCTGTGTTAATTCCTACTCGACCATGACAGACTATTGTCTCTGGAACATGTCCTCGCTGCCACGGTACATCATTGTCATTCTCAAACTGCCCTGGGTTAGATGCCTGGAAGAAAAAATGATGTTTAAAGATATAGTATAGTATAGATGTACTATTGCTTATTCAATTCAAGGAAAATGAAATGCTAAGTCTTTAATATTTAAATTGTATTCAAAAGCTTTTCTAACACACCAACAGAAAAAAACAGTGGAGTCACTTCTAAGTGTCTCTGCTCACACAGCATTGGCCTCACTGCTTTTTCCCTTGAATTCTGCTTTATTATCACCTTATGCTAATCTGTTCAATGTCCAAAGCTTTCCAAATTTTAACTTTGACATTATGCCACATAACCATTCTTTATTTACCAGCAAATTTTAGCTGAGGCTGGAAATCAGAAAAGAGCAAACAAGGAAGAGATTAAACACATGTGGGTCACCAAATATTTTGTAATGTTTTAAATTAACTCAAATTTCATGTCAAGGAAACAGAGTTTTTCAAGAACAATAAAACAAAGCAGTGTGCATAATTAGAAAAAGCATTTGATTTCAATACTTGATTTTGCTATTAAAAACAAACCTTTGAATACAGGCTTTAAAATTTTACTCTGGAGAAAAATATGCTCATGATAAAAAGTTCACACTCATTTAAAGAAGAGAGGCTTTCACAAGGCTTTGCCATCTACAAGGCATGGTGCTGTGCACTTACCACTGTTTGTCACAATTAGAGCATGATCTGATATGCCTGATAACAACTACTCAGCTGGTAGTTTCGTTACACTTGTATAAGAGGCCAGAACATGAGTTGATTTCTCTCACAGTGCGTTTGCATAGCTTTGCCGCTTTAAGTCAGCCAGCGGCTGGCTCACTGTACCCTGCCACTGAAGCCCTGTCAGACATCGGGAAAACTAGTTTTGCTTTTCCCCTTTCCATCTATCCTGTTGAATTTTTCACCACTTCAGATCACACCCTCTTGACCCTTCTGCTTTTCTGCTTCTTTCCTTGTCTGGAATAGTGGCCAGGTTTGCAAAATCTCATTCCTGGACTCCTATTAAGAAACTGTCTCACTCACATGGAAGTAGCTCTCTTCATTGACATTTCAGAAGAATCTAACATCAAAAATGGTGGAAAAATCTTGCATAAAAATATATGTAAGGTAACAATAATCCCAAGGATGACTCAAATGTAAAAATTCAACAGCTTTCCCAGTTTAGTAAAGAGCTGATATCTGTAACACTGCTAGACGCAGAAAGAGAAATTCAGATGAAAGCAGTATTGTGGAAATTAATGGACAAAAAAAAAAAAAAAAAAGAACTAAACAGGCAGGAATGATACACACAATGCCCAGTGTCCTGAAATAAAAGAACCCACAGCAAGAGCCAGGATGATAAAACTTCTCAGCAGGGCAGAAAACTCCTGAGCTCCAAACACTGCTTTCAAAGCCATTTCACAGCTCCACCTAGAAATGAGCTCTCAGCCATATCGCCCTCCAAAACCCAACCCTAACTGCAGGAAGAAGGTTTATGGCATCAGAGAACACAAAGTTATGGGCTAGACAAAAAAGCAGCCATGAGCGAAACCACCTGGAAGCCCTCATCTTCCTTTGGAAACCTCTGTGCAACACCACACATACTAGGGATTTGCACTTTTGCTCTCTCCAAACCTGAATGCTAAACCAGGCTGCAATCATAAGCCTAGGCAGACAAAAAGGACTCAAGCAATGGCCTACAAAAATGATGCTAGGTCTAAAAGCTTTTGACAGCCCACACTTTTCTTTAGGAGCCCCTTTCCAGCCCCACTTTTAATACACTAGAGCTCTTAGTCTTATTTGAATCAGGAAGGACAGGCAGGGGATATGAGGAGCGGATGTCACCCTCTATGTTAATGACCAGCTGGAGCGCACAGAGTTCTGCCTGGGAATGAATGAGAAGCCAACTGAGAGCTTAGTTAGAACTAGACGATGTTTAAAGTCCCTTCCAATCCAAACCATTCTGATTCTATGACTCTAAACCAAAATGCTAAGCTTGTTCCTCAGAGTAAGACAAGGACTAGAAAGATACTGTGTAAATAAGAAGCAGCTCCTTGATTGGCCCACATAAAAAAGTTCACAGGACTGCAATCTTCCAGAGGCCCTCATCCTTTTCAGCCTCACTACACAGCACCTGTGGATTTTCTGTCTTTCTAAGCCATAAACATAATCTTCACCCTAGAAAAAACCATGACCCTATGCTATGCCCAGTTCAAATGTTAATCAGCTATTGGTCACACAAAAAAGGGCCAGTACTGAAAGCTTTTGGCAGCCCGCATCTTCCTCTTGCAACATCACTCATGTTGAGGCTCTGCCTTTTTATCCTGACCCTAACCCTCCATAGCTCCTGTCACAATAGAGCTCTAGATTTTTCTCTTTTCCAAGTCTAACTGTAACTGTAAACTAAAGCCAAGTACTAAAAGGAAAGCTTTATGTGAGTCAGGGGACTGAAAATAATGGTCATGAGGAAGAGAGACAATGCTTCCTTTTTCTATTCTGAAACTGGTATTACAACCACCAAATTAAGAGCCAGGACACACTGGCTCTGGAATCACACTAGGAAGTGGCTGCTTGACCTCCTTCCCTTGCATTTTTTTTTCCTTCTCATCCTCCTTTGAAAATGAATCCTCTACCCAGTGAAAGCATTTACCAAATTCCTGGCAAGTGCAGTAAATTGTTCCACCTTGAAGAAAAAACAATCTGGAAAAATCAGTGGATTTTGCATTGGAAACCACAAGAAGTTTTCTTTCTAAATTCTCTACTTTTAACAGTCTAAAATCCTGATAATTAAAAGATAACAACACATGCATACAATATGCAGCTGTAACTTTTTTTCCTCAGTCTTTTTGAGTCAGTAGCAATTTTTATGGCCAAGAATCACACACACACACCCCCCCTTAGTCTCCTCTGAATATCAAAATAGTCAATACTTTCCACATGAAAGCAATATATATTCTACCTACCCTCACAATGATCTTTTCAGAAACATTCGCAGACAGAAGATAGAATTGGTCTTGAGAGACAGCATACAGTCCAACTACCAGCATGAAGTATCTATTTTGAAATGGATTTAGTCAAGACAATAATTGAAGTAATGTCTTCTCACAGAAAAAAGAAAAATGTTTTAAATACAACCACTATTACCAACACATAAAAAGATGAAATGTTTTTTAAAATGTATTTATGTTCCAACAAGAAAGAAAAAAGTATTCTCTCTAGTCTCAAGTAATATGCTCTTTCAGTCCCCACAATCACAGCAAACGAAAAAAGATTACAATAATTGTGACAAATTTAAGCAAACAAGACTCAAAGACAAAGACCCTTCCTTCCTCAGGAGAAAATGCTCATTATTTGGTTTGTTGGCTGCTTGATTTCTTCAGCCATCTTGATGGCTATGATTTCCCAAAATGATCTCTAACCATTAGAACAAGGCATTTCTTTTTTTTTCTCTCATATCAATCTGTGACTCTGAAGAGAGGCCTTTGAGCAGGTACCGAGTATCACAGAATTTGAAATAAAATCACAGAATCAACAATGCCAAGGTTTTTCATAAGCATTAGCTCCATTCTAAAGCAGACCTTCTTTGTTTCCACTTCACACACAGAGGCCAAATAGCTACAGCAATACCTCTGGTCAGGGTTAGGTTTTCCCTTTTTTCTCATATTATTTGCTGTTGTTTCACTGAAGTGCAGCCTTCCCAGGGTTACTTTGGTTATCTGGTCCCCTGGCAGATCAACTCTAAAATAGAAAAGGAAACAAGATCAGAAATAAAGCATTTGGATATCTACCTGGCTCAAGCCAGATTTCCTCAAACTCCTTAGAACAGTTCTGATTAAAAACTGGCAAATGAAAAAGAAAGAGGAACCCCAGTAAAAATGCCGTAACCCTGGTTTATAAAAACGCCCTAAAAACACACAGATTATGTCAAGGAGATAAACAGGATAGAGCACCAGCAGTGAGAAACTGTTCTTAGTAATAGGAACCTTGTGTTCCTTGGTCTGTTTGTTCACAGCCTTGAACATAATAAAACCGTATGTGTTCCATATGATGGGTATTTGTTACTTGCCAAGGTTAACACTGTTTATTATTGGATCTGAATTTCCACACTAAAATAAATAAATTTTACTGTTTGTCCTTTTTTTCACCTGCCTCTAATTTGTATGTCTGGAAGTATAACATATACACCTATGTCTCAAATACATAGTGGCACTGTTCCTGGAAGTAATAAATAATATGAATAAAGGGCTTGCATAGAGAAAACTCTCCTCCACTGAAGAGTCACCCATGAATCAGTTTACATGCACTCAGAACCTATTCGTCAGTATGCAAAAGGAAGAAAAATGCCATAATAGAGGTAATTTGGTGAACATTGAGCTCTTCTCTGAAGCTCAAAGTTCTTTTTTGCAGATTATGTACGGCAGCCTTTATCCCAGCACTGTCCTGTCAAATTTGACGCTGTCTCATCTTTTTCTGGTTCGAGGCTTATTTAATTATAAAGAACAGAACAGCTCCATCAGAAGACACTTAATGCCAGGAGAACAAACATTGATTCTGCCGGTAATTTAAGAAGCAGAAGAATGGCAGAGCATTCTGAGGAGAAGCTGCATGTATGTTTCTAGCAGAGGCACTCCCTCTTGAAAGCACTGCAAATACATCTCATGCCCTTGTGGAACAGGAACATTATTGACATTTGTAAGATGGGAAACGCAGCTGCCATACAGCTCTAAACATCATAAAACAGTGTTGCTAGCTGAGTATTAATATTTTGGATAGGCACACTTAACACATTTGTAAAGCTGCTGAAAACATTCCTTAATGAAGGGAGACCAAGTACATATTACTACTATGATTCTACGTGCACACCCAGAATGGAATTTGGATAAAGATCAGAAAACTGGCTAAAAGCTACTGTAAGTTTCCAAGAAACAAACAGCTCTTTCACATGCCACACCAAGCATGTATTGAAATTCAGTGGAATAATTTTCTCAAAATTCTTACTTAACTGGATGGAAAGTTTTTTTGCTTCGATCTGACTGAGACTGTTCAATAGCAATTGTTTGATTTGGAGCTTCCACCTATAAAGCAAAGAGAATTTTCAAAAATGACAAGAATATTAGATTTTCAAATATATAACATTTTAAACAGAAATTAACAGGCAAATTGCGTCTGAATCAATGCAATCTCATTTCTCATGGAACTACATAGAAATTAACATGGGAGCTGATCAACTGACACCCAGCAGCTAGTGTGAAGACCCAAATCTTTCTGTGGATGTAATTTGAAAGAAGGAAATAAAGAGAAAGAAGGGAAAGGAAAAATGGAAATGAAAATGGAAAGGAAAGAAAGGGAAGAGGGAAGATGGAAAAGAGAAAAGAGAAAGGGAAGAGGGGAGAGGGAGAGGGGAGAGGGAGGGGGAGAGGAAGAGGGAGGGGGAGAGGGGGAGGGGGAGGGAGAGGGAGAGGGAGAGGGAGAGGGAGAGGGAGAGGGAGAGGGAGAGGGAGCGGGAGAGGGAGAGGGAGAGGGAGAAGGAGAAGGAGAGGGAGAGGGAGGGGGAGAGGGAGGGGGAGAGGGAGAGGTTTCAGGAATGGTACCAAGAATCATTTTGCTTCAGATGGGAACAGATGCCAGTAATATTCATAAATTTCTTCTACATTAGGATGCATGAAGCAAAACTGCTAGTAACTGCCTTGTAAAACATGGATTTTTTTACATCACTGAATTTTGTAATTTTTAAATCACAAAATTTTCACTCACTGGAAAGTGAAAAACCTGGTAAAATCTTCCAGAAATATTAAAATTTCTTACTACTGTATATGCAAGGTTTTGGACCCACATTGGCTGGGAAGAATTTGATTCTTAAAATGAAAATTGAAAGCATGACAAGCAGAAATGGGGAAAATTTGTTGGTTTTCTACACATGAACTGTTCAGGAAAAGCAGGTTTTACCATTTTTCTTTACTTTATGAATTGTTTGGGGATTTTTTAACACATCTTTTTGACCAATGGGTAGACTCGCCACCTGCGCATCAGCTGATGCCCCTGCACTGCCCACCGAGGGAACAGAATTTTAACCAAAGAGGGGGAAGTCAGTGAGACCATGGCAAACATGACAACTTTCAATACATATCGGCACAAGCATCTACAAAACATCACTTTTCTTGCGAAAGAGTCCCACACAGAAGTCACTAGTAACTTTAAAGAGTGCTCTTTTGTCAGTTCTTGGCCAAAAGTTACTAAGAAAAGAGTTCACTTCAGTTATTGACTTCATCCTATGGGATAATCACATGCTAATTTCTTAAATGTAACAATCGCAAAGAGGAGAA
Organism: Amazona ochrocephala; assembly: GCA_039720435.1. Lineage (NCBI taxonomy): Eukaryota > Metazoa > Chordata > Aves > Psittaciformes > Psittacidae > Amazona > Amazona ochrocephala. Next base: position 40,536,931 of record CM077880.1, on the reverse strand, counting down.
ATACTTGCCTTTATTCCAAAAGCTTTCAAACAAAACTTTTCTATTGGTTTCCCCCCCAGCTGAGTTCTGACATATTTTGGATGTCCAGTGATTCTAATATGGACTGTGATTTGGAAATGATTCTTCTTCTGGCACACAAAGGCATCATCTGTTATTGAAAAATTAAATCCTTTATCTGTGACAATGTGATATCCTACAGCAGGTCTACAAAAACAAGAAGAAAGAAAAGCAACTTTAAGTACAGGCATATTTGAGTGACACTTTGAACATAATACGAAACATAATGTGGTCTGAAAACCCATCTGATTTTTACTGACAAAATGGGAGCCAAAATACGTCTTTGCAATCACCAGTTCTACCAGTATTATTTTCTTAGCCTCTAGAGGTGTAAAAATGAAAACGCGTACAAAGAGTTCTTTGATTCTAGTCTGACACATGAAATGTTTGGAAACCAGAGGTGGAGAAGTTTACATAATCCTCATTTACTAATCTGGTATAAAGGAAGCCTGTGCACCTAAAAGCACAACCAAACCTTTTAGTGTATCCAAGCATTCGTTACAACAGTGCTATAAGCAACAGAGCTGAGCTAGTGCTGCAGACAACAACGTGCTAATGAGCCAGCAAGACTCCCTGTTTTTTCATTCTTGAATTCCCACACCAAATGCTCCTACAGAAGCTACTGGCATTCGAATAAGGCTTTACTCAAGCTGAAGGAAAAGCTATCAACACTGACCCTCTGGCCAAATTACTATAAAACTCTCTTTTATCCATCCTATCCCAGCTCAGGAAACCCTATTCTATTTATTCAAAGGTCTGATTTGTCACCCCAAAAGAAAGTGTATTCTGTCCTTATGATTCACAGCAAACAAGGAAGGTTATCAAAAACTATCTTTCTAAAAGAGCCAGTGAGCACACCATCCCATCAATGTTTCCAGTCCTCTAGTTTAAGTGATGGATAATTCTTAAATAATAGGACTACATGACAAGGTGCTCTTACATGGGCACTGGCTTTTCTTGCTAATGAAAGTGTGATAATGATGATCTCATCTGATGCTACTGAGAACCTCTCATTAACACAATTACTGAAGATGGCTTTTCAGAACTCATTTGTTTACACATTATTAGTTGGAAAAATCAAAGTGTACAGACTTTACAAGAAATGTACGAAGTTTATTATCTTTTTATAAATTATGAACAAAAGGCCCCTTTCAAACAACCACTGGTCATTCTGTAACTACTTCAAAACTATGAAGTCATATGTTAATTCATATTTTAAATTGTAATCATCAAATAGCTCTTGAAACCACCATTATTAAAGAAGAAAAACCTCTTCTTTTTTTTCTATAACTGGTAATTCATTTTATTTATGTAGGGAATGTGCGTATTTCATAGCAGGCAAAGGAGTAATATTTCAGATTTAGGTACAGTTCATTAGCTGGTAGCCTTAAAATAACGTCAGAATATTTGCTTCCACGCAGGCAAGCAGATTGAGAGGCAACAAGGACAAATTTCCATTGTTCCAAGTTAACTGTTTGAAACAATGGCTCCCAAAGAGGAATTTCATGTTTATCATTTTCTGAGTATACCATTTAAGAGCAAATACGTGTTTTGATCTGATCACACAAAGACTGGTCAGTCTTAACAAGTTGTACAGTAAAACTTGGAAGACCATTTAGGTGCAAGGGATATCGCTGTCACACAAGTGTCTCTACTAGAAAAACACTTCAAATTCCTCTTTCCATTCAGAATTTGAGTCTTCAGACAAAGAAACAGACTTCAGAGTGTTTCTGAGACAAAGACTCTTTGGAACAGAGCCTCACCAGTCACAAAAGTAATGGGGTAAGGGGCTAAGAAAGTACCAAGCAGACACAACGCAGGGCACAATTAATAGTAGAGTAACCTGTTCTAATTAATCTACCTCAGCTAACAGCATTTTATTGTGAAAATGAAATAATCAAAAGGTTAAAATACTGGATGAATAAAATGGAAAACCTAAGAAATGCCTTTAAAGTGGGCACAGCAATTTCCAGGTGCAGGACCAATCCATCTACACTAAGCAGTGATAAACACGTGACTCTTTTGAGGCTAATAGAGCACAGGATCACTACTCAGAAAATCTGTGCGCTGTACCATAATTATAGTGCATCTTGGAAAAAAGACACTGCTATTGACATCACTTAAAAGTAACACTGACTTCCTCTGCAAATAGTATCTCAATCCCCATTCACAGCAATGGCAACATGTATTTGTATGCTTTAATGCTCAGCATCATATCGTCTTTGTTGACACAAGCCACCAAGATATGTGAGTCTGGAATTTCAATTTTAAGTGTACAGGAGGCAGTGTCAGCTCACAGCTCTCATGTAATTGTTAACTGAAAACATAACACGAGTTAGAATCCATTCCCATTTGGAGTGACAATTCACATCACAAACACAGCTGAAGGTTTCTTGGCCCAACCAGCTCCCAGTGAGTAGTAAGGTGCAGGCACGGAACTGTCCACTGTCTTGTCATGTCAATACCCTAGGAGAAGGGTTGTATGGGACACAGCAAGATGTATGCTGCCCTATCATGCTGTTCACAAACAGGGAACATCAGTGCTCAGCAACGACTGGTACACCCCAGACTCTTATGAGAGCCTATAGCAGGTTGAGCTAGAGGAGCATTAAAATTTACTGCACTATTTAAGTCCCATGGAGACAGTGATGTATTGTTTGCACCAATCCTGGAGAACTGACCAGACACTGATAAAGGCTTTTTGTTAAAATGGACCATTCACTAAAGAGAATCATAGAATCATAAAATAGTTAGGGTTGGAAGGGACCTTAAGATCATCTAGCTCCAACTCCCCTGCATGGCCAGGAGACCTCACACTAAACCGTGTCACCCAAGGCTCTGTTCAACCTGGCCTTCAACACTGCCAGCAATGAAGTATTCACAGCTTCCCTGGACAACCCATTCCAGTGCCTCACCACCCTCACAGTAAAGAATTTCTTCCTCATATCCAATCTAAACTTCCCCTGTTTAAGTTTGAGCCCATTACCCCTTCTCCTATCACTACAGTCCCTAATGAAGAGTCCCTCCACAGCATCCCTATAGATCCCATTCAGATATTGGAAGGCTGCTCCACACAGCCTTCTCCATGCTGAACAGCCACAACTTTCTCAGCCTGTCATCACACGGGAGGTGCTCCAGTCCCCTGATCATCTTCGTGGCCCTCCTCTGCACTTGTTCTAACAGTTCCATGTCCTTTTTATGTTGAGGACACCAGAACTGCACACAATACTCCAAGTGAGGTCTCACGAGAGCAGAGTAAAGGGGCAGGATCACCTCCCTCCACCTGCTGGTCACACTCCTTTTGATGCAGACCAGGATACGGTTGGCTTTCTGGGCTGCAAGCGCACACTGCCGGCTCATGTTCATTTTTTCATCAACCAACACCCCCAAGTCCTTCTCCGCAGGGCTGCTCTGAATCTCTTCTCTGCCCAACCTGGAGCTGTGCCTGGCATTGCTCTGACCCAGGTGGAGGACCTTGTACTTGTCATGGTTAAACTTCATCAGGTTGGCATCAGCCCACCTCACATGCGTGTCAAGGTCCCTCTGGATGGCATTCCTTCCCTCCAATGTATCAACCGAACCACACAGCTTGGTGTCATCCGCAAACTTGCTGAGGGCGCACTCAATCCCACTGTCCATGTCACCCACAAAGATGTTGAACAAGACCGGTCCCAACACCGATCCCTGAGGGACACCACTCATTACTGGTCTCCAGCTGGACATTGAGCCACTGACCACAACTCTTTGCGTGTGGTCATCCAGCCAGTTCTTTATCCACCGAGTGGTCCACCTATCAAATTGATGTCTCTCCAATTTAGAGACAAGGATGTCATGTGGGACAGTGTTGAACACTTTGCACAAATCCAGGTAGATGATGTCAATACTAGAGTGGAGAAAACCAGGGATGTAAAGTGAACCTGGAATGACCCTTTCATAGATCATGTGGCTAAATCAAATTATTTATAGTTCTGATTTATACAGGAAAGCTCTACATCTTTGACTACATGCCACACATACATGTCTATATTTGTAGGACTTAGGTTATATGAGCCTAAAGTAATACAGGTATCTTCAATTTCCATTTTTCTTTAGTATTTCAGGTGACTAGAAGAAAAGCTGTTATTGCTCAGTAATTACTAGTCCAAATATGCTCTATAAAATAAACAAAAATTAATGAATATTTTAAGTTAAACTCATTTACCATTTGCCCCTAAATCCCTGAAGGAAAATCAGAAAACCTGGCAGGAATTCCAACCAGTGTTAAAGGTTCTCCTTATCTGACACATCCACAAGTTCATATTTCATCATGCCTGTTACTCCTCCTTCTCCATTCTTATTTGCGGTAAAAACACAGGATACCAAATGTATAATTTGTTCTTACAAAACTACAATACCAGAAAACAAAAAAAAGCAAAACCACGGAGGACACCTCTTTCTCCAAGTGCCGATGTCAGTGCTTACAGTTTTTCGTAATTAGAGTTAAGTAAGCTGTTCCACTGAGAAGTCTGATATGGTTGCCATGTTAGAGCTTGACAGCATTTTTCCAGAGCTGCATTCTGTCCATCACTGTCATACTCTTGCACTTCAGCAGCACAGTCCTTAACAGTTGCTGCAGAGAGATAGTGACAATTCAGTTATTACTTTTGGGACTAGACAAAAATCCTGCATAAACATTTTTATATTTACATATATATAAAGCACAAGTACATTGCACATATATTTAAATCTGATTGCCTTTGCAGTTATTCCAAAAGATTGTGTTATATTCCCTTGCCCTAGAAAATCAAATTTTCAGCTTTTACTGATTTGCACAATATTACACATGTAGCGCTTCCTATTTTCATTCTCTCCAAAAGGATGGATAGTTTCCTTTAGGAGGGAGGAAAGAAGAATAAGGAAAGCTAAGCATTTTACTGTAATCTGCAACACAAGAAACAGTTAAACAAAATAATTACATATGTTGCCTTTTCTCTCCACTTCAAGTTTAAACTGAATGTACTCCAACTCACTGCAATAGGTACTTTGTCCCAGAGCAGGAGGCACAGCTTTGCAATAGCAAGCACATTCACCACTATGTCTGATTGAGAGGTTAATGCTTTCCGAGCATTCTGAGATGGACAGAGTGAACCATAATTCTCTGAGATATTATACATTTTATGAAGACGGAGTAAAATGTGGTAAGAGGGACAGATAAATGGAGTGCAGTAATGACAGGAGAAAATATATCACTGAGCATATAAACTAAGATCTATCCACAAGCCAGTGGCAGCACATTAAGACAGAGCCTAAAGAATGATTTCACACCCAAGCTTCATTTGCAATTTCCTGCTTTGGACATAGAGCAGAGAGAAAATATGTTGAAACAAAAACAAATACCCCATAGAGTAAGGAAATTCACATCTCATTTCTAAATTATCCCCATGCCATTTTTATCAAGGCCTGTGCTCTTTTTCCAATAGCACATGTGTCAGTGAGGCTTTATTAATAGTGACTTCCAAGGAAAGCATATTTCAAAGCTGTGTCTGTAAGTATTAAAACCAGCAAGAGCAATTTTAGACACAGAAGTATCTGTTTGTCTTCTCTTTCCAGCAAGGGTAGATTTAAGAGAACTAGTCACAGTCAGGAAACACTGATCAAATAAAAGATACCAAGGAAAACTAACCCACTAAATTCAGTTGGTACTCATTAAAAATTGTTCTAAAAGACAGATTTAATGCTGTGAAATTCTTACTCTGAAGAAATAACAAGCAGCTCTCAGATTTTCCACTAGCAGACAAGTATGGAATTCCTCGGATGAACTGTTCATTACAAACCATTCATTCGCAGAGAGCCTCACACTTCACAGAAGCTGATCCATTTCTGCGCTTGCCTGATAAGCTTTTTTGTATCAACTGGTATAAGCTTAACATTTTCATCTTGATAAAACAACGAACTGAATTAATTTGAGGAAGGGGAAGAACACACAGCTTTCACCAAGTTTGCGCATTGATACACCTAGTAGCAAAAAATTGGAGTTCAGGTGATAAAGGGAAACTGCAATCTGTCTACTCATCCACTACATTAATTCCCTGTTAAGCTGACCCAAGACGATTTCTTTGCCCAGTCAATTTAGCACCAAGTAAAGTCAGCAGAGTGTGTGGTAGGCTCACACATAGAATCACAGAATCATAGAATAGTTAGGGTTGGAAAGGACCTTAAGATCATCTAGTTCCAACCCCTCTGCCATGGGCAGGGACACCTCACACTAAACCATGTCACCCAAGGTTCTGTCCAGCCCAGCCTGGAACACCGCCAGCTGTTCAAGTTTTATAAATAGGTACATAAATAGGTCCTGGTTTTCAAAAACACTAAAAAGGTAGATTCCTCCAGACCTGCTAGTGGAGTACAGACTGTTAATGCCATGCTACATTTTCAGAGCTAGCAGGAGCTGTGCTCTTAAAATATTTACTTATATACGACATGAGCCATTACATTTCATCTTCACACAGTTGCTTACCTTGTCTGGAGTCCTGAGCCTGCACTGGAGCATCAGTGGCATCTCCCAGTAACTGTGAGAGCTTCCTTTTTCTGCCTGATGCTGCAGAAATACTTTTTTAAAAGCACACACTGCATTATTCATTTATAAGTTTAAATACAGCTATTACAGAATCATAACAAGAGAACAGCCAGGTATCTCATTCAAACTGTACTGCAGTCCAAATTCTCATTTGCCAGGGGAGGAGATTGTTGTTGGCTTTTTAAAACTGAATTATGCAATTTTTTCCTTCCAAAACACAAATTTGGTTTGATTTTTTTAATTTCATATGAACAGGAAAGCTCATCCTTTTCAAAAACTTAGTGCATAAACAGCGGGGGTTTACTGTTTCCTGACATTTGCACTAAAATCACAGCTTTTCTTGAATAGTTGTAGTGCACCAAGTACAAACTCGTTTTCCTTCTTATACAGAAAACACCTGTAGCAGTTAAACTAATCCCTTAATGAAAAGATCTCACAAGGCAACTGCTCGGTAACAGTCCCCCACTTCCCAGAGAGTAAGATTTTAAAAAATGCTCCTCTATGCAAAGGGGGAAAAAAATATTCCAAAGTTTATACATGAATTAGAATACTCTGACAGGTGGTCACTCCTTCTGGGTGGGGGAATAAAAAGCCAAACTCCAGGTCTCGGTCAGACCCAGTAGGTATTCAATTCAGGTTTCTCCACAAAGAGCAGAAAAGCCTGCCCACCACATTAATTTTGATTGGTTTTCTGGGCTTGTTCCAAAGCTCCAGATTTGGTCAAGAAGTGTTTTGTATCTTAAGTTCAAATAACCAATGCATTCCCTCAAAAAAGAACAGAATTTTGACTGTCATCTTCAACTGGAAAACAAAGAACACAAACAGCTCCACTGAAAAACCCACACCCAGCTTCTTTCCCCACATCACATGTAACATGTAATTGAGCTCTGTACATGACACAGAGCATCTGCAAGCCCAGGGTTAACACTGATGAATTCACATTTCTCCTCCCTTAACCAGGGGGAGCCCCCTCTGGCATGCATCATTTAATTCATTCTTACTGGCATCATGGTTGGATGCTTGCACCAGTCAGTGTATTTTAAATAATTAAGCACCCACAACACGCTGGTGTGTGAACATGGCAGATGATATCTGAATACCACTTCACTTGCTTACATAGATATGATACCAGGTTTTCTATATCTCTCAGGTCACTTGTCAAAACACAAGATCCTTATGGACAAATCCCTACAACAGGTATTGCAAAATGCCTGAATACTTTAATACTCCAGTTATGAAACACCTATTGATCCCTCCTCAGCCTTCTAATGTTTTAAGAATGGAAATCCATTTCTACTTCCAACCTGAACTTTTGATGAAGAAACCTCAACCAAAAGCGTCTCAAAAATGCCTAAACACTGCCATCCTGTGGAAAACCCTACACCCACAGGGATTTTTACCAGTCTTAAACCACGTGTTCTACCAGGTCTTTTTTTTCTGTATCTGCCTCATCCGTTGCAATAAAAGCTTTATCATTTACCCAGGAATCTGAGATGCATTTGGCTGAAAGTATGAATGATTAAAACCCAAACAGCTGGAGGATGTAGCATGATTCCAAGGAGTCGCAGCATTTCCTGTCTTCAGGCAGTAGCCTTGGGGGATGGTGCAAGGATGCCCACTGGCACTGGGGTCAGAGTGAGTCTCCATGAACCTGCAGGGAAGCCTGCTGGGTGTCACAGTAGATGGGCATGGGAGTGGAGGCTGCAGCCCACTGGGCCACATACTGCTGTACCATGGGGCTGCAAGAAGTAAACATACAAGAAAGTAAGGACAACAGGAACTGCAGACCTTCCTATGAGCTTGAGAGAGGCTGAATTTATGTGACCTACTCTGGAGCTGTGGCGGAGAACATGGTTCTGATCCAGAGTCCGGTGGGGAGTCCGGCAACTGGCTTTGCCTACGGATGATAAAGAGATTTTCATTTCTACTGGCAGAAGACACACAAAGCAACCACAAAGATGACCACAAAGCAACGCTGAAAGCAGCTGGAGGGGAACCACCAGGCTACTGACAAAAGTCTTCAGAAAGCATTGCCCACCATGGCTGCTGCTCTTTCTCACAGGAGCAATGTCACTTCATCACTTACTTGGTAGCTTCATCAGACTATCTCCCATGGCCCTCTGTCTCTCTCCCAGGCAGGGATGCCCCATCCCTTCCAGCTCCTGCCCAAACTCCCCACCACAAACCACTGGCTTCAGACCTCCTTCCTTCCCATGAGCAGGTCTTCATTTACCTCCAGGCACACCAGCGACTGTGAATACACATAGCTCACAAGGGCTTTAAACCCATTCTCTGCAGGCTACAGGGTAAGTATCTATAGCATCTTCATCCACTGATGGGCTTCTTCAGACTTCGGTTTGGCCAAAGCACTCTCTGTCTCTGTCAGATAGACGGTAGCAGGGCCCATCTTAGAGGTGCAGCCCAGATGCAGCGGGAAGCAGGGGCTGCTGCACAACTGGGAAGCCCGTCTGCCCGGCTGGAAACAAGAGCTCTTACAAGCTCGCCAAAAAATACAGAACCTGAATGAGGGGTTTCCACAGGTGACAAGCCACCTTCCCTCAGTTCAGCCCCGGGCCCCCGTCATGCCCCGGAGAGATGTCCCGAGGGGACCGAGGGCCGTGAGCAACCCACGCCGGACCCCAATAAGGAAAGGGAAGTAGAAGCCGTCACGCAGCACATCGCCGCCTTAGGCGGCAGTGGGAGGGGCCGAGTGTGAGGAGCGGCGGATGTGCGGGAGGAAGGAGCAGTGCTCTGTCTGCAGAGCCTCCAGAAGGCTGGGGGGAGGAAGGGTGTTTCACTGAGTGTGTTCTCTCTGTACGCGAGTCAGCGATCAGAAGTTTGTGGTAATGGGTAACAGTCAAAAATCTGACTCTCGGGGTCTCTTGCCCACCACAAAGGGTGCTCACGAAGTGCGGATCCGTGCAGCACCCCATGTAGTACCGTCGTTCGACAGCTTCCACGTCTCCTGCCATGAAAACACCTGCCGAGGGACCCCGAGTGCTGTGCCAGATTCAGACAGAGATGGGCTGCTTTCCTCCGCGTAAGGTTACCCAGCCAAGAGGCTCATCTTCCACTTCACATCCTATGAACTGGAAAGCACGGCACCTCCACAGCAGCTCAGGGTTGTTGGCAGTGAGAACTGCAGAGAAGGAACGCTCAGTACTCTGTACGAGGCAATTTCCCCTCACGGCATAGCACCTTCAAACCGCCGGTAGGGAGGAGGACCGCCGGTAGGGAGGAGGTGCAGAGGCAGGAGGTGGGAAGGCAGATATGCACTGACAGTCATTATGAGAACTGGGGACTGCAGGCATGACAGAGGAATCCGGGCCGTGACCCAAGAAATTCTAAATGATCCACAGCCACGTCCTTGCCAAACCCCATAGCCAAGCAGCAGAGATTTACATTTCAACACCCCTGCTTGGAAAGGTCATTGTGGAAGCCCAAACAACTTAAGTGTGCTCTGTGGTTTTTAGCACTCACTGTTTTGTTGCTCAAACACGCAGACCTCTGAAAACACACCCTCTCCTGATTCCTTTCTAAAGAACTTCAAGCACACTGCTCTGTACAAGAACAGGTCGGCCCATATTTTACTGTGCAGCTTTCTCCTGATTTTCAGGCAGAAATTGAGTGTTTCCCTGTGTGCAACTGACACCAAGAGATTTGCTCTCAACTTGTCTCTAACAGATAGCCCCTTCAGATGTATGAGAGTTTGAAAGAAGGTTCTTGATTATTTACTGTTTGTTACATAGCTGATTATATTGTATTATATCTCCCTGTGACACTCTGGTTTGCTTTCATACTTACAGTCTTTCTCCTATTAGACATTGTGTGAAGGATTACTCTCTTACAGTGAGACCTGGAATTACATTACAGTTTGAACTAGGCCAAGTCCTTCATAAGTAGCTCACAGGAACACACAGATGTTCCCACACCACATAGCAAAACCACTGAATTCTTTCTGCACTGAAAATAGGAACATCCTAAGTCAACACCAGACCAGTACACACAGGCAATGCTTCTGTCTCCAGTCAGTTGACGGCACAGGTCTCTCACAACTATTTTATTTCAAGTTCTCCAGCCCATGATGGTGCTTTCAAAGCAGCTTAGGGAGAGAAAATCCTAATCTCTGCCCTTTAAAGGAACTGCAGAGTGCTCCTCTGTTACAGCATGAATAGATTGATGTTCAAGAAATGGACTTTTAAGCCTTTCAGGTATCCCTATGAACTGTTGGCTCAAACACTGCTCTGTTACACTAACTGAGAAGCAAAGGTTTAAGTTTAGCATGTTAGGATAAAAATGCTAGGGCAGAGAAAGGATGACAGACCTGTAGTGGAGCACACCTCCTTTACTAAGGGCCAGTGTTGTGGCAGAAGTTGAATAAAATGAAACTGTTTATAGAAGCATCCATTATATTCAGAAAGCAGACATGTTCCCACATACACAGGAAATATTTTAAGCATCAATGGAAAATGTCCATCACCTGATTCTCATTCTACTGTTTCTACTTCAGGTTTTATATTGCTGAGTTTGGATGCAATATGAGAACAGCTTCATTTTCGGTCACAGCCTGTGACTCTTGACATGTCTTTGGGTATTTCATAATGGTATCACTACTGGTTTTCTAACATGCCACATCATAGAATCATAGAATAGTAAGGGTTGGAAAGGACCTCAAGACCATCGAGTTCCAACCCCCCCGCCATGGGCAGGGACACCTCACACTAAACCATGCCATCCAAGGCTATGTCCAACCCCACCTTGAACACCACCAGGGATGAAGCATCCACAACCTCCCTGGGCAACACATTCCAGGGCCTCACCACCCTCACAGTAAAGAATTTCTTCCTCATATCCAATCTAAACCTCCCCTGTTTAAGTTTTAACCCATTACCCCTTGTCCTCTCACCACAGTCCCTAATGAAGAGTCCCTCCCCAGCATCCCTATAGGCCCCCTTCAGGTATTGGAAGGCTGCTCTGAGGTCTCCACGCAGCCTTCTCTTCTCCAGGCTGAACAGCCCCAACTTTCTCAGCCTATCTTCATACGAGAGGTGCTCCAGTCCCCTGATCATCCTCGTGGCCCTCCTCTGCACTTGTTCTAACAGTTCCATGTCCTTTTTATGTTGAGGACACCAGAACTGCACGCAATACTCCAAGTGAGGTCTCACGAGAGCAGAGTAAAGGGGCAGGATCACCTCCCTCCACCTGCTGGTCACACTCCTTTTGATGCAGCCCAGGATACGGTTGGCCTTCTGGGCTGCAAGCACACACTGCCGGCTCATGTTCATTTTTTCATCAACCCACACCCCCAAGTCCTTCTCCGCAGGGCTGCTCTGAATCTCTTCCCTGCCCAACCTGTAGCTGTGCCTGGCATTGCTCCGACCCAGGTGGAGGACTTTGCACTTAGCATGGTTAAACTTCATCAGGTTGGCATCAGCCCACCTCACAAGTGTGTCAAGGTCCCTCTGGATGGCATTCCTTCCCTCCAATGTATCAACTGAACCACACAGCTTGGGGTCATCGGCAAACTTGCTGAGGGCGCACCCAATCCCACTGTCCATGTCACCCACAAAGATGTTGAACAAGACCGGTCCCAACACCGATCCCTGGGGGACACCACTCGTTACTGGTCTCCAGCTGGACATTGAGCCATTGAGCACTACTCTTTGCGTGCGGCCATCCAGCCAGTTCTTTATCCACCGAGTGGTCCACCTATCAAATTGATGTCTCTCCAACTCAGAGAGAAGGATGTCATGTGAGACAGTGTCAAAGGCTTTACACAAGTCCAGGTAGACATCCACAACCCTGTATTTTGGATTAGCTTCAGATATGTGATTACACCTAAAAAAATACATTAAAATACTCTATGTTAGAATAATCTTTAATTTTCTTCAAAACAAATTTTATGATGCTTTTAAATGCCTACTGTGTCTACTGCTCTAAACATTGTTTTCAACTTTGAGTAAAGTAGAAGGTTAGTAAACATTTTAATTACTTTTTATTTATTTCCTTATTTATTTTTCCTGTGGGATACTTGACCTGCAGCTACTGATTCCAAATGTGCTTTGTAAAATTTCAAAAGATACATCCATAAAAGTTTAAAACTTCCCTTCTACACATTCAGTTCATGTTCCTGGTTTCAAACACTGCCTTTGGTACTCAGTTCCTGCTTGAAGTTAGATTGTTTCAGCAGAATACAGAGACAGGCACTTTCTAGGAGAAAAAAAGTATTCGGAAATACAGAGGTAGCAGGGATACGTGTCCAGGTTGGAACATTACTGAAACCGGTATTGTGCTTTTTGAGGAAAATATATTCTGCAGTTTAAATGAGTCTGTACTACAAACATAGCGTAACAATCAAATACCAACTTAGGAAGGGCCACGCTACCCTTTTTCTCCTTTCACCACTCAGGATTAAACTATTGCAGTAGGAACAGATGAGGAAATCTGATGAGAAACAGATGAGGTGCTATATATATTTAGAATATGGTGATATATATTTATATGGAAGCTCTTAGCATTTTTCTCCTTTGACATGTTTTGGCAAGTTCCTTTATGAGATTCTATTCTCTTTATGCACAAGTCTGCAATACAGACAAATACTTCGTCATTTTACTTTTATAGATCTAATGATTCAGTAAATGTTCTAAATCCCATAATTAACGAAGAGTAACTGTGGCATCAGTGTAAAATGCTGTTGAGCCTCCAAACGCATAGCAGCTGCACAGATTTTCTTGCATGTAAATACTTTGTAGTGCTGCAACTGTAATAGCAAACATAGTTAAGCTACGTAGTAGCATATATATAGACCTTTCATATATCTGCTGTTTTGTGTATAAAAGCAAAAGAATAACACTTTAAAGCTGTCATACACGAATTCAGTAATCTGTTTAACCTGAAACATGTTTAGTCACTAAAATTAAAGGTTATGCATATTTATATACAACAACCTCTTCATTCTTCTTTACTTTTAAAAAGTGGGCAGAGGGAGAATCAACTCATTCATGATTTAGAGCATATAAAAGCCTACTTAGCCCACTATGAGTAAATATGTGTGCTGGTGAGTGTGCCTGGAATCAAAAATCCCCTGTTTCATTGTCTTTAAAACATCACCTCTTGCCCTGCTTCTTGGCAAGTGCGAGTGTCAACCTGTTAATGATATTTTGCATCAAACAAGAGTCATCTGACAGTTGTCTAGATGAAAGATTTGGGGCTGAAGCCTTTGACAGATCTGTGCTGCATGACTTCCCACCCTTGGCCAAAAGACCCTTTACAGTATGTATTCTTTGTACCTCTTAAAGTCCGCCTCAGAAGAGATTAACGGGTAGTTTCTCTGTTCTATATGGAACATTAGGATGACAACAGTAGCCTGCTTCCCTCAGACTGGGAGCTTTCCGTCATTCTCTCAATTTATTATACATTAGTCTCATATCACTTATTCTGTACATAAATACTTAAAGGAATATTAAAATAACAACTTCGCATTTACTATCGTCATTAGTGTAATGGTTGTGAATTATCTCAGACTTCATTATCATTCATTCTGCTGAACAAGATGACCATATTTCCATCACTGTCTGTAATTCATTTCTCCAAGTCTTCTTACACAGCTTCAAGTGACAACATCAAGAGAGCCACAGCCCACTTGAAACTCAGATTTCAGGTCTGTTGCGTTCAGATTTTATCATGGCGCTAATGAAAACAGTTTAGGAGATGTCACTAAGGAGAAGTACCTCTTGCTGTAATACTTACAAAGTTCCAAACTCTGCATCACTACTGATGAATTCTTCCAGCATCCTTGTATCCACCATGGGATTCTCCAAGGCTCCACGGACATCTTGTCCTAAAATTAAAAGCATCAAAAAGAAATTATGAGAAAGGAATTCAAAGGGACTAAGCCACACACTCTTCTACACAAATGAAAACCAAAGCCATCCCATCTTGTGTGCAACATGTGGGTTTATTCCTTCTAGGAGAAGGGATATTGAGAAACGAAGAGTAAATGAGGGTGTGCAGGGGAAGGTGAAGATGACAGAGCAGCACCAGGAAAACACCCATTCATGCATGGCTCTAAGGCTTCGGGGAATTCCCACAGCAAGAGGATGAAGGGCCGCAGCCTGCCCCTGGAAAAGGTGGGTTTGAATCTAACATCATCCCCTGTTACACTGGGATCAGAACAGGTGGGGCAAATCCCAGACGTTATCTCACACTTCCTGCATTAGTATGACAAGTGAGTTGCTGTTCAAAAACCCACCATCCTGTGCTTGAAGAAAGCACAAACAAAGCCTTAGAAACATTTGACTGGTGGCTTCCTTGTATTCTCCCAGAAAGAACAGCCCACTGATGTGTTAAACGTATTAATGAATAGACAGGTTCTGCACTTTGCCCTTTGCTGCTTGGTAACCAAAGGCTGTAAACAGATTTATGACTATAAAGTCTCCAGAATTCATGACAACTTCTGCAGAAAGTCAGCCGGAACTCTGTGAAACACCAAACCAGACAGAACTGCTCTGCAGGTTCCCACCCCTCCTGCCAGCCTGCCATAAACATGGGTGTGACCAGCCAGAAACCAAACCAGATAAAGACCAAGAAGTTCCTGCTCTCTCTGGAAGGCACCAGCCCTGCAGGAGGCACTGTCCTGCAGCTGCACAAGATGAAATGGACTGTTCTGTATGTCCAGAGTGGCAGGGCTTAGCCCAAAGTGCCTGGCAACAATGGACCAGAGCAGGGCAGAACACAAAAGGTTAATCACCATCACCCAGCACAGGAGCTGAAACTGCCCTTGGTGATTTTCCCAGTGTCAGACTTGTGCATGGCAGGAAGTCATACCATAAAATTTCTTCTGTTTTTCTAATGTCTCTATCTAACACAGTTCCTCCTTGATCCGGTGTTTAGACATGACTTAACTGTAAGCAGCATCTAAAAATTCACTTCCACCACCTTGCACAGGAATTCCCTTGTGTGTCTATCAATACATAAATTCACGTTGCTAATAGACATCTCCTGAATTGCTCTGTGATCACGGACTAATCTGAGCATCATTTGCTTATTGCTGCTATTGCAGTTTCATCTGCCTTTCACCATGAGGTAGCAACTCATAGTTGTGTTACTGGATGTGCTACTGCACATCCTGGCATCCTAATACACTGGTGCTGTATGCAAACTTGTCCTCTGCATACCAGATTTAATAGGTGCAGTATATTTACTTGCCTCAGCAAAACTGTAACAGGGAAGTCTTAAAGTAGCAGCAAAGCACTTCCAAGATGATTTTGCAGAGTACAAAAACGCATGGCTTTCCTCAGCAGCCTTCCTCAAACTTGCTGGAACCAAATCTTTTTATTCTTCATGCCTGAATTTAGGATATCCTCCCTTGAACCTCAGATATTTCTCCTTTTGCCAGAGGTAGTACACAGGAAAATTATTCAATCACCTCCTTTTACCCACCTGTTCCTCCTGTCCAAAGTACCCAGCCCTCCCACAGAATGATATAATTACTACTAACATGAGGTCAGATACAAAATGGTTTTCCTGTGCCACAAACTAAAGAACTCCTTATTTTGACCAAAGTCGGACACA
Source organism: Amazona ochrocephala (assembly GCA_039720435.1). Classification (NCBI taxonomy): domain Eukaryota; kingdom Metazoa; phylum Chordata; class Aves; order Psittaciformes; family Psittacidae; genus Amazona; species Amazona ochrocephala. Next base: position 40,520,745 of record CM077880.1, on the reverse strand, counting down.
AGTAAATCAAACAAGGACAGGGCCTTTAAATACAGGCATCCCACAGTCCAGAGACTAGTACACCAACATGTACCGTCCCCTCTGAATCTCTTCACATAAACAGTTAAATGGGTAGGAAAGACTGAGTAATCCTGCGCTGGGAGAGGAAGGAAGCATACCAGCAAGAAGATAGGCTACCACTGATGAAAGTTCAGGATACAGAAGCTCAAAAGAGCCAGCATATTTGGGTGCCATGTAGAGCTTTCTTTTCTTTCTGGAAAATGAAGGTCGGTGGCATCATGTGCTTGCACTGGCACCTATTTCAGTGGAGGAGGAGCTGTTGGATCACATGCACATGTATTTAAAATGGTGGCATCCATTTCACAGGCATTTGATAACAGTTAGTACTTCATAGATATGGGTGGTATATCTGTGGGAATCAGGTGGCTGCAAGAGCAGAGAGACCTGTATGTACAAGCCCTGCTAAGAGGCTCCTGTGACCACACAGCTTCCTGCTCAGACTGGCTAAGAGCTGCCAGAGCACATGCAGAGTCAGCAGCCTTTGTTATCAGCTTGCACCCAGGGACCTCTACTCCCAGTCCACACTCCACACCACAGGTGCCCAGACATCTCTGGGAAGTCTGCACTGGATGACACGAGCACGTTCTGTGTTACTGGACAGAGGACTGTGGCCACCTGAGAAACTGATGAAGATGACAGGCCAAGACAGTGCTGTGACTGGAGTTCCATCCACAGCTGTTTGCAGAATGGAGCCTGCAGCCACAGGCAGTGTTTAATTGTATTTTTCCCATTTCTTCATAGGCTCGATATTCCATTGTTCAGCCCCTTCCATCTGAAGTCTAAAACGTGTCCGTTCTACCCCTGGCTTCTCTTTCCCTGTCCATTCAATTGCCTGTCCCTATTCCCAACCCCAGGTCCCCAAGAAGCAGTGAGAACTCCAGGCTCGTCATCTGGCAGTTGCTTGCTTCATGTATCACTCTTTGGCACACATCTGTTCCTTTCCTCTGGCCATGAGGCTCTCATCACCTGGCTCTTGAGCTTCACTCCACAGTCCTATAGCCAACAGCCTCAATCCCAGAATAGCCTGCTTTAATTCTCCCAAACATTTCCATGTAGTGCCTTACATATGTCTGCATTTGACCTCCTTGTCAGTAGTGTCCCGATATGAAGTGAAGGATGGAGAATAAAGAACCAGGAATTTCTTGCAGTAAGTTTTATATCTTTAATTAAGCAGCTATTTCAGAGAAGGTCATTGTAAATTTGGCTTGAACCACAGCCATGACTCTCCAAGGAGTGCCCAAATAACCAGGCTAAGGGGGTGCTCTTTCTGCAAAAGTAAATTCAGTCCACAGCTAATACACTATTCTGTTAAACTGCTGGTATTGACTAAAACTCAATACTAAACCGATCATTTCTTGATATTAAAAGAGGATGTCAGGTAGTTCCCAGCCTAGCCCAACTATTTGTAGCCAGATCAGTGTCAAACACCAGCTACTCTATATGGGGAACAATCCTTAAATACAGATTGAGGAGTAAAACTAGCACATAGAACACAGTCAGTGCTCAGTAATGCCTATGTGCTGAAATTAAAATCTCATGTTTGCTACAAGCACTTGCAACTCAAGGCAAATGTTTCTGCTTGAGAATTATTAACTGATTTTCATCTGAGGATATGTTACCACTGAAACAGGCCTCAGCATTTTAGGAGTTCCACCATAGAAACTCAGTGGAAACTCCACCTGAACTTCATTGACTTACACCAAGGTAAGTATTACTCATGAGGCTTATAGTTCCTCAGCTTCTTTCACACTGAGGAACTCCAAGCACTGGTCACTATTTAAATTGTTCAAGATCGCCCAGTACATTTTGGCTGGAGCAGACCTGGGGTCACTGATAAAAGCTGCAAAGCCAGCAGAGCTGTGGACATGGACCTCAGGCATGTGGCAGCCACAAACAGGAAGGGATTAAGGACAGAACAGCTGCAGCTGGCAGAGCCAAAGCCAACCAGATATACCACAGTGTCCTGGGTTCAGCAGCAGCAGTCATTTTTCTCCTTCATAGTAGCTGGTGCAGTGCTGTGGTTTTGACTTTCAGCCTGGGAACAGCGCTGATAACACCAATGTTTTTAGTTGCTGCTCAGTAATGGTTACTCTGACCAAGGGCTTTCTGAGCCTCATGCTCTGCCAGGGAGGAGGGGAAGCCAGGAGGAAGCAGAGATAGGACACCATACCACAGCACGTCATGCCCACTATATAAACTGGGGGCAGTCACCCGGAAGGGTTAGATCACTGCTTGGGTCGGGCTGGGCATCAGTCGGTGGGTGGTGAGTGGTTGTATTCTCTTCCCTTGTTATTTTCCTTATCATGATTATTATTGGTGGTAGCAGCAGTGGTTTGTGTTATACCTTGGTTACTGGACTGTTCTTATCTCAGCCTGTGGGAGTTACATTCTTTCTATTCTCCTTCCCATCCCTCTGGGAGCAGGGGAAGGAAGATGGGGGAGTGAGCAAGCTATGTGGCAGATTTACGGCTGGGCTTAAACCACAACACACAGCCTAGGTTACTCAACATCAGGAAGACCTATAACTCCCACTGGTAAGGAGTAAGCTTGCATTTGGCTTTTCCCCAAAGTAACATTTGCCAGAGAAACAAGTATTGCCATTTATATTTTAAATTTCTCATTTAATCTTTTATTGCTGTTCCAATCTCTATCCTTAAAATGGAATGAAACACCTTTGGGTTTTAAGTGTTTTGTGTTTAACGGCATGTTTATTCTTGCTTTATTGACCAAGAGCTCTAAATTATATTCCATGTTGTACATGCAGGAGCCGGAGTATAGAGAAAGGTGGTGACTCCACACAGAGACTTCTTCAGAACACAGAGAGCACCAAGACCAAACACACACATTCCTCAATGTACCTTCCAATAACAACAGAAAAGAGAAGGCTGAGTTTAACAGTGTCACAAAATCAGCTTTCATTCAAGTTTCTCAACCCACTGATGATGTCAGCAAGAATAGATTGCTTTGCTACACACAGACAGGCACAAGAGCTAACCGTTTCTGACCTTCCCTCAACAAACAGGAAGTTACTGATTCTAAAAGACAAATGTTTAATTAAAAATACTGATTTCAACAGAACTCACAGAAGAAAATTGCAAAGATGAAATCTCTAGTGTGAGACTGAAATGAGACAGACAAAAAGACAAGAACTTCCTGGAACAGCCACGCAAAAACAGAAAAGCCACTTACTTGAATGACAAAAAGCCAAGATCAAACCCCAGCCAGACTCATATCTAATCTAAGAGGTCTATTAACTATTGAAAGAAGTGATTGGCAGGAAAACAAACATTATCTTCCTTGAAAAAAATCCTTTTTCAGACTGTCCCCTCTCAATAATGCAAATGTGAGTTTATCTTACTAATGAGTGTCAAGACAAGCACGCATTGTAAGGAACTAAAACATTTCAAATAATCTGAAAAACCGATCCATAAATATGCGCAACTGCCAGCTTACGTATTTGGAAGCCAAAACTGAACCACTGACCAAGCAGAGAGCCTTCCTCAGTGGCAGCATTCTCCACTTGGTATTGCAGGACTCAGCTTTTTTGTAGCCTTGAAACACCACATCCTAATGCTGTAATGACTAATCTCAGAGGCCACCAAGTCAGCACTAGCAGTTTGTTGCTCTGCCTTATGAGGTGGCCTTATAAATCCAACCCACGAGCCATAGTGCTAAGCTGCAGAGAGGCCATCGGTTAAAGCTGGCCCTGCATCAAGTAAAGTTAACCTCTGCTTGAAGAGTGCAAACCCTGCTGTAAATCCGCTCTCTCCCTTTTCATATTTACCTATGGTTTAACAGCAAGAGGAGCCTAGCTAATGCTGCTGAATGAAAGAATGATTAGCTCTTGTAGCCTTCACACACATCTAATCTGTGAACAGATAATGAAATTCAGCCACCTAACAGCATCCCTGCAAGCTGCATGGCATTAGCAACTCTCTGTCATGTTCCAGCACTACACAGCAAAACCACACAACATTCCCAATGGAACATAACCTCCTGAGATGTTTCATTTTTCCTGCAGCTAAATGGAATTGACAGGGCTCCTCCTCCTCATGCTGGCCCAGACAAAAGTTCTACCAAACCGCCTTCTAGAGAGTTAAGTTAATAATTCTAGCATTACAATTAGTAATTCTAGTTAAAGAACTCACACAGGTGAAATCTGAGATACCTTCTACCATCAAAATATCATTGTTATAAAAGCCAACAGAACCTACTCCATGCTCCATAGAAAGTCCTGTTTTCCAAACCGGTTTTTAAAAAACACTGATTCTGAGATACTTTAATTCATGTCAAACACTATTTTAAGTATTTAACAGCTACGCAATGCGGTACTTGAACAAATAGCTTGATAAAGACAAACATTATGTTGCTGAAAGCAAAGCCAAGAAAGTTTGCTAGCTTTTGATCCCCATGACTTAGAAGTGAACTTAAGAAACATAGTATTGATTTCCTAACACCTACAAACACCACATTTGCTGGCTAGCAGCCCTAGATTGTGGATCACTGATTTAAATTTCTTGGCCTAAATATCAGTGCTGGAGAACCTTTCATTTCCTAGTTTGAGATTACAACTTCAAAGTTACAGTTGCCACCTCTCACCAAGGCCAGACACACTGCTGGGGGGAAAAGGGGAGAAGGACAAAGAAGGAAAAAATAACATATAGGAATTAAACACAGAGGGGAAAAAAAATTGTCCACTTTATCCAAATAGGCAGTTTTCCAAGTGAACTTGAGATCAGTATCACATGAACAATAGCACAGGTAATAGAAAACAAATATGGGAAGAGAAGCTTGGAATAAAAAGGTTAATATTAAAAAAAAAAAAGTGTAAACTGGAAAAAGGGAAAAAAAGATTTAGCAAACATTAAAAAAAATGCATAAGCCTTTGAACAGCCATTTTGAATCATGTTACAACAGGGCCTGAGCAATGCCATTTTAGTACGGAATCTATTAGAAAATAAATTGTGTGGTAAGAGAAAAGCAGGAGATTAATGGAACCTACTTGAATGTAACATATTGTCATGGTTTAAGCCACTATAACTCACCCAGTTCGCTCACTCACTCCCCCCTCTTTCTTCCCCCCAGCTCCCAGGGGGATGGGAAGGAGAATCGAAAGAATGCAACTCCCATGGGTTGAGATAAGAACAGTTCAGTAACTGAGGTATAACACAAACCACTGCTGCTGCCACCAATAATAACTATGACCAGGGAAATACAAGGAAAGAGAATACAACCGCCCACCACCGATACCAAACCTGACCCCGCAACGAACCCCCCAGCAGCAAGCCCCAACCCTTCCAGGTTCCTGCTCCTTGTTTTTACATCCTGGGATTGATGTGCCGTGGTATGGAATACCTCTTTGGTCAGTTTGGGACAGGTGTCCTGTCTCTGCTTCCTCCCAGCTTCCCCTCCTCCCTGGCAGAGCATGAGGCTCAGAGAGTCCTTGGCCAGACCAAAACATCACCAAGCAGTAACTGAAAACATCGGTGCTATCAGCACTGCTCCCAGACCGAAAGTCAAAAACACAGCACTGCACCAGCTACCGAGAAGGAGAAAAATGACTGCTGCTGCTGCTGAACCCAGGACAGTATCCACCCTTATTCCATACCATTCACATCATGCTCAGATTTCACATTTTCAATATACCATCACACGTATATATATATATATATACATACACACACACAGAGGGAGAGAGATCATCCCTTAGTGCATGGACCAATCTTTATAAAACTGCTGAGTCCATCCAGTCCATGATGTCGGGTTCAATCTCTTGTAACAGTCCTTCAGAGCAGGGGAGGCTGTGTGCAGTGTTCACACTTGTGAATAACCTGGGCAATAGTGTCTATTGTTAAGTCCACCCCTCGATCATGAGTCCATCTGTATGTTGCATCTCTGCCCTGATGGCCTGAGGTGTCATGGGCCCACCAGGCTCAAAATAATTCACCCTCCCCTTCAGCAGTTTCTGCAGCTTGTCATTGGGGACTCCATAAGCTGCCTTCCATCTCCGACACTTCCAAAGCACTGGAGGGGCCCACTGGACTAGATACTCGCCCATACTGTCCCACACACCCTGCCACTCATGACTGTCCAGCCTTGGGTAAAATCTCTTGGTCACCCTACACCGTAGTCTAACCCCAGACAAGGCCCACACCTGACTCTGCTTAACTCTTGGGACCAGATGAAATGGTTGTGGGTAAAACACACTCTGTATGCATGCCAACATGCTGATCCCCCTCACAATCAGCAGGCAGGTCTCAAGGGTACCCAAAGGCCATTGAAACCCTTCAGAACTCTCAAATGAGGCTGCTGTACTTGTCACTGGGGCTCGTGTAGCTGCTGTGCTTGCCGGCTCTCTCACCACCAGCTGCTCTTTGTCTGAGTCCAGATCTCCCTCCTCTGCCTTGCTGGGAAGTGCTGCGTGGTCTCTTGCATCCTCCTGGGGCTCGGGCTCACAGGGCTGTGTGGGCGGCTGCTGGGGAATGCTCTCGGCAGCCACAGGGCTGGGCTCAGCTGCAGGGCTCGGCTCTTCCGCCGCCTTCTCCCACCACTCAGCTCAGCAGCGGGGCTCAGCTCCTGTGCTGCCTCCTGGGGCTCCCAGTCCCAAGAGCCGCACTCCAGCGCCATTTTGGCTGCTGGCGGCTCCCGGGGCTGCCCCTCCCTCTGCTTCCCAGAGCCTCACGAAGACGGAGGCAAAGACGAGGGCCAGGACAGTGAAGAGCAGCCGGACGGCCAGGTACAAGTCCACGTCCACATCCGCCCTCCCCTGCTTCTGGAGCCCGCCCGTATTACAAGTCATTCCAATAAAGTACAATGAAACAAGAACCTTAGCCCAAAACACATATCTGAAAAATGCTAAGATAACAAATACCGGCTGTAAGTAAAGTACCACATGCTGAACCTGTGAGATCCAGAGCAACAACTTTGAGAGCCAATAAATCAGCATTGTGACGAGTGGCTATTAATCCTGTTGTTATCTCAACCCTTCATGCCCCATGTTGGGCACCAAAAAGAACTGTTGTGGTTTAAGCCACTATAACTCACCCAGTTCGCTCACTCACTTCCCCCTCTTTCTTCCCCCCAGCTCCCAGGGGGATGGGAAGGAGAATCGAAAGAATGCAACTCCCATGGGTTGAGATAAGAACAGTTTAGTAACTAAGGTATAACACAAATCACTGCTGCTGCCACCAATAATAACTACAACCAGGGAAATACAAGGAAAGAGAATACAACCGCCCACCACCGATACCAAACCTGACCCCGCAACGAACCCCCCAGCAGCAAGCCCCAACCCTTCCAGGTTCCTGCTCCTTGTTTTTACATCCTGGGATTGATGTGCCGTGGTATGGAATACCTCTTTGGTCAGTTTGGGACAGGTGTCCTGTCTCTGCTTCCTCCCAGCTTCCCCTCCTCCCTGGCAGAGCATGAGGCTCAGAGAGTCCTTGGCCAGACCAAAACATTACCAAGCAGTAACTGAAAACATCGGTGCTATCAGCACTGCTCCCAGACCGAAAGTCAAAAACACAGCACTACACCAGCTACTATGAAGGAGAAAAATGACTGCTGCTGCTGAACCCAGGACACATATCTTTAGGAAAAAGGCAGGAGGACAGATCCCAGCCAAAAGACAAAAAAAAAAAAAAATAAAAAAAAAAATAAAATTCTGAGTTTAACTTTTCAGGAGGATAAAAAGTATAGCACCACAATGACCATTTTACCAATTATGATATTAAGGAGAGAAAACCCTCCAGAACCTGACATGACAGAGCAGGGAGGAATGCTCTAACCTCATGAAACTCATTAAGATTTCAGAAGTGGTAAACTGCAAGAAGACCTCAGCCACTTCCTGGTTTTTCTTCTTGGCAGTTACCACAGTGGTGCTGTGGGCTCTGCTGGGTCCACCTTCCGTTTGGTCTTCTGGCCAAAGTGCAAAGAAAAAGGCACTGCAGCACATCAGTACCATTTGCACTGTTTCATTCTGGTACTGCTTTACATGATAGCTTTGTGTAAGAAGAGCTTAGGGTTTCGGGGCTCTTTTTCTTCCTCTTTTCTTCTTCAATTAACCCCCCAAAAATTACTCTATTTTCACTGCCATTGAAAATCGTTACAACTCCACCTTAAAATTAGACTCTTACCTTCAAAGAACTGCTGCAAGGCCTCATTTTCCCCCACCACATCCATGAAAAGCCAGTAGAAGCGTTTTGCTTTCCTGCTGAAGAGTTCCACTGAGGAAAGTGCACCGTCTCCCTTCCAAGCGATTATGACCAAGCTAAGGAACACATCATGATTTTGTCTGAGGTTTCAATGACTTTGTCCCAGCAGATTCCATTCCTCAAGCCAGGGCTATACTTAAGCTCTCCTGCATGCGAAGGAGAATCTGACAAGGCTCCTGAGGCAAGATGAAGGTGATGGACGTTCTACCGTTCAGTATGTCTAATGTTCCTGTTTTAAGACCTTTGGTCCCAGTACTACCTATAATTACACATGCGCAAAATATACAGCAATAAAAATTACTTATCTTGTCTCTGTACTTTCACACAGGTGATGTAATTAATATTACTGATGAAAGCAACAGCCATAAAAATTGCACGAGCAAAGCCAGCACCAGTTTCACCATGTGTACTATATCCCATTTAAGCAGGTGAGCATCAAACTATGCAACTGCCTTAAAAAAAATTGTATCTTACAGTAGTTTGATTACAGGGAAGCAGAACTTCTACATCATTATCATTACTAACAAAACTAAATTACAGATTAAATTGTTTTCCTAAGGTAACACTGACAACCTATGGGAAAGCTGAACATTTAACAAAGGTCTTTTGCGGCAAGTAGCAAACCCCATTTTACTTTTGTTAAATTGATCTTTGTACACTGAAAATTGCCTGTTCTGTCACCTCTAAGTAAACGGGAGGAAAATATTCAGACATTTTGAATGGACATCTTTAAAGAGAGGCATTTGATTATGAATAAAACCTTCACTGAAGGCAAGAAGTCTCAAATCATAGTTCTAACCCCCCTGCCACAGCAGGCTTCCAACAAAGCCATTCCTGAAGCCATTTCTAAAGTAATTTTCTGAAGTAGTTATAGTCCCAGACAAGTAACTGCTGTGCAATTTTTGCAAGCCCCAGGCACTCACAGTGACATAGGTTCCTCATGATAGGCAGCTTTATATGAAAAATATAGAAAGTAATTTCAGGGAAGGGACTTAAGACAGTCATTACCACTGAAATACATTGGGTATATCTTTGTAGTACAAGAAAATCACCTCAGCATAATAAACTTCAGATACCATTTATGTCTTGACACTATCATGTCTGGAAAGGACCCTCCTCTCTGCTTGAATGAACAATACTTGTAAGGTATTATTAAGAAGAACAATAGCTACCAGCTATTATTTACCTACAGTTAGCTAATCCTGGAAACAGTTCAATCTTATTACATAAATGAAGGATTAACAATCATTTAGAAAGTATTTATGAGCCTAAAACAAAACATAATACCAACAAATACAGTTTGGTTTTTAAGTCTCCAAAACCAGGCATTACTAAAAGAATAAACCACACTTTCACAGTTTAAAGTAGGTTTCTACAACAGGAAGTAGCACCCAGTGACAGGAAATTGATAGAAGTATTTCATGAGTACTGAAGTAGCCCAGGCTGGACATACTCCTTTATTAGTAAAATACTTCAGCTCAATTGTTTGCAAAGCATTTTCAGGCACATACACATACAAGCAACACAAGTATGGTATTAAGTCCCACTGCTCATTCTATGTACTTTTGTCAAACAGAGAACACACCAGTAAGAAAGTGACAGTGTTGGTTTTGTTCAGCATCAAAAGAAAAATCTGCATTGAGATGCTTGTTAAAGAACCAGCCACATAAACTTGCCTTTACTTCTCCTGTTTGTCAGTTTACCTGCCAATACTTTAATCTTATCTGCAACTGATACAGCTGTCACGATCAAGACCTTGTTTTTCCCCAAAAGGGCTTTTACACAGCATAACTAGCCCATGCCCACAACCATCTTTCTTGTAATAGAGTCAACTGTTTGCTTTCAGCTTAGACGAAGTCAAGGGAAAAAGGACCCCTTGAACTTCAGGTGCCAAAGTAGCACTTCAACAGAAAAAGCATCTTCCTTAAGAAGCAATGATAACTTTTTTATTCTCTTCATAGCAAAGTGTGTGTGTTTGTGAAGAAACTGGTAACATTATATGGAAATTATCATCAGCATGTTAAAGAAATCACATAATGGATCTTCTCCCGTGTCAAGAACAGCTGTGAGATTTTATGTATAAAACACTGGCAAGTGAAAACCCAAAAAAAGGAGGAGAGAAAAAAAAGAAGTAATTTAAGGGAATGAAAAAATCCCAATGAAAGAAAATTAGAGGGGAAGAGACAGTTTTTAGAAGTCAGGGCAGAACAAGACAGATTTCTAAACAAAGAATGAGCAAGGTAATTTTATTGTTTCTTAATGTTTGAAAAGCACCCTACTTCAGAGAGAAGATACCCAGATTTATTGTGCTGTTGACTCTTCACTACGTCTGTTTCTTTTTTTAAGCTGTTTTAAAATTGGAATTCGAAGGAGGTGATCCTGCCTCTCTGCTCTGGTCTCGTGAGACCCCACTTGGAGTCTACAGTTCTGGTGCCTTCAGCATAAGAAGGACATGGAGCTGTCGGAGCTAAGTCCAGAGGAGGGCCACGAGGATGATAAGGGGGCTCAAGGACCTCCCATACGAAGACAGAAAATTGGGTCTGTTTAGCCTGGATGGTGACCTCCTAGCAGCCTTCCAATATCTGATATCTAATACAAGGATATGAGAGAGAGACTCTTCATAAGGGACTGTGGTGATAGGACAAGGGGTAATGGGTTCAACCTTAAACAGGGAAGTTTAGGTTAGATATAAGTAAGAAGTTCTTTACTGTGAGGGTGGTGAGGCACTGGAACAGGTCACCCAAAGAAGTGGTGAATGCTTCAATCCCTGGCAGTGTTCAAGGCAGGGTTGGACATAGCCTTGGATGGCATGGTTTAGTGGGAGGTGTCCCTGCCCATGGCACAGGGGTTGGAACTAGATAGAATCATAGAATAGTAAGGGTTGGAAAGGACCTCAAGATCATCGAGTTCCAACCCCCTGCCATGGGCAGGGACACCTCCCACTAAACCATGCCATCCAAGGCTATGTCCAACCCCACCTTGAACGCTGCCAGGGATGAAGCATTCACAACTTCCCTGGGCAACCCATTCCAGGGCCCCACCACCCTCACAGTAAAGAATTTCTTCCTCAGATCCAATCTAAACCTCCCCTGTTTAAGTTTAAACCCTGATCTTAAGGTCCTTTCCAACCCTAACTATTCTGTGATTCTATGACACGGTCTAGTGTGAGACGTCCCTGCCAATGGGAGGGTGGTTGGAACTAGATGATCTTAAGGTCCTCTCCGTCCCTAACCATTCTATGATTCTATGAAAAATACCGGAAAGCAGCACTTCAAAGAGCTCCAGCTTCTCCTAATTGTCTGTTAACTGTACTGGCATGCAAGCACAGAGAGACATACATGTATTTAAATGCTACAATAAAAAAATCACGTATTTATTCCTTCTTCAAAAAATCATCTCAGTTTCACAGTTTGGAATGACATATCAGGGAGGTTCTCATTCTGCATCACAAAGAACAGAAGACATACACTGCTTCAGACTAACATTTTAATCAGAAGTTTTGTTTTTAAACGTAAATTACAATCACTAATACACCTGCAAGTGGTTACCACATCTGTCCAACTAAGTATTATATGTATGCATATACAGCATAAGTCAGTTTAAAACAATCAAAGTACTTAGTGCCATCTGCAAAAGGAGAAAAAGATCTTGGACCCACTTTGTGGAAATAAATATCAAGTGACAAAAAGAAAGATTCAGCAATTTTAGTTATGTATATTCAATGAAGTTCATGCATGCGCCAGAGTAAAAAGATTTAGAGCTCTTCCTTGTAATAGCCAAGTTTTGCTAGTGACATCTCTCTTCTCAGCTGCATAACTTCCCAGAACATCTGATCCACTAAAAAAAGACAGAAATATCATTAAATATACTGAATTCATGTTTCATCTCAACTGACACATACAGGCTGCCTCACTGTACATCAGTTTAAGGGAACTTCAGAAGTAGCAAACATCTAGTAAAAGCAGAATCAATACATGTGAGGGCTCTTTGTGCTTCATTGTGACAAAACTGGTTGAAGTGTTCACTTTACAAAATCTACATGATAGTCCTACAAGAAATTCCTCAAAATTTAGATTATTTCTTTTCAAAGTCGGGAACAAAAATACATCAGTACTTTTTGTCAGCTGCAATTCATTGCAGTTTCTTATATTAATTGCTCTGCCCCCAGCTCATTTTCTGCAAAACTAAAAGACTACAGGAAGAAAAAAGTAAAACTCCTTGGAGAATAATTGTTTCATCACAAAATCTGTAATTTTATTATAATCTTTCCATTTGTAATCTTTCTTCCTCCCTCTTTTTTCTACCAGTAATCTGCCAGCAACAATAAATTGGGGAACAAACAGACTTTCTTTTTAATTTCATTTGTATTTTGCTAAATTTGATGAGCCTGCTGCATACTGTAAGCTTCTAGACACCTCAGCAACACAAATCAATATTGTTGAGTATAGAATTATTCAAGACAAAAATAATTCCACACAGTCAAGACCATGATGTAGAATGACTAAAGATTATTAACCTGAGCAACACGTATACAAGGTCTTCCCTACCATGTTTCAAAATACAAATAGAAATACAAGCAATGCATTATGCGGACAACTACCCCAAGTACCTACATTCTTGTAAAGGTATTGCTGAAATACTTACATCAAGCTACAACTGCCAATTCTGGTTTTAATAGTAAAGGTGACAACTGAGCTGCAATGCCAAACTCAAGGTTTTTCCCAGAAATTCTTATGAAGAATAAATAATTATGATAATGCTGAAAATATTTCATTATTTAATGGAAAAATATTAGCTGTCTTTACCTCAATAGCAAAGTAAATTTTTAGTTGACACTATATAGGTCCTTTTGGTCAAAGTAAAAGCCTTTTAACTATAAACTGAATTAAAGCTTAAATAACATTTCAAGATCTTCTGCAATGCTAGTAATGAAGAAGAAAGTTACAAAAGGTTTTATTAGACATAATTTAAGTGTACAAGACAGGTGAATTTCTGGTGAATTCCATGAATATTATTCCCTTTGACAAGGAAAGTTAGCAGCATTATTTTGTGCAAGGAACAGTCTATCACCTCAGGAGTACTTCACATTAGAAATTGAAACAAAAGATTTGGGTGTAGTTAAAATACTGAGCTCTAAAAATAAAGAAACATCAGAAGAGATGACTATAGATGACGTAAACCAAAGGGGAGCTAATTCTAGCAAAAATCTGGATGAAAAAAATCACCACAGACTCAACGGTTAAAGAAAGACAAGCACAGACATGCATAATCATTAAAGTGTTGTTTTACCCTGCTTTCAAAAACACAACTGAACTAAAAAAAAAAATAAAATAAATGTTAAAGCAATTTTTTAAGTAACTATTGACACAGGGCTAATGGCACTTATTCCTCTGTTTGTGTTTAGCAAATCCAGGAGCTGAAGAGGTATGGTCTGTTTAAAAAAAAAATAAAACCATAAAACAAACCCTGGACTGAAGGCTTTTGGGTAATATTCTTTCACATGGACGGGAAACACAATTACATCAGTTATGTACAGTTTAAACAATGAAATCAACATAATTTCCTTTTACAGGGATAAACAGGTAAAATAGTCTTGTGAATACAGACCAGTAACTACCTAAAGAGGCCTACAAGAAATCCAGAGGGACTTTTTTACAAAGGTGCATAGTGATAGGATAAGGGGAATAGTTTTAAACTGAAAGTGGAGAGATTTAGATGAGACATTAGGAAGAAACTCTTTACAGCGAGGGTAATGAGGCACTGAAACAGGTTGCCCAGAGAAGCTGTGGCTGCCCCATCCCTAGCAGTGTTCAAGGCCAGGTTGGATGAGGCTTTGAGCAACCTGGTCTAGCGGAAAGTGCCCCTGCCCATGGCAGGGGTTTGGAACTAGATGATCTTTAAAGGCCCCTTCCAAACCAAACCATTCTGTGATTCTTTGATATGGACATCTGAAACTGAATAGCACAGCCGAGCAAATTTCTCAATTACTGTGCAGGCAGAGTTTGAATAGGCAGTTGTTGGATATGCTACTGACAGGAACAAAGCAACCTGGTAACAATGGTGGGGGAAAAAGAAACACAGCCTGAAGCAAAGGCAGTAAAAAAAAAAACATTTCCTTTTGGGGTGGAGGATAATCAAGTTCTACATTTATAACCACAGCCCTAATCAAGAGTTTGCCATGCCACAGCTATCACCAAGACCTCACTTCTCAGCCGCACTGAGACAATGGTTACTGTATGGGTTTCTATTCATTTTTTTACAATTTAGCCCAAAATATTGTCATCATTGCCAGCTCTCCCTGATAGTCTGACACAAACAGCTGTCTGAATTCTCAACGCACGAAAAAAGAGGATGCACCAAACCACCAAGCAGGAACTAAAAATGGCCCAGACCAAACCAAAATGAAGGGTTTTTTTGGTTTAAAACATGTCCACATTCTGTGAGAGAAACTTGATTTTTGAATGCTGTGTGGAAAAACTGTAACTGCTCTCATTATTGAATTTTTTGTAGTATTTCCTACTGAATGACTTCAGATGGACTAAAAGTCATTATTTTTTATTTTGTTGTTGTTAGAAAAGTAACTTTATTGGAGTTTGTTACCAAATTCTCAAAATTACAGCAGACTACCAACAAATAGCTTTCCTGCACTGTCAGGTCACTGCTGTTGTGCACAGATAGCAAGGTTTAAGCACACACACTATGTGAATTTCTATTTATATATGAGAAATACAATTTCCTACTCACCATCTTGCTGCTTCAACAGCCCTTGCTGGATGTATCGAATATATGTGAAGAAGTTACACACAGAAGTGATCTGAACCCATATAAAATAATGATGGTTAATATAATTTTCTATAAAGTATGGAAAAAATAACTAAATAACTGCTACTCAAAATGAAATTACAATAAATCTACTTACCCTGTACCGACAGAAAGGAGAAATGTAGTAATAACTGCTTGAATCTCCTAGTTTGATTCGATGCTTGCATGACTTACTTTGTCCACTGAGAGCACATTTTCTACAAAATACAAAGTTGGCATGATCTAATAAACCAATCTGACATTAATGTCTAAACAACTGCATGTGTTTAAGGAGTTAATGTAATTGTTTCATATTGGAGCAGGTACTCAGGTCTCTGCCTTCATTTTACACTCAGCAATTATTACGTTATATTGTCAATTATTTTAGCTCCACAAGGAGTGATTTTGTTTCAACAAAGGTGCACCATGATGCATTTCTGATTTTGAGAACTTTCTTCAGCTCTGGTCACATACTTCACTAATTCAGGCTGGCTTGGAATAGCAGGATTTCTTTCACTAACTCTTCATATGTGAAACAAACATTGTTTGAATTATCAGTTGATGCCAGCATTTACACAGCCTTTTAAAAAAATCTGCTTGGTGTTGCAGTTCATCATAAAATATCAGCCCTACAGAATAGCAGCCGACTCCCTGAAGCCTCCAGCCTCCCGCAGATGTGTTCTAAGACCATCTCTGCTTTTATGCCCAAATTGAACTCATATTTTATATTCAGAATATAAAATCATTTGGGACAAAGGAAAACAGGCTGCCTGGCAATAATTCTTTTCACTGCCATTACAAAAAGTGATGGTAAAATAAATAAATTCACTTCTGCTGGTGTATTGCAAGTATGTCATATTCAGGAACAAGGAAAGGTGAGCCATCACCATGAATTCTTCTCAAAAAAAAAAAACTACAAAAAACAGGAAAAAGTAAAGAAAATTTTCTCTAACGTTTTTAGAAAAACAAGGTTTGAATCTCTTGAAGAAACTGCTATTAATACAATCTTAATAAATATAAATAAACCAGGAATTTTATTTACTTGGAATATATATCTTGCAGCATCTCAGATCAACAGGGTTGTCATGGTATCCACTGTTCCATTGATTTCAAAAGCTGCTGGCTCTTCTCCCTTCCATTTCTACCTCACGATATTAGGGAGCCTAAGAACAAGCAGCCTTTCAAAAGTGAAACAAAAATTACTAAGCTTCTGTGGTTCTAAACAGTGGCTCAGAAGCCCTTTTAAATAGCCTGCAGCTGGTCCACAGAACCATGTGAGACAGGAGAAAATTGAAGAGTCTATATGACTTTCCATAGCAATTTATGAGGACTGACAACAGTCCATTGATCCAAGAAATCCTATAGTAGCTGAAGCAAGCTGATCACAGTTTCAGTCAAGCTTTTGTGAGAAGACAGACAGACTTTCAATGCAAGGAAAATAAAGCC
The DNA here is from genome assembly GCA_039720435.1 of Amazona ochrocephala. Classification (NCBI taxonomy): domain Eukaryota; kingdom Metazoa; phylum Chordata; class Aves; order Psittaciformes; family Psittacidae; genus Amazona; species Amazona ochrocephala. The sequence goes on along the minus strand of CM077880.1, from coordinate 40,504,225 downwards.
CTTTTTTCCTTCTGGCTACAGAATTACCTTCTATATGTTATCTTCCATCACACTGGGTTAAATGCTGGCATGACAGTTACTACTAATGACTCTGTTCTGCGCTGTAAGGCACACATGCAGCTCAGAGCTTTGTTCCCCAGGGAGACAATTATTTGAATCCTGTGGGGAAACCCAGCTGTCTTTTGTTAAGGCAGCACTTACTACACACCATCACAGGCACCATTCAGTAACTTCTGTATATAAAGAACCTTTCTTCATTATTATCACAGCTCTCCATCCTTGGCTATTTTGCCGTTGGGTTATTACCTGCTATTTTATGCATCTGTTCCCCATCTCCCAGGCTTTACTGTACAGTAAAATAAATCCCTTTAAAAACATTACTCTAGTTTTTGTTATTATTTGAAGTTTGTCTCTATTATGTTACCTATTTAAGCGTTTTCAATAAAAATAGTGCTTTGCAGTGTATTAAGAATGTGAAACTGCCTCTCTGACTCAGAGAAAACTGGAATGCTTGTTTCCCATTCAGTGCCAGTAATCACCTATAAGGCAAAGCACATTTGCTGTCCAATTATACTTAAATATTGCATATTCCTTGCCTATTACTTATCTACAAACAACACTACAAAAGTTTTTGTTGCTACATAACAATGGGAAAAGGCAGAAACAAGTACACCTGGCTTTCAATACACCTAAAGTAACTAAGCTACAATTTGTGTATTGTCATCTCAAAATGTTAATCTATACCTAGCCAACTATTTAAGTATTACACAAGTTCTAATTAAAAATTTATCTTACACTAGAGAAAGCAAATTTAAAATCTCATGAGACTTCTGAATGATGCAATTGAGTCCCCTGGTTTTGAGTAAGTATTTCATCATGTCAAGATGTAGGGAAGCTGCTTGAACCATATTAAAACCAATTTGCCAATTGCTCATTAATGACACATGACTTGTTTCAGTAGCTTCTGGCTGTCCAGATTCTTTACTACATTCATGGAACACAGCTCACAGTGATATATCTTGGACTTGAAATCACCACCCCTTCTGCAGCCCCACTGTTGGTGGTGGGATCTTACGATGAGGAGTTGCTACAGCTCAAAGAGCATGTTTTCAGGTGACAGGAGTAAGCTGAATATATGATGCCTGAATTTTGTAGGCTAGAAAGGATCAAAGATTTAGTCATAAAACACAATTTTGATTTTATACAGATTCATTAGCAAAAAAATAAAAAAATCCTGAAATCTGATTAAACGTATTTTATCTTTCCCTCAGAACCAGAGGAAAAAGAAACAAGAACTAAAAGCCAATAGCAATAAGAAAAAAAATATCTTAAGAGACAGATGAAAACATTTTGATGTATGTTTTCCATGAGAAAACTGAGCTCTGTCAAAACACATATTACAGAAAGAACTGTCAACTCATCCAAAAGATCTCTATCAGAAAAATCAAGGCTTTCTCAAGATCTGGAAGGCTCCAGATTAACACTGACCTTGCTTGCTTAACCCTGACACATCCCTTCCTTCTCCTCCACACCCATCAAAGCCCCAGTGCCTTGGGCAAGTCCCTACCACCTTACTCACTTTAATGTCTGTATCAGCACCTGACAACAAATGTTGCTTCAGATTCCCTCCAAGAACATTCCAAAACTTCTAAAATTACCTTCCTGCCATTCAAGCATACTTCCTGCTTTAGGTTCAAATTCACATTCACTCCCACCTTCATTACATTCCTCCTACTCAAATTCAGAGGATTTACTTCTTTATCGCCTCTCAAATCCTGCAGGTACCTTTGTCCATGTGCTACATAGGTCCTAAATTCCTTATGCCACAAAGACTGCAGATGCCCAGTATGCAGCCTGTGCTACTTTGATACCTATTTCTTCGATGACTGGTAGTAACTACTTCCAGGTACCACTATTTGAATTAATTGCTTTTATCTTAAAGATGCTGCTGTATATGACCAAATTTCTTGTTAAATAGAGAATTAAATGAAAATTTTTGATAGTAACTGGTTTCAGCTCACTGCGATATTCATCCAGTTTGAGTTACTCAGTATGCTGCCTTCTATGTTTTACTAGAGGAAGCCTTCAAGACCTTTAAGTGTCATTAATTTAGTTTTATATTGTGATTCAATGCATGAGTTGTAAAAATGTTGAGGTACCATAATTATACTAGTTTGTCTTCTGTTTCTGCTGACTGGTGAGCAAAATTGCTTCTTATACTACAGGTTGTCTCCACTGTCTCTATTCATCCTGCAAGTTTATTCCACATCATTTTACTACTACCAGGCACTTCCATTCTGTCCACGAAAGTGTATGAGGTCGTAACAATTTCTGCATTGGTTATGTGGTTTTTGATTTATTTATTCTTTTAAACCAATGGTTACCGTGAAGGTGGTGAGACACTGGAACAGAGAAGTGGTGTGTGCCCCATCACTGGAAGTGTTTAAGCCCCAGATAGATGGGGGTCTGAGCAATCTGGTCTAGTGGGAGGTATCCCTGCCTGTGGTAGGGGGGGCGGAACTACATGATCTTTAAGGTCCCTTCCAGCCCAAAACTGTTCTGTGATTCCAAGGTGATAACCCCTAGTTCAAATACATCTGTTTTAAGTATCAGAATGGTCTTCTCCAAGGAAACAAATGTTACTTTTGTGTTCAATGCTTAAAGTGAAGTAAACAGCTCTCCCAAAAAGGGAATTTGTTTTAAACGCTTGTTCTACATTAGTCTTTTTTAAAGTTTAATGTATTAGTTGCTTACTTTCCCCATAAAATTTTATAACAGCAATAATGAATTCTTAGATATTTAGGAAATAAAGTTTAAGTTAACACAAATTGGACTGAGGTGATCGGTTGGTAGCAGTTTTCTCAAATGAGTCAAGATTCATGCTCTGTTAGCTTAACATACTTTGGTCCCCCACATTCAACTGCAGAAGCTTTCACAAATCGAACAGGTTGCAAGCCAACAGGTTCAATGCTCAGAGTGTTGTTTTCAACAGCTTCCAGAACAGCTGAAGCCAACTGCAAGAGAAATTTAGAAAGCAGTTAAAAACAGCTCTGTGCTATCCATTGCCTCAAAGCATATTTCTTCTTCTGTAAAGTAAGGAACACTGAAAAGATTCAACTCATCAAACACAAATTCAATTACAAATGAGATTCTTTTTGCTTTCATCGTAAACAAGAGGTTCCATTTCCAGACCTCTGAAATTCTGCCCCCCAAATAACCCTGCCCTCCCTGAGGCAAGATAACTGCCTCTACAGCCAGAAATGTAGTCAAGCATGTTTGAAACACTAACTGCATTTTCAGTTATTCCTCATAAGCTCAAATAGCACATACATTTGTACATGCAACACTTTTAAAAAAAAATTAAAAATTAAATTTAAAATTAAAATAAAAAAAATAAGAATTGCTCTGATTTGATTGTGTCCTATGGAAACACAAAATGATGCAACATGCTTCCTTATCTTGCAAAAAAACAAGTAAATATGCTTTTTAGCCACAGATAGCTTTAGAAATATGTTCAAAGTTCCTTCCTACTGAGTAAAGATATTTTTCTATTATACTTGCAATATTTTGAAAACAGAATGTTACATTATAGTAATTCATATGAAATATTCTTTCTCTGCCATCTTCCAAAACCAAAACACTACTCACATACACAAGAGACTACTGAGAATTAATGTAACACTTCAGCCATTCAGATAACTGCATTTCCAACTATTCAGAAACAATACTTGTGCAGCTTATTGTTTGGTTTAACTACATATTAGTTTATCAATATTCAAATGAAAACAAAAGTTGGTTATTATGTGCAATATCTAGAAATAATAACTGATTTAACTGACCAAAGTGCTAGAAGCTTCATTTTTTCCTTGTAAGGAAAATACAAATCCACAGTAATTTTACCATCACTGAAGAAGGAAAAAACAAACTGAAGTTGCTAGGAAAGACAACAGGATGGCCTACTTACATATACTGCAGCAGCAATTTAATTCCCATAGTAACCAAGTAAACTTTTTAGTGAGAGGTTCACATGATGCTGTATACCGACCATAATGAACCGGTCTACAATTAACTAAAAGATCATGAATGCTTATGGCCAGCAAGTAACAGTAGACGAAAAGCATGGGAAAAGAACATAACACCATATGAAAACAACAGATAAGCATTATGAAGAAAATACAGCTTTTTCCATGTGAGGTGCAGGCTTTAAAATTGGTTATTCTTATTTTAATAAAGATCTAAGAACATGATCCCTTTGCCTTAGAAACTGATATCACAGATACAGCCTGTAAATGCTGCTTAAGAACAAAAAATAAGAAAAGCAGTTGGAGCTGGAAATGGTTCCAGATGATTACCAGGACAGCTAAAACACCTGGCCTTCCTCCTTATGGGAGACTGTGTAGGAATAACATGAGCTAAAAACCAACCAAACACAAAAAACAAATGCAAAACCCAAACCTCATTTTTTGTTTCACCTAAAACCACATCCCCAAACTGCCCCTGTTGAATCATATAAAATTCCAAGGTCTAATTCTTGTAACTGAAATCCCCCTTCAAGAAAACAAAGCAAAGCCAAGAAAAGACTGTGCTTGCAGCTTCCTCTGGTTGATAAAAGAGAAAACTGGGTCCACAAAATTCAATATATTGGTCTCTACTGCCCCCTATATAAACAAGAGACAGTGACAGGATACTATTTCTACAAAGCAGTATCTTTAAATATCAGGAAAAAAAACACCATCTATTTCTACAAACACCTGATTCTGCCAGAAAGGAGTAACATCTGAAAGAGTAGACCTAAAAAGGCCATATCTGCAATAGCATAAATGAAACAGTGAAGCAAAAAAGGATCACTACAATACTCCAGACTAAACTTCAGCACTTTACTGTAAACTGTCACATTTTAGTGAAACAAAAATGGTTAAACTTCAGATGAAAACATTTTTAATAGTTTATTGGCTTCATGAAACATATTTAAGTGAAAAGCGTCAGTGACCACATTTAGACTATTTCCATTACCTCACTTTTTGAGAAGGTTAAACACGGAAAAATATCTTCCCGATAAATTTTGTCCAAGAAAGGACATGTTCTGTCCATAGTAGGCTCATCCTTCCAAGACCTGAATTCATTGTACAAAGATAGGTCAACCTAGAATACACATAAAAATTCACATGTTAGTACTGCAATTATCACACTACTGTAATATTTCCAAATAGCCACAGGAAAATAATGAGCATTAAATCTAAATGCTTTCCATCGCACTGTAAAGGAATATTGTCATGTCCTAGCTACGAACACTTTCTTAAATCCACCTTCTTAAGACTGTTAATATAAGCAAATCAAAACATATCATTTTCAAGACACAGAGGTAATCCATTCACTGCTTGCCAATACACCAGGGGCAAGCTCATTACCTCTTCCCCATTTACTAAGCTTCCAGGGTAGCTTTGACAAACGTAACTGGTGGTTTAACAGAAAAAAGAAAACTATTCTAGATGCATCTTCACTACAGTATTTTGGTCCCATCTCCATTTCTCTGAGTTACAGAAAAGCAGAGGAATCTTAAGAAAACAACTGGAATCCTAGAAATTTCATACGTTCACCCTACACCTGAACGTAACACAATGCTATCCAAATGCCCTAAGAAAGTAAACATTTAACACACTAAATATACTAACACAGGAAAACAGGAAGGCAATATACAAATCAATTAAAACTATGGTCTTATTCTTCATTTTTCACCTTTATGCCCAAACTCTCTCCTGTGCCATGCTACAGCAGGACAGCAAGGATATTCAGTGGGCATGATCTATGAGCCTGCTCCCCCACAGTTCCTCTAGTCAATAGGGAAATACTTAAATAACCCATTAAATCATGCTATAAGCAAGCAAGCATGCTCTGTGTTAGGAAGAAAAGGGTTTATCTGCATTGAAAAGACCTTGGGATTTTTATCTCCACATTGAGATTGATTTAGCAGTGGGAATGCACCTATCCAGTCTGCGGCTCAGGAGAGCAGCACTAGGTCCCTATGAAAATCCATGTTTGCGTTAATGGAACAGCCTGTCGCATGGGCTGGCCACCCACTAACTGTAGCACACTGAGGTACTCCCGGCGTACATCATCTGGTTTAGGGTTACCTGAGAAGGAAGGGTCCTGTTCACAGGCACCAACACTGCTCCAAGACATGAGCCAAGCAGAGTGGGGATGAGTGCTTACAATATATACTCCTAATCCAATGAAAAAGGCTAATGCCAGTCCCCAGTAGGATATACAACACCATTCTCAGGCTGGTTTTAACATTCTGCTGACAGAGACTTCAGCACCTTTCCCCTCCAACTGGTTGTTAAATCTCTTTCTCGTACTACAGCAGACCTATACTCCTAAAACCCAAACTAAAGCTATAGAAAGGAATGTATGCTGCAGGCCAAAGATAAGCCAGGATCTGACTTTAAAATTTTGTAATATTGAAAACAAATAACACAGGTGAGATAATGAAAGAAGGAAAACCACATACAGTGCAAAATAAAAATGATTACTTTTTAATCCTATTAAAAAGATCATTGCAGCTCTTTGCACCAAGCTGTTTCAGTCTTTTGTTCTTTCCCCATGCATTACCTCTCCTCTGAGCTCCCAGCTCATCATTCTTTTACATACACATTTGGGGGAGCTCATTTGTCATTTTTGTGGGGTTTTTTCCCTTGGAAAAGAACCTATAAAAATTAAGACTGGCAAATTTGCTTTCCATTAGAGCTACTTGCCTTACACTCAGGTACAATCAGGAACAACCATCTTAATTAAGCTAGTCCATAAATGCTCTTGTTGCTAAGCCACCAACCTCATTCTACAAATGAAATTCAATAGGTGCAACTTGCTCCCTAAAGGAACATTCCCCACACCTCAAAGCCCATCTTGGGTCCAGTTTTAAAATGAACACAGTCAAGAGGTATCAGTAGGAAAAATATGAAGGCATTTTGATTTGCACTATAGTATGCTAAAAGTTAATATGCGTTTCTTATTAACTTGGTTATTTTTTTCAATTTCAACCAAACCTGCAGTTTATTAAGAGGTTGCTTGCAAAAAAACTGCTCAGTGGATATAGGCTGACGCTCTTCGTTTCCAATCTACACTGGGTGCTACATGTCTCCTCCCTGCCTTTACTTGCACTTTCACTAGATCAAAGTTTGATTACCTGCAATTGAATAGACAGCCAATGGAAATAATAATTCTAGTGAAATGTTTAATGCTTTCATTTTACAGTAAAATACAACATCAGGAAAATACTTCAACTCTTTGAACAACACTGACACATCCACCAGCATTTACACTGAGTGGATGCTACCTACCTGCCTAAGATCCAGGCAGCTATTCAGCCTGCTTAAATTCTGTTAGTAACTGAATTAATTAGACATGTATACTTATCCTAGAGGCTACTCCCACTGGCTAGGAAGTATTTCTCTGGGATGCTGGCACCTTTCTGGCTCCACTGAAGTTTAGGGTGGACAGCCAGCCACTGCCTACATTCCACAAAGAAACCCGAGAGCTGACACATATTTACATGCAGCTCCATCTAACATGTTGAAATGCAAAGCTCTGAGTGGTAGATTCTCCATAAGCATCCAAAGCTACATTCCCCCTACCACCAGGCCACTACATACCCCTGAGCAAGGGTACTCTCAGTTCCTCTTTTGAAGAAAAACATGCAAAGTGTAACCTAACTCAGTGGCAAGAACATTTAGCAAGAAAAAGGCAGAACTAGGGTTTCAGACCCAGCTCCCAGAAATGCAAAAACATTTACCTTAGGCCAACAATAAACAAAAGCAGTAAACAAAACCACAAATCACTGGATAAGGGTAGCAGTAGGGAAGGCATATCTCTCTGCTTAGAACAATGTCCTAATCACCATGCAGTCTTGCTTTTTTCCACTCCATGTTGGACTCTTTATTAAATACTGCTCAGAAGAGAGACAGACAGAATCATGCCACAGTGGGTGGAAAATCCATGTGTTTCTTACTGATTCCTTGGGCTGTCACTGGAAGAAGGTCACCTGTTTTGAGCATCCTCAATCAGCCTTTAAGTGTCTCCTTATGCAGCTAACAAAAAGAAGACTGAACTAAAGAAAAATGTTAGGCAGACAGGACCTTCTAAAGCACGGCCTTCATATTCACCACCTTCTCTGCACAAGAAAATGAAGCAAAACAGATTTCTCCCCTCTCTCACTCTTGCCCAACAATTAAAAATTTCACTGAGTCACAACCTCAGTGTGATGCTTGCAAAGTAACTGGATTCCATTCCATTTCTGTCCTTTTCTGAAGGGCAACAAGGACTCAATTTTAATAAGGAAAACCTGCTGGATACCACTGGAAGTGGGCAGGCAGGATGTAAAGTTTTTTTTTTGTTTTGTTTTGTTTTGTTTGTTTGTTTGGGTTTTTTTTTTTTTGTTTTTTTTTTTTTTTTTTTTTTTTTTGTTTTTGTTTTTTGTTTTTTTTTTTTTTTTTTTTTGGAAGCCCAAGTATGAAACAAACTGGAAAACGCCTTTATTTTCTAGATTTATAGTAAAAAGATGTACAGTATAAATGATGACCGGCAAAATGAAGTACAAAAACGGCCACTGTGAATCACATTAAAGATCCAGTTATCCTGCTACCCCTCTGACAACGGCCTGCAGTCAAAGCAATGGCTGCAGAGCAACACGAGGGGAAAGACAGTGATGTGTCTTCATTTCACAGCCTCCCAACTTCTAGCCATCTGTAGTTAAAGAAGCTTCCTAAGCCAAATGCCATACCTGTCTTCTACATACCTTGACAAGTTTTTTTTTTTGTCACTTTGCATGGCTACATTTTGAACACATTTACATTTTTAGTCATACTACCTAGTGACAATGAGTTGTAAAGTTTCATTATGTACTGACTGAAAATGATTTTCCTTCTAGCTTCCAGAGTTTTCTTATTATAGGAAATCATTCATATTTGTTCACCATTAATCTTCCCCATGTCACCTGTGATTGCACAGATTTTTCTTCTACCTCAAGCGTCCCTCTCTATACAGAAGATTTGACAATCCATGTCACACTTTCTCATATTTTCATTACGTCTTTTCTGAGATGAAGACATCAAAGCTACTAACACAGACACACACATTTACTACACATTTATACAGAAGTATGCTTTTTCTATTTATTCCTTTCCTAACAACTCCTGAAGCTCTGTGGGTCTTTAACTATCACTGAGTTTTGGGATTCAAAGAGAACTATCCACAAGGACACTACTTTTAATTCCCCCCCAGCGCAATATAGCTATTTCTAAGTCCACAACTGCTGTGTGGAGAGTTTAAGGTTTTTTTCCCAGATGTCTAATTTCTCATTTATTGCCTTTGAATTTCATCTGCTGTTCTACTAATCACTCAGTATCATAAGATCCTACTCAACTCTTTGGTCACTTTTTGCTAATACCACTACAAGGACTCAAGCACCAACCTGGCACCTCATTATTTCCCCATTTTCAGTTCCAGTAGATTAAAAAAAAAAATCACAGGCCCCTCTGCAACTCCAGTGATAACTCCCCTTCTGTTTCCTAATAACCCCTTGACTCCTTTTCCCTGGCCTCTTTCACCCATTATTGATCTATAAAGTTACTCTCCCCCTTTTCTATGACAGTTTATGAAATGTTTGTGAAAGTTTATGAACTTTCAGCGGTGGGCTTTATAAAAAGCCACCAGGACTTATCATTCGGTTGTATTAGTGTGTTAGGTTTTCTTAAAAATCCCATCTTTAAATTATTCATTTCAGTATTTCAAATTTTATCCCAGCTTCCCTTGATGATATAAAACTTGGAAAAACCACCACCTATTGGTATGTAAAAAAAAATTTTCTTCCATTACCGAAAAAAATCTCTAAAATAGTCAGTATTACATGAAGATTTAATATATACTATATTTACTGTCAATAAAACAAAACAATAAAGCCAGCTTATCAGCAAAAAGAGGACAATTCTTGTACTCTTACCTCCTTACAGTCTTTGACAATTGGCTGCATCATGGTAAGGTCCTGATGACTGCCACCCATAGCACTGCTTGTACTCTTGTTTCTTGTATGGCCTTTCTTAAAAGGAGTTTTTCCACTAGACTGAAACTCTTTAGTTGGAGATGTTGGTGAAGTAGACAGTACTAGTGTTTTCAGTGCTGCTACTTCGGCCTGGAGGACATCAATCTTGGGTGGGAGATAAAAATACAGTCATCAACAAACAAAAATACTGTATTAGGCTAGGAATATGTTAAATTATTTAACAAGATTTCCAGTTATCTTTACTTTAATTCAAGACTTTATCTTCCAACAGTACTAAGATGCAGATGCCTATGCAATTGCCTACAGGAGTAACACTGGCCTCCTATGCACCTTTGCTAGCTACCTGATGCTAAAACATCATGTCTGCAGGTTTTAGCTAAGAATACGTCAAGGCAACACAAAACATAATTTTGTTTTAATAATGTACACAGGTTACACACTATTTACGTCTTAATGATTCACACTTTAGTTTTATAACTATGCGAAAAGACAAAGCAAACAAGCTAGAAAAAAAAACTTACCTTTCCTTGTGCTTCTTTTAACTGTTTTTCTGCTGCAGCTTGTTTGACATTAGCTTCTTTAACCATTTTGTGTGCTTCCTATAAAAAATATTTAGCTAGTGTAAATGCTTTACAAATTTACAAGATCCAGTTAAAAAAAAAAAAAAAAAAAAAAAAACACAAAAAACACCCCAAACTAAGGACACACACTTTTGCTTCACAGAGACTACTTGTAAATAGTAAGTTGTGCAACAGCCTTGATGACAATTACATACCAAAAATACCTACAGATAGATCTTTTTTATCATTTGGATTCACCACTGGCCCACCAAGTTTCTTGTCCTTGATCCTGAGCCCAGATTCAGAAATTCAGCAACTCCACCCATCCCCCTCCACCAGGAACAATACCTGTCATGAACGCCAGGCTCCATGCATGCTTCAGTGGCTGACAAGTCAAGTTCCTTGACCCCCAAGAGAGAGACTCAACCAGTAGCAACAAAAGCAACATCAGCACAGTAACACATTCAAAAGAACTTCTCCCTTCTTCTATCCAGAATAACCAGTTTTAATCAACTGTGAATTTCTACATGAAGGAACCGGTCAAACAACTATGATGTCTGAATTCTTACCATCAATAAAACAGACAAAGCAACAGCTTAAAAATAGTTTGTGGGTTAATTAACATTTCTTAAGTAGAACAGAAAAAGCACTAAAGCCCAATCCAAGAAACAAGGCTAAGCCAATCATGAAGCAAGCATAAAAGAACTGGGGATTGTTTAAACATCCTTTTACCTCATACCTCTGAAACTTTTTTATTTAGGCTCTGATCCATCAATTTACGCCTGTGATCAAATTACTGTTCTTACTTGGTACTTAATGAAGGCAACAAAGACTGAAAGATCAGAGCCATCAACTAAATAATTTGGGATACAATCCTTCTCATATCTGTAAAGCGCCTAGCACGTATCTGGACGCTATATAAATAAAACAAAAAAGTTCATACATCATCATACCAGAAGATCTGGCTCTCACTGGCATACAGCACAGCTGTATAATATGGGTTTGTAAAATTCTCTTAAGTAACAACAGACACATGCAGGAATGGGAACATACACATTAATACAATGTGTACAAATACATTTAACATTGAGCATGCAGTTTCTGCTTAGTGATGCACCTTGGAAAGCAAAGCATGTTACAGTGCTATTACAGTGTATAATGTAATATATACATCCAGCTGTGCAAAACAAGTCTCAATCCTCCACTGAGATGCATTAATATAAGCTGTAGCATATCCACTTATATGGTCATTGAAATTAGTGGGATTCAGAGCAGAACGCGAATTCAAGAGCTGTAGGTCCCAGTGCAAAAATCAAGAAGCCTTAACACTGTTGTCAGCACCTCTTAGTGAAATCAAACCACAAAAGAAAATTCAAGTGACATGCTCACAACAGTTCTAAATGGTTAAAACTCAGTGCTGTATTTCAAACATAGCTTTAACGAACTGATACACTGTTCTAAGTTATGAAGTGTCATTAATATAAAACTTCACTGATATTTTCATGCCTCTACAGTTACCTGCCCAACATTTTCCTCTCCTCCCAACATACACAAGAATTAAAAAGTATCTTTTCAGTCTCTCGTTTATTTTCTACACACCGGAACTGCTTCATATTTGAAGTAACTTTGCCCTACCAGGATGATGAAACAAAATGCATTGCCAACCCACAGAGCAGTTTGTAATTTGTTTTTTGAGTGTCAGTACTTTCAAGGTTTTAATAGCATTTTTATACCAATACAACATCATATGTTTAAATACTGCTTCTAAAACATACTTCATGTTTTATCTTTATGCACATACTGAAAATGGTAAGCATATAAATCGTGTTTGGATTATGAAATTTATTCTGACAGTTATAGGTCTCATAATTTAGCCTCTAGGCATTTCTAAATATTCCTGTGATAAAATGAGAACTGATCCTGCTACAAGTGTAGATTTAAGATGGGCTTTTTTGGTGTACTACAAGCTCACAATCTTTGCTGGCATTTTTCAAATGAAAAGGTCCCACTTAAGGTTCAGACTTCTCACTTGGTAACCCGGTTTCACCCCAGTGCATTACTCAGTATTAATGTTTCTTATCAACTCTGTGGGAGTAGCATGCTGCCAGACCCAGAATTCAAACTCTGAGTATGGGTATGTACTTGGTACCTTCACTGATCTGGAACTACATTATTTTTTTTATTTAGTTACCATGGCAACCCCAAATTTAGCTCTTATCTAGATAGCCTTGTTGTCAGACAGAGAAGCTGTCTCAAAATAGTTATGCCAAAAAAAAAACAAGCCTAAATAGTTTCAAGCTTTATGATATATTTTCATTATTTTATTCATTTTGCATCTAGGCAGACTGGCAGGCTCAACAAGGTCTCTTGCATCTAAGTGGAAAGTCTACTGTTTGCTCTTAAGTCTCTACTTCAACACACCCAGGTCTTCAGGACACAAATCCTTTTATAACCTTATTGCAATAAAATTCAGCTTACAATATACTGATTCTACATAAAACAACTGTCTCGGCTTCCTTTAAGTATATCACATGGAAGACTCCAACAAACCTCAAACAGACTAGCTGTAAGTTCTTCCAATTCCTGTCCAAGTTGATCTCGCACTTTAGAAAGCCTTTCACATTCTTCATCTTTTAACTTCAGCTCCTATGGAAAATTGAAAGTTATTTATTCTGACTTAGAGTAATAATTTGGCCTTTTAAAGCTAATACCACAGAGAGGAGGGAGAAAAAGGAAAAATAAGAAGAACATAAAACCTTTGCTAAACAAAGCCTTTCAAAACATTCATCTTAACACTAGAAGCAATTAAATTAATGCTGCACATACATAGCTATTCCTGCTACATAGAAACATACCAGGTCAATCTAAAGTATCTCTAAGCTAGACAAAAGCATTTCCAAAATACTCTAAAGTAAAAAAAAAAAAAAAAAAAACCAAACTTTTTTCCTGAAAATACAGAAGACTGAAGTCACTTAAATTTTAGAACAAATTAATTACTGGGACACATAGAATAACAGTTCTGTGTACCCACTCCTTAACAGACACTTAAAGAAAGTAATCCTTTAAAAAGTAAAAAAATAAATAAATAGAAAAGCTTTGTCTCAATACAATACCCACTTCTAAAAGAATCTTAAAACACACTGTACTATATAGTCTCCTGCATATCTCCCTACAACCAATGCAATTCCAAAATCATACTGTAATTATATCCTTGCTCTTGTTTATGCAGATATATAAATCAAAACAACGAAATTTAAAATGGTATTTGTCTACACCACTAAAATTTGAGTGAAGAAGGCCTGACCATACCACTCTTAAAGTGAGATTTTAACACACATTTGGCAGTACAAGAGTTACACAGACCCAGTCTCATTCTCTACTGTCCTAAGCCTGAGGGGAAAGTGGGGTAACTTGCTGAGAAGTACAAAAGTTCAACAAGAAATTTGAAAGGTTTCCTCTCTCCTCCCCCAGCCATTAAGCCCTGGGATATCTTGAAAGACAGAGAAGGATGAAGAGAAAAAGGGAGAGAAAAGCAGTAGACAGCCAATTCTGACCTTGCAAGCATTTATTTTTTTGGCCATAACTCCCATCCCTTCTATTTCTTCCTTGTCCTCTTTTCCCCTTGCCAAGCTAGCCATTACACTACCATCACTCCTGAAACACAGGACCCAAGCCTGTCACTGACATGTTAAAGACACCAATTACAGTCTAACAATGATTTGGTTTGAAAATCTCCAGAAACAAGAGAACAGCTGCCTTCAGAAAACTCTGGGAAGCCAGTCACTACAGTGTCATAAGGAAGCCCACATGGCAGCTTCCCTTGTGTTTCTGGGAGATGGTCAGTATTTCTCCCAAATTCTTCATGCTGAGTAATGATGTACACAATGATGAGGGAAACCACATCTTGCCTTGCAGCACGTTGGTATTATTGCTCTCAATTTCTGCAGTGAGACTAGCAATAGATTTCCTCACAGATGAAGGGTTCTGTTTGACTTCAATTCCTAAATCTGTGATTAAAGACTGCTCTAAACTCATTTAGTATCAAAGGCATTATTTCTCCCTTCTGGTTTTAACTTTGGGCATTTTGACTGATTTGAAGTCTAGGTTTTTTTTTTTCTTTCCATATGCAACCTTTTAACTGCTTTGAAAGTACCACTTCTTTTTTCCAAAACCACTTTGTTTTTTTCAAACATGGTACTTCTCAAATAGTACTCAACTCTTACTTACTAGCTACTGTACTGCACACAGTGACCTACCTTAAAAAAGAATCAAAAGGCAGCAAAATAGCAGCAGATGGAGGGAAGAAAAGAAAAAAGGAATACAAAATGCCAAAGAGGAAAAAAAAATACTGGAAAAAAGAAAAGGAAAAAATAATAGGGAAACAAAATTTAAGTAATATTGTGTTGGTTTAAAGTATTTCCCACAAAGTATGTGGTTTAATAAGGACATAAAAGATTCTGAGGCAAAATGTTTAAAGCTCAAGTTCCATGTGCTCCTATAAATGCAGAGAATATAGCCAATACATTTCCTTTGTTTTCCTTCACTTATTTGTAAGAAAAATGCTACATACACATCAATACCTCTTCAAAGGAGATTATACTAGTATTCAGCTCAAGAGTTATCAAATTCACAACAAAGACAGAACTACCCCAGGTTCACTTTTGGGCAACCACTATCAATACAGTATTTTAAGTGAAACTGTTACAGTTTTGCCTGCAACTGGAAAGATTTGGGGAGCTCAGATTAAAATTCAGGCAGACAAGTAAAGCTGCTTGATGAAAACAGAAAGGAGACAACACCAGTCAGTCTACTACACATGGCTGCTTAGCTAGATTTGTCAAAGCCTGGGCAAGTTTCCATGGCATGATTCAGGAAGAGCATAACACAACATTTCATTTTGCCAAGCAAGTTTAATAGCTTGGGGTTTTTTAAGCAGGGCAGAAATAAAGAATGCCCAAAGCGAAAAGCTTAGCAGTTATTAAAAACATTACTACTGCCTGTGTCTTAAAGGCATTACTGGAGACTTCCCAGCCATACACAATACAGAGGCAGAACAGACAACTGATTTTGCTAGCCACATCATCCATGCTGCAGTCCTTCCCATACTACTGTTCTGAAAAAGTAACTACATGAAGATGATTGGCACAACACACATGGTTTCCAAAGTAGGTAATAAAAAAATTTAACTTGCATGAAAAGAAAAATAATCCTATATCAGAGAGTCATATTACTGCTTATTTCACTTTGATCTTCACAGACTACAAGGTGGGTCTTTAGAAAGAACCAGTGAGATAAGGAATGCAAATTACTGCTTCAAAACCATTTCTATTTTAAAGTCTAGTAAGGAAATCAGCCTGAATGAAGTTCAACAAATTAACTAAGACCTAAATGCAGAAGATCATGGAAAGAACAAAGATTTTCTATAGATATGACCTACAATCAGAATTGTATGACACTGCTAAATTCTGAAGTTGTCAATATTGTATTTATATTAGAATACGTTTCTATTTAACTGGTCTTCACCCAGCACCCAAGTCAAACAAGACGCAGAAAAATTAGTCCATTGCAACCACATTTACGATGTTATCTGATGTGAGAGAAGGTCCAGGACAATGGAAGAAAAAAAAAAAAATCTACTTCAAATCCTGTTTCAACACACAAGATCTGAAGAGATCAAATTGTATCACTCTGAGATGAAGAATGCATACAGAAATCGAAGCCTTTGAAAGAAAAACCTAGATCTGAGGATCAGGTTCTTCAACTACATTGAAATTTACAATACACAAGAATCACTGTATGGGTGTGGAAAAAAACCTCTCAATTTCACTCTAGTAGGCAAATACTAGCAATTAAGATTTCTACTACAAAAAGTCAAACATAGTTTCACTTGTTACCAACAAGCCTACAGATCTTACTCTGAAGACTGTGAGAAGCATAGAATTCATTCTCAAACCAAATATGGCATTTGCAACCAACATCCCTAGGAGACTGCTCTTTCCTCATCAGAGGAGGGGACTAACCATCAGCGACAGCTGATAATCTCAACACTCCAAGAGAAAACACAACACAGAAACCAAAGGTTCTCTCTGAAGTCGTGGATGACATCATTACATTGACAGTCTGATCCATGAGGAAATAACTTCAGCGCCACATCACACAAAAATTCAAGGAAAACATGACTATGAATGGCCATAGCTCAGAAACTACAAGCAAGCTATCCAAAATACATGCAATGTGCTGAATGAAAAGTAAACAAAGGCATTCCTTCAGAAGGACTCCACTAAACTTGCACATCAAGAAACACCACGTATCATAATACCATCATTATTCTCTCAGATGTTAGCTACATGTGGTTGATCCACCTTCAGTAAAAACAGTGACACACAGCTCAATCCAAATATGGCATAAAAATTGCAAATGCATAGAGATACCAGGAGCTAAGGCTGAAGGCATTGAGCCACCAAGCCTTTTAACACCTTCTCAATTTTCCTGACCCTGCTTTAAAAGGATAGTAGCAAAACAAAGAGAAAGGTTCCAATCATCTAAAGCAATGGCTTTTCAGCTCTACTTCACAGAACATAGCTAGAAATTAAGTCTTCAGTAGGGAAAAAAGAAAAAGAGGGAGCAGGAGGGAGAAGTCAAAATTTACCTGCATGTTCTCAACAAAGAGTGAAACTATGTCATTTTAATTAAGGGAGCATTTTTAGGCAAAAGTAAGTCCAACCTTACATGCTCCATCAGTACAGAATGCTGCCTTGCTGTTACTTCTGTCCCAACGTTTCTCCAAATCTTATGGCATGATGTGGTGCTGCAACTGACCTAGACTGAAGTAAAAAGTGTATTTCCTGCCATCAGGAAACATATTTTTTACAGACTTTTTTTAAACAATTTTGCCAACAGTGCTGTTCATGGAGAAGCAAAGTCTGTACACTTAAATATAAGGCATACACATAGAGGAGAAGAAAAAGGAAAAAAGAATAAATCTTTAGTCTATTCCTGATTAATTTCTTCAAGAATCATACTTAAACATCTACACAGCATACGTAAATTCTCCAATATAAAAAAATGAGAGCATGTCAATAAAAAAGTCATACTCCAAGCAGAGCCATGGAAAAAAAATTAGACAGTGGATCCCTAAGCTTCAAAACTCCTATTTCCTTTCTATTTCCCTTTCTGATTTCAACAGCAACAAATTTAAATCAATCCTTAATGTATATTACAATAGCATGCAGTTTGGGTAAGAAATTTGGAGCAAATGAAAAATGCAAGATAGCAAATTTGTGATTACTTTGGTCACTCCTGGGAAGTCTAGTCTGTAAGGCTTCCAGGCTCAATGAGCTCACAAAATTCAAGTGCAAACTGTAATTCTCATTTTTCGCACCGTTCCTAACAAGCAGCACAGAGACTTAGAGACTTTAAAACCAGCATGCAAAAAACAACCAGCAATACAAACAACCAACCTATTAATTATATCTCTACAGATTTTTAAACCTCATATTCATCAGTAAAAATGAAAATACTTTGAAACCATAGAATCAAAGAATGGTTTTGGTTGGAAAGGACCTGAAAAGATCATCCAGTTCCAGTCCCCCTGCCATGGGCAAGGACACCTTTCACTAGGCCAAGTTTCTCAAAGCCCTGTCCAACCTGGCCTTGAACACTGCCAGGGATGGGGCAGCCACAGCTCCTCTGGAAAACCTGTTCTAGTGTCTCACTACCCTCTTAAGTAAAGAATTTCTCTCCAATATCTAATCTGAATCTACCCTCTTTTGGTTTAAAACCATTCCCCCCTTGTCCTATCACTACATGCCCTTGTAAAAAGTTCCACGTTTAAAGACTGCATGACATACAGAATACCACACACTGGCAAAGCCTTATGTGAACAGCCATGACTTTTGGCCGAAAGCAATCAGAGATGAATTAGGGATAGAAAAAATTACTCCTCATACAGACAGTGGAACAAAGTAGACATTACAGAAGAATAGGGTTTATTGTACAATCTGTAAAGAGTCCTGCTACAACTCCTGTGTTCCTCAGCAATTCTGAAACAGTACAAGTTTAGGAAGACAAGGAGACAAAAGTTATCCATCAAGTAACACTGGTATGAATCAACCTGATGGGTTGAGAATTAGCAAGACCTTTGAGATCAGCAGTCTCAAGTTAGTGTTGAATTGCTTTTGTTAAGAAAACCCAAATGGTTTGAAAATAAGTGACATGCAGTCAATATGTCCTAGCAGCCTTAATAGCATTTCCTTAAAAACAACCTTAAATTTCAGTGTGAAATAGGAAACACTGTGATACACACAGTGAGACAGTGATATATACTGGAGTAAGATTTTCAGATAAATTCAAGGTAACAGTAGCAAATCTGAGTTTTTGAGTACATTAGCTATACTTCGGTATAGTCAGGAGCCAGAAGAGTATTTCTGAAGTTTAAACTTTAATTTGCTCTTACTTTCTCAGGTTCCAAGTTTAACTGCTAGGATTATATATTCACATGCGAGGTCCTTAAACTTAACTCAGGTTAATGTTTCCTTTCAGTGGTCAAACACTAAGCAAACAAACACACTAGCAAGTAAGCAACTACTCAGCAATAAAACAATCAACAGAAGAATTGATGTCAGAATCCATATTTAATACTAACAAGTGCAAATGCAACTATGACAGAAATGATGGCTACATTCAACAAGATGAGGTAACAAACAGACAAAAAGAAGTTCAAACACAAGATAGGATGAGCTTAAATCTAAACAAGAATGGGATCATGAAGAGGAGAGGAAAAGGCACAGATACAAATAGCACAAAATCTACTCAAACACTGAAGCACAGGGATGTTAAAATTATAAATAATGGCTTTGCATTTATATAGCACCATCCATCCAAACAAGACAAAGCGCTTTACAAATATTAATGAATTGAGCCACAGTGTCTTCAAAGGTATCCATATTCAATTTGAAGCATGGTGTAACTGATCTAAAGAACACCAGTGACATCTTTATTGCTTCTTTCCTAGGCAGGCATGAAACATCGTAAAGTACCCCTCTCCTAAAGCGTTCCTATATTCCATGAAACATGCTACACTTTTACACTCTGGGAGAAAAAAGACTTGAGAGGTATATAAAAAGTGTCTATAAATACTTATACAGTAACAATGGAATGACAGAAAATTACTCCTATTCTCAGCTGGCAGAATGAAGGAATGGTCTACATTTCAAAGAAAAAACATGTTTAACCAGATGTTGCAGCAAAAGTTTTCCATGGTTAAGTAACAGCAGCACTACAAAAATACATTATCAAGGAATAATTCTAAAACATTAGCACTGCACACATTCAGAAATCATTACATAAAATAATTACATCCTAATAATTCTACAAGAAATGAGTAGACTTGACTGCACCTTCTGGCTCATCTAGCATTCTGCAGTATTAGAATCACTTTGAAGAGAGAAAAAGCAGGAGACAAGACAACAAGCCTTACCCTCTGAGCTTTTGCAAGTTCTTCTTTCAACCGTTCATAGCCCTTTTCTCTTACTTCCAGTACAGATGGGCTCCGTAAGTGAGATAAACTGTCTGTACTCAACCCAAAAATATCTTCATTTCCTTCAGCAACATCTGCTACTGTAGCACCCTGCAAAAACTCTCTCTCTACATTATTGCTCTCCTTTCTGGAATTATTGTGATTGAATGACCCACTTTGGGGTCCAGAGGTAGAACAAAGTACTGCGTCGGTAACATTGATGCTGTAAAGAGAGTGATAGTTTTTTTTTTATTTATGGAATACATTAAGAAGACATATTTTAGAAATAGCAGTGTTGAATACACCATTATGGACACAATTTAATATTACAACATTTTAAGTAAAATCACAATTATATCTTTAGTAAAGCAAGTAGTTTATATGCAACAAACATCAGCAATTTAAATAAAAAAAAACACACAGAACTTACCTGACACCTGATACTTCCCCACAATTCAGTTGTCTGGGAGATGAATAAACAGGTTGTGTGGGAAGATCAGAAACACTTAATGCATTGGGTTGGATTGGTGTGGAGGACACAACAGAAGGATGCGGTCGGTAGATAACACTGGGTGAGGTAGTTTGTTCCTGAGTCCCTGGCTCATTTACTCCAAGAAGATCTGGTGTAGTAGGTGAAGCGAGGTTCACTTCATGAAAGCCTTCCAAGGGATCACTGGCCATAATAAAAGCCTCATCATACGAAACCTTGAATTAAATAATCATATTATCAGAATGCAAAAAATAAATACTACATTATATCTGACAACTATATGAATTACATTAAAAAACACTTAGACAAATATGTTTAAAATACTTCATGATATAATAGAAACTCTGAACTAATCTTGAAAAAGTATGAACTTCAGTCACCAAAAACGTTTTTTTCCACACGTCACACTGTTGAGCCCAGAAGACCTAATAGTGGACTCCACATCTAAATGGGATGATGACATCAAGAACACGCTCTATATCATAAGACAAAGCCATCTTCCATATGGCCTAAAGCTGTTTCGTATCAAAACACAAATATATTACATTAATGAAAGAGAGATAGACCTGGGAAACAGTAAGAAAAAAAACAAAAATAGTAATCTTAAAACCTAAAGCTTCCACTTTTAAACTCAACAAAGCAAATAATCTAGAGACAGAAATCAGTGAACCTTCAAGTAAATTGCAGTCCGTAGTAATTTTGGTTAAACTACACTTCTGATATTGTAATAGTTCACTGGAAGGACTGAACTAGCCAATAAGACTTCTCATGAAGTATGAGGATAGGTACTTAATACATCTCGTGATTAACTGATGATGACAACTGCCATCATAGTATCATACCAAAAATACATTACAGGTAAAAAGAATACTAAGGATTGGAAAATTAACTGACAGTGTCTTTTTTTTTTTTTAATTCTGTATGTTTTTATAAAATAAACAGAAAACAAGTACAATATAGGAATTTTACAAGTCCCAACAGGAAGCTGTTTTACAGCCATTTATCAGAGATCACAAAAATCTTTGCATGATTCAAAACTACGAATTGGAAGTAGTATGGAAAAATTTGTGAAGGAATAACTTAGCAGTGATTGTTTACTGGAAAAAAGAAAACAAAAACAAAACCCACATGTTTTCCATGCTATATAAAAAATAAGGCTTTACAAAGGTACTTAACATACAAAAAAAGAATCATAGCATCCAACTTAAATAATAAATTGCACTTTACAGAGAAATCTACTTGGATCTTAAAATTGAAATCACAAGGCAGAGAGAAGACCTAGAAAGATGATGATCAGAACCATGAAGAGATAATGCCATCAACTTACATGTACATCCAGTTAATCAGCCACTGCATAAAACAAATATACAACGCCAAGAATGGAATCCCCAAATTAGCATATGCAAACATGTTTTAGTTACAGCAATACTTTTTGATCATCTTAAACTCAAAGAACACTTCAAAACTGATTTGCAGCTCAAGTCTTACACTGTCTATATGCCCGTGTTAAACAAGTTGCTTTACTACATTATCAGGTTCACATAGAAGATACTTATTTGTTCAGACATCAAGATTGCCATTAATTTTTCTCTGCCCCTGCTAATTGCTCCCACCAGAAAAAAAAAAATTAAAAAAAAAAATCAACCACCTTTAAGAAACTGCCCAATTTAAGGGACAAAAAGGGCCTTACATGAATAAAAAGGGACAGTTTGGGCCTTGGGTTTTTTTTTTCAGCTGGAAATTATATGCAGAAATTTGTTTTACTTTGAACTACCAACAGCAGTTGTACAAACATGATTTACAGAGAAAAATGCTGTCAGTTTTGTGCTTTCAAGTTTTTCTACATAACACAGAAATGAACAGCTCATGTTAAAGTAAGTTGGAAAAACATTATTGTTTTCTTATACTTCTTTACTATTATAGGCATTATAATTAAAGCTGTATGTAATGATAAAGCCTTGTTAATTTGTTGAGCCAACAAATTAAAATGGCAGCACTGCTGGAGCTACAGGACACTTCTTCAAGGTTAAATTTCAATAATGTTTTCAGCCCTACAGTGCAACTATTACGTGTGGTTTACATTTAATAAGCTAAAATACTGACATCTTCAAAACACAAAATTGCAGAAACAGTTCTTTAAAGTTTATTAGCCCAGTTGAAAAATACCCACCTTGCCAGTCTCAAAGTAAGACTCACATCTACACAAATACATTTGCTTTCATTGTTCCAGCCACCAAGTAAGTCATACCCAATACTACTCTACTGGCAACACCACCAAGATGTTCCAGTTCTTTGGATTCCAGACTTCACAATTAACAGAAGATGCAGGCTTCTGAATAGGGATGTAGAAAGGCTACCTGGATGCCTTGGCCTTTTCTATGCCTACAGCACCTAGGAAAGTGCACCAAAACCACCCAACAGAAGTAGAGATTGAGAATACAGCTGAGAGCAAAACACAAACAACTCTTCTGCCACATCTTCCCCTCTGTTGACCAGTTTTCACATTTTCGTGTCAAGTTTGAAACACATTCCTAGCACCACTGAAAACTCACAGTCTGACTTGATGTTCAATGATGGTACCATAGTATTTTGTACCACCAGTATCACTGGTTGTTTTCAGTTGCATACCCCCTTGGGCTGAAATTTTCTAGGAAACCTCTTTTTCCCCAAATCCATTTTTTAAAAAACATTATTTTGCAATTTCCAAGGAGAAAAGGCTCACGAAAACTTTTTTGTCAATTTTTAACATACCTTACACAACAGGCCTACACAAACCTTAGGGCTGTTTGTAGGAAATACTTTAAGTACATCAAGTAAATTATAAGCTCAAAGATCTATCCTTCTGTACCTTAATGATAATTTACACAAATTCAGTCATGTTATGAAATGCACAAAGTCAAGCTGGCTCACACAGAGAAAAATGATTAAAAGCCTGCTTATCTTCCAAATGCTCAAATGCATTTCTAGCTCCTCCTCCAGACCACCATATCAATATGATAAGTGAAGTAGTTATGTCTGTAAAAATAACTAAACAGATCTACCCCATCTACATGCTCCTACTCCTATGAGAAATGTTCCACTTAACTCCTTTCCTACAGCTTTTCCACCTAACCTGCCTATATCCTGCAGTGTTTTTAATAGTTAAAAAGATTATGGCATTTTATTTACAAGACTATCGCCCTGCTAATACATTAAATATCAATCTCAGCCTAAACAGACAAGTGAGATTTATGAGTAAGTAAATCCATGCATAACTTCACAGTTATCAAAAAACAAGCTCTTTCTGCTACACTAAGTAAAAAAGTTATACAAGTTATTCCTGGCAGAGCTGAAAATAAAGTCCCTCAGCTAACCTTCTCCCATAGCCTGTCAAATGGGCACTCATAAGCATACCATCTGTATAAAACATTTTCCATTCACAACTTTTTTCCTTCCTAGTATTACTTCTCACTTAGCAGGGAGCCAGCAGAAGCTGGGTACACCACCCATACAGGACAAAGAAGCCCATATTAAACATCTCAGTTTCAAGACCCACCAACATCACCATTATGTTGCTACCCAGACATCAGCTGAACACACATTATGCACTAATGAAACCAAACATTAATGCAAAAAGCTAGGCAGTCAGAAAAATAAAAGCTCTCTTTGGGGAAAGAACTCTTCAGAGTAATGGTAAACAAAAGGAGGGAGAGGAAAGCACATTAAATTTCAGTGTCATTAAAGGTTATGGGCTTGGTTAAGGCTTGGAGTTGGGGGTTCATATTATTGACTAAGGCAGCAGTGAACAGCCCTGCCGTGATGGAACATGAAGCACATGGTATGCAGAGAGCTTTTACTATGAGCCAAGCTGACAGTGTGTAAAAAAACCACAGTGCTGGCACAGCACTCTACAGTAGTACTTCTGCTACTGTGAACAAAAGCTGATATTCTGACATTTCAGGGCATCACACTTATTAAACAAAATTGTGAATTTTCTTAATACTTTTTCCACCACATTAATATATGGTGAAAGTTTGGAACAGCATTCGTGCCTGCCAAATACATGATTATGTTTCTCTTAGTTGATAGCATGCAATTTGGATGACGTACAAAATTCAAGTAGTGTAATAAATCAGGATGAACCACCAAAATAAATTTCCTTATACTTTCATCTGGAAATAATGCAAATTTGGTGGAAGCTGTCAAAACGTTGCAACTTTTTACTCTCCATTGCCACATTTGCACTGCTGACTACCCACATAACTGCATGAGGAAACTATGCCCAAATTGTTATTTTATCTAAACAAAAACATACTACAAAGAAAACAGTTTAACAACAGCCGGTTTAACACATTTCTACAGCTTCTAATAGGAATCAAGAACTGCAAACATTTTCAACAGCAAATCAAACTGTTTAATCTAATTTTCCTGTTATTACTCTAGGAGGGGTCCAGCTACTTGCCTGAATCAAAGCAGTCAATAGCGAACATTTAAAAGCTCCCTGAAAAGCTGTTAATTTGTGTTGGCTTTTGGGAAGAAGGGGGGGAAAAAAAAAAAAAAAAGTATTGTTGAAAACTGCCTACTACAAACTCTGGAGTGCATCTTTCACAGATTGCTTTCAAATACGAACCAGGCTGAAGATGACAAGTTTGAACAATCGCCTGTTATAGCCTGTTTAAAAGCAATGCCAGCACCAAACACTCCATGCATTAAAAAAAAAAAAAAAAAAAAAAAAAAAAATCTCATTTTTAGCTTTAATAGTAAAGAGCACCATCATAACAGAATGGTTACCTGCTCAAGTGTGGGGGGGATCACATAAGGAAAAATAAGTTCCTCTTTCTAAGCATTTTGGTGAAAAGCAAATTCTAGTTAGCATTTACTAAAAAAAAAGGTGATTATTTGCTATAGTGTTTTAATCTTCACACAGCAGGCCTTTCAAAATGTAATAGTCTCAAGGACTTCCCTTATTAGACTCCAATATCTGCTTTAGTTAATTTGGGATGGAGGAGGAAAGTGGATTTTTCTGTAGCAGTTCCTCAAAAGGACTGGCATTAGCCCACCATTGGGCCTGCATTCTCCTCAGCGGATTAAAAAAAAACAAATATAATTCAAAACATTTGGCATTTTACAGTCAGGAGTGTAACACGTTTTAAGCTCTAAAGAACTCCATCGGGAATTAGAGTAGTGGACTAATAAATACCTTTTAAAGAAGCAGTTCAATTAAGTACTGCTATGCCATACCTGTAACTATGAGATGCAAGCAAACAGCTTAAGAAGTAAAAGTGTTGTAAGGCATATATGCACATTAATTTAAAATTCAAAACCAATTCAGTCACAGCTAGGTGGATTTTTTTATTTTTTTTTTTTCCCCCCCACAAACTGTTTTACATTTAAGCTGGGCCACAAAATCCAAGTTTAAACAGTGATATCAATTCCAGTTCATTATACAAACACAAGTCAAGATTTGGCATAGGAATTCCCTTAAGGAGAGCAAAAACCAATTCCCACCTTTACAATTTTGCAATTATGGAGCCCAAACTCACAACGTTGTTTTTTTTTTAAACCAGTAAGATGCGAGCAAAAAGAAAGAACTGACCTACTCCCGTCTTTGCATATTCTACTTGTAATTTGCAAGTGACCTTACATTACATTTTTATGAACAGATAGTAAATTGGGCAAAATGGTAAACAGGAGGTAAACTGTAAGCTAGGCAAGTTTACAGAATTTAAGAGCTAGTGAAACCACATTTGGTTCAACAGGAGAATATTTTTCTATTGCATTCCCACAAGTGTTGTCACATAATGCTATGATACGGGTCTTTCTGTTCTTTGCTCTCACATTAGACATCTAAAACACTATTTCACACCATTTTAAAAGCAGCGTGTAGTCTATTTGATAGCAAGGTTTTATAGAGGATTTTTTGTTGTGCTGAACTGATGATTAAAAAGAAAAATCTATTTAAAACTTTATTACAAGTGTATCTTCAACTAGAAAAACTAAAGTGCGGGCAGCAAGTGTCTCACAGAAACAAGCAGCACACAAGATTCTACAACCTATATTTATGAAGTGCTTGTGAAATCTATAAATAAACATGGTTTAGAGTCTGGCAGATAGTACACCTCTTACTACAGAAAAATCAGTGTTTTGCAAGGCAGGATACTTCAAACTTTTATCGTAAGCAAGTATTCAAATAATGCTGTTCAGTTTACAGACTACCTAAATCAAGCTAATTTAACTGTAAATATGATTCTCTTTGCAGACTCTGTTCTTTTTAAGATACAGCATTGTTCTGCCTTATCTTGGAAACAACTTCAGAATCCCATCTCAGGTTTAAGCCTGTCCACAGCGACTGTGACTGCGGCATCATTCTTGCCAAGACTTGAACCTAAAGACCCTCTCGTTTTCAGTCAGCACCAAAAACAATTAATTAAGCAAAAATGGTCACCATTTGCATGATATGCAAAGCTTTCTAAATGTACCTCCAAGTGCATTTAAAGAAACATTTTCTTAATTTCTGAAAAACATGGTTAGCCTATTATTGAAGTGTCTAATGTAAGTTACAGTCAAGCTACAGTAAGACAAGATTTTAAATGCCATATTAAAAAGGGTCTTAAAAATAAAAATCCAAAGTACACATTTCCTTTTGGGGAAAATCTATAAACATTAAGTGGAACAAACAGTGAGACCAGCTCATCTGGCATTTTACATGAATTTTACATCAAGTCAATAAAAGCTACAAAGATAGCTGCAATCTATAATCAAAAGGCTTATTGTGACTGTTTCCCTACGGAAAAGAAAAAATCATCTTTTAAATATAGTGTAACAAGATGGATATTTCAGCCACAGCTGTGAGGTCCACTCCCATTTGTTATTTATTAAAAGCATAATGAGAACAGTAAATTATTTATCCTTCTTTGCTCACTAGGTAACATTAACCAAGCACAGCAGATGAATGACTGCCAAGACACAAATACAGAAGGCCCAACTTTAACCCTTCCCAGAACTCATTAAAAAGATCTGTAACAAAAACAACAATAAAAACATTAAAGCAGCAAGACCTCAGGTTTTGCCCTATATTTTACCGAGGCATACAAATATTTGAACAGATGGTAGGTGCCAATACATGCTTCTAGACTGAATAACCTTACATCTGCTTCAAAAGAAAAGCTGGTAATTTCACAGTTATGGCAAGTCTGTGGAAGATTAATTATTTTAGCTATCTAGATGACTGGTTTTGATATTTCTAATACTTTTGATATTAAAAACATGCTTACAAATGAACATAGCCGTCAAAACAACCAATATAAAGATTGTTACACTATCTGCAAACAGAACAGACAACACTCTCAAACCGATGATAACACTGTTGCTTTTTGTCAGCAAGACGAGCATCGAGGGTATCTTTAAGGCTTTGGCCATTTGGTGCTCTCCTGCTTCCAGAGCCCTGCGACTCTCGGGGAACTAGTGGAGCATTAGCACTTAAGCAGCACAAATTTCTGCACCGCTCATCACTTGCAATCAACTCGTAACCAGAATTTCCGAGCGTCACTGTCACATAACTGCATTACGAAATTCAGGGCAACTGAAATCCCCGCTGCTTAACTACTATAGCTTACAAGACTACTTATCGGCGACCAAGTATTACCCTCAATATTGCTCGAAGACCTTAACACGACCAGCAACGCTACTGGCGAGCGCAGCTCCACAGTCCCACGAAGCAAAGCTCCCCGACGATCCCCAGCCTGCTGCCTTCGGCACCCCTCGGCGCCGCCGCCCCGGGCCTAGACGGAGGGAGGCGAAGTTCGTGGACCCACCGAGTGGCCCTACCGCTCCCCCACGCCTTCCGCCCCACCGGCCGAGAGATTCGCAGCACCGGCTTAGCTTCCTCTCCTCATTTCAGCCACTCCTGCCCGGCTTCCCCACGGGCCCTACACCCCCTCCCGCCCGCCACCGCCGCGCTGGCAGCTCTGAGGGGAGGACGGCTGCTCCGACCCACCGGCCCCGGCCGTGCGACTACGGCTCTTTGTCCAACGCTGCCGGGTGCTCTCCCGGGGCAGGTGCGCCTGACACCTTCCAGGGTGACGCCAAGAACTACTCCTGCCGAGCTCTGCTTTCGACGGCGGCTGGCCCTCGGTCCAAGTGCACCCGCGCCGCCGGCTGCCCCCGCCGCAGGCACGCAAGCTCCGACGGAGGCGGAGGCGCCCGTGCCAGCGGCACCTTCCCGTAGGAGACGGCCACAGAGGCACGGCCCGGGCCGCCCGCTGACCCCGCGCTCTTCCTAGGGGCACCCCCATCCCCGGCCCCCACAGGAGACGTGCTACGGGGAAGCCCGGCCGCAGCACCACGGCAAGAGGCAGCCCTCCCAGGCGTCGCCGGCTCCGCCCGCCCGGGCACAGGCTCCCGGCAGCGAGGCGCCAGGCAGGTGCAGCAGCGGTAGCGGGGACCCGCAGCCCAGCTGGCCGCCCCCGTCCCGCCAGCTGGTCTTTGCCGCTCAGTCCCACCGCCACATACCTGACGAGCCCCGTGACAGCGGCCACCACCGCACCGCGTCCCCTCACACAACCTGGGGAGGCGGGGCGCCGGGCAGCAGCCGCGCATGCGCACAGTCCACAGCGGGGTGGGGGGGGGCAGGTGTGTGCGACCCTGCAGCCGCCACTGCCCCCTAGCGGGGTGGGGGTAACTGACCCCGGGGTACGCCGTCCTAGCCCTGGAGCCCGGGGGCAAGGCTGGTCAGAGTAGCGTCCCAGCATGCCCTCCTCCACCCGTGACACAAAACACTGGTGAGGGACATGTTCGGGGAGGCTTTTCCTCCACGATCCTCAGAGTCATCGGGCAGTCAGGGTTTCAGGAGCCAGGAGGTCTGGCCAGAGGCTGAGGGAAAGCAAGCACGTTGCACAGCCGGGATGGATCAGGGCAGCCTCCATCCCTTCTCTGCCAGTGGTGCCAGAGCAGCCCGCAGCAAGCACTGTCCATGAAATCCTGCTAGATCAACTAAACTAAATACTGACAACTCAATGCTGTTTCCTTAGGGCCTGGCTGGAAAGGTACCAGAGAGTCACGGGTGACAGAGAGGAGGGCAGAAGTGCAGTCAGGCACCATGTTTCACAAGAAGGGATGGAGCAAATGGACAGGCTGCAAACACTTTGTGGCATCAGGAGACATCGGCCAACATTTCTGTGCCTCCACTGAAAGAGTGTTAACTAAAACACTGCTTCTGTTCAAGGGCAGGCAAGGACAGGGCTGTTAAAACTGAACGTTTTGTTGCTGTGATAAACACAAGGAAGTTAATAATTCTGTATTTAATAGCACACAGTAACAAAGGCACAGGCTTACACAATTAAAAATGAGAAAATGCAATATGTGCCAGTTTATTATCCACTGATTTTCATTCACAGGGCACGCACTGCTCCAAATCAGGTTCTAAGCCTGCCTGATGTATGTAATAATTAAAGACTGAACTGTAATTTATATACAGAAGACTTGTGAAATAAGGACACATAAAGTGCAAAAATAGAGTCACCTGCTAAAAAGATGTGGGTTTCCAGCTCTACTAGTTTGTCTGATAGACATATTACTACTACCTCTCATCTTGGCTTGCCTATGCCCTTAAGCTGTCATTACTGCCACCCTGACATAAGATGGGTAGCTGGGGCAATTTTCCTGCCTTTCAGAGATTAACAACCAGCCTTAATTTTTTTCCTTTAGAAGTCCTGGTCTTTACTGTTCAGTGTTTCCTGTGCCTTTAAAAACAGTAGGCAAAATGTTGCAAAGCTGCTATAAACAGGTCTACATTTTACCACTGCTCTGATTACAGTGCCAAAAAATATGCTTCCAATGACAGCAGTATTGGCTGGACGATGTACTTGCCTTGTTGTTAGTTTCAGTTGAAGTGAGCCGTGAACTGCAGTGGTGAGGAACTTTAGCAAAAAACTGATGTAAACAAGATCTGGTATCATTCAACAGTCAAGGAATCTAGGCCACATTCCAGTCAATAATGGAAACGTTAATTATCTTAACAGCTTTCCACTGAATGTGAAAGAATCCTGTTTGGCCAGTACTACAGGACATAGCCATAGACAAATAAAGTTCCCTGTGGCACATTTACACAGCATTCATTAAGCAAGCAGTTCGCTGGTGTAAAAATAATATGACAAAGAGATGTCAAAAGGCAAATGCATCAATGCCATTCATCATTAAGTAAATATATTAACTGTAAATACTAAGACCTTCTAAATTTCTTTTGAGTGAAACTACACTGACTACAAGGGGGCCCAGGCAGCAAAAAATGGCTACAGAAAATCATCGTATGCAGCTTTTCTGGAAACAGTTTGAAAACCTTTGAAATTATTTAATTTGCTAATACTGACATGCACTAGAACCCCAGCAGTGCGCTTGGAATACAGATTTGACAAATTAAAAGGTTCATTAAAAACATGATTGCAAAAGAGACATGCCAATTGGAGTCAGAAGTTGAAAACAATGCATTAAGACATAGTAAACTGATAAGAGTCTATAATTAGGATCTGTAATCCTCTAGTTCTTAATCCTGTACAGTGACTGTACTTAGCATGAGTCTGCTGTCTTAATCAGATTAGACATCTTCATTTCAAGGAATAAAAGCGATACAGTTCAAAGACATTTGATTATGCTAAAATTAATCACCAACAGATTTATTTTGTCAAAGTACTCCTATACTTTGTTGCATGTAATACTTTAAAAATTCAGGCAGTAACAAACCACAGAAAATGTAATTTACATGCTTAAAATTTAAAGTTGAAACAATCTGGATTAAATCCAGAGACATAAATGAAAAGTAATTTTTTTTCTTTAATCTATTTTAAAAAGAGTATTTTTACTCAGCCTTTGGTTCTTTTCTGAGTTGCACATCAGTACCAAAGCTGGGCTGTTCCTCCAGGCATCATCAGCTGGGAGCCAAGGGTAACCCCATCAGTGAGAGGACAGTCAAGAGCAGGGCTAGGGTGGTGATAGCAGCAGACTTAGCCATACACCTAGTGACCATCACACAAGGTGACATGTCAAATCAAGTCCAGGATCCACCCAGGAAGTCTTACCAGGAAGAGCAAGAGAGAACTAGACAGCTGTGTGTAGAGCTACACCTATAATATAGGTCTGAGGCTTCACCAAGGAAGGAGCAACCAAGACAGATTTACCTAAGGTAAAGCACAATCAAATCCTGGAGGCCTGGGCCTGAGCTTAAATGGAGCCCTGGAATCCCTGCCCACAATGGGAAGATGATGGCTTAGCAGGGGCTCTAGATGAGGTTGATCAGGATGATTAAGGCCTTTTAGTGCCCTCAGGTCCCTGACAACCAGGAAAACTGGAAGTCCTTTTAGAAATATAACCATGAATCACTGTTCTGAGAGGAAACTCCGTTGCCAGTGGAAAATGATATACAATTTTCAGCTTTGGTAGAATAACATATGTCATGGGTGCTGTCTCTGATTACATAGATGTAATCTGAAAAAAGCTTTCAACGAAACAGCACAATGTAGAAAATCTGGACTATGGACTTTGCTGAAACCACATTTTTTCTAATGAACACTAGTATTTGCTGCTCCCATCAAATCTATTCCCTCATTTTTTTCAATCAGTTTTTCTGTTCCTTTAGAACTCCTTGGTGTGGTTAAATTCCCCAAATCAGAAATTCCCATTCTGTAGCTAGTTAGAAAGCTGGATGGGTACCTTGGCACAGGCTCAGCTCCAGTAATGTGTGTACTAACAACTGTAAGTCTCTCCCGTCATACTTGTGCAAAATGTGGTAAACATCATTGCGAACAGTTCCTGCACTGCACAGAGTCCCTCTGAACTTCATCTCTCTTGGCCCAGGTCTTCTGTTGCATTTGAACCACCCAAGAGAAAGTCTTCTATTGAGGCTGCTAATAATTACAATCCACTGGACCTAGGAATACTGCTTCAGGGAGTAAAAAAGCACAACAGACAAGTGTTTTAGAGAAGGCAGCCCCAGACTATTGATAGGCTTCTCTGTTGAAGGCAAGAATGGCTGCAGGACTTGAAAGAAACTAAGTACATCATTTTTCTTTGATCTGAATTTAACTAAGTTTCTCATCTATATGCAAACACAAATGGCAACAGCTAATCAAATTTTTCCTCCTACAGGTTATGAAAAATGAAAGAATGTGATAGTTCTTCTCTTTATAGTAGATGCTCAAATGTGTGGTGGGGGAGGATATCTCAACAATTTCATGGATAAATAAAGCAGGTAAATGCTGAATTCTTATTTTCTACTTCCCTATGATACTTCCTACTTGTTTATTTTATTGTTTGTGGGGTTTTTTTTTTCCCTTTTAATACTGAATAAGCTGTAATTATTATTTCCCCTTCAATAAAGATGTTATAAAACAACAAACTCAAGAGAACCACAGGATGGATCTGTTAGTAGAATTCACGCATGCATTGCACAGTGAAAAGAAGCAAAGTTATGTACAAAAAAGGTACACAAGACTTCAAATCTTATCTGTTTTGGAGCTACTCCCTCTCCCCTCCCCGCCCTTCTACAAGCTCAGCTGAAACAGTGTTAGCAGTTTTGGGAACCATTCTACAGACAAGAATTCCCCAGTCAGGCATATTACTTCAACATGAAGCTGATCACTTGGAAAGCAAATCTAATTGGCACATTGGCATAAATAGGCGTCCAGCCTATAGTAGTCCTAAAACTGCAGCTCTTATCTTTTTTGCTGCTTTTCCTGATTCAACTGATAGAACACTAAAACCACTGAGATCTGTGTTTTTCTTTAAATCTACCCGCTAAAATAAACATGAAATAATAGCAAATAGGCAGGATCGATGTTAACTGATCTTGAAACTCTTTCTCAAAACTTCCACTGATGGAAGACAGCACAGACTCCCTAACCAGTGCATTCAAGTGCCAAAATAACCCTGGAGTCAGAAATACTTTCCAAATCCTACCCTTATCTCCTTTGCTGCAATGTAGGACAAGAGGTAATGAGCTTATCTCAGTGGATGCAGGAAGCAACAATCTTCAGGGTGTTTGATGGCACCATCTATGCCCTCAATTTTCTCAAAGAATAAACACAGTTATTTTAATCTTTCCTCACAGGTGTTGGGTTTTAGACCCATAGGGTATTTTTATTATTCTCTCTGGGCTTCTTCCTGTGGGTCCTCACCTCCTTATTGCAGGAGAACAATGCTCAAGTCCAGGCCCAGCACTCCAACTATGGTCTGAACAGCACTGCCTTTAACATATCACACACCTGCTTGTACATCCCAGCAAAGATCCCTTGCTTTTTTTTCTTATGGCCGCAGAATGCTGCTTAACCAGTCTTTCCCCAGCTTGTGTACAACTTTACTTGTGAACTTTCTTTTACGTCCATTGATTCTTATTGAATTCTAATCTTATAGAATCATAGAATCATAGAATAGTTAGGGTTGGAAAGGACCTTAAGATCATCTAGTTCCAACCCCCCTGCCATGGGCAGGGACACCTCACACTAAACCATGTCACCCAAGGCTCTGTCCAGCCTGGCCTTGAACACTGCCAGCGATGGAGCATTCACAACTTCCCTGGGCAACCCATTCCAGGGCCTCACCACCCTCACAGTAAAGAATTTCTTCCTTATATCTAATCTAAACTTGCCTTGTTTAAGTTTTAGCCTGTTACCCCTTGTCCTATCACTACAGTCCCTAATGAAGAGTCCCTCCCCAGCATCCCTATAGGCCCCCTTCAGGTATTGGAAGGCTGCTATGAGGTCTCCACGCAGCCTTCTCTTCTCCAGGCTGAACAGCTCCAACTTTCTCAGCCTGTCTTCATACAGGAGGTGATCCAGTCCCCTGATCATCCTCGTGGCCCTCCTCTGCACTTGTTCCAACAGTTCCATGTCTTTTTATGTTGAGGACACCAGAACTGCACACAATACTCCAAGTGAGGTCTCACGAGAGCAGAGCAGAGTAGAGGGGCAGGATAACCTCCTTCGACCTGCTGGTCACACTTCTCTTGATGCAACCCAGGGTACAGTTGGCTTTCTGGGTGGCAAGCACACACTGCCGGCTCATGTTCATTTTCTCATCGACCAACACCCCCAAGTCCTTCTCCGCAGGGCTGCTCTGAATCTCCTCCCCGCCCAACCTGTAGCTGTGCCTGGCATTGCTGTGACCCAGGTGTAAGACCTTGCACTTGTCATGGTTAAGCTTCATCGGGTTGGCATCAGCCCACCTCACAAGCTCTGGATGGCATTCCTCCCCTCCAACGTATCAACCGAACCACACAGCTTGGGGTCATCGGCAAACTTGCTGAGGGCGCACTCAATCCCACTGTCCATGTCACCCACAAAGATGTTGAACAAGACCGGTCCCAACACCGATCCCTGGGGGACACCACTCGTTACTGGTCTCCAGCTGGACACTGAGCCACTGAGCACAACTCTTTGCATGCGGCCATCCAGCCAGTTCTTTATCCACCGAGTGGTCCACCTATCAAATTGATGTCTCTCCAACTTAGAGACAAGGATGTCATGGGAGACAGTGTCAAAGGCTTTGCACAAGTCCAGGTAGATGACATCAACTGCTCTACCCCTGTCCATCAGTTCCGTAGCCCCATCATAGAAGGCCACCAAATTTGTCAGGCAGGATTTCCCCTTAGAGAAGCCATGCTGGCTGTCACCAACCACCCTGTTGGTTTTCATGTGCCTCGGCATGCCTTCCAGCAGAATCCACTCCAAGATTTTGCCAGGCACAGAGGTGAGACTGACTGGTCTGCAGTTCCCCGGCTCATCCTTTTTCCCCTTCTTAAAAATGAGGGTTATATTTCCCTTTTTCCAGTCACCGGGAACTTCACCTGACTGCCATGATTTTTCCAATCTGATGGACAGTGGCTTAGCAACTTCATTTGCCAGCTGTATGTTGCTCTTCAAAAAAAATATATGGCCAGTAATATTTTACAGATTTGATAAGTGCACTGTCTATTAGATCAGCCAAGTCATTAATTAAAGTATTGCACTTTATGAGAACCAGAATCATAGAATCATAGAACACCAGGTTGCAAGGGACCTTAATTCTCATCTTTTCCAACCTTTCTTGGCAAAAGCAGTCTAGAAAAGATGACCCAGCACCCTGTCCAGCTGAGAATGGTTCTTTGAGATGAGATGATATACTTTATCAACTCTCCATCCAAAACCATAGTATGATCATTGTTTTCATATCAGTCTTGTATTGTCTTTGCAGTAGGTTATGCTAGACAATGTGTCCCTCCTTTTCTATGAGACGTTATAGGAAGATATTTCAAAAGCCTTACCAAACTCTATCTATATCATATATATATCGATTCTTTCACATTTGTCTTGGAATGACTCAGATGATGTCCTTAAATAATCTATTGCAGCATCAAAACCTCAAACCACTTTCATAGTTCTCTCCTCTGTTAGACTTGTCAACATACTATATCAGCATCAGAAAAAGAAGCTTAAAATTATGTCTAAAATGTAGATGCTCATTAAAGCCCTGTATTCCTTGATCAGAAGCCAAGGCTTGAATACAAAAAAAATTATAAGTTTTGGGAATAAATTCCTTTTATACACATTATATATTATCTATACACAACCTGCAGAATTCATTGATGCAATATAACAAGAATGGCAAATTCTTTACTGTGTTAAAAAAACACCCAACCTTTGTAGGACTACATAGAACACAGACTGACAAGGGACGATCCAAATGAATAAAGAGTATAAATTCTCTATTAACTATTAAATGACAAGGATTAAAAAGAAATTTCCCCTTCAATCATGTTAGTTTACAGTTTTCCACTTTGGCCATAAGACTGACTCTATGAATATGCTGCCCATCTGGGCAGATTCTGCTGTTGCATATGAAATAAATGATTCTTCTAGGCTTTTTGAAGGTGCTTATCAATGTAACTTAATACTAAGCAGAAGAAACAAAAAAAAATGAAATGGTCCTACCAACTTATGTAAGGACTGCCATGTGGTTCCATTTATCTTTAGAAGCAAGCCAGGGACGGATCCAGAATGCGATTAAAAATAGTACAACATGTTCATCCCTAGTTGGAAGACAGCAGCAATGCCAAACCTGCACTTAGAAATCAGAAAATAAAAATACAAAATACATTTTCACCCAAAAGTTAACCTCCCAAAAGCCAAATGAACTTTGTAGCTCTGACAAAACTGTAGCTAAAACTCAAGAATCCTTTTACCTGATAAGACTCTGAAAATAGCTCCACCAAATACTCTGAATTATAACGGTGAAAAGCCTACGGTGAAGATTCAGGAATCCTATGTTTTATTCACAAATCTGCTTTGGACCTGGCTACCCTTCCTGTACCTTGATTTATTCATCTCTAAACTAAAATTCATGACACTTCTTCCTCCTTTCCCAAAACATCTGTCACATGATAAAGTTTAAATAATGATTTTTTCAATGGTCTTCATTCTCTCAGATCAACGTTGCTGTAAAATTGAAGATGTGGCTTCAATGGGCTGATTTTTCTTTATTTTTGTCCAATGACCAGAGATTCAAGAGCAAACTTCCAACAAGACTGCCAGTTATTGCTACGTTCTGCTCTGTGAGGTAAGCTGGTCTTAAGGAAAAATTTTTGCAGGTACCAGTCATTTCCCTATGTGATAGAAATATTGTTTCATTAATCTTCTGTCCAGCATGACCATGACCATGGTATGGACATCACTCCAGTGGGCATAGGAATACCTCCCAGTTTAGAGTGGCCTTTTCTTCTACTTATAGAATCATAGAATAGTTAGGTTGGAAAGGACCTTAAGATCATCGAGTTCCAGCCCCCCTGCCATGGGCAGGGACACCTCCCACTAAACCATGCCATCCAAGGCTATGTCCAACCCCACCTTGAACGCTGCCAGCGATGAAGCATTCACAACTTCCTTGGGCAACCCATTCCAGGGCCTCACCACCCTCACAGTAAAGAATTTCTTCCTCATATCCAATCTAAACTTCCCCTGTTTAAGTTTAAACCCATTACCCCTTGTCCTCTCACCACAGTCCCTAATGAAGAGTCCCTCCCCAGCATCCCTATAGGCCCCCTTCAGGTATTGGAAGGCTGCTATGAGGTCTCCACGCAGCCTTCTCTTCTCCAGGCTGAACAGCCCCAATTTTCTCAGCCTATCTTCATACGGGAGGTGCTCCAGTCCCCTGATCATCCTCGTGGCCCTCCTCTGCACTTGTTCTAACAGTTCCATGTCCTTTTTATGTTGAGGACACCAGAACTGCACACAATACTCCAAGTGAGGTCTCACAAGAGCAGAGTAAAGGGGCAGGAGCACCTCCCTCGACCTGCTGGTCACACTCCTTTTGATGCAGCCCAGGATACGGTTGGCTTTCTGGGCTGCAAGCGCACACTGCCGGCTCATGTTCATTTTTTCATCAACCCACACCCCCAAGTCCTTCTCCTCAGGGCTGCTCTGAATCTCCTCCCCGCCCAACCTGTAGCTGTGCCTGGCATTGCTGCGACCCAAGGGTAGGACCTTGCACTTGGCATGGTTAAACTTCATCAGGTTGGCATCAGCCCACCTCACATGCGTGTCAAGGTCCCTCTGGATGGCATTCCTTCCCTCCAATGTATCAACCGAACCACACAGCTTGTGTCATCGGCAAACTTGCTGAGGGCACACTCAATCCCACTGTCCATGTCACTGTCCTCTCCATCTTGGCACACTCATGGTGGCAGTGCTCTGCAAGTTCACTGCAGCAGAGAGGCATTTCTGAAAAGTGATTGGAATCCTTTACTCAGTTGAGTAGATGGTAAAAAGCACTGAAATAGTATTGAAACCAGAGCAGTTCCAGTTCCACAAAAGAGAAGGATTACTCTGCTACACCTTCTGATACTCTGCTACACTTTCTAAAGTGACCTTAAAAGTCAGGTCCCGAGGGGCCTTGTTTCCACTAGCATTTTGATCTATGTTGTTTACCTTGATTGGAAATGTGTGCACACTCACCACGGCATGAAAAGTTTTCCATCACTTCACAAAAACAGTCAAAGCATAGATCTATTCAGAGGAGACTGAAGACTAAATTCCTTGCCTGCCACCATTTGATACGTGTTTGTGTTCTGGGCCAGTTACTGGCTCAGCAGTGACATGACGAGTCTAGGGTTTGTTTCATCTGCTCTTGGCTCAGAGACTAAACCTCGTGTCTGAGGGAGCAATGAGACTTTCGATTTTGAACTAAGGTAAACAAACACAGCGTAGTGCATGTTTTGCAAAAGCTACCCAGGCTGCTTAGGCATTTTTTAAGTGAAAAGTTGCATGAAGCAGAGAGTGAGAGGGTTTGTGGTGAGTCAGGTAGAAATGATTTGGCTTGTTGTCCATCGAAAAAGGAAAGGATAACTGTTTATCTCTGTTGGTTCGCTGAACATACTGTTCTTTTTCTTGGATGCTACTTTCTCTTTTTATACCATATTTTTTTTCCCCTCTTTTTTTTCCTTCTTATTCAATATTTGCAAGTGAACAAAGAAAGTTCTGAGGGAAATGTTTAGCATTGAAGTATGCAAGGGAGGAAAGCCAAAGTTAGCTTTCATGCAGGATTGGCAGGGTCACCTGGATCACAGAGAAAAATCCTCAGTTTTATCCTTTTCACGTGTATATCAGGCTCCAGTTTTAATAGCAGTAAGTATTATTAGGTTTTGTTGTTTGGTTTTGTTTGGGTTTTTTTAACTAGAACTAGCTAAATCAGAAAACGAACTTACATGAATTGTTCACTTTACAAAAACAAATGGATGGTGGTCAGCAATCCTGATGTAATCCCTTTTCATGTGCAAATACCAATAATTCTATTCTCACAAACACAGCAATACTATTCCAAGTCCTTTCCAGGCAATACCTAACTAAAAAGAACTTGCCTTTTCTAAACACTTTTCCCTGCAAATGCTTTTCTGCCTGTTCTTAGCCTCTCTCTCATTCTTTGAATCATTTCTGTCTCATCTTTCCCTTTCATACAAGTAAATAATTTCACAGATCTCCCTGCCTAAGACACAGCTCATGAAAATCCTCCATCCTCACAGTTCCGGTTGAATTCACGGCTCTACATTTTGGTTTGAAGGTCCCTTTAATTTGAATACGGATAATGAAGGGTATAGTTTCTCCAATCAGATGCAGCATGGTTTAATCACATATCTAACAGTGTTGTATACGGTAAATTGCACCACGGTTTGCATCAGTCATTGCTGCACAGTGTTTTTTCTCTTAAAGTCATGCACTAATCTGGATTGCCAGTCTTACAGGTGGTTTTTAATTTACACAAATCAAAATACATCTGCACAGAGAATTTCTTCACAGAATAAGCAAAGCTGTCCTCATTAACTATTAAATGGGAGAAACAGAATGGTTCAATTGTACTGTTATGTGCATTGTCCATTGTTATGTATTACTGTTGTTGCTGTTGTGATTATTTTCATTATTATTATTATTGTATTTCCATACAGGTAACAGGAGTTATCATTTCCTGCTCTCAGAGACATAACACTGCTCACTGAAAACAGAGCTCCTTAAGCCAAAATGAACATGCGCTTGCGATGCTTCTAGTGATACCTCAAAAATCTTGACTGAGAGCACAAACATGCCTGTTGTACAAAGATGCATTATTAACTCTAATACAAATAAACACTTTTGGTATTCTTATAAAAGAAACATTTGGATATGAGATCGCTGTTTCTCAAATCTAACTTCCTAAGCACAGGCTGTTTATCAATCATCAGCATTCTTCCATGTCCACAACAATACAAAATTCTGTTAGTATAACATCCTCATTAAAAAAAGGAAATTAAAGTTTTGCAGCAATCTGCGTGGACAAAAGGAGGATGATGCAAACAGTTGTGCAATAAGCTGCATTTTTAGGCAAACAAAGGAATTATCTAATATTAAATGTTTGACATTCTACAGGTAGTTTTGAAACCCTGGTCATCTTGTGAAGCAGATGACATTAACTTCAGAAAAGCCAGACCATACAACAACATCAAGCACCTTTGCTTCTGCGATTGCCTTTTGGCCATTTAGCTTTCACTGAAGCTGAAGTTACATTAGTATGTATTAATAATCCCACACAACCTGTTTCAGATGGACAAAGTAGGTAGCACTTCAGAGAGGCAGGTCTTAAGAGAAAGCTCCCACAGACAATCCAGGCACTGACTTTTGAGCCCATGTCCTGGACACCTTATTCCTGGTTGCTGTGTTGATCCCATCTTCCACCTGACAAGTCCCACGCTGTGACATCAGTTTGCTTTTGTGTGTCTGTGCCTTCCAGCAATAAAAGACCTGCTGAGGCTGATAACTGTCACAGTAATAATAATATTTCTAATACCAAACTCAGCACTACCACATAACAAATTATGTTGATTTCATTGCAAGGAAGCTGCAAAACAAAGTGTTTCTGAATGAGGTTTTACATTACTCAGAGAATTAATCTGTTGGGGCAGCAGGCTTTATCCTGTGGGCAAATTCGTTTGTAATCCTCTGAAGTATTCAACCATGTGACTTCCAGAGATGAAAGAGCCTCCTTTAGAGTATATTTCCACAATCCACACTGACTGATGCTAAGTACGGTGGTATCTCTACCACTAGATTAACTTTTAATTATTGCAATTTCTCTCATGAAAGAGACTGCAAGATATCGCACGTTCTCTACAGCTCTCTACATGTTCATTCTACAGGCAGAAGGCATTTTATGTTAATTTACTGATTTGTTTAAGACATGAGTTCCAGCAGCGAGTGACAGTAAGTAGAAAAATAAAGCACAAATCAATATATTATCATCTGAGAAAATCTTACAGCAGCTTCTTTAATACTGCCCTCTTCCCAACACTTTAATTATTCACTTATTTCAATAAGAAAATTCTTTCATGCTGTTCAAACCACACTTTAGCCTAGTTATCATATTTCTTTGGATGTTGGCATTAATATTGTTACACATACTGGACTGTTTGTTTGAAGCTTCACTAGCACACAGTACGAATCCCAGAAATCTTCCAGTGTAAATGAGCACAAAAATCAAGAGCAAAGAGGAGCAGGAAGCACAAATACATGAGATAACTTGTATTTGATGGATTTCTACCATCTGTTACACTGCGCTATCTTGTTAAACACCCATGGATGATATTAGCAAAACCTGTCTAGTTACACAGCATTAAAAAGTTTTTGTCTCTGTGTGATTTGTACTTGTCCAAAGCACATCAGGAGACCATGCATCCAAAATACGCCATTAGCAGTGATCATTAGTAGAGCTGCATATGCAGGAACTTCTGAAAACTATTTTTGTGGATGAGACAGCTCAAATTCTTGTCTACAGTATACACTTGCAAAACAAAAGAACCTCTTTGCTGTTTTTCATCATGCAACAATATTTTCTAAGGATGTCCACCAGAAAAGGTCAGAAAAAGGACAAGAAATGATAAAATTAAACTATTCATTGCAAATGTGAAATACTATTTTACACTCTTTGCAAACCTACCCTTTTTTTGTAACCTTTCAGGAACATAATGTATACGAACATAATTTCTTCATGCTTTCTGCAATATGACACCTATTAAAGATAATTGCATGTGATAGCAAAGGTGTGAATGTCTTAACAAAGTATAACTTATCATGGCTTGAAGAGATATTCATTTGGATTAAAAGTCCCTAATAAGACTTCACATAGATTTTTAATGGTCTCCAAGATCAGCAAAATAATTTCTTAAATATGAAGGTGAAAAAATTAGTGATTTACAGTGTAAATTCCAGCAACAGTTTGCAAGTCTTTGCTCATTATTATCAGATTTTAAGAATTTGCCATAAAACTTAATTTTCTGCAGTGGACTTTGTTCTGCTTAAGAATCTAATGAGTGGTTACAATTATCTATACATTTTGTGGTAGAAACAGTCACATAGCAGAGGGGAGGTAATAAGAAGGCAAACCCTTACTGAACTTTTTCTTCTTTTTGCCTTCAAAAATATGTATTTATATATTTTCTCTATTATGTTGCACACGTCAGCTGCCTATTAGCCAGTTAATCAGTTGGCACCCTTTTTGAGTGTGCCTCTTCATTAAGTAGTGTATTGAAGTGTTTCACACTCAGATTGCCCAGGTGACTCTTCGTAGCATAGATTGGCTCATTCAACAAATTCAGCAGAAAGAGGGTTATGAGGAAGTGTGAGAGAGGAGTTCCAGTGCTTAATAACATGTCCCAGACTGCAGGTCACTCTGGTCTTCAGTCTGTTGTGAGTTCAGTGTTTGATGGAGACGTCTTCACTGTGACAGCTTGGAATAAATCAATAGAATTATTTTTAAAAATTGCTGAATCTCTGGGAACTAGTCCAGGCTTGCTCCTGGATAACTCCAGGCAGATAATGCTCCAGAGAACCCATGTCCCCTTTCCTGTCATATTGCCCAAGGCTGCCTTGCCCAGCTAATGCCTGCTGTCCCAACACAATCTATCCCAACTTGTTGAAAGCTCATCAGTGATAAGCAGCATGCAGCAACAGGGATTCATTGTCAGGCAATTTGGAGGGAGGCTGCATGAAAGAGCCTGCACAGGGGGGTGATTTTTGCCATAAGGAAGCAACCCCACCCAAGTTTGACTGCTGCTACCTGGGAGGAGGCCAGGAAATCGGCAGTGTCCATGAAACCACTGTATAACAGCTCCATCTTTTCTGCACAAAGCACCCATTGGGCACTCTGCTCCTCCTGCCACTGCTGCCATGCTGTCTCTCAACACTAGCATGTAGCGGACAACAATGGGGGGGAGGAAGAGGACATGGGACAGTTGTGCCTGGTGTCACTCCATCTCCAGTGCTGCAACACCCCTACAAGACTGCTGCCCAGCAGTAGAGAGGCAGAGGAACACATGCCACAGGCAACTCTTGGCCCTGATGACTCCATACAGCTCAGCTTACTTGTGTGCTTGCTGCAGCAATGTTCTTTACATGGCTTCCTTGCAAGCAGCCCTCCTAAAGCTCCAGCAGGCATTTCTTATACAGCAGGACTGCCACAGCCATGTCAACGTCAACCAGAATCAAAGGAGTGTGACTGTCATTAACCAGTATTTTCTCAGGCCTTAGCCTTAGCTTACACTTGTGTCAGAGACTGGGAACACCATTTACTGCTATTTCCTTCCTTCCTTCCAAGTCCCCATCCTTATCCTCTGTCTCTAAAGAAGAAGAAAGCTTCTAATGTCCGGAAAAAAAGGATTTTTGCGAGCTCTATAGGTAGCCTTTGCTGAACCTTGAAATCGGTGTGATGGCTTTCACAGCCCTTCTGTAATAAAGTTTTTGGAGCCAACCACCAATGTGTTGTTAATGCTGCGGATTCAAAATAGCAATATAAAGCTAAACTGAAGAGCTGAATTAAAAGGCAAGTCTGCTGTAAAATTTGCAATAAAGGTCTCCACTCATGCTGAGAGAGATATAAGCATCAGCTAGAAAATGTAGTAAGTTCATCAACAGGGAACTTTGCAGTAGCAGTTACGAGTTGTCACTCTCTCCTCCCTTCCTCCCACATCCAGGTAGGCCCAGGCAACCCGTGGGGATGGGACCCTCAAATGTTCCTAAAATGAGAGCACCATTTTCTGGGAAAGGATATGTCCAGCCAAGTCAGAAGGTGCAGTAAAACCACACCACAGCCACCATTAGCAAGGGTTCTACACGAATCAAGTATGCTTCTCTTGGGGAGCGAGGAAATGAAGGAGAGATAAAAACATTGCCTGTCTTTGGGTAATACCCAGCAAGGACTCAGGGGCACCTTAGTGATAAAAAGAGGAGTATTTCCTACAGAACCACTCACAATGGAGCTACACAGCTGGAAACCTGTATTTCTTTCTGCCCCTGAACACACAGGAGCTCTAAATCTCATGTCCTCTGCAAAACAGCTCAGAGCCAGAGGAGCAATCTCAGCTGCTCAGATCTGCAAGAAGAGTGAAAAGCTGCCAGGAAAACCACCTGATACCCACTAACACACAGAGGTGCT
Organism: Amazona ochrocephala; assembly: GCA_039720435.1. Taxonomy (NCBI): domain Eukaryota; kingdom Metazoa; phylum Chordata; class Aves; order Psittaciformes; family Psittacidae; genus Amazona; species Amazona ochrocephala. The sequence goes on along the minus strand of CM077880.1, from coordinate 40,459,652 downwards.
ATTATTTACTGCTCAGTGAGACCAGCAAATGATTATATTCAGCAAAGAAAAATGTTTTAGGTCTAAGTAATTATTTTACCCATGACCTTAAAATATCCCTGTTGTAAGGAGTTTTCCTTGCAGAGGGCAGTCACTGTAATAGGATCAGACAGTATGTTTCTGCATGCCAAGTCACTGAATGTTAAAATGATTTGTCATCTTTTGCCACAGGCCACTGCCTGACACACACATGCCACAGTCTAATGTCTCGCCTGTTTTGACATCAAAGTGTCTTCCTTCTGCCATTGCCAACAAGAAGAAAGGCAAACAATGGCAGCAATTTCTTTTCTTTCTGAGGAATTTCTAATTAAATAAGTGGCCGAAAATAGCTTAATGGGACTAAGGGGGGGCAGGGGGGGAATCTTTCATAATAAAATGTATTAAATCCGTAAACCTTGTTTCTCTCCCCCCCCTTGCAATTTTTACTTACTTCACAGTTGCATTATTTTATTCTCCGTAGAGATTTATGGCAACATTATATGACATTTCCTGGGCTTTTACAGTCTAACACCTTTTACAGCTCCCTTTTAATGCCATGGGCCATAAAAGACAGAGTTCATTTCATTTTACAAAGGGGAAGGGGGAAGATGTCCTGTGCAGATCCATCAGTTGCAGAAAGGCTTTCACATGCTAAAATGTACCATCATTAATAGGTTCATTGAGTTTCTTGGTAGCAGCAACTCTGCCTGTTTTGAGGGATGGGTGATATTTACAGGACACCCCAGAGTCCTGATTTTCCAATTTGAACTAGCGATGCAGCAAAGGTGTGCTCCATGGTGGGATCAAGGTGCAGCTGGAGCACACTCTCAAGTTTGGTGGGGTTGTCCCTGGTTTTCCCATTTAGATGTAGTCAGTGCTATTCACTCATGCGTCCTCACAGGGCTGGCTCAGAGAGATCACGCTTTTCAAGAGAAGTCACAGAGAAAAATGCTTCCTTCTTGTCCATCCCATTTTGAGGATGGGAAATCAACAGTAGAAAACTGGAGGTGCCAGCCAAACCATCACAAGATTCTTCCTTCAAATGAAAGGGGTCCTTCCGATGGCAAGTGGCGTTATAATTATAGACTAGAAAAGAGCAAGATCAGCAGCTGCTGCTGCTGCTGCTGCTTGCGTTTGTTCCCTCTGTAACTGACAGGACAGAGCACTTGGCAAAAACAGACTTCCAGAAGTGGAAAGACATTTAACCCCTGTTCTTGTCAGTCCATTCCTCCTGGGGCTCGGCAGCAGCAACCCCTTGCTTCAGGTTAAAGGAAGAACAAGGTGACTATTGCAGATCTGAAGGGGTCTTTGGGGCACCTGAGGAAGAGGAAGGGTCCAGGATTTGCCTTCAGGCTTGGACTGACAAATAAAAATAGCAGGTTAGTGGATACAGCGTTAGCTTAATATGCTTTTATAGTTGGCTTAACTTGAATCTCTCTCACTCACTTTCTCTACTATTGCATGAACTAAGAAAAAAGGTGACACAATGACAAGAGATAGGGCTGAGCAGAGCCACTATTTATTTATACCTTCTCTAATGTGCCTTTCATGGTCAGTTCAGAGACTGATAGCTGTTATTTTTTCCTGTGGTTTCTCTCTGAATCCTAATGCATCCTGAAATTCACAGCCAGGCAAAAATCCCATTTACAGGTGGGCTCAATATTAGTGTGTGGGGGGAATGTTTTATTTTTAGGTGTTTATGCCTAAAGGCTTCTGATGATCTTAGCAAAAGTGGCGTAATATATAACTCACATTTCAGCCTGTGCTTGAGAAAGTTTCAGAGAGGGAACAAACACCAAGCAAAAGGAAAAGCGGCATCATAGATATGAGCCAAAGTCTCTGCAGGCATAAAATGGACATGACTTGTGTTATGTCCTCAACTTGCAAATCCAGCAGAAAGCTTTGCCCTGTACCTGCTAATGAAGTTAAGAGCAACACAATTAATATAAAAGTTTTTCATGACACCAGTGCCTGTGGTACCTAATCTGACACTCTCTGTCCTTCTGCGGCCTGGCCAAAATAGTGCCCAGGCAGGAATGTGCTGGGGGGGCATTGTCATGCTTTGCTCTTCCTATCTGTATCAGTTTTAGCTTTTTAATTTCCTGTGTCCATGACTAATGTTGGAAAGCCTCTCAGTCAACATACTGCCCATGAAGCAAGGTCTTGGGACCACCATGCAAGAACCAGACTCGGAGCAAGGCTTTATGCCAAAACTTCCCGGCAAAGCAGGTGGGCAGCAGTACCCAAGTTGTTCCCAGAGGAGAAAAGCACAACTGCAGATTTAAATCTGTTTGCTATGTTGTGAAATCTAGTCAGACACACACATAGCTGTCTCTCATAGCTTCATATAGTCTAAGGGGTTCTTAAATCACCTAATCTGACCTAATGTATATTTTAGGACATTGAATTATATTACCCAGAAGTCCCTATATGAACCCAATCGTCTATATTGAATTAAGCATTTGCTTAGCAGGAAGCAAAACCACAGTGCATCACAGGCAAAGCAGGGCCAGGAAACCAAGGTACTGAAGGCTGAAATTGCTGTAGCAGTCCCACTTTTCTTTGCCCCATTTCAGAGGTGGAAAGAAAAAGCTGCAGACGACTACTGCTTCTCAAGCTAATGTGAAGAGTTTCTATTCAGAGCCAAGGGCATGAAGTAAACTGCTAAGAGAGATGGCTGGAATCTGATTAAGTGAAATATAGTTGTTTGAATCAAGCAGCTAAATAGTACTTCATGGAGAAAACTCTCCCAGCCTGATGGGATGGGGAAATATTCTTAATTCTGAGACCTATTGTCATTACAGATCTACAGTTGTGGCCAAACCCCATCCACTAGGCCTTGCAAGACAGGATTTGCTGCAGGTCTGTAGAGGAGGTGAACCCATTTTGTTCATCTCAGCTCCTGACCAGTTTCTGGTGTCATCCAGTCATGGACGCTGGGAGGACAATTCCTTCCTGAACCCCATATGCAGAAACTGAGCACTATGACCTGATCTAGTGGGAGGAGCATCTGTCCATGGAAAGGGGTTGGAACTAGATGATCTTTAAGATCCCTTCCAACCCAAACCATTCTATGATTCTATGGTTTTGACACCAATCACTGCCTTCCTGCAGAGCTGCAGAAGCTATGAGGGTGCTGCAAAGCAAGCTTTTTCCCTCCATGACCTACAAGAAAAGGGACTGGACAGAAAGTTTCACAGGTGCACAGATACCAGGGGGAACCAGCAGAGCCATTCAGCCTCAACCCTGTATGTTCCAGCTATGTGAATTCTTCCTGAAGGTCATCTTTGTCCAACTATCTGCTCTCATCTTTAAGATCCTAAACCACAGTGTGTCTGTCCAGTCCCATGTTCCAATATTTTGTTGCCCGCACAGTTAGTAATTTAGATTTTACTTCAGACTGCATTTGTCTAACTTTATCTTCTAATCATTGCACTGTGTTACTCTGGGGGTCTGGGTTCCTGCCAGGCTATAAGCCCTCACATTATCAGATATCATTTTTAGATCTAAATCCCCATATGTGGGTAGTCCCACCAGAGGTTTCCGTTACAGATTAGATATTAGTGGGGAGGTAGAGACACACTTCTTGAGGTTATGGCTTGAATATGCATACTCCCCAGCATTAATGGGCAAAGGGCGAGGACTAAAGCCTCCTATACTTTAAAGAGAACTCAGTGTATCGTTAAGAGTATTTTTTTTACCCCATTCGTCCACTATAGCCCTGTCACAGATTTCTCCCATTGTTTATGAAGCGCCATTTCTGCTGGGAAATGGAAATCTCCGCTTCCATTTTCTAAAGTGTTTCATCCTGACCAGAGGCTTTTTAGCAGACAGAACTGCATTTCTCCATGCCAGTCAGCCAGTTTGGCTCCTGAATTGAACTTTACGGAGTTCAACAACAAGAACAAAAAATTTAAAAGCCTGTTCCAAGTCTCAGAAAAAGGAAAACTATCATTTGGATGCTAAAGAATAAAACCCATGCATCTTAAGAAAACCAATAACACCAAAATAATCTCCAAGCCCACACTGGCAAACCTCGAGTAGTCATTCTGCAGAGGAGAAGAGACAGTCTGTCAGCTATAGAAGGCTTATGTGTCTTTTCCCTGCTAATTCCCTTGGTGACTGAAAGAAAAAGTGGCACTTCCACAGCTGAATTTTAATGGCTTACTTCATGCTCTGCATTAGAGACACAGCCATGTTGCACAGAATACCATTAAGCCACCTGTTAACTAGGGGTTCAGATTATTTTTTCTGAGAGTATATGACCTACAGTGGCATCAAGAGAATACAGAAAAGAATCTTATTTATGACACACAACTACCTTGAGGCTTTGTCTTGTCTTAGCTACTGCCTTTCTTCCATGCTGTACAAAACTGGTTTCATCCACTTTTGGACTTAGCTTGTTGGGGGCTTTTTTGTAAGCACATGAAAGTTCCTGTAGCATCTCCCTGCACTGGGTAAGTAGGTAACAAACCCAGAATAAAATATTTACCTGTATACCTTTAGTGCTTTAATTACACTGTGTCATATGCTGCCTACCTGAGCAAACCTATGGCTTTTTTTGCATGTTATTGTGAGTGAGTATTGATGAGTACGTCTAGCTGCCGAGCTAAGAAATAACAGGGTTCCCCACCTGATCTCAGCTGCTGTCGTAACCACTAATGAAAGAGGCAGACTCCAAATCTCATTTGGTTTTAGATGAGTATGATTACCAAAGCTAGCTAAAAATAGAGGCTGGGGAGGAAGGTGTATTTGTGGAATTCAGCTTTACTTCTCCATTGAGAAGCCAAGAAGTTTTGAAAGGAATTTTGAGCAAATTTATTTCCTTTTCTTTCCTCACACCAAACTGGACCAAACAGAGTAAGCAGAGGTTCCAGAGGTGTAACGTGTCCCTGCCACTGCTCCCCAGGCAGATGGCCACATTCAGTGCTAGTTGTTGCTTTTGGGTGGTCTTTGAGGTAAATAAAGCCCAAAACCAGCCTTGCGTCAGTCAATCTGCAGGTCTCAAAGGGGCTTGTAACTGCATGATTATAGTTTGTCTCTTTCTATATATATAAATACATACATCATATATTTATGTATACCTATACCATTATATGCCTATATGTGTGTGTATATCTATGTGTCTATCTATACAAGGGTGCATTCAGGTTAGAATATGATGTCTAAAATATTGCTGGTTTCCTGCTTCTCTTCTACTGTTTCTAGGCTCAGCCTGCCAAGACGATGACAGTCACTTATTCCAGCAAAGTAGCAAATGCCACTTTCTTTGGATTTCACAGATTACTCCTAAAGTGGAAAGGCAGCATCTACAAATTGCTGTACAGAGAATTTATTGTTTTTGCTACTCTTTACACAGCGATAAGTGTATTATACAGGTACACTCTTTCCAATTCACATCTCATTAAATGTTATACTGAAGTTTCATACTTCATAGTGTTAGGCTGATGAATGATGGGGGGAGGTTACAACATAATTATTATCTTTTCCTTGGACCTTTCCTAACATGCTCTCCTTTCCATGTTTACTTTAATGTTCCAGAGAAAGCATGTAGGATATAAATAAAATACTTTCTATCATATTCAGCTGATTCTACTTTCAGCCCACTGTTGAGCAACCATCCTACTGAAGTTAGGCTAAATAAACACCCATAGCTAGCCTATGTTATATAGCTTTTATCATTCTGATGTTGAGTTGGCAGCAGTGAGTGTGCCTCTCTGCTTTGGATGATAAGTGTAGACTTTTCACTCTAATTGCAGAACTGTGTCTTCAGTTGCTCAGTGGTGATTTCTTTAACAACCCTGAAAGGTAATAATTTGAGAGCCAGGTTATGTAGTCAGGAGAAGAAAAGTTTTGCTTAAAGCTAGGGTGACATGCGAACTTTATTTCTAAGCTTGCAGAAAGCCAAGCAAAACTTCATGGAAACCAGACGTGGTTGGTAGCTGTGTGTCACCCAGCACCTGGGAGGGTCACATTAAGGAGAGCTGTTTCTTCTACCAAGGTGTGAATTAAACACCTGTATGACAGATGCAGTTGCATCAATTAGTGCAGCGAAGCTTTTAATTGATGAAGTGCACCACACAGAAATATCAAAATCATGATTCAGCTCTTGCGTTGATCTTTAATTAGACCTCAGCATTTGCTCAAGCAAAGTGAAGCAAGGAAAAAATGAGCTTCATTTTGTCTGTGATTAATCACTAATTTTGCAAAATGTTCTATACCTGTAAACTCAGCATTAATATGTAAACAGGAGTCTCAAATGTATTAAAATTAATCTAGTTTTACTGAAAATTGGCAATTAAAGACCACAGTGCATACACCATGGAAAGCTTTCTATATATGTTCCAGGTTTTATTGCACAATTGTAAGCAAAACCCAACAAATATTTGTCATGTGTTCCTTTTATATAAAATCAAAGAATAATTGTAATACTAATCTATACAATTTAAAAAAATGTTATATTTAAGCTTGTTGTATTTCATTAGATATCCCTTTTCCCGTGGGCAGAAGCTGCCATACTCCACTCAGTATCTACCATTCGGTGAATATTGTCCTCACTGCAAAATAAATACAGTAGTTGTGGTTTTAATCTTGCAGAAGAGAAATACTTAGTAGGAGTAAGAATAAAAAAACTACTGCAAAAATGTAACATTTCCAAATAAGAGCAGTTGGAGGTTGGTAACCTTTTGCAATTCAACCAGACCTGACCACTCTTAGTAAGCAGCTGCCTGAAAAAGGAGGCTAAGCTCTACTTACAGACTTACAGACTTGCTATCATCATTGGTCCCTATGAGACAGCAAACTAATTCTCCAGGTGTAGTGATCCTAATTAGTACTGCCAGTCAAATTAGCCATGAGAAAACTGCAAAAACCAGGGAATAATACTGTCTTCTTCTCCAGCTTCTGTATTACGTGCCAAAAGTGTTAAGGACTTTAAGAATTCACTTGAAGACATTAGCCAAGTTTGCTCCTGATTGCACATACCTGATTATTTATACCTATTTGCACTTTGTAGCTAGTGCCAGAATATTATGAAAGGACAGATACATTTTATTCTTGCTGCAGATTTTTTCTTACAGGTAGCCAAAAACGGTTCTTTGAAAAATTATCAATTTACTGTGACAAATATGCTGAACAAATCCCAGTAACTTTTGTGCTTGGTAAGTACCAGTTACATGTGAAATCAATCTCCAGCACTGTCTCTGTTCAGGCATTTTGGGAATGTCTGTGCATGTAAGCATTTCAGAGCTGAGGGGCCTATGGGAGGTTAGAGTTCACAATGAAATCATCAGCTTCAAGCAGATCTCCCTAAATTCAAGTCACTTTTTTCACATCAATATTTATACTCATGTTCGAATTATACCAACAAAAGAGTAAAGTTTCCACATATATATATATGTATATATATAGTGCCCACTAACACTGATACATTGTGCTCGATCTTTCAAATCCACTCAAGGTTTACTACAGAAGAGGAAATTTGGAAGTTAACGAGTATGAGAATCTCAGCTGGAAAGGGCCATTAAGTTGCAGCGTCTATTAATTAATGAGCATTGATTGCATCATGGGTTTTTGACGTGACTTACTGCATTTATTCTGGGAAATGTAGCAGCTTAGTGATGTGAATAACACTCTGCAAACCAAATCAAAGTGACCTAAACAGAAATCCTGATAGGCACTGCACTTTTTCTTCCCTTCTAACTCCCAGGTTTCTACGTTACTTTGGTGGTGAATCGCTGGTGGAATCAGTTTGTGAACTTGCCATGGCCAGATCGTCTGATGTTCCTCATCTCTAGCTGTGTCCAGGGCAGAGATGAATATGGGCGCTTGTTAAGGAGGACTCTCATGCGTTACGTGAATTTAACGTCTGTGCTGATCTTTCGCTCCGTGAGCACAGCTGTGTACAAAAGGTTCCCTACTGTGGACCACGTGGTAGGAGCAGGTACTGGAGTCCTTCTCCCCTGGATTTCTTTCCTTTACTTCAGAGGTGGGGGCACAAGGAGGGAAGGAGACAGACATTTTTTCTTTCCTCTTTGGCCCCATGTGTGCCTTATACTAACTCATGTCTTTTATAGTTGGACTTATAGACTCACAGAACCACAGAATGGTTTGAGTTGGAAGGGACCTTAAAGACCATCTTGTTCCAACCCCCTGCCATGGGCAGGGACATCTTCTGCTAGACCAGGTTGCTCAAAGCCCCATCCAACGTTGCCTTGAATATGTCAAGCTCTTAAAGGTCTTTAAGATCTAGTGATCTTAAAGGTCTTTTCCAACCTATGATTCTATGTCAAAGTGACTACATTTTTGTCAGTGGATTAAATGACGTGCCCTTAAGTGTGTGGCTTTAATGCTCTTAAAGTCTTCATCTAGTGACACTATAGAAATCAAATGAATTGGAGACTTCTGTGTGGATCTGTTTTCTGACATCATGGAGGCAATAGGCATGCCCCAAACACACAGATTTATAGAGCATGTACAACTTTCTCCAAAACATGAAAAATAACGTAGTTGCGATACATTATAATGCAGTAGGAAAGGTGACTTGACACATGGCATTGCCTCAAGGCCTAGGATGCAACCTTGTCTTGTGTATCAGAGACTGATCCCTGTAGGCACTTCAAAAGTACAGCTTTATCTCAATTTATTTTAAGTAGATTGCACATTTTAAGTATTACTTAAAAGAAAAATAAAAAATCCAAAAACAAAAACCAAAACAACCCCAAGGGCTTTTTCTTTGTATTTAAAAATCTCACTTTCGATATAGTTTTTCAGGGATAAATATACTAAGCATTAAACATGTCTTTATTTTCTATTTGTTTTGATAACATGGGTAAGTGTGATGCTGGGAAAGAGAGCTCAACTGTGTAAGACTGCTTGCCTGTGAAGGTCTGACTGCTGAGTATTTAAAGGCAAGGTGTGATGCTGTGCCTTCTGATTCAAGTGGTCAGTGTTAGGAACGGAATGCCAGTGCAGACATATTGGGATATATTCTAAATAGGAGAAGTCATACTTTTTTTACTGAATGTCTTGCATTTCTTACTTAAAATTATTCCTTTGGCAGAGATTAGTAAGCAAAGTTGTAGCAAGTTAAAATATGCAGTGTGTATATACATATCCACATTTGACATATGTGCGAGAAGCTTTGGATATTAACAAAAATCCAGACAGAATGCATTGATCTTACAGAGAAAAAAATAAGTAATTTATGTGGTATTCAGTTGGATTTTGAAGTTCTCTTCCTTGTGCTCTTCAACAAAACTGTTTACCTGGGCCTGTGAAAGGTCAGGGAAGCTTCTGTCACTCTCCCCAGCAATCTGCTTCTAGTACACACTGGAAAATTACATTTCCAGCAGGTTAATCCAGCTCTGCCTCCCTATTGCTAAAGACAATCTGTTCCAAAAGAGACAAAATGTCGCAGTGTTGTACAAGAATTGTAGAAAGCAAGTGTTCATTGTTCGGGTTTTTTTAACAATGGAAAATATTCTATAAACGGTATAAATAAGTATTGACAGTATAGTCACCTCCGTGGATGTCAGTGCTTGTTCTTTAGGTTTTAATACATATTGTGCCACATAAATTTTGTTGATGCAGTACTGAGCACTTGAGGGTATATTTTGCTTCATTTACATCCAGTGAGTAAGACAGTACTCTGCAATTATCCCCTCTCTAGCTCCCTGTGGCATTACATGTGAGACTGCACGGGAGTGCAGCATTTAGTATGAACGTGAGCAGCAGAACCTGATACTTGCAGCACAGTCATCATTGCAACAACTTGTGCAGATTTTGCATTTCTTTATCAAACAGAACTGCCATAGTGTAACTATTGCTACATATTCCTCTCTTCAGTAAGTGAACTGCTTAAATTCATAGATTTAAAATCTGGAACAGTACCATGATAATGGAGTCTGACTCATCCATAACACAAGGCATAAAAGCTTACTAGCAACATCCTTTGTCATGCTGCAGTTTCTGATTGAGCTGTAATACCTTCTAGGAATACAACCAGCCATGATCTAAAATTTAGCTGAATATACGGGAGACTACATTGCATCCTAGGTGATCTGACATTCACAATGGTGAACTCCCTGATGAAAAGTGGGATTTTATTCCAGTCTGAACTTGCACAGGGTCATCTTCTAATCACCAGATTCTGGAACGGGTTTGGGTTGTTATTTTTCTAATTAGGTTAAACCATCATTTTTCTCTCAGTCATTACCTGTTAACAGAGTGCAAAAAGGATTGAGTAAACTTAGGAACTTCACTATCTACAGTCTCTCCCTACAAGACATGGTCTTCGGTGTCTTGTAGGGAGGATCTCCTAACTCTTTTCTGAACTTTTTTTCATTTTTTAGCATTCTTTATGGAGTTGTAGGCAGTAGATACCTGTGGATTCATGACATTATGATGTTGAGTGCTGCAGCATGTATGCCATAAGCGTCAAATGCCTAGCAGCAGTTCTAAGCATACCAATACTGTTGGCCGCAAAGTACAAGAGGGAAGTTGGATGACCAAGAACACAAGTCTTAAAAAACATGAGTAATGAGTCAGCAGACGAGCAGAGAAGCCCAAAACAGCTGCTAGGAAATGCCAAAGAGAAACATGAGGTGTGAGCTCAGTGGCATGAATACTTACAGAAGGCTGAAGTCTGGAGTCCCAAACCCTCAATTGGAAGGAAGTACCTACATTAACTCTTTCTCACATAGCACAGAAGCAGGCAGTTAAACTTTTATCTACTTGCTGCAGTAACAGCAAGTGGTTCTGAACTGCATGTTGTTTGCATTGCCATAACCTACTCTGCTCTCATGGGGCCTCACTTGGAGTCCTGTGCAGTTCTGGCGTCCTCAACATGAGAAGCTGTGGAAGCAAGTCCAGAGGGTGGCTGCAAAGACGACTGGGGCTGGAGCACTCTTGCATGAAGATAGGATGAGAAAGTTGGGGCTGTTCAGCCTGGAGAAGAGAAGGCTGCGCGGAGACCTCACAGAGCCTTCCAGTATCTGAAGAGGGGCTATAGGGATGCTGGGGAGGGACACTTCATTAGGGACTGTAGTGATAGGACAAGGGGTAACAGGCTAAAACTTAAACAGGGCAAGTTTAGATTGGATATAAGGAAGAAATTCTTTACTGTAAGGGTGGTGAGGCACTGGAATGTGTTGCCCAGGAATGCTTCATCCCTGCAGTGGTCAAGGCCAGGTTGGACAGAGCCTTGGGTGATGTGGTTTAGTGGGAGGTGTCCCTGCCCATGGCAGGGGAGTTGGAACTAGATGATCTTAAGGCCCTTTCCAACCCAAACTGTTCTATGATTCTAAGAACAAGGCTTTGTTGAACTCTTCAGACCAAAAAGATACCCAGTTAACAGCGGAGAGCTGAACTGATCGTTGTACCTTCACTGTTCTTCATGACCTCTTCAGGCTGTGTCCTTTCAGATGATGACTTCCCAGAGCCTCTAAAGTGACTTGCATCCAGTGTTTACTCCAGACTGTCAATTTTCTGATATTCTGTATCTCTCAGCCTGATAGAAATATCTTTTCCTGTCCCATAGTGAGCAGGCTGGCCAGCCAAAAATCAAAGGCAGCCTGAAAAACTGTCTTTTAGGAGTCATGATCAGCAGGTCTATTTGTCTGGTTGCCTGATGATTTCTGTGCACTTGATTATGAGAGCTGGCTGCAAACTGACCAGGGATCTTTCTCGAATTCCATGATACTGCAGGAGTACTGTGTCTTTTTGCTGAAGTTTTATTCTTCCATGGAATTTTCTGTCCTGTCCAGTAGTTGCAATATTTCATACCTCCTGTGTTGACTTGTTGCAACTGTACAACAGTGGCATTTTGCTCAACAGCAGAATATCTATGAAGGTTGCTGTATTTCACAAATCTCTTTTTACCTTATTCACATTTTTATACAAAACACAACTGGGTTTCTGTGGGTTTTTTTCTGCTTCATGTATCTTTAGCGATGTCAGCAACAATGAGCCAGTTTAGCAATTGTTAGCAACAATTCTTAGTTACTAGTTAGAGACAAGAAAAAAAATCCTGTCTACTCTCAACTCCCCTATTGAATTTTCAGCACTCAGACTTGTAAATGATTGGCCGAGCCACTTACTTTGGGGCTTCCATGTTACTAACTTTGTCCTGTTTTGGAGCTAATGTCAACAAAACAGAAGAAGCCTTATATGCACCCTGGGAGGTGACACACACCTGGGCAAAAAGCTAAGATTCTCCAAACCTGAAGATTGCTCAAATCACAGAAAATTCAGGATTTGGACATAAGAAAATGTGAATTCACCCTTATGGATTTTCTGAGGTTGTTTTTCTCACAGGCTGGCCGGAAGGAGAATAGCAGAGCAGAGCTTTCTTACCCGAGAGGGTAGAGGTAGAACTGCTCCCCTGCCAGTCCCAGGCAGTGACCTGCTCTGATGCAAGCGCTGTCCTGCACAGCCCTGGCTCCCCTGCTCTCTGACTTGGGGCTTGCTCGCAGCAAGGGGAAGCAGGGCTTCACAAGGCCAGGGGAACTCTTCAGGAAACATAATACCTTCCCAGCACCCAGCGAGGCAAACTGCCAGGCAGAGAGCAGCTTCAGCCAGCAGCCCCACAGCATGTCATCTGGCCCGGCGTTCCTCTAGCAGCGGGATTTCTGTGCATGGTTCCCCTTCCCTCCCTTTGCACGCCATCATAACCCCAAAGAAAACATGAAACACAATCTGGCAGGGAAGCGTTTTGCTGGCAGAAGACACAGTCTCTGTGGAGCTCTGTTTCATGCATGTGCTTGTATCCTTTGTTGCTTGCTCACTGCTTTGCAGATTTACCAAAAAATCATCAGAATCAGAAGGTCACCTAGGTGTCCTTACAGCATAATTGGAGATGCTGCCTAAAGCCATCACTGCTGAAAAGTAACAGGTAATCATTGCAAAAGGAGCTGTTCCAGGCAAGATCTATCCCAGCAAAAACCTCAAGAAAAGAAAAAAGGAAGAGATCACTTAGTCAGAATTATAAACAGCATTTAGGATAGTTCTATGCAAATATCACATAAACAGACTCAAACATATTAAAAATTGATACTATCAGTAGCACTGAAAGCACAGAATAAATGAAGTCTTTGGTTTTGTTTTTTGTTGGCTAAACAGGTTTTATGACAAGACATGAAAGAAAAATTTTCGATGACCTGAAGTCTCCCCACCTGAAATACTGGGTTCCATTTGTCTGGTTTGGGAATTTGGCATCAAAGGCACGAAAAGAGGGGAGAATTCGAGACAGTGTAGATCTGCAGACACTGTTGAACGTAAGTAGAAAAAGTAAATCTACAGAAAACTGATCTGAAATTGCTATGCAGTAGCTTTTCACTTCCGTAATTTGATTTACTGTGCACAGCTCTCCAGTGTCACCTAAGCGATCTTACTCAGGATTTATACTACTTGTCTCTGTGTACCTATGTACTCTCAAGCACACACAGCAGCAGTTCACTTGAATTGTATTTATATGACTAAGAAAGTATTCACTAAAGCACCAAATTGACGAGTAAAAATTTATTGTAACGTCACTGTAAATTCATACTTGTTCCATTGCTGCAGGGGAAAAAAAAAAAAAAAAAAAACCAAAAAAACAAAAAAGAGAGTAATGTGACATTTGGAAGATTTTAATATCAACTGCAGGAAGATAATCTCCCTGAATATTTCATTAAGTGGTCAGACATCCTTTTATAATATAATACATTCTCTTTCATGTATCACTTGACTGTAGATAAGATAGAAATGAAAGATAATTTGTGAAGATATCCATAGTATACTAAGCATTCCAACTCCATAAGCCAAATGGATATTCAAATGTGACAGTGGGGTGCTGGATATAATTATGGTAACAATTTCTATGTACTATGCTTTGGTATCTCCTTGTCCTTTCATATGTGCAAAAATGAATTGTAACAAAATATTTATAATTTAGACTTGAACCCCACGCTATTTTAGTTTCTTAGGGGCTATCTTTTCTTTTATTCTTTCTTTCTTTCTTTTCCTTTTAGGAAATGAATAAGTACCGGTCTTGGTGTAGTCTTTTGTTTGGTTATGACTGGGTTGGAATCCCACTGGTCTATACCCAGGTACTGAGCTCTAACCCTTTACAAAATTCCAAACACCGTATCTATAAAATGGGGGTTTGGTGAAAAATATCCATAGACTCAACCAGATTCTCCGAGCTGTTGAACACTCATTGAATCCCACAGGATCACAAAGGCCTGGCTGACTTTTAAGTCATATTTAACAGTCACATTTAATGCAGAGATGTTTTGAAGACCTTTCATAACCTGGGAGAGAGGAGGGAAGCACTGAAAGGTTTTTATGTTTCCTGAGTCTTCTCCCTGGCCTTAATTATTTCTGTGACCCCTCCATTCATAATACCTTCCTACAGATTTGTAAATTATATGGCAAAAGGCAGCCAGAAGCCTTTGCGTATGTGTTGCTTTATGCATAAGATTGTATCATTGCATGATTTCAATGAAGTTTTATTCTTTGCAGGTTGTTACTCTCGCAGTCTATACTTTTTTCTGTGCCTGCCTGATAGGGCGCCAATTTTTGGATACTGACCAAGGGTATCAGGGCCATGACTTAGATCTTTATATTCCAATCTTCACGCTGTTACAGTTCTTCTTCTACGCGGGATGGCTCAAGGTAAACTAGCTTTATGGAAAGGTCATGGGCTGAAAGGGACTGAATCATGCTTTCTTTTGCTCAACGCCAGCCTTTAGTATCTGCTGTTAATCAGATGCAGGCAATTAAATGTCTCCAGTTCCAGAGGGCTATCAAACAGTAGCAGCCAATATTGGCTACAACCCTACCACATAAAAATGTTCATTATAAAGAAGAGTTATAGATGGAATTGGATGCTACCCATTGATGTCTGCTCAGTTAACATATCACCATCAATCTCATAGTTGAGTAATTAAGGCATACCTCATGGCAGTTCTTGTCTCTGCAGTGACTATCAAGGTAGACTAGCTGGAGAAAAGTTTCAAATAAAAAGCAGATTGGTACATTAGGGTCTATGTGCATTGAGATTTCCTTTTGGGATTATTAATCACAGCTGGGAATTCAGAGCTAACTTTTCTGTTAGAATATAAGTTGAGCAAAATTTGCCAATTTTATAGCCCCCCTTTCCAACTTCAAAGGGCAGAGGAGAGAAAGCAGCACACCAAGCTGTCAATTGAAGGGAAAAGTAAAGTGTCTGCAGGGTAAGCTCCTCTAGTTCTGTGTCCTAGGAACTCATTGAGAAAGGGATTTGCACACAGGGACCAGCCTTGAGGGAAGCATGAGAGAGAGGAAGGGAGGCTGGTGTGGCGGGGAAAGCGTATTGCTCTAGGCAGTGTTGTCCAGGGATTTACTGATTAGAAAACCCTTAAGCTGTCTTGACCGTCCTGCTGGTGCTCCTGAAGGATGAATGCTTTCCCCTTCATCAGCACCCAAGGCTGTTAGTAGAATCTCTTTCAGTTCAGCTCAGGGCTACCAGCCAAATCCTGGCTATAGCAGGTATGAGATGCCATTGTAACTGAAGAATCTTCTGCATAAGGAAATGAAAGGGAGAAGAAGCATTTTTTAAAAGAAGATTTAATACTGGCAGTACTCCCTTGGACCGGAGGTTTGCTGAAACCAGCAGAGGCACCGAGTCAGGATATTTCTCTCTTGAAGGTTACAGCCAGTTTCCTGCTGAGTGTGTTGGGCTTCGGCTGCCAGGCTGCAGAAAGAGCCCCAAGCTATTGACTTCCAGTCACTTTGCAATTTCTCAGAAATTATGGCTAAAATGAGTTCTTGCCTTGGCCTCAGGCCTAGTTTGTTATACCTACAATACAGGGGCAAAGTTTCCCATCATGTGAGACACTTATAAATCTCCATTTTCATTACAGATGTAGACAGACTGTCCAAAAACAGGGCTTAGCTGTCCACTAGCTCCTTTCCAGTGAGTAAAGTCGTGTCTCACATGCCAGGACCAGCTCAGCCAAACAAAAGACCACCACTGCTGTTCCCTCTGTCCCAGCCCCGCTCACTTCGTTTAGCTCATGTGACAGGTTTTGGATTTGATTTTTGGATGGTGATTCCCTGCAAATGCAGCCTGTGTTCTAGCTCATTCTTTTTGCAGTACTTCCATGGCTATACCCAAAATTTAATGCCATGGGCCAGGCCAATGGTGTGAGCAAAGGTGTTCCTTGTCTTGTTTTCATTCCTTATGATTTGGAGGTGTTTCTGTTGTGTTAGTCTGCTTGGTACTTCATTTGGTGTCTTCCACTGCTGGCCTGGGAAGAGGTGACCTAGGAGATTCAGCAGGTGCCTACCCACTGGTACAACATAGAGGCACATGGGACTAGCCAGGGAGTGACTCCCTTACTATTATAAGTCATTTAGATCATAGTCATCCATTGGGAGGCTCATAAGCAGGCCTGTTTAATCATACAGTCGATCTACCCATGCCCAAGCTAAACTGAGGACTTGGCCACTGCTCCTGTGTCTGGGTTTGGGAGGGTCAGCAAGAATGTGATTGGCTTCAAACCTGGGGCTTAAAAACACAAACAGAAGGAGAAGAGCATGAAGGGGAGAGGATATTTAACCTCAGTGTACCAAGGAACTGACAAATAGAGAAGCAGCCCAAATTTCCTAAAGCTTCTTCAGTTTTTCTTACATCATCTCCTTTTTCTCCCCCAGCAGCAATAAGTTTTCTCCCCACAGTATACTTTGGTGATCATAGAGTGGGGGCCAGTGTCTGTTGTTTTTGCATATATTTAACCCTTGTGGGTTGCAGGGGACAGGACAGGATACGGCTATGGGTAGCCAGAGAGGTTTCCTTTCCCACCCTAGCTCCCAGACTAGGGCACCTCACCACAAAGGCGCTGGAGCTCACTGTTTGGTAGTGCCCTCCACAGGATGTGCTTCTCCCCTGCAGTTGTAATCACTTCAAGTGCAGAAACCCAAACCAGCAGGTTGAGTCAAAGAACTCAGATTCTCTCTTGGCTTTAGCTAGCATGATGCACAGCATCCACTTGAGCCGAGTCTTCTGGTGGGCTGCTTTTCCTGGAAAGTTTCAGAGGGATGCCATCAGCATCAGCCCTGATAAAGAAGGAGGGGCTAAGGGCTGAGCTGGAGAAACAAGCTGTAGTCCCTCCAGCAGACTGCACCTGCAGGGTTCAGGAATACTGACCAAATGGTCTGGTGGAGTATTGTATAGTGTAATGCAATAACAGAGCCTCTAGCTGCCAAGCCATTCATTTAAATCAGCCAAAGTCAACAGTAAGGAGAGGTAATGACTATCTTATGTGACAATTGCATGGCCCAGACATGTCTCAATTCCCAGCAGACCAGCACTGACAGTTATGGTTGACAGCACCAATGAGACATAGAGGTATGACTCTATAGGGAAAGCAAGCTGTTCCTTCGCTAGGCTAGCAAAGCCATCATATGGGAGCTCAAGACATGATTGGAAGTGACAGGCAGGGAGAGAGAAAAATCCAATCGTATTTTCTCTGTGGCAGCAGTCCTGACATGGCATGCCAACCTCTATTCACTGTCTCATTTTCCTTTCAGGTTGCTGAACAACTTATTAATCCGTTTGGAGAAGATGATGATGATTTTGAAACTAACTGGTGCATTGATAGGAATTTACAGGTTGCTGTTGTTATTTCCACTTCCAGCTTTACTGTGCTATAGGTTATCATTACATTTAATCCTATTCCTTATACTGAGGCACAAACTAAGGGCAGCAAGTGTCAGCATAACAAATTCTTTCCCTGAAGGAGTACCTATGGCTGTGATCCACAGATTTTGTTTTGACAAGTTAATGCATCTTGATTTTAGTATTTGGCATTTATGATGCCTGACTAGACAAGCTAACAGCTGACCTCAAACTACAAGCTCACTTTATGCCTGGAAAAACATGTAATGTAGGTCAATCCTGCAAATCCAAAAGCCATCTACTCCACATATATAAGGACACATTTTGTTAATCTGAATGTCTAGAGATTGCAATATTGTGTATGAATCTGCCTTAAAAAAATGGCAGTGAAGATACCAAAAAGACAAAGCAGGGCCATGAACTAATAAGCAGGGTTCATACCATGATTTATGTTGTGACAGCAGCATCTGTGGTGGGCACAGAAAACATCTTCAGTGGCAGGAGGTGTGAGATTGCCAGGGTAGTGATTTATTGCAGCTACCCCTGAGTTCCAAACAGCTCCTACCATCAGCCCCTGTATGTCCAAATGAGTCCAAAGACAGGAAAAGTGGCACATGCTGCTCCCCTTGCAGGTAGAGTCAAGCATAGATTTGAGCTGCTGTTGGACCCCACATCTGCTGGGGATCACTAAAACTGCAGAGCAGAGCCCAAGTATTAGGGGAAGCAAGGGCAGGGCAAATAAACGAGCATATTAAGCAAAACAAGCAATGCAAGTATGGAGAGGAGTGGGAAAGGCCTTCACGCTGCCAGAGATGCTCTCCAGCTTAATACCGCTTCAGGCTACTTGTGCTATGGTGCCTCAGAGCCCTTTGTATAAAATGTATTGGTATGTCCTAGAACAGGATGGCCACATGCTTGGTTCCGAATGTCTTAAATGTGGACAAAGCCCACCAGAAAGCTTTTCTACTTCTGGGCACTTTAAGGAGCACAGATTTCCCATAGCATGTGGAGGATCACATATCCATTTATCTACATCATGCATGAGGACTTCAACCTGACACAAATATCTTTGCAGCACAGAAGACTCAAGTTACAATAACATTTATGTTTTCATAAGTATAGGAGGATATAGGGGGTATATTTTATCATACCGAGTCTCTTCCCAGTGCACAGGCCAGTACACAGAGATTACTTTCAAGTGTTTCTGAAAGAAGTGCTGACCTGGGGAGTACAGAGCAGATTATTTCTTATACTGTATTGTGCTGAAACTGACATGATTTATACCAAAAAAATCTAAGGTCTCACTTCTGGCAGTGGATGAGATGCACATGAACTTACCAAGGATGGAGAAAGATATTTACTGGAATGACTCCTCTGCCAGGCCACCCTACACAAAAGCAGCTGCTGATTACTGTATTCCTTCATTTCTTGGATCGACTATTGAAATGGGGTGAGTGGCACTAAGGGTTTTTAATGCCATCAGAAAAATCACCGCCCTTGCAGCCCATGTTGGTGGATGGACAGCAGGGCTATGTGCTGTGATGATATCGTGAGCAGGGAAGGTCGAAATGATGTTAGGAAGGAGTGGACAGGCTGGTGTTGAGGGAGTGATGTCTCTGGTGGTCCGTGTGCTCATAAGAATTTGGCACCCATAGCTTAAATTGTGTAATTACTAAATAGAGTATGTTTGCAGGGAGGGTTTGCTGATAGTCCCTGAGCACAGGATGGCACCTGAAGACAGTAACTGACTTTTCTTAATAAATATTTACTACAGCTTCTTCATACATCCCCCAGTTAGCAAAATAGCTATTCCTGTGCTTGTTTAGGTAGCAGGGGATGGCTGAAATCGGTTCAGATTTTTGTGAACATAAACAAGAAATTATTGTAAATGCATGACTTTTCATTGACTAATAATCTGGGCATGGAAGTTGGAGCAGTCAGATTTTGTGAAGGAATGAAGAGGAGTTATTTGTAGAGACTAACACAAGGGCCACTGTTATAAAGAAACACATAGACAAGAGAGGACTGCCTGGTGCTGTCAGAATCTATATGAGAAATCAGTGATAGGCTAGTTAGCTTAGAAGCTGTTGAGTTTAAACACTTGTGACATACTGTAATATAGAACAGGTCAGTAGGTGTAAATACCACCATGCCTGAACAACAAGGGCAAGTAGATATTTTAATCTGAAAATCTTTTAAAAACTTTATAGTAGCCATTTGTTAAATTCAAAACTTATTTCATGAAGTTTTCCATTTCTCCAAAATTTTCCAGCCTTTCTCAAAATCAAATGCGCTTAAATTTTGCTTTAAAAAGGTACAGAAGAAAAACTCATAGAATATAATTTATTTTACTGCAATTGCAAGGGAATAAAAGGTGGCAGAACAGAGGCATTATGAAATCTGCAAACACTTTTTTAATACGAAGCACTTAGCACAAAAAGTGAGGCAGGGAGTGAATGAAAAATGGCTCCATGTTAGCCCCTGTGAAATGCAAACAGCTCTGATGTGTTGACTTTTTTATCAATTATTTTCTCCTCTGAATTCTTTCTCTGTTCATCTCTCTAAAAAAAATTGGTAGTTCCTATGCACAGTTCAAAAACCAGGTCTAAAGGGTCATCCAAATTCAAAGGAAATAAATAAAACTGAAGTCTTTTCCAGTTCCCTCAAGCCAACATCTGGCACAGGGTGCCCAGAGAAGCTGTGGCTGCCCCATCCCTGGCAGTGTTCAAGGCCAGGTTGGACACAGGGGCTTGCAGCAACCTGGTCTGGTGGGAGGTGTTCCTGCTCATGGCAGGGGGTTTGGAACTGGATGACATTTATAGGTCCCTTCCGACCCAAACACTTCCATGACTCTACGAGCTTCATAAATGCTGGATGAAGTTCCTCTGTCCCTCTGGGTTAGTGTTGCCTCCCTGTTCTCCTTTCCTCAGGTTTGGCCTGAGCCCCTTTGCCGTCCGTGCACTTTGAACAGGTAACTGGGACAGTTTGGCTGGTCCTCTGGGGCACACTGGGTCAGTAATGTGTACTGAATTGCCTGGTAGATGCAGCAATAATTGTTCTCATGAACCACAGAGGCTGGGCAGGAGAAGAGTATCAGGTACAGGCGGAACTTTGAGACACACTGTCGTGCCCCAGAAGTAAGTGGGATTTGGCCATCGGAGTAATTCCAGCATCTTTTGAAACCATCACACTATTGCTTCCAGGAGCAGCCTTTTCACTGTAGTGATTTTTGCCTGAAGGATCCTCCTGAAAATTATCTACAGCACCAAGCAGGGTTTCTTTTTCCCCTCTCCCTCATGCTATTCACAAGCCTAACCATGTGGAGCTGCCACAGAGGGCTGCAGCTCAAATATGAAGTAGTGCCAGATGCCCGGCTGGTTGCCCTCCCAGCTTCATCCTCAGGAGAAGAGACACTTGGATGTGGAGAGCTTTCCATGTGATCTGGCTTGTCTAAAGGCAGAGGCACTATTTCCTGGCACCCTTACCCCTTTCATGCCCTTCTTTGGGACACACTAGGGCCTTGGTTCCTATGCCTTCCTGCTGAGACAGCAGGATATATGTGCATGCAGACCACACATACTTTCTACAGATAAGCGACACCTACTAACCGGATTTATTTGGCAGGCTGGCTGACACTGAATTCCTCTACGGGGAAGAGTGGCCCTGGGAAGAGGAGAAACACCGAAGGCAACGTTCAGTGCTGAGGAGAGTCAAGAGGTTCCTCAGTGTCCACGAGGGCCCTTCACCTCCAGCTCAGCGGCGCTACAGTCGGCAGACAAGCGAGAACTCAGTGTTCTTCCCAGCAGACGAAAAGGGGCACATCAGGCGCCTGCAGGAAATGCACACAAGGGGGAGACACTCCACCTCGAGCTTCAAGAAGAAACACGAAGGACTTGACAGAAATAGCAGACTTCACAGCAGCCGAGACCTAGGACCCATAACTGAAACCTCAAGGAACGAGGCACCATTTGGCGACAGTGATACCTCATCTGAGACGAACAAACCAGTTCCTGAGGTCATCGTCTCTGAAGCTGAGAAGGAAGCACCTGATGTGCTGGGCAAACCAAATCCGCAAACAGAGCGCAACGCAAGCATGCCAGAAGAGAAGCTCCAAAGGAGCCTGACTGAGACAAACGTGAGTCTCCTGGATGACCCTTTTTTCCCCCCAGAAGTCACGACTTACTTCCCAGGCTCTGAGGTGCATCAGTCACTTCCTACTGTGATAGGGGAGCCCAAACAGGAACCCTATGTTAGTAACTTAGCCAGTTTCATAACGGATCAGGAGGGAAACATTCAGCGATGGAGTTTACCGAGCTTCCACAGTCAAAGTACAACTTCAAATGCCGACACAGCACCGCTTTTCACAGATTTTGAGACATCTTCCCAACAAAGGACCCCCAGTGACACAAAAAATGTTACTTCTGCTGCTGCTCCAGAGACGTTTGAGATGCAGCACTTGTGGGAAAACCTGGATAGTAAAGAAACAGCCATAGTGGAATTTTCTAATGAGAAAAGTGAAAGAAAACTTTGACCGTGCTTGCTCTGGGTTTGAGTGAACTTCTTGTCCCCTCTTGCAAGTGGTTCTCACACAGGTTTGCTGAAAGTGCAAAGGGCAGAACACAACATTCACACAAATCCTAAGCAAGAGGATTTGGGCACTGAAAGAGAAGGCACTATGGTGACATGCTTCAAGCCACTTGGTTGAAATCTGTGACCCTGTAGGTAAAACTGTAGGGAGCCTCAAGAATGAATGCAAGCTAGCTAGCACACATGGCAGCAAGCTGTGCAGGCTCATCCAGAGGAAACACGGAGTTTATCAGGAAAGCAGAGGTCACTCTTCTGTCCACTTTGGATCCACACTGAACAATGCGACCTTTGGCCACTCCTTCAGATTAAGGTCCGTGACATCTCTGTAAGACCTACCAACAGTTTCGGTTTCCACTCAAGTGGCTAGAAGGGGAGGTGTGGGCTCAATTCCCTCCTCAGCCTGGAGAGATTCAGCCCACCATCTCCCACTGTCTGCAGGAATGCCTGAAAAATCAGGCTCCCCACATGTGTGGGGCAAAAGCCCCCCCTCTCCTACCGAAGCTGTGCCACTGTGGAGTAGGAAAATAAAAGGATTAAATGTTCAACTTCATTAAGAAAAATGGAAGAGGCAACACTGCTGATGAGCTGGGCATGGGGGTCTGAGCCTTGACCTCTGCTCCTTGGAGCATGTGTATGTTGTACCTAGTGGCTGTTTATTGTAAAATGCTGCTCCCAGGTGGCCTCCCTGGTGATGCCAGAACTGTGGCTCTCTCTCAAGAGGTGATGGAGCTGCAGGAGCAGCTGAGCATAGGGCTCCACTCTTGCAGAGATCTTCAGCTGGAAGGCTGCAGGTATCCCCGGTAGACAAGTAAATGGCTCAGGACCGCAAGGAAAAATTGGTCTCTGCTTCCTTCCCCCCTGGTCTGCTCCCGCACTGCCCAGACGTATCACACACGTCCTCCATTAACTCAAACCTGAGCCAGCATTAGGTGGCTCCTGCTGCTCAAGGAGTGGCCAAGCTGCTTCCCTGAACTTCCTGGTAGCAACCTGGCCTTTCAGCTGCCACTTCTACAATAAGTCTCAAAGCAGGCCCTGAAAGCAGCGGCAGACCTTTGGTTTTAGCTCTCATCCACATCTACACAAACTCAGTAAGGAGCTCATTCCCCCACGAGTAAGCATCCAAGTAGATGATCTCAGTAGAAAAGGGAGAGGCCAGGTAGCTCAGGGGATGGGAGGAACAGAGGGAGGGGAGATGCAGGCATGACGGGGCTGCAGCAGCCAGCAAGTGGTACGAGCTGTGTGGATAGCCTGTCACCCCGTCAATCTTGCTCAGAAAGTTGCACTTCAGACAACAAACCAGGGTCTCCATCAGGTAACTGGTAGCACCAGTGGCTCCTGAGAGTCTTCAGGACCCCCTGAAGCTGGGAAAAGAATGATCAGATTTGCTTGCTCCTGCTCCTCTGGCCAATTGTTTAAGTGAGGAGCCCTTCCAGTAAGGCTGTCACATAGCGCAGGACTCTGCCATTCCATTTGGGTGGGCTTTGGGGGGAAAAAATCAACCACTCTCCTCACTTCTACTTCTTCCAGCTTTGTTTCAGTCTGGGAACTGTTGGTGTGCATTGGACATGCCCTGAGCAGCGTCTCCCTTTAAAATCCTTCAAGGACACTAGACAAAGGCATATATATCAGTTAGGAAGCAGAGGACACTTAGCCCTAGGAAGAGATGTTTAAGCTCAGATTATGGGAATTACGGGTGTGCGGAAAAGCCAAGCACAGATTTCACAGGCACTTACAGAGGCGCTTCTCCACGCTATGGGATGAGGCGGTGCCAGTGTCTGGCAGCAGCTGGCTACTGAGATTTGATCACAGTTTTGCAGTAAAGTGTTCTGGTGCAACCTCACCTTTGCCACCCACAACAAGTCCTCAGGCAAATCAAGTTGTTATGGTCAGGTTTGACCAACAGAATTGAGAGCCTCCACAAGGTGAAATGAGATTGAAATAAACAGCACCTTAGCCTAGCAGTCCAATTCTGTGGGTGGCTGTTACTAGGTAATACCAGCTTCTGGCAGCATCCTCTAGCTTTTCAGCCAGCAGAGCCCCGGACTGGTGACTCTCCCCAGGGAAGAAGACTCTATCAGCCTGTGACAGTGGTGGAAACATATAGCTTTCGCTTCTCTACATCAGCAGAGAAAAAAAGGTTTTCTTCCAGCATTCACTTTGTGTTCCCTATTCTTTGTTTTTATTTCGAACCAAAGCTACACTTTTCAGTTCAATATTTTCTCAGTTTACTTGCACCTGCAACTGTCAACTTTATTTACCAATGAGCTTAACTTTAACAAATGGTAAAGTTTAGGTATAAATGATATGTTTTACACGTGTCACACAGCTAGACACAAAGTTAAAGCAACTGCTGCTCTCCCTGGGAGCCTGAAACACTTCTTGATAGAACTTTGCTTAATTCAGGAGAGCAATACAGGTTTCAGAGGAGTTTGGCCATTCTCCCCTCAGCTGTGCATGTACAAGAAGGGTTTTCAGTCGCTGTGGAGAAAGTCTGCCCTGTTCTTTAGCTGTGTCCTCACAGTACGTAAGCTTGAGGAGCTGCGCTTCTCTCTGTAAGGGCATTTCAGCCAGAAAATAGAGATAACTATAAATTGCCCAACGCAAACCTGCACCGAGGGTCCAGTCCCACTGCATCTCCTTACTCTCTTCTCTCACCTCAGCTTCTACCAGGGATTAAGGTGTTGGAGCAAAGTGCTTATCCTCCCCAGCCCAGACATCAGCATGCTTCGTGAGGCTGTGCTAAGCCTGAAGAAGCTCTCTCAGCTATCTCAGCATCACATCATCCAGCTCTGCTTATCTTCCATCACCACCTTCTCAGCCTGGCCACTACCTAAGACATGCACTGCTGCTTTTCACCAGGACATTATGCGTCTTATAAGCAATGATTTTGCTACCTCTGCCAGCACTCCCTGGCCCATCAACTATGTTCGTTCTTCAGTGGAAGGCAAGGGTAGCCACACTGTAGCTATTAGGAAGATAAAAGCTCCTGTTAAGTCCCAAAAAGGTGTCTGTTAGACATGTAGACACATTAAATTAGGAATGACTGCTCTGTGAAGTCCCACAAATGTAATCTGCACTACACAAATAATACTGCACACGTAATGGGCCAGCTCCAGGTTAGCTGTAATATTCTGTTTGTTCCTTGCAAAGAAGTTAGTGCTGGGATGACTTACCAGAAGAAATTTCGCCTCCTCATTTAGTCTGTTATCCCACTTTGGCAAACATCTGCAGGCTCTGATTTTGGGGTTCTGTGCTCTGTTAGGCACGTCTCTCAGTACACTATTCACCTGAGTATGGTAAATGGACTATTTTAGCAAGCCCAACAATTTACAGTTCATCCCAACTAGAAGGAAGTTCAGCAGGAGGGCCAGGAGACCTCCTTGGATGGATAAGGAGCTGCTGAGCAGAATTCAAAGGAAACAAGAGGCTTATAAAAGGTGGAAGCAAGGTCAGGCGGCCTGGGAAGAATACAGGGATGTTGTCCGGGAAGCTAGGGACCAGGTTAGGAAAGCTAAGGCCCACTTAGAATTAAACTTGGCTAGGGATGTTAAGGATAACAGGAAGGGATTTTATAGGTACATTGCCAATAAAAGACAGGTTAGGGACACCGTGGGCCCTCTCCAGAAGCTATCGGGAGAACTGGCTACCCTGGATTTGGAGAAGGCTGAGGTTTTTAATGACTTCTTTGCCTCAGTCTTTACCGGCAAATGCTCTGACCACACCACCCAAGTCTTGGAAGGCAGACGCGGGGACGGTGAGGGTGGGGACCCTGGGCCCACTGTAGGGGAGGATCTTGTTCGGGACCACCTTAGGAACCTGAATGTATACAAGTCCATGGGACCGGATGAAATCCATCCGCGGGTCCTGAAGGAGCTGGCAAATGAAGTTGCTAAGCCACTGTCCATCAGATTTGAAAAATCATGGCAGTCAGGTGAAGTTCCCGATGACTGGAAAAAGGGAAATATAACCCCCATTTTTAAGAAGGGGAAAATGAATGAGCCGGGGAACTACAGACCAGTCAGTCTCACTTCTGTGCCTGGCAAAATCTTGGAGCAGATTCTCCTGGAAGGCATGCTGAGGCACATGAAAACCAACAAGGAGCTTGGTGACAGCCAGCATGGCTTCACTAAGGGGAAATCCTGCCTGGCCAATCTGGTGACCTTCTATGAAGGGGCTACGGAACTGATGGACAGGGGTAGAGCAGTTGATGTCATCTACCTGGACTTGTGTAAAGCCTTTGGCACTGTCTCACATGACATCCTTCTCTCTAAGTTGGGGAGACATCAATTTGATAGGTGGACCACTCGGTGGATAAAGAACTGGCTGGATGGCCGCACACAAAGAGTAGTGCTCAGTGGCTTAATGTCCAGCTGGAGATCAGTAACGAGTGGTGTCCCCCAGGGATCAGTGTTGGGACCGGTCTTGTTCAACATCTTTGTGGGTGACATGGACAGTGGGATTGAGTGCGCCCTCAGCAAGTTTGCCGATGACACCAAGCTGTGTGGTTCGGTTGATACTTTGGAGGGAAGGAATGCCATCCAGAGGGACCTTGACACGCTTGTGAGGTGGGCTGTTGCCAACCTGATGAAGTTTAACCATGCTAAGTGCAAAGTCCTCCACCTGGGTCGCAGCAATGCCAGGCACAGCTACAGGTTGGGTGGGGAGGAGATTCAGAGCAGCCCTGCGGAGAAGGACTTGGGGGTGTGGGTTGATGAAAAAATGAACATGAGCCGGCAGTGTGCGCTTACAGCCCAGAAAGCCAACCATATCCTGGGCTGCATCAAAAGGAATGTGACCAGCAGGTCGAGGGAGGTGCTCCTGCCCCTTTACTCTGCTCTTGTGAGACCTCACTTGGAGTATTGTGTGCAGTTCTGGTGTCCTCAACATAAAAAGACATGGAACTGTTAGAACAAGTGCAGAGGAGGGCCACGAGGATGATCAGGGGACTGGAGCACCTCCCGTATGAAGATAGGCTGAGAAAGTTGGGGCTGTTCAGCCTGGAGAAGAGAAGGCTGCATGGAGACCTCATGGCAGCCTTCCAGTACCTGAAGGGGGCCTATAGGGATGCTGGGGAGGAACTCTTCATTAGGGACTCTTCATTAGGGACTGTGGTGAGAGGACAAGGGGTAATGGGTTTAAACTTAAACAGGGGAAGTTTAGATTGGATATGAGGAACAAATTCTTTACTGTAAGGGTGGTGAGGCCCTGGAATGGGTTGCCCAAGGAAGTTGTGAATGCTTCATCCCTGGCGGCGTTCAAGGTGGGGCTGGACATAGCCTTGGATGGCATGGTTTAGTGGGAGGTGTCCCTGCCCATGGCAGGGGGGTTGGAACTGGATGATCTTGAGGTCCTTTCCAACCCTAACTATTCTATGATTCTATGATTCTATGTTTGCTTATATAAACAATGTCAAATTATTGCATGAATAAAACCACTTTGAGAAACACAATTGTCTTGGTTGTATTGAACCGTCAAGAAGCACTTCTGGCAAAGGTTTGACCTATCATGCAAGTCAGCTTGATGTCTACCAGGAACAGCAAGGCAGACCTATGGCAAGGCTGGAGAAGACTGAGGATAGAACAGGGCCAGGATAGACAAGTCCGAGCAGCAGCTTGCTCCCATCAGATGGTGTTAATCTTGAGCAGGATGAGACATATGAATAAAGAGAGGGCTGGTCCCTCCATGCACTGCCTGACTTTGTACCTGTTGCTTGGATGTGTTCATGCTCTGTGCTGGAATTTGTAGAGCTGAGTTATTGGTGTAGGGGCTGATCGGCTGCAGGGACATGTCCCATCACCTTTAAAATCCTCCACCATAAGTAACAGATCTCTAACTCTGACTGCAAGCTCATGTTTGAGGAATATATACCTATTTTAGAGAAACTGAAAGGTACCGGTGTGCTAAGTCTGCTGCATAGTAGGGAAAACAAAAATAACCCCCTGCTGTTAATTGACTGATAAGCCTTTATGGATGTTTGTTTGTCATGGTTTACAACCATACAAATGACATTTTCTAGACCAGTAAGTTAGGTCATGGTCACTCTGTTCTTTAATAGTGACATGGGCAAAGGGGAAACAAGGCAAGACTGGCCTGAAATACATGGTAACTTCATACAGCTCCATCTTGTCTGCAGAGAGACCAGTGGCAACAGGTCCCTGTTGCTACAGGTTGATAGCCCGGATGCCAAATGCATAACACAATGTGGCTGCAAATAGAGTCGTGAAAACATGTACCAGAGAGAGGGAGTATTTCGTACTGGAAGGCAAGATCAGTATTTCAGAGATACCTACAAGCAAGCTATCTTGCTTTAATAATACTTACGAGTCTTACAGCTAAAGCCTTCAAATCTAAGGGGCTGTGACCCCAACGCCGCCAAGGCCAGTAATGGATGTTGTGTTGGGTCTGTGCTTAGCACATCCAGACAGGGAGCAGCAGCAAGTCCCCCAGGGCCACCCTCCCCTGCCCCAGCCATACCACAGTGTGGCCAGTCTTCAGCTCCTCACAGCCCTGCCTGGGAGGTGCCTGGTGCATAGGGCTAGAGCTGCAGGCATTTATCAGCTTTAGGAAGACACAGGCAGCCCCAATGCCCAAACACATCAAATCCCTCCCCTCCAGGCTGCAGAGCAACCTGTATTTTCAATTTCTGTTGTATGCCTTCTTCCCCTCCTATCTGACAACATAAAAAGAAACTGAAACAGCGCTAAGACCAAAGCAGATTTTGTTTGGTTAAGTTTTATTCACATGTACAGGGGCAGTATTGCTTCTAACAATCCACATACTCCAATGGGTATAGTTTAAGTAAATCTTCTTTTGCCAAATCAGCACAGCTACCTATGGCTGTTTCACACCTCTGCCAGTGCTGAAGCAGCTGCCACTGGTGACAAGAAGTGGCTGAGCAAGAGGCAGTAGATGTCTAGTGCTGGTGCATTGATCCCTTAACTCATCCAAGGTGGGAAGGATGCATTGG
Source organism: Amazona ochrocephala (assembly GCA_039720435.1). Lineage (NCBI taxonomy): Eukaryota > Metazoa > Chordata > Aves > Psittaciformes > Psittacidae > Amazona > Amazona ochrocephala. Next base: position 40,430,439 of record CM077880.1, on the reverse strand, counting down.
TACCCCTTTGCACCTCCCTTTGCAAGGGTTGTGGTCTGTGTTTAGTAACGCAAATAGATGCTGCTCCCAGCTGCCCACACCACCAAGAGGCAGAAGTGTCAGTCACTAAAAGCAGCATCTGAGCTAAGACAGTGACACTGAATACTGAGACCCAAAAGAGGAACAGGAGAGTGACAAGTGAGAATGAACCCAAGGGAAAAAGCAGATTTGAGAGATGGCGTAAGGAGCAGGAAATGGTGTGCAGTAGTGGACATTAGTGGTCATACAGGCACCAGTCAAATTCCCCTTTATATAAATTGCTTGGAGCAAGCCAGTACGAAGAGAATTTCCGTGGCACCAGGGAAACAAGGATAGACAAAGGACTACCCGTGGAAAATAATGAGGAAAAGGAAAGCAGTGGGAAACTAGCACACAAGAAGAAAAAAGAATACCCAAACCAGCCCAGACTGGGATTAGGTTCCCCTGCTCATAACTGCTACCTTGTCAGCCTGGCACACTTCAGCCTATTTTATCCTTCCTGCTCTTTTGCAGACCTGAGTGCTGAGCTGTTTGCACCTCACCCTGAGAGCTGTGATGTCCGTCAGTTGTTCAGGAAAAATTGTTTCTCAGATGTAAACATACAGAGATTGAACCAAGCTGTGTAATTTGGGACAAGGATCACATCGAAGCCCTTAAAAGCTGGTGGGGGACAGCACAACTGCATTTAGGTCCAGAGTTTCAGTTAAAGGCCTTCTTCACACTTGTGTTGAAGATCATTACATTAGCATTCAGGTTAAGGCAGAATAAATGCTATTAGGACTCAGTCATAATCCTTCCTATGAGCAGCTTTTGCAAATCCCACTCTGTCATTCCCACGGTCAAAAATGCAGTAAAACGCAGACATAAAGACGTCTCCTAAAATCCAGAGCAGACCATTGCGAGTGGGGATGTCGAGAGACTGAAAGCCACTCATGCAGAAGGTTTGGTCTTCAATTGACTCCTGGGAGAGAAAGCACAAAGTGTCCTTGGGGTAGGTAACATCTGGGGAAGTGGGAAATACGGAACAGGGAGGCTGCAGACACACACCTTTATGACGTACTGCTCTGCTGTCAGCTTGTACTCATGGTGTCCAATCGTGAAGCTTATGTGAGGCAAACTTGACAGTCTTCTGCAGTCTACAAGAAACTATGTGATGCACGGACTGAGACGGGATAGGTTTGCCTTTTTTTAAGTATTGCCTTTTGAATACAAGACTTCAGCAGCAGGTAATAGTGAATTTGCTACAAACAGCATCAGGCTGACTGATGGCCCAACACTGCCTTCCAACTTTCTAGCTCCTGCACTGGGTCAAGCCAGCCTAGCAGCTCAGACCACTGCACCAAAGCCCCAAGGGACCCAGTACTGATGAAAATCCTTGTGAGCCCCAAAAGAATTGAGGTGAAGGAAGACTGATGTGCCCCGTGTAGAACTTGGAAGCAAAACTGAGTGTGTGAGCCCCAGTGAATCCATATCAGCAAGCAGAAGGCTTGGACTGGATGGAGGGAACTGCCTCCAGCCTACAGAGGGAGTGCTCACCCCACTCCCTCCCCTAACATCATCATTTTAGGGGAAAAAAGGCAGTGAGGAATACTGCACTTTGTGCCTATCCCCTGCCCTGAAGTGAGATTTAAAGATCAGAAGAACTAAACTCTGGCATGATCATTGATTCCCATAAATAATATATCCAGTTACAGTAATACAGAAGAGAATTTCCTGGCCTTTCAGTTATTTCATGGAACAACGGGTGTGTTAAATGGCACTGCAGAATGCTCTGAGCCCCAGAGGGATCTTTGTGGAAACTGTAGTGTTTAAAGTCATTGTTTTAGAGACTTCCTAGAAGGAAGAATCTATTTTTTGTTGCTGTTGAGTCTGCTTTATGAAAACATACCTCTAAACCATGTGTACACTTATCAGGTGTCATACCATTAGAACAAATAAACAATGGGATACAGAGGGTAAGACTGAGAAAGTCAGAGTGACAGTTTGTAGATTACAAGAAGCAAGACATTTTCATTTACATTTATTCATTTACATAGCTAGTATGTTCAGAATAAATTAATCCTTGCTGGAAAGAGATATAAGTTCTGGTAAAATTACTGATGGATGCACCCACTTATAGCGGGATAAATTTGAGCCTATATATTTAGCCTGTCTGTGCTTGCTACAAAAAGAGTCATAGAAAGTCTTGATTTCAGGATGCTTTTTTGCAGAATCTGAGATGCTGGCTGAGTGTTCTCATGTCAGCACTGGAGTATATAAACTTACACTGCCATGACCTGTTCCTGGTTTATATTATGCTAATATAAGTACAATGGAAATACACAAGTGCTACTCCAGGTGTTCCTTTTACAAAAGGAGGCAGATTAAAAGTCCACTTTTGCCTTTGATCTTTGCAGAGCAACCATAACACTCAATGTTCCTCCTAAGAGCAGTTATGGGTCAGGATCAAGACAGCTGCAAAGTTGACAGAAGCCACACACGACAGCTTTACTTGATGCACTGGAGCTGTGGTGGTGTGGCTATTACCCATGGGAGTCAGCCAAGGGCCAGCAATAAGGTGTGTGGGTGAAAATAAGCTGCTCTTTCCCTGGCAGCAGGTGGATTTAGCTGTCTCAGGCTTTCTATCTGAGTGCTTTGATGTTACAAGGGTTCACTTACGCCATGTGAAAACTGCCAGCAGGGAGATGCAAAGGGCAGCAGAGAGACATCCAAGCCTGGGATGGCAAGGCCATGGGAAAGCCTAACCTACTTCGAGCAACTTTGGCTCATGCAAGCCCCACCAAGACTGGTGCAGGGAGTCAGGGGTTTCAGGATTGGGGTCACAGAGGCCATCAAATGATACATCAAAGATGTTCTGTCCCACTGGAGGAGAAGGAGGTTCTCAGAGGGCAGGCATGGGTGGTACAGGGCAGGACTTGGGGCAGAAGCAACAAGGACGATGCAGGATTGAGCAGCAGGGAAGAGAAGAAAACCAGGGAGGAGAGAGAGGAATAAGAGAGAGCGAGGTCTGTCCAAGCACGTGGCTCATCTGCCAGGAGCCAGCGTGGTGAGTGACACCACTATGCATTGCTCTCAAGAGCCCTGGCATGACACTGCCTGCTCCACTGCAAGCTGACAGTGAGAGGTCCTGTCAGTGGAGCCATTGTAGGGTGCAATTAAAATACCTTTCCCTTTTCATTTGATGCTGATGAGGCTGGCCATGGCAGCATCACTGCGGAGCCAATGGCTATAGCTGAGGATACTGAAAAATCCTCTGATTTTACAAAAGAGAATGATCTCTAATGTAGAGTACAGATTGAGACCTCAAACAGATCCCCCCATTACTTCCTTACACACTAGTACAGATGAGTATGGGAAAGGAAGTGGACATTTGTGAGGAGGGCTGGGGCAGCAAGGCAGATGGGTTAAAATCAGTTTGGTTCTGTGTTCAGTGCTGTCCTGGAAGCAAAGCTTTTTCTGGGGCATTTCTGAGCAGTTTTTTTGGTTGTTTTCCCACCCTATAAGCTCTTTGTACCAAATACCAGCTTCTCTTCCTGTTTCCTGGCTGGTTTCTGGCTCTGCAGTTTTTACCTCTCCAGTACGCGACGGACTTGCCCCAATATACTCCTGTAATCGCCTGATTTGTGAAGAGGGGCCAGTGATAAGAGAAGTGCCTGAGTCAACGATGGCTTCACAGCCGTGGGAGCAAAATGCCACCCGGCCCTGGACCTTTATACTGCAAGCAAAAAACAAAGCATCTTTAAGCAAATGGCATATACACTGTGACTGAAGCAGCACATTACTGCTAGCTAAAGTGCCAGAGTATGGACTGAGGTTAAAACTAGCTGCCAAGCTTTGCCAGTCTTTAAAGACAAGAACGTCTTTAGAAGACAAGAAGGTAATAAAAAGAAATTGAATGAGGAAGATGTCCTGTCTGTGGACTCCCTTTACTCTCTCAATACTCCTACAGCCCTAATCATTTGTTGCCTGCAGATGAATTTGTTCCCACCCACGGGTATGTGTCATCCAGCACGCAGGAGGAGGAGCAAAGAGACCCTGACTTCTTTGACCAAGGTTAACAGGAAAGATGAGAGCAGGACTCAGAGCTGGATTCTGTTCCTGTGTGCCTTGACCTCTTAACTGAATAGTCTATCAAGAGTCAACTTGACCACTGGTGTATCATACTAAAACATATTAACATGCTCTGCCAGAAAACAGACACCCACATCCCAGCAGATTTAAAGAGCTAATATACCCCTGCCTCATCCTGGTGAAACCCCTCTTTTAAAGGCACAAGTGTAAAACACTGCAGCTGAGTCCTCCTGTATAACCAGGTGTTTCTGCCTGCAGGTTTTACCTGGGGAGGTGAATTCCATCAGATATTTCATACATACATACATACTTGTTCACGTGTATTTGCCAATAGCTTTTCTCGGTGACTGGGACCCAGTGGATTGAACCTTTGTAGAGAGAATGGTCTATGCCCCCCAGAATCAACTCACCGCCATTCTCGGTGTCATCTCCTCTGAAAGCAGAAGACAGGTTAACACAGACAAGGGAGTGTGCCAGCAGACACTTAAAAAGCAAAAGACAAACCACAGCCCTTTCTAAATTCAGGTATGGGAGCTGAAAGGGATTATTTCTAACCTGTAACTGCATATGTCCCATCTCAGAGTCTCCAAACAACCCCTGAGCAGATGCTCTGTAGGCTGCCAAGGACTAAGTTAGGCAGCAGGAGCAGGCTGAGCCAGTTGCTGCTTTTGCCTCAGAATAAACAAAACAACAAAAGAAACCCCAATCAAAACCCAAGAAATTAGGAAAATCCCTTTCTTGAGTTGAAGCTTTATACAGGTGCATGGATGTCTCTATCAACAGTTTAAACAGATATACTCCTTTGGCAGCGTCGCTTTAAAGACTGACCTTTTCAAATAGAAAGAGAAGACCGGCTCTTCTACCAGCTGCTGGTTCATGATGCTGTCAAACACAGGCAGAGCATTGCCCACTATCAAGGAGGGGTATCCCAAGCCCAGCACGCCATCAAAATGGGCGAGAGCAAAGGTTGTTCCTGGCTCAAACACTGATTCGCCAAAGTCCTGGCCCTTGATGGAGATGTTACTGATCTGTTTGGTGCCAAAAAAAGAAGAGCAACAAGCCCAAAACAACTGAAAGCAAAGACACCATCAATTACAATATATTATCCACATTTCAGATCCATATCAATGGATTCATCCCATTTATAAAGCCTGCACAGTATCCTTGCATGAATAGAACAGGTGCTCATTCGGCAGGTAGGCTGCACCAACTCCTTTTAATGCTCTAATTCTATGGCTGTTTGTTTGTTTATAAATCCATGACAGGACCCAAGGAGACAAGCAGAAATGAGAAACAGAATCTTATGGGTTTGTCTTGTTAGCGCAAAGCTGGGACAGCACCCTCACCTCTCAGCACCCAGCTTGCTGGGGCCTCACCCTACCCTTGCCTAAACCAGGCAAGGCTTTCCAGAGCAAAGCCAGTATGTGAACTGTCTTAAAACAGCTGACCTGGAGGCTGACATATGTTTGAGGTGGACGCTTACCTGCAGTGTGTCTTTGCTAGCAATGCCCAGAAGCTGTCCCGTACCATACTGCAAGGAGAACGCTTCCCCGCCATGCTCATACGAATCCGACAGGAAGGACTTAAATTTCTGGTGCACCCCTGCACAAAACAAATGACATTCGTGCACCGAGGGGAGGTAATGGTGATGCACCTGCTCCCCAGTGCAGAACCAGATGAGATGCAGGAGGAAGGTGTTGATGGAGGTGGCTGTGCCCTGCAGGCACCCAGTTTTTCTGTACCTTGGAGGTTATTTGGGGCTGTAAAGACAAATTAAAACAAAAATGGGCATTTTCACCACTATTGGTAGCTGTCCCATGTTTATTTTCATGCCTTTTACATCAGGCACCTCATGGTGCAGAAGGACCCTTGGCAGTGCAGCCAGTGCCTGCCCTGGCTGTGGGGTGATGCAGAGGGACAGACACAGAGGAGCAAGCCAGGGAGGGGAGAGTGGCCCTCAGGGGTGCTCCAAATCTTCCCTTCCCAAATCCCTGCGGCAGGCAAGCTCCATGGGAAAGAAGTGTCCAAGGAACCCAAGACACAAAGAGTGAAAGGGAGAGTAACATTTCTTACTGCACGCTTCGCTGATGCAATAAGCAGAAGGGACCCAAAAGTTGGAGGAGCCAGTGTCAAACACGACGGTGAACTTCTGGGGCGGTGTGCCGACACTCACAACTCCATAGTACTGTGCCTGGGGGGCAAACAACACAGTCTGCTCTGGGCTGCAGTGCTATTCCTGAGAAACAGGCAGACTTGAGAGCATCACACAATGCTTTCTCCCGGAGTTGGGTGCAATTTGAACATGAAGGCATGCACAGGGAAGTGTGTCTGGCTCCAGGAGTAGCTGCGTGCAGCAGAATTCACTCCAGCTGTATGCATAACAGTGCAGGATTTTTAAAGCCTGTTAAGCAAACACTCAGTTGGGTTCCCCCATGAAGCCAATAAGCCCTCTTGCACTGACTTCAGTGGTCAACCCCAAGACAAAACTCTTGCACAACCACACAGAGAGCTCCTTACTGATGTCAGTAAGAAACCAGTGGTGCAGATACAGCACAACTGGCCTCTGCCAGCATCAGAGGGCTCCAACTGGTGGCACACTGTCACATGTGGCTGAGCTTTTTCCATTGTAATTATCAACTATCAGAAAGTCAAAGATTTGCTCTGCTGCATAGACTGTATCTGATGAACTGAACAAATTCATCCAGGGGAAAAGAAATGAGTGACCATTCCTGGATACCAGCTGAGGATAGAGATAATCTGTGAATACGTGAGTGCTGGAGTGAAGAGCTTATCCACATCCCGAATGCAAGTGTCTAAGTGCCCCTATCTGGCCCTGGAAGAGCACTTCAGCATTAAGAGGTCTATTTTTAGGAAGAAGCATTTCTGGAATTCAAACACAGATAGAAAAGCAATAGCCAGTGCCAAGCCTTTTGTAGCAATGCAAATATTTGAATGTGTATCTTCAAGAGCATACTTGTTAATTAATACACTGAATATAGTTTCTGACCCCGGAGTTTAGGGTCTGGATGAGATAGTCATGAAAAGGCAAGCAAGTGCACCATTTAAGAGAGCATACAGTAGGATTTTATTCCTTCCTGTATTAAACAAACCTTTGTCAATAAATCCGTAAAGTGAGGCAGTTCTAAGATACGTTCATCAAAAAGGAAAAACAGAAAACCCACAAACACCCTGCGCTGAAACCTCCACAAAACTGATCCTGGTGCTAGTTGGATATGCTGGGGAAGGAGGTCTGTTTTGTCCTTTTGAGATTTACCCCTCTTTGATAAGCTTTAAAGCAAGCTGAAATGTTTCGGTCTCCTTTATTCTTCTTTTACAGAAGAATACATCTTACACACGTCTCTAGCTCATCTTCACATATTTCCTTACAGCCCTCAAGTATCAGGAAGTTCTTGCTGAACTAATTCAGCCTTCCCCTCCCTGCTCAGATGCAGCCTCCACAACGTCTCTGCAGCTTAGCTTTTCCTTACATAAGCATAAGAGAAGGATCAAATTAAACAGAGAACAGAGACCATCCAAGAGGACAACATGCTAGACCCAGGAAATACAATTTATCGAATGGTTTACCTGCTGACTTCCCTGTCTGAGATCCAATGGAACTCCTCTTTAACCTTTTTCAATTTAGGTGGCCAACGGTTAGTGTCAGACCCAGGTCAGTCTCCAATATTTAATACACATTAAGCTCAGGAGATAAAAGCAGACAAATAAAAGCCCTACTTGGGTCTTTGCTATCACTGATTTATGACACCACGTGGTCAAACAAATGAGATTTGGGGGATTTTTTTATACCATGCAAACATCCCAGTTTCTGATAAATGGAATACAGCTAAATGAAGTAATCAAGTTTTGCCACAAAAAACCCGATCCTGGACCAAGATTGATACATGCAAACCTACATTAGTACAGATTCCCAATCAAGTCCAATCCAGATCTGTACAAAAATGAAAGTTATCAGAGAACTACCACTGCTAGACTACATCAGCTTTCTACACAGGTCCCATGCTAACCAGGATCTGGACATGCTTTATTTTTCAGACTAGCAGACTAACTTTTTACGGTCTAATATCTAATGATATTATGATCTATAGTGTAGAGCAACAAGCCACCTCAAGCCCTGTATATTCATTTAGAGACTAGATTTGAAATGTGCTGGAAAAAATAATGTGCCTTCAAGAGAACAACAAGCCCTTATGATTGCATCCAAAACTGTACTTACATTCATGTAATCATACAGCCTTTCTGAAGCGGTTCCAACTGATAAAGCAATATCTGCAGGGAAGCAATGCAGGTACCTCCGGGCAAAAATGTCAGGGTGGTGATTCCTCCAAAACTCCTCTAATTCTCCCTTTTCCTTCAGTTGTTTCTTGATAGATTTGAATCGAATGAGGGGGATTCTACATAAACAACATAAAGCACAAAAATTCACTGGCTCTCCTTTCTAGAGCTCTCAGACACTCTTTTATTGTTAAATTTGTTTCTTTTTTGAGACCTCAAGTAGCAACAAGCACCCTGGAAAGCATCTCAGACATGTGCCAGTAATGCTAGATGTATTTTCTTACCGTTCCAGGGCCAGGGTTAACGGGACATAAAGCACAGCCAACAGTATCACCTGCATGGCTCCAAGCAGGTCAGAGTCTAATGACACTAATTTACTCAGAAGTCCCTTTTTTATAGCCTGTTGTCAGCAGAGGGCTGTTCGCCAGGTCAATCAATCACAGGAGGTCAATGCTTTGGCAGAAAAGTGATCCATTTGCTCTCAGAGTAACCGCTGGATTGTGCAAATAGCGGTGTCCAGTGGAGCTACTAAGACACAGATGACCAGGGCACAGTGTAGACCAAATAGACATTATATTTGCAGACCAAATAAACATTTTATTAACAATCCTTAGTGTCATTTTCATAAATACATGGTATGAGCTTGGCTACTCTTAGGATGGGAAAGAGGAGGTGGTCCAGGAACTTGCCTGGTTCCCTCTAGGTAAGCTTCTTTTCAAGGCTATGTTAGTGACAAGCGGCCCAGATGTGTCCAATGAAGAGAAAGAGGACATAACATGTACCTGTTTCCCTTTTACATGGAGGCATTTCAGAAGGGCGTTTGATAGGGTCATGACAAGCCGCCACTAACAACAGAAGTTTAATTCCCTATTTATGGGAGAGCTCCAGACTAAACGTAAATGTGACTGCCACATGAAAAAACGGGGTTTGAAAGTAAAAACAACGACAGGCTGCAACATACAGTAATAAACAGCCAGTGGCTTTGTGCAGGTTTCAGCAAGGCATTTGGAAGCACTTGCTTGGGTTTATTTTCCTGCAAGTTTCCTGATGTTAGCGGTTCCCACCCCGGCCAGACACTTGGGTCCAACTCCAACTGGCAGAAAAATAATGGTGTCAAAGAGGCTGATCTGGCAGAGAGCAACCCCAAATCCATTAACTGCCTGCGAGGAAGCTCAGCGCTGAGTCTGAGTTACTTATGGGACACTCTGAATCTTTCCTCTGCATGAGGAAGTGCAGTGAGCAACCACATGCTGCAGCCTGGCATGCGTCAAAGCTAAATGTGGATAATCAGCCTTTTTGTTCAAAGGGCTATGCTAGGATGCTGGGAAAAGAGCAAGGACAACTTTTTCCCTGGAATACACCACTTATTTCAGATAAACTGCTCACCACACGAGGGTGAACTGGAACTCAGTACCCTCCCAAAACAGACAGCAGATGTTTCACACAGCAAAGAGTGAATGTTAAAAACATGGAGGAGGCAGCAGTCATCATCGGCTCTAGCAGCAATGCTCCAGTCAAGAAAAAACAGAAAAAAAAACCAAACACACAGTGTTTTGCCTTAAAATAAACTAATTCAGAGCTCTAGTCTTTAGTCCCCTGGATTTTGAAACACACGTTTTACTTTTTCAAACTTACCTGCAAAATCATGAGGGTTACAGAAACTCAGCCAAGGCTGGTGTCCAGAGCTGTGTGCAGAGCTTTGGATCTGAAAAAGCACCAGCACCTCTAGTCTCAACTTGGATAAAAAATACTAAAATCTAAAAATCACAGGTTTTACACTGGTTTCCATTTTACTGCAATTGGTCTTTAATTCCCTAGCTCTGAGCAGCATTCCCTGTTTCTTACGAACTCAGAGGTTTTACACAAGTTCCCAGCAAGGAACCATATTTTCTGCCCCACAGCTGTCCCAGCCACTGAGCTGCAGGAGCTGGGTGCTGGCAATGAGGACAGTGAGCAGTAGCTGTGGTCATCTGTGAACTTCCAGGGAGCAAAGGCATTTCTCAAGGAGCCTACACGCGCCACCTGATGCGCAGCAGAGCAGATGCCATGCCCTCTGGTAGAGCAGTGTCACTTTGACAAGAGCAAGACAACGTCTGTGCTGAGCACTTTTATCGCTTGAACTTTTCCTCAAATGCCACAAGTGCTTCTGGGAAGTCATTAATGTTCACATTGGAGGGCATCAGGATAACTTTGAAGACATGAAGTGGCTTTCAAAGCACCGCCCTGGGTCTAGTGAGGGGACCGTCTTTTCCTTTGAGCCTCCACCGAGTCTCTGGTTCTCAGAAAGCTCAAGATTATTCATTTATTGCAAATGTAGCCCTTTGTTATCCCACCACACAAAGGTTATATTTTCCCCAAATACTTTGATCTCACCGCACGTTCCAAGTAGACATTCATTTTGCCAACAGAGGTACAAAATGCGGCAACAGAAGGTCATTGTGACTTATTTTGATAAGCTGGAATAATGATTAAACTACAATGAAGAGGATAACTAAGAAACAGTTGTCTGCAGCTTTAAAGTTTTAGTAGAAATAATTCAAGTAGAAAAAAATATGTAAGTACCTGTGCCTATAAACATAAGGTGTATTGCAAAGTTGTTTCTCTCCATATGGATTATTAAGGAAAACATGACTAAACAAAACAGCTAATATACTTTTACCTAGGCTTTGATGTGGTTCTGATCTGCAGGATATCTGATGAGATTTGTCTAAAGGACATGTCTTTGCTATGAATGTTAATTCATTATCATTTATGCCAAATGCATTTGGTTTTATACCCCTGTAGCCTACAGTGCCTTACAGGGAAGGGAGCTTTGCCTTTAGAAGGTGCCACAGCTCCTCAGAAATGGAAACATATACAAAAACCATGAGAGCCACGGGTCTGTTTTCTTATAAGTCAGACGACATTCCAGGATACCTGCTTGGAAAAGGGTGCCCAGCGAGATCTGGGAATGAACAGCAGGCCCCCCACAGCAGTCCTCTGCCAGGGTGTGTAGAGCTTGAGCAGTAAAGTGGCTTCTCTGAGGTGCTCATTCAGTGCGAAGCAGCTGGTGCTGTTGGGACGCTATGCCCAGCATGTCCCACCTTCTGTCATGACAGCAAGTATTTTCAGTGCCTCTCTTCCACAGCACAGCCACAGATGACTGCTGCGTATCTTTGTTCTCCAGGCTTGATACTCTGCCCAGCTTCTCCATCCAAAACCTACTTTATGGCGTTCACGTTGCAGCACTCACTGTTCCCTGTCTTGCAGCAACACTGGTTCCCAGATGTCCTCTCTGTTGTCCTCCCCCCGGAAACCCTCCTTACATTTCATAGCATCACTGCTGCATGGCACAGACACATCTTGCAGGGAAAAGACTAGTAAACATCCTACAGCCTACATTTGACTGATAGCTAAGGGCTGCTTTACACTGGAAAACAAGTGACAGTAGAGAGCTCCCTATTCCCAGATTTGACCAGAGATCAGAGGCCACCTTAGCTGTTTGATATTGCCTTTTTCTCAGTCTTCTGTTTGCTCAGCCTTTTGTTTTTCCAAGAATATGTGACTCTCAGCAGCCACATATTTTGGTTGTGTAGAACCTCACACCCAGAAACCTACTGCAGGTTGTTGGAAGAAAGTATCTTCCTTAAATTATGGTAAGTGTGGAAAATGACAGCAACAAGCTGTAGGTATCAAAGTAGAAAGCCAGCTGCTGGAAAGGCCGTTTCACCTTAAAACAGGAGAAGGCTCACTTGGTGGAGACCTCAGAGCAGCCTTCCGGTACCTGAAGGGGTCCTACAACAAATGCGGAGAGGGACTGTTTACAAGGGCATGCAGTGATAGGACAAGGAGGAATGGCTTTAAACTGAAAGAGTGTGGTTTTAGATTAGATATAAGGGAGAAATTCGTTACTGTGAGGGTGGTGAGACGGTGGAAGAGGTTGCCCACAGAAGCTGTGGTTTTGAGCAACCTGGTCTAGAGGAAGGTGTCCCTGCCCATGGTAGAGAGACTGGAACTGGATGATCTTTAGGGTCCCTTCCAACCCAAACCATTCTATGATTCTATGAAAACATTCTGTCAGTTTTCATACCCAAAGGTCATGGTAAAGCCATGTCCAACACACAGCTAGGAAAATCCCCAAGAAAGCTTAAAACACAAGCAGCTCAAAAAGTGAAAGTACACAGAAGCGCCTGCACTTGGGAAGGCAACATTTCCTCCTAGAAATCAAAGGCACTCCTGAGCTGAATAGCAATGGGTCTTGCTGAGAGAACGAGTGGAACAGTTTACACTGTCACATCTAAATAGTCATAATTCTTAACATTGCATTTATCTCACTCATAACAAGTGAGACTCTCGATGGGATTAAATTCATGGCAGTTTCTTGTCAGGTTTTGGTAGGGACACAGGGACTGCAGCAGCACAGTTGGAAGGTGGCCGGAGGACGGCGTTGGCAGGTTGTGATAGCAAGCATATTAAACATGGACTCAAACAAGACACAAAACATAATGTAATGAAAAAGGCCCTACAAAGTCAAGAGTGCCAGGAGCTATAGTAAATGCCATTAAATTAGGAACATAAATAGTAGAACAGCTCAAGATAGCAGTTTGCCAAGTATTTGTGTTAAAGCTTTAAGATAAGCACTGGGTGGCAAGTTACACTCTGAAATTATGCATTTGGCACCTTGCAAAGTAAATCCCTAGAAGTGCCGCTCGGCTGGAAAATCAGTCGAGCCCTGATGGGTATTTTAAACACCAATTCAATTACATCCGACATTTGCGCTGAAGGTCTCATGAAAGCTAAACATCTGAGTTTAGAAATCTGGTCTTCTGTGGTGTTTACTCTCCTGATCCAGTCCCTGCAGAGAGTCCTGGCTGCACAGACAGCACAGCCAGAGTGAGAAGTGAGGGGCTGGGGCATAGGGGAGATGGTTTGGGGCAAAATCATTGAGCATTTACAGTGTGCATTCCAGGAAGAGGCAAGAAGGAATGTTATTGGGGAGGGGTGAGCAGGAGTGTGGGCGAGAGAGGGAGACCTGCGCTCTGCATCGTCCTGTCCGTAATCCCCATCACCAAACACTCATTTGGTTATCAGAAATGTTTCAGAGCACTTGAGATTAACGGCTGGTACCATGTAAACAGAGCCTTATATTGGGAAGACTGAGTTACTGGCAGGCCAGTGCACAGGCAGGCTCCTGTCCCGTACGTATACTCCCAGCCATCCCCAAACAAAGAAAAGTCACAGGATGGGCAACAGTCTGAAAGCCGTAGTTGCTTTTGTGCCCTCCAAGGAGTGCCAGAAGTACCTCCTGGAAGACCTAGAAGAGATGCCAGTGGATAAAATGGTGGATCTGAGCGGCAGCCAGCTGAGGAGGCTGCCTCTGCACATTTGCTCTTTTAGGGAACTGGTTAAGCTGTACCTGAGCGACAACAACCTGAACCATCTGCCTCCTGAGCTGGAGCAGCTGCAAAACCTGCAGATCCTGGCGCTGGACTTCAACAACTTCAAAGCGCTGCCCCTGGTCGTGTGCACACTGAAGCAGCTGTGCATCCTCTACCTGGGCAACAACAAGCTCTGCAGCCTGCCCCTCGAGCTCAGGCTCCTGCAGAATCTCAAGACCCTCTGGATCGAGTCCAACTGCCTGCAGTACCTGCCCGAGGTGGTGTGCGAGCTGACTCTGCTCAAGACCCTGCATGCCGGCTCCAATGCGCTGCGCACGCTTCCCACACAGCTGCGGTGCCTGCAGGAGCTGCGCACCATCTGGCTGTCGGGCAACCTGCTGTCTGAGTTCCCCACTGTGCTCCTGGACATGCCTTTCCTGGAGGTGATCGATGTGGATCGCAACTCCATCCGATTCTTCCCCAGCCTGGCTCACCTCCCCGGCCTGAAGTTGGTGATCTACGACCATAACCCCTGCAGGAATGCACCCAAGGTGGCCAAAGGGGTGCGCAGGGTGGGGAGGTGGTCAGAGGAGACTCCTGAACCCCGAAAGCGGTCGGGGGCAGTGGTAGAAATCCCACTTGATGAGAGACCATCGCCACCTCCTGCCATCAAGCCTGAGCTGGAAGTCGAGCCCTGCTGATGCTTCAGCTGTCCATTCTGGCAAAGGTGGCAGTGCATTCACACCACCACCCAGCCTCTATTTCTTTCTCCCTTGCTTGCTGGCATCCAGGGAGCCCACACTGCCTTGCTAGTCTTCGGGAGTAAGTGCACCAGCTTGAAGCTAGATGAGAGCAAAACCCTCTTGTACAGTCACCCCTTTGCACAGCACCCAGCACTCTCTAGAGCAAAGACTTCATCCTTTTCCCCCTCCACCCATGTGGGGACCACTCAGACATGACAGCAAAGATGAAGAGACAGTTCAGATGTTTTCCATGGGTGGACTGTGCAGAGCACGAATGGACTTGCTACTCTTCACCCATGGGCTCGCCCTTCTCCCCTCCACCTTGCTGAGGTGTCCGAGGATGCCACTGTTCAAGGTGATTGCTGCTTTTGTCACTGCTGTAAAGTAAGCACAGCATTTGTCTCAAATGACTTATCTGAAACACAGGAACAGCTTGAAGGTTTCCCTCCCTGCCGCGTGGGAAGCAGTAGCAGAGCCCTGGCTGTGCTAACAAGGAAACAGCGCGTACGTACCAGCGAGCTCCCCTCTTACCAGTGCAGCCTTCTTCCTGGAAAATTTGCAACCACCCTTGTTTCGTTATTGCCAAGTAGCATTTTAAATGATGGCGAGGAAAGCAACAGGCTTTGCTGCTAGTTTCTGTTACCAACAACGCTACCATTAAGGGCAACTTCACACACCAAGTTCTCATGCAGTAGCAAAGAAGAAAATCAAAGCCTGACTAAAACAGAAACACCACAAGAGCTGCAAAGGTAAACTTGCATGAATAAAGCCCTGGTCTGGGAGCCTGCTGTTACAGGCTTGCACAGAACTTGAAGCTGGGGCAAACTTCACTCAGTTGATTTCAGCTGGGTATTTCTCCAGCTAGTAACAAGGACAAGTTCACATCCCCTTCAAAATGTACTGAACTCTTTTTTATTGTGTAAGTATGTTTTGCTTTCATTGTGTAACACAGAAATCTGGCTCAAAATGACATTTTTAGCTTTTGATTCCACAGCACAGATCACTGAGTTTGGTTAAAAGACAGCTTCTAAAGAGGGTGGGGAGCCTGTGGCGGCACAGAACAGCCACCTCCCTCTCTGCCTCACTTATCGAGTGGAACTGTCTCACCAGCGCAGCCTGCAGCAGCGGCAGTTGACTTCCCAGAACAGATTTGAGCCAGTGCCAGTTCGTGACTGCCTAATGTCATTTACATGCTTGAAAAATGATCTGGAAACACATAGCCTCTGCTAGCACTTGCTGTCTTGTTAAATGAAGTCTGAATTTAGATCTGGCTGGCACCCATGTAGCATGCAGTCAAATTAAACAAAGTACACTAACACCTCAGTGAGTTAAAACAGACTTCTTTGGAATTAACCAAATTCTCTCTTTCCAAATTCTTTATCTAACCTATTTCTTCCTAGAGTACAGAATTATTCAGCAGGTGTTTTGGCTTTTCTAACATCCAAGTTCAATGGCGTATTTCCTATGGAACTGACCTGGTACTTTACTTGTCTGAGGGGGTGGGCAGCAAGGTGCTTTCAGTTGCTGGCCAGTGGTTATATTTCACTGTAGCATTACTGACACATATTGTCACTTTTGGAAATGGGAAGATGTGATCAGTTTAAGAGTTTGGAGGAGCATTCCATAAGCAGACTCACTTTTGTTTCAGGAAGCCTAATGAGGAAAGTGCTTGCACAGATAATTTGAAATCAAGGAAGTACTCTTAAAGTACTCTTGCTGCTTTGGCAGCCTTGCTCTGGTGCCTGCCAGGGCAGCATCATGCTTGCAGGGCCAGCAGCGTCACAGCTGGCTCAGCTCTTGGGGCTCCCACAGAGACAGTGAGTGCCTCTGCTTGCCCCTGCTTCCAGCTGTTGAGAATGTGCTGCAGGGATCACGGACTTCTTTATGAGCTGAGCGTGAAGACACTAGTTCAATTAAAAAACGTTGCCTTTGCAGCAACCACTGGAATAGGAAAGGGAATATAAAGACAGGCTACAGCAGACATGACAAGTGGAGGGGGGCTAAGGAGCGCAATGCAGCCTGCTACACTCACCACCAACCACCCTCTAATGCAAAGTTTCGTAAAGTTGGCCCAAGTTCAGTATTTCACAGTTAAACACACAGAACATTTGGTCATCTCTCCCAAACTGCACCTTCCCCTCAGCAGAACCTCCTACCAACATAAAATTTCTAGTGTAAAAAGCTGTAAAATCCCTTATGTCGTAGTTCTGGGCACTAAACTCCTCTTCAGCTTTTTCTCTTCCTTTTATCATCAAAAAAGGAGTAATCCTCAAGTATCGCCAGAAAAACGCAACATTTAACTTCAGAACCTATTTCCAGGATCCCAACTCAAAGCCTCTACAGACAGGATTGGAATAAACTGCTCTCACTGAATGCACCAGGCCAACCCAAACCAGCGAGCTACAGCAGCCCAAAAGGTTGGTTACCCGTTGTGCTGATGCCTGAAGCATCTGAGGACTGAGGGTCTGCGCTGCAGCTGTCCGAATGGAACTGCCCTTCTTGCTTCTACACAAAGACAACTTTGATGAATATGAATTTTTATTTATTTTCATGTATTTTAAGTGGAACGTGGAGACGAACAGAAGAAAGAGGGTTGTATAAAGCCCCTGATTTACTTGAAAGTGAATTCTTCCCCACAACATATGGAAACTGAAATAAGTTAAAACCAACTGAAGTCAGTTATTTCATGCTATTGATGGAGATCTGCTCTTTTCAAGCTTCTGTTCCACAACCTCACAGAAAACACATCATTACAAAAAAGCTACTAGGTGAGATCTGGTCCACACATCCTGTGTTCATCTGGTACCAAAGAAAATTTAACATGGGCGATTGTCCGGTACACGTTTTCTGGGGAGAAAAAAAGAAATCAGAGAATTCCTCACACACACTGATGTCCACCAGCCTCCCCACCTACCCTTACTTTTAAGTTGATATTTTGTGTTTAGCGCTTATCTCACAGCAGCATCGTCTCAAAGCTAATACACCACCTCTGACCGCAGTAAAAAACCCTGCAATTCACAAAGCAGTGCAGACCACCTGGAAGCAGGCATGCTCAGGATAACCTGCCTAGAAGAGGCATTTCTTCCTGAACTTAACAAATGTGGTTTTGTTTTAGCCACAGATTCTACTTCGGAAGCAGCTAGGCATTTCACTGCTATCCTTCCCAAAATAAAAAGAAAAGCAGCATGATCCCTCACATTTTAGTCAGCCGCTTCTGCAAATGTTTTACTGCTGTCTATGGCACATGAGTAGCTGGTGACCCAAGATTAACTAGGCACTGCTCAGGCATGCTAATTTAAACGGACTGATGGCTCAAAAAGGCCCGTTTATACTGCTAACACAAAAAAATCCCCCTCATGTAATATGGTAGCATGTCAGATGTCAGTCTTCATTACAAATGGAAATATTTCTAGAACAAGACTTTTGTGCAGTTACTCTTCCACAGAAGGTTTGCTCTATGCCACTACAACTGACCATGCAGACACTCAGCTCATACCTTGGTGCTGCTTTAATAATGTCATCTACACGAAGAATCATTTCTGCTGCTTCAGCTGCGCTCAGCAAAACTTGTCTCTTAACTTGGAAACTTTCTGTTACTCCCAAGGCTGCCATGTCTCCAATGGTACCCTCTCTCATATCTGGAAGGAGAAACACATTAAGAGCTTGTTTGTTTTTAACTTGTGGGGTTTTTTTAAGGAAATTACAAGGAAGCTGACAGTATGGTAACTCACCTGCTCAAATGAACAACATTAATAGTAAGGAAAATATTAAAGTCTTTTACTTCAAGGGTCCTGACATGTTGCAATTATACATTATAAAAAATGGTTTTAAATCAATACCTTTCTTTTTAAACTTCATGTAACTAGACTCAATGTGAGTGAGGAAAGTCTTTTTTGCAGGTGGAACCCATCCCTTTGAAAAACAAAGCAGTTGACTCTATTGTGAAAAGTTTGGTATAATGGTAAAGGACTGTAACACTGCAGCCCATGCTCTGTGCAAAGCAAACAGAAACCAGTGTACTTCCAACTGAACGTATCAAAGACAAGCCAGCAAGTTTAATAAGCCTCATTGCCCTACCAAACAGCAGTCCAGTAATAGTAACATGAAGCCGCTTACCAAGTCCGTAAGTAGTCTTCCCTTCACTGTGAGCAGCTCTGAGCTGAGCAACCAAATCTGCGCTGTCATAGCCAGCATTGTCAGCTATTATTGTTGGGATCTATGGGGATAGACACAGGTCGGTTTTAATTCATGCAGGGCCTGATCCCTAGTAAACATGAAACATACTTTGGTATTACTATTTACTGTTCAGTTCCAAGAACAGGAAGTTTCAAAAGTATGGCAGATGAGCTGCAGTGATCAGAAGATAAATAAAAAAAAAAATATCAAAATACTTCTCTAAGGATTTTGCTTCAAACCTTGTTCAAAGAGAGTATCTGAGAGGCCAGGATCGTGTTAGCAGTTCAGTTCTTTTTACACCAGGAGAATGAAATCTCTCTGTGTCAGACTACAACTGGAGAAACAGTTTCATTTTAAGAACATGAGCTTGCTGTTAAGCACTAACCCCCTGATCATTCTGTTCACTGTGTAAGTGACAGGAGTGCAAGTTGTAGGTGTTGGCTCAAGAAGTAATGCCAAGTCATACCACGCTTTTTAATTTTCTTGGCAGAAATGTTTTCCGATGGTCTTTCATTTCCTAAGAAAGGGTTTCCCTAGGTTAAATAACAGGAAGGCATTTTTTCCTCCCCTCAAACTGACAGCCTGTTAGCACAATAATATTCAATAAACATTTCTTGTGATGCATTTTCTAGGAAGTAAGAGTAAACTCCAATAAAAGTCTACAAACTCCTAGATAGTACTAGAGCATGAACACAATCAAATAGCACTAGAGTATCAAAAGAATGTAAAAATGCTCTTTCACAAATCAGTTAGCACAAAAATATCTCAGCTTATTCAGTTGACGTTTCTGCTGCACTTTTAACCTTGCAGGTTAAGAGGAGCAAGAACCACTTAGGAGAGGGCTAGCATTAAACATTCAGTATTCTGTAACATGCAGCATTATTAACACACCAATACTTATTTTCTAAGAGAGAAAACAGCAATTTTCCCATTTGTTCATCCAAGTTGTGCTGCTTAATTTCACTTCTTTACTTTTAGACAACCAAAACTTTGAAAGAGAAACAACTATCTGATGCCAGCAGTTAGTAAGTTTGGTGAAACTTGGTGTCTATTAATCCAAACAATCCGATTGAACATACTTACCATTCGTAACGCTTTAGCAAAGGACTCCATTGCAACAGACTCTTTGCCAGGTGTTCTGATGGCAAGTTCCGCAACAGCATTAGCCATCAGCATCTCTGAACAACCTAGTCATTAAAGACACACAGGTGTTGATGTCTGCCTTGAACAGTATCACAAAATGTGTATCGTATATAAAGAATCTAATATTCACCTCCACCATACACAGTTCTAGTGTCTTTCACGGTCTGGGCAAGGACACAGAGAGCATCATGCAAAGACCTCTCTGCTTCGTCTAGAATCTGCTGCGTTGCTCCACGCAAAACTATGGTGCAAGCTTCACCTAAAAAGTGCAAATGCAAAAAGATTAAAAAAAAAACCAAACCAACACACAAAAAAAGAGGCTATCGCAAAGCATCTGTAACAGTTTTGCTCTCACTGCAGTCAAGTTCTACACAGATCCGTTTCGGGGAAAAAGGAAGCATGATGACATTTCACAGGTAGACTGAAATCATGTACACTGTGCTATCGCATCAGTGGTAAAATACTTACCCATTGCCACTCCAGAGAAATGAATGAGCTTATCTTCTCCAATCATGACTTCCTCAATAAGCTTGCAGCTTCCTAGTTTTACTAGCTCAGGGTGATCAAAGGTTGATGCAATTTCACCCCCTACAAATACAAGATCACACTAAAGTTAGAGCTCATGTTGAAGACATCCGTTCAGCAAGGTTTAACCCAGGGGGGATGAGGGGTTATGAAAACAAACAAACAAAACACTACTTATAATTGTCCAGGTTTAAATTAATAATACTGATAAGCCAAATTTTTCCAGTGTCAGCATACAGTACCAGAAACCTTCCACTTCCTTAACAAGCCAGTATTTTGTTCCATATCAGAAAAACTACAATAGCTGTAATGCTTTTGAGTTCTATCTGGGTAAGAGACTAAACATTAATATTTGTCAGTATTAAAATGGCAATCTGTTTGAAGTTTTAACAGCGTTTATTGATATAGTATTTACAAAATACTAGATCAAGTTTCATGTTTTTACACTTGAGCTTCTGCCATTATTCATTTTGCCTGCCTGATGATGGCTGAGAACCACTAGCCACCACTCTCCTGAATTGAGTGTCATGCAGTGTTGTAGCAGCAATACTGTGCACTATTTGTAAACTCCCATACTGTAAACAAAACTGATATTACAAAGACCAAAATGCCTCTGAACAGAATACTGTTCTAGTACTTTGCTCTTCCTATTAAAAAAACATTTACATGTATTCACTCCCAATCTATGCTCAATTATTCCACACTGGCTTGCAGCACTGCTGTAGCTGTAGCAGTATAAGGGAAGACAAGATTTGTAGTAAGGAGTTTATGCTTACTAAAAGCATATTTTTTTTCAGCTATACCATCTGATCCAGTGTGGTCTGATACGGTCCATTTGCTCTGCCTACAAAATTTGCTTTGAATTTTTCTGGAACACAAGCAACATTCCTCTCAATCAAGCATTTGCCTGTGTCAATGAGTCCTCAGACAGTTACAACTGCTACTTCAGCTGTGCTAAGCTAAACAAGTCAGCATATTTTCCTTTCTCCCTGCAAAGCAAGTTCTTCATTCTCATAAAGATTTTCACAATAAGCTTTTTAGTAACATTCCAGTTAACTATCTCTAACTTTAGCAACAAGAATCATCTGCAGCATTCCAGATGTTTCATTTTCATTGGTTATTAAAATCACATTTACACTGACCACTACTAAAAATATCCAGGTTGCTCATGTTATTTGAGGTCCACCTCAAGATGATGACTCAGGCCCACATTTTCAACAAGGGATGACCATTACTACAATCAAACAACATGTATTTATAACTAGATGGCATTCACTAAGTAGTGGATTCATCTTCTTATTCTTTCTATCGCTAAGTTTCATCTTTTCTCTAGAAAACAAGTATTTCAGAAGCTTATCAAGCAAGGACTTAACTGAAAATATTTTTAAAATAGGAAAGAAAATTACTAACTGGCACTACTATCTGGATAAATTAAATTCCACAGTTCACATCATGATCCTTTACTCACAGTTGCTAGAGAAAAAAAAAAAAGTACGTTTAAATCATTATTCAGGAAGGATCCAGAATCAAAGCAAACAGTTCACGTGTGAAGTATAACATCCTAAATATAGAAACTGAGCTACCTGCTTCTAAAAAAAATCCTGACAGTTATATAGGAGTTGATAAATCAACAAAGTAATTTCAAAGTTACTTATAGCCAATTTCGTATTGTATTTAAAGCTCTATAAAATAAAGCTTATTTGGAGTACTTTTCATATTCACAAAAATCTGCTTAATAATAAAAACTACAATTAAGTGATCACACATTAACAGTCACTAAAGATCAAACAAATAATGTGCCCTTTCAAGTTTCATACAAGATACCCCACATACCTGTAACAAGAGCCAAACGTTCGACACCAGCAAAGTCCGCATGTTCAATAGCCATGACGCCAGCAGCTCCAAAGAGCTGTTCAGGGTAGTTGTAGATCAACTGCCTACAATTAGAACACAGACACATCTTCCCGTTCAACACAGACAAAACTAGAATAACAAAAGCACACCTGATTCTCAGTAGCATGGACATGCAACAGGTTTCTGAAAACTATTAAAGCAGTCAGCATTTGAGACACCTACCACAAGTGGAATGTTACACCACACAGAAGCAAATGCACTGGCAAAAAAATACACAAAACTAAAATTTGAAAAAATCAAAACTCATAGCTGTTTGAAATACCCTTCCCCTGAAGACACACTGTCACATTAAGCACAAGGATCCATACATTTAAATGCTGTCTTTTGAACCAAAGTGCCTGCTGAGCACTTGACTGCCTATTCTAGCAGGGTGCACAAGAACAACCTGCGAAGTAGTATCTTTAATTCCTTCACCAATACAAAATCCAAACAGTTTACAAACATGGGAACAACAAATGGCCAATCTTGTAACATACACAAATAGCAGACCACAGAGAAGAGTATGTGTTCCCTTATTGGTACGTATCCCCGTCTCAACAAAAGAGCTATCTAAAGCTCAATGGCCAAAGACCATTCAGGAGTGCTACGTCAGATTATTTTTCCATTCCAAATTAAAGACTGAGTGTTGCAGAAATTCAGCAGGAGCTGCAGGATGTCATCTCCAGCAAAAAAGTTGTTTCTAATCTACCTTCAAAGTGACACCTGGCACTGCTGAGTACATGCAGAGAAGATACCTTCTACCCCAGAACCATATGGCCTTGGCCTTTGTGACCCATCTCCTCAGGGGTAATTAACTGGCTAACACCTACAGTATAAGAAGTCAATTTTATCAGGGAATAAATGTGAAAGTCAAAAGTCAATCTAACTGCAGCACCACTAGCCTGGCTACAGTGACTGATGCCACCTGAGCTTCCTTAGAGCAACCACCCGTGTTCCAACCACACCGGATAGCAGCAGTGGAGCTAAGGATTTTCTGAATACTTCAAAGGATTCTACTATCAATTTGTCAACAGGACTCCTTACTCTAGGTCTCTGGATCTGCACAGTGTTCAGTGCACAGAGTACTCGTTTTGCCTGAGTAGAACACAATGTGTGTGAAACATGACACAGATGGAGGGGCTGTAAAATTCATCAGTCTGTCAATGGTTCTTACAGATGTTTAACACAAATTTAAAAGGTAAATTATAAGATGCACCATGTCTTGAAAGAGTAAATCTTTGCTTCTGTGGAAAACAGTGCCACTCGTACAACTTTGTAACTCTTGCCTTTTTCCAAGAAAGGACATACCTGTTAATAAAGCAGTTTATTCCATGCTTCAGAATACTCTCAACCTTCTCTTTCATTTTTTCTTTTTCTGCCTGTTCTATTTCTGCCACTTTTGCTGCAGAGTCCACTCTAACGCGAGAGCCAAAAATCTAAATCAAAGAAAACAAAGAATTCAGTCTAAAAATAAAGTCAATTTACAAAAACATTGTTTTGCAACAGTAGCTGAGTCGCATACCTTAATCTTGTCTGTATCCATACCAGTATTTGCAATTAGAATCTTTGCATTTTCAATTCTTTTTGGCTGATTTACACCAATCTTCTTGTCAAGTAAAAAGCCTGTAGTAACAGAAAGGTTTTGTAAGGCTTCAAATTTTAAAAGGAGAGCAATTAATTTATTACAAAACCCCCACATATTTACTATTCAGTTTAATAATAACATAGCAATGTTTCCTAGAACAGATCTGCTCCTAGAAAAAATCTGACAGCTTCATTTCTCAAGCATGTTTTCAGTCAACACACAGACTTACCCTCATCTAAGTAGGAATCAGCCAAACTTCCACCAAGTTTCTTAATGACGTGGATAGCCTCCAAATTACCAGAACCTTTCAACCTAAGGACAGCTTCAACAGCTAACTTGACAAAGTGATCTTTATGATGAGTAAGTAATTTGGATGAAAGGGTCGTTCCTGCAATGTTCATCAAATCTTCGCGGAACTTCACTTCATCATCACTAAAATAAAGGCAGTACAGTCAAAGCAGGAAGTCTGAAAGCTTTAATTATCATTAACCTATCACTGTCTCTCCCCACTTCCTGTCGCCTGTGTCTATGTGCACCATGTTCCATTTTGAGGAATGACACCCAGAATCCTGCCAGTGTCCCAGAATACACCCTTGCACTTGAAATTTCAATTAGGAAAACCTTTGCATTCAGCTTTAGAAAATCAGTGCTCTCAAAGAGTTGGGTAAAGAAAACAGTCACATTTAAAACCAGATCTGAAATAACAGCTCAGATTTTTGTTCTAAGGAGCAACTTACTCCTTGTATTTAGTTTCTGCACATTGTAACTGATTTTAAATCATTTCATAAAGCACCCTATTAAAAAAAAAAACCAAACAAACAAAAAAAAAAAAAAAAAAACCACCACAACCTTTCTTAACTGTTACAATTTACAAATTCAGCCTTTACACTACTTGAAAGAAAGCAAAGAACTTCCCAGTGGTATATAATTCTTAGTGATGTTTTAGTCCTGACTGGTTTGTAAAGACCTACAGTAAATGTACATTACTAACCCATGATCCACAGCTGCTTTCAGAAGTGCCTCTCTTGAAGCTTTTGTGGCTGCTCTCCAGCCTGCAATAATGGTTTGAGGATGAATCTTCTTTGAAATCAGTAATTCTGCCTCCTATTTAAACAAAATAAATAATCAGGTTTTCTTCTCCCAAGGTACACTTACACTAAGTATGAAACACTTCCAAGTAATAAGAAAACGCTGAATGGCAGTGAAAACCAGAAAGCTGTAACGGTGAAATGAAAGTCACACTACTAGCAGTTTTGTTTCCAATTCAGGCAAATACAATCTGCCCTTGGAATACTGACAACAAAGTCTGATTAATGAAAAAAACCCAACCAGACGTAGACTTCAAAATAGCTATCTTTAGCTTCATGTTTGAGATCAGTTTCCTGTTCACTTAAAGCTGCAACTTAAAGTGTAGTTGGAAAAACAAACATCTTCAAACTCCCTCTTTGAGAGGAACTTGGCAAGCTGACGGATCGTTTCCCTGATGCTTTTGATCACAGCTTCTGGATCTGAGATGATTAGATTTACTGGCACAGCTCTGTTAACAAGAATTCCTCGCTTCTGAAGTCTCTTTCATAGTAATTTTGAATTTAGAGCTTGGCGGTATAAGCTTTTATGTAAATATGAAAACCATACAGAATTTAAAGGAACATTACTTAAGGAAATTTAATAATAACTTAAGGAAATGTAATAATAACTTAATAATAATTTAAGAAATTAAAGGATAAATTCAAGCCTTGTGCACATAAGAACAGAATTTAACATGCCTTTTTTTTTTTTTTTCCTCTCTCGATGTTATGGAAAAGGATTTCAGAGGCCTGAATGTCACAACTAAGCAGTGCTGCGTGCTGCTCAGTGCAACATCCAAGAAGTGACCCCTGAGAGATACTTCTCTGTTTCACTTCCATACTAAAGGAAAATAATTTTCTAAAATGTACCAAGTGAAAATACTAGTGAATTTGTGAATGGCAATATAAGGAATACAGTTTAAAATACTTTTTATACATACTCGATGACACAATGCCTAAATTGTTTTTTTCCCCATCAATTTCAACGGCAATGGAGCAAGGTATTCCTATACTTAGGGAGCCCTCTTTATAAACATCAAACAACACACCTCCCACTGATACCACAGGAGCACATTGCCAAATAGAAACACATATGAAAAACTGTAATACATCACCCTCAGTAATTCAGCTGCCAACACCGTGACAGACGTAGTCCCATCACCAACTTCATCATCTTGAACCTTTGACATATCTAAAAGAGGAAATCTCTGCGGTAATGTTTTGATTCAAAATACCACGCTCACCAGTACCAGCTTCAGATACAATTACTTTCACTTCGCATTTGTCTGGAGAAGAAAAAAGAATCTTATTCTTTGATAGTTTAAAAAGGTCACTCTGTAAGTCACAGAAAAACCTGTGCATATCAAATTCAGCATCCTCCAAATTCCTCTTCTTTATTTGCAACCTAGACACCAGTTCCAGCAGGGTGATGGTCAAGAGCTACTCCCCTCTCTCCCATTCCTAAAGATAGTCATTAAAAGGAAGCAAGGTCGGACAGAAGTTCTAAGGTATCCATACTGGATCAGAGAATATAATAGCCACGTATGCTGCATGAACTGCTGATACAGAAGGACCTAGCAAACATGAAGCCATTAAGAAACTTGACACTGAATTAGTTGTTCGGGGTCCTGCTTGAAACTAGAAGTGGAGCACTGGCACGCTAAGACAGTCCTTTACAAAGGTAAACTGTCCAGAGTACGATGTTGATTAACTGATAAAAAGAGAGATTTACACCAGGGAGAACCTGAGAGATCCTCTGTACTCCAGCAGATTTTTGTTCCAAATTTTCCCAGTGAAAAAGAGGGACACAGCTTTCTTTTGCCTCTCCGACTCCTGGAACAAACCAGGGCTGAGGGAAAATGAGACACCAGAACAGTTTTGCAAGAGCAGCATATACCTCAATTTTACTTTTGCAGAGTTCCACAACTCTTGCAACATCTTGGCCTCCTTACTTCAGGAATTCTGCCTCCCTCCCCTGCCCCTGCTTCAATTTTTCACATTATTTAAGAAAAAGTCTATTCTAAGCACAGAAATACCCTGCAATAACAAAGTTACAAATGAAAAAATGCCAAGTACTGCAATGAAAAGCCATTAAAAACTCACCAACCAAGACCTTGGCAGCTGGGTTGTCAACTCCAATAGCTTTCAGGATGGTTGCACCATCATTGGTAACTGTTACTGTGCTAGCTCTCCCAGTACTTAGAAGAATCTTGTCCTACAAAATGCAAGACTTAGAATACCGCTTGAAAACGTACTGCAACTATTAAAACTAAATTAACAGGTAGCAGACTACTGAGAATTTCCAGCTGACTTACCATGCCTTTAGGCCCCAGAGTGCTCTTGACCAGGTCACCGATAGCAATGGCACCAACAAAGGATAACTGAAATGAAAGCAAATATACCTTAGAGAATGACTTATTTCTACTTTAACACAAGAATTATATGCTAGCCCATAATTTGCAAGGTGATATCATAACCCAACCCTTCCACAGCCACACTTCTTTCAGCAGAGCCTGGGGTGAAGTTTCTTGAACCGATACATTTTGATAACCAGATCAAATACACCGAATTCCCACAGAAACCATAAAAGCCTGTCTCACAGGCAAGAGAAAGGCCTCTCGATGAACACCAACCTCCCAAGCTAGAGTTACTTAGATTCTGAACAACTATGAGGAGTTTCTCTAATTGCTAGCACGAACGACACTCCTCCTTCCTTCTGTTCACAGAAATACAACAAGAAAGAAACAGTAAGAGAAAGATGAAGCTCCACATCACCATAAACTGAAAGCACATTTACCAGCAGAAAAGACATGCTTTAACTACTCCAAGTATTACCAGTTTCTTAGAGACTTAAACTTACCAGACGAGCTGTTTCTGCCTTTTCTTCATCTGCACCTGCCTTGAAAATGTTCACAGGAGCAAGAGAAAGGGATGCCTAAAGCAGAGTTAACATAAGAATATTCCCTTAGCTTTAACAGCACTATGCATTTTAGAAACAAATTCCTGACACTAACAATCTAAACAATTACTGAAATTATTTATTTCCATACCCCATTTGGTTTTGATAAAAGGTATATTCAGGACAAATTCACTTTGACTCTTTAAAATCTACCTTGCAATCTCAATCACACGAAGAGATTACAAGACCGACTGCAATCTGCTCTTAGAGGCTGCACACCATATTCCCGGGTAAGATCTAGGCGCTTGGAAGGCTGTTATCAGAACCTTACTTCATGTTCTGCACGGCTGCCAGAGTCAAACCACCCAAAGAGAGGCACTACGAGCAGAACCTAAAAGAATCTCGTTAACTAACCATGTTGGGTCTTCAGTATTTCTGTTGAGCTCTAATGATTTTCTTGCATTCCCATGCAAATTAATTATAGCAGTAATGCACAGACGCCTTTAAAGACCAATACTTGCACAGAACTCTGGGTCTTAACTGAATTAGGACCAAATCCTAAACCAACAAGCACTACAACCTTCGTAAGGGAGTTCGGTGACTTTCTACTTTGCTGTGTAGCCAGCTCTGCACTTTTGCTAGGCTGAGTGTCCGTTACATCACTGCTTTGACAACAAAAATCAAAGCGCTGCCGCGGTAGGAGGCCCCACGCTACGGGAGGGTAGCACTCCGTCGGCGATCGAGAGCGGCCGCTCACGCTAGGGGCCTCGGTGCTGCCTCTCGGGGCTTTCTGGGAGATGCGAGGAAGAAGCAGAGGCTTCTGGCACGGGCAGGCCCGGAGTCCCTCTCCTGCGTGGTAATGGTGAGGGGCGACTGCGGACCGGGACTCAGCCCGGCCGCGCCCTCACGGACCCCCCACTCGCGCGCGCTCTAGAACCTTCCAGGCCCAACACGCCGCCGCCGCCGCCGCCTCCTCCTCCTCTCCCCTCCCCTCCATCCCCGCCCGCCGCGCGCGGGGCAGGGCACGAGGCCGCCCCCACGCGAGCGCCGCAGCCGCCGGGCCGGACAAAGCGCGAGAGAGGGGCGCGGCCGCCGGGCCCTCGCGCGCGTGTGTGCGGGGAGCGCGGCAGCCGCCCCGCCGCACAGCACCGGTCGGGCCGAAGCGCCGCCCCGCCGCGAGCTCACCATGGTGCCGGTGCTGCCGCCAACCGCGTCAACCGCCGCTTCCAACGGAGAACCAGCGCGCGGACACACGGCCCCCACGAGCTCCTGCCGGAACTAGCGTCAGAGGAGGCGCCGCTTCCGGCGGCGAGCGGCACGCTGGGAGCCGCAGTCCGCCGCCTCAAGAGGAGGAGGCCTGAGCCCGCCCCCCTTTGGCTGTGCTCGGCGAGGCACAGCGCGGCTCGGGCTCGGGGGCTTCCCGGGTGTTTTAAGGACTTACGGGGCTTAAAGCCATGCTGCCGCCTTTTGCGCGGCAGCACCTGGCATGGGCTCACCTGGCAGTGCTCCGTAGCGCACCGCGCTTTCTCCGGAGAGCTGCCATCTGGGCACTGTATTTCTACACAAAGTTATTTCTGCCCCTCCGAAGGAGGTTGAAGCTGCCCCATTTTAATTTCATCATACTCCCAGTTCTCAGACTGGTCAGAGGTATTTTAAATTAGCAGCTCCTGTCTTCCAGTGAACCTGCCAGACTGTCAGGGATATCTGCTGTTGTATCATGCACCAATTAAAAGCAGTGAATGGGAGAAAACCCCAGCACAGTCCCACTCGATACATTCTTTTTACAAGGGCATGTAGTGACAGGACAAGGGGCTTTAAATTGAAAGGTGAGGATTTAGATTAGTTATTACACAGAAGTTCTTCCCTGTGAGGGTGCTGAGGCGCTGGCACAGGTTGCCCAGGGAAGCTGTGGAAGCCCCATCTCTGTCAGAGTTCAAGGCCAGGTTGGAGGCCGCTTGGAGCAACCTGGTCTGGTGTCCCTACCCATGGCAGGGGGGTTGGAACTGGATGAGCTTTAAGGTCCCTTCCAACCCAAACCACTTTGTGATTTTACGGTTCATTTCAGTATTAAAAAATTGGTAACTGGTCTCTTGGCAGCTTTGCAGACACAAGACCACATCCAAGCCTTGTTCTGTTGCTGCTTTTCCTCCACACAAAAAGCCTGTTAGTTACCTGGTCACATACATAAGAAAAAAAGTTAATTGCTTTGTGTAATTTGTCCCTCAAGAATTACTTCCAGCTGCTATTCCTCTTCCTGCTGCCAGATACAAATCTCTTGGGACATACACAAATCTCTTTGTCCTAGATTCAAGCAGCCCAAGACAGTAGATACCTATCCCAATGGAGACAGCAAATCTCTACTGGCTTTCACATCTATCTCTAATTTTAAGTATGCCAACATCTTGTTTGTATTTTGCTGGAGTTCTCTGGGCTTTTTGCTTTGTTAGCTATGTTCTCCCACGCTCCAACCTTGTTCTGAAAACTAGAGTGCCAACTGAATTCTAATATCTTCAGTTTGCCTCATTTTTGTTATGTACAAAAATATCTTATGTTTTGGCCAGGGCTAACATCCAACTATAACAATGTTAAGTGCTTTCATCTCAGAATTAGAGCATTTATAAAGATGTGCACTGAGCTAATGATTCATTTGAATTCACATTTGCTGCTACTGAGGTGAGAGCTGGGAAAAGAAAAATAAAACATGAAACAAAAAAAAATTAAAGTGCCTCACAGAATTGAGCTGTGGCCTTTGGAAGATAAAATTCGCATAGAAAAACTTACTAGAGCAAACCTTAAAGTTTGGTTTAAGGGGCTTTTGCTTATTGCTAAGCTATGTTTTAATGCATAAAAGCAGCAACACCAGAATAGGAAGAGGCTAGCAGCCGCACTATTTCTGCATTCCTGCCTCTCACTTCCAGCTTCACAGTGCTCTCACCTCTGTTGTGCCAATGACAATTTTTCAGGTCATACTGTGAATAAGTGAAGGAAAAAAGAAAAAGTGCCTCATTGTAATGGTTTCATAAACCCATATACTTTGTAAATACCCTCATCTCTTTCAAGGTTAAGAAACAGAGCATGTTTCAGCCCCAAAGACTGTTCGACACAGTGCACAGCTCAGCGAAGCACAGGCTTGGTTGCTCAGGGATGAATTCTCAACCAGACCTCCATGTGTCTCAGTATCTACTGATAGTGCTTTCATTCAGATAGAGACCTCCTGCTTATAGCCGAGCTATTAATGATGTAGGAGGAGTAATGGAGCAGCAACCTCTCTCTGGTTTCTCAGACCAGTAACTGAGGCATTGATCACAGCATCTAGTTTGAGGTTTAACTTCAAGTCAGGCCAGTCACTTAAGCCTCTGAGCAGATATGATTTTGAAGGCGGAAGGAAGACAGAGACTCTTCACAAAATCCAACTCTTCAGGTGCTCCCAACAGAGAATGAACAGATGCATTACTGTTGATTTATGTATAGGGATTTTAACAAGACCATTTTATAGCATCACTGGCACTCCTAGCACTAGGCACCTACAGCTGGAAGGTCGGCTCTCAATGGCACCTTATCTTCAGCTGGCTTCAAAATTTTATTTCAGAACAAAGCATCATTAGCTCAAGGACGTGAGGCATATGCATATTTTAATTGGAATCACATCAGCTGCATTATGTTTTAGTTATAATATTGCTAGAAATTGTCTAACTGCATATATTTTACCTGCTATCACATCAGGAAAGGTGCACAAACATCTCTGGGAAGCTTTTTTCCTGTTAGAAATGAAGATACAACCAACCAGAGTTTCTGCTGAACTCTGTATCACCTTATTATGAAAGGTTAAGTGTCATGAACTGCTAAGCAGCCATTCCCATTAGGAAAGCTGCAAAATTATGAAAATCTTCTCCAGAACCGAGTTTTCAGCCAAGTTTTCTAACCAACGTGTTGTCTCTTAAGAGGATCTGAAAACAAAACATCTCTTGATGTTTATAGGGTTTTGTTCATTTGTTGACTAGAGATATGCCTTGAAACAGTGCTTTGGGAGAGAAGAGGAAATACTGAACTTTGATAAATCACATTTTATAGTCTGCAGAAAAAAGTTACAAGGCCTTCTGGATAGGACTTCGACCTTGTATGTTCTTATTACCTTGTTTCTGAATTTGTCAGTACTATCCCAGCAAAGTCCACAGGGGTTTTGTGGCATCTTAGGCAATTCGTAACTGAGACAGGAACACATCTGAATTGCTGGCACATAATTCACCAGCCAGTAGTTGATAGCAACAGTACTACCATAACAACAACAAAGATATCCAAGTCTACATACATGAGAAATATGTGACAGGACAGCAGTAGAAGTGAAACAAAAGGTTGGAGAAGAATTCACAGACTCCACGTTATCATGTTCTGGTTCCTTTTTCAACCACCGAGTAATGAGTGCGATGCAAGTGGAACAAGTTAAACTGAAGTGGAACTGAAGCAACGAGTTAAGGAAAAGCAACAAAAGTGATACTAACGAAATATGATGAGCAATGCTGACACTGGGAAATCCTGAAGTAATCCACAGACCATTTTCCATAAAATCAATAGTTTATTGCCATGCTACCTTTTTTTTTTTTTTTTTTTCCAAATGAAGTTGGCACTGGTAAAGGGGAAAATGTTGTCACAATACAGATACATTTAAAAAATGTGCATTTGGTAAGCTTCCTCAGTAATGACAGCTTAAACCAAGTGAAATTAATTTCAAGATAAATGTGGAATGGCATAAAAATACACTCTTTCTGCATAGTATAATATCACTTTTTCATAAAAGAAATACGGAATGTTTGTAAAAGCAAATTCACTGAACAGGGCAAGTCAACTGAAATTTTATAAACAATTTGGCAATGGTACTCCCACTGTTTAGACTTTTTTATATAAAAGAAATAAAAATCTAGAAAGCTACCTTTATACAAAGTTGCTATATTTATGCCTTTAAGTAGGAAAAAACATTTTATAATGCAAATTAGGACATACAATAATCTTACAATATCATACAATGTAATGACAAGAAAAGAACATACAACATAAGATTTTGGCCTTTGTAGAAGTGTCTATTTCTGCATTTAATAAATGCATTTGTGGCACACTGGTGACTATTGTATTCTCACTACTACCAGTCAGCTTTCGTGCGAGCGCAGTATCCAGCTGTACTGTAACATCAGGTCTGCAGCTGAGTTTAGAATACAGCCTGTTTGTTTGTCAGGAGGCGAAAGGTGATGATGCTGCAGCGAAGCGAGATGTGAAAAAGGCAACGGGCCTGCTGGTTGAGACGTCTTTATTGCGGGACACCAGACAACACTCTTTCCTTTCATACCAGAGCATTTCTTATACATTCAGTTACTGAGTACCAAAGTCTTACAAGTGAGAACACCTGTGTTCGAGATTTGGCAAAATTTCAGGGAAAATACAACGTTAGTACCAAATATATAACATATTATATATAAAATGTGGGTGTATGATATACACACATATTCTAATGCAAAAAAACTGCATTAATATGGAGTTAGATTTGCTGGCATCCATTCCTAAATAACACAACCATTATGAAACAGGTGTAATCCTGATCTTTCACACACTTCAGAATCACTTCCTCTTTCATACATAATAGTTAAAGCAATATATATGCAAGAATGACTAAGAAGTCAAAATTCACATAATCTGAACTCTGACCACAACAAATAGGATTTTTTTTCAGTACATGTCATTAAATATATTTATATTTTTACAGTATTTTTAGACCTTTCCTGAAGAACTTGACCAACCAGGTCTTCAGGTGTAACAGAGCTGTTACATCAGCGGAACTTGATCTTGCAGGAGCACATCCAGTGGCCCTCGAAGTCAACGCAAATCACACGTTTGGCTTCAAAGGACACTGCATGAGGCCTGAACAAGCTCCAGAAGGATTACCCTGCAAACAAGGAGGATTCCCTGATGACATCAAAGCTCCTACCTCAGACTTCCTTTCCTACTGCCAAAGGGAAGGACTGAAGCAAAGGAGACACGGACTCTGGGCATTCTGGTTGGCAGGTGGTGTTGGGCATGACCATGTACAGCACAGCCCCAGCATGTGGCAAGGTGAGTTTCGCGGCACCTTTTGTACTAAGGCTTCTCCTGGAAAGCAGAGGAGCCGCTCCTCCACGCTCACTGCTTGGCAATTATGTCACCAGCGGTCTCAGACACGAGCTGTGGCTGTAACACCAAGGCATGAAGTACTTTGCAGACAGAGAGGAAGACAGTCCCTGCTCTGAAGGGCTCGAGCCTATTTCTTAATCATCTTTTTTACATAAACTCCTTTGTATATACACATATTTGCTACATAAAATAGAATTACACCAAAGTAATGGATATAGCAGAAAACATTGTCACAATTTATGTATGTAACCACACTAAATAATTATTAAAACTGCAAGAAAATTTTCAAAATGCCCTCTGTAGTATATAAAAATATAGAAATGTCCAACATCAACTTTCAATTAATTTCATCAACTTTGAAGGTAATTTTATCTCTCATATTCTAATTCTATCTGTACACCTACATATTTCCAAACAAAACACTGCGTTAATCTGGAGTAAACGCCATGTTTTAATGGCTAATATCCTAATAAGACATCTGAAAGGCTTAGTCACATACCTTACAGCACAGTATCACAAGACATAATGTACACATGGTCAGAGTTACAGCTGCTAACTTGAGGGGTTTTTTCCTCATTCACTTATCTTGTCCTGAAGAGGAAGTAATTCCTAAAGATTGTGAAAAGAACCTTAATTGGTGACTTTCCCATCTCTTTTGTATACACTCTACAAGAAGGACATCAGGAACCTTGACTCCATCTTAACGCAGTTTTTTGTGGTGGAATTCCTTCTGGCTTTTTTTGGAGTGTATATGAATTTAAAATAAAGACATCATAAATGAACTTATGTTTATATTAAGTAAATACTGTCAAATATAAATGCCTGAATTGCTACCTCAGGGAAAAGATGGGAAAGATCATACTAAATTCCAAAAATAACCTAATTCTATCTATCACACTGAAGGACCAAACTTCTTCAGGGGAAATAGGAGAAATTCAGATTTAAGTCCACAATTAGTTCCTACTAAATCAGCTTCATCCTATTTGCAGCCATTAAATAAATTAGTACAGTGCAGAAACAGAATTTCACCATTGATCCCACCTTACATGGAGAATACTGCTTAGAAATAGACATCCAAATCAGATACATCATTATATGCTTAAAGAAGTAACTGACATTAATCAGAACTCGCATTTTTGCTTCACCAACAGTGAATAAACACAATCTTCTCTCTCCTGACCCTGTCTCAATGAGAAGTGGTTAAGTATAAAACAAAAGCAAGGACAGCCAGATTCTGAGTCCATACACACTGTTATAAAACCAGCAAAATCAACTGCGGGCCTGTCACCTACACAAGAGCAGCCCTTTTTTGACATTGGCTTGGACTCCATACAGTTTGCACCTTTCTGTGGCCCTTTTAACACCCAAATCCTGGTCAGAGAGGTAAAACATGCTAATATCCAAACATCTCGGGGAGAAGGGAAATTAAGCAGTTCATGACATGAAAGGTATTTTTGAACACTTAACGTTTCTATAAAATTTCTGTAGACTTTTAGTAGGAACAGGAATAGTGCTTGAAAACTGTTACATTCCCTTGGAAATGTACTTATCAGGGGAAACAAAACCTGTTCTGATAAGAATTAAGGTTTTCAGAATGGTCTGGTTTATATTTTTTATGGAATCACCAAGAAACACCACAAAATTTTAAAAAATTGACCCTTCTCTTGACATCAATTTGAGAAAAGAATCAAATATTTTCACAATATAATCAATGGATTAAATTCTCACTAACTGTATTTCTAGTACAATCTTTATTATGTACTTTTGGTCACTGTTTCATCTTTATCAACACAGTTTCCTTGTTTAAGAGATACACTAATGTATGTCCTTCCCAAATCACTGCATTAAAGGAATACCTACAGTTAAAGAAAGGCTTTCCCTTGTCCAATGTGCTTAAAGGGTAGCAGCCAACTGCACGTTATGGATGGAAGGTATAACCGATGGAGATGCTGCCATTTTTGCAGGATCTAGTTTATGTAAACTTAACATGGCTTGGTTACTACAGAAAATGGTTACATATTTGTAGTTTCTCAGTCT
Source organism: Amazona ochrocephala (assembly GCA_039720435.1). Taxonomy (NCBI): domain Eukaryota; kingdom Metazoa; phylum Chordata; class Aves; order Psittaciformes; family Psittacidae; genus Amazona; species Amazona ochrocephala. Next base: position 40,394,476 of record CM077880.1, on the reverse strand, counting down.
ATACACCTGTGGGCCCAAAATAAATATGACCTAAATACTGTGGAGAGATTTCATCTGAAAACTGAATCCTAGATTACAGACACTAAACCTAACATCACAGCCTTGAAGAGACTGAATTGAAAAACTATTTACCAAGTCTCAAAAGGGTAAAGTGCATTGCAACTACATCTACTTCAAGGGGAAGAAAATAAGAAATGCTACAGATGAGTAGCATGGGTAATGGGGACTACCCAGTATGTTTGCAGTGTACACAAAACAAGAAAGCATTATCCCACCTGTAAAATTTAAGAGGGTAAAAAAATAGTCTTGGAAAATATGTCATCAGACTTGTTAATATAGTTAATGTTACAGAAAGTTGAAATTTCAGTATGTCCTCAATTCTGGGGATCAGAGCTAAGAAAACAACCCCTATAAAGTACTGTGAAACTTCCAACATTAAAAAAAATTACTCTGAGCATCCCTTGTATCTGAGACTATTCAGGATAAACACATAGGCCAGCACACAAGAACTAAGGAGGGATGTGGTTAGTGGTTGTAATTTCAACAGGTCACTCAGGAGCTACCTGAAGCTTCCGTTTTCCTATTTGTCAATTAAGAATATTGTCTCCCTGCCTCAAGGGTGTGTTTATTCACAGGTCCAATTAATTAGTATTTCTGAAACACCCACACCATACAGATGAGAACCAAGTATTTCTAGGCAGCTGGTTAAATCAAACACACTTGCCTCTAAACATATGCTGAAGCATTAGTTTGGCTCACAAATTAAAGTGAGATACAAGCTAAGAGCCAGAATCACACCAGTATCATTAACCTACTACTTATTTTGCAATATCTGGTAATTTCTCTTCTGCATAGACCAAGACTGGTCTATAGCATATGGTGAGGCAATGGCAAAGATGTGAAGGAGCACTAGCACTGCAGACCTGTAAAATGTTTCTCTCCAGACAGTCATTACCTTCTTGAGTACCAAGGTCTCCCCACAAGTCAACACGTCTATTACAAGAGCATGCATGGGTTGACCATGAAATTATTAACAAGGTCATTTTTTTAAATCTCATTTAAGTTCCGCACAATGGTCTCAATAACTCCCATCTTTTACTTCTGCAAATTATTTTCTTTGTGCATCTGGTATTTCAGTACCATACAGTCTGTAAAGGACAATGACAGTCAGAGTGTAAAGGTTGCCTGGTATCCCTTAATGGTGTGGCAAGGCACATATATTTCAGGTGCTATTAGTGCTGCCACTATTAAAGTGAGAGAGTACAAAAGAAAAAGTTAACAAAGGAATAAGGAACACACTCCAATTTAAAAGACAGAAAATAACTGTAGTTTGTTTGTTACAAAACTTGAATTCAAATATTGCATGAAGACCCTTATTTTACAGATCTCCAAATGGCTTTTCTTGCACATTTTTCTCACTCACAGTTTAAGGGTTATTTTATATCGCACCAATTCACAGAAGTGTCATTTCCTCTGCAATCACAGGCTCAAGAGTAATCTCCTCTGCTGCTAGTACCAAGGTGCACCTGCAATACTGCCAGAATTCTAACATTATTCAGAGTATTAGAAAAACAACAAAACAAAAATCTTCTGCTAAGGGTGCATCTGGCATATTCAACAAACAACATTCTACCTGGATGTACCTGTTACACTAAGCAGCCATCACTGAAACCAAGTTCACTAACTGCAAAAGGAAAAGAAGTATGCTCGTAGATAATACTACCTTCAGATAATTTCCTATATATCTTTCTAAATTAAAGTATACTATCAACTATGGATGCACACTGCTAGGATGTACAATTTTCTATAAAGAACTATTAAGTCCAGTACCCTGCCTCCCGTGTAACCTGTGACTGATGTGTTAGAGGAAGACAATAACTGCATAATAAACCTTTCCAGTTGTGCAATCATGCATGTTGCTGGAGAGCTGGGCTATCTCTGTCAGGCATAAAAACGTAGAACACTGGACAAAGACAACCATTTGACCTTCAAGAGTCTTTCTTTGTCAAATGCAGAGAGTAAGACAAACACATAATGACCCTGAACAATACTTAAAGCTATGTACAAAATGTTGACTTTCAAGACAAGACATTATGGCACAGGTAAAAAAGAAACACACAAATGCAAAGGAAGGAAGCCACAATGAACTAAGAAATGACAAGAGAGCCTTAATTCATACAGCAAACCTGTGAATTCCTTCACAAAAAACCCCACACAAACTCTAATGAGATTAAAGTTATCAGATTTCACAGGGAACTTGATACACCACTCTGAATTCTCTTCTAGCAGAAGGAGCTTAAGGCTGGGTTTAGATGCATTCATAGCTCTGATCAACGAACTTTAATATGACCTCTCAAATATCACACAAGTTAAGAAAACTTAGGAATTAGAGGCCTTCTTGTCTATGTGGTCTAATACAAAACAAAACAAAAGACAAAAAAGGTGTGGTGTTTATACCCCTTGAGATGAACCAATATATCTTGTGTACGTCAAACCGAGTGAGTTAATGCATTAACATACATTTCATTCTGGAGGAGCCACTTCAATGAGGAATGAACACAAGATATGTATTTTGAAAGATTAGGTTTACCTGCTAGTAATGCACATATCAAAGAGGCTTTAAAAAGTGTTATAAATGTCATTAACGAGTATAGGCACCAGACCAGAATATTTATAAATTCAAAACTGGCATGTCACTCGGAGTCTGATCAATTTAAAGAGGCACTGTGAAAGGTGGTGATGCTGCTATGCAGTAATTACTACTACTGTAGAATGAAATAGTGTTACCTAAATGAATACTTGCTCTACATTAATTCCCTTTAGTTAGACAAGTACATGAAGTAGGCAGAAAAAGTTCTATTAGTCTATAAAAGGCGTTAGTGTTAAGAAATGCAAAATACTTGCATCTTCAATTCTCTAAACTTCACAAAAGGTGCAAATGATTTAACGTTTCCCAGGCTCACATAGGCAGGTCAGTACTGTTATGTCTAGTTTTCCTAGAAGTACCATCATCTCGGGGCAGTGCTTTTTGCAAGCTTGACATAGCAGCAGTTCTTTCAATGTCTATCACAGCATACAGGTCTGTGCGCCTGGTTGGAGTTTGCGGAAGTGGAGTGGTGGGGGTTTTTGGAGTCTGAGGGTTGTCGGAGTCACTACCACCTTCCAAGTCAACCTGTATATAGTTGAGCTGCCTGTGTTCTAAACTTGGACGCCTAATTTCAAAGTTAAAGACTGTTGGGGTACAGTCCCGACGTCGTGTAAATTCTACTTTATGAGCACTTGCTGGTACTGTTACATTCTCTGTATTGACATAATTATGCATTGGATCTAGGTTATTGTGATAGCCATTTAGAGATGGGGTCTTTGGTCCTAAACTGTCATCTTCATCTCTACTCAGCTTGCGGGCTTCCCAAACAGGAGGCAAGGATGGCAAGTTCTCATAGTTCAACAGCGCAGTTCTCCTCTGAGCAGAGTTGTTAATGTTCTGGGTGTCTGAGGTACTGGTTGATGTCAAACGACCTCTCCTGACCCCCGAGGCACTAGGGATTGATAACCTATTTATATTTTCATACACCAATTTATTACCAGATGGTGTTTCTCTACGTTCATCACTGTCGTACCCAGTGTCCCATTCAGTATTGTTTGTGCTGCTGCCGCTAACTTGGTCTCTCCCAAGTTGCTCCAGTTTCTCTCTTTCCATTAATTGCCTTTGAACAGGTGTTGGTCCTAAAACAAACTTGACTCCTTCAGGCTCCAGGAGAACCTGAGCATCTCTGTCATCAGTACACATCTGATCTTCTTTTGCTTTCGTTGTTTCAGTGTTTGAAAGCTTTGATTCCAATGGCGCATGCACACTTGATCGACTTTTTCTCTCCTCTTGTACCCCAGTAGTGTTGACGTAAGTGTGCACCTACAAGGGGATGAAAAAACAAGTAAATTCAAATGTTATTCATGCCTTTTCTCCCCCTCCAAATTTCTTTCCTTCTTAACTCCCTGCTTTTCTAACCAAAATACCTGAAAAGCAAATCTCATGAGAGCAGCTGTTTAAGAGCAGACATCGTATCTTTCACATGTTGCTGAACTGTGCTGATTTTAGGGTTTTTTTCCCTTGTTGGTTTTGTTAATGTTACTCTAACAAAAGAACAGAACTTATACCTACACTAGTGATTATTTTGATTTCATATTTTATTTAAGTTGTGCTCTAGTTACAGCTTTTAAGGTTCTATTCCGGCTCTGCTCTGGTCAGGGCAAGCTTGAGCTGCTCCAATTTAGCTCATTAGTTCAAATGGACAAATCAGTGAGAGCTCTGCTGTCCCTCACTATGACAGTGACCAACAGTTCAACAGTTGCTTTGGATAAATTTATCTTTGTAATTTCCACACTGCAAAGGAAATTTAACTAACCCACCCACCCACCCCACCACCCTTAGGATCTCGCCATGCATACTACTTAAGCAATGAGAAGAGAGGTCGACTCTACTGGAAGAACAGTCCATTCTTTCTTTAAGAGCCAACAGTCTCCTAAAAACAGAAACTAAAGGAGAAAAATATACAATTCTGTATGAACCGTGGCACTCGGAATTAGAAAGGCGCAGGAGTTGGCACAGGATGCCACTAAGAAAGGCAGGAATATACCCCTAGGTTATCCCTCCAAGGTCCCATAGTGGATCAACATAAGGCTGAATGGGAATGAGTGGAGTAATGGATTCCTTCTCTAAATTTTAATTCTGTGTCTGGATACCCAAACAGCAAAAGCAGTATTTGACAGCAGCAGCCATCTAGCCTTGCCTACTTCTCTGTCAAGCTCTACAAGCTAAAGCGTTATTTACAGCTTGCTTGACTCCTACACTCATTGCTTTCTCTTAAACTCATTTCTCTTCAATAGCTCCAACAGCAACACTTGGTCTCTTCTGTGGGGGCTCTTAACAAATCCTTTCCCACAAAATGCTTCACTGCACTTGGCTCCAGTTACCTTCTCTGATTCCCAACACTGGTTCTTGTCATACATACATTCCTAAACCACACCACAAATTTTATTAAACTTGACTAACACTTTCAGCAACAATCTGAATGAGGAGCCAGAACACACCCTTCTGGAAGTTTTCAGTCTATTCCAGATTGGTAGGGTTTCCACTGAGAGGGATCTCAGCAGAACTGGCCTCGTAGAAACCTCATGAAGTTCAGCAACAGCAAATGGGAAGTCCAGTGCCTGGCAGGGAACAACAACTATACCACAAGCTTGGCACCAACTTGAAAACAGCCTTGCAGGAAAGCACTGGCAGTCCAGGTGAATGGTAAGTTGAATGCGAGTCAGCAGTGTGCCCTTGCATCAATGAAAATCAAATGTGCATTGGTTTGTGTTATCAAAAGCACAGCCCAGTAGGTTAAAGAAAGTGATTTTTACTGTCAATCCAGCACTTGTGAGACTGAATCTGGGCTCCCCAGTACGACACACAGACATCACCACGCTGGAGGAAGTCCAGGAGAAAGCCATGTTTAGAAAAGCGTGCGACATACAAGGAGAATCTGAGAGCGCCATCCTTGTTCAGTCTTAAGGCCAGAAAACCACCTAACAGCTGTTTTCAACTACCTAAGAGGTAAAGAAAAAGACAGAGCCAAACCCTTTTTGAAGATGTTCAGCAAAAGGCTAAAGGGCAATGAGTTACCAGCCGTAACAAGAAAAAATCCACTGACGTATTAGGGAGAAATACTTTCACAACAAAGGTGGTGAAACACTGTCTCAGAGTGTTGTAGAATCCCCTTGGAGTATTCAAAGCATGATAGGACAAGGCTCTGTACAGCTGCCTCTAACTTTAAGATTTGATCTAGAGGACTGTAGAGGTCCCTTCTAACCTAAATTATTCCATGATTTCTATTCACTAAATAGAAAACTTATATGTAAAGCAGCTTTTTGACCAAGATCTCTCATTAGAAAGTACAACTCAGGTGTTTAAAAATATTTACTGAAATTTTTGAGTATATACCAATACATACTTTCTATATCTTTATTAATATATAAGATGAGCAACTTGAAGTAGTTACTGTCCTCCACAAGCTATCATACAAAGTGTCATTTAAAAAAAGCCAAAGTAAACACTTTTCTGAGGCAGTTAATATATGGTAGAAATACATTACACCCTATACTGAAAAACACAAATGAAAGCCTACAGAAGCAAGCATTAGAAAAATCTGAACTAATGCAGAACCTAGCTTACATAAGAGGAAAAAATACCCACTTGCTCCTCTGCTACAAGTAAAGGATGTGTTGATTCTTCACCGACAGAGGGGAGGCGTGCACTTCCGACAGAAGGATGTCTGCTGGAAGGATGTGATGAAGCATCTCCAAAAGATGGATATCTGGGATAGCCGTTAGGTAAACTTTGTGCATTGAACCCAGGAGCTGATTCAATTAGAAAACAAGTAAAGCCATATTAAAACAGAACATTTTACTGTATATGAGTAAGATGCTTTGTATCTTCATTTTCGATTTTCAAAGGAGAAATTAAAATATGTAAACCAATGTTAAATATTCACAAGACAATTTTGCTGGGGGAGAGGAAAGGAGAAGCAAATTGGAGAGTACAGCATCTCAGTATTTACTGAGAAACATCTCTGAAGCAACCACTGAAATCCAGGTGTATTACACATTGTAGTTCCCCCCAGTAAACTCCCTATCCAACTTCTCATTTTACCATTAACATGTCTCCTTAACAAACGGTACACTTATAAAAATAAGCTTCTATTTCTCTGAAATCATCAATAACCTGGAATTCCTACTTCCAAATATCAAGCCATCTGTCCGAGATTACTTAAAATCCTCTGGTATTTTTGAAAGGACTTCACCCATCCATCTACTCCCAGCAAAACAAATATTACAAACCCACTGCAGATGTGATATTACCATTACTTTTCCCCCCCTAATAAAAAGGTTGGACCATTACCCAACATTAACATTTCTCAGAAATGCTACAAGTAAAATATGGTGACATATTATAAAGCAACGCTGCTTCAGTGTTCTTACGCATACGCCTATTGAATTGCTTTGTAATGCAACACTGCTTCAGTGAAGCAGTGTTCTATGAAACAACTAAGTTCCCAGAACTTGTTTCTTAAAGCTGAAGAATTTGACTACAGCAGTTTTGCTCCCAAGACTTAGGACTCTCTAAAAAAATCCTCAGCAAGTACCTCAAGAGAATGCATTACTGGTACTTAGCCTCTTAGCTTTAAATTAGTTTTCTTTTTAATGACTTAAAAATTTAATGCAAATTAAATGCTATTTTCAGCTAAGCACCACATTAAATTCAGGTGTGTCATCTGATAGTATAACCATACTTACTGGTAGGTGTTCGAGGGGTTCTTGGAGCTTCCAACTCAGTTTGATGATTATTCCTTTCTACTACTGGTTCTTCTACCACATTTATGCTATTATTCTGCATTATCTCTTGCAACATATTAAATAGCTCTTCCGCACGGGCACATTTAAAGGCAAAGATTCCTATAAATACACAAGGAAAAAATCAAAATCCTTTAACTTAAGAAACATGTCTTACAATGTATGTAACTTTCAAAAAACAGAATTGGAATCCATGGAATGAATACCTGCTAAAGAAACAAAATGTTAAGAAACTTTTATTACACGAAAATACACAAATTACTGGGAAAACCTTACAAGTGTTTATCTAATAGAAGAATAAGATTCCCATGCACCAAAAGTTCAATTAGAACAGAAAACTGGTTCAGTTAAGAGCAAACTCAGTTTTGAGTGCTAAATGAGGGGTTTAAACAAAACAAAAAACATAAAGCAGGGCAAGGTTTTTTCTTTCTTTTTTTTTAAGCTGAGAAAAAGGATACCTGTTTGATAAATTAATTAAAAAACCCAAAATAAAACTAGTAAATGAAACTACTGTGGTGTTACAAGGTCGCATTTTTTAAATCAGGTTTCTATTAAATTACCATAAAAATAAGATCCCTGCACAACAGGAAGGAAGAATTTAAACACTGGATAAAAGTTTGATTTCTTTGAAAAGATTAAAATGAAAAGCTAGTAAGAAAAACTGTGAAATGGACAGTAACAAACCAATTGCTTTAGGCTAAAGGATAGACACAGAAAACAAAGTTAGCAGCAATACCATGTATTTTGCGTGTGTATTGTGCCACTTTGCCTTTAAACAGCAGGGAGCGCCCCAACTTACCCTCACCAGCAAAGTCGCAGCTTTGGATTATTCTTCCATTGAAAGCATGAAGTTAAAGTTGACATGCTTGTTAAACGTGGGTGCAGGTGCTAGTTTTTTAAAGTGAGTATTACAGTCTTAAAACACTCTTTACTAAAACTACCTACCTAAACAGCTAGTTCTGTAAGTACAATTATGGTAATACACTGGCGATTACTATCATCATGTATTTGTTTAAGGACAGAGAACTAGACAGATCAGAACTACCAGAAAAGCTCCACATGGCAGAAGTTCACAAAAACCCAGCTGGGAATATACCAAACGGACTAAGAGGAATGACACTCCACAATTAATGTTCAGCTGCTGCAGTGAATAAGCTTCATGCTTGCAACACAGCAGCTGCAGAGCTGCTCCTCTACTCCATTTCCCCGACCCGTGATCCAGTTCAAGTATAATGCATGTTTAATTTTTTGCGTATTTATGAAAACTCACACAAGATACTTACATCTTAATGGACAAAAAGTAAAATAAAATTAAAAAAAAAAAAAAAATCTACATTCACGAACTTTAAAAAGCTCCCAGTATGTTTCTGAGAAATTCAGATGTCTTTACCTATTTGTTTTAAAAATATGCTTCCAAATTGCTGATTCCTTAAAGTATGAGGTGAACCAAATTGGCACTGAATCTGCAAGCAAAACCAACTTGATGAAACCTTGATTTTTATTAAATATGTCCACATTAATACAATGTGATCTGTCATTTACAGAACATGGTGACATACAAGCTCCTCCAAGTTTTCTACCCTTAACTATTAGCTGCACACTCCCAAAACTCATCAATTAATATAATTTGAGATTAAATGGAAAACACAAACAAGAATATCAAGTAATGCAATCAGTAAAAGTTGCTGGGCAATATTCAGGGTATACTCAAATGAAAACTTCTTGGTCATCTCACCAAGTGAAGTTTTGCAGCTGTGCCCACAAAGCCCAGTGTAGGTCTCAGGAACAATGCTCCATTGCAAAAAAGCCAGCAGAGAGAACATTTTCCAGCAGATTTCTTTTTTCTCAATATTCCCAGAATTTTACTATTACATAAGGAAGGCAAGAAACAAAAGAGGGAGGAAAAGGTTGCTGCTTACCCAGGCTGCTTAATCTTCCCTAGTAAAAAATTAATATAGGAGGCTAGCAGAAAAGTCATTTAGACTCGGTAGAAAATTTTGCACATTTGCTAACAGACCATGGGAAAGAACCTTTAAAACAGCATTTTCAGTTTAATTTCATCTATTTTACATATTTAGAAGCAGCAGTAAATTAAATCTGAAAAACCAATTAAAGTAATTTCCTTCCAAACAAAGTTTATCACTTTCTTCAAGGAGTCTGAAAATTTAGGTCAGTATGGAATGTACTGTAATGTTTGAAAACATCTCCATTTCTCATTAGGAAATAAGCTGAGAACACCTTCTAAACTCTTATTAGAATACCCCAACTGTCTGCTCATACCTCTGCTTGGACAAGGAAGATTGAATGGTAAGCTTTGTTTATGATCAAGTTCTTTCATCTTACTGATTTTTTACAGTCAAATTTTAAAAAACTGCAATTGCTAAATATCAGTATTGATAAAAGCACTACTAAATGCTAAAAATCTGTAAGAAAATGAAAACGCAACTCAATTTCACAAGGTGCGAATACGTTAAGAATTCCAACTACACACAGCTACATTCCTGTAGAAAGACGCAAAACGAGGCCAAAACCACTATACCCTTGGAGACTGCTGCAGTGAAGAGAGAGAAAAGCCTACATTTTCTCACTGGGAGTCAACCTAGGCAAAGGCAGGCATGATCTGGGAACTGCAAAGGTAACCATCTTTTCCAACTAAAGCCACACAGAAAATAACTGAGCATAACTCGACATTACACTTCATACAAATAATATGAATTTGAAAATGGCATCACTGATATAAATGGAAGTGGCATTTGTTTTAGGAAGAGGATGAAACACAAGTGTGTTACTGAAGACAACAACAGAGTAGGGATATCCAGTTAGTATCAGTGCTCCAGTCTTCTAAAATCTAAAAATTGAGAATTCTTTGAACTCTAAGGAGATTCCTCCACAGTTCCACGTTTCACTGCCCTTCTCTGAAGGTCAAGTCAGCCTCTGAGGTAGAAGGATTTCCTTGTCAAAAACACCTCCTAAGTTGATGAGAACTATCCACACATACTAGCATGAACTGCTCCAGACCAAGAAGCCAAGAAGCTGTGTATAACTGAAATCCTCATTTTACCGTAAGACCACTCCTCATACGCTAACACACTTTCTTCACCCAGAAATCACCTTCCCATATAAGACTATAGCCTTTATAACTCTTGCCAAAGGACAGGCAAATATACTTTTTGTTTGGGGGATGGGGGGGAGAAGGAAGGGAAGTATCTTCCAACATCAAATAATTTCCAAAAAGCTTTCTCTACAAAAAGTTCACATACCTTGTCCAGTTTGACACCTTCGGCCACTTTCAAAAGAGAAAAGATTTGAGTCATAGCCATAGCGACGGAGACAGAGGTAGTGCCATTTTACAGAGTCCCTTTTACGGGTGTACAAAATTAGTTCTGTATCTGTAAGTTCCATTATGCCAGAACCCAGTTCATTACCATCATCATCCACATTAATAACCTATAAAAAGGAAGTTAAATAGCATTAGGTCAGTAGTGTTTGAACACCAATACTACTACTACTAATGTTTCCCTGATATGCTCCACCTGCTCTGTCCATACTGGTTATGATCCTTGAGGTAAAAGTTAAAAACACAAAACACCTCATCAAACCAGTTCTTTTGCTTCCCCCACCCAGAATTAAAAGTAATACAGACTTAAAAGCAGTATGAGTAAGACTACATGACATTACTGTAAAATCCAAGGAGATACTGAAAACACAAGAGATTTGTAAGTTTAATTTTTTTAAACTGGCTTTATGTACATGTTCTAGTGTTTTCATCCAGATAAGGCATACCTCAGACAATGGAATCTTTTTAGAGACTCATTTCTGAAAAAAAACATTTAATTTGTCATATAACCCCACTTACAGTTGGGTAAAGGAATGAAAAGGAATAAGGGGCTCCAAGATAAAGCTTCCTTCACATACGTGTATAGCCTTGCACTGTGCTGAATCACCAGACTGTTTTAGACCTTTTTATGCCTTTTCAAAAAAAACCCAAAATAATTCAAATATCCTATGACAACCTTGTGTGAAAATGTGTAGAAAGATTAAAACCCTTCTTTCTGCTTTTAAAGCAATTTGAGGTCATCTGAATCCTTCAGGCAATCTAGACAATGTCTATTTTCACAGACTCATAGAAATAGTTTGGGGTGGAAGGGAGCTTCAAAGGTCATCTAGTCCAACACCCCTGTAAGGACACCTTCAACTAGAAGATTCCTCCGCATGTACTTTACCTCACAATACTGCTTTTAGTGGGATTGTGTCTTGCTCTATAAAAAGGCTACCAAAAAAATCTTCCCTATGATATCGATTACTGTTACTCCATAAAGAGAGATTTTCAAGTTGAAATCTAGCCAATTGAAAAGAATTAGGAATAGTTAAATCTGCCACTGAGGCTTATGCCAACTTTCTTCATTTTACAAATTACATGCTTGCATCTCCTCCCCCCTGCTGCTAAAACAGCGACCCACACAAACAATAGAGAAATTCTACGAGGAGAAAAATAGGAACTAGTTACACGAAGTGATGTCAAATGCATAAAAGGCAAGAAACAGAAAAATATTTTATCCTTCAACTTTTTCTACTGATAATATGAAACATTTCCAGAAATTCCCATGGCTTTAAAGCTCATTTTGGCATTGCCCTAAGGCAACTCATGAATCATTTTTCACTACAGAAGCATTACATTCCTTTGCCAACTCACAGAGACAGTCTGGAGCACAGAAGCAAATCCGACTTGTGTGACTATGCAAAGTTTACTTAAAGTCACTGCCTTCAGCAGCTTCATGTTAAGCACATGAACAAGTGTTCACAAGCTTATAAATTCCAGGGATATGAGGGACAGAAGCACATTTATAAATAAAATTTCTTAAAGGACAAAATAAAAACTTTTTATTATCCTGACAAAAATACTACCATCAGTAGTGGGCTTCAAAAATTTTCCATTGCTGCCTCCATATACAGGGGCACAATCACACACTTCTCCAACAGATCTTTCCTTATGCTCACAACTCCCTTCCTAACTTCGATAACCTCACAGAGGCAAAAACATTTACTAGGGCCCTACCAACAAAAGCACAGGACTGCTGCTCCTTCCTGAAGATCAAAACTGTCACAAAAAACCCTACCCATCTAGAGAATTCCTGTCACTCCTGCTAAGAGAGGATTTCTCAAAGGGGCAGTAGAAACCTGTAGCCATGGACACCTTCAACTTTGCAATGTTTTAACTGTTCATTAATTCTCACCCTTTTTTTACTTTTTTTTTTTAAGAAAAAAATAAATTACCTGCTCTGCAAGAAAGCAACAAAATAATTAAGAATGTATCACATCATTTGCTTACCTTAAACTTGTTTCGATGGTTATCTGGGACAGTTTCTTTATCTGGACAGCTACAACAGCTACCCATGACTTCTTTAGAAGACCATGTGATCTCTAAAGGGGAAAAAAGACCCCACCAAACATGAAAATATCATTTAGTTGAAGAAAAATTAGAGTAACATCAATAAAAACCCAAACCAAACTGCTCTTTGAAATGACAATTCTTCATGATTAATTTTACAGCCATAAGCGATAACAAAAAAGAATCAACATAAATATTAGAAATATTTTTAAATAGTTAAATTAGATTTGGCATTTAGGAGTGGCGACACTGAGCTGTTAAAGTCCTACCAATAATTCAACTCTAGGTTACTACAAAACAGACCCATTTGATTTGTCACCTTAATTCCCATGGCAGCAGCTTGGGGAAAACAAAACCCAACAACTTACTGAGTGCGATTCTCATCTCCTGAACCAGAGCCTTTACACAGGGCATCTCTCTGGATTACAGTTCTAAATGAGCACCCCCTGGCTGAAACTGCTGAGCACAGCCCTAGTGACGCCCATACAAGCCCTGGGCTGTAGGAGGTTACCAGGCAGAGGCAACACAAAGAGCCAGCATGGCAATCCTGAAAGGCTGCCCTGGCTTCAGCAGCTCCAGGGCTGGCTTGCAAGAGAGAGTGGAGGCATTCCAAGCCCGGAGGAAGCCTTGTGCGGGCAGCAGTGCAGTGAGGCTCTGTGCTTCACATTTAAATACTTCCCATATAGCAATGTACATAAAACTATGCAATCAAAGTCAAGGGAAGGAAAAATACCCATATTCAACACAAATATTTCAAAACTTGAAGGTTTTTTTATTTCAGTTATATTTGGATTATGTTACAGAGTCTACTTCATTTGCTATAAAACTGTAAAATATTCAACTAACCTAAAATAAGGAAATAAAAATATTTGGCATTTTCAATATTTTCATTTAAATATTTTTCTATGTGTGGTAGAACTTTCATAAAACAGTGTGATAAAATGTTCACAGAACCAAGTCTCACAACAACCTTCTCCTCCCTCTACCACCTTGCAGAATGGGGCAAGTCTCATACTTAAGAAATATGAGAAGGACAAAAGAAACCTTGACTATTTACCTCATCTTTATAGTGGGTAAGGACTAGAATTTCCACTACAAAAATGAAAAGTGAGGCAAAATCCTGGAAGACAAGTCAACATGAGATATGCCATTAGGAACCAAGAAAGAGGAACTGGTTGGTAACTGAGCCTGACTAAAGGGGAAAAAAATCTGATGTCACCTTAATAAAACTGAGACTTGCTTTCTAGACAGGCATTTGTATTAGCACGCAGAAGTAGTACCCAAGTAGCACTTCAGCCTGCTGAGAAGTAAGGTGCAAGGAATACAATGAAGAGCGGCTAACTCTTCCACTCTTCTTGACCAGAAAGCCCACTCAAAAGAGATACTGCTATCCTAGAGACTCTACAAATCTGCCACTAAAGCCCTGCAGAGGTGAAATAGAGAATTTAACATAAAAAAATAACAATATGGCTTGGATTAACCCCAGTAAGAGGCAAAGCGCCAGACACACAGTCAAAATCATGGATTCTCTACTGTCATTTCTGGCCATAACACCAAAACATGCACTAATTTGACGGAGCTTTCTTCCCCCTAGCTCAATATGAAACTGGGGGATTGTTTGCTTGTACTGTTAAGAGAATGAAGCTATGCTACACACAACTGATTTTTGCACAATGAAGTCCTAAATCTTTTTCATTAGTCAAATCACTCAATTACAGACTATTTTTAACAGTCTTCACACATACATGCCATAGTTAGTTCAGCAAAATTTTTACTTCTGAATTCTGCCTGATTTGTTTAGAAAGGGAGATACAAGTAATAAAACCTATTACTAATTTCCTACCCTGCACTGCACAATGCCTCACTACAGTAATGTTCATGCTGTTGGTCTTGCTAGCCTACTGATGGTACCCTACTCATGCTGAGAATTCACCGCTAAAAAGAGCAACAAGTGACAATAGCTGCAATGCAGATTCACAGTGAATATATAAATTTGCAGCAGAAGTCTTCAAGCTCTGGTCCATACAGCAGTCATAGCTGTAGATGCTTCTAGCAGCCTTCAGGCACAGATAAAGAACACTTAATAAAGGTCAGTGTTAGACCTCCCCATACATTTTGACAAAGTGGAAACGGAACTAGATAGCAGCATGCTGTTTGAGTATCATGACTTGCTTGGCATTCAGCATAAAACAGCTGATAAAATCTGTTGTAGGCAGGTGCTTGCAAACTTAATCTAAAAAAATCCTTAACTGCAAAATAGTTTGGGAAAAATCACTACAGTTGCAAGCAGAAAGCTTGCAATAAACTCTATGAAAATGTATGAAGTATGGCCACTGTATCTCAAGAAAGACAAAAAGAAAGGGTAGGGTATTGATAATCATATAAGCTCGTTACTTTGTCTCCAATATATTCTGATATTAATATTTCAGAAGATCAAGAACTGCAATGTTGGTTCAAAGAAGAGATGCAAGCTAAGGCTATGAGGAATAATTAAAACAGCTAGGGAACCAGCAGAACTAAAAATCACTCACCTAGATTTGGCCATTAATATCCCCAGCCTCTCCTGCAGCATCAGGGCTTCTGTCATACTCAAAGTGTCATGCTGTCTTGTCACAGAACTAATCATTTGACCTATAACTAGAAGAGTACATAGAAATGTAATTTTTCTGGGTTTTAAGATACAAGTTAGTAAATAATAAAAATACATACTTTAAAAATTATTTTGGCAGTATTATGTCAAGTGAGGTATTGACGGCCAGGATGCATCTTAAGTGGAGTTTTAGACAAGAGACTGATCTCTCAGAGCTTCCCCAGCATTTCAGTGCCTAGCTGGGTCTTGGAAGAAAATCACCTGGTGTCCTTTTCTGCATTGTTGCCTATAACACTGGGGACTCCACTCATTCCCACTCACTGCTTACCCCGTTCAGTGTGTGGAAGTGACAGATGTGAAGCTCCCATTATCCTTAGCACATACTGAACCAAACCACAGGACACAAGCAGAAGAACACACACAGCTTCCTCTGCCTAACCCTATTGCTTATCCCTACTGAACACACACAAATGCTGACTTGTATGGCTAACACTGCAGCACTGGTAAATGCAAAATAACACAGCTAGCATAGGAGCTCTATCTGGTAGGAAAAACAGTCATGTAGTCATGCAGTTCCATGAAATACTAGCTCAGCAGCTATCATAAAGCAACTGAAACAATTGTTTGGAAAGAACTCAAAGAGCCAAACCAAAAATACAGTTCTACTGTATGAATCCCCAGTGCACCCACAGATGCAGTAATGTATGCAATCATGCCTTCCCCTGTCAAAAAAGGCAGAGTAAAACCAGAAACCTAGTGCTTGGACTGCTTCAGCCTGGAAAAAGGAGCCACAAAGGTTAGAAAAGATGAGTACAGAACCATAGGTGACCTGAGGAAGATAAATAAAGCACAAGTACTGTCCAAGTGCAAGCATTAGGAAGCAGTAGTGGACACTATTAAGAGGCAGGGTCAAAAAACCACACAGTTTTGCACATGGCATGCAGTCAAACTTTGTGATCCACAACCTATTGTGGGAATGAGTTCCAGAAACTCAAAGACTCAGAAAGTAACTGGGCAAATGCAAGCTCCATGAAGAGCTTTTAAACTCAAGAATGTCACATCTGGCTCAAAAAGTCTATAAGCTGCAGATATTTAGAATTTAAATATTCTGAAGGGTCTTAGAATACAGACATGCTCCTTCTTACTGTGTCTTTATACTTAATACTGGCTGTCAGAATTCACTATTTACTGTCAGAAACAGGATACCAGAGAAACTGATATTTCAAGTTTGATCCAATAAAGCTATCCTAGTTAACACTAAAGGATGGCATGGACTCACCGTAAGTTTGATTGCGCTGCCATAAGACATTAAAATAAAAGAAATAATAAAAACCTTGTATTTAACTTGAAACTAAACCCTAGATTTCACGAAGGTAGAGGGTGAAACTTACTGAACTGCTTGACAGATATGTTATTTTGCATACACATACTACATGTACAGATTCTCTGCTGTGCGTAAGTGGTATTTAGTACCAGGAACTTGGAGCAAGTCACATACCCCTCCCATAATTTATTTGCCCTTTAGCCATTAGCTTTCTTGATCTTGGACAAAATTGTACACAGCTGTATTCAAGATCTATGCCTCTGCAACATGCACAGGGCTCTGGTTCTATGACAGCCTGACCCATCTAGCTGGTATTATTTAACTATGTCTTTTGGTCAGGTTACATTTTTGTTGGCTCAACATACCAGACCAGCTCAGCAGAGAGCCTAGCAAGTGCCAGAGCCAGCTGGGGACAGAATCACAGCCTTAGCCATCTCTGCCCAGTTTTCAGAAAAATTAGCCCTCACACTAATGACTGGGATTTACTTAGTTTACCAAATTCCCTGCTAAAAATCTTTCGGATGGGAGAAAGGAAAGAGGGAGCAGAGAGCTTCACACACACCCCCACTCCAGTGGAATCTTACAGGTAGTCATTAGAAAAATAATAAAATGAAAACTTTTCACAGGCAGGCTACACTCATACAGGTGTGTTTGCACAGGTATTTACCCTGATATTTTTCTAGCAGAGTTATAAAGCCTTCACATGGTTTGGCTACCCAAAGCACAGTAGCCTATTTCAGTTACCCTAAGAATGATTCTTCAGTGATCTAAACAGAGTTTTTAATGGACAAAAGAAAGCACACAACTTTACAGCACCTAACTTCGTTTAAATGTAAAGGAATAGCAAAATTCTCCAACCAGTTGTTTCCAATTACAAGTTGGCCATTTATTCTGTTTGGGATTTTCTTAAATCTTCCCAGATTGCAAAATATTTACCCAAACTTAAACATACAAGGAGAAGTAGACATTTTCACAGTCACAACCCTAAAAGTTAATCTTTTCAGTTATGTCTACAATGTCAAATTTAGGAGCTGTAATTTCCTGTTCACAAAGTATCAGTGGTGGTTGGGTGCAGTCATGCAAGGAGGGGGAAGGGGTGAGTATTTTCTGATTCTCCCCAACACATTCGTTACTGCTCTACAGGGTAAAATCCCAGGCAAGACAAACCAGGGCCAGTGCTTATCTAGACCTTGTTAACAGAGTTAAAGTTAGGAACTGCCATAACTTCAGAAAGATTTATTACTTGGCGCTGTAAAGTGAACCATGCCCTTTTTCCCTCAGAGAACTAAGCAGTGGCAACAAGTTATGCTAATCTCTGAAAAGTCAAGGCAGACAAATCATCAGTGTAAATACAGTAGATATTTTTTTTTAAGTCATATGCAAAAGCTTGTAGAAATTCTGACACTTGCAATTGTGCAATGCCCCCAGCTCGGGAATGGTCAGAACATGTGTTTTCCCCTCATGTAAGAAAAGCCACACGGGCAAGCCGCGGTCATACTCCTCCTTTTGCTCATGATAACTGGCTGACCCATTAAACTCTGCTCACTGTTGCAATGCCAATGTAAAACCTGGCATTAAATTAGCTCTGCATGCTCTGGCTGCAGAATCAAAGATTAACTTTGAGGGATATTTTAATTCCTAGCACACAGCTTTTAAAGCTCAGGTAAGGAAAAACCCCAAACCATAGCATGGCCCAGAAGAAATATGGAGAAGCAAAGGTGCCTTGTCTGTAAACCCATCTTTTGCACATATTCTTTTCAAATGAAAATGTGACTTTTCAAATCACTAACTGCCACAGTGCTAGAACCCCTGTATGTCTTGCTCTTAACACCTATAGGGAGAGTACAGAAAACATAACTAAAGCACATTAACATAATTTTAAAGTGTTTTGTACCACAAAACTGTAGTTTAAAAAATTTGGGGCTTCAGAAATTTTAGTATCTAGAAAGGCCAATGAGTACAATGGAGTAACTGGAGAAAGATGCCTGTGTACAGGTTGTTAGCACTCATGCTGACAAGAAGTTGAATGTATTCATTCTCATATTATCAAGCATCAAAATATTATTATTTTGATCACAGCTAAGCAATATAAATACTCACTTATAATGTCATTTTTGCCTATGATATTCCAAATTGTCCAATTTAGAAGACTACGTACACTTTTAAATTTAAAGTGTCATCATCGACCATTTTCAAAGACTTTTCTCATTCGGCCTAAGCTATGCTGAAAAAAAAAAATACATATATATATATATATATATATATATATATATATATATATATATATATACACACATGTATGTAAAAGGACATAATCCCAACTAGTAGAACACCAAACTCCTCTGCACTTTTATTTCCTACTCATTTAAAATATTTACTTAGAAGTTCGAGTAAAAGGAAGTATTACCAAACCCTCGACATTTAACATCAATTTCTGTGGAAATAAGTCATTTGGGAACATCAGATATACGTATGAAAAGACAATTATTATTATTTTTAAAAATAACTATTCTGCTAAACCACTATTTGAGGGAGTAAGGCTGTTGAAAAATGGTTAGCATCTTTGATTCCTAAGTTTTTAAAACTTTGAAAGAATGGACCATGCATGCCATTTCAAGCTCCAGTTGTGCCATGTTTCAATTCACATGTATCATGCAAAAGACACTTTAGCACAAAAGGGAAAATTTTAACTCGCACACGACTCTCCGTCCTGGAGCCATCAATGCCATCATGAAGCACTCTCATCTCAAGAACTGGCAATAGGCCACATAACAGAAATGCAGTTTACTTGAATACCCAACAAAAACGGTACCCTTCACAGAAACCGTGACCTTGTAGATACCACAGCCTGTTTAAAGTGGTGCACATTTGGCTGGGAGCCAAATTTCAACCTTCTAATTGATGGCTGTAACAGCAGTTGGTACCAGACCTCGAGAAAAATCAGGAGGCTCCTGGGATGCCTTCCTGAAGGTTTACAATTGCCTTGTCGTGGACCTAAGCTATATGCCACATTGGAGCCACATTTTCCTGTGACACAGCTGCATGTCTCCACATAAGCTGTAGTGCAGGCAAGCACGAGCAGGGGTTCTTCCTCCTTTATGCCTGTTGTGTGAGCCTGTTTGAAATGGAAGAGCTTGAGGGTGCCCCTCCTGAAACTTCTCTCAGGTAAGACGCAGCCTCAAACTACGAAATGCAGAAGAAAGTGGGAGACAACTATTTTTTTCTTTTTTTGTTCTGAAAACCCATGACGCCTCCACTAAGAGACGTGAGTTCTCTTGCATTTGTAACTTACAGCGAGAAGTAAAATTAGCTCCTCACAAAGGACTGTCCCAAGCCCAGAAAGGGCTTTCTCCTTCCTTTCTCAGGAATTATCAGAAGTGATGGCGATGGCAAATTATTTTACCTATAGAAAAAATATGCACAAATTGCTAAGTACTAAGCAAAACTGCCTTTTCTCCCTCCATCCATGCACGTTAATGTTGCCACCTCTTATAAACCTCCTTAGAAGTATATATTAACCTCCTCAAAACTATTACTTAAGATAGCTAACACTTAAAATATTTAGTGTAGGAACAGACCCATCACATGTCTAGATTTGATCTCTTCTCGAACTTTTTTTCCCTACCTCACTTAGGGGGAAAAAAAAAAAAATAAATTCTTTACTTCAGGTGGAAAGGTGCAAAAGGAGACCAAAGGAGCATGGACGAAAGGTTTTTATTATTCAAGTAGACACCAGATACATCCTGCATTTTACGTTACTAGCCTAAACACTGTCAGTCAATGCCTTCACTCCACAGAGACTGACCTCCTTCCATTTAGCGTATAAGAAGTCGAGTCCAAATTTCGGTTGTCTACATTGCATCTGACTTAGACACTAGCAGTAGACATCACAAACAAATTGCTAGACAACTGAACACACTGAAATAGGAAAAATTAACTTAGATACTTTTCTCTCAAAGTTCAACATTCGTGGCATCCAAGTGTTTGGATGTTTACATTTATACAGGTATTCAGACACAAGCATCCCCAACAGTATTACTGCAACCATCAGTTGCCAGCACATGCTGCAAGACTAATCACAGACAAAAAAGACTTGGTGACAGAGGTGACCTATGCAAAACAAGAAATCTAATTTCATTAGAGTTGGATGAATGGCTTCTTTCAGGAATGTTACTGATGTCTCAACACTGATTTCGTTTAAAGCAGAAGTTGTTTTTAATCTTTTTCATGACTTTAATTATATGGAAACAAAATTGCTGTCAAACAGATACAAACCACTCCACAACTTACTTTTGATCTCTCTTCCTGTCCCTCATTTTTCCCTTAAGGACCTATTTTTCCTTATAAGCTCTTTACAGAATGATACTAAACATAAAATTATTTCAGATTTTATACCCTTCATATTTCACCATTCCCACCCTTATATAGCATGGTAAGTATTGCTTGATACTTCATTACAACTGGTGTACTTAGATTTGTTTAACAGTGAACTTTCACCCTGCAAAAAAACAAGCAGCAAGGATGGGATGCAATTTATAAAGCAGCCTCTTTTTCTAGATCTTTCCTGAAGAATATTGAGGAAATAATATGGCAAAGGGAAAACATACTTTAAGCGATATTGCATGAACTGTGGATTAAGTCCTCTATCTAAAAATTCACCCCAAACAATGGCAAAGTTTACATTACTTCTACCAGCCCGAAATCTTCTTACGACAGAACCTGAAGCTTACATACTCAATTCCTTCAAACACTAGCAACTCCACTCAACTTCTGTTTTGTTTTTCTGTTTGCCCTATGATGAGCCACACAGCATAAAACTGCCCCTCCCTGAAGCTCATTCCAGTACATCTTTCTCCTCTTTTAGACTCTCACAATTGGAAATACTTGAAGAAAGCACAGCCAATTCCCTAAGGGTGCATTATGGTAAGTCATTTTCTCAGCTGAAGGGTTTTCGAGCACTGTTGGTTATTCTACAGCATGGAATTTCACCGGGATACTGTCACCTTAGATATTAAGTACAAACTGAGAGTATAAATCTGAGCATTTCAGGTTACACACAGTCAATTTTTAAGTAACGCATTACACATCCTCTGCTCGTTAACCAGGGCTGTCAGTAAAGCAAAGCAGATTTGATTTTTTCGCACATAACAAATTTAGGATGCAAGTGGAAATCCTACAGGCATTTGAGACAGCAAACAGACTAATAATCAGAGGAACCAACTTACCACATAAGAAAAAATATTACTGAGAAAAATAATGATTGGTTTATTGCCATGATGTTCCTTCCAGAAAATAGGTGAAGAAAGCTGAAATGGTACTGCAGTCAGCCCTTTGAGTTTTTCTGGTAGCCAAATATTGCCCGCTTTGTAACTGGCTAATACAACGGATTAAATGGATAACCTATCTATCTGATGTGGCAAATCCTGTGTCTTCAGAGTCATGATGTAATCCATGGTGGCAAATTCCATATGATTTAAGAATCCTGGTATCCTACTTAGGACTTAAAATAGCCCATACTTCGACCTTCTATTTATTTTGGCTAGTGTATCTTCACTACCATGGAGCCAAGTTCTTTCAATTGGAAAACAAAACTTAGGTTTCTGGAACACGGGACTCCCACGTACCAGACCTCACATGCACATAAGAGATGCAGCACCAAAATAAGACATTTGCCCTGAACTAGCAATTACTGAGTGTGGTCAGCTCCAAGAGCCTCGTTCCCCCAATGGTCACAAAAAGGACCTCTTCACTTTATAATTACTTGGGAAAAAAGTCAGAGATTTCTGTACATCAGCAAAGGCTGACTAATTTACTTTAATGTTTGGAGACTGAACACATGTAAGAGGTGCCAGAGCTGGAATGTTCTCCTGTGGAAACACAGGGCTTTAAAGGGATACCAGTGTTCAGCAGAACAGGAAGAAACCCTGAGAAATATAGCAAAAGGGGCACAAAATGTTCTCTTTGCCTGCCCAAGCATGCCACCATCCTTCAAATCAACTCCTCTTCTTCCAGGTGTCCTGGAAGGCCCTTGTCTTGCAGTCTAACAAATGGTAATGTAACAATTCCAATTCACCCCCAAACAGCAAATGTATTTTGGGGAGATGGTGTTTTAACAGTAAACCGAGCTGAACTAAGGTCAGACATAATCCTTGCCCTTCATCCACTTGGCAATGATTACTAAGAAAATTAATATTGAAGGTACCTAAGTACTACAAGGATGAAAAAGCAGCAGTACTAACAAACCATAACTGAGTTAAAAACAGTGAAGGAGATCCAAGGAGAAACTAAACATGCTGAGAAAGACTTTGGTGCCGCTGGCTGCAATTATGGAAAACAAACTATGAATGGTAGAGGTGAAGTTGCAGAATCCACTTTATAACTTTGCTTATGCGAACAGGTGGAGTTTTACCTCAAGATTTTTATTAAATGAGCATGTTATCAGACTTTAGATTAAAATACAGTAATAAATGTATGCTCCTTTTCTCTCTTCAGCCCTTTCCAAAGGGGAAAAAAAACCCCAAACAACAACAAAAACCAAACCTGGCAAGACCCAAGCTAAACTGAAAAGCCTTCTGGCTCCTATGAAAACAAAATTACAGCAACCACACACAAGCTCCAGCACACAAGCTTGCCACTTCGGCACGCCGCCCTCAGAGCCCGCTTTGAACGCTCGGCGATGAGGCTGATGCAGGATCACACCAGGAACTCGCCCTCTCAGCAACATTCCTCTGCCGGCACCTCGTGCTGCTGCCAACTGCCTGCTTCTCAGATTCACAGGAGGCTTTCTTCTCTTTTCTCACTCGTCTCTTTTAACACCCAGATCTTCACAACTCGACCTGTTTTGCTGTATATGTAACAGTACATTTGGATTCAAAGTGAACAGCAACTTCTTCCTCCACTCCTCACTCTGCCTTAGTGCAACATAAGAATACCCAATACCATTTTAACTAGCAGAGGAAAAAAATCATAAAGAAAAGCAAATTAGGAGCCTTGTTGGTTTGTTTAAATTGAGGACTGCCAACTGATCTTGAAGAGCCATTATGTAAAATTTCAAAATGGCATGTTAGCATTAATTTAATTCTCTACAGCTCTCCTTAAAAGCGATCATTTTAGGAAAATGCTCAGATTTAGGTAAGCTAGTTAAACGTTTCTTGGAACACAGTTCATCCGTAATTCCTTAAAAACACATGCTCATTCTGACTGAAAAGATCTTATATTTGCCACAATTACAGTAGAACTGAAGATTAAAGACCAACTCAAACAGCTGAGTTAGACAAGCAGAGAGAACTGCAGCAGGCAGCAATGTTGTGCCAACTCTTAAATACTTCATGACATATAAGACTGATTTATGTAAATCTGATCCTAGACTTCTCCACTTCCTACCAACATTTAATTCTAAGACTCACAATCCCTTACCCTGAAGTGAAGCAGCCCCTTATTTTGGCCTATCCTAATGTGATACAGAAGGTAATCACACATTTCATCCAGGTACAAGGTGGATAAACTGTTCTATTCAATATGTGTACACATATATATACACACAGTATTAAATGGTAGTTTCAAATCTTCACCTTAGCACGCTTCAAAACCTCTACATCTTTAATGAATATGCATCTTGAACAGAAGCACACAAGCTGTTTACTCCACTATCCCCATTAATCCTTCTGAGGATGTAGGACAATGTTCCTTGTTTCTATTCTTTAATCACTCTCCAAAAACCGAGCCTCTTGCTCTAAACTTCCAGAGAAACAAGACTTTTATTTTACTTGGTATCATTTTTAAAACAACTTACACACATGCAAATATTTTTCAATTTCTTACTAAAACAATTTCTCCAGATCCACACCACCATATTGTTTTCTGTGAAGGACTGCCAGATTAACTACATCCTTTTAAAAGAAACAGCCAGAACATCAAACTCCAAACCACGACATTAGGTTAAACAAGCAAGCACTTCTAAATTATTTTATTCTTGGAAATTCCAAATCTCTTTTAAAATGTCCTCTCAAGAACAGCATACATGAAAAGCATCATTTTTACACAACAATAAAACAGCAGAAACGGGACTGAAGTTTTAAACATCAGTGCTATGGAAAGGCTTTTTGAATACAGGATCAAGTAGAGAGGCAAGGAGATGGGAAAATAAAGCAGAAGGCTACAACGATTAAGTCAAGTAATGGGGCATAAGAGGAAGAGAGAATGTAGTTTAATTCTCAAAAAGGATGCCTGGCGTGAGTCAGTTTAACTAGTGAGTCAGCTCCCCAATATTTAACCACAAATACCTTCTAAACCTTGAAGCCCACAGCTTTTGCCAAGTCTTCAAAGCCAGCAAAGTGCCAAATTTTGTAATCAAGTAGAGAAGGCATTGAGTTTATATTTTGTAGTATTTTATTCTCTGAAATACTGTTTATTCAAACATTTCAGGAAAAGGTTTGCTTTATGTTTTTGACATGTCTCGTACCCAGTCTTCTAACAGATTAACAGAAACAACACTGAAAAGCCTGCAGGGTCTTTCTTACTGAAATGCTAAACAGATTCAGGAAGATGTTATTAAAACCAAGACCACGCCACCATGTTTTACAAAAATAAATAGGAAGATAAATACAGTTTCAGGATCTATTTTCAAGATGTGCCTTTCTTCCATCTGTCATTTGGTTCCTCTTTCACTATCAGCAAGCTCTTAGCACTCGGATACAAGGAACCTAGCCCTACCTGAACATCTAGCTTTTATACATACTTTTTGCTCTTAGAAAACTGACAATCCCATCCTCCCAAGATATCATTAAATCTGTGTTCTTTTAAAAATTGTTTCTTGTGTTTAACATTTTTCCCTGTTCTCCAAAGAACTCTCTACAGCACATTTGAAAGACCCCTGAATTTCCTAATTCTGTTCACATGCCTCCGCAAATGCTTCTTGTCCATTTTTAGTTCCTACTTTAAGGAGAAATTCTAACAATTATTTAACTTTATGTCCCCTGTGACTCCAATTCATTGTATGAAAGGGAAAGATTAACAATAGCTAGTTACTCCTTTTAATCATGACTATGTAGACTCTTCACTAGCAGCTGATGAGACGTCAGATCCACAACCCTAGAGTACCTTTTGTCACCACTGAACTGCATCTGCCAAAAAGCAGATTTAGGTTAGCTTTTCTTTTTTTCCTTTGCATTTGCAATGCAAAAGAGCATAAGCACATTCAGTTAACGCGCCTGATTTGTTAAACCATGGTAACCTGACTGTGTAGATACCTGTCCATGCTTTGGGCTACGCCAACTGATTAAAATTCTGATTATTATGATCTGCCAAGCAGATTTAAGTAAAACCCAAGTATAATCATGTTTGTACATCCACTTTCTTTTCACTGCTGAATCTCTTACAGTCAACTTCTCTATAATTAAATAACTAAAGCACTCTCTTTAGTTTTGAGTAGTCCTTTGTTAGTGATTTAACATGCTCCCTCTGTTAGTCTAGCTGATCCATGCCCTACGAAGTATCTTCTTATTTGAAATGAAAGTTCCCAAAAACTGTAGTTTGATCTACCTGTACAGTGGAGAGCAAAGTTCCATTAAACAACAAATCTTTATTCTTAGTGCTTTATAACTAACACAGCTAAAAGCTCCATTTCCTTGTATTGTATTTCAATTTTTTTTAAAAGCTCCTTTTTGTGGCTTATAAAATGATTCTTTCTTGAACATTGCTGAAACACTACAGAAATTTCTGCAGCAGCCTGGAGCTCTCAATATAGAGCTCTACAAAGCTTTGTTCTGCTGGATGACTATTTACTACGTAAGGCAACTGCTGCCCAACGCTCTCACCGCAGAGCATTTTCTTTTAGCAAAGAATAAACATACCTTTCTGTAGGATCCATAATGAATTGTCCAATTTGTATAGATTTCTTCCTAAATAAGATCTGTAAAAGTAGTATTAGAAGGACAGAATAGAATCATAGACTAGTTAGGGCTGGAAAGGACCGTAAGATCATCTAGTTCCAGCCCCCCTGCCATGGGCAGGGGCACCTCACACTAAACCATGTCACCCAAGGCTCTGTCCAACCTGGTCTTGAACGCACCCAGGGATGGAGCATTCACAACTTCCCTGGGCAACCCATTCCAGTGCCTCACCACCCTTACAGTAAAGAACTTCCTAAACTTCCCCTGCTTAAGTTTTAACCCGTTACCCCTTATTCAACATGAATGGAAACATGGTATTTGTGCATGTGTGTGTCAGTGTCTACACACCAGAATAAGCAGCAGAACAAAGATTAAAGCTTAGCTTGTCCCATTAAGGAAGAGCATCTTTGCCACAGCAGTGCTCCCAGCGGCAAGGCCCTTCCTCTGATCAGACCACAGGGTGGACCACTTGCCAGTGGAACAGCCTCCAGCCTAACAAAAGGAGGACAGTGCTGAGGCTGCATCAACACTGCATATATAGTTCTTCTCCCTATTAGTGCATCCTCAAAAGAGGCTATTGACACATACAAAGAAAAATAAAAAAGTAAAAAAAGGAAAAACAATGAATGAACAGCTACCCCTCCTAAGACTTATGGAAGCTGAAGATTGAGAAAACCACAACACCTGATGACAGTTAAAACATACAAAAGATAATAAAGAGTTTGGCATCACCAATCAGTAAGGATCCCAGAGGTTTTTTTTCTTGTCCTGTGCCACTCACAAAAGATCCTGGATAAACCACTTAGCCACAAGTCTTGCTGGTTGTCAAACAATTGGACACAAGAGCACAACCAAATAAAATGTCAGAGAACAAGTATCAAGCACTGTAAGAGATCAGAGAAACATATACCACCTTGCCCTTATATAGGATCTTGCACTGAACTTTGAACCATCCTTCCTAAAAAGATAAACTAATTCTATCTGTAATTAGTATTGTAAAATAACTGTCCCAGAACCACAGGTTTCATTATAAAATCAGCTTGAGTAACCATTTGTTTTTACTTTTCAAAATAATGGACTGTAACATAAGAATGCAAATACAGCTTGCAAACCCAGCCACATTTAAAAATTCCTCAATACCATGAGTTGTGGACCCCATGATTTGCTGCTATTTACATAATTACTTTTTTTTTTTTTTCCTCTTGCGACACCTTTCTAAATCACTATTACCAACTATATCTTTACTAACTGTAAGAGTATGGCCGGGGGGAAATGGAGAGAAAACAATCCAAAATTCTGATGTTTTTCTTTTTGTAACACTGAACTCTTCCCAAGACGTTAGTGAAGCTGCTTCTTCAAGCATTTTATTGTCCCAAATTTGTAGTTTGAAAGACTGTACAGTGAAGGTGCCCTTTTGAAGAACAGAAGTTTACAATAAAATGAAGCTTCCTTCACCAAAAAAGTCATATTTACTTTTATTTAAACAAGTCCTTCCATAAGATTCCTTCTCTTACATATTCCTTCTATTACATATATATTCCTTCTATTAACAAGTTTGACCAGGTGTCATTTAGAAAACAGTTTCTGTCAAAAGGTTTTCAGGATTAAACTGTTGACTTTGTGTGTCACATGACATTTGTAAGCACTGGCACCTTCAACTACACAGAAAAGTCGTATTAACCTCACTGTACTGAAATTATCACTTGTTATTTTAAGTAGCAGATAATCTCTAAGGATAAAAAACTGATCTAAATTCTTGTGTTGATAATACATGCATATTCTCTAATCAATAAATACGATGCCTGAATATGTGCAGCACATGCTCTCACACAGCAGTCAAATCCAAGATTGGGATTCTCAAGAAAGTATGAAGACTCAGCTCTAATCCCCCTGAAGAAGCAAAACAGTGATACACTTCAGCTTAAAAGAAAAAAAATTAAATCCTTAATCAAAAGTCTAAGAAGCACATCAAACTTCCCTGGTGCTGGGATGGTAACATTTCAGCCCCAGACAAACCCCACACACCTCCACCTCTGCTTGGCTATGAGGAATTCTGAGTACTGTACAGTGTCAAATATCACCTGAAACACTGAGCCCTCAAAGACTTCATACAGATTTTTTGTTTCTCTACCAACTGCATTCCGTGGTAACCTCTACATGCGGGTTCACACTGGCTTAATGTTTCTGTTTTATTGTATGAGCCAATCTTTTGTGCTTCAAATTTCTGCAACTTCTAGACATTATGAATGAGGTTGATGTAGTTTAAAACACCATACTAGAACTTCAAGCACTCCTGTATACAGAAAACAAGCTGATCTGGTTTATAGCTAGCATGGACAAGCTTGCCCATGCCTATCGATTTTGCTAGCATCTGATGGCTATATTGAAAGCCCATTTTCTCTCATAAAGGATTAACTCTAGAGACTGCTGAAGATGCCAAGACTTCATTACCATTACTAGCCATGACTATGTCAAAGCAGAAACCATAGCACCCTTTGAAAATGGTATCAATTCCACAACAGGGTCTTATCTTTACTTGGGATTAAAGCTTCCAAATTTACCTTTCAGAGCTACACAATTCATTCTTTTTTTTCTGATGAACTTCCACAGTGGAAAATACATACATTGTGAGGAAGACACACACACCAGCCAACACGCATGCTCCTGGGGTACACTACATTAATTCTCAGTATGACATTATATTCTTTCATCAACAAACACAGATTATACTCTCATTCTGTGCCAGCTGTGCTATTTAATGGATATTGAAGTAGTACCAGTTGGTAGAATACATTAGCTTAAAAGGTATAAACAGCAGCTCTTCTGTGTCATTTTTCATTATTAAACTTTAAAAAGGCCTTGCAAACAAGAAACCAAAATAAATGTACTACTGATGCTCTGAAAGTCCTGCAGACCTCCATGAGAGTTGTAGATTCTGAAGCATTCTTGACATTAAATGTTTTACTGGCTACAGAAGACAAATTGTCTCTTATGAAAAGTCCCTATTCATATGCCAGCCACCACATCTTCTAAACCAGCATTTTTCAAATCAAAGCCCTCAAGCTCAAGGCACATTTCACTTTGCCACCCCTGCTACTTTCCCCTCCAGTTTGGCAGCACTTTGCAGAAGGTGATGGAGAACTACAAAGGTGCCAGGGGAGCAGAGGGTAGAGGTGACTGCTGAAACCAGGCAGGGGTAATGCAGTGACAATGTGGAAGGTCTGGCAGGAAGTGCAGAGAGCAGGAAGACAGCACAGCTGCTTAGAAATGGATGCAGCCACCTTTCAGCATGCCACACTCCTGGTGTATGGAGGCTACACAAGTCAGAGGTACAGCAATGGGCCCTCCTGCTGCTTCTGGCCGCAGGTGAGCTCTGGCTCTCACCAGTCTCTATGGAGAGCTGCTTCATGGAGCAAGGGCAGCAGAAAATATATTTTTGAAAAGCTACATTTCAGCCAGTTTAGCTTCCTGAGCTGCCTTCCTGCTGGCCTAGTGACAGAGCTGGCATGACTGAGAGAAAGCCTGAACGTGCAGGGGGAGCAAGGCTACGAACAGCTGTGCGCTTTGCTCAGCTAGGACTTCAAGCCATGCCCAGATCACAGCTCCATTAGCACAGCTTGACCAGAGATCATTTTATTTATGCTCCTGCTCCAGCTAGTACGCAGATACTTAAATGCATGCAAAATATCATTTACTGCTATGGAGAAATAAAATACAAACAAAAATACTAGTAAGAAAACCCCATAACTGAAATGCAGGTATATCAGCCTCCTACAAACATTTCTTCACTTACTCATCACTTCCAAATATCAGTATGTCACTCATAACTTATCTGGGCTAAAAATAATCATTATTTCCCTTGCTCAGCTATTTTTCAGTCTGGACCAGCTTCCTGATCAGGTTCCCCACATGAACACCCAAGCACATATAAGGGGGTGGCACTGTTTATACCAACAGCATCACAAAGAGAAATGCTTTTTGAAACTACACTCACAAATACACCTTTGTAGTTACTCTATTCTGTGCTGCAGTTAAATAATCAATCACACCTTATTGTCAGCGAAAAGTCACAGAAAGCTTCAAAGAAAAGGACAGAACACAGAAGAACTCAGATTCAGGCATTTTAACAGAAACATTAAAAAAGTTAAGATTCAGACCCACCTATGGGTCTTGCGGGTTAATTTTAAAGTAGGTGCAACAAGAGAAATGAATACCACCCCAATTCAGCGACTTGCTAGAAGAGGACAGATAACTTACATTACACAGTTTCAACAGCCAGTTTGCTGCTCCAGGGTATTATAAAACTGGCCAAAGATGATACGAAAAATAATCATTCACAGGTTTTACAGCTAGAGCTTTTTATGGGCAAAAACTATGGTCTCTAGCAAAACAGCACAATTTCTTTAAAAACATGGCATGTAAAATGTTTTGGCATAAAACCCACTTAAACAACAAGCCCATAAAGCTTGCTGGCACCTACTTAGACAAGAATGGAAAAAAAAAAAACAATCTATTCTGATTCACTCAATTCTAAGAACTGGATTTGTGTTTTAAATTTAGTGTTAATTTATGTGATTCAACGTTTTAAACTAGACTTCAAGTACACATGACTGCAAGTTAAAAACCAAGTTCAACAGATACTTAAGCTGACTTACTAAGACCCTTCTCAACTCACACTCTATATGAAAATATCTATAGAATTTGTGCTGGAAACAGTGCTGGTTAATACAGGGATGTTTTCCCTATTGCTGAGCACTGCTCGCACACACTCAAGGCCTTTTCTGCTTCTCACCCTACCCCACCAGACAGCAGGCTGGGAGTGCACAAGCAGCTGGGAGGGGACACAGCTGGGACAGCTGGCCCCAACTGACCCAAGGGACATTCAACACCATATGGCATCAATGCTCAGCATGTAAAGTTGGGGGAAGAAGCAGGGGACATTTTGAGTGACAGTGCTCATCTTAGGGACAACGTGGGCCCTCTAGAGAAGCTATCAGGAGGGCTAGCTACCCTGGATTTAGAGAAGGCTGAGGTTCTTAATGACTTCTTTGCCTCAGACTTCACTGGCAAACACACTGACCACACCACCGAAGTCTTGGAAAGCAGATGCAGGGACAGTGAGAATGAAGACCCTGGGACCACTGTAGGAGAGGATCTGGTTCAAGACCACCTTTAGGAACCTGAATGTATACAAGTCAATGGGACCGGATGAAATCCATCCGCAGGTCCTGAAGGAGCTGGCAAATGAAGTTGCTAAGCCACTGTCCATCGTATTTGAAAAATCATGGCAGTCAGGTGAAGTTCCCAATGACTGGAAAAAGGGAAATATAACCCCCATTTTCAAGAAGGGAAAAATGGGTGAGCCAGGGAATTACAGACCAGTCAGTCTCACCTCTGTGCCTGGCAAAATTTTGGAGCAGATTCTCCTGGAAGGCATGCTAAGGCACATGAAAAACAACAAGGTGCTTGGTGACAGCCAGCATGGCTTCACTAAGGGGAAATCCTGCCTGACCAATCTGGTGACCTTCTATGAAGGGGCTACGGAACTGATGGACAGGGGTAGAGCAGTTGATGTCATCTACCTGGACTCGTGCAAAGCGTTTGACACTGTCCCCCACGACATCCTTGTCTCTGAATAGGAGAGACATCATTTTGATAGGTGGACCACTCAGTGGATAAAGAACTGGCTGGATGGCCACACGCAAAGAGTTGTGGTCAATGGCTCAATGTCCAGCTGGAGATCAGTAACGAGTGGTGTCCCTCAGCGATCGGTGTTGGGACCGGTCTTGTTCAACATCTTTGTGGGTGACATGGACAGTGGGATTGAGTGCGCCCTCAGCAAGTTTGCCAATGACACCAAGCTGTGTGGTTTGGTTGATACGTTGGAGGGAAGGAATGCCATCCAGAGGGAACTTGACACGCTTGTGAGGTGGGCTGATGCCAACCTGATGAAGTTTAACCATGCCAAGTGCAAGGTCCTACCCCTGGGTCACAGCAATGCCAGGCACAGCTACAGGCTGGGCAGGGAAGAGATTCAGAGCAGCCCTGTGGAGAAGGACTTGGGGTGTTGGTCGATGAGAAAATGAACATGAGCCAGCTTCAGTGTGTGTTCACAGCCCAGAAAGCCAACCGTATCCTGGGCTGCATCAAAAGCAGCGTGACCAGCAGGTCAAGGGAGGTGATCCTGCCCCTCTACTCTGCTCTCGTGAGATCTCACTTGGAGTATTGTGTGCAGCTCTGGTGTCCTCAACATAAAAAGGACATGGAACTGTTGGAACAAGTGCAGAGGAGGGCCACAAGGATGATCAGGGGACTGGAGCACCTCCCATATGAAGATAGGCTGAGAAAGTTGGGGCTGTTCAGCATGGAGAAGAGAAGGCTGTGTGGAGACCTCATAGCGGCCTTCCAGTATCTAAAGGGGCCTATAGGGATGCTGGGGATGGAGTATTCATTACGGACTGTAGTGATAGGACAAGGGGTAACGGGTTCAAACTTACACAGGGGAAGTTTAGATTGGATATAAGGAGGAAATTCTTTACTGTGAGGGTGGTGAGGCACTGGAATGGGTTGCCCAGAGAAGTTGTGAATGCTCCATCGCTGGCAGTGTTCAAGGCCAGGTTGGACACAGCCTTGGGTGACATGGTTTAGTGGGAGGTGTTCTTGCCAATGGCAGGGGGGTTGGAATGAGATGATCTTAAGGTCCTTTCCAACCCTAACTATTCTATGGTTCTATGATTCCCAAGTAACCGTTAGGTGTGATGGAGCCCGACCCTCCTGCAGATGGACAAACACGTGCCTGCCCATGGGAAGTGGGGAATGAATTCCTTGGTTTGCTTTGCTTGCACAAAAAGCTTTTGCTTTACCTACTGAACTGTCTTATCTCAACCCAGGAGTTTTCTCACTTTTACTCGCCCAATTCTCTCCGCCATCCTGACATGGGGTCAGTAAGTAAGTGGCTGCGTGGTGTTTGATTTCCCGTGGTTTGATAAACCGTGACAGCTGAATATTTTAACAAATATTTTTAAGTAAGGGAAATTGCTTGTTACCATTGTTAATATTCAAATGCCTGTAAAGTAGATAAAAGTTCTCACTCCCTACAACACATTTCAGCTGCTCAGGAAAGGCCAGGGAACGATGCACAAAAAGTGTAAACTAGATAAACTGAACCACCACTGTCCACAGAGGATTTGTTTTTACTAGTTATCATAAAAAAATAGATCAATTTAAAAGAAATTTCTGACAGCTATGTCATATATATTTTATTAGCTGAGCACTCTGCCACCTGAGACCCCAGCATAATGTTTTATTCCATGAAGAAATGCAGTAATGGCTTTTGAGGTGCTCTCTTGTATTTGAGAGATGTGGAATACTGCCAGATAACTGAGCTTTTCTATCTTAAGCACTTAAGTGCATTACAAATCTATAAAGATGGGACTTCTAGGTTTAGAAGTCAGTTTGATAAGTACTTACATTAAAAAAAATTGTCAAATGGAAACAAACAAAAAAGTTTACACTTCAACATGAGGTAACTTAGAACCTTTGAGAATTAAAAAAGTGGGGGTTTTTATAAAATCATTAAGTACAACAACCACCAAATAATTAAGCATATAATAAATACATGCCAATTAATGTCTGTAATAAGCTGACAAGAAAACTGGTGGAGCTTTGATGTCTTGAGTAGCTCCAAAACCAAGGCCAGTAAACATTGTGGAATAAATTACTTAGGTAGAAGTTAACTGCTTTCAATTCAAGAGTAAATGGGTGAGCTGTAGTTTCTTATCAGAACACAAAGGACTCAGACTAGGTTCCTCTACTCTAGCCTTAAGCAACCTAGCACTAAGAATAAATGTTGGCATTAAAAAACCCAAACAAAACCAACCATTTTCTCCAACATTTAAAGCTTTTCAAAGCAGTATTAGAATAAAAACTACATTTGAACTTGGTGCTGAAATATATTCCTGCCACGGACTACGTTTTAGCATATCACTGCATTACATACAAGACTGACGTAAATAACAGGATTATTGAGTACCT
The DNA here is from genome assembly GCA_039720435.1 of Amazona ochrocephala. Taxonomy (NCBI): domain Eukaryota; kingdom Metazoa; phylum Chordata; class Aves; order Psittaciformes; family Psittacidae; genus Amazona; species Amazona ochrocephala. The sequence goes on along the minus strand of CM077880.1, from coordinate 40,359,857 downwards.
TATAGCATGGAACAGTGGAAATAACACCAGTGAACACACAGGTTTGAAAGTATGTGCCTCTTTGGATAGAAAAATCAAAATGTTTGCTATGTAACAAAGCTATGAAGTCTGAAGTGTAAACTTTCAGGTTTTATTAATGTTACTTTTGATCTAGAATCTTTGAAAACAAGTTTCACCTATTCCATGAAAGAAAAAAAAACAACCCTTGCTGTACTGTGTAAGAGGAGGTTTTACAGAAGCACTCAGTTCAGGTAGCAATTTTATCTGACAATTGATTTATAAAGCATGAGTGCTGAACATGGTGGTCCTCCCTTTTCTGTCTACCCCAAATTTTTCCCCCCATCTTTCTTATAGCATTCCACCTCCTGCCACAGAAACTTCAGCTGGGAAATACCATGAAAATACAAACTGGCCCTTTTGTACCAACTTTGGAGTTTAGTGAATCAGTAAGGTGATGAGTACCAACCACCACACTGCCAATTATCCCGGCCAGTGGACAAGGCCAGTCAGATGAAGCCCAAAAAGCACGCCACGTGACAGGACCAGAAGCAGCTATGGCCAGGACCATAGGATTTCCAGGATGTTTGGAAGATTCTCTGAACATCTCCCTGACTGTCTTTCCTATGTTGGCGTGACCTTTTCTGTCCGTTACAATCTTCATCTCACTTCCTTGCTCCTCCTGCTCTCACTCCATCTCATCTCTCTCCCTCATTCCATTTTCCTTGCTCAGCTCATCCCTAGTTCATATAAAGGAGCCTGCTAACATGATTGCTGTTAATACACAATCACGTAATCCATATTTTTTTGTTATTTTGTATGCCTGTTTTATCCATTTAGACTACAAATTCTAAACAACAGTTCGTAATTCCCACCCTAATATTTATACTGCAGTTACCACAAGAGAGATTTAATTTCAGCTGACCATTACACACACTGTAACAAACATGAAAACTGTAAGTCCAGCCACAGTTCCTTGGAAGGAACACCTCTACCAGTCTAAACTGGCATCCTCATTTTATGGCACAGTTTTCTTGTTGCTTTTGTCTGTTCCCATGCAATGAAAATATTCTCTGTCCAAGAACCGGCAATGAGCAGACTCATTTCAACTATGTTAAAAGAGTGTTATGCTTATCATACAATTTAAGTGCCTTGCACTTTCTCCCTTGAGAACAAGTTATGAGTTTTTACATGCCATTTATACTTACAGAGGCATTGTTTGATATTGTACTGCTTATAACCCTTCAAACCCATAACTGTAGAGACATCAATCGTACAGCTGATGGGCACAGGCTTGGAAGGGGGAAAGTGTACAACTGGCCAGTAAATTCCACTTGGAAAAACCTTCTTATGGACCTTCAGCTATACCTTACTTAGTCATCACAGAACGCTAATAGATCTATTTTTATTTTTATGTTTAAAATCTTTGTTTGCAATAGTACAAGAGACAAGGGAAGAAAAAGCAAGGTGGAAGACCTTGAAATTACGACATTTTTCAAGACATGCTCTGCGAAAAGTAGTTTACTTATACTACAGGAACTGTATTCTTGGAGATAATACAACTAGTGAGCCCAATGGTACATGCATAGGAGGCTCAATCACATGAGATTAAAATCTTTTCTACAACCATATTCAGAGCTTTGCTCATATAAATTCAAAGGCAAAAAGGGCACCTGGTCAAAAAGTCTCCCACCATTCCCTCACAATCTAAAGGCTATAAAAAGGTGCCTATGTAGCAAGGGGAAAAGATGGCTCAGAAGACCATGTACCCATTAAACATTTCAAAAAACTGCTACTACACGTAAAATGAAGTTGAGCATCTATCTGCACCATAAACAACCAGTGAGAACTTGAATAAACAGTTATTAGGATGGTGCAACTTATTTCTACCAAATGCACAAATATCTCATGAATCTGCCCAAGAAGCGTATAATTTTGGATACTGGCATGCTTTCAAAACAGATCTGCAAGTGTGCTTGACTGGTTCAAAGAGCTCTGGCTATTAGTTGGATTAAAACATCCATTAATTACCTAGTTTCAAATACACAGCATTATCCAAGTTAAGTCTCTTAACGCTAAAAGTTCTATCTTTACCAAAGCTACACAATTAACAGGCCGAAGGACACAATCATGTGTACCTACTGGCATGGTAATATAGACACAGACAGGTCCTGAGCGGGCTGTTTCTCCCTTCCGAAGCTTTACTGCACACAAGAACCCCCTGCAGTTTACCCAATGTGACTGGTTTTAAGCAGGATGGATTTTACTTGTGGTCTCATAAGTATAGTTTTTGCTCCACCAACTCTGAAAGAGCCTGCAGGTCTTAATTTTATAAAAAGGAATAGTCTCTTTGAGCCTATGCCTCCATTTCCTCACTGCTATTGCTGCCTGTGCTAGCTAGATAGTGCACGCTACTTGTAAAAATAAACACGGATTCTCGGAAAGTCGCAATTTATCTATGAGGACTAACACAAAGATTATCATTTCACCTTGAGTTAACAGACAAACACTGGCCTCAAAGCATCACCAAAACCAGTCACACAAGTTAAGGATAGAACAGCATACGTGCACGTTTTCTCATAGAAATGTACCTCTATAACCAATATAATAATATTTTAAATAACATTTTAAACAATATCACAATAAATAGAAGCCATTAAAGGATGCCATTAAGATTTACATGTATTTTCCAAGTCATTCCTTTAAAACCACATCTTCAATTACCAGAAGCTGATTCTTTCAAATTCAAAAATATTTTGGTGCTTTCACTTAATTTAGTCTATCCAAAAAAGACAGCAGTACGAATAGCAAAACCAGATGGTATTAATAATATCTAATTAACTTCACAACCTTCCTACTGATTCAGCGCAACCCCAGAAACATGGAGTGTCTGTTGTCTCCAAGCAACCAGGACAGATAGGAAGTCTCTGGGAAGAACAGATTAAAAAATTCCTGTTAACAGCTGTGTCTTAAAACCACCCCTCACAGTCAGTAAAGCTACAAGTTAACAGTAAGAATTTAAGTTTCATGTAATAATCTTTCCATCATGCTGAATTTAATAGTGAGGAGAAATTGCAAGTAATTTTGCATCTTAAATTTGTTCCACACATCAAAGAACAGCACTAATCTAGGCAGAACATAACAAAAAGCACAATGATTTTATAAGCAGCAACAAGTATTTATACTGAAAAGAAAATATTAAGGTTAAAGGTTAAATAGAATGGGTGATTTTTCTACTCGTATAAGCAGATGCTTATACTAATAAGAGTCACGTTTTATGTCACAGATTTTAACATTACAGGCAGACAGCTTTCGAAACAGCTAAGAATTGTGAATGCTGTTTTAACCATATACTCAAGATTAAAGCTAAACGTCTAAAAGTTTTTACTTTCTCTTAAATATTCTCTTTCACAATTTAAAAAACCACATTACATTAACTGTGTCCCGGTAGCCATATTTAAGTATGTGTGGTACAAGAATGACTGGGAGGTGGGGAGAAAGTCCCATTTACAGAAGAAACTCAGTTGTATTCTATTCATATATCATTCCCGTTATACATAATATCTACATACTTTAATTAGAACATTTGATATTTGTTATGTAAAGGGAATAACTAAGATGCCCGCACACCTTTTAAAAGTAAAAAGTAAAAACAAAAAAACAACCAAAAAAAACCCAAAGCCAAACCAGTTAATATTGATAATCAAAATAGCCATGTAACACTCACTAAAGGCCACTCTATGTATTGCAGATTAAATACTGGGCTACTCCATAAACTCCTATCCTGCCAACTCCTGCTTGCTTCCTTGAAAAATAAATAAATAATTTCTTACTGCTGTTGTGAAATCACAGAGAAATCCAAACCACTCTACATGCCTGTGTAATGTCTAATATTTACATACCTGAGTCCCACTCAATTTTTTCTTTTTTTATGTGTTGTCACAGAAAAACATCGAACAGAAGTAATTATTTTATAAAAATTGTAATTCTCTACTAGAATCATGTCCACTAGCACTGACAGGAGGTAACAAAAACACCTCTTTCAAAACCAAGCCTATGTTTCTGAGATAATACAAATTCAGTCTATAACAAGGACATATATTTTCCTCCCATGTATAGAAAACATGCCTGGCTATCAGGTAGTGTGACGTTTTCTTTTTTGTGAATTAAGCTGTCATTTTTAGATGAGATATTTTAAACCAACTGCAGCGTTCTTCTTTCTCAGAATGTTATTTTCTGTTACCTTCAGGTGATCTAAAGGTGACTGCTCCTGAAAGACATGGTCTTTTCCTGCTCTATCTTCTAATTAGCCGGACCAGCTTCAATCCAAATCACTGCACTCATCTTGCTGTTGTGCCAACAACAGGAAAGAAAAAAAAAAGATAATTTCTAAGGAGAAATCATACTCTTCTATTCTGGAAGCAGGTCATACTTAGACCATTTTTAAGTGGTCACGAAAATACAGCTTCATTGTGATATAAAGAGATATTACAGTATTCTGCTAAAATAGATCAACTTGTGTATCAGTTTTACAAAAACCTGTAGAACACCTAGTCCCTGAAACTGCTTTCCCTGAATGTATTTTTTGCAAAGGTAAGTTCATATAAAGCTACAGTTAGTTATGTGTGCAAAGTATAATTCCAAGCAAATACTGACATCTGTTTAAAAGCCCGGAAAAGATTTTTATCAAAAGCATAGTATTCCAGTTGCAACATCAAGAATGAGATTAATAAGGCTCATTAAATCTAGATTTACAGAAGCAGCATGCTGGCATTCTACAATTTCTAACAGTGCTATTTCTAACTGCCATTTTCAATGCAGTAAGTGTCAACAATTCTGCCTAAATACAGCTTCAAAAGTTCCTAAATGTTTAGGAGCAGGATTAGTGATAATTCAGCCAATACAGATTTTGTTAAAAAAAATCCACTTACTTTTGAGTTTTCTTTAAAACAGAAACATAAAACTTCACCTAAGTGTACAAATAAAGATTAAACTCCTGACACTTAAGCTGTTTCACTTGACTGATGGAAATCATTCCCATCGTTTTTGAAAAAGTCAGCTATGGATGTCAAGCATCCTTACAAACTCCAGCTCAAGCATTATCAAACTCAGTATTAAATCACAGTTTACATAAACACACAGCATGAAACCTTTGGAAGCTTGTAATTTGCTAAACCTCATTGTTAAAGTGTTCAGCAACAATAGCCACAAACAGCAAGACTTCAGTGCATGTGTCCCCCGCAAAAAAATCAACAGCATAAATATTGATTTAGAGCAAGAACATAAACTTTAAGACTTCCTATGAAGTAGCACATTCACATCTGATTTCTAATGTGAGATAAATGGCTTGCTTTTACCATAAAAATAACATTTAGTAAACTAGAAGGAGAGCAGTATGTTTTAAAAACTTATTACACTACTTAGTATTTCAAGTTAAAAGGATATCTTTGAAATTATAACTAACTATTGTTTGAAAATACTTTGGCACTGGCACAGACTCTGGAAAGAATAGCCCAAGCTTTAAGTTAATTATCCTTTTACAAGAATTGTGGTTTGAGAAAATACAACAACTTCATAAACATTATAATCTCTCAGCGTAATAGCCTTTGGCAATAATGCTCCAGAGCAAGTTTGGATAATCCAAGATAAACCATGACTCCCATTCTTTCTCTGTGTACTTTTGCAGTTCATATAAAAAATTCAAAAGCAAACATAAATGGTGTGTCTCAGACTGTACAAGCAAACAAAACACATGCTTCTATGAAAGCAACACATGACATCCACCAATAACTTAATCAGTCAACAAGAGTATGTTACAGAAACTGTAATTCAATAACAAAATCTGCAAAAACTACATTATGTTCTAAAATACAGAAAAGGACTGAAGAAAACTTAGTCACAGGTACAGAAGCCATGTGAAATAATCATGATGCTGCTTACGGTGCACTCTAATTCCAGATGCTCTGTCCTTTTATTGCAACCCCTTTGTCTACACTGGAAGACACCCAAGAAAAAAAAAAAAAAAGCAACTCAGAAGCCACTTATCCCTGCCCAACAATATTGTAGATATTTTGAAAGTAATTTAGAATTAAGAAACATGACAATTAGCTACTGCTAAGACAAACACTGTAATTCAAATTCTGTATTTAATGATACTGGGAAAAACCAAGTCAAGCACCCAAAATTCAAAATATTCCAAAAAACAAGCTTCTTCCTAACCAATTCCTAGTCCCCTTTCTCTATCAGTTCCCATTAAATTCCCTATGCTCATCCACTACCTTATCTTGCCCAGCTCCCAGAACTTCTGTTTAACTCCATTGACTTTTAAGGCTGCTCATCTGTGTGAAGCACAGGTCCAGTTCTACATCTCAACTGGATGTATTATCTAGAATAGCCGATCATTACACTACTAATTTGGTTATTCTAAACATGGTATCTGTTTTGATATTGTTGTATGACTTCAAGTGAATTATTTCACACTGAATATTTCAAAGATTATCAACCTAACATCCCTACGCTCCTCCATAAATCCCAACCCATATATGCTGACAAACTGAATATGCAGATCAATCTCTGTATGTTGTCCCCTAAATTACAGGAGGAGAAAACTGTTGGATTTCATTTAAAAGCCAACCCTGCCTAATAAGTGGCCTCGAAAACAATGAGAGAAGCAAGAAATTATGCAAAGCATATGTACTGATGTTACTTTCCTTGTGAAGGAGAGAAGACCTTTAATTCGCGTTATTTCAGTCAGCCTACTTTTTAACAGTACAAGTGAGAGGACAGCAAACTGTACTGCAGAAGGGAAAACAAACAGTTGGAAAACTTTTAAATAATACATGATGGAACCACAGCCAGATTATACTCATCTCTCACTGCTGTGGGGTCACTCCCCTATTCTGCTGTGCCAGCAACTAAAAGCCTGTGCTATGCCGCAAGGAGGGCTGCTGAAAAATTCTGAAACCTGCCTAACATTGTAGACTGATGCAAGTCCTTCTACTGCAGCAGTCAGTGACTTATGCAAGCAGTCCTATCGCACTACCCTACTTCAGACAGTATCCCGAGCACGTTAACTCTCCCCACCCTAACAGCTCTACACAGCAGCAACATAGATCGGTTAGCCCCAATAGTGTAATTTGTACATTATTCAATCTAAAATGCATTAATTCTTGGCTGATGAGGTGATACTTTTTGTCTATTATATTCACTGAACTAGGGCCAAACTGGATAGAACAAATTTGTAGGGGTATATTAGTCTAAGCCATTTTTGTAACTCACTGTATACTGAAGCGATGGCCAAGTTCTTTAATCACATCTAGGCTTCCTTGCTAGCCATCAGATAATCCTAGGGAATAAGGTCCTCAGAACTCAGTCTTCTACTTATGTGATACTGTACATGACTCACTTGAGAATTTCCCTAGAGAACCATCTATAGTTGACACTTTTGAGAAGTTTAATTACATTTGCAAGTGTTTAAAATCTCTGCCAAGTCACTGCTATAGATTTATGCCATCAATAGCGAAGTATGGCCTTAAACGAAGCACATATAGTAGCTTATTTAAGAAAAAAGGCACTAAAATAGATGGGTAAATAATGCATAAAATTTGTATGAAAAATTGCAGGGCACCACATAACCCAAAGGTACAATTCATTACATTTGGCATAGGCCTAAGGCGCACCTGTGAATGCACATACGGGAACATCTGCAGTCTTCTTGGAAATAAAAGGAAGTTCTGGGAAGTAGCGACCACCATCACCAAGGAGACAGCAGATAAATTCACTAGCCTCACAAGGTGCCAGCCCCCCAACAAAATCCCTACCTTATTCAGAAGACAAACACTGTACCACTCAGGAATCAGCTGCTATACTGCTGCAGTTTACATCATGGCCTCTTAAAGCAAACAAACGAAAAAACACTGTAAGGCATACTGTAAACTGATTTACAAGTAGATTAATCATGCATGCACAGATGATTTTGCAAAGCAAACTGTAGGAAAAGTGCCCAGCCTACCCCAAGCTATGCTGTCACTATTTTTGAGTTCAAATAAAAACCTCAAAACCATACTGACATCCATTTTAACTGTTCACCCAAGTATAAAACAGCTGGGCAAAACTGTGCCATTCAAACAACTTAAAAATATGTTTCAAGGAAGTGGGAATGACCTACTCACTGTGCATATGCACCAGCACAAAAATCTCAAGTCTCAGTAATAACAAACTTCTATAAAAATATTTATGAACAACAAAAACAGTGGAATTTGCTTCTGCTCTGTATCTCAGTTTGGAAAGAAAGTGTGATGGTATTTTAGCACAAAGCAAGTAAAACTCAGACTCTAGGTTTCTGAGATTTGCACCAAATTTCTGTTGGAACAACAGGTTTACTCCCACCAGTAGCATAAAAGATATATTCACAAATGCAGATCTGAAACCCAAAGAAAGTTTAATGGTTTTTATTAGGGTTAGCCTATGACTAACTGGGCAAGTAGCTTTAAACATAAAAAAAAAAAAATAACATCAAACATTCTGGTGACAGTTTTAATTACATTTCATTCATGACGCTTGCATCCTAAAGACAAGATCCCCTTATTCTTTCTAGTTTTATGTTCATTTTACACAGCCATACGTAGCTACAAAATTTTCTACAACTACCCACCTCAAAATAGTCCATTCATAATGAAAGGTAATCAACAGTGCAACTTCACTGAAGTTGTGTTTGGTATTGGAATTAATTCCTGGAAAGCCTTTACAATGAATGTAAACCAAGATCTCTCTCAGATTCCTAACAGTCAGCCCACAACATTTACTATTTGATGCAATATGTAGAATACTTCTACTGTTCACCATACACTGCTAGCCTGTATTATTCTATCGTCTCAAGCATTCTCTGTGATATTTCCTTGTTTGTTCTGAAGTCAAGAATATAGAAGGCATTCTGAAGCTACACTTCCTTCATATAGCACACTTGAGAAATAACATTTCATACAGAACAAACCTAAAATCTAACTACTTAAAAACCTCACTAATATATTATTTCAGTTATTCCTCCTTGGCTGACAAGGAAGTTTTATATATTTCATTATACAAGAGTTTGCATTCTTTTCAGCTCCTGGGTTATGTCCAATTCTTGACAAGCTGAATGCCAGCATTTCTACAGGCTAATGATAGAGCAGAACATAAAGCTGAAAGCACTCAAGTGATGGAAGAGAGCTCAAGATTTTTTTCTCTAAAAGAATGAACACTAGTCCCTTCCCCATCGTACCCGCACCCAATAATTTTAGCTATTAATCAACAATAAAAGCTATGTTCAATTGCATAACTCCATTAAAAGAAAAAACAACCCACACACATTCAGGCCACACACCTTTTTTGTGAGGCACTGCATTGGAAAGCAACATGAAGAAATACAATCTGCCTATTCTAGACATTTTTACATCTGACAGCAGGATTAGAAAACAGGTCTTATTTCAAATATGTTTATTTTCTTTAAAAAAATCTAGACCTGTATGCAATGTGCACTTTAAAATATGCTGAGCACAGCAGCTCATAAAAAACTGTCAGAATTTCAAAATAATTAGCTACTTAATGTGTAACATTGAAACAAATACTTTTCTTTGTTCAAAAGCCTAAAACTACATATTTCACGTACGACTTGAAGACTTATGCTTATGATAGAACACTTCGTAATAATCCAGTGCACCACCCTTAACGCAGTGCTTGCTTTTTAAGTGACCAATACAGCCAATCAATCTAATAGTACCACTGCAATCAGTCATCTCATCATAAATGCAAGAACAGTTTGGCATATCACATAACGACTGGTTAATATCACTCTACTTATTAGCATAAAATATCTCATGGTAGTCAACATTTAATCATGCTATTAAGAGCTTTCCCTAGAGTAAACTACTTATCATTAAGTACTTCAGCCTGTCCCCAACACCTCAGCTGAACAGGTTTCCTCCTCTTCAGACATCCTCCTACTCCAAGCTACAAAGAAGTCATCCTTCCTAAAGAGAGCTTAAACTCCAAACTGAACAGCATATGCTTAAATTAATCTCTACTTTTCCTACATACCTCACTAAGTTTTGTGACCTGTAGTTTAATGAGAAGTCAAAATACCATGCAAAATCTTACATGAAATAGGACATAAATAAAGAGCTGCTCAAAATCGTGCTCCAACTTACTTAGCCATGGATAAGAGCATAGGAAGCTATCAGAGGTGAGGTGCGAACATAAAACTTCATTTAACTGCTTATTAATTATTATTTTTTTTTACACTTGTACCTTGAGCCTTAACACTTCACAAGTATTTAAACCAGGACACAAATCTTCACAACTTGCCTTAGGCTGAGCCCCAGGGTAAAATGGAGGCGCTTATATCCTTGGAGGAGGGAGACAGGATAGGGGACAGCTTAAGTATTAGTAAGTGTAATTGATTTCTTTTGACATCAGCAGTGAAAAATTCACAGAAACTAATAACTAAACTGATATGGTACTGGCACAAGCAAACCTTCAGAGAGGTAGTCTGCTTTTTAATTTCACACTACTGACAATGTTAAACAGCTTTTTACTTTGATACGAAACTATTTAAAAAACATACCATTTAAAATTATTTACATCCATTTAACAAATACAATCCTGCATTACAGCTGACATAAGAAATACAAACTCTTTAAGAGCCATAAACTTAGCAGATGTACATGATGTGATGCTCTATGGAACCAGTTTACAGGGCCTTAACAACAAGGAACCCTGAAGCAGAAAGAAAGAAATAAATATTTATTAAGCAAACTTAGTGAGACACACAAACTAAAGTCATAGTAAAAGAAAACACATTTGTGAAGGTCAGATGATCCACATTCACTGTAAGCACAGAAAATCCAAGACAAATAACTTGAACTTTAGATTTTGAAGGGCACTTTACTGCCCTTTACGAGTAGAAATATTTCAAGATCCAAAGTGGCCATAAGTATCTTAAAATAACAGCCATAATATACACTTGAATCCAAAGAGTCTTACAGAAACTAGAAGCTTATCTAAGTTTCTGGTATATGTTGTACCACTGAGACAAAACACTTGCTGCTCTAAATCTAAAGACCCAGAGGACAAGCTGGAAATGCTCTCCCCACCTCTGTTACCAGAAAAAGTTCTGGAACTTGGGGAGGCAGGATGTAAGCACTGGGTAAGGAAGGTTCACCCATCTACCTGTCTACAAAAATAAGGAGGAGGAGGAAGAAATTAAAAAAAAAAAAAAAAAAAAAGAAAAGTTTGTCTGAAGCCTACGTAGTACATTCCCTTTTTCCCTTCCTGTATACATTCTTTTCTAGTCCAGCAATTTTTAGGAATGAAGCACTCTCTGGGGTTGCAGGACTGACCGATTGGCATGTATTACTCAGAATTTCTCTAAATATAGGCACAACAATGTTATTATAATATTACTAAATGAATACCACAAAGTTCAAGTTTGGAGAACAACTTATTGGATAATATTGTATTTAATATTAGCTTGTTCATTACTTTATAAGATCCAAAATGTCTCAAACAAATGCCTTCTAATAGCGAAGATTAACATCATAATATTCTTCCTAGCAAAATTGCAAGTGCAGAGGAAGCTCTCTCAGGAACTGAATACCACCATTTAGAACTTAAACAGTAAATTAAGAAAGAGACACCTATCAGAAAGGAAGTAGGCATTCACATTCACACAGAGCATCCAAGCATTGCTAATTTAATGCTTTCAGGAACCTTAAAGTAAGGGCCAATTATTTAAGAATTTAAGACTACTTCCAGTGTAGCTGCACAAATATGGTACAGACCTATATGAAACATCCAGCATACGCTAGCATTAACATCTGTACACCTAAGGGAATCAACACCAAAACTACCTCTGCTCTTGTCCTTTAACATTTACGGCAATACAAATTCCTGAGTTACACACAGAGCGCACTCTCAAATTCAAGGCATGAAAGTAGATTTTGAGAGACTGAAACACAAGGCAAGCTGCCATGACCCAGAAGAGAGTCAGGATGATTTAACTGTGCTATCCTAAAACATTTCTAATGACAGGCACAGCAAGCTGTATGTTAATTATTTTAGCTATTATAATTGTTTCACTTTTTCATTGTACTACCAGCCCAAAGCATTCAAAACACAAGCCACAAAAACCTTGTGACCTAAAGTTTCATGAGACATGAAAAAAATACTTAAGCCATTTGCCTTTCCTTGTTTAAAGTGGAAGAAAAAAAAAGAAAAAGTATTACCTCTGTTAATATTAGCTTTCATTCTGCAATAAGTCAAGTACAGGACATGGCACTTAATACTACTTTTAGTGCCAGTTTACTTCAATTTGTATGGCATTTAAATAAAAGCTGCAGATTACATCTGATATGCCTCACTAAAGAAACCTGCCAAGTACAGAAAAAAATATTTACTAACTGAAATCACATATGATAATAAAAGTCCACAAAATCTGACACTGTACTCTCACAACAGAGTTTAAAGCATACCACCAGTGCTCTTTGATTACTCCAGAGTAAGAAGTATAGTCATCGGACAAGTGAACCAGTTTGGAAGATTTACAGCAACATACATTTCACAGGTCTCTGTAAGGAAAGATCCAAAGGTAACATACATCCCTGTCAGTTTTGGTAGATCAAAAAGTACTTCATCTGTATAAGCAGACACAGAACAGGACACTGTAATACCCATGAAGAAAAGCCAGAGGTACAGTCATTTTCTCTTGTAGTAGCATTAACATATATAACATACAATTATACTCAAGTTTCCTAAATCAAAGTGAAGAATATGAAATGAAATGTAAGTAAAGATATGGGGGGAGGAGAAAGGGATCAAATACAGATTTGAATGCCCAGAGTAGCAGGGGGAAAGAATATGATGCAGAAATGTAAGATGATGGGATGCAGGTCTTTGAACTCAAAGACAATGAGCTTTAGATAGCAGTCAGACTACTGAAACATGGTACCAGCTGTATTTTAAACAGATTGCAGAGACAGGAATATCAGCAGAAGAGGGAGGAGGCACTTGAAGTACTCCAGATACAGGCCTCAGCTTCACTTGCAAAGAGAGAAAAAGAAAACGTGGTCTTGAAAATGTTGTTTGGACAAGGAAGAAGAAGGATATGAATAAAACATGACTGTGAATTCAAGGGAAAAAAGAGGGCTACTCCCAAACAACTGCCCTGGGCAAGAGAGGATTATATCACTGTCAGCAGCACTGCAAATGGCAAGCAAATGATTCAAGTTTGAGAGAGATGATAATGAGCTCCCAGACATTCAAAATGCTTATGATAATAAAAAAACACTGCAAGGACTGAATGAAGGCACATAGAGCCACGAAACTCTATAAAGAAATGCAGTAACCGAAATAAAGGAGATAGCATGCCAGATTTCTATAAAAGCTGAACAGCTCAGGATTAGTGGGAAGAAGTTACGAAAGAAGAAAGATTCTTGCAGCAAGCAGTACCACAGATGCCAAAGAGGGACAAGACTGTGACAGACAGGCAAGCTTCCCTACGTCCTGTCTCTTATTCTTACAAAGTTAAAGCAACTTAGTGATATGCCTTATAAAAAGCACAGCTAGACTTCAAAAATGTAAATAAATTTTTGATTGCATTATGGCATCACCTGACAAATGCATAACAACCACTTTCACTTACAATTACTGTGATGATTAAGTGGCAAGAGCGTATTTCATTTAAACTACAATGACACATTTCAATCAGCACCTGAGTTACTGAAAAATACAGACAGCTACAAAGAAAGGAGTATTGCACCCTCTACTTCTAATGGCTGGCTGAAAAGGCACAACTTGTTGAGTGACAACAAGGGGAAAAAAACAAAACAGTCACCTTGTGTTTCAGGAAGATTTTTTTAAAAGAAAAATAACAACAATTTTGCTTTAAAGGAGTAATTCAAAGAGATCTATTTTTTAAAAAACATCAGTATAGCAAACTCTAAGACGTCAGAAGAATCTTAACACACTTTCCTGAAGAAGTAGTCCTCCCTGTATTTGCTTGGTATCTTAATTTGCCTTTGGCTTCAAAACTCAAGGCTTGCCAAGAGCTATTCCTTTCAAAACCTCAGGAATTCCATTACTAGTTTTAAGCTAAATTAAAGGAAAATAGAAGCATTCAACGCATGGCAAAAGTATGCACAAAGTGTTTGTTGATACTCATAAATAGACTGAAAAATTTATACATGTCTGAAGGATAACTGCTGCACAGTCAGCTCTGTTTTGCTCTGCTGTGCAGCTAAGCAAAAAGCTACTGCTGTCATTTCAGTAAAGCTCAGCAAGAGATACATTGCTACCCAGACTGAACATAGCACTAGATCCTTCATTTTTCACTTTAAGTTTATATATAAACCAGTGTTTGCATTTCTGCAGGGGAAAAAATAAATAGCTGGAGTTTCCCCTTTAAAGCTACTGTTTCAACATCTCCATTTGGGAAAAAGATGTCACTGTCCTAAGGCATGGCAAAACCTGTCAACTCTCCACCCTGTCAAGCATCTTGCAAGTCATGAAATAAACACATTCCATCTCAGAAATATATATAATATGCTGATATCTTTCCAATGTTCTTTTAATGGGTCCCTTCCAACTCACCATGTTCTATGATTCTTAACAAGCAGTATTATTAGTTATTTTTACTGACTAAATTACGGTAAGAATGAAATGCCCCCACCCGCATATTGTGCCAGTGTCACACTAACACACGAGAAGAAAATACCCCTCTGCAAAGCATTTCAGAAAAAGTTTGTTTGAAAGACAAAATATTTGTGTCAAGGTGAGTAATCCCAGCAGGCAAGAACTGTTATGCAGTTTAACTTGTTTGGCAGCAGTCACAGGAAAACAGTGGAGATATCAGCACATCAGTTTAAACTGCAGCTTTGGTGAGACAGAGAGATCCAACTTCCAAATATTCCATTAGAAACACAGGAATCCAGGTACCAGCATATGCCAGAGTCTATTTTACCCTTGAAAAGGGAGGCAATTAAAGCGACTTTTCACCATCGAGTCAGTAACAGATCAGTGGTTTACAGTAACAATTACCACTGCATGAATGGCAGCAGGAGCATCTCAACCCTGCCAGGACCAAAATCACTATGACAAAAAGCCAAAGGAACAAGGTTGCTCTTCAGACTAATAAAACAGTGCCCCAGTCTCTCCTGAGTTTGGAGTACAGTTCAGGAAAGCTATCGCTGGTATATCCTATAGTTCTCAGCTTTTACTGCAAGCATAGACAATTCATACAGTATTTCTGAATCACATTTTCCTCAACAGAAAATGTAACAGACACATAAAATCACAGAATAGTTTGGGTTGGAAGGGACCTTAAAGATCATCTAGCTCCAACCCCTGCCATGGGCAGGGACACCTTTCACTAGATCATGTTGCTCAAAGCCCAGTCCAACCTGGCCTTGAACACTGCCAGGGATGGGGCATCCACAGCTCCTCTGGGCAACCAGTTCCTCACAGTAAAGAACTTCTTCCTAATGTCTAACCTAAATCTCTCCTCTGTTAGTTTAAAGCCATTCCCCATTGTCCTGTCCCTACAAGCCCTCATAAAAAATCCCACTCCAGATTTCCTATAGGCCCCTTCAGGTACTGGGAGGCTGCTCTAAGGTCTCCCTGGAGCCTTTTCTCCAGGCTGAATAACCCCAGCTCTCTCAGTCTGTCTTCACAGTAGAGGCGCTCCAGCCCTCTGATGATCTCTGTGGCTTCCTCTGGACATTCTCCAACAGCTCCATATCCCTCTCATGTTGGGGACCCCAGAGCTGCACACAGTACTCTAGATGGGGTCTCATGCACAAGAAAAGCTGAATAGCAAGATATACTTGAGTACCTTTGCTAAAACCTACATTTGGAAGGTTTTTTTTAATCCTGACTCAAAAATGTACCGATACAGAAGTATTTCTACCAACAGCCCATACTGAACCTGAGCTTTTACATAATAAAAAACATCTGGGCAAAGTGGCAGATCTAGCAACTGTGGCTGGTTCCAAAGCTGAAGTAAAGAAAGGTAGCCATCCAGCACAGGTAGCTACAATAGCAATCGTAGAATCATAGAATAGTTAGGGTTGGAAAGGACCTCAAGATCATCCAGTTCCAACCCCCCTGCCACGGGCAGGGACACCTCACACTAAACCATGCCACCCAAGGCTCTGTCCAACCTGGCCTTGAACACCACCAGGGGTGGAGCATTCACAACTTCTCTGGGCAACCCATTCCAGTGCCTCACCACCCTCACAGTAAAGAATTTCTTCCTCATATCCAATCTAAACTTCCCCTGTGTAAGTTTAAACCCATTACCCCTTGTCCTGTCACTATAGTCCCTAATGAATACTCCATCCCCAGCATCCCTATAGGCCCCTTCCAGATACTGGAAGGCTGCTATGAGGTCTCCACGCGGCCTTCTCTTCTCCACGCTGAACAGCCCCAACTTTCTCAGCCCATCTTCATACGGGAGGTGCTCCAGTCCCCTGATCATCCTTGTGGCCCTCCTCTGCACTTGTTCCAACAGTTCCATGTCCTTTTTATGTTGAGGACACCAGAACTGCACACAATGCTCCAAGTGAGGTCTCACGAGAGCAGAGTAGAGGGGCAGGATCACCCCCCTCAACCTGCCAGTCACGCTCCTTTTGATGCAGCCCAGGATACGGTTGGCTTTCTGGGCTGCAAGCGCACACTGCCGGCTCATGTTCATTTTCTCATCAACCAACACCCCAAGTCCTTCTCTGCAGGGCTGCTCTGAATCTCTTCTCTGCCCAACCTGTAGCTGTGCCTGGGATTGCTCCGACCCAGGTGTAGGATCTTGCACTTGGCATGGTTAAACTTCATCAGGTTGGCATCAGCCCACCTCACAAGCGTGTCAATGACACACAACACAACGATTGTGCACTTACAGTAATTCACAGCAATGCACTGCCTAACACAGATATTAGTATTACACTGTCAACTGAGAATCAGGCAAAAAGTTTAGGGATTATCCTGGACCACCTGAGAAGTCAGCGACAGATTAAGTATGGCTCATTGTGACAAGAAGCTTCTCATCTCACTACCCCACATATGGATGTGGAAGCATTTAAAAAGAAGAACAAATAACAGATGAAATTAAAGTACTGTAAGACAAGACAAGGAAACAGTCAGTAATCACACCACCATTTCCACTAACTAGAAAAGAATACATATAGTCAGTCCCAAACATGCAATAAGCATGACATTTTATAGTATAAACATCAGAAATAAGTTATTAGTTTTTTTTGTTAAAGCCAAGGGATAATTATTTCTGTTTTCATTTCAAGCTTGAGGGAAAGACTGAAATTCTGGAGAATCACATGGCTGCAGGAAGATGGGCCTCAATAAAGAGTAAATTAAATTGGCTGTCATGACTATTGCCACCCTGCCAGAAGCGGTGAGGAGGAAACTCTGAAGACTACACTATACTTAAAGAATACATGACATATACACACACATATATGCATACATACTTACATGAGAAAACACTGCACCGCACATCAGTTTTATCGCCAGTTCAAAAAGAATGTTCACATCTACCACTGATTACACAGAAAGGCCATCAAGAAAAGATGATGCTTAAGAGCCACAAATTCTAAGTCTGTTACATTAGAGCTGTTGTTCTACAGCTTGCATCAACTAAAATATCATCTGCATATGCTGCGTGAAATTGCATATCTCTGTACAGTTCTCAGCCAACTGCTCCTCATCTTTGATGAAAACCGGTGTTATTCAGTAGCAGACAAAAATAAAACCCATTATGTTTGTTTCAGAAAGTGTCACTGAAAAGCTGCAGATAGGTCATCTCTTCCAGCAGCAGCTACTGCCCAGTTACTCATCACCACCCAGCAAGGAGAGGTTACCACCCATACAGACTTGCAGCAGAGTGAATCGTGTAAGAGCACACTAATACTCTGCAGGAAAGATTAATCAAGGTAATTAACCAGTGAAGGCAGACTGAGCTAATACTATGCATTTAACTGCTGATTATTCCTAAAGCATGTAACACTGCGTACAAATTCTTTGTGGAAAGGATCATTAAGCATGGTAATAATCTATGGCAGAGGAGTAGAGACAAAAGGCAGGGGGCAGAGCATCTACAATTTCCACAGCTGTTTGGGGACAGGAGGAATAAAAATCAATGCCTGTCCATATCCTGAAACATTAGCCTGAAAGCCTTAAGATAGATTTTGGAAATCACTAACCATTAAACAGTTACTTAAGAAGTCACGCACTGCCTCCTAGGAAACTGTCTAAAGTTATAATATATGTCTTAGGTCAGCCTCATAATTTTCATAGGTTTGTTCATTTGTTTTTTTTTAATCTACTTATTGCTGCAAAATACCTTGAAGTTTTCTTATTTTAGTCTTTAAAAACAGAATATATATGCTGAACAAATTCTCCATTTCAAGAACTGGATGAACAGCAGTTGCAAACAGGCACGTTTTTCCCATTAAGTGCCACTAAATGAAACTATAGGTACCAAACAAAAACACTTAAAAATAATTATTTACTATACAAAAAGCCATATTCTTCCCCAAAATCCCTTCAAAGTACATAAGGAAATCAGAGATACACTGCCATGGATTAAGGGGTCTTAGATGTAAAATATGCCCACAAACCATAACTGAACAATGTCTTCAAACCCTCCACACTGTATACAAGCTTAATCCCAGTGAATGAGGCCAGCACTGAACATACTTTAAACTGGCATAATGTGTCACTGCCACCAAAAGAAACAGACACACCCTGGTCCCCTTACTGCTTGCTTCCACCCCCATCTTTGCGCCAGCACAAATGTTTGTGCAGCAAACTGATCCAGCTTAAACCTAACCTTCCCCTCCCTGCCCCTCCCCTAAATTCGTTCAAACCTCAACCCAGTTCACCACATAGCCATACAAGTATTTGCCTGCACAAAGAAGGAAGCAGCAGAGTGAGGTGGAGACAAACAGGACCATGTTTTTCAATGGTGGAGCTGGTCTACACCAGCCGATTGCATGTGCAAAGTGGTAGGTTGCAGGCTGGAGCCCCCTAATATCAGCCTCACACGTCAGGCCTATGCAGCGTCACTCTTCCCTCCCTCTCTGGGATTGCACGTCTGCGCACACAGCCCCTGACAGGTATGCAACTGCCCAGTCAGTCAGGTCAGGGTGCTAAGTCAATCAAAAACTGACCCTACCAAATTGAAGTGTGTTGCTAGCTTTCAGGTAGTTCAGCTTCCTCAGCCAGCTTCCAGTGCAATTGTTACCGGCATAAGGAAGGAAGAGGGGGAAGAAGGCTAGGAAAGCAGAAGAGCCAATTTCAATCAGCTTGTGATGTTGTGGTAACACACTTGTACACAGACACATTTTACATTTAAACTTGTCAGAGGAGCTAACATTATTATTTTAATTAATTTGTTCCTAAGATTAAACCTTGCCCCATTTTTTTTTCAGAAACCTAAGCAGTCATAGTCTACTTGGGCACAAGCAGCAGGAAGCGAGGTCAGTTCACTGCATTAAAACAATTTTGCTCTTCATGCTTAATAAAATGAAGATAGAGCATTAGTTACCCTAACTTAATATACTTTCACCAGATAGTCTTTTAAATATCACTGATTAAATCATCTCAGATATTTGCATTGAGGAACAGAGACATAATTAAACCAATGCAGTCATGTTAAGTATTATCTTAACTGTAGTTTAGTATTTACAAGGAATTTAAACAATGGTTCCGGTGATTAAAGTGGTCTTACAAACCTCTTTGCTCAGGAGTGAATTTCATCCACTATTCAAGAAGTTGTTTTGCTTAAACTACAAGACACAATGGTTGCAGAAGTGAACAAAATTAATTTCTATGTTCAGAATCAGATCCCTCATAAACATGGATACAGCTACTTTCAAACTAATTTTTGAACAGTAAAGTATCATAAGTAGGAGTACAGACAGACTGTTAGCAATCATCTTGCTAACATCCAGACAATAGAAATTCATTACTAGAGCATTAGATTTGGCAGGGAATTATTTCCTATGCAAATAAATATATTTATGTTGAGCCAGTTAACAAGTAAAAGAAACAATCTTATCAATTCAAAAGACAAAACATACCAACATCACAGTTCAAGAACTGTACAACTGACATGCAGAATCAGATTCATGTATCCAGTCTTCCCAAGTGCCTTGTATATTTTTTGTTTATGAAACTCTTCTTTTCCTACAAATATAGATTCTTCCACAGACTACCATCTGCCCATTGCAACAGTAAGACAACCTTTCCTCTCTTTAACAGAGATTCCTTGTATCATGAGAAAGTGTTCCAAACTACTGTGCCTGTAAGAACTACGCAGAAATGAGAACAGTTTATTTTGACTACAACTCACCACCAACATTTAAGACAAAGACACTGACCTGGAAAGTGAGCAAAACCCTGGAAAGCCATTTAACCAGATTAACATGTAACTGCTAGCACATTGTTTCAACAAATGTTTTCAAAGCATTCTTGAAACAGAAGCAAATAAACTCAGGGAATCTCAGTCAAGGAATAACATTTGTAATCACTTTCCATTTGGAATGGAGTTAATGGGGTTTGGACTTGAACTGTTGATTTATACTGATATAGGTTTCTTTTTAAGCAAGCATAGAGAGGTATGCTTTTCAAATGCACTTACTAACTGCGGAAGACACACAATGAACTTCCCTGGCAGTTCTGCTGACTTTAACTAGAAAATAGGATGCTTATTGGATCTGGAACCATGTGTCTTAATACCAAATCACTTTTAACACAGCAATAAATCTTAAAGAAATTAGTTTTTCAGTCCCCTAATATTGTAGAGCTAGGAGAGCAGATTTAATGGTAAATTCATAAAACAGAATCACTGTTAACATTAATGCCATTAAAGAAATACATATTCAGAAAACTTTTTGCTCATTAACACAAAATGTAACTTTGTCACTATCACTTAAATTGGAAAAAAAAAGATTAAAAAATCAAATGCTATTCAAAAAAGTCACAAATAGAAAACTGTTAAAAACATTATTAATATCAAATGACAGTTCAACGCTGACTAAAATCAACCCTGATTTCTACAGTATGCGTTCACTGCAGTAACAGGATTATTTTCAACTCACAGTCCAACAACATTCCAACTGATTTCTGGTCATGGTTATCACCTCTCACACATTAACACTGAACAAGATACAGTGACCAGGGAGATGAGGAAACATACTTTCATTTTCCAGGTGGAAAAAAAAAAAAAAAAAAACACACAAAAAAAAAAAACACCACAAAAGACACAAAACCTAAACTGCAAGATCAGGGGACTGGAGCACCTCCCGTATGAAGATGGGCTGAGAAAGTTGGGGCTGTTCAGCCTGGAGAAGAGAAGGCTGCGTGGAGACCTCATAGCAGCCTTCCAATATCTCAAGGGGGCCTACAGGGATGCTGGGGAGGGGCTCTTCATGAGGGACTGTAGTGATAGGAGAAGGGGTAACGGGTTCAAACTTAAACAGGGGAAGTTTAGATTGGATATGAGGAGGAAATTCTTTACTGTAAGGGTGGTGAGGCCCTGGAATGGGTTGCCCAGGGAAGTTGTGAATGCTCCATCCCTGCCAGTGTTCAAGGCCAGGTTGGACAGAGCCTTGGGTGGCATGATTTAGTGGGAGGTGTCCCTGCCCATGGCAGGGGGATTAGAACTAGATGATCTTAAGGTCCTTTCCAACCCTAACTATTCTGATTCTATGATTAGGAGAAGAACCAAGGCAAATGAATACAGAGACACCTTTTGACCTTTGCAACACTTCAGATCTGCCCTCACTACATTCACATGTAGGGTTATGTCAGAGAAAGGGAAGTTTAAAACAGCAGCAAGTAAGCTAGGTATCACTTTCATTGATACAGTCAGCATCACTTTGAAAAGCCCGAAAGACGCCCGTCCTCTCGGAGGAGACTCTGTCTGCTGACCCTAACTAACCCACTGACCCGACAGAGCTCTCAATTAGTCTTAGGGCTCACACCTCGAAAGCCCCAGGACTTGATCGGGGACGTGGAACAGAACATGCACTTGTCTTGAGAGGCACGTGATGGAAGCAGCTGAGCTGGAGGAAGGTGCAGGCGCTTGACAGGTCACCCAAGATAAGGCTGAACTCGCAGATCCCCCAAGCGCGCGGGGGGGCGGGGGGGCGATCAGGCAGCCGGGCTCCGCACTCCGCGCCAGCGCTGCCCCTGCGAGCCAACCGCCAGCACGACTCGAACGTCTTTTGTTTTTAAACTCACACTCCGCTCACCCACCCCCGCTCGCTCGCTCCCTCCCGCCCCAGAACAAGGCGCTGATCCCCCACCGCCTTCCCCGCCAACAAGCGCCCCTCGACCGAAGCCCCCCACATGCCCGTGCCCCTGGTGGTCCCCTCCCCAGGGGTCCCAGCCCCGCCACCCCCACAGCGAGCCCCCGTACCCTAGACCTACATCTCGACCTGGGAAGGAGCAAGTCCCCCGGCAGGGCACGTCCCCGCTCGGCTCCCACGGGAGGATGCGAGACAGGGGGTTGCTCCCGCCCACAGCGAGCCGGGCTCGGGCCCGGCCCCGGGAGACTCCACTGCCGCCCCCTCCCAGCAGAGCCGGCTGGGCACTCCCGCGAGAGGGATCCGGGGAGAGAGAGGGAAGGAGCAGCACTTACCTCCGCCATGAGCCCCGCGCTGGCCGCCGCGCCGAGCCGGCTGGGCCGCCTGTGACGGGCGAGACGGCGGCCCCACGGTAACGGCTGCGCGTCCCGACAGCGGCAGCAACAGGGCCTCGCTCTGGGCCGAACTGTGCCCGCCACAACTTCCGGGGCACGGTGCGAGCCCCTTCCGGGGGCAGCAGCCCGGGGGCGGGGGCAGCCGGCAAGCGGGAGGGGCGGGGCGGGGCGCGGCGCGGCGGCCGTTAAGAGGGGCGGGAGCGGGGGCGGTCGTGTCACCTGCCCTGGCACCGGCCCTAGTCGGCGGGAGAGCCGGCTCGGGCTGCTTGCGGGTAAGCGGCATTCGATGGAGAGCGCACCTCAGAGTGGCGCAGAGGTCAGCCGCGAGGGAGGTGGCCACGGAGCGGGTTTTGCTGGCTTCTCAGGTAAAAATAAATAAATAGAGAATTAAAGGTGCAACTGCGCGCACAGCTCTGGGCAGGATTGGGTCGTTTGGTTTGGTTTGAAGTTCTGGAGAGGCAGCGCTGTCAGTTGCGCTGTACACAGTGCCACGGTGTTCTTTTAGGCACTTGACACGGTAACTCGTGCACAGCCGTTGAAGTTGTGCTGTTTTCATGAAGTGCACTACATGCACCTGAAAGCAGAGCAGGCAGCATATCCGTTAAAACCAAAGATACGACAGGAAGAAGTGTGGTAAGAAGAATAATGAGAAGAAGGTACAACACCTGTGTGTTGTGCAGCTTTGTGGAAACGCTGAACACTCCTGTTAGCCAGCGCAAAGAAACACCACACATTTGTTCTTACTGTCACTACCCACATGTCATCTCGTGTGTTGCCTGTTGACAGATGAATACACGTAACAGGTCCTGGGCCAGAAGACCTTGTAATCTACAATTAATCTTGGATGTGCAATTACTGTCCCAGTACACACACACAAACCAAACACATAGCTTGTGGTTAGAGCAGCCGGCAGCCTGCACAAAGCTCTCATCAGCTTTATTTCAGACCATGCTGCATATGTTTCCCCTTTGCTGTCTGGCTTCTTTGGCCTTGCTCTAACTTCTGACCTCTCCACCAAACAACAAGTGCCCAATGACTTCACAGAACTGGTCTGTCTACGTATCTTACTTTCACAGAGGTTGTGCAACTCATGTTTTGACTGTTTCAGTTGTTTAAAGTCTTTGACAGAGAGAACAAAGAATCTTGCTCTGATAGTTCCTCACCCTTCTTCCTTTCCCTTGACAGTCACTGCTTCATAGCAGAAGTGGCAGAAGCACATGGACGACAGTACTCCACTACCCCAACATTAATTTAATCTGTCGGTTGCATGAGAGCTGGAGAAGCTGAAGTCCATGCAGAGATTTTCTTCAGATGTACATGCTAGAAAGGTGGTAATACCTAGAAGGAAAAGGGGAGAAGGCACCCAACTGTGGTTTCACATTTGTACCATTGCAGTTGTTGGCTTCTCTGTGTGTGAGTCAGTGCTCAGAGAGCTAGATGGGTAAAACAGAGCAAATGGTATTTTCCTATAGCTGAGTCACATTATAAGTGAAGACACGTAGCAAACTCTGTCATCTAACGTACTGTATATGCTCATGTCCCATAAATGTAATATATCAGTGGGTTGCAAAGCAATGACCTGCTGTTAAGACATCTGCAGGATTCTTTGTGACCTTCAGGTTGTCTGTTATGCAGACTTGCCTTGAAGTTTGCTTGACTTCAGTTGTTGATCTCAATCTGTGAGTCTACATCCAGCTAAGTATTTGTACGTTGCAATTTTTATCTCAGCTGCCTCAGCAGCATCTGGATGAGCGAGGAGCAAAGTCTACAAATGTCTATTCTGCTGGGTCATTTATTTCTTTTTATACTCCCTCTAGCTCTCACCGTGGCTTCACCACCTCATGTGAATGGCAGTGTTTATATGTAAGATTTGTATTAAATTTGGATAGCGTAGTGCCTCTTCCACAGTCAAGTTCAGTGTCTTCATCAAAGGTAAAGTGCTGGTTTTGTTCACCTGCCAAATTGGTTGTCTTTACCATTTACCTTTTATCTTACCCAGGTCACATCAGATTTACTGTCAGACCAGTTCTGGATTGAGATACTTCAGGAACTTTGCCGTTCTCTGTGGCTCTTTCTCCGGGTGGTTTTCTGTCTTCTCAAGACCTTACCACATCTCATTCCTGCTGAGAATTTCTGACTGGTCACATAGAATCATAGAATAGTTAGTGCTGGAAAACACCTTAAGATCATCAAGTTTCCACCCACCTGCCATGGGCAGGGACACCTCCCACTAAACCATGTCAGCCAAGGCTCTGTCCAGCCCAGCCTTGAACACTGCCAGGGATGGAGTGTTCACAGCTTCTCTGGGCAACCCATTCCAGTGCCTCACCACCCTTACAGTAAAGAACTTCCTCCTTATATCCAGTCTAGACTTCCCCTGTTTAAGTCTGAACCTGTTACCCCTTGTCCTATCACTACAGTCCCTAATGAAGAGTCCCTCTGCAGCATCATTATAGGACCCCTTCAGATACTGGAAGGCTGCTATGAGGTCTCCACACAGTTCCTTCTCTTTCTCACTTCATAGATATTTTGGATCCAAGACCTACTGGTTCCTGATCATATCTATAATCAGTGTTTTCATCCCAAGCTGGGATTACTGCAGCTTGTCCAGATGTTGCATCGATTACTAGTCTTTCAAAGATTGCATATCTGCTTGCAAACTTCTGCACATTATGAAATTAGATTGTTTTAAGTCCTTTGATGGCATCTTCAGTTCTGTTAGATTTTCCTAAACAT
Organism: Amazona ochrocephala; assembly: GCA_039720435.1. Lineage (NCBI taxonomy): Eukaryota > Metazoa > Chordata > Aves > Psittaciformes > Psittacidae > Amazona > Amazona ochrocephala. The sequence continues at coordinate 40,334,380 of CM077880.1, read as the reverse complement.
TCTTCAGCTCAACTTTGAAGTCAGAGACCTCCTCTGTTGTTTCACTATAGCTCATATTCTTTCCTTTTAAAAATTAAAATTGCTGCTGACACCCTTAAAGCTTTTCTATAGTGACTAGTCCGTAGCTAACATTTGTACAGTCATTATTTTAGTAGCTAAATGCTTCAATTTGTTTGCCTGGGCATTTCTTATGTGGTCTTATGCAGTGGCTACTGTGTATGCTAAATGCATGGCTTTTCTGAGGCATCAAAAGTTAACCATACATTTCATTGTTCTCTGATTCATAACTGGTGGGTAAGCCATTTCATGGTTAAATGTTCGTCTTAAAGGTGTTAAATTCTAGCACTATTTAGAATTAACTCCCTTATTAATAATGAAACTTTCACCCCAAATGAAAATTTTCAGTTTAACTCATCCTTTTTATTTAGATTTAGCAGGTCATATAAATATTTTGTAAGGAGTGATTGAAAAGGAAATAGAATTGAGCTGTGTCACATACACTGTGGCTTGTACTTCCAGAAGTTCTCATTTCACTGTAAAACGTATTTCAGTGTCAGTTTCATGTTCCAGCTCCAGAATTCTTACAAGGCGGTACCAACATTATGTGGTGAGCTTTATCAGGAAGTTTGGACTCAGCAGGTCAAGTGCTTTTGCCTGCGACCTACACTGATCTAGGCAGCATTCAATTCTGGAAACGAGAACAGTCCAGTACCGTACAACGTTTTAACAGCAGATGCGTCTGGTTAAGAAAGTGCTCCCTTTTTTTATCTTGTATTCTTTCTTTTTAATGCCTGGGCCTGACAAAAAGGGGACTCTTTGGGAATAGACTGCTAGATTCTGCATTGTGTTTCTGCAGTTCTCTGTCATGTGTTGTTCAGAGATTCATGGCAACAAACTTCTCAAAGTTAGGAAGTGAAGGAGTTACATTTCTTCTTCCCCAGAACTTTGGAATTTATCCCATTTCATGTGTAGTTTGTCTTCTCATCAGGGAAGTATTTTCTGATCAGTATGAGATGTGTATACCCCAGCATGAAGCCTGGATGTATTTTCAGAGAGGGATACTGATTAAGATCCTTAATGTTTCAACTAGAAAGTCTATTATTGAAGTAAACATAGGAGAGTAAGCAGTTTCTGTTAAAAATAAAACCACAGCAACAGCCTCATGACAAATCACAGAACTTTGCAGTCACTTTGCTTTGTAATAAAGAAGGCCTTTGATACGCTATAGGCACCACCTAACCCAGCTATAGGTGTCAGTAACACTGTCTCACAGCATTTATAACTCAGCATCGAAAGCACATTTCTGGTTGAAATGTGGTACAGAAGCTTGCCCTCTTTCTCTGCTGTAAGAGGCTACCTAGAGCGTAATTTTATTCTTGATCCCCCCGCCTTTCCAAAATCCTTTCGACACTGTAACAAAACCTTTAAAAAAAAAAACACAAACAAAAACAAAAAAACAAAACTAATAAAAACCACAACAAGATTGAGCCAATAATTTAAACCAGTAGTTCAATACTTCATTGAGTATTGTCATCATTAGTTAGGTTGTCATCATTTCAGTTAAAAGTGGGAAAAAATAAGTTCGATAGCAAATAAAGGTGTTTTGCTGCTGGACATTGTAATTCACATGGTGAAACTTTTCCTGAAATGATTACTGGAATATGGCAAACCTTCTCCTCTTGTTCCTGTGGTATTCAGGGAAAAATGGAGCAGACCTGTCATCCAGGAATTCCCCCGGTGGCTGTTCGTATTGCAATTTGGTTTCCCTCAGTTATACAAATTGTTTTGTTCTTGTACAAATATACCACTGATGTGTTAAAGCATCCATGAGCTCTAAGTAATGACCTGTGAAGGGCAGATACTTGTCTCTGTGGCAGTTGGTCAGCAGACTTTTAAAGATAATACAATAAGCTGCCAGAATTTTAAACTTAGGTGTTTTCTCTGACCTCATTTTAAGCTTGCTATCTGAGATACTATGTATTTTACTTCTTGAGATACTAGATACTTGGTCCTTACCATGTGAATATTGAAAGCCTGGAAAACATCATTGCAAGTGAAGCTGCCTTTTGGGTCTTCCAGGTATGTATGTTAATTCGCTTCTCACAAATGGATGTTCTCCTTAACCAAATTGATCTATTTTCATTCCTCTAACAAAGGCTGCCACTTGCAGTTCCTGTAACTTCTTGCTGGCTGTTACCCAGGAGGAGCGTCAATGTGCTGACTGTAGAATGTACACGTCTGCTTCCAACTAGCCTGTGATAACCAAGTGGGATGTAAATCTAATTAAATGCAAAAAAAAAGCTACAGTGTGTTGCAATAACATTCAAGATCTGACTTCAGTTGACAAAAGCAAGGAAATTCCAAGTGAAGATTGCTGCTATGTCCTTACTTCACCCCTTTGTATTTCAGAGTTTTAGGGCCTCAGAACTGCACACACTTGACTGTACAAAACTGTTCATAGAGCATTGTCGCAATGTCAGACTTTTAAAAATCAGGCAACTTGTGCAACTGTAATTTTGACTCACTTGTGGGCACGAAGTATGATAGGATTAAGTAGCCTATCATACGCTATTTTTCTGTTTTCCCCCTTCCTCATTCAGGACACAGAATAGATGCCTCTTACAGGAGAAAGCAGCTGGTTATTTTAAATCTCTGCATGCAGCAAGTGCCCTTTGCCTTATTTGTTTATTCCTTCAATGAATAAATACTTAGGTATTCTTAGGGCATTTGTCATTGTTTTAGGTGGTACTTCATTAGCATTAGTGGAATTATTTCTGTGTTTCTTTTACAAGAGAAGAAATGCAGTTTCATTATACTTGCAAGGGAGTGTGGATTAGGTCTGCAGGGGGTGTTGGTACTGCACTGCTCAAATTTGTGGCGGTTAACACTGAAAAACCTTGCTGGTAGGTGAACTCAATCACAGCTAGTTCTCTGCTCTAGTTTCCTATAGGGTCCTTGTTGGAAGCACGTGGAGAAACAAGAAGCTGGCTATACTGTATACTGTGAAAAGCCCATGACATTTTTGTGACTGAAGTTACAGTAACTGGGGATTAGTGGTAAATAATCTTGTAAGATGCTGGGATGGTGTCAGTTGTGTCCCACGAGCAGATATTACTGCTCGTGCTATTGGAAAATTGGCAGATGGACTATGTGCCTTTGCCTCAGCCACTACAGTGCTAATTAAGGGATATTACACTAGGTCCATGTCACAAGCTTATAACCAGAACACAGGCAAATAGTTCATTTTGCCAACACAACTACATGAGAGGTGTTTCAGTGCAGAGGCAAAGCAGGTGGGGAAGTACAGCTGCAAAACTTACAAGTGTGTTTCTCAGCATCATCAAAACTGAGTTGGAAGGAACTGCTTGCTCTCCTTGGAGTTCATTTCAGTAAACTTTTTCATGTTAGATATCTAAGGAGGCCCCTTTACATATAATGCAAATATTTAAGGGATAGGAGATACCGTCCTGTCCTTCTTCTGTAGTTCAGTGATTAGAAACCCTGAAACTCAGCTTGATGAGGACCTGGGTTTGGTTTTATCCTCTGTCTGTGAACACAGAAATGAACATTTTTTCCCCCTTCTTAACGGTGTTATCCCAAAGGCACTACCACCTTCACTGAAGTGCTTGGCCTTGGTCACTGGTGGGTCCATCTTGTAGCCAGCTGGCACTGGCTTTGTTGGACATGGGGAAGCTTCTAGCAACTTCTCACAGAAGCCAATCTTGTAGACCCCCACTACCAAAACCTTGCCTTGCAAACTCAGTACAAGCAGTCAGAGATGTTTTGGGAACCTCACTGAAATAAGAATTTATGGAATGTAGGCACCTCCATTGTTGGAAAACAACTGGATGAGAATTTTGAAGACAGTCATTTTGGCTTTAATGATCAGAAGTATTCATTTTCAGCATCTGAGTCCTTTTGCTGGTGTAGTCAGCAAGACTTGTCTCAGGTCACCCAGGGAAATCACTGACAGAGAGCTGGGGTGAGGCTTCAGCATACAGACAAATACGTCAGACTATGGAAAAATCAACGTGGGTTTTTGTAGATAGAGAAGCCTTGTCATAATTATGAAGTTGTTTGACAAAATCAACAAACTGATAAACCGGGGTGATGCATTCATTGCCGTGATTTCAAAAGAGCTTCTGGCACAGTCCTTCACCAGTGCTGCTAAAGGACATGAGCTGTCAGAGGTTACGAAGAAAGCCTGTCTTGTGTCTTCTGTCTTCTCCAGCTGAAGGATAAGGGTTAACGGGTTAGCAATAAATAGTCATTTTTTACACCGCAGGAGAGTTACGATTGGACTCCCACAGGGATTCATGCTGGGACCTGCACTAGTTAGCATTCTCAGAAATGGTGTTGGAAAGAGACTGAGTAAGGAAGCAGCACAGTTTGCTGCTGATGCAAAATCCTTTACAGTAGTGGAGTACAAAGCTGACAGCAAGGAGTTTCAAGAGGATCACATTCTGCTGAGCAGCATGGGTGTTAAGCTAGAAGTTGAAATTCAGTCTCAGTAGCTGTAAAATAATGCCTGCAGGCAAAACCAGTCTAAATTGTATGTGCCTAGTAGTAAGTTTTACATATGCTGTTCCAGCAAAAGAAGTTCTTAGAGCCTCTATAGGTAATTGTTTGGAAACTTAATTCCAGTTCCAAGTCAAAAATACCAGGAATTATTAGAAAAGGAAGACAGAATGGAGCAGAAAACATTGTGACATCTTTGTGTACACCAGTGGTGTGGCCACATCTAGAGAACAGTAGGAAGTTGGTTTTCCAGGTCAGAAAGAAGGTAAAAGTAGCAAAAAATAATGAAACATAGAGAACAGTTTCTGTTCTACACTTGACTATGCTTGGACTTTTCAGTTTGAAAAAGACCAAATTAACAATGCCTCAATGATGGAGGCAAGATATTTGAATTATATAAAATGGTGGCTTATGGAGAGAAGGTAGGGAACTCTCTCACTTTTTGTAGTAAGTAATTGACAGCAGGTTAAAACCAACCAAAAAGTAGTCTTTTTTTTTCAGATGCTGCAGAACTAAAGTGTGGACCTCATTGCTTCCAGAAATGTGGAATCTAAAACTGTAATTACTTTCAAAAAGGGACTACATTCAAAAGGGAGGCAGAGCATTGGCAACTAGTAAATGGAACAGAATACAGTGGCCTTTAGTTCAGGTTTTCCCTAACCAATGCTTTACTGAAAATTCTGTATATGAAAAAGGATTGTGCTATACCTGACTTGTTCTTTATACTGTCCTCCTGACTGTTCAGTCCTGGTCATTAAAGTGAGAAGCAAGTTAGGCATACCTATGTAGTCTGATGTAGTATGGCTGCTTTGCAACTAGTACAGGAGAGAAACACCAAGATGGTCAGGGGACTGGAAAAATGGTATATTATAAAAGACTGAGAGAGCTGATATTGTTCAGCCTTAAACGGGGGGGGAAGATCTTCCTGCTGTTGTGTGCATGGAAGTCCAAGTCAGATTCTTCTGAGTTGCACAGTGGTAGGCCAAAAGGGAATGGACACGTGTTGAAACATGGGAAATTCTGCTTTGATGCAGAGATAGATGTATTTATTTATTTATTTATTTATTTATTTATACAATGAAGGCGGTCAAATATTGAAACAAGTTGCCCAGGGAGGTCGTGTGAATTTCCTGGTAGATATTCAGAGCTTGACTAGATGTGGTCCTGAGCAATCTTCTTTAACTGGCCCTGCTTTGAGCAGTAGGTGGTCCCAGGTGGCCTCCCAAGGCCCATTGCAACCTACTTAGTTCTGCCCTCTTAAGATAGGTTCTTACCATGTGTTTGTGCCCGAACTGTGCATTATTTCATCTGGTACAGTTTTTCATAGAGTGGAATATAGTGGGTTTGGTTTAATAAATATATACTAAAGTTCAGTGCAAGAACATAGGGGGACAAGACATTTTGTATTTACCATAAAGAAAATCCAAGAGTCAGCAAAGGTACTTTCTAAGTGTCTTGACAGTAGTCATTAAAGTGCTTTGTAAAAACACGTCAAGAAGAGGACTTGTTTGTCAGGGTGCAGTTGTAGCACAACTGAGTAAAGGTACTGTTGTCCATGCTTACAGTGTTTGTGTTTTACTTCTAATGTCTCCTCTAAAGAAATGATATATAATTAGTTTGTCAGACACTGATGGGGAAGAGTATACCTAGCATAGCATGTGCTGCCATGTCACCCAATCTGATTGTGAGTGCATATTCTCTGCATCTGGATCAAACCTGTTTCCAGCAAGAAAGCCAATAGAAAGATGCTCTTCACCCTGATTTCTCTAACCAGGTTCAGCACTTCTTGGTATTTGGGTTAAGATTTTTTGAAAGATAAGATAGTGCTGTTCTGACTGACTGCTTCTGTTCAACAGCTGCCATACATGGCATGAACAAACATTTCACACTACCAGAATACTCCAAACTGCCCATCACTGTTTTCTCCCGTAATACGAACTTTTATTCGTAAGCTGCAAACCTTGCTACAGCTCAGCAACTTAACAACAGTGTACTCACCAGCAGTACTTATGGAATAAGCTGAGTCCTATAGTTTTAAAGAACAAATGCACTTCAACTTAATTACAGTCAGGCCTGAATAAAAATTAAAGGGTTTGCATGTCTGCTAGTCTATATGTGGGTAGAAAGGCAGTGAGGTTAAGATAATAGTCTCAAAGTGTATTCTGAGAGAACATTTAAAACCACAGCAGGGTGTGATTGTATGCAAATAAGTATTTTTGCAATAGCAGATTAAACACCTTATGGAATTTGTATGGAAAACTGCATGCTTGTACACGATGCAAAGTATGATTAAGCACCAGTGTGTGGAGTTTTTGCTTTGGTAAGAAATTAAGGCAGATTTAAATCAATCAATGTTTTTCTGAGTCTTTTCACAGAATATGTTGCAAGTTATGAATGGTGACTACTAGAGAGAAAATGTTAAAAATAACACTACTTTTTCCTTGGGCCTGCACCCTTACAAGAATATGTCCTGCTACGTGGCAACATGCAGGAGCTGAGACAGTGAGAAAAGAAAACTGGCAAGTTGATCTCGGCTTTTACTAGAACAGCTGTTAGTGGTATGTATTTTGCCATCAGCTTACCGAATGACTTACTTAGAGAATGTTTTTTATAAAGCCTTCCAAGTATCTTTTTGATGGTTCTCATGAATGGATGGATTAATCATCCCAGGTTCCAGGGCTACATGTAAGTAAATATTTTTCATGTTCGGAGATTGTTAAAATGACTCGGAGGGGAGCCGGTGCCTATAAGGACAGCAGGTACCTTCACAAAAATGCGTAGTGAGCAGTGGTGGAAAAATCTGCACTGGCATAGGCAGATAATCGCTGCTCTACTTGGTCATTTGCATAAGTAAGGAACATTGTGGTTGGCAGAATGACTGAATTGTCTTTAGGAAATGGTCTTTAATGTCAACTTCTAATCGACATTACATGCCAAAGTTAGGTATCTGCCTTTCTGAAACTCCTTTCTCTAACACACAAGTTACTGTGTCCTGGGCAACAAGAGAGAGATCCCGGCTTTTTCAAGAAAAAACACCTTTTAGGTGCTCAGGAAGAACGTTTAAAGAGCACTTAAAATTGCAACCTGAATTTTTTTCTCCTAGCAGTGATAGATCTGACTTAGCAAAATCAGATATAATGGTGTTTGTTTTCATCTAGTGTTTTTCCTATCTGGAGTAGAAAAGATAAAATACATTACTTCAAATTAACCTTGATGTAAATAATGAAGTAAATTGGACTGACAGTGATCTTCTGCAGCTCCTCTGGGTGAATATGCAAGAAATAAAAGCTCCTCTGAAGAAGTCAAAAGTGTCACATTGAAAAACAGTGAAACACACGCTCTTTCTGTCTTCCAAAACAACTCTGCCTGCCCAGCAGTAAAGCTGCAGAGGGGACCCAAGCTCACACTGCCAGGATTACTCTTCTTTCCTGCCTCTTAATCATAATTTGTTAGTGAAAGCAGTAGACAAAGAAAGTGCAAGATCATCAGTTCTGAACAGTGGTACAGCAGGCTTTGCTCTCCTTCATTCATGTGCCTTTGTCCCACATACTCCAAAATCATACTTAGCCATGAATGGATAACTGAGTGGTGTGATTTATACTGACAGATGAAAATCAGAGGACTGTGAAAAGTATCACCTACCCATCTCTTGAAGGGTCTCATGCCTGCTTGGGGAAGAGCTCAGTTTATGAAGTTGCTGCTGAACCATATATCATAGCTTGACATTTTAAGAGAAGAAAAACAGAAACGCCAGGGATTTTTTATTTCTCACCAGTGTATAAGGAGCGTGTTTCTTCAGGAAAGCAAGAACCTTCTTACCATATAGGCAGGAACTATGAAGTGAGGGTAAGGGACCATCCAAGGTGAGGAACCACTCCAGTCCTTGAAAAAATGACTTTTAAAATCAGAGCTGAGATATCCCACATAAAAGTCTATGAGATAACTTTGGGTATGTTCCCTCAGAAAAGGCATAGAAGAAGGGAAGATTGTGTATGACAAAGCAGACTTACTGGTAATGGAATATGAAGCTGCTTTTACAGTGCTTCATTTTGCAGCCAGTATATTATTTCTCACTTTTAGGACTCCCTAAATTCACACATAAAGCTAGTAGAAGCAAACTACATAATTGCTTGAAACAAGGGAAATAAAAGCAGGCTTGTTCATTTAATGGTATTTTAAGCAATAATTATTTTAAGCAGAAATAATTAGATTTCCCTTCAATTACTTGTAATAGCATATATTTCAAGCCAAATCAGGGACAGAATTAGGATATATACTAACATTATTCTCTCATGCAGGAACAAGTATGGGGAAGAGTCTGAAGGATGGCAACCAAGGAAGTCCTGCTTATGGAATTTTTCCCAAAGCTGTTTGATTCAGGTGGGACTAGCTAACTCTACTATAGAGAGGTATTTGTCCATATTGTCTTTGTTACTCCATACTGCCTTTCAACAGGAGGAGAGAGAGACAATGGAACATTTTTGCTTGGCTTGTATTTATGTTAAAGGAACCCCAAAGAATGAGATTGTCAAGATGAAGGGAGAAAAGTTGATGTTTCTGAGGTTTTGACTCCTGGGGAAGCTTATTCCACTGCTAAGAAAGCTTTAACCCCCTTGTGAAGAGAGCTTCATTATGACAGAAGATCTTTGATGTTTTTCCTTCTCTCTCTGTCATACTTTTGGCCTTTCCAAAGATGTTCAAATAGTTGCTCTTTGTGTTAGTGCTCAGGGCAGGCTGCATATCCTGCGTATCCAATTGTCAGTGCAAACCTCTGTGAAACAGCCTGAAGTATTTGGTTTTTTTGTTCGCCGTTGACAGTTGTTGGGCATGGGCATGTTTTGTCAAAGTAATGAAGCAAGATGCTTAGAGTTTTGGAGTTTAGGTTTGCTTCCCAAGGCCACGTAGTTCCGTACCAAAAGACTGCATGCCCACTCCAACCCTCAAATCAAAGTCTTTTTGATACATACGGGAGATTTTCAGGGTATTTTGGCTCAAGTCTTGTTTGCATCTCTCCTTTTCTAAAACCATATGAAAACTTTTCATGTAAATGACTTCCAGGAATACTAATTTTTAAGAGAAGCCTATTTTGTTAAAGATGGTGAAACCCATAGACAGCAGTCGCTTTGCTTACCCCCTGTAGTCAGTCTGAGTTGTGTTGCCACAGAATGAGAACTGTACTGAATGCTTCTTCAGTTCAAAGTGTATAATCTTAGAGCTGAAAGACGTTGCTTACAGTTCAAGTAAAGAACTGCAATTTATTTTACCACCCATCCTATCTCGCCCATTTAGACTGAAGGCCTTCAGGCCTGGAACTCTGCCTGTTCATTTCACATGTACAGTATTCTCAGGATACAATATAAATAATAATATATCAGCATTGCAGGGAATAATCCCTGTGGTGCAATCCACAACTCAGTGAACTTCTCAGATGTTATGGAACAAGGCCAGCATTACTTCAAAAACATTTCTCTTAGACAAAGTCAGTCAAATGCCTAAATTAAAATCCCACTCAATTGCTTTGGTCTTATCAGATGAAGTATCTGTATGTTCATTTAATAACCCTCTCATGCATTTTATCTTTATGCTTAATTTAAATATGAGAAGCAAACACATTTTATATAGTTGTTATTCTCCAATTACTACAAAAGCTTCTGAGAATCTTTGATCATGAGAATGTTATTTCAAATCCAGTTCTGCTTCACAATTACAAAATGTCTTACTGAAGTTAGTTTGGATGCAGTTCTAGTCCAAGTGCCGTAAATCACAGTCAGTCCTCAAAAACCAGGTATGACTATGGAGCAGTAAAGAGATCGGAATGCACTCATGTAACTGACTTGATGATTTATTTGGTGGTGGGGGTTTTTAGGCAGAAATTCCGACAAAACCGCAATGGTAACAAGTGTCTGATGTAGTGACTTAGCATGAAATGAAGTTTACAGAATTTTACTATTATTAAAATACTGTAGATTATAAAATTTCATTTATTGTTCAGGGACACTACACTAGAGGTTCAGTGACAGAGTATTAGGTTTTAGGGGGTATTTTTACACAAGACCATGGAGAGGTGACAAAGGCCACTAACCAATATCAACAGCCTTGTGCATGCACATGGTCAGATTAGATTATGAACAAACTTTGAATAAATTTAACTTCTCAGACAATGAAACCATGAAAAGTTTTACTGCTTTTCCATTTTCCATACATATACTGTCTCGCCCTGTAACACTGAAACCCATACAAATGAATTTCATTATCTTTACAGTAATGACTTTGTTTCTACCTTTTATCCTTGATGGAAAAAAAAAATACCAGAAAGAATTCACAGCCATAAAAGAAGTATCTTCTCTATTCTCAGCAGATGTACAAAACTCAGACTCGCTGCTTGTTTATTAGTGAAAAGCAGCAAAACGCATAGCACAGTTTATTTTAAATTCCAGGGAATTTTAAAACCCAGGGAACTACAGACCAGTCAGTCTCACCTCTGTGCCTGGCAAAATCTTGGAGCAGATTCTCCTGGAAGGCATGCTAAGGCACATGAAAAACAACAAGGAGCTTGGTGACAGCCAGCATGGCTTCATTAAGGGCAAATCCTGCCAGGCCAATCTGGTGGCCTTCCATGATGGGGCTACGGAACTGATGGATAGGGGCAGAGCAGTTGATGTCATCTACCTGGACTTGTGTAAAGCCTTTGACACTGTCCCACATGACATCCTTCTCTCTAAGTTGGAGAGACATCAATTTGATAGGTGGACCACTCAGTGGATAAAGAACTGGCTGGATGGCCGCACACAAAGAGTTGTGGTCAATGGCTCAATGTCCAGCTGGAGATCAGTAACGAGTGGTGTCCCCCAGGGATTGGTGTTGGGACCGGTCTTGTTCAATGTCTTTGTCGGTGACATGGACAGTGGGATTGAGTGCGCCCTCAGCAAGTTTGCCAATGACACCAAGCTGTGTGGTTCCGTTGATATGTTGGAGGGAAGGAATGCCATCCAGAGGGACCTTGACACACTTGTGAGGTGGGCTGATGCCAACCTGATGAAGTTTAACCACGCCAAGGGAAGGTCCTACATGTGGGTTGGAGCAATCCCAGGCACAGCTACAGGTTGGGCAGGGAAGAGATTCAGAGCAGCCCTGCGGAGAAGGACTTGGGGGTGTTGGTTGATGAGAAAACGAACATGAGCCAGCAGTGTGCGCTTGCAGCTCAGAAAGCCAACCGTATCCTGGGCTGCATCAAAAGGAGTGTGACCAGCAGGTCGAGGGAGGTGATCCTGCCCCTCTACTCTGCTTTTGTCAGACCTCACTTGGAGTATTGCGTGCAGTTCTGGTGTCCTCAACATAAAAAGGACATGGAACTGTTGGAACAAGTCCAGAGGAGGGCCATGAGGATGATCAGGGGACTGGAGCACCTCCCGTATGAAGATGGGCTGAGAAAGTTGGGGCTGTTCAGCGTGGAGAAGAGAAGGCTGCGTGGAGACCTCATGGCAGCCTTCCAGTATCTGAAGGGGGGCTATAGGGATGCTGCGGAGGGACTCTTCATTAGGGACTGTAGTGATAGGACAAGGGGTAACAGGCTAAAACTTAAACGGGGGATGTCTAGATTGGATATAAGGAGGAAGTTCTTTACTGTGAGGGTGGTGAGGCCCTGGAATGGGTTGCCCAGGGAAGTTGTGAATGCTCCACCCCTGGTGGTGTTCGAGGCCACGTTGGACAGAGCCTTGGGTGACACGGTTTAGTGGGAGATGTCCCTGCCCATGGTAGGGGGGTTGGAACTGGATGATCTTGAGGTCCTTTCCAACCCTAACTATTCTATGATTCTATTCTAAATTCAGCTAGACTGCATGAGCTGTTTGAAATTGCAGTGTTACGACTGTTAAATCCTGTAGAATGAATCTAGCAGGAAACAAGACTAGCAGACTGGTCAGTAATGAGATGCTCAGAGTACAAACTACTACCCAAGAGGAGTTGCCATATGCTGCCTTGCGGGCCTCACATTTGAGCGTATACTGAATCTGTTCTACCCTTGCCCACGACATTCTGTCATGATGCAGGGCAATGCCCATGTTCATGTAACACTGCAGTTCCTGGGTGTTGCTGATAAGGGCTCAAAAAGGAAGACTCAGAGCAACCACAAAGCTGTGCAAAGCAGCAGATGCTTTAATCATTTCCAAACACTGTGTAGGAGAGAGGTGGAGTCCAGTCTATCTAGTTTTAAGTGCCTATGCTGTTTCTTGCCCCACCAAGTAAATGTGCCTAACCTGGAGCAGGAAGGAAGAAAATCAGTTCCAATTTGTCCAGTATATAGATTTTGTCTACTTACAAGGTGCATAACTTCTGAAGGAAATAGGAAATTAACTCCATCTAATTTAGATATGTTCATTTACTAAGGATCTAACCCTTTTCTGAGGTGGTGGCTTTATTCAAGTTGAAGAAAAGCACTGAATTTGTTTTCTCCAGTACCCTAATTAATAAATCTTGCAGAGCTGACTGTCTGCAGATTACTGTGAACAGCAGCAATAGAGAGTACTTTTATGACCTCATGGTTAAAGACCTTCTAAAACCATGAGATGCAGGTTCAGTCTTCCAAAGGATTATTTAGCTTACAGAGTAAATGCTTTATCTACTACATAGACTTACATACAGAAACAAGGAACAACTCCAGAAGTTAACCACAAGCCCCTCAAACCTAAGTGTTCAAGATTCTCCATATTAGCTACTCAGAGTTCAGGTGGCTTAGGTCCTGAATGGAGCTTTAAGTGGAACACAGTTATCACTTGAATCAGGACAGTGATAAAAATGACTTGGATTAATTCTCGCTTTAACAGACAGGAAGAGGGAGCCACACGCTGGCCCTGCTACATTCATCAGACTCAGCCCGTGGAACAGCTGCAGCAGTATTCATTCTCCAAAAACTCACCCTGTAACAAGGTTACATGCATAGAAGCATAACCCTTGTTGACTTTTGCCACCTCTTAATACCTATATTTACCCATTATGCTAGTGCTTAAAGATGCAAGCTTAGAAACTATGATTTCACTGTGAAATGATTTCAGATCTTTTGTTTGGAGTCATTAAACTGAAGTGCTGTTTCATCTGATCAGTTCAGCAGGTGAAGAAGACCTTTTTTAGCCACGTCTTGTTTATTGTTCCTATGACTAAAGATACCAGAATGTTTCACTGAAAAGCTTTAGAAGTGTGTTTATATGAAAGCCATGTGTTTTAATAACATTATAGAGCAGAGGTTAAATAAAATATGCTATTTGAAATAAGGCTGAATTTTAGAGTAGGAAAAATGTGAGATTTGCCAGACATTGCAGAATTAGGCATTGCGGGAAAAAAGCTATTGATCACTTTGGGGAAAGTATTGGCAAAGCAGAAGCCAGTAGATCAGATGGGATTTGTTTCTCTCCTAAGGCACTGAATTCTGACAACTGTGGGAATAAGTGCCAGCCACTTGTTTAACACATGAACACCTTAAAAAGTGTAGTACTATGAGGCAGGGAGTAGGACAAATACTGCATTTTCCAATGCTAATGAGTTCTTTTTATGGCCTAATCACTAGGCACTGGAGAGGTTTTTACTAAGAAAATGGAAATGTAAATCTGAATTTCAGATGTGTATTAGCTGTTTGCATAGGCCAGGCTTTCACTAGAAACTTACACAATTTCATGTTCCAGCTTAAAGCATTTTAAAATGTAAACAGTATGAATGTATTGTAAATGAATGTTAAAAATGAATCCAAACTCTCTTCTTTCCCTTACTTAGGCTGAGATGTTCTTCCCTACTGTATTCAGGAAAATTAAATGTTTCAACATACTTGGAAGCCAAAGGTTCATTCATAGTATCCATTAAGCAGTCAAAGAAGCTTATGAACTCCATCAACATGAAGTTTAAAAAAGGAATTACTTTTACTTATGGAAAATCCTGCCATTTTGCACCTGCAGTGAGTGCAAGCAAAGTATACAATCCAGTCCAGTCCCTAAGTTATGTTTTGTTCATTCATATTGTCATGCAGTCTCAGCCTGAAAGAGTAAAAAAACAACCAGCCTAAAACCAGCCCCATAGATTTGTATTTTGAAAGCTGCTTCCCTTGCCCAGTGAATAAAAATCACAAACATTCACACTTCTTTTGCTTCCTGGCACAGCACATTTGATTTGCTCGCAAGGCTGCCAAACAAACTACAAATACACCTTGTTTAATCAGATGACCAAGTCTCAAAGCAAAGGAGATCAACCAAAGATATCACCAATCTTCCAAAATCTCAGTAGCTAAAATGCTGTTGAGACTGGAGAATACTTTGGACATACCTGCCACCTGGTGTTTGGAAAACAACCTCATGTCTGAAAACAACCTGAATTGCTCTTAAATCTGTATTCCCATTAAGAAGCAAACAAACGCTGATGTATTTAATATGGACTAAAAGCATAAGCAGCAAAAGTGGCTTTAGGTTGGTGTTATTACCAGAATCTGTCTAGAAAGAAAAGGAACAGGGTGACTTAATGTTCCTTCCAATCCCACCTCTAATAACCACAAAAATTCTCAAGTAAATCTTTGAATTCAGTGTATTTACACCTCTCCTGTCAGTAATGACACTTTTGATGAGAAACCTCCATTACACAACTGCACAGTCTGTAAGGTACAGTGTGCCAAACCCAAAGGCAAAGGAAAGAAGTTATATGAGGTGGAGCTACATAAAAAAAAGGACTAGCAATAAATAATACTGAGCAGTGAGTAAGCAGGCAGGGTCTGAAATTACTGTGATGACTATTAATGTGTCTGAGCTAAAATACTTAAAACCCCCAAGGTTGTATAGTGGAAGCGGCAATGACACTAACTACCCCTTTTGTATGTCTGATGCCTGATGGAAATATTCCTCATTGGCAACATTGATAACATTAAGCATAGAAACTGAGATAAACCATGTTTTATCTTTACCTATGAAAGGGTTGCTTCAAGTGGGGCAACTGGAAAAATTACTGTGCAATTCAGTGATGATCAAACTGTACCTATAGCACAGTGAGGGTTGGGGTTTCTTTGCTTTGCAAACCAAATTGAAATACCTCTGTGTTTCACCATTGTAACTGGATAAAATCACAGTCTAAAGTCAGTCTGAGCAGTACAAATAGCTAGCATATAAGTGAGCATCCCTGGCAAGCATGAACTGTAACTGCCTAGAATCGCTTCTTCAAATGGCTGCCAAAAGTAGAGTGTAGCCTTTGAGCTTTTCTTCAAGGCAATGGAGGTCAAATACAACTGTGTCCTTTGGTGCCCCACTGTTTCAGTTCTAGGAAAATGATATGCACTAGAAAGTCAACACTATATTGTACATTTACTGTGTACACAAACTATCTCAGGCACTTGCATCAGCATCTCTTGTAATAGTAGAGCACATAGGTTACTTTTGGACCTATTAACTGAGAACCAGGCACTTGCATGGAGAGAAGATAGCTAGCTTTAGCTTTACTTGTGAAATGCAGGGAGGTGGGTTTTTTTCCAGTTATTCTTAAACCGATATCCTAAACTGCTTAATTCTCATCAACTTTTTCCAGGATTTAATTACTGCCTAATGCAGGGCTCAGTGACTTTCTCGGCATCTGAAAAAAGGGCTTTCTAACGAAAGCACAGAACGTAAGAAGGAACTTCATAAAGCAGAAGATATTCTTGTTTTCTATCAACAGTAACTGCTCAGCACAAACAGATGTTAGTACCATTTTCTTGCCTTACTATTGATGGGAGGAACTAATGCCTCTTGAATGATCTTTACAGAGAGCACAAAGGGGAGGAAAAAGAAATACAAGTTGAAAATCACCTGCAAACCACAAGTAAAAATTACGTTACTGGCCTAGCATGTCAGCAGCTACTAACAGTGGGTCCAGGATCATTGCTTCTGTGACGTTGAATACTAGGCTGTTTATGGGATGTTTAAAGTATGCAAACAAAAAGAATACTTTAAGCTCTTATGAAAATGTTGGATTCAAAAGGTATCACTGTTCTCTTCTGGTCTGTTCAAGCCTGATGCAGCAGACCTGGTTTTGTTAGTCACAGCTCTTGC
This sequence comes from Amazona ochrocephala, assembly GCA_039720435.1. NCBI lineage: Eukaryota > Metazoa > Chordata > Aves > Psittaciformes > Psittacidae > Amazona > Amazona ochrocephala. The sequence goes on along the minus strand of CM077880.1, from coordinate 40,317,812 downwards.
AAACCTCTTTAATATTCCACCTGATTTACTCTAGTATTATTTTAACTGTCAAATACAAAGATAATAATGTTGCATGTAACCTAGTACCATGAAACCTGTGCTTTCCATTCCTGTTTTGGTTTCACCATGCACAAATGGACCTTAAAAGTCTCCTTTAGAAAATGGAATAAATCTGCAAGAAGCTAAGAGAAAACACTTGAACTCACTTCACACTAACCCTACTATTTTGTTCCTTTTGTTCTGCCGCTCATGATTGTCAAAGATAACGAAGCAGCCTAATAGACCCTTTGGATAATAAGGTATCATCAAAGAAAATGGTATGGATGATTTTACTTTTCACTGAAAAAAATGTGAAATGCGTGACATTACTCATGTAAAATGCATAATACACCATGGCCCACACAAGTCTTATTTTCAGAGCCCAGCTCTAACAATGGCACATTCTACTGTACTGAACTTGCCTAACATTCTTCAGCTGCTGCTTAAAACGTAACTGGCTCCTGAATCTATAAACCAAACCAGTTAGGTAGCCAGAAAATTTGTATTTGCAGTGCTAGGAAGGCTCTTTTGAGTGGACACATTGGCACAAGCTGCTCCCCAGTCTATGTGCATATATATAATACTATAAGCTAAATATGCCAAGTTTTAACAGCTGTTTTCTTAACGAAAAACTGAAGTCTACATATTGAGTGTTGAAACTGTTTCAGTTCTAAATCTTTACCAAGCCATGGTAAAAGCCAATCATTAGTTGTTTCAAACATGAAGAAATGTGTGCTTTGTTTTCAAAGCATTGATAGTATTGTTTTCTATGGGAAAGGGGATGTGGGATGTTTGAATCTCTAATGCAGAGTTAACTGCAACATGGCATCTTGAAGCTGTAGAAAAGCCTTTTCAAAGCCTGAAGTAGCACCATCCCTGTGCAGCTCTTCTACCTGTACAAAAGGAAAAAAAAACCAGACATGGAGATGTTACAGGCAAAATAAATACTTGAGAGCAACAGCTCTGCAGACACCCAGGTCAGTGCAGAAGGAGGGGAGGAGATGCTCCAGGCGCCGGTGCAGAGATTCCCCTGCAGCCCCTGGAGGTCCATGGTGGAGCAGATCTCCACCTGCTGCCCAGGGAGGGCCCCACACCAGAGCAGGGGGGTGCCCAAAGGAGGCTGTGACCCCATGGGAAGCCCGCGCTGGAGCAGGCTCCTGGCAGGACCTGTGGCCCTGTGCAGAGAGGAGCCCACACTGGAGCAGGTTTGCTGCAGGACTGGTGACCTCACAGGGGACCCAGGCTGGAGCAGTCTGTTCCTGAAGGGCTGCAGCCCATGGAAGGGACCCACACTGGAGCAGTGTGTGAAGAACTGCAGCCTGTGGGAAGGACGCACACTGGAGAAGTTTGTGGGGGGCCCAAGGGAAGGACCCCAGGCTGGAGCAGCAGAAGAGTGTGAGGAGGATGGAGTGGCAGAGACAACATGTGATGCACAGCTGCAGTACAGTACAAATATGAACCAAAGTTCTACAAAACAGGATCGGAACAATTTCCTGCTTCTGATCACAACTTGCATAATCGCTGCATTTGTATGTGCTAACGCAGATGCGGGGCTAGAAACTCTTACTGCAGATATAAAAATTATTTAAAACGCTGTCTTCACTGCGCTGATACCAGACAAACATGCACAAATCACTGTAACCAGACTTAAGCAACTTGCATACCATTATTATTTCAACGTCAGCCTTAAATGGGAGCATGGTGTTTACAGCTGTTCTTGAAGCCCACAGCTGCACAGAGACAAAAAAATACTAAAAAACCACATACTTTATTTTGGCATTGAAGATGCATCTCTAAACCATCAGTACAAAACCAAGTAAAAAAGTAAACACCGGCATTTTGTGAAATCACATTGAACTAATACGAGACTTAATATAAAGTTTTCACATACCACACAAATGCAGTTTAAAAACAAACAAAACCAAACAAGTAGCCTGGTCTCCAAGACACCTTCTACCTGAAATAAACTGTTGAGTACCCACAGATTTTACCTACAAACCAAGGATATCTTCTTCTTCTTCCATTTACGAAGTCAACAGTCACACACTTCAATCACCTGCAAGTGACATCTGCGTAGTCTCAGCTACAGAACTGAAGAGAACCCGTACAATGTCATGATTGAAGTCCTTCTGTTTTCAGTATAGGCTCTTGTATCAAGTCAATGCTTGTCACATATCCTTAGACTGATCATCTTCTTCAAGTTTTCTGATCTCACTCTTTAAACAGTTGATGGTTTCACGACTTGCTTTTAGTCTCTCTTTAAGCTCAGCAATTTCAAAACTAGTTTTCTTTTTGGCAGCTTCCAGCTTTTCCCTGGTTTTCACTTCAAGATCTGCAACTGTGGTGGTGATAAAGAAAGATGAACACTGTGAGTACCGTCAAAAGTTGTCATCATTTTTTTTTCGTTTGCAACAGATGCAATTTGGATGGGGTGTCCTGAAAAAAATTATTTTATTAATATATTGCTGGGCCTCAGTCAGCCAATCAGTTGTGTGGATGGAGTTATATAATTCACTAAATCATAAATCATTTTCCACAGCTTTTTAAAGATTAAGTGGGGAAAAAACCCAAAAAACCTGACATGGTAACAGCAAATAAATGGGAGATTACAGAGAGTTACAAATAATTTGTATGTGGTGCCCAGTGCCAGGACGCAAGGCCATGGGCACAAACTGAAACACAGGAGGCTCCATCTGATCACCAGGAAACACTTTTTCGACCAAGCACTGTCATGGGCTGCTTAGGTAGGTTGTGGAGTCTCCATCCATGGAGATATTTAAAAGCCATCTGGACACCTGGGCAGCCTGCTGCAGGTGGCCCTGCTTGGGCAGGGTGGAGGGAGCAGATGACCTCCAGAGGTCCCTTCTCCAACCATCCTGTGACTCCTTTTCCATGTACTGTAACCACTTCCTCTCTCTGCCTTACTGGAGTCTATGTATCTAAAAGACTTAGTTGTGCTGCCACTGCTTTCATGAATATCTGACATTAGAACATCTCGATCTGCTTTGCTGAGATGTTATTTTAATTTGCTCATGCACAAGTTTTTGGACAAAGCTGGCAACGCCAATACACCAGGGAGGCCATGGATACCCCTTCCTATCCCAGACATTACATAATCCTGGATCATGGCAAAAAACCCAAACAACTTAATTTTTACCTGCTTCAGTAGCACATTTTGAGGGAATATATACCACAAAAACCCCAGTAAAATTTCTATTGACTCTCAGGGGAAACATCCAGAAATTTTAAGTGAGAAAAGTTTAAATTTGGACAATACTTTCTTATTAAAGATCTTCTACACATAAACTGTAACAACAGGCAACATAAGGAATATCCACCTCAAGACAGGCTAAACAGAGGTAGAAAACACAAGTAGCTCACAAGTCCACACACCCAAACAGGCATAAGGCAGATGGGAACCCTAACTTTGTAGAGCTTTAAACAACTGATTGCCGTTCTTGGCTCCAGACACTGACTGCCCAAAACCACCCAATGTGCTGTCAGGGGAACATGCAGATGAGCCAAACGCCCGGTGAGCTGGCCTATGTTGGCATTAGAGTTTGTAATAACAAGGTAGGGTTTCGGCTCAATAAGCATTACATTTGCTTTCTGAGTACTAAAGAGATGAAATCCAAACATTCAGAACAGAAATCATCACTAAGTGCATCCTATTTTATGAATGACTATATTTTAATTTCCTTTCTTCAATTCCCTTAGTATTCTGATTTAGTTTTAAAGACAGATTAGATATAAAGGACTCACAGAACATTAAGCTATACTTAACAAGCATGCTATGAAATTACCTACAGTCAAAGAATTAGAAGGGAAAAAGGCAGAGCTTTCAAGACACTACTCTAGAGCCAAAGAATTGCTGCTTTGATTCAAACAGTACCAAATGTTCTGTATTTCAGTGATTAAAGTGTGCTCTTTTCATGCAGTTTATATCCGTATGAGCTGAACACAGCTGTACCACAGTGACCTTGATTTATTATCTGTTTTAACTCATTTCAAAGACATTAAACCGTGTATAGATCATGTCATCATCTTCATAGTGAGTAATCCATAAGTTGTGTTTTTCCAGCAGGCACACAGATCAGAAAATCTTCAAAGTTTTTAAATAAGCATTAATATCTTTGCAAAAGTTGAAGATAATTTAATGCAAAACCACCACTTTTTAGCAGCATCCAAGACCACTGCACTGTTACAGCCCAGAAAAAAACCCAAAACTAAAAGCAAACCCAACTATTCTTCGCATCTAAGATTAAAGTATTTTCAACTTACACTCCGTTTCATGCTTATAAGCACCTAACGTTAGCTGACGAGACGTTGTTAACAGCTGCTGCATCATTGCAGTAGGATCTTGAAATATCTAATGAATGAGAAAAATACATGGTATCACTAATGCTCTTCAAAACAAAGTGAGGACTACATTAAAAACTTCCATACCATTTCATCATAGAATTCAGAAACTACAGTTTTCTTCCCCAGGATGGCATTGGTATCGGACTGGAAAAGCTTCAGCAAGTGATACAAGGTTACCTGTACAAAGGCAGAAGTTTATTAGATTTACAACTGTAGAGAAATATAAGTTATCTTCTGGATATCAACAAACGGTATTTGTTCTTACTGAACAATTGTACAGGATTTAAAAAACCTTCAGGAACACAAAAATAAATGTCATTTAACTTTAGAATAATCACTGAAGTTTAATATGAATTGTTAAAACACACCAACTATCCCCTGCCCCTGGCAGGGGGGTTGGAACTGGATGATCTTTACATCCTTTCCAACCCTAACTATTCTATGATTCTATGATTCTATCCAGAGTTACAATACTTTAATGTGATGATTTTAAAATACTTTAATGATACGTTAAAAATGCCTGGGCAAGTGTTTTAGGATCAGTGTATTGAAACTACCAAGAACACCTTCTCTTAAACATTTCCAAACAGATGGTTTACTTCAAACCAACTCTCCCAATTAGGGAGTGTTTTCTGTGACTGTGTCAACCCTTCTCGCGAAAGAAAAACACCAGCAGGGCACTGTGAAGAGCTTCTCACTGAAATTTCTCTTTACAGCATTACTCTTCCATTACAGCACTGCAACTGGCAGAAGCCAGTGAGGAATGGAAGCCCTCTGTCCATCCCCGAGGAACCACTGACCACTTGGACGATGACCTAGGAAGGGAACACAGAGTTCTCCCCTTCCATGAACATGCTTGTGAATGGCTGAGGAAGAGAGTGATACCTGACTCCAGCTGGTACCTCCTGGAAAGGAAGAACCCGACAGGCACTGAAACAGCCTTCCACCACAGCAGCAAAGAAAAAACACACCCAACCAACTTTAGGACAGCTTGGTCAAGCTGTGAATGGAATTAACGCCACAAGTCAGGATGCTGCTGAGCACAACGGCACAGGAAACCCTTTCTAGTCTACTATCAACCACACATTCAAGAAAAACTTAACACTCAGTTTGTCCCTTATCTGGCAAAAAATGGCTAAAGCAAAAGGATCGTAGCAGAAGCAACTTAGTCCTTCCAGAAATAAACAACCCCTTCCCCTAAAATATGGTAACTGAATTCCCTGCCTAAGCCTAGACAAACAAACCTACAAGATACATTGAAAACATCGGAAGAATGGGAAGGAAGAAATTCATTCCAATGATTTATGCAACTAGAGATGCGCCTTATTCTGATTTTGTTAGGAAAGAGACTAATGGCAGCATAGTATCTTGGCTGTTTTCTGACTGGTTTTGACCCAGCCTGATAAGACCAAGAACAAAGAAAAGAAGATAAAATAATGCAAATATCCTAGAACTAGGAACCTACATGGAAGAAAAATCCTCAGTACGTGCTCAATTCAGGTAAGGTGCAACATGGTCACGTATTAGCAAATATCAGAGAAGCCAAGCACAGGCAGAGCAGATATCACAAATGCAAGAGTAAATAAAGCACAGAAACAGGGAAACATGGCCAGTGTTTCAATACATCTCCTACAGGCACAGGCTCTATTAATTCCATGGCTGATGTGACTTATTTTAACCAGCAATATCCCCCGGCTCAGCTTCACACCACCGCAGCAAATTAAGCGTTGACAGAAGTTCATTGTACTTACAGGTCTTTCATTTGGATCAATGAAAAATATCTTAATGATGATCTCAAATTCACCCCAGCCTGTTTCGGTGATTTCATACGGTGGTTTGGTAACAACTGCAGAAGGAAACACAGAAGCGTTAATATGGGCGGCAGTTCCCCAGTGGAACTAGTCAAAATCCCAACTGTAGGAACAAGCCAGGTGCAAGACCCACCTCTCAAGGGGTTCCCGTAGCTCTCATGCAACTTGAACTGTATTTTTTTCACGTAGGCCGACATATCCTAAAACAGACACGCTGTTATTCCTGGTGATTTACACAGCACACCAAACTACTGGTCATCATCCACAGAACCAACCACGCTGGACAAGACCTTTCAGGTTATCAAGTCCAACCTTTATCTCAGCACTGCCACTGAACCATGGCACTCACCTACGCTTCCAGGGATGGTGATTCCACCACTGCCCTGGGCAGCCTGTTCCAGTGCCTGAGTACCATCACTGTGAATAAATTTTTCTAATACCCGCTCTAAATCTCCCCTGGTGTAGCTTGAGGACATTACCTCTTGGGAGAAGAGACCGACCCCACCTCACTCCATCTCCCTTTCAGGTACTCGTAGGGAGTGATAAGGTCCCCCCGTGAGCCTTCTCCAGGTCCCTGAGCAGTTCCTCATCAGACTTGTGCTCCAGACCCTTCACCAGCTCTGCTGCCCTGTTCCAGACCTGCTCCAGCACCTCGCTCACTCCACCCACCCATCCATCCATCCTCCAGGCCTGTTGCTTCTCCTGACAAACACAGAATTTCTTCTGACTTTAAGCAGGAAAGTCAGGCAGTAAACCCACAGACTACTGCCCGTTGGCTGGTCTGTCACTACTTTGTCCCCGGTGCTCGTATCCCGGGTTTTCAAATCCCCAGTTCCCAACGCGGGGCTCGGCTACAGCGGCGGGGTAGGAGCTGCCCCCCGGTCGCGCCTCACCTCGTTTCGGTAAGGCTTCACGTACACCGTCCACTGGTGAGTGTGCCCATCTTCTTCCCTCTTCTTCCCGAAGTACCGCGCCACGTTTCCGTACACGATCGGCTTCACGATGGTGACGCCCTTAAGAACAAACCCAGGAATAAATCACAAGTGACACGTTCCGACACGCGCCCGTAGCCCGATTCAGGCCGGGTCCGCACGGAGCCACTCCCGCCCCGGCCCGCGGCTCCCCGCGGGGTCGAGCCCGGGTCCGCACCTTGACGCGGCCCCCGGAGTCAGGCCCGAACTCGGCCATTCTCTTGAACATATTGCCCCGGGGGGGCGCCGCCCGCAGCCGCCGCCCGCGCGCCGCTCCCGCCAGGCCCCGCCAGCTCCGCCCGACACCGCTGCCCCCGCCGCTTCCGGCGGCGCGCTGCCGTCATGGCGCCGCGGCGGGCCGCGGGCGGGGCGCGGCGAGCAACATGGCGGTGACCGGGGGGCCGCGGTCGTATGGGGTCCCTGGTGCTGTGGCTCTCGGAGCACTACTTCACAAGTCCTCACGCAGCCTTGGCCATGGGCGTATCGCGGCGCGTCCCCAAGACCCAGCACGGCGCCCGGTGGAAGGAGCCGTCCTGCGCTGACGGAGCGGTCCCAGGTAGGGTTCTGTGCGTGCTGACAGGCGGCTGCAGCGGGAAGGAAAGGCCCGTGTAACACACAGAAAAGGGGTAAAGGGAAGGTGGCAGCGTGCTGATGGCTGTGCAGCCTCGCCGAGCTCTGGGGCAGTGGGCTGAGTGCTCCAGAAATCTTTGTACATCGCTGGAATATACAGAATATCACCTCCGGCAAGACACGAACCTGTTATCTTCCAGACAAGAACCGAAAGCTGGGTACTTCTCTTTCCATTGTCCAAGGGGAAGCAAAGAACTGCCCTCTGGCACGAATGAGCTGAGTAAGTCCAGTGAAGCAAGTCCACACATGATGGAAAGCAAACTGGGCTGCAAAAGGATGCTGCCTCTCATGCATTTATCTTTGCAAGGTAAAATACAGAATGAGGTTAATGGTGTGACAACAGACTGGTTCCTGCCACTGTTTTATGGTTACTGTCCAACAGAGCTCCTTTGCTCATGGGTAAAGAACTGCATCACCAGCTCGTCTTCTCAGTAGATACCACTTGCAGCAAAAGGGTTATCCCACCACAAGTTAGCAAGTTAATGCTTCTGGCTCAGAGTTGGGCCAGGTTCAAAGTTGACAGTTCTTCGGCTGAACAAGGTATTAAAAATTAACTGATGCTTAGGTGTGAGCAGCTTGTGCTGGTGGTCCTTGTCTTTGTCAAGACAAGCTGGTTTATCAGGAGCAAATGCCTTTACATCACAGCCTGCAGGAGGATTGGGGGAAACACCTTTCCCATTACAAAGGTAAGCACAGCCCTGTTTGAACCAATGAACAGATTCCCATGAAGTCTGATGAAACAGCAGCACGTCACAGGACTTTTTGCAAGGTGCACACAGGGTTCTTGAGGTGAGGAATGGCAATAAAAGATTACACTTGTACAGTTGCTCTAGAGTTGGCACAGCTGTATAGATTAGAGCTCCTGTGCTCTTATTGCAGAAATGAACTTTATTTATTCATTTCTACTTTTATAACCATTTTTAGTTGAGTTAGCTGTGCTACTGAAATTTCCTAGGTCCTCTGTACGTTGTTTCCCTTCACCGTTTGAGCTGGGAAACAACCCCAGCACATCCCAAAGGAAGTAAAATTTGAAAGTTAGTTTTATTTTCAGTTCCAGTTGATTCTATAAACCTGAAATGTGTTACACAGAACATGCTGCAGTCACAGCTAAGTGGCTCTATTCACTACCCACATATGCTCCAAGGCCCTCCCGTGGCTGGAGCCGAAGAGTATTTTCCAGCCTTAGTCTTCATGATAGACAGAAGGTGCCACTCTCTCCCTTTTTCTGGGGTGCAGGGAGGAAAGCAGAAGTGAAGAAACTGTCTTCATTTGTTGTCACTCACGCAGTCAGTCTGTCACTCTCCTACCGTAATACTAACTAGTAATAGCTCAGCCAGGAACACTTTTCTTTTTCAAAAGCTGTATTTAAAGATGCCAAATAAACAGCTTCTGTCTGTTGGACCCCGAAGCTATGATGCTTTGGGACTTTATCCTTTACTTCGTAGGAGTGAAAACTCCCCGCGCTGAAGAGAGCACTCGCCTTTTTCTTGGGTATTGAAAACATTCCCTTATTCTACATTCACACACAGCTAAAAGCTCACAACCATCATCATTAAAGGAAGATCTTGCCTTGGAGCTAACAAATTCCTGACTACATGTTCCCATGTAATCTGGCAGTTCTGACTAAACCGTAGAGAAGCAAAGAATTAATGAACTACACATAAGCATCTACCTGGGAGGCATCAGTCAGAGCAACAGTAAAGGCCCAGAAAGGGCTGTACAGAAGTAAGCAGCTTTGCTTCAGCTTGGCCATGTTCTTTGGATGGGCTCATTGAAGAGTTTTATTTCTAAATTAATTTTGAGTAAAAGCCATAAAATTATAACTCAATGGAACAGTCAGGGGATAACTGAAAACTAGGAGGGCACAGTAGGGATCCCACCTCACAAAAAAACCCTTATTTGTCTGAGATATCACACTGTTACCACTGTGAAAGAAACACCAAGGAAATGTTCTCGGGCTCCAGCTGAGATGGAGGCCAGCCAACAGATTGCTTTCATCAAGACAGAGCATTTACACTAACACAGAGAAGCTCAAAATACATCTTTTTATAGCTGCCAATACAACAACCGGCCTTCCCTGACCCTTGTCATTCAAAATAATTTATGTATTAAAAAAGAACCCATCGCACAGTTTCAACATTATTTCCTGCAGTTCCTCCTGCAGGGCCCTGTTGGCCATTCTACACCATTCACAGTTTCTGTTACCTTTACACTATGGGTCTTTAAGAAAACAGGAGGTGTGGACCTACATCTTGCAAAGATTCCATGCTGAGGAAAGGGAGAAGTGCAGTTTTAATTATGTACAGGCTCCAAACAACTTTCTGAGGTGGGAGCCCAAGTCCCTTACAGCTTGAGCCATGAATAAGGATTCTGTTTGGGATGAATAGCTTCTGTTTTCATCCCTTCCCTCCAGTGCGGAGCAATAACACATCCTGGCAGAGACACATATATTTAAGTGAAGCACAGTCTGAGGATTGTAAGTGATGGTGAGGGCAGCTGCCTGTAGATGGCTAAACAGGGAACAGGGATACCAGCAAGCTTCAGAAATTACTTTTAAGCATCAGTTTAACCATTCTGAAGTACAATAACTTCGTAGAGCTCGCTGCTCCTTCAGAGGTGAATGCTGCCTGTTCCACACAGGAACCCTCTCATGGGCTTGTTTAGCCTGGAGAAGAGAAGGCTCCAGGGAGACCTTAGAGCAGCTTCCAGTGCCTAAACGGGGCTTACAAGAAGTCTCAAGAGAGACATTTTACAAGGGCTTGTAGTGACAGGACAAGGGAGAATGATTTTAAAGTGACAGAGGGAAGATAAGACTAGATACTGGGAATAAGTTCATCCGTGTGAGGGTGCTGAGGCGCTGGCACAGGCTGCCCAGAGAAGCTGGGGCTGCCCCATCCCTGGCAGTGTTCAAGGCCAGACTGGACGGGGCTTGGAGCAACCTGGTCTAGTGGAAGGTGTCCCTGCCTGTGGCAGGGGGCTGGAGCTGGATGATCTTTAAGGTCCCTTCCAACCCAAACCATTTTATGATCTTCTGCCAGGTTTTGGAGATGTGTTCAACTACAGCCAACATGTCCTCTGCCTGTGTGAACAGCATCTTCCAGTGTCAAGGAAAGGCTTCTTAGCATATTATACAGAAAACACAGCAATTTTTAAGAGCAGCACACCTGAAAGGCATTCAAAATAACATGTAGAAAGTAAGGCAAGGAACAAGGACTTTTTCATGAGGGGTCACAGCAAGGACAAAAAAATACTTAATACCTGTTTATTCTGTGGAAAAAAAAAAAAGGAAGAAGCAACTGCCATCTTCTTAAATTTAGGGCAGGTGAGGATTATCACATCTGGTTCTGCTGATAAAGCTCAGAATGGATGTGGTTATGTGGGATAAATGGCCAGGGTGTGGATATCACAGAAATTAGACAAATGAGGGTCACAAACAATTACTGAGATTACGAATTAAGCAAAAAGGAGTGGTTTTATGCCACTAGATGGCAGGGCCTGGCTTCTCCACTAGTAATATACAGGATAAAATCTACTCCATGAGTGCCAGTGCAAAGTATATCCATGTGTTTTGGAATAAATGCTCAGAAATATACGTATTTTAAAGTGCCTGTTCATATTGGGTCATTAAATTGGAAAACCCCGGTTTGAGAAGAAACTAATTCCCTGTTTCCCACTTACGCAAAGGGCACAAGGTTTACAAGCAGTCTGATGGGCAGCAGAGCGCGAACAATTTTCTGCAAATCATTCAGAAGAGATGATACACAGGTTCAGATAATTTAAAAGGATGGCAGCCTTCTACCTGCAGCAAAAAGACCTGCTTCTACAAATAAAAGTGGTCTGCAGTTGTTTTTCACACCGTCTGTCTGGGAGCAGAAAACAGCAGAGTAAGAAAGGTAGAAAAACTAATCATCAGTTCCTTGAGCACCACATACTTTGTGTCTCAGCATTAAAAGCATGAGCTGACCAGCATCTCACTGTTTTCTATGTTGTTACATGTATAAAAGTTTCTGACTTCCAGCTCAAACTTAACCAGCGAAATCTGTTCAGCAAAGCAAGAATCCCCAACCCGTTCCATTTAGCTCCAGTCCTTCTCCTTGCCTCGGCCACAGGGACCACACCAAACCTCACAGCCTGTGACATCCTTGAAAATAAACCTGCTCCCTTCCCTGGCTGCCACTTCCATCAATTGGCTTCTGCACCTTCCACAAACCCCTCCTGTTATCTCCTGTTCAATAAAGGAAATCCAGTCTCACCTAATTTTCACTTCAGCCTCTTTGTTACCTGTCTTGTGCATCTCCCAACAAGTTACCTTTTCCTGCATATGGAACAGGTTTGTCGCCTCCCCATTTCCAGCCATTTACTTACATTTTTCGGAAGTCATCACTTGCTTTTGTATCTTCGAAGAGTCAAACCAGATAAACATTCAATGTGACTGACACATTTTCTTCCTCATGCAGTCCTGGTTAATCTGTCCATCTCTTACAAGACACTCTCCGGAGCAGCAGTTGCCTTACCTGCTCTCATAAAGCATGAATGAGCATCAAGTCTTCAAATTATTCACTGTGTTTGGAATTATCTGTTGTTAGCCAAGAGCCATTCAGAAAATTAAGTAATGTCATGCTTCAAGTGCTTTAGGGTACGCCAAACCAACTGTGAGAGGTGCTGAGTGTGCAGACTACATTCCTTTAATAAATAAGCTATCCTACTGGGTGGTTATCTTTGGAAAATGCAGAAGTTAACCTGGAAAACATCCTTTCTCAGTTGACTACTTGATTTCTGAGAGTGTGATGCTACATGCCTTCAAGAGGACACAGCTAATTCCCAATGCAAGACAGAGGTTCTGGCCCCAAAATGATAAAACCAGCATTTCCTTGCCTGGCATGTTATGATTGGTTATAGTCTAGCATTTCAGGTTAAGTGGGTTATAAAGACACTCAGCTGCCTGCGTCTGATTTCCTTTTAATGTCTGTAAAATCTTTGTGATCATGAGCTACAGATGTACCTATGGTTTACTTCACTCAGTCTGCACTGGACAAACTTACCTTTCACAGCTTCACACAGACTTCGCTGATTTTTGCTTTCGATTTGCTTTCTGCTGCTCCTCTCTTTTGCAACTTACCATCTCCCCTGGACCAGCTGCAGTAGTATGAAACAGTATGAAGGACAGAGAACAGCACTGATACCGTGAACCTGAGAGTCTCTCCCCACCCCAAACAAAACAGGGGTCAAAAAGGACACTTCTGAGTGCTTACTCAGTGTCTGCTTTCCAGCAAGTACTTGTGTCTTTCCATAAAGGCAGATTTTAAACACTAAAGCCTCTCCCCAAGCAGGAACACTCCTCTGTTGACAGGAAATGAAAGAAGATGCCAGCTCTGCAAGAGGAAGAAGTTCAGTAGTGCCTTTGGTGAGGCTTCAGGTGCAGCAGCAGCAGGGAAGACTTCTCTTTCCATAAGGATATCCTGGCGACTGTGCTGTGCCACTGCCTGGGATGCAAACCCCATGCCAGAACATCTGCACAAGAACTCCAGAGCTACCTCAAAGAAACAGTTCCTACAATCCAGAAATCTCCCATCAGTTGCAGCTGGTGTAAGAACACACTGCTTGTAGAGGTGACTTACACTCCCCTGCTAAACCTCACACATGCCTTCCACCACTCTCCTCCCAAAAAGCTGCCAGTCAGTATTGAGGGTCACACAGTTACTCAGCCAAGACAGGCTGTGCTCAGGAACAGGTTTACCTAGTGTGGGTCATTTGGGTTTTGCCATTTTTCCTTGCAGTCCTCAGAGGTCAGGGTAGATGGGGAGGTTTAGCACTCTCTTCTGAAGGCCAGTCAGCCTGCAGCAAGAGGTGGCAGAGAGGCTTCGGCACCAGGTTTTGCACTGTGAGGCACACACAAGAACAATCTTCCGCAGAAGCCTAGATTGCAGCAGGATCTCCAGCTCATCTCAGCCTCTGGGCCTTTTAATCTGCAGCAGCTACTGAGAAGACACTGAAAAGTGTTGGAGGCAAGGCTCTTGCAGGTAAAATTGAGCATGGAACAGTTCTCATAAGCATTATCACATTATTTGTTTCCAACTCAAGGGATGGTATTTTTCCCCAGAGAGCTTACATGGAAGAACCTTCCCCCCCTTAGTACTCAAGAGTGCTTACCTTCCTCATTCTTCTGATATCATTTCAAATCGTACCTTGATGATCTGGCATTCTGGTAAGGTTGACCTGTGCTGACACAATGAATTCATCCATGTCCTACGGAATCCGCACTGTGTTTACCGTAACAGTGTACATTCTATGTTTTGGGGTCAGGATGCTTTACAGTTCCCTCCCATTCACCTATGGGGAGCTGCTGAACACCCTAACGTGGAGGAAAATCCCAACAACATACTTAAGAGTTAGCAATCGTTTCCTTCTGTGTTCTCCACCCAGAAAGAAGCCTGAAGTGCCTTGAACCCCAGACACAGCTGATTACTCCTTCTCTCAGTCAATGAAGCCATGTCATTAAAAACTCATCAACCATGAAGTTCAGACACAGTGCAGTAAACAATCGGCGGTCAAGTCAGTTTTGCTATCCCTTTCCTTGCTATTTTTACCAATGTAAGCCCTTTCGAGCAGGTGAATTTTACTTTCTTTAGTAAAAGTTTAGAGCACTAGCCAAAGAAATTCAGGTTAATTTTCTAATGAGCATTTTGTTTCCTCTACACACATCTGTACAATCAGCCACCTTAATTCACTCAAAAAACAGGTTTAAATAAAGTCATGAATATTGTGGGTTTCCACACCGATCAGACTGCATTTCACACTTCTGAAGCTATAATGATTAGAGAAAATATTTCTCCCGAATAAACAACCAGTGTCCTCACATGATCTCACCACTGCCAAATGCTGGAGGCTTGTCACAGACAAAAGCTGGAGCCAATAACACTGCAAAATGGTACCAATAACCTAAGATGGTACAATGGAGATAGCTTATTCTGTGCTACAACAAATCAATTTCGAGTTCACCAGCAGTAGAGCACAGTATGACAATGCTAATGACCTTCTGTATATAAAATACAGATATATTTTTTATATTTGCTCAGAGAAGCTGTGGATGTCCCATTCCTGGCAGTGTTCAAGCCCAGGTTGGATGCGGCTTGGAGCAACCTGGTCTGGTGGAAGGTGTCCCTGTCTGTGGCACGGAGTTGGAACTGGATGAGCTTTACTGTCCCTCCCAACCCAAACCATTCTGAGATCTGTTTTATGTAATACAATGATCTGATTTACCAGCAGACTAAAACACTTGCCCATGAAACCCCAGTGCCTAAAGTAGCTTCAAAATCAATATAGGGTGGATACTGTCATTGGTACCAGACCAACTGTCTGCGTGAGTTGAGCTGACAACAGTTCAATCTGCCATAGAGCTGCTTTAGCACTGCTGTGTTTAACACACACATGCTTTGTAATGATTAATGTTTGCCAGGTTTAAACTCAGGAAGCCAAATTAAAATAGGTTTTACCATCACTGGCAAGCAAACAAACAAGAATGTCTGCACTAATTTTAAACACTGCAAAAAGTCTTTAAAGACCAGATGAGGACAAGAGCTAATATGAATAAAAAAACTATTTCTAGATTCAGAAACAACCACAGCACAGAATCTTGCTGTAACTACATTAGAATGTCCCCGCTGTAAGTTTAAATGTCTGAAAATCTGAAAAGACTGACAATCATGAACACTGTGAAGATATCAAACAAGCTGAAATGAAGACAGACAAAGTATTTTGAATAAAAAAAAGTCTTTATTTCTTCAATACAAGGTAAACTACTATTGCAACTTAAGACCAACACAAAAGTTGGACAGCAAATTGCTTAACAGTCTCCTAAAGGCTGGAAAAAAAAGAAACCCATGAAAGCTAAAAGTTGTGCAATATTTCAAGTATAACATCTAAAAAAGATGAAATGATCCCTAAACTTATTAACTAAGTACCTCTGCTGAAAATGTATTAAAATCCACATTTGCCAGAATACCATCTTACCTTGTTGAGAAATACAGGTCTCCAGAAACTCAAGTATTCAACAGACTCTTTGGCCTGCCAGTATCAGGAAACTGTTTCATATATATATATATATATATATATGTGTGTGTGTATGCATGTACATATATATATATATATATATATATATATATATATATATATATATAAAAAATCCTTTGGAGTCAGGCATTCTGACAGGCATCCATTTCCCTACATTCTGCATTCCAACTTAGACAAGCCCCCCTCCTGTATTTCAAAACCATTTTTTGAATAGCTTACTCAAGACATCCTTGTGCAAAATGGGAACTGGGAAATGGAATGAATGGTACAATTCATTCAGGAAGACAATACACCCTTTTGTTTAGATATTCAGCAGTGCTGGCAATAGTCATAAAAAAGTTTAGGTTTACCAAACAGGAATGTATTTCACCTTTAAAACACTTGGAGCTTTTTTTTTTCTTTTTTCTTTTTTTTTTTTTTTTTTTTTTTTTTAATATATATTTGCTTTTATTTAAAAAAGGATGCCTGCAGTAGTAAGGAAACTGAATTTGCAATCACCTGTATTTATAAAAACACACACATTCCTCCTTTTCTTATACTTGAAGATCAAGGGAATGTCTGTTTCAGAATGTAATAATAATATGCACAGTTTAAAATATTTTCTATTACAAAATACAGTATACAAGAGGGTGAGGCTAAAGTCTTATTAGTCGAATATATTCCAAAGTGTTTGCACTGAGTCATGTGAAAAAAAAACCCAATCACATTACATGGTATGAACAGATGGGGAATTTTTGCAACTTAAATGCTCCATTTTATTGGGATCAAAGGTATAATGTTTAATATTTTCAAGAGACTTCACTAAAACTAATGTATTTCCAAAGGCGGTTTAAAATACTTAAGCACAGGCATAGGTCATACCAGAACCTAGAACCCATTGCAATAACTGGCGCTACAGAAAGGATTCAAGAACCAACGAGTGCATAACGCACAAATAGAATGAGATGATTTATCATATTGTGTCCAACATGGGAAAAAAAAAAAAATCCCACGAGAACATCACATTGAGGAACTTCCATGCCCCAAAATACTCCTTAGTAATTTGCCCTCTAAAGCCAAAATGAATCTAAAAGTACATGTCAAATCTCAATTTGGGGGAGCTGAGGTAGGGCAGGTGAGCGAGGGGAGGAAAAGCAACTAAAGAAAACCCCCAAAACACCACACCACCTCCACCCACCCCAAGCCTGCCTGCAACATTAATTGCAAGGCATCATAGTTGTAACAGACAGTATTTCTGCATAACCATCACAACTAATGAGCACGCTGCAACCATTACGTTTAAGACCTGTGCAGTCAATTACCAAAATAATATAAATTCTAAGCAAATCAATGTTGCTTCTTTCCTACATCAAAATACTTATTTTGCAAAGAATTTACTTTTCTTTAAGTATATGCACACTGACCTGCACTTTCTTTATAAAAGATTTTGAAAGGTTTCCATTTCAAAGCAGAAGCAAATTAGTGTCTTGGATCTCTGAAGAGTATCAATCTTAAACATGCACGTTTTATATTTGAATCTACATGACTAACAGCATCTTAATGAGCATTCGATTAGAAATTTTAAGGCTGTATCTCAGTTTACACAAAAACCAATGATAATGTTAAGAGTCTATGTATAAAATTGTATAAATAAAAACAGGAGTAAAGTCTGTTTAACCTGTACAGAGAGAGCAAGTGGATAAGAAAAGGAAATCGGGAATTAGGTATTTCTATAAAGAATGCCATGTATTTTTACTAGAAACACAGATGACAAGTATGTACAACATGTAAATCTCCAATTATCCACATAGAACTACGAAAACATTTACAAGGGTTTGAATAGGCAACTAAACAATCAGGTAAAAAAAATACAGTTAGAAAAAACTAAGCCTCACCAGTTTCAAAGGAACAAAACCAGAAAGCACTCACTCCTTTAAAGAAATAAAACAAGAATTTCAAGGTAATGCCTAAATTTAATAAGGTATCGTGCTTGTAACAAAACCAACAGCTGTCCAAGCTTATAAGCCACACTGTAAATAAAATGTCAAAGAAGTTCTGACATGTTTTTCAAAATGCAAATCAGAACTAAAATTATTGGCACAGACAGCAAAAAGGGAATGAGGGAAAAAAAGACTGTACAGTGTCCAAAACAGTATGTTGTTCTTCTGAAGAAGTATTTTTCACCTGTCAAAACATGTAGTCCAGTAGAAATCTTACTTAAAAAAACCCCAACCCTCTACTTCTTAAAAAAAACAACCAAACAAAAAAACCCAAGAACCTCCAGAAAAACAGTTTCTGTTGCTAAAGCACTGCCACCCCTAAGTCACTACTTGTTGGTTTTGTTTTTCAAGGTAAAGGATACAGCCTTAAGATAGTATTTTTAAAATCACTTATAAAAATCAGTATTTGAAAGAAATACAGTATTTCCTCACAGACTACTTCGTCTTTTCATCAGCAAAAAAAGAGGTGAAACACCACTGAACAAATACCAAAGAGCACAGCAGTAGCCATCATGGCATCATCACCAGCCCATAAGTTACCAATCTGCTATTTCCTGAGCATGCACAGGAAATTACCGGCAACATTTAGTAAACCAAAACCCAGTAAAAATTTCACTACAGATGTAGTTATACATGATGTGCATTAGGCATATTCCTTTTTGGTGTCTATTAGGGTCTTTGGATTTTTTTCTGTACATTTCTTGATTCATTAAAAAAACTCTAAGAAATGAAACTCACAGTAACAAGAGAGTATTACCTAAATTGCAACACAGTAAATTTATCAGTTAAATCTAGGTATTCAGAACAAGCAGAAATAAGCGGCTTAATATGGGGATCTCACCTTTCAAGTCACAATGATCACTCAGTTTAACCCTGCTACTCCCTCCCTGCTATTTCCACTGCCAGCAGTGGAAATCTATATGCGAGTGAGAAATTACACTGTGTGAAACGAGCAACAGTCTCCTTAAATCTATTTCAGTGTGGGGTAAAATATTAGTTCCTGCATAAAATGCTTGTATATTTACTTTTTTATTTTAAGATTTAATATATCTATGCAATGGAACATTACTTACCTGCTGCCTCTCCAGGATTAGCTATTCCCCATGTATCAGCTACAGGCAGGTTATTTCTTCCTTAAACTTATTACACATAGCAGTAAACAATGTTTTTAAGTAAAGAAAAAAAAGTTACAACAGTACGGTTCGTAAACAAGACCTATTCACAAAAAGCAGGAAATGAGTCATGACTTGTTTGATACAACTTTCAGTTTTACAAAATTTTAAAAGGCAGTTTTCATTTCCAAACAGGATTAAACACGTCAAATATCTTCTCAGTAGCAAATAGTTCAATAAACACCAGTGATCCCATGCATGAGGAACTGAGGTACACAATTGGGGGGGGGGGGGGGGGGGGAAGTGGTGGAAAGAGTCTGAAGCTGTAGCCAAGTCCAACAGCATCAACCTGGCTGCAGGAAACCTGGCTGAGTGATAGGTGACAAAAATATTAGAACACTTTAGACTTATGCAAAACTTCCGCAGTTGCACAGGCTACTGGTCCCAACTCAGCAAAGCATAAAAATCACTGATGTATGCAAAGAAGGTACTTAAAGCATATGTTTACATTCCTTGAAACCTATGGAATGTAAGCACATACTTTAAATGCTCTGGAAAACCAGACTGATTTAAGTGCTTTCCTGAACAGGGTTAACATCTTAGGTCAGCTATAAAAAAAAAAAAAAAAAAATCTTCAAAATTGGTAAAAAAAGAGATCAAGAGTTGTCTAAGAGTTGCCTCTTAAAGCCATCTGAGGTCTTGAAACTTAACTTAAAATCAAGTGCAGCTATTTGAATAAGAGAAAACTGCAAGAATAAATCTGCTGCATAATGATTTCGAACAGACTAGAAGTAAGCCTTTGTGCAAGGCTGCCAGAAACTAAGTTTTTGAAACTTACAGGAACTTTCTATTTGCTTGCATGTCACAATTTAATTTCAAACCAATTCTTAAATTTGAAGTCAACTTTCACTGCAAGCTCCAGTAACTTGTTTTTAGGTAAATTTACAAAACCTCATCTGACAGATGTCATTAGCACCACTTTTTGCTAAGACATTTAAATATTGCCCATCACTTCACTTAACAAGGACATACAAGTGTACCTTCTCTTGTATATGCATGTGTGAATAAACCCTGAAGTATTAAGAAAACACCAAACCCATAAAGTCTGAGAAATGGAAGCATCTTGTTTCTTCTGGCACATTTCTAATATACAACTATGTACAGACTGCTACAGCCTTGGGGGTGGACAGGGAACACACGCAAGCACTATTACTATAAAACTGTAAACAACTGCAGGGTTTGGTTTTGTTTTTTACACCTAACCTTTCCACCCCTTATTATGGACAGTTAAATTCATACGAACAGTTTAAGTTTATATTAGCTGTAGTGCCAATCAGGATCAAGGCTGTATGACAGGAATTCACAGACCTGGGACCACCTCTCCTCAAAACAGGCCACAGAGAGCTGCAGTTTTTACAGTTTTATATATCAGCAAATTCACAAGCCACCTAGGTAAACACTGCTAGAAAGCAAAAATAGCTTTGAAGGTTTTATGTAACCAACCTATTTTCATATCAAAACTGAATGTGTGAGAGCAACATTAGTATGTTTAACTCACTGAATGCAAGATTAGGTGGAGGCATATGCAAGAACTATTGCAATGTTTTTAAAAACAGCATCAACGTTTTCATTGTAACATTATCTTTAAATATTGCTGAACACAAGACTTTCCCTGAGGTGTAAACATCAAATAACTTGAACAGCTTTACACATCAGCCCCATTAAACAGTTTATTACAACACTACATCTACTGTAATCAGTGGTGCTGTGTACAGACATTATCATATGAACAGTTTAACATGAACAAACTACTATAAAAACAAGCATTTACTTGACTTTTTCCAATTGCTTGCACATTATAATTGCCAAATGTATATAACCAGTAATAAAGTTGCAAAAGCTATAAGGTTTAAATCACACAGGTTTCCCTCAAATAAAACAGTTAAGCAACATAAGAAAGTAAAAGAGCTACTGGTTACCATGTATGCAGATTTGCTTTATTCAGATCTATTCCTGTTCATTTTATCCATGAATCCTTACAGGCTCAGTTCAATCACATGAAGCAAACTGCTGGACAAGCATCTTTCCTTGAAGAATGTATCTTGTCTTGCACGCTGTTCCTCTTCCTTCAGCTGTAATGTGTCAAAATTTGTGATGTAGATTTTGCTAGTCCTCATAATACACAGAAAATTGTTGGCTTATCTACACATACACAAGTTGTGCATCTACTTCACCAGAATGCAAACTAACACAAAATACCCAGAAGCAGTAGCTACTTGTTTGTGCACAAAACTGTTTCTTAATACAATAGTTAAAAAGAAAATTAATATTGTTGTACAAAGTTGAAAGAAGATAAATTTCACAGCTGAAGAACTGAATGATAAAGGGAGAAATAGCTACCGCTCCTGTGACTGATAGAAACATTTATATAGGACATTTCCTAAAGTATGCATTCTGCGAGAGTAAACGAACAAGCACGTAGGTAGTTTTACCACAACTAGAGCTTTACATTTTTACCTGCCCACTTACAGAAGTTTTAAGCTGATTTGACATTTAAATAATGCACTGGTTGTATAACGAAGTGGATGGCTCACAGCTCAGTAACATTTAAAAGTGCACAGATGCTGATACCAGTACTAGTGGCAGCAGGATGGGCTTCACATCTAAAAATACACGCAGTTTAATCACAAGAACCCACTTTTCAAATAATACAATATAGATTTGCAGGTTTCCTCACTTACTTGCGCTAGGGAAAACTCCAAGCCCTACTTCCTAATCTCATCTATTTTGGCAAATTAAGGAACCACACTATTTAGAGTTAATGACTTTAAGAGTTCACAAGATACTTGGGATGGTATGATTCCATACACTGGATTTCAGTTGAATTCCATTACAAAACAATTACCTATCTTCATTTCATTAATAATCCACAACCTCAACATCCAATATTTTCAAAATAATTGAAATCAAACTGTTCAAAAAAACAACACATTCAACTGTTCATTTGAGAACCAAGACATTTAGAGGAGCAATTTCATGAACGTGCACCAGTCACAGCTGTCAAATATTCTTCTACTAGTATAGTAATTTTAAAGCAGTCGGGAAAACAAAGTACTCATTTTTTGCATGAACAATTGATACATTTCTTCTTCCTCTCCTCAAAGTGAGCAATAATTATAACTTTGAAAACCAATGTATAAACAGGTAGGCTCTATATGCTACAAGTATGCATGCAAATTAATCCAAATCCAAAGCAGCGACTCGAATTTCCTTTCTTATTCACAGGCTTTATTCTCAAGTCCCAAATGTATCAACCAGTAACTACTTTTAGGGAAGATCCTTCCCCAAAAGACCAAAATTTCCATAGGTGTTATGCACTTTTAAAAGTAATTAGTAGCAAAGTGACAAAGCGCTGCCTCCACAAGATGTGTTCAGAGTTACAAGCTAAGTTAGCACAGAGGGAAGAATCTGTTTTTTTAGTGGAGAAAGTAAGTATATGACAGCTGTGAGATTGCATATCAGAATTTGCTGCTCTCATCATACAATTCCTGTGGCAAGAATTACGGATCTTTATAATTTCTATGGCAACAGTTAGCAGATCCAAAGCATCATATATATGATTTATAATGCTAGCATAAGAAAGATTCAGTTCCTGGGAAGAATTTGCTAGATTTGTAAGGGTAGTTATGGAACTACAGGAACTTTAAAGAATGAATGATAAACTGGATTTAGGATTAATACTTTTAATTATAGGGCCCCTAAAATGATCAGCACCACACTGAACCTTCATTTAAACAACATGACCAACTAAAATCCAAGGTGGCGTATGTTTTGGTTCCAAAGTATTCTGCCACTATATCTTGGCAAAACTGGAAAGCTTTGTGGTTCCGAAAGGAAGAAATAGATCTGTATGTACTATACCTTTATGATCAACCCTTTTCAGTATTCTACAAGCAAGTAGAATACTGAAGTAAGAAACAACTTTAATTAAAAAAGTTAAATCTCTAGTCAGTACTTCTTGGCAATGCTGTTTTCCAACTGCCTTTCCATCTAACTAGGCTCACATAAGCTATCAGTCCCAAGCACGAGTTCGGTTTGTACAATTTAACACCGTACAGCAATCAGTTTCTCAGCATTTCTATGAATAAAGCCCAAATTTCAGACTTGTCTATTTAATAGTTATTTTTTCATTTAAAAGTTAGGAGTTTATGCCAGAACATCACACAAATTAAAGCCCCGAACTTAAGTCATCAAACATTTTTGTATTTATGCAAGATGCAACTTGAGCAACTTCCCTCCCCCCCCAAGGCAGACTCTTACAACAAAATCCAATAGATTTGTTATATATGTGAAGTATCTTGCAATAGCAACTCTACTTTTTCCCTTTAATCCCAATTATCAAAATAAGCATAAAAAAAGCTTTAAACAGCTTTCAGAGGTGTAAAAATATATAGTACTTTAAAGCTGTATGTGCATATACCTGTCAAGTTGTTATAGTGTAATTTCTGATATTTTCAGATTGAATTTCAATCTCCCAACATATTCACATTTCAGTAAAATGCATGATACACATTTGTCACTATATCCTAATATGTCTTAAGAATTACTTCGTGTAATTCTTCATTTTATTTTATTCTATACACAAAGAAAAATACACAAAGCAAAAATCCCACAGAAAGTAGTATCAGCCTGAAAGCCAAAATTTGTTTAAGCTTAATCTACATTCCAGAACATCACAAACCACCAAATACTGTGATGCTTTAGGTATAATACAGGGAGAAAGAAGCAGTTTCAAGCTTGACTCTGTATTTGGTTTTCTGCATGTAAGCCAAGATACAGATGTGATTCTGTTCACCATATATGTACAGACTATTTTGCCACCCCTCGTACCTTGTTCCATTAGTTGCATATTTTTTCCCCTATTATTAATGTACTTACCTGGTATCTTTGTTCAATCTTAGTGTATAAGACTGACACCAGAATAACTTCCTGATTTTATAAATAATTTACATTGGAAGAAAAAGAATGCTCCCCAACTAGTTTCATTCATAGTATCTTTCTTCTACTATCCCAGCCCATCTATTCACCAAAAATAACTGATGAAGAGAGGTATGTTCAGAAAACTCAAGATTTAGTTTACAAATTGAAAAGATGTGAATTATTAGCAATATCTTTCACATTAATATATGAGGAAGACACAAAAAGGTAGATCAGGCTGCCACAGGAAAACATAAAAATGAAGATATATCATGTATCTTTCTCCCTCCCCCCCTTTTTTTTGGATAAAACCAAGTCTTAATTCTCAAACCACAATGAGCAAAAGGAAGAAAATGATTTTATTTTTTTAATCTCTGGAGAACACTGCATCAAACTAATGTTTTCACTTGCAAATAATTTCCATTTCAGATGCTGTAAAGCCTTAAAGTTTCTTCAGGAACTTTCACATGGCTCAAATTTGTCAAACCCACTAATTTCACAAACAAAAAAAAAAAAGCACAGGACATGGGGGGAACACAAATATGTGTGTGTGTCTAAAGACACCTCAGAAGATACCAAAATAACAGCAACATGGTAATGGAAAAAAATTAATGAAAGTTACAGTTATGCATTTGAAAATAGCATAATATTTTCAGTTTTTCAAATCATTTTATCTCACCCTCAAGAAAATGAAAGAAGTCACTGATACTTAAGCAACAAACTCTATATTTCTGTAAAGCACCAGAACAGTCTTAAAAGAGTTTTTAAGCAGCACATGAAACAGTGGCGCTGCCTGCCTCATTCACTCTGTGGGTGCACTTCAGGTACTGAATCAGCTGCACAAAGATCTATTTCCCTGAGGAATTCTATATGCGATAAAATAGTGCCAGCCCCACGTATGTGCTTCCTCAAAAATATGCATTTTACAAAAGAGATGAAGAAAATAACATTCATAATAGCTTAATACTAAGAAAATCTGAAAAAATCCTAGACAGGTAAATATACCCAGGTCTTGATAAATGCTAGCACATGATTCACTGAAAATTCTGTTATTAACCAGAAGCTTATTATTAAACTAACTTACAAAAGTAGGCCTTTTCCTGTTAATTTACAAGACTTCTTAAAAAGGCTAATTTCATACTTGATGTTTAAGTGGTTGTTAACACACTGTTACAAGATGGTTGCTACTTACACAAGCAAAAATAGAATGAGTATTATTTAAACAATCAGTACCATTTCAACTCCTACTGACAGCAAAAGAAAAATAAGTAAATCCAACCATGTTACTTCTTAGACCTCTCCAAAGCTTGAACTATTTCAGAGAGAGCTGAGAGCAGCTTTTGAAAAAGAGTATGAGCCTCGGTCTTTAGATTATTTTGCTTACAGTGGTTTGAGAGCAGAAAAATCAGAGGAAAACCATGAAACATGGAGTACACAATCTACATACATATCAACTGTTACAATGTTGTTGTTTTGTCCTTGCAATTCAGTCCAAATCCAGTTTAAATAGGAAATAATCAACCCAGTAACAAAAACATAAAATGAAGAATTTAACATTCAGCAGTTATAGTAATTCAGACAGATTAAGATTGGGACAAGGCATCAGCTAGAAATACATCATTGAGTATCAGTTGAACTAAAAAACCCAAAAAAATAAAATCTGTCTAAAAAAAGGAGTCAGGACTCATGCTGATGAAGTTACATTACTATTCTGTTTGTACACACTAATTTTGCTGTTAATCTTCCTAAATATCATCCTATCAGGTTCTTAGTATTCTTGACTAATACAGGTTAGACGTTTGAGTTAAATCCAGTTCTCTTTTGTATCTACAGGCTTTCTACAAGCAAAGGCAAGATGTTTTAAGGAAATATACAGTATATAGTAATTACGTGGAATGGATTATCACCGTACACAAAGCCTTACTCAAGTGAAGGCACAAAAATCTTGCAAGAATACGATTTTAAATCATGAAGTGTACAAACAGAAGTGTAAATACCTGCTATGGTACATCTAAACTTTTTAATTTTTAATTGAATTTATTATTATAAACACATTTAGTAAGTTATTCCAATTTAACCCATCTCTATAAATGTAATACAGTACAAACTGAATTTCACTGTATACAAAAATGTTCACAATGGACCTTTAAAATCCTTCTGAACTTTAAAAAAAAAATGCCAGTACAGTATCACAGTTATGACTACAGGTACACAGTAAGGAGTATAGGTGCCATTCATAGGGGGCAGGCACAGAGGCAACTTCATGTTATTTGGCAAAACACAGTAATATGGGGAGTAACTCTTCAGCTCTGCTGATATTTATTAAATGACTGAGACTGTTAAATCCAGTTATGAATATTAATCAATGTAAAGAACAAAACAAAAAAATGTATGGCAACATACACCTTAGTGAAAATGAAACATACAAACCAGGAGATAACTGTATTTCTTTGGGGTACGTGTGTATAAATACATAAAACCAAAAACTCAATAAAGCCCTTCTTCATTAAGACAGCAACAAGACAAAATGTTTACAACTTAACTTTAAAGAAATATACCAAATGCTTTCATTTATGATCGAAATACTAAATTTGCCCTTTAAATCAACTTCCTAGGACCTATTTTCTTCTTTGCACAAGGGAATCTTACCTACGTAACCCCTCTGAAAGAGAAGTCCCAGCACACAACAAAGTTGAAGGATATTGCATATATAGTCCCACTTAAACTGAGACTGAAGCCACAGTCTCATTTTAAAATTGTGCTTTGTAAATCATAAAGTGCAACCTAATGCTATTTGATACGTTTTCTTGGGGTAACAGGGTAGGGGATCTGTAACTTGGCAAACAAATGCCACATCTACATACACAACACTAAACACACAAAAATTAAAGCTAGATTAATAAAGTATGCCATAGGTAAAAAATTAATCTTAAATTCCAGGTTATTAACAATTTTTAGTATGGCTTGCTTATCTCCACCAGAAGGAAAACAGTCTGGAAATACATCCATCACCCAGCTCAATGGTTACTTCCCATTTACAACAACTGTTTGCAAGTATCACAAATACTCATCATAAAAGGTAAAAATCCAGTTCAACAAAAGAAACTATAGTTACTTTTGTTAAATCTCTATTTTTATGTTCTGATATTTCACAATTAAGAACCACAGTTTCTATTGTATGCAGTTCCAGAAATATTTCTACCAATCCATTTTCTATGACAAAAAGTGGCATTAACAAATATACTGCCAACTTCATTTCAGCTGCCACATTTCACCTTCCTATTTACGGCCTTGACTGCCCTCCTTTAGGCTGGTTACTGTTTCATGTATCCCCTATTTGTATATAAACCCAAGACAACAATGCACTTAACAGACTGGAGCATTTAGTATCAGGATTCGTTCTTTCCCAGAGGAGTCAGTAACACCAAAGCCTGACTAAAAACCTGACATTTAAATAATACAAAATTATATTTTCATTTAGGAAGATACTACATTTTATGTAATTTCTAGAAAACTTTCCTCTAACTTCTGTAAATGAGCTGCCCTGAATAAATACCACATGCAAATCTGAAAACTAAATCAGAGGCTAAATGTAAGAAAGGGAAGTTTGGCAGACAGGCAAGTCTGCAAGCTTCAATTTTAGTGCAGACGTAGTGGGAAGTTTTAAAAAGAGAAAAGACCACTGCAGAGAAACTAACAGGTAGTTAGTAGTAATTAATAGATTTTTCCAATTGTCAAATGTAAGGAATCATGGGTAGCTTGAACTCCCAATCTCCAAAATGGTATAATATGTAGAAATGTTCATCACATATATTTTAAAGCTCTCAGCAGTACACTGAAATAAGCCCGCTACTTTGCGGCTATCTAGAGGTTTGATGCATGCAGATATATGAAATAAAAGAACACATTAGTTTTTGAACAAGGAAAGAAACAACCCTTGTGTCATACATTTGTTTACTAGTCTTCAGAAAATAACTATCACAGAGAGGAATGAAAAATCAGGGTGGTGGGGAACAACTGGGTGTAAATCTTATTAAAGATAACACCTGAATTTAGCTTGGAGACAGAAGGATACTGGCAGATCACATTTCATAGAATAAAGAGCAAAGTCTGGCTGTATTTCCTGAATTTGGGGAAAACTCACTGGGAAAGAAAAAAAACAACTCAAAACTCCCAAGAGCCCACTGCCATACTCGTGCAAGGACAGCAACTGTATGTACACGTTCCCTAAACTGAAATAACACATGACACATGAAGGGCTAAAAGCTGCAGTCCTTACACAAGGAGATTTTAAAATACAAATTTAGTATTTAAAAATACTAATAAGAAATAGAACCATAAGTTTCATATAATCTTCTAAGATTACAAAAAGAGCAGACATATTAGTCTGGCTTACTGCTTTCATAAAAACTGCAAACATTAATACAACATAAAATTAAAAAAGCAACATGCAAACTGCATTAAGAGAAGCACACAAATACTCCCTCCCTCCCAAGACGAGTTACCTGTTGTTACTTACCTACATTCAATGTCAGATGCTGCAAGAAGAAAGTGATTCAGTACATACTGCAGAACCACTTAAATGCAGACATTAATGGTGTAAACAATCCCAAACCCAAAGTAGTTACTTTTACTAAGTCAGTAAAGTTAAAAAAACATGAAACAAATGCTCACCTTCTTTAACGATGACGATACTCTCTCTCTCTGTCTCGTTCTCTGTCGCGATCTCTGTCACGATCACGATGCCTCTCTCTTTCACGGCTTCTTTCCCGGTAATAGTCATCATGACGATCTCTACTACGTGATTTGTGGCGCCTGCTTTTTTCTCGTGACCTACTGTGGTCCCTCTCTCTGGATCGCTCACGTCTTCTAAAAGAAATTACTTCATTAAATTTTTCTTCATAACACAAGTCACCTGCATGCCAATTTTGTAATATGAGTATGGATTTGATCAAAAAAGGATACAAGAGAAGCATCTGTTCACTGTGATGCAGGTATGTTTCTGTATATAACATGAAAGACAGCCGATATAAAAAGAGGTGACACACAGATAGCAAGGTGCAGAGCCACTAAAATAAGCACATTGCCAGAATGGAGGATGAGATGGCAGAAATCAGCTGGGGGAACACACCATACCTCAAATGATCACTACAACACAGCTGCTAATCTGTGTACTGACAGTACGTGCCAAAACCAGCTGTCTCTGCAACTTTAATATTCAAGGCCAACTACCCTACTGCTACACTACCCTAATGAAACAGAACCTCAGTGTTTGTCTTAACACCGAAAGGGGCGTTATTTATGTTTTGAAAGAAATACCTATTTCTTATTTACACTAGTTAGAAGAGACCATGAATTTGAAATCTACCTACTCTAGATTTTTAGACTGACAAAGGCCCACAGGCAAAAATCATTCTGCTCAGCCTTTTTTCCCCCCAACTCAAGTGTATTGCTACTGTAACAAGTATGGAGAAAATTCATTTTAGGCAAAATGAAAACGGCAATCAAATATTCTCAATCTTAGTTTTCAATAGCAAACTGCAATAGAAATTATGCACTGGACATCTTAATTGATAAAGGACAGTTCAATTTCGAAGTTTACAAATTGCAAGAGTACCATGTAGGAAAGGATACCAAATAAAACGAAGAGTTAAGTTTAAGCTAGTCAGGTCAATTTTAAGAGGGTTAATGAAAAGGCAGCTAAGTTCAAGAAACCCCTATTTGGTTCTTGCACAACTCAGCAAATCACTAAGCTTCTTACATGACTTAATTTCTTCTCTGTGAACTAGTCCTGTGCTATACCCTCCCTTTGATAAGTTAGGGCAGATGGAAGAGGAAAGTTTTACCTGGATCCAGAACCATAAGACTTGGACTCAATTCCATGAAGGCAGTCCTGAAGAGAGCTAATAAGTACTTTACATCGATCATCTGCAGATACTTTGGACTGTTTAATTAAGGAAATTGCAGTTACCAAGGTCTCTATAGCACTTCCATAGTCCCCTGAAAATGACAGAAGATCACGATCAGAAGATGACGCAAATTAAACCAATGAATTTTACCTGTAATAGTATTACCATTTTAAGTCTCTTCAACAGCCAGCCAGATAATTTACTGTAGAACCAAGTATTAGAATACTGTCCAGATCAGCACTTAGAAGGCACTCTCAGAAACTACCCGGATCACAGTACAAATTCAGTCATAGCTTGCACCTAGATTCAGCCTCCTTTTAGGAAAGCGTGGCTTCAGGGCTGCCAGTTTCCCAACAGAGAAACCATAAACTCTTTCCAGTTGGGTAGCAAACACATTAATCAAGTTTTACTAACCAGCACTGGCATCTGATACAGCTCTCGAAATGGCACTGCTTGAGATTGCCCTATTTCTATTCATGATTTCTTCAAATTCTGCTTCACTTAGAGGTGTCCTTGCAGCATCCATTTCTCTGCAAGCAACAGAATTAGTATTTTAAAGGTTAAAACAAAAACAACCCACAAAACAACAAACAAACAAACAACTTTACAATATATCACTGCAGTTTTAACAATCCAAGTTTGCAACTTCAAGCAAAGTGACAAACAGAAAAGAAAGCAGGATCTGGGTTTGGGTTTGATTTCTGTTTTTGTTAAGGACCATGTTACAGTATAACATCCTGAAAGCTAAAAAATTAAAATCAAAGTAAAATAAAAACGGTAAACAATTCAGACATTGCTGTATAAGCAGACTTATTCTTGCTCATCCCATCTATTTTAAAGATTCAGCAGCACTTAATATTGCGCTTTACAAATATTTATAATTTTCATAGAATCCTTGAAGGTATGAAAGTAGATATCCCAATTGAATGGATGTGGAAATACATGTACATAGGCAATGTGACTTTGAGCAAAAGTAGAGATCATTTTTATAACAATACCAGAATTAGAACTATATGATCCTGTTTTCCAGATCTTAACTAAGACCACAATGCTGTAACTTATGAAAAGCAAACATAGTCTATAGTATCTTTAAAACACTCAATTTTCTGAATGATGCTTCAACATTTCACAACTTATTTTAGGGTTTTATTTCTGGTCAAGTTCAATGTGCTCCAATTTGATCTCCAAACTGGTCACAGTAAGGAGGAAGCAATAAAGCAGAATCCTTGTACATATTACACATTTTTTTGTTTACTTTAATCATTAGCTACCTGTATAGGGTTTCCAAAGTTAACAGAAGTTAACCTATACAAAAATTTTCCCAAAAGTTTTGCAGTGTCCCATTAGCCAGTCTGGGTATCATATAGAAAAATTTGGAGACGTGTTAGAAACAAATGTTGAGACTGGTAAACTGCCCCACTGCTTGGTATTTCTAGAACAGTGTTAGTCCTTTTGGTAGAGAGAAAATGCAGAATAATAAGCAATGCTATCCTCTTAATCGCAAGAAGTGGAACAAGATCCTATAGCCAGTTTAGCATAAGAGGAAATGTCTAAAAATTCATACCTCCCTGAGTTTTGAGTATTATTTTTCGTGTGCCTCCCATAGAATGGAATATGTAATTTTTCTCTTATGGACATGTTATTTCCAGTGAAACGCCTATGATATATAATTAATGACAATTTAAATAGTTATGGATTATAGTTTTAACATTATTAATGAAAAATACTGGACAGTAAGTTATACTGTCCTATTCCCACTCCTTCCCTCCCCAGACATTCTACAAACTGTAGACAACCTTGATTTCTGTCCATCAAAAAACAATCAACACCATATATTTTTTTTTAATATTTCAGGCAATTAAGCCAGATACTTGATTTTCTATAGCTCGTTTGAACATAGTATGTACAGATACATGGGGGTTTTAAACTTTGTGATAAAAGAAGAATCAAAACAAAGTGTCTTTGCAGAAAACATTTTAAGCAAGAGAAGTCTCTCACGCTAGCAGTAAAATCACACCTCAAAAACCAAAATGGAACTTTACAAAAAGTGTCTTTCTTATAATTTATCCCAAAAGTTTCCACGACAAATACAAATATGGTGAAAATAAAGAAACAGCAGCAAGACAGAGATGCTTAAAAGCACAGATGAAAAAGACGTTTCAAATAAGACGTGAAAAACTTGACAAGTCAAGCCAAGAGAGACTCAAGAACTCCGTCCCAGAGAGGATTAACCATTCGAAAAGCCATGGCTACAAACACAGCAGGGTTGCAACAAATGAGCAGAAGCGTCTTGACAGGAAAGGAAAATTCTTGCCATAAATTCACACCTGGATTTTGCGACAAAGACTAACTTTGAACTGAATCCCAAAATAAAAAAAGGGCAAAAAGAGCTGCTGAAAGATGGAAATGGTAAGAGTTAGGTATGGCTCTGTACTCGACATATGCACATAATCAAAAAGGAGAACTCCAGAGCATTCTAAAAAAAGAGAGCCTGCAAAGCACGATGATAAAGGTGCAAGTCAGAAATTTAAGATAGAAAGAAGCACAGCCAGAAGCTGCTGTGTAAGAAGTGATGTAAGTTTACATGTAGAACATATGGAATGATGACACTGCCAAATACAACAGTGAAAAACGAACAGTTTAGAGATGAAAAGTGAAAGTGATTACTGATGTTGCATTTCAAAATTTTCTTACTACTACAAATGTGTGTGAGAGATATTTCAGTGAAAAAGGGCAAATGAGAAGACTGTCCCAGCCCTATTTTTCATTACTTCTAATATTTGCATTAAAAGGGAAAGTGCATCCTACAGGAGGAATAAAATCTGCTATAAAGCACATTACACCAAAAGCACTCACCTTCCAGGTGGCCCATAGTCACCTCTGTCATATGGTGGAGGTCGGCCATATGGATCTGTTGGAGGTGGGCCACGGCTGTCTGAAGTAGGTATGCCACTATTGGCAGGTGGGGGGAAGAAAGCTGGATTCACATGTGGTGCAGGTGGTGGAGCACCTGGAGGTGGCCCAGGAAGATGAGGAGGAGGAGCAAGAGTCAGGGGTGGCCCAAGAGGGCCAGGTGGACGAGGGGGAAATGGACCCGGAGGTGGAGGTGGACCCTGCTGAGGTGGTGGCGGACCTGGTGGTGGCCCATAGCCTGGAACTGGTGGTGGAGGCCCTGGAGGAAGTGGCCCAAGTGGAGGCTGACCAAAAGGCTGTCCTGGAAACAGAACTGGTGGTGGTGGACGGTCACCACGATTAGGAGGTCCAGCTAATGGAGGTGGGAGGACCTGACCAGGAGGTGGAGGGCCTGGTGGGCCTGGTGGGCCAGGAGGACCTAGAGGTGGACGTGGGGGAGTTTGTCCGGCTAAAATAAAAGAAAAAAAAATAGAAAAATAAAGTAGAGTTAATAAATATAAATATAAATACTTAGTGAAATAATTAAAGTTCTGGCCTTTTTTCTATTCTTAAACAACAAAACACCAGAAACACCCCTCACTAAACAATCTGCAGCTCACACAAGACACACACAGTACCACTTTGGGTCCAATGGCTTAGAAAATCTTTAACAGCTGCTTGACTGTCAGTACCTGAAGAGAACAACATTAACTTGAAAATTGACAACTCACCCCCCCAGTCACATAATCACCTGCTATTGTTAGCAACACCCCCAAAATCTTACAAAAAGGAGAAAACATTGCATACTACTTACGCCTGCAGCTAGTCTTTTATATGGGGCATAAGATACAACATATATGAAAAATTTGGGAAAATCTATATTGGAGAAGGTAAAGGCAGTATTCAAACCCACATTCAGGTCTTCATTAGTGGTTTTTCGATTATTAGTAAGCAATCTACTACTGAATGACATTTATTAAAAATACTTAAGCTGAAATAAGAACTTCACTGCAACACAAGCCTGACTGTTCTGCCATATCAGATACCTGACTAAACATGAACACCTCCTCTCCAAATCTGTTGTATTCAAAGTGCCAACTAACCTGTCACTGGGCACGAATCAAAGCTGAATTTCTGATGGTGTGCAAACTTGCAGTAATGAAAAGTTACTTTACACTCTGCAACACAGGCATTCTCACCCCACGTAGCAAATCTGTACTACACTGAGCAAATAGCAAGTCTACTTGCCAACAGGATTGATCTGTTTTTTTTCATACTTTAAAAGTATATATATTGACACATTATAAAGACAGTTTCTAGAAAATGTTATTATGTTGCTATCAACTTTAGGAAATACAACTTCCTGTTTGAATATCAACAAAGAAACATTGTCAAATCCTACAGTCCAGCTGTGATCACTGATTACAGCACACTACTGAACTGTCTTGATCTTTACAATTTCCCAAGTATGCCACACTAATACAAGAAAACACAAATGAAACAAATCCTACATATGAATTATTTTACCTGGGAAAGGTGGTGGGGGCCCTCCTGGCCCTGCTGGTCCAGGGAATCTGTCTCCACCTGGAATGGCACCTGGAAAACGGCCTCGCCCTCTGTTACTAGGTGGAAATGCTGCACGTGAGCTTCCTCCTGGGGGACCAGCTTTACCTTCCCCAGACATCTGGCCAGACTGTGTGGCTGCAATGGAAAGGCAAAAGTGTTAACTACATAAATCAAAATCGGTGAAAGCTTTTCAACTTGACCTAAAGTTTTATGCAATGATAAGGTGAACTTCAGAGCACCAACTTCTTCCTTGGTACCCAAACCCAAAGCATCTGGG
Organism: Amazona ochrocephala; assembly: GCA_039720435.1. Lineage (NCBI taxonomy): Eukaryota > Metazoa > Chordata > Aves > Psittaciformes > Psittacidae > Amazona > Amazona ochrocephala. The sequence goes on along the minus strand of CM077880.1, from coordinate 40,283,217 downwards.
GAGGAATAAATGCTCTGCTAAAACATGGCAGTGATCCACTATGCCCCATACTAATGAAATGGCATCTGGGGAGACTGTAAGTACTTCCTCTAACACAGCCCAAAGCCACAAACAATTAGGGCTGGGAACCACAAGACAAGGTGCTGGAGGAAAGCACAACAAAGAGCCCCTTTTCTCCATTCTGTCATAAGCACTGCTTGTCCAGGCATCAGAACTTAGTCCAGTTTGCCCACAAATGTTAAATTTCTAAATGCTTTGTGCCTTTTTTTTTTTTTTTTAGGATTACATACGCAAGAAATTGAGAAAACTTCTCCAACTCTAACACTAGAGTTTGAGAAAGCTGCAACCTTCTGTCAGGGAGTGCTATCTCTTGCCAAATCAGTAGCTATTCAGTGTATTAAGTGTTTTGTTTTGGCTTTTTGTTTGGTTGGGTGCTTTGGTTTGGGGTTTTTGTTTGTTTTTTTAAATTCACTTTTATTTCAGGGGATCATCTTTAAGCAAAGATGCAACCTCATTCACCTGGACTGTAAACACTTTACTGCTATTTTAAACTGTAGAAAGTATCACAAGCTGAGAGGAAAAACTGCCATGCTACTTTTGGAATAGACAGCTTTTTCAAGACAACACATAAAAAAGGCTTACTTTTCCTTGACTGCATTTCAAACTGACTCAGAAATTGTTTATTACATGGAGTTACAACAGGATTCTGCCCATGCAATTCTCTTTTAGGCAACAAATCCATCAACTTTTTGGAGGATGCTTCCGATCCCACACCCACAAGGGCAAACCTGAAAGGAAGGGGGAGGGAAAAAAGTTACACCACAATTTTTCCATTTCCTGAATATCTTGAGGCCTCATGAAATACTTGAAAACTAGATATAGAAATTGCCCATAGGTTGTAGTCCAGTTTTCAGAACAAATAAAATAACTCATTCTAGGACATAAGAACCACCAAAAGTACAAGATGCATCAAAGTATTATCACAACAAAGGCAGCTTTTTGGTGGAGTATCACTATATATGAACTCTTAAGACCAAGTTATTATTAAGCATTTACTGTGTTCTCATTACCACTAAGGAGAGGGAAGGCACATTTATGCAAAGATTAGGTTGCCAGTGAAAAAATGGCTTAAGGACTCACTTTCATCAGTTAATGGAAAATAAAGATGTAAAAAAAAAGATTTAATAATGGCAGCTGGGGGAAGTAGCACCTCACCATCACACAAACTGAAATCTAGGAACGGCCCTAATGAAGATGGCCAAAAAGACACAACTCACAAAATAATGAGAGACACAATGCCATCATAAAAATTTATGCCTGACATTTAAGTCGTGAGTATGAAACAATATACATATTCATTGCTGCACATCAATAACGATTATAAGTTCCCTTACTGACAGTTATGAAAACTGAAAACTCCTTCCCCCTTTCTCCTTCCCAAACTTCAGGCCATTTGCAGAACAAACAAATGAGGAGTTCTTACCCTTTAGACTGGCCATTAGCACGGTTTTCAAAGAATTTTATCTCCAAAATATCATTCACCCCCAGTGAATGAACGGCTTCAGTCAGGTCTTCATCTGTTGTCCACTGAAAAAGGTTTTTAATATTCAGTTATAAACGCTTATCTAAAATGCCAGGAAAAGGCCAGCTAAGTTTTCCATGGATTCTTCTGGGTGTGTGAAGTTGGTCAAGAGGAATACTTTATTCAGGTTGTCAAAGTTTTCTGACTTTTGGCAAGCAGTCATTTGTACTTTACAATTCTCAGAAAATTAATCTAAAAGATACACACACTTGCCCATATGGTATACTGTATCAATCCTTCCACATAGTACACCAGTTACAGTATGCCCCAAAAAATTGGATTTGGATACAAGTAACTTTTCTGAGAATATAAGGCTTAAACTGGACTATTCCAGTAACTTACTTTTCCCACACCCAATCCATTTTTCCTCCCCAATTCTATTATTTCCACACAAATGTCAATTTAAAACACCATATTAACCAGGTGCTCTTTATGACAGCTTTGACTAGTGAGACTTTAGTGAACTACATATTATGTGCACAAAACTAGCAGGATTTACAGACAAAAGAAGGCAAACTAGACAAAAACTATGCTTAGAAACAACTGCTTCCACTTAACCAAACCTACTTGCCGTAACTTCCTATTAATGACTATGAAACATCTAACAATTTCACTCATCCAAAGATACACAATGACACTAACACTTACTGTTTGCTTCCTACTTTGGTAACTCCTAACACTTCTTTAAATTTCAAATGGGAAGTGCAAAGTAGGCTTTAAAGATTCTAAACTACTTATCTGACCTACTCAAATCAAGACTTCCTTTAAAAACCTCAACAAATAAAATTTGTTTAGAGCTAAATGCAAAGAAAAAACACGACAGCAACACTGAAGTAGATAAATGCACTTCGTGGCTAACTTCATTTGTGAGGCCAAATAATGAATAATGGGCACAACCTGCTGAACACTGGCCTACCTGCTTTACAAATCATGACACTTGACTTGGGTGAGTTCAGCTAATTCATGTGCTTTTTACAGATGCCATTCATTCCAGAAGGGTACAACTGTTAAGTCAGTAGCTGCTTTACTTACCTATTAGTTCCTGAAATTAAGATCCTGCAATAATTAATAAAAAACCCCAAACACCTCAGCACCCATAAACTATTCTTTTTCAAGTTCAGCACCAGTAAGGAATTAATCAGAAGGGAAAAAACCTTGAATGAGAATTTTGCAAGTGTGGATCTGGAAGAATCGGATATCAACTTCCCCTAATTCAGCCACTGACCAGCTCTTGCACTTTGTTTGCTTAACTGCAATTGAGTTTAAAATACTTTAGTGCTAGCAAAATTAAGTGTCTTAAGGGCAACTGCTGTTCCGTGAGTTACCCCACATCCGCAACTCCTAGGAGAAATAAGCCTCAAGGCAAATACCTGAGAACAGTTTTGTTACAAGATGCACTGCCTGGCAAAAAGGGAAGTGGAAGGTGGCCCTGGGAAAATATGGAAAGTAATTTCAAGAAAACCTCAGAGAACCTTCCAGCTCCTTTATAAACTAAAACCTGCAGGAAGAGTTTACTGTAATTTGGGTTTGTTCAGTAGGCTTAAAGTATCTTCAGGCATAAAGTATTTCACAGTTTAAGCTTGTTTTCTATTCAGTTTTCTGAAAACCTTAAGAAGATAGTAGCACAAATAACCCTTCATAACACTTAAAATGTAAGAGGAAACTTCACATTTTGCATTTACGGAAGGTTTCCTTGATTTTGAGACATCAACAGCTCCAGTCAGACTCACTGCATTTCAGGGGGCTTTGTTGTGTTTTTCCTTTTGCCTACCTGCTTTGCTGTATGCTCAGCATTGAATATAAACCAACTTTAAAGCCAAAAATATTTACAAAGAATTATGTTCATAATTTAAAAATTCCTGGCTACACATAAGTAGTAATAAGCTACTTACCCAAGTAAGATTTCCAATGTACAAGGCAATTCTCTTTCCAGTATATGTATAGACAACATTTGGTGCAGCTCCTTTACCTACATCATCCCCAACAGATGGTGGGAGAGAATCCATGTAATCACGATCTTCTGGAGCATCTCCATTATTTGCAGATGGAGAAATTACATCATCATACAAATCAATTTGATCATGGCCACCATATTCAGCTTCCTAAAACACAAAAAGACACCCTAATTATATTTAACATTAAACCACTTGAAACTTGCTTGAAACAAAATGCAGTGATAACTGCCACGTTCCACAGACATGGTAAGTCTGATCCAACACCTACATAACATCCCTGCTGAAAAGCAATCCCTGGTTTCAGTCACATTAAAATATATAAAATTCTCATGACTTCTATCATATTCTAAACTGAGAGGAGGAAAAAAATCCAAAACCACCAAAACCCTAAAAGTACTTCTGGCAACTGTTTTGCATTACAGTACTTCAGCCCTTGTAACATAGACAGAAATCCATTATTCTTGGACTAACACCAAAACACAGCAGTGTACCAGCTACTTGGAAGAAAATTATCCCAGCCAAAACCAAGACAGTATCCATCCCTCTCTATCATTTGTGTCATGCCCAGGCCCCACACTTTCCAATGCATCCCAGTTAAGCACCATCACTGTTCCTGTCTTTTGATAGGTACACACAAATACCATTCCCTTAGTCAATGGGGCATCTCTATAAAATGCCTGTTGCATTCATTTAGTCCATGGCTTTGGGCTCCATCAGAGCAGTCTTTCAGGTCATGAAAGATGGTGTGTAGTGTTGTACTGCTGTATGCTGAAGCCAGTTCTGGTTCTACCACCACTACTGTGTCTGGTATCACAGTTCATTCTATATTAATCTGGGTGACTTTTATTGTAATGCCATTGATACGGCATAGAGCCATCACAGAAGTGATGATATACAATGCTATTAGCATCATTTATACATGATATATAACAATTAACATCATGCAATTTAATTCACTGGCTATTCTCAACCAAAATCAAGTCTGCTCAAGGCAGCGATTGGACTTCCCATCCTCCCGCATTACTCATCTAGTGCACCCAGGTCCTTGAGCAAAAGCAATGCCACAGGTGGGTTTGCCTCTGCCTAAGTCAGGAACAATGCAGACTGTTTTCCCTAGCATATTTTATATATGTGCTACAGGAACTTTAACCCCTTCTACATTACATTAAAGTTTTAATTGGGCTAGACCAGGCCAATCGGCAGATCCTCTAGTGTTGACTAATCAGGTGGCTTTTGCTAAATGTGTACCCCAGTGTTTGAAGGTCCCGCCACCCACTGCTCTCAGTGTAGTTTTTAACAGTCCTTTGTATCATTCTTTTTCCCAGAGGCTGGTGCATGATACCCACTCAATGCCATGCTCTTTGGCCCAAGTCAATGAGGTTGTTCCTGATATAAGTCCCACTGTCTGACTCAATTCTTTCTGGGGTACCATGTAACCCTAAGACTCATTTCTCAAGGCTCAGGATAGTGTTCTGGGCAGTGGTGTGGGGCACAGCATATGTTCCCAGCCATTCAGTGGTTGCTTCCACCATTGTAAGCACACGGCGCTTGCCTTGGCAGGTTGGTGGGAGTGTGATACAGTCAATCTGCCAGGCCTCTCCATATTTGTACTTCAGCCATTGTCCTCCATACCAAAGAGGCTTTAACCACTTGGCTTGCTTAATTGCAGCACATTTCACATTCATGAATAACCTGGGCAATAGCGTCCATTGTTAAGCGTCACGGGCCCATCGGGCCAAAACTAATTCACCCTTATGTTGCCAATCTAAATCCATTTGAGACACCTCAGTCTTAGAAGCTTTATCCACTTGTTGGTTGTTCTGACGTTCCTCAGTGGCCTGACTCTGGGGTACATGAGCATCTACATGGCGTACCTTCACCATCAGGTTCTGCACTTGGGCAGCGATACCACGCCACAATGCAGCAGCCCAGATGGGTTTGCCTCTGTGCTGCCAGTTCCTCTGCTTCCATTGCTGCAACCACCTCCACAGGGCATTTGCCACCATCCATGAGCCAGTATGAAGTACTGGCCACTTTTCTCATTCAGCAGTGTCCAAGGCCAGCTGGATGGCTTTCACCTCAGCAAACTGACTTGACTTGCCTCCTTCAGTAGCTTCTGCATCTTGTTGATAACATACAGCTGCCTTTCTTCTCCAATGTTTTCCTACAGTACAGCAGGACCCATCCATAAACAAGGCATATTGCTTTTCACTTTCTGACAGCTTATTATATGGTGGGGCCTCTTCACCATGCATCACCTTTTCCTCTGGTGACATTCCAAAATCTTTGCCCTCTAGCCAGTCCACGATGACTTCTAGAATTCCTGGACAACTGCGATTTTCTGTTCGAGCTCATTGTGTAATTAGTGCAGCCCATTTACTCCAGGTAGCATTCGTTGCATGGTATGTAGAGGAAACCCTGCCTTTGAACATCCAGCCCAGCATGGGCAACTGGGGTGCCAGGAGAAGCAGTGCTTCAGTGCCAATCACTTCCAAAGCAGCTCAAACCCCTTCATAGGCTGCCAGTATCTCTTTTTCAGTTGGGGTATAGCTGGCCTCAGATCCTCTGTATCCCCGACTCCAAAAGCTGAGGGGTTGACCTCGAGTCTCCCCTGGAGCTTTCTGTTAGAGGCTCCAGGTAGGACCACTCTCCCCAGCTGCAGTGTAAAGCACATTTTTCACATCTTGCCTGGCCCAGACTGGCTCAAGGGCTACTGCATGAAATATCTCCCGTTTAATTTGTTCAAAGGCTTGTTGTTGCTCAGGGCCCCATTTAAAATCCTTCTTCAGGGTCACCTGACAGAAAGGGCTTACTATAAAACTGTACTTTGGAATGTGCACTCTCTATGGGGCTATTAAAGGGTAAGCAGATCCCACTGACCACTCCATGTCTCTCCAGCTGACAAATGAGCTTATGGATGGGAATCAGGGAGTCTCTGCTGGTGCGATATTGTCACTGGTGCACTGCTGTGGTATCAATCATCACATGCTGTTCTTTAACCCTCAGCAACCCCACAACAGAATTGTCCTCTGAGAGACCAGGCAAAGTGGACAGCTGCTTATTTAGCTCCATCTCCAAGGCAGCTATACTGAAAGCTCCCCAGTACCCTTCTATGTCCTCAAAATACCCTCTATGCCAAGTATGCACAAAGCCTCTGGGCCAGTCACAAAGGGATGCTTTTCCCACTCATTATCAGTCAGGCTGATTTTGGTCTCAAATACATGCAGCTGTTGGGACCCCAACACACTCTGTACTGATTTCCAACACACAGGTTGCACGCACTGGAGTTCATCTGGAGTGATGGGTGACTGTGTGTTGTTCAGGTCATAATAAATCATGTAACACAGCTAATTCCCATAGGTACCGGATACCGCTCTCCATGGTGGCCCACTTGCCTGGGTGACTTGTAACATCTTCCTTACAGGGATACCTTTCCTTCACACTTGACAGGTGTCACCTCCTGAGGACTTGTGTCTCTTTTCCAATCACCTTATTGATGCCCCTTTCCTAGGAAGTGATCCCAACTGCTTGGCTTCCCTACCCTCTATTTTCAGTAGTACCATTCTGGTTTCAACACCCCAAGGATATTCAACATTTTCAGAATTCCCAAAGGCTGTTGTAATCAAAATGGAGAAGAAGAAGAAGATGTTTCCTCATAGGTTGACTCTCTAAAGAGAAAAGTTTACAGGTGTCATCATTAATAGTTTTCAACAGATGGCTTCTGAAGTACAGAGGTAATGTCAGTGCTGAGTACAAATACCAGATTAGTTTCACAACCAGCAATTCTACCATATTGTAATCCAGTGTTCCAAAATACCACAAAATGATAACCACAGCCCAGCCCCCAGAGATGATACGCAGCAAAACAGCAAATATACTGCAAGTAAGGTGCTACAGAACACAACTCTGAGAACAAGCACAATTACTCTGAGAGCAAATAAATCAACATTGTGACCAGCAACTATTAAACCAATGCAATGAATGCTTGTAACAAATTGTTTTAGCAAGCTCTGATCAGATCTGTCATTATCTCAACCCTTCATTGTCCCAAGCTGGGCACCAAGGACTCTTGTGGTTATTCCAGTAAGCAACTGAGTACCACACGGCCACATGCTCACTCTCCTCACCATGATGGGATGGGGAGGAGAACTGGGAAAAGATAAAACCTGTGGGTTGAGATAAGAACAGTTTAATAACTGAAATAAAACACAATAATGATGATGATAATAATAATAATAATTGAAAGGAAGACAACAAAAAAAGAGAGAGGAATAAAACCCAATAAACAAAAGTGATGCACAATACAATTGTTCACCAACTGCTGATGCCCAGCCTCTCCCTGAGCAGCGATCAGCACCTCCCAAGTAAATTCCCTCCATTTATGTACTGGGCATGACGTGCTGTGGTATGGAGTACCCCTTTGGCTAGTTTGGGTTAGGTGTTCTGGCTCTGCTCCCTCTGGCTTCTTGTGCCCCTCCTCACTGGCAGAGCAGGAGACTGAGAAGTCCTTTATCAGAATAAGTGTCACATAGCAACAACTAAAATATTGGTGTTATTAGCACTATTTTCAGACTAAAGCCAAAACACAGCACTCTACTAGTTACTGGGAAGAAATCAGCCACGCCATTCCATTAGGACAGAGAGCAACATGCAAAATGAGAGGCTAACATCAGCTTTCAAGCAATTTTTTTCCCACCAAACATTTGGTAGCAAAGAAACCACGCTTCTAGAGGAGCCCTACTGACAAACACAACATTCTACCTTTCAGACTTCTACTGCATTCCTAACTTGATTTTTATCTCCTCATTCACAAAGGGGCAGACAAGGGCAGAACTCTATTTTGTTTCATTGAATTTAATAAACCCAAGGGTTTGTGTTTATTAATCATTTACTTATCCATGTGCTCCAGGGGTACTATTTTACAGCATAACAGCTGCCTCTGGAATATTTTAGTTCAGAAAAACATCGTGAGGTTTTGGAGCAAATCACTCCCTTCTCCCTTAGGTAGAAGGAGGGGCCTGAGCCCCAGCTGCATCGATTTGCTGATGTGCAAATACCAAGCCATATTACCTTTACTGCAGACACAGCTGTACTGCCATCACAATTTAGAGGACAAAACATGTTGACTGTAAACAATAATAATCTCCTTCACAAAAACATACAAAAACCTTTTTTTTAGAACACAACGTAACCTTAATCAGTGGGGTCAATTTCAAATATAAATGAACCTGGGTGTTGTATATTTGCATTAAGAAACTATTTTAAAACAAAAGTCTTTTGATATTTGCCATTTTTCATCTTATATACTGTTACTCATCATATTCAATGGTGTTCAATTCCACAATGGGATGCTGCTATCCTTTTTTACTATGCTAGCAACCACTTGTGGCAGAACAGCTCAACCTGTGAGAGGGAGTAGCACTACCTAAATGTCTGCTGACAGGAAGGCAATAACTCCTCGGTGAACAAGAGTGGTCCAACAAAGCTTAGGAGAGTTTAACAGTGTTTAAAGTTAACCTTCAGCTTTTATATTTACTTTTACAGGTTGCTTTGCAACATGCAAAATCTGGATTTCAAAAGCCTGCAGAGGACTCCTGGATTCTTCTACCCTGATCCAGAACAGCAACCACCTCAACAGATCCCGATATCAGAGACATTTCAGCACCTGCTATCTTGTGAATCTGTATCTAGAAACCCACACAAGCATCCTAAATAGAATAGTTCAAGGTACCAAATATGGTGACTAGAATGAATAAAGTTGGATTCCACAAAAAACAGGCTGCAAAGATAGCACTCCTGGTTAAAAACCTAAAATAGCCACAGCCATCATCAGATGATCAGCTTTCTTAAACATGAAAACACTACCACTGCTACACATACAGAGAGAGTATCACAAAAATAAACAAAGCAAGCAAAACACATTAGCTAAGTTTTGGAATTGTCAATCAAACAGATTTGATCTACAGTAAACTGTACTGTCCCAATACACTCTAAACCTCAACAGAAAGTCTCTCTCTCAAGTTTATCATCATTAAATTAAATAAGGGCTTCTTGTTTTCACCTAGTCTGCCCAGTTCTCTATCTTAGTTTGATTCCTCCTATCGTCACATCTAATGAAAGTAGGCTCAAAATACTGCCTGAGACAGGCCTAAACACCCCATCTTACAGCAAGATTAAGGATGAGATCACAAAACAACTAAGGAAACCCTCTGCTAAACATGCAGTAATTCTAGTCATCTGTGCGTATGGGTGTTGACTTCAGGGAAGTAGGATTTATAGTCTTGGTAGACAGATCCAAACAAGCAGCCACTAGTCTTTCAGCAGATGTACACTAACCTATCTCCCTGAGAAGGCTGAGGTCAGCATTGCCAAAATACCAGAGTAGGCAGCAGTCCACTGCTCTGCAGCACTTCCCTAGTGCAAGAAACTCCTCTGAGTCATATCCAGTTTCTATCACATCAGCTTTCTGGTCACCATCAAAGAAGGGAAAGAATTATTAGGGCAGCACAGTCTGCATACAATTTTTGGTGGGCATGCAGTGCCTGACAGCATCAGTGACTCAAATCAAAAATGACAAAAGAAAAGCCAACATTGTTCCCTGCAATCTCTTCTTACGTTGTGCTGCTTTGGTAACTGACTGAATTCCATTTTGGCTACAAGTCTATCAACAAGGTGTGTGGTTAGACGATTAAGAATGATGAGTCAGCAAGTGTAGAGGGAAGAGGAGGTGCCTCAATGGCTGTTACACAAGATTCAACAACCCTTTCTCCTTCATATGTGTACCATGGAAATTTACCTTCTTTCTTAGTTTTAGAAGAGCAAGAAAAAGAATACAGGAAGTGTTACTTCTCTGGTCTCAGCTATTTTGACAAATGCTTTGCCTGTACCATAAATTGGTTTTGACCTCTTCCAACTTCCTCAGTTAAGAGAAAATCATCAAGCATGAGGAGACATTATTTCTGCTCAATTACAGTCATTCACAATCTTACAGATAAACAAGCCAAAAAACAAAGTTGGCATTGTTATTCTGGCCCCCAGCAATGCATTTCCAGAGTCCACATTTTAACAAGACCACCGCCTAAAATACTAGATCATTTGCTCTGGAAAAATCAAGACTGAAATTCCACATTCTGCACGAGGACTTGTGACTGTCTGAATAAAAAAGGTACTTAAAAGATACACCCTCAAAGATTTAGGTCAAACTAGCTGTACACTTGCAGTTACTCAGCCCTTCCTCAGTATTTTGTCTTAATTACTGTTTGCAGTGGTTTGCAACATTCAAATATAAAAGCAATAAAAACACAGAACACCACAGTCATGTCCAGAAGGGACAAACTGAAAGTATTACTTATTTTTGGAACTTAGCTGCTAGACTCCTCTCCTGCAGAGAACTGGTCACTCCCTTTACAAGTGCTGTTTTGAAAACAGCTTTCCCCCAGCAATAAAATTTCTTTTAACTGTATATACATCTGAGACCTGCCTTTTCTGCATAGCTCTGTACAGTGTAAGAGTTAAAACTCCAAATTACACCTTCGAAAACACACAAAATCCAGTGATGCAAATAACATTTACATTTTAAAATTAAAAAAAAAATACTATTTTTTTCTGGGGGGAAAAAAAACCCCCACACACTCAAAGCTAATTATCCAGCTTCTCCCTCAGCACTTTTTTCGTTCAAGTTACAATGTTTGTGCTCAAAAACTGTAAATACATGCTAACATCCTCACTTTAAAAAAAAACAACAACAACAAAAAACCACCCCAAAACAAAAAACAAAACCCAAGTTTGCAGGTCCTGAAAAATAACAAGTTAAATAAGCAAAATTCTTCCTGGTCTTGATCAGCTGTCTGAGCACACAAACTGGAACCTTAACAGAACAGCAGTTGTTTGATGTTTCTAAAATAGCACGCTGCCTGTGGCAGAAACATCCACCACGGTGGACAAGTCTGTTATACCACAAGATTCACATGCACTTTACAGAGCCACATGCTCTCAGCTCTACAACTGGCACACACTCCCTTGTCAAACAGAGTAACTGAAAATTCACAAGTAGTCGAAAGTATAAATTAAGTGTAGGTAATAGTGCTGCTTGCATTAGAACAAAGCTAAGAGCAGATGAGATGGTTTCAAGTTTCCCTTGTAGTTTGATATTTGCAAACATAAAAAGGTTATCTCTTCCCCTTGCTCAGGTCAACTGAAATGACCACATGCATATGTAATAAGGTATTGCACATACATTTTATAACACATAGGTCTGCCAGCTTATAGTTTTTACGACCAGGACAGCTCTGCCCTTCCGAGTAGAAATGTATTATACTATAATATGTCCACTCCCTTCCGTAAGGCACCCTTCTTGCTGATAGAAAGGCTTGTTTTAATAGCCTGGTTTCTGTGGCTATTATATGCTAGCTTCTGTTATTTATTACACAAAAATAAAAAGATTTTCCTCTCTGTTACAGACAAGAAGTCAAGAGAGTAACTAACATGTTCCTAAGGTTCTGTTGCCACAAAGGTTTCCAGATAATTAGCCTGTTAGCTGCTTGGTCTGTTTAAATCACTTTTATTATCCAGTCACAAAATACAAAGTTAGAACTCTTTAATTTCAAATTTGTTAGCATATAAATATCAACAGAACGCTACAGGCATGTTTAGACACATCCATAACACAACTATGCAAGTATACTTGTTATAGCATAAACAAAGCAAGAACTTTCCCCACAGCATCAAAATAAGAGATCCTTAAATTGTTTAGTTTCCTCAGCTTGGTCAGAAGGATTTTTATATGTATATGAAATAGGTACAAGAAGTCCAGGGTTGGTGTTTAAACACCCTCCTCCCCCCAAAAAAAAAACAAAAACCAAACCACCGAACAACTCTTGACAGGCACAGCAGGGAACTTGACAATGCACAATCACACTTTCATGACTGCCGGAAAGTAACCCAGTTTGTTGGACAAAGTTGCAGGCAACCCTGAGCCAGAATCACAGTGGCCTCATGCACTCATCATCTCAGTACCATGCACTGACAGTCTAGGATTTTGTGTACAAAAACACCCCCTAATATTTGCTAAAGTGCCCCTTACTGCTGCCTTCTGCTACCAAAAGAATGCCAGCCTCAGCCATTTCTATGCAGATAATACAGGTCTCACATGCAGCACAGATCTCCTTCCTGAAGAGCAAGATGCGTAACGTGTAGGGAGATGCTCAAGGTGAAATATGCCATGCAATACCTATTTCTTACAGGTAACAAGCAGTGTACACAGAAAGTATTAGATTGATGAGACTCCTCTCTCAAAACAAGACTTCAAATACATATTAAAGACCACTGGATGTGGAAGCCAGCTTAGAACAACGAAATGGAAAATTACTTAACCAAGTTCTTTGGAGGGAGCAGAGAGAGGAAAGCACAATTTAAAATAATAAATACAACTGGTAAGAGCCAATTTGAGCAAAACTGTAAGCCGAAGGTCAAAAAATATGATTATGATATATAAGTTAATGAAAGAGTGAGAGGCAACACTGACAGACACAGTTTTGATGAGCTCTAGACGGAATAAGAAAAAATGCATTTTCAGTAAAACGATTCGACTTCAAGTCAGTCAGGCCACTGCAACCACCACTAAATACAACCCAAGACAGTTCTCAGTTTTCATACATCTTAGCCAGCTCGTAAAACCATGGCTCTGTGGTCTTTATTTCACCCTTATAACCTCTGGTTCATTTAGCACTAATCAAGCAGAACATCCTTCCCTTCCTTCCCCTGGAAAAAGGCATTAGCACAATCCCAGAAGGGTCTCAAGGATGAGTACCTTGAGGCCCAGAACAAGACAAAACAACCAAGGAAAGCTCATCCAGTCACAAGTTCTAAATGACTCATTTACCACAGATGGAAACGTAAGTTTCATCCCTGCTTGGGTATAAATACAGTTACATTGTACCCAGAAGAGCTACAAAAATACCTAGTGTATTTTTCAGTCAATGCTATCAGCAAAACTAGTGGAAAAACTATTTCAACAAATATTGTTAAGTCAAATTAACTCATGTGGTAGCACAACACAACCAAAAAACAATACCTTATTGCTTTACATACAGCAATTTTTCCTCACAAATATGGTGTTTCATAAAATGTCCATTACATAAATTAATAATGCAAATCACTATTTCCCTACAGCATTTCCTCAACTGTCATCTTCACCCATCCACAGATACGCAGAACCACTCCCTGCCTTATCAACTGAAGCTGCCAGCTTCAAATTCAGAGAGAGTAATTCATAAATAGAAGCTTCTAGAGGACCCATCACAATGATGTGAGAATTAGAGGTAGTAATACTGTAGACAGTAACAACTAGTCTTCATTCGTACTTGACAGAAGGGAATGGCAAAATACAGAGCTGTCAATCGTTCCCAGTAAAACTTTCTATTTTAAAGTAATAATACTTTAACTGCGCAGTTCCCGAGATAACGTTAAAAAAAAAAAAAAAAAGCGAGAGAGACAAAAAATCCCAACTTGGAAAAGAACAAAAAGTAAATGTTTTCTGCAAAGGGAAAAGGCAAACAAAATACAAAGCCAAGCTGAGGGAAATGGGCACTAGCCTCTTTTTGCTTTTCTGCCCTGTATTTTACAAGGTTCACAAACTGAGAAAGCAAACTGCAGAAACGCAGCACCAGCAGGACAGCAACTAGGGTGAATAAAGTGAGAAAGAGATAACTGGTCTCCTGACTGCTGGAATATGCTAAGCCAAATTCTCACAAGGCTGTCTTCATCTGTACCATCATCCCTCCTTGCAGCATGGCTATAGAGACTATCAATTTTAACCACAACCTGAGTGGACCAGGACCATGCAAGTGAAACGCATCATCCCATCACTTTTGTTCTGGTAATGTCTGCACTATACTTACAGCATAGAACAATCCTATTCTGAGGGCTTCTACGCACATCAATTTGCACAAACACTACCTGATTCAAATTAGTTTTGTTTTGTTTTGTTTTTTTTCCCTGAAAAACTTTGTTTGTTATCAGTGTTTTTACTTGCAACTGATTAAAACAAAACCAAGTTAAAGAATCTGAAGAGACGTACTTTTATGCTAAACGGTATTTGTCCTAAGGTTCATTTCTCTTTAAATTTAGTCTTCAACTGTAAAGGAGACACCTTCACCTGCACACAAACTAAGAACACATCAGTTCTCTCCATCACCTGCTCTCTGGTATGGCATTCTTTTATCGTATACCTTTACGAGATTACTGAGTCTTCACAATTATTTCATCAATAAATATCTAAAGGATTAAAGTTTCCCGAGATAGTTATAAGCTGCTATCCAAGTTAACTGTGACTTCCATAACCTATTCCTTACTTTCCAGTTCCCTGAGGCATACAGCAACACACAGTAAAACCAGTAAATGCGTGAAAGTGCAGTTGTTCGGGGTTATTTATGTTCTAGGACAGGAACAATGCAATCTGGGGCAACACAACCTGGAGAAGTGCAGGAGTCACAAACAGGGCAGACAGCACACAAACCGATATGAACATTAGGGGTCGGTAGGAAAGGCGGTACACGGCTTTTGGGAAAAGATGAAGGGTAAAAAGAGAAGTAGGAAAGCAGACTGCTTGTAAACCAGAGAAGCTGTGTTTATTTCACCCCATACTTCCTCATAAAAGCACAAACTCGTTCACTAAAGAAGGGCTGCGTGTCTTTTTTAACGACCAGGAGAGAATAAAAGGGGGAAAAAAAAGAAAGCAAAACCAGAAAAAAGAGAGTTTCCCCGTGCTGCGGAATTAAGCTGCACTAGTTCTGCCTCCCCCGCAAAAAGCGGCCGAGAAACTGCTCCCGCTCGGCGGCTTTTATATCCGTCTGCGAACAATGGCAGTGCTTCCCCTCCGCGGCCGGGAAGGAGCTGCTCTTCCCACCGCACCCGGCAGGGTCCCGTTCTTCGGCGGCCTCCTCCGACCCGGGCCGGGAGAGGGATGTGGAGCCGCTCCTGCGAGGGCATTTGAGAGGGGAGAAAAGAAAGTACAGCGAGGAGGAAGGTAGAGAAAGCGCTCGCTCTCGGCGCACTGCGTCCTTCCTCGCCCTGCCCGCCAGCAGCCTCCCCTCATCGGTGGCCTCCGCCAAGCGGGGCCCCGATAGCGCCCACAGGCCGGGCCTAAGGCGCGGCCTGCCCCTACCCCGCCCCGTCTCTGCGCAGATCCGCGCACCCAGCGGCGGCGGGAAAACCCGGCGGCGGCGGGAAAACCCGGCAGCGGAGCCAGCCGAACAATGGCGGCGGCAGCGACCGGGCCGCCGCGCTGAGGGCGCTGCAGGCGGCGCGACGGCGAAGGCAGGGAATAGGAAGGAAGGGATGGAGGGAGGGGCCGGGCCGGGCCGCACCGCGCCCGCCCGTACCTGGTTGAATTCCTCGCCCACATCGGCGTAGATGTCGATGTGGTCCACGCCGTCCGCCATGATCCCGCCCGGCCGCACCTCGGGCAGCCGCCAGCCGCGCCCGGCTGCCGAGCCGCCACCGGGAGGCAGGGAGGGAGGGAGGGAGGGTGCGAAAGGCAGGAGGCACGCCGTCACTTCCGCACGGGGAGGAGCTGCTTCCGGCACCGCAGAAATGGCGGCGGCCCGGGGTGGGGGCGGTCGGGCTCCCTGTGCCGTGTCCCGCCCCGCCCCTCTCCGCCCCGCCGGGGCTGGCCCGCGGGCGGTGGGGTCCGATCGTCCCGCCCCTGAGTGCCTCACGCTCTCCGGGAGCCGAGGACGCTTCCCGCGGCTACCGCAGTGCTTGGACGGCTTTGCGTGGCTGTGGGCTCGCGGCGCCTTAGCGCGGGTATGCGTCCCGGCGGCATTCGGGGCTCTGCTGTCCCGTCCAACCCCTGAGGTCGGGCTCATGCGAGCTCTGCTGGGAGCTTCCTCCGGTGCCCCCCTGCCTCAGCGCCGTGCAAGCTGCGCCCGCGGAGGAAAAGCGCGTTGGTTGCTTTAAATAACTTCTGTAAAATGAAGCAGAGGGACACATCTTCAAACCAGGGCTGCGTGCACTGCCCTCAGAGGTGCACTATAGTGCGCAGAAAGAGCGTGAAAGAATCGTGGAATCATAGACTGGTTTGGGTTTGGAGGGGGCCTTAAAGACCATTCAGTTCCAACCCCCCTGCCCTGGGCAGGGGCACCTTCCACTAGATCAGGTTTGCTGCAAGCCCCGTCCAACCTGCCCTTGAGCCCTGCCAGGGATGGGGCAGCCCCAGCTTCTCTGGGCAACCTGTGCAAGGCCATCACCACCCAGTAAGGCACACAGTGTTCTGTGTTTAGCCAAATACTTCGCTTTTAGAGAGTTTTAACATCACAAAGTGAACATAATCAGTGTCAAATCGAGAGATACAGGTTTTTTTCATGGAATCATGGAATACAAGGTTGGAAGGGACCTCAAGGACCATCTGGTCCAGCCTTTCTAGATGAAGCATGACCTAGACTAAATGCCCCAGCACACTGTCCGGCCAAATGTTAACAGTGTCCAGTGTTGGGGAATCCACCACTTCTCTGAGGAGATTATTCCAGTGGACGATTGTTCTCATTGTGAAAAAATTTCCTCCTGTCCCCAGTTGGAATCTCTCCAGGAGTGTCTTTATCCTGTGACTCCTTGTAAACAGGGAGTGTCCATCTTCTTGTAGCCACCATTTAAAGTAGTGGAACATGCTGATAGCGTCTCCCCTGAGCCTTCTCTTCTCAAGGCCAAACAAACACAGTTCTCTCATCCTTTCCTCATACAGCAAGCTTCCCAGTTCTTTGATGATCTTTGTGGCCGTTCTCTGCACCCCCTCCAGCCTCTCCACATCTTTTTTGTACCTCAGGGACCACAACTGACCGCAGTATTCGGAGTGTAGTCTGACAAGTGCTGAGTAGAGTGGGACAGTGAATTTATCTCTGCTGGTGATGCCCTTGTTGGTGTAACCTGGCATCCTGCTGGCTTTCTTTGCTGCAGCTGCAGGTTTTTAATGCATTTAGAACTGTTAGAGTTGCAAAGACAGCTTCAAATTATTTTTGAATGAATGTGCCTATTATCCAGATCCGTGTTTAAGCTCCAGGTGATTTGGAAAAAAACAGCATCTCCTGGAGCATACTGCACAATGTACATAGTGTTCTCCATCAGAGATAATGTTCAGCATTGTACATTATGTTGCACATCCAAAAATAAAGCTGCTTTCTTCACTTTACCATGAGCTGACAATGAGGAGCTTGTATTTCTCAGACTGAATTAAAATAATGTAAAAGCATCACTGCAAGGAATAAAACCGCTAAGTGTTATTTTTAGCTTGACACAAAATTTCTTTTTCCATGTTTGGGAGTTCTTCCCAGTTCCTAGATCAGCATCCGTATCCCAAACTGTCCTGAGTGCATGTGCAGACCAGGACTTGGGTACAGGCCATCCCTGTCTATCTTGCTGCCTCTGCATCTCAGTCTCTATTGGAAGGCAAGATGAATGGAATAGAAAAGAAGTGAAAAACCAGAGAACAAAAAACAAGGAATGTGCTGTGGAGCATACCTGCTGACAGTCCAGATACAGTCCAGATACACCTCAGGCATGGAGATGCTTAGGCATTATTCCTGGAGTTCTTATCCTGCTTTTGGCACATTAAAATTACCAGTTGCAGATCTCTTGTGTTATTCCTGGTGTTAATAATTCTGGAAGACAGAAACCCCATAACTGAGTTTGTTTTCAACTCTGTATCAGAGTGTCCTGGTTAGAGGAACTAGCACATCCCTCAGCCTTTGGGAAAGTTCAGAGTATCACCTGAAAAAAAATACCCAATTTAGAGATTATAGGGTCAAACAAACAAAAAGTCTTAATTGAACTTTTATTGTTGACTACAATTATGATTGATAATACTATATCTGATCACAGGTTAAAAGTACAAGTTCACATCTATGAATGTGCAAATGATCCATCAGTTTTGCAAGGAAGATTCGCTTTTTCTCTGGATTTCCCACAGTTCATACAGGTACTGTTGAAGCACTGAGATCTCATTGGATTCATATATTTGCTTAATGGTGAACTGATTTAGTGATGTAACTCTTACTATTCTAATGATCAGACAAAATTTACAGGAGATAGTAGGCTGTAGGCAGTTGAATGTTTTATATGCATCTGAATGTCTTAAGGAAGTTATACAATGATTGTAATGCTGTTTAGAAGAGCAACTTAACCAAATATGAATGAGAAAGTCATTGTCATCACCTCAGAAACCACCTCAGGGATTGTCACTAGCATTTGAAGGGCTCTGCCAGGGGTCTTTGAAGAGGCAGGAAAAGACATCAGTCTCTGCTTTTTAAGGTAATGAAGGGTGATCAATGAAGCTCTTGGATCCCCCCTGTGCTGTGTTTCATGTTTAGGGGGTTTTCCACTTCAGAGCCTTTTTAAGTAGTTCGGCTTACTAGATTTATTGTCCACGGATATTTACCAAATAGTCTATGATCATTTTTATTCTTGTATACATATAGAAAACACTCTCTCCAAACTTTCATTTTTACCCTCGAGATCGACACTAATCTATTTCTGGAATACTTTTCTGCAGTTAATCTTTTCAAAATTGGCTGAAGCCTCCTATACGTGATAAGTGCATTAAACATATCTTTCTTTCTCTAAATGGGCTATACACGTATACAAACAAAGAAACGGCACTATCAAGATCACTTTCAGATGGTTTTGATTTTTCAGAGAATTTAAGCTCTGAGATAACTTCGTTGCATACATTTCTGTTGATTTTATCTTTCCTCCTAATTTCTGTTTACTTCTGATACCAGGCATCATTCTGAATTTGGAAAAAGTCTTGACTGCTCACTCATGTATTGCACCTGCCTTAGCATTTCGAACACAGGCTGGTGCAACACTGTTCTCCAGGCTTCTGCTCCTTCAAGCTGAGGTGTTTAGAGATACAGTTTCAGGCAAGAGAGACCTGCTCCATAACATTCAGGTTTGGTTTTTTTTTTCTGAAACTTGAACACTTCCAGATTTCAGGGGTGGCAATATCTATCTTTACTGCGTTATAAGTAAGCAGAATTAGTCTGGAACTGGAAAGCCGTATGTCTTCTTCGAATAGTATGCCACTCTGTCTCACACTGCTTCTTGTCCATCTGTGCAGATCTCTGATGAGCAATGTCCATATGAGCAGTTAGCAACGGTCTGAAGGAATGTGCCCATGCCTGTGCCCTTTGGGGGTTCATTTCTGCTGCTGGGATGTTATTCTCTGTGGCATGGCAAGTCCCAAGCCCTATCCCACTACTGGGGTTGCAGCAGAAGGGCTTCGGGGTCCCGTTTGTACCGCTGAGATTTTAAGGAGTGGCTGTGCTAGGGTTCGGCAGGCAGGTGCAGAGGGACAGGCTGCACCAGGCACCTTTGCAGAAGTGCAGTGGGGAACAGGGATCATTCTCATCTGCAGCTCCTCCAGGGGCCGTCCCAGCTGCAGACAGCAGAGAGGCACAGTGGGTTAGAGGTTTTCCTTCCAACATCCCCTGTAAGTGCCTGGGGAATGAGGCTGCACAGCAAGCTGGAGGATTTGGTCTTGAGGATACTGCAGAATAAATCATCACTCTAAGTCCCATGGCAGCTTCTTGCTGCCCTACAATTCAGCATGGAGGAGACTTGCCCCAGAGGAAGAGCCATCAACCGCAGCCCATACCATAAATCACAATTATGTGTGCACTGATTACAGTTGTTAGGGGACAAAGGTTTAGATTTAAAGACGGCAAAGGGAAGCAAGTAAACAGAATATGAATTGATGGAGGCTGTGTGCACTGGAGAGCTGACACCGCCAGACTTACTATCAGAATACTTGTAATGCAGCAAAGCTGTGGTTTTCAAGGCCACTCTCAAGGAGTGTTGAGAGCATTGTTTTCATGTGTCGAAATAGAACATGCTTTTGTTGTTAACAGCTTAGTGGCAGAAAAGTATTCCTCATTCTCAACAAGGTTATTTCTTTAGGAATTTTAAGAGGCTTTTAGGGATAAATAATTTTCATATGTAATAACTAACTTCTGCTGTGTAAGGTCTCATTCTGGATTAGTTTTAGCCCAATTTCATTTTGTGTTACAGAAAATACACAAAGTACTCATAATTATTTTGCATTTTTCTCAACACTTTAAATCTGAGTTTATTATCTATTTTACAAATGTTATAATATATTTATTAACTTTCTCTCTCTGAAAGTTAGATAAGTATACCGTTAGTATCTTAGAAATACATACGGTAATTATATTAATGAAAAGAAAATGCTTGGTCTCAAATTTCTAAAAGCACATATTGAATTATTGAGAATCTAGAGTGCCAGCCACTGCAGTATTAGCAGAAGTTGGTAAATGCTAATGGAATTTAGCACCTTTAAGTATTTGAGCTACTCAGAATGAGTGGATATTTAAAAAAGCATTGATTTTCTCTTCCTGTAGGTGTGAGGTCATAGTTTCTACATCAAAAAAGTGAAAGAACACTTCAATCTATGAAGGCTATTACAAAACCATACAATCTGACTAATTTAAAATGCAAGTAAGTAAATACAAACTCCTGTTTTCTGTTTGTAACCTATCTGAGATGACTGAAGATGAGCAAATGAGGAGAACAGATGTGGATTTATATTGGATTCATTAGAAGAGAGGTATCATCCTAATATTAATCCAATAATTTGTTGCCACGGAAAAGGAAAGGAAAAGTATCTGTAGCTATAATTTTGTGTTATGTTTGTGACTTTATCCCTTACTCCTTTTGTTTGATTGGTTCGTTTGTGTTTGGCTGATTAGTTGGTTTTTTACTAGAAATATTTATTTTTATTACGACCTGAGCACATATATGTGAAGAGTAACGGAGAACTGCATGGACAAAAATAAAAATTCGTATCCATATTTCCACAGAAGTTATGTTTCTTTCAGACATTTTGCGTTGAGATAAAAAGCAGACATGAAAGAAAAAAAAAAGGAATGAGAGATCAGAAAATGTGGGGTTTGTCAGCCAGATATAAAATGGCTTTAATGGCTGTTTCTATGGTAACTGAAAATGAATGGCTTTGAAGATAAAATTGGTACTTTTTTCATCAGAGACATTAATGTTGCTTTCTACAGGCATACACCCTGAATTATATTTTCTGCCTTAAACTTGAGTATGTAAAGATTCAGTATCACCATCATATAATTTCACACAGATGACCTGCAACAACTTTTAATGCCAGCGACAGGTCCTTCATAGAATCTCATCTGCTCTGCAGTAAACCACAGCCCTGATACTTTCCTTTTCTGAGCTAAGGCCCACCGGCTCTCACCCATCTTTTACTTCTGCCAAGCCAACTCAGCAGTTTTTAACTCCTTGGAATTGCATTCCCTTTCATTAAGATCCATTTATTGCTGTGAGATTCACAATGTCCTTCCAAGACCAGTCGAAGTCCTCCAGGCACTTGGACACCACCACCAGAGGAAGGGGAGTTGCCCTTCTGCAAACCCTCCTTCTCCTGCCTGCACCTCCTCTCTGTGCCTGGGCAGGTTCCTGATACAGTTCACTCCAGGATCCACCTGACTGGGCAGGATGGATGAGAATTTGCCATTTCTGGGTCCCTCTGTCTTACACAGTCCCTACTTGTCAACCCATTCCCTGCCCATGTTGTCAAAGAGTGTGCAACACATAGCCACAGCTGAAGCAACAAAAAACCTCTCCTGTTAAGCTGCAACATAGCCATACCATTCTTTCAGACTCTTTGAACTGAAAAAATAGCAGACAAAAAAGTAATTATGTCTTGGGGCCACAATGGCCCTGTGTGTGATCTGTAGAAGACCAAGGGCCAGGTGTTTTGTGGAAGGGAAGAAACTGTTCTCAGAGGTAGCCAGCCATAAAGAGAGTAGCTACAAGTTCTTCTGCACCACTTGGCACTCTTCTAGTTTGCAATAAAGTCATAACTTGTGTAGACCATGGTGAACTGGGTCAAAGCAGTGCTCTGGCTCTAAATCACCACATTAAAAAGAGTAAAGCTGACATGAGGCCATACAAGCCTTTGTGTGAACAGATGGGAGTAGCGGGGGCCATGCACACAAGGGGAAGGGCAGGGTGACCTGTTTAGTGGTAACTCTGGTTTATACCAGTTCCAAACAACTGTGAAACTATGGACTTACTTAGCACCTTAACCTGCCTTTTAGTTTGTTAAAGGTTTGTTTGTTATTCAGAAGTTCTGGTGCCATACCCAGTGAAAAATAGCCATTTTTTTTAGTTTTGTGTGCTATAAATGTGTTCAACAAAGGACTTTCAGAGAAGGGTGACTTCAAGCAGTAGAGTGTTTTCGCACCAGGTTACTAAAATACCCAGTGTTAAATTCAACCAACTGATATAGAATCAAATCCTTAGGAAGCCCCATCTGGACACAAACAGCTAGCACCAGTCTTTACAGGATATAACCTCTCAGTGAACTACAATATCATGTAGTTTCTTTAGGATTTGTTTTTCATTGCTCCATAAAAATTCCAACAGGGGAATCATTCACCATACAAGCAGAAAGGAAAAGGGCATACAATGCAGTTAACTGAAAAGGGGGAATTAACCAGTTGTAAATTTCCATTGCCTTTGCAGTGCAACCGTCAGCTGCAAAATGGTCTGAGAAATCAGCAGAGAGGGCAGGCTGGTTTGAAGAAGTGGGTAGCAAAAAGAACAGAGCCCTGTCAAAGACACAAAGAAGTATAGTCCTATGTGGAATTTGGTGGTCGGTGACGCAACCAGATTCTAACAGATATGAATCCTCCTGACTTTACTTGGAAGCTGATGCAAAGGTTTTGAGGAAGATATGAAATGCTGTTTGGTGGCAGGTTCAGTAAACTAGTGGACAGTAATTTAAGTGACAGTAATATAAGTGACAGTAAATTAGTGGATGTTGTCTGGAATAGGAACAGAAATCATAGACTACAAATGCTTGCTCACTCCTCAGGGTGACGATTTCTTTCTTTGCATTTAGAAAACTGAAGCCTGGTACAGAACTAGCAACAGCACCTTTTTCTTCATAGTGGTATGTGATGTAAATACACATTTGCATCAGTGTAGAGGGTCTGTGGAACATAATTACTTCTGGTATAAGAAACTTGTAGAAAAATGAGATGATTGTACATCATTGACTATTCTGCATGTCTGTCAGGATTGCAACAGCACCATGAACACACAGGCTGCCGAACTGTGGGCTGTGTGTTGATTGTGGCTATCCTAAGAGCTGATCATGTCCCAGTCATGATACCAACATGCCAGAAGGCTCTCTGGAGGCGAGTCTATATCTGTGCCCACATTGCTTGAGTAAGGGGAACCATCTCTAACTAGCACCTGTCCCTTCAGTGTTTTGCAGTTGTCTACAAAAAGGCAAGGTTTTCATCACTAGTTCTGTTTTGAGATCTCAATATCAATGTACTGTGATAATTTACATATGCTCGTCATCCTGGGGATATATATGGAAATACACTACTTTGCATCCCTGCTCTAGCAGTTGGGCACAGCATTCAACTCTGTGGCATCTTTTGGAGGAGGGAGGTGGTTAAGGTTAGCAGAGAGTGCATTTAAATAGAGTACAGAAAAAAATCCCTCCTGCAGCAGAACAGCTCATCTCTCAGGGTATCCTCTTCAGCAGCTGTGCTCTCAGAAGCTTCAAAAGAAGCTGTGAAAACTCCAAACCTGGTAGGCGTGGTAAAACACACAGCAGGAAAATTTCCCTCGGATTTCCGTGTCTGAAGACTGGGTTTTGGCCATCCTGAACTCTGGAGCAAGAGTTACACACCCTCCAAAAGGCTCTCTTGTGGTTTGTCGGTCTGTCTGGTTTCCTAAAAATGTGTTCTAACTATGTTGTTTTAACTCTGGATGTCCCTCCTATTTATATTTGCATCTGATACAATTGTAGTGCTTCTAAACTCATAGCTGGATTTGATTACAGCTACAGTAGAAAGTAATTGAAAAATAAGCTCAGGAGAGGGGAATTTTATAATACATCTGGATCCTCTGTGGCTATTACTACAGTAGATGGCAGTGTAACTTAAGTCAAATGACCAAGTCAGCTGAACAGGGGATCTTACAAACCTCTAAATAATAGGATTCTTTGTGCAGTTGTAAAGAACATTCCAACGAAGTAAGTAAGGATCAGGCCTTTGGCATGCATCTGCGCTTGGCCAAATTCCAGTTTTATATTTTTCAGGTCAAATTATTTCCTTAGGAAAACTATGAATCATGCATTTGCACGATAGTTTTTCCATCTGCTTGTGTTTCTCCATTCAGAGGCTTATTTTAATTCCCTTCAATATTTCACCTGAAAACACATAAATCTTGGGTTTTTTATTAAATTCTGTGAAAATCTTTGGATTTCTGTCATCAACATAGAACATTATGATCTAATCTTGCTATCTTGTTATTACTGACTGAAAAAATCATGTCTTGCTATAAATTGGGAGGATCACATCCTAGAATGATATTGCACCTACTTGGTATTTGCACACTGATTTGATCTATCTGAGCTAGAATATGTATGTGACCCTATTTGCATAATATATGTGCACCCCAAAATTATTTATTGCTTCTACTCTTATAATATTCCAGGAGGTAGAATAGCAATGTCATTCTTATTTCCAAATAAAAAATCAGAGAACAGGTAGACCAAATAGCTCCACCTCATTCACATGGAGACTTGCATTATATATGAAATATATCTGTATCTCAGACCCACATAGAGCGCATTTTTGTTCTGTATATCCCATTTGAAGAAAATAGTTCACATTCCTCTAAACTGGTATTTGGTTTGTTCGGGTGTTCACAGAACGGGGGCTTGGTCTGAAACAAGTCTTGCTGTTAAGCCCTGTGTGCTTTGGAGAAAGCCTTAAATACTGGATTATCTGAAATAAAGTTGATTGCTGTAGACAAACCTAAGGCATTTGTAGCTGTTACTAAACCTCTTTCCTGTTATTAGACTTCTCTCTGAAGTACTGAAAAAATCACAGAGCTGTAAATAAATTAATTCTCTGGCTTGATAATGTACTTAAAAGACAAGTTGACACTCTCCAAGCAGCAGAGAAAGAAGTAATTCCACAAGAAAAAATGAGAGATGTAAGCCTTCCCATGGTGTATCGTTTTATTGTTCAGTGTATACTGAAATACAGCTGTGGCAGCTACTGCATTCCATCAGGGTCATCACTTTCTTCAAGATAATTTTGGGTATGTATAGACCTTTGTTTCTTCAGTAATACACAGCCAAAATAAAGCCAGACCTTGAGGTGTAGGGTCTTCTTGATAGTGTGCAAGAAGTGCAGAAAGGACTCTGGTATTTTTTATTATGTTTCATTGGCGTCTATATGACTGTGTTCATCAGACCAGTAGTGCTGCTGGTCGTACTTCCTATAATGCAAGGATATGTTTTTCTAGTTTAAAAAATATAATTTAAAGACAACAAGGGCTGAATCTGAAAGTCAGGGAGGACAAGATATTGCTGCCTTAGGAATGTTATTAGTTTGGTAAAGAGCTCACAGAGCATTTCCAAAAGCTGAAACTTCTGTGATTCAAGTTTGCACTAGGGTACACTAGGTTGCTAAATAAAAGCAGAGAGCACGCTTTTATGCAAAGAAAGAAAATCCTCAGAGATGTTATTCATAATGTACAGTTTTCAGAAGACAGCTTTTTATTTCTTACCTTGACACATTAACACTCGTGAGAAACCTCTTATGAGCAACTATTCGAGACATAATTTAGGACACTGAACAGCTGGGCCTGGGTAAGACAAATAATTGAAACAGTAAAGGAGTGACTCTAAATAAGTGCAAACTGCAGACACATTTTCATTCCCAAAAGAGCAGTTACCAAGGTCTATTTTAAAAAAATTTCCAGTGCAGATTTTGAAGGAAATTATATCCACCAGAGGGAGCTCATCTTTAGTGTCGCATCTTTAGTTTTCATCTTTAGTGCCTTCTTTCTATGGAACCTGTCTTAAAAATGAGCCTAATGACAGTTGTCATATACTGTATGTTGAGGTCTTCCTATAATTATTGGAAACAAGCTTCTAAGTGAGATTCCCTGAGCTAATGTGCAGAGAAGCCTCCCTCATTCCATTAACAAGCGTCTCCTGGACTAGATGCCTTAATTCAAACAGCATGAGTGTCCTTCTTGGGCTGCTGTAAGTTTTTAAGATATTTCACTGAAACATTACATGTGTAATATGTAACTTGCTTATTGGATCATTATACTACAAATATGAAATAAAAGGATCAGAATCCTTGGATCAGGATACTGCTTTAAGAAATGTGTCTCAGAAATGTTTATGGTTTAATATGAGCCACTTATATGTGTAAGTGAAAGAATAATCTTAAAAATATGTTCTTATAATAGTGATTATATTAATTTTATAGGCAGAACAGTTATTTTCATCTGCCCATAACAGATTTACAAGTTAAAACAAGCTTGTTATGGATGTACTCAACCTACTGTATGATTCTACTTTGCCAAGTCCGTGATTTCTTCCACAGTTACTATGAGATTATAAACATACTTGAAAAAAGTATTCACTACCAACTCCATATCAGTTGGCAGTGTAACTGCGCAGCTTTTGACCCCTTGAAAAATCTGGGATGACTCAGAGTAGCAGTTTTACTTATGGAAAGGTTCATTCTAAAATGCTTATATCGTTTTTTAAAGCACATAATTTGAAGGTATGCTTTCTCACACCTCTAAACTTGTGTTGCAGTTTGCTTCTCAAAAAAGGAACTTATGTAGAGAGTGACTACTCCTAATCTTCACTTGCTTCTCTTCCAGTTCCTCAGCTTTCTCATCCTTTGGGGCTTTGAAGATTTAGACCTTCATACTTCTTTTGCAGGAGTGTGACACCTACACAAAATTGGTATTAAATTGAAGCCTTATGATTTAAAATGTTGGCTAAAAAGCTGAATTTGTGTACTGAGCTGCTATACACTGACTTAGTTTTAATCTGACAATAGGTGTAATCTTCTACCTGTATGATCAGGGAAATATAGGTCACAGATCAAAATGAAAATAGTTATACTTCCTCTTATGGAGAGCAAACATTTTTTCTCATACAGTGAAAGATAATCTTTTATCTAGAGCTACCTTTTTGAAAGTAAATTAAATTCTTAATGTTTATATTGCATTTAGTGCACAACCAGAAACAGTAAGTTTGTAGGAATTCTTTGATTTCACATATTCCCTGTTACGTGACTATATTAACCATGACTGACGTGGGAGATACTGGCATTTCTTGTTCATTTTCCTCTAATTTTTGAGGGAAATTCTGTATATAGGTCCTCAGTAGATGACTGTTTTCTTGTAGGCATGTTGATCTTGCACTTGTTATGATGCATTTAACAACCATAAGCCCAATGAAGCATATTCATTTAATAGACAACTTAAGAAATGAACAGGAACAGAGGGAAGACTTCAGTGTGACACTTGCATTTGTAGACAGCACTAATGGGCAATCACGTCATTTATTGCATTTGTAATTCTTGGTGCCATGCCAAAGTGATCAGAATTGTCAACTGGTTTTTTTTCCCACCTTCAAAAGCATCTCCCAAATCCTCAGCACACTCTTTAGCCTTAATTGAAAACACCTCATTGCCTGTGTTTCCTGAAAGGAGGAAAAATGTCAAAATATTTATCTTAGAAGGAAATTATTGGACAAATGGTGCTGTCTAGATAATTCGTTGGGACAACAGGACACTTGGTTGGAAAAAAGGGGTGATTATGTAAAAGAAAAGATTTACAACTTATACAGTTCTCTGCACTGGAATCAAATCTCCTAGTAACTGACCTTTTCTTCTGGTTCTGTCTTATGTGTGTCATCTTAATGCCTATGGTGAGGGAGGTGGGAAGAGCATCAGGGAGAAATATTCTGACCAAACAGTAGGCATTTCTGACAACATGCTTTCAGACATGTTAGTTAATGCCATTTCATCTTACAAGAATAGGTGTGAGCTTTTAATTATTAATTTGATCTCAGAATATGCTAAGAAGGAGGTCAGCCGATAGGAAATGTAAGTAAAAACTAGAAACTAACATGAATGTTGTGGTGATTCAGCAGCAGTGTTTTCTCATACAGGAAACAAAAGGGTTTCTTGCTGAGATGACAGGCACAAATGGTTGACTCAATCTAGCAGAGGAATAAAAGGGCCACTTTTGCAGGAGGGAGGGAATACCTCTCCCAGTTACAGCACAGTGCTGGAGTTTCTTAAATGAGTTTTTGTTATGTTCATGCTCACAAGGGGAATGTTTAATGTGGATAATCTTGCTAATCACTGTACAAGCTGAAAGTTTGTTTTTTCTGGAAAGGTCACTGCAAGAGCTCTTGAGAGAGAGGATGAAAAGGGTGTGAACTCCGAGAAGATGTAAACTGAAGGAGGAGAAAAATCCTGTTCTTGTAGGGGCGGGCTGTGGAAAGGAACAAAAGAAGGAAGGAAGATGAACCCTAAAACAGTGGGGAATACAGCAAAAATGTATGAAACATCTTCTGTAAGGGAATCAGTGGGAGTTGTGTGCTATTGCTGTCTAAAGCTGGCAACAGAGACTCTCAGGACAATAATGAACATTATTTAACTGAGGAAAGATATCTCCAGATGTTGTTTCCTCTCTCTTACATTCGTAATTCTTTTGTTTGTTCTGATTTATCTCTGGTTTATATCCTCCACTTTTACCCTTCTGTGTATGAATAGGTACATCTCTAAAAGCATCCTTAGTCATAAATAGTGTGCAGTTACGGTAACTGGAAAGACCTTTATGTCTGTCTATCTATCTGTCTGTCCGCCCGTCCGTCCACTACATAGTCCTAGAATCCTAGGACTACATGGTGACAGAACCTGGAAGGGGTGTTAGGAAGTCTGCAGCCCAGCCTCCTGCTCAAAGCAACATCACCCATGAGATCAGACCAGATTATTCAGGGCTTTTTCCAGTCAGGTCTTGCAAATGGTCCAGAGATGGAAAGAGACTGCACAGCATCTCTGGGAAACCTGTTCCAGTGTTTGACTCTCCTCAGTGTGAAAAATGTGTGTGTACATTGTGTTGTATGCTGGTGAGCCAACATTGTTCTTTGGGAAGATGTACAGGTCAGAAGCATACAAGGGCTTCATGCTGATACTTCAAAATATTCATACTGGGATTCATGAATTATGTTTTTTAACTGTTCTGTACATGTGTAGATGTATATACTTGTGGAAGGCTGAAGAGAACACAGAGGACTGCTGATTAAACAAAGACCCTCAAAAATGCCAAGCTGGCTAACACCCAGACCACATTAATGTCTAATAAAGACTAGCATTTGTACACTCAGGTGAGTATTTTATGGCATGTAATACAAGAAACATCTGTGGCTCCAGCCAGCTTCTCGTGAAAGGAAGTTCTGATTACAAAGCTGTCGTAGTAGTATATACTAATCTGTATACTTAATGGAAATCTGACGGAGAGTACACTGACCAGTACTCCCCCTCTGGAGCTGGGAAGTGATGTGAATCGCAACCCTTCAAAACCTCAGAGACAGAACCTGCTGATTTATGAGTGGTTTAAAAATAGAGGAGTTAAAAATAGTAAATGTCCTTGTTGGTGGTATGCTGGTTTTAAATCCATATATTTCACATTTTCTGGCTACACAGGCCTGAAATTACTGAAAAATGCAACTACTTAAAAAGTAAACAAATAGCCACTGAGACCATTGTATAATCCAAGGAAACTATGCACTTGGCTTTATACAGATGAATGGGACCTTCACACTGCCAAAGGGCCTTGGGAAGTGATGACTTTCTGCTTTTTGTTAAGAGAAATCTCAGCTCAAGATAGAAGAAAGCTGATGCTTCCTTCTGAAATGCTGAACTCCTGATCCTACTCTATAGATCATCTGTCTTTCCTGCATCATGTAGAGGGGCCAGCATGAGAAAACAGAGGGGTCTGACACTGAGTGTCTTCAGCGTGCTACCCTGCTTGCCCTAAGAGCTCTCCTGACATCATCGCCGTGTGCTACAACTCTATTTTAGACATACCGTCCTCTACTCTGTCCTCGCAATGCACTTTGCACTGTGACTTGGTGGGGCTGCTGGAAGACAGACGTACAGCTGTTTTCCTTAGCGCCTGCCCATGCTCGAGAAACCGTCTCAGTTACAGAGTGTTCGGGAGTCTTCTCATTTTTTTCAGGGCATAAAGGTTTTAGGATGCCAGTGAAAAACCTTGTGACAAACCAAGTCCTTTCGTCCTTCCTCAGATATAACTTAAATTTGACTCACTCAAGACTCCCACTGACTTCAGTAAATCTTTTGAGATTTGGTCCTATCACATTAGCACATTGCAATCAGCTATAAAAGCAGGAACAGAATCGAATCCCATAGGGTAACATCACAGTAACATACATTATTTCCATCCAAGTAAAAAGATCTTCCATGATTTTCTTTTCTGGCCAAATTTAAAGCTAAACACATTACTCATCTGTGCACAAGTCTGCTTTCCAAGACAAAACTCACTAGAAAAACAGGAAATAATAACACTGTGATATATAAAACTAGGTTGCTCTGCTCTGTTAATTTGTCAAAGCCACAAAATGTGTTTTCCATTAACTTTCAAGTATGGGGTGAAATGTTTAGTGCCTCTGTCTACCCATCAGTCAATCCATCCATCCATCCATCCATCCATTCGTGCATCCATCCATGCTTCTTATTTTTCCTGAACAGAGGGCAAGTTCAGCACGATTTTCAGCTATATTTCTTAGAGTCTTTTGTTTAGAGAAAGTAACTGACATCAGAATTGAGACTATGTTTTTTTCTTACTGATAAGATTATCCCTGTTATAGGGGAGTGAAACAGAATCAAGAACATCATGCTTGAAAGAGCGTTCTGCTGGAGACAGTCTCAGTGGCTCAGAAGGCACAGTCCTTCCTAAGCTCCTTCCTAAGGGTAGCTAAAAGTGAAGGAAAGCCACTCATTTCCAAGTGTACTGCATTAGGCTCATCTTCGTGTGAGGAAAAAAACCACATTTTAATACATGAAGTAAGTAGATACTTAAATCATTGTGCCAAATATTTTACTGCAGGTGCCAATAAGCATGTGCTACATATACCCATACACCCTAGCCATGTAATTGCTATTATTATTTATACTGTTTTGAATAACGCTTACAAAAGCAAACCCAAAGTCTGCAGCTGATGTATCTTTAAATGCCATATACTCCAAAGTGTGTCCAAAAGTCTCAAGCAATTTAAGAAAAGCCAAAATATGTCCAAAATTTTACCTGATTTCTGTAGCAGGAACATACTCTTTCAGTGTTAATTGAGATGGGCTTAAGTGTGCTATTGTACTTTGGCCTGGATTTTTCCAATCTGAAACATCATGTATCGATCACATCTGTTCCTAAGGCTAAAGGACCAGAGAGTGTGAAGGACTTTGGTACCCATAGTGGATTGTAAACACCAGCACCCAAAATTGCTACTTTTCAGACCAGTGCTCAGATACGCACTCAGCTGGGAGGCATCTAAAATCATTGACTTTTTGAAGGTCCTGAAGATTCAGCCTCTGGACATGTGCAGAAGCACTTCAGTTTTGACAGGGCTCAGCAAGTTGTTTTCTGTCATGCGTGTACTACATGCATGTATCTTACCAGAATTCAGAAGCCAGAGTTTCTCTGTTGGTGTCTTTGGTGGTCTGCTACAGGAGGAATCAAAGCTTCTCTTTCTCAAGCACCAGCACAACACTCTTTGATGCTACTGATTCCATTTAAATCATGGTGTGGTTGGTGTGGCACCATCGCTCCTTTTTCACAGAACTGCCGCAGAGCTGCAGTTCTCTCCTTTGCCTGGAGCATCAACAACTCCTGTTTCACATCTCCCATCTCCTTCTGAGAGTGGCCTAACCACTAATCTGTGAGTTACTCTACTTTCCAGTTGAATCTATGCCCCTGTGAAGAAAGGAATTAACAAATTCTGAGTCCTGAGGGAATACCCAGACAGCTCCTGACTTTGTGGGCAGGATGCTACTGGCCTTTTGGCTGTACATGAGCAATACAGGAGCCATAATAAGGCCAGTATGGGAAGGGAACCTGCTCTAGAGACAGCTCCTGTGATGATGCTGGAGAGAAACCAGCTCCCACCAGCTGCTGTTTCTCCAGACAGTGGCTGAGACTTGCCACTGGCAGCAGCGGGACAGCTAGAGGAAGCTGGGAAGAAGGACAGGGCTACCAGCAGCAACTGGAAGCATCTGGAAATGGCTATAAGGAGACAGGTGGCATATCTGAGGGAGGGATGAATGTGCCCACCTACCTCCCCATCCCTCTGCCTCTTGCAGTCTCTGTGACACAGACAACTGTGGCTGGGGGTGCTGGCTAGGGAGGAAGGGCATCAGAGACCTGCATTTCAAGTCAGCATCAGTGAAAGCCACTTACTGTGGCACTGATTAAACCAAGAGCATCTATTCTGGGAGCAGATGCTGTAGCTGAGGTGTCTGCCCTGCCACCTGGGCAGTACTCACCTTTCTGCTGGCATTTCTGCTGCCCTTGGGCTTGACTGCACCATTGGGAGCTAAGGGCTTGACTGGTGAGCAAACTGCAAACAGATCCACACTCAGCAGGTGTGCTCCTTAACAGAGGATATGTCTGCCTATCGTGCTGGCTCTGTGATTTACCATTTGCCAGACTGAATACTCGCATCAACAGCCTTGTGTTCTCAGTGAGCTGGGGAAGTCAGAGAGTTCAGCAGAATCCTCCTTCCCCATTCTGCATAAGCAGGCAGTCTTTCCTTTCCCCATGGAAAGCAAACATTCAACTGTCAGGGGAAGAGTGTAACTGCTAGGACAAATTGTAAACTTCTGCAGCAAAAAGCACAGACAATTAAGTCCAGTGACTGGTTCTTTATTAAGGGCTTTTCAGTCCAGGTTCATGCATGGGAAGTCTGGATTCATGCAGTGTGTGAAGCTGAGCAAAGGAGCATAGGGAATGAGGGATTAAGTCAAAGGGAGGGTGAGGTGATGGAAACCATGGGAGGGAAGAATGAGTGGGAAGAAATAAGGGAGAAAGGGAGGAGAGCTAGAAAGGGTACAGACAGTTGAAGAATGGGAACAGGTTAGTGGGTGATCATGCAGATGGTGTGAATCATCCTATTCTGATCTCTTCTTCCACTCTGTTGACTGCTGGAGCTATTACTTGGCATTGTTTCATGATGTCTTAGTGAGAATTGAAGTAATTCCCATGTTTCCAGCGAGTCGAAGGTGAGTGTTAAAGACTAGAAACCAGTAGCTTTTGGAAGAGATGCAGCTCCTCACTAATCTGAAAACAGAGATGAGCTGGAAACTTCATTAAAAAGCCCAAGTTCTTGCCACCTGGCAGATTTCCTACTCTTTATAGGGGTGATTACAGTCCAGTGATGTGTTTTGCTAAATGGTAGGAAATTATTTGGTTTTAATGTGACTTCCCCAAAAGAATAATTTCAACTGAGTTGTGTTTTGTTCCACCTCATAGCCAATTTGAGATGTGTAAATATCAGTGCATGATACCTGCAACTGGAGTAAGTTGCAGATCTTTTCCTGAATTAAACTCACCATCTACAAGACATCTGAGCATTTTTGTTACGAACAGGAAGACAAGCTTTAAGAGTTTGTCTTTCCTTGTGGGCTGCAGGATTTGGCTAGTCCATTTGTAGAGAGGATATGTCTGTTTTGAAGACTTTTCTGGATCTGGGCATGCATCTCTTGTGCTTCATCTTCCACCACAAATATCCCCCTTGAGGTTCATTTGCCTGTCCCAGTAGTGTTGCCAAGAAGAATTAATTGCAGTAGCATCTAACAGTATTGCTGGACACTGTGATTTTAATTTTTCAAAGTGAGTACAGTAATTTTCTTCAGCTGGGCCTTGATGCTCTTCCTGGCAGCCACCTTGTTGGAGAGGATGACTTTCCATTCTCCTCGTCTTTCAGCAGAGTCCTCTGTCACCAGCTGCTTTATTGATGGTATTTTTGACAGTTTTGAGGCACCCGCTGTTTTAGTCTAGAGGATTTGAATGGAAGCTCTGGGAGTGAGTGGGTACCCAGAGACATCTGGCCCAGCAGAGTACATCCCTTTTGGCCACATGGCCCACCCGGAGTCCCTCCAGCTGCACTCCCCAGGGTGGACCACAAATTGTACTGAAGGTGGCTTCGTTTTGCTTCTGCTGCCAGAAGCTGGGCAGCTTCTACTACCTGAGTGTATAATTTCCTACATATTATCAATTAGAGGAGGTTGTCTAGGCCACAGTTTGGCTGATGAACCACCAGTGTCACATCAGGCATTACAGAGGAAAACCGCTGTCAACTAGATTGCCATGCCCATATCCAAAACACTGCTGTACATTAGAAGAAGCTATGTACACTGTAAGGACGTCATATAGCAGCCAAGATCTGGAAAAAGAAACCCGTAAGATCTGTAAACGAAGGCAAGGAATATTGGTTACCCCTTTTTGAGCACATCCAGCATGTTCATGACAAAGCTCCTGTACAAACAAAAGCAAGATAAGCCCACTCAGGTGCTGCTGGTAAGGCGCAGCAGAAACAGCTTTCACATCTTCATGTGTTTGATTTCCTCCATGACTTTGGAATTAATAGCTCTGGAAACCAGAAATGTGTGTGATCACAGAAGCACAAGTTCATGGCATGTTTCCAAATAAAGCAGAAGAATCATCACGCTAAAGGGTTTAAATTATTTATGTCTTTTTCATCAAGTTGGTTTGTCTGAGGTTGCATTTTATCTGTATCTCATTAAAAAGAGTAAATAACTTGTAGTCCTGACTGGATCATGTTGCATGGGCAGATCTTCCTGAAACTCTAACATCAACATGTGGAACTGCTGTAATCCAGACCTGGAACTCTTCACTAAACAAAAATTGGCCCTCACTTAGTTTTGGTTTTTAAACCTGATTGCAAGCACCATACTAATTTTTTTTTCCTGCAGTGCTGCTCAGCATTCCCGTAGGACTGGAAATCTTCATTAATTTACCAATTATAATTTATTTATTTCCAGTGTGACACAGGGAACAGTTTCATCCATGACTGCTGTCAGAACTTTTCAAACTGGAGATGTATCAACAAAAATTGTATCATGTGTTCCTCATTGCCGTTAATTGTGCGCCTTAAGATAAAAGAGGAAGATTTATCAGGAGAAGATTGCCAGATGCTGTCCAGAGATTATCAGAGGTCCTCAGCTCTGAACTAGGCTGAGTGCTTGTTCCTTACCAAGCCAATAAAGTCCTGGCACTGTAACAAACGCTGCAGATGTATTTGAGAGGGAAACAACGAATAATAAAATATCCAAATTGAATGGGGATAGAGTTAGCTTTGAAAGCCAAAACTTTTCTTCTTTGCAGATGTCCAAATTAAAGCACATCTCATTACATATAAAAAAAATTAAATCTTGATCATTCCATTTATGTGTTAAAGATGTGAGTCTTTGATAACTCATGGAGACTGTGAGTTCTAGAAAGCTGTTTCCCATTTGTCCTCCTTGTTGCTGCTGCTGCTGGAGTGAACGACAAACTCTGACCTCCAAGATAGCAGCTAAGTAGCAATTTGGTAGTGATCAGTAAAACTGGTTCCTAAGAAAGACTAGGTTTGTCCTGTGCTGACCAGGCTGTGACCAGGTTTCTGTCTTCCGCTAAACACACAGACATTCCAAGAGAAGAAAACAAATTTTCTACTCCCTGTTCCTGAAATAAAAGGCACAAGAGAGAAACTATGGAGAAACCATAAGTAGGAATAAGAAAAGCTGTGCCAGCCTGAAGGATGACCGAGTAAAAGAAAACCTACAGAGAAAGGAATGATTTAGAGTTTATACAAAGGGCCTTCCTGGGGCTTCATAGTAAAATTACAATTTGACCACTGTGAAAGGCTCTCCAATCTGGTGGAATTATGGGGTGAAAAAGGAACAAGAAATCCTTGGAGGCTGCTGGATATTGGGATATTACCCAATATCTACTATTACCCACTCCTGGTAATACATGTGGGTGCTACTGATATAGATAGCAGTAGCCCGGAGACCATAAAGAAGGACTACAGAGCTCTGGGAGAGGTGGTTAGGGGCTCTGGAGCTCAGAATGTCTTTTCGTCAATTCTCCAGGATACAGGGCAGGACCTTGAAAAGGCTAGGAGGATTGGGCAGGTTAATAAAAGGTTAGAAGGGTGGTGCTATAGTCAGGAGTTTGGGTACCTTGAACATGGGACTCAATATAGTAGGCCAGGTCTACTGGGGGCTGGTGGAGCTGGTCTGACAAAGAAGGGGAAGAGTGGATTTGGTAGGAGGCTTGCCAGATTGGTCAAGGATGCTTTAAACTAGATGTGTTGGGGGAGGGGGGCATCATTCCATCCCAACACACCCAGTCGGTTGCCAACACCTACAGTAAATGTTCGGAGCAATGTAGAGATATTCCAGCTGCTCCAGCCAATGAGCCGGCTTCAATTGGATCTCGGCTCAAATGCCTCTACACAAATGCCCGTAGTATGGGGAACAAACAAGAGGAATTAGAGATGTGTGCACATCTACGGGGGTATGATATCATAGGCATCACAGAAACATGGTGGGATGGCACCTATGACTGGTGTGTTGGAATGGAAGGTTACCGGCTCTTTAGAAAAGACAGGCCCGGCAGACGGGGAGGGGGAGTTGCTATTTATGTTAGGGATAGGCTAGAGAGTATGGAACTCTGTCTGGGGACAGGTGAGCAATTGACAGAGAGTTTGTGGGTCAGGGTTAAAGGGAGAACAGCGATGGGTGATATTATTGTGGGGATCTGTTACAGACCGCCTGACCAAGGGGACTTGCTGGACGAAGCGCTCCATAGGCAGATAGGAGCAGCCTCACGCTTGCAGGCCCTTGTTCTCATGGGAGACTTCAACCACCCTGATATCTGTTGGAGGGATGGTACGGCCCGGCACAAGCAATCCAGAAGGTTCCTTGATTGTGTGGAAGACAACTTCCTTCTGCAAGTAATTGAGGAGCCGACAAGCAGAGGTGCCATGCTTGACCTCGTCCTCACCAACAGGGAAGGGCTGGTTGGGAATGTGACGCTCCAGGGCAGCCTTGATTGCAGCGATCATGAGATGGTTGAGTTTGACATCCTCAGGACAGTGAGAAGAGCGTGCAGCAAGCTCACTGCCCTGGACTTCAAGAGAGCAGACTTTGGTCTCTTCAGGAACCTGCTCAGTAAGGTTCCATGGGATACAGCCCTAGAGGGCAGGAGGGCCCAAGACTGTTGGTTGATATTCAAGGCTCACCTGCTGCAAGCTCAGGAGCAATGCATCCCAACTAGAAGGAAGTTCAGCAGGAGGGCCAGGAGACCTCCTTGGATGGATAAGGAGCTGCTGAGCAAAATTCGAAGGAAACAAGAGTCTTATAAAAGGTGGAAGTAAGGACAGGCGGCCTGGGAAGAATACAGGGATGTTGTCCGGGAAGCTAGGGACCAGGTTAGGAAAGCTAAGGCCCACTTAGAATTAAACTTGGCTAGGGATGTTAAGGGTAACAGGAAGGGATTTTATAGGTACATTGCCAATAAGAGACTGGTTAGGGACACCGTGGGCCCTCTCCAGAATCTATCGGGAGAACTGGCTATCCTGGATTTGGAGAAGGCTGAGGCTCTTAATGACTTCTTTGCCTCAGTCTTTACGGGCAAATGCTCTGACCACACCACCCAAGTCTTGGAAGGCAGACGCGGGGACGGTGAGGGTGGGGACCCTGGGCCCACTGTGGGGGAGGATCTTGTTCGGGACCACCTTAGGAACCTGAATGTATACAAGTCAATGGGACCGGATGAAATCCATCCGCGGGTCCTGAAGGAGCTGGCAAATGAAATTGCTAAGCCACTGTCCATCATATTTGAAAAATCATGGCAGTCAGGTGAAGTTCTCAATGACTGGAAAAAGGGAAATATAACCCCCATTTTTAAGAAGGGGAAAATGGATGAGCCGGGGAATTACAGACCAGTCAGTCTCACCTCTGTGCCTGGCAAAATCTTGGAGCAGATTCTGCTGGAAGGCATGCTAAGGCACATGAAAAACAACAAGGTGCTTGGTGACAGCCAGCATGGGGAAATCCTAAGGGGAAATCCTGCCTGACCAATCTGGTGACCTTCTATGAAGGGGCTACGGAACTGATGGACAGGGGCAGAGCAGTTGATGTCATCTACCTGGACTTGTGTAAAGCCTTTGACACTGTCTCACATGACATCCTTGTCTCTAAGTTGGAGAGACATCAATTTGATAGGTGGACCACTCGGTGGATAAAGAACTGGCTGGATGGCCGCACGCAAAGAGTAGTGCTCAGTGGCTCAGTGTCCAGCTGGAGACCAGTAACGAGTGGTGTCCCCCAGGGATCGGTGTTGGGGCCGGTCTTGTTCAACATCTTTGTGGGTGACATGGACAGTGGGATTGAGTGCGCCCTCAGCAAGTTTGCCGATGACACCAAGCTGTGTGGTTCCGTTGATATGTTGGAGGGAAGGAATGCCATCCAGAGGGACCTTGACACGCTTGTGAGGTGGGCTGATGCCAACCTGATGAAGTTTAACCATGCCAAGTGCAAGGTCCTACACCTGGGTCAGAGCAATGCCAGGCACAGCTACAGGTTGGGTGGGGAGGAGATTCAGAGCAGCCCTGTGGAGAAGGACTTGGGGGTGTGGGTTGATGAAAAAATGAACATGAGCCAGCAGTGTGCACTTGCAGCCCAGAAGGCCAACCGTATCCTGGGCTGCATCAAAAGGAGTGTGACCAGCAGGTGGAGGGAGGTGATCCTGCCCCTCTACTCTGCTCTCGTGAGACCTCACTTGGAGTATTGCGTGCAGTTCTGGTGTCCTCAACATAAAAAGGACATGGAACTGTTAGAACAAGTGCAGAGGAGGGCCAAAAGGATGATCAGGGGACTGGAGCACCTCCCGTATGAAGATAGGCTGAGAGAATTGGGGCTGTTCAGCCTGGAGAAGAGAAGGCTGCGTGGAGACCTCATAGCAGCCTTCCAATACCTGAAGGGGGCCTATAGGGATGCTGGGGAGGGACTCTTCATTAGGGACTGTGGTGAGAGGACAAGGGGTAATGGGTTTAAACTTAAACAGGCGAAGTTTAGATTGGATATGAGGAAGAAATTCTTTACTGTAAGGGTGGTGAGGCACTGGAATGGGTTGCCCAAGGAAGTTGTGAATGCTTCATCCCTGGCGGCTTTCAAGGTGGGGTTGGACATAGCCTTGGATGGCATGGTTTAGTGGGAGGTGTCCCTGCCCATGGCAGGGGGGTTGGAACTGGATGATCTTGAGGTCCTTTCCAACCCTAACTATTCTATGATTCTATGATTCTATATTGCTTCGATTAACTGCCAGATATTCGCATATCCAGCAGTGTAATGAAGAAGCATGAATACATGCAACAGAAAAAAAATGAGGTAGAACATGACAAAAAGAGAACAGTTTACTTTTCTTGGGGTTGGAGTTTTTTCCATGTTTTCATTTGCTGCTTCAGTTTTACATTTGTGGCATAAAAAAAAAAAAAAAAAAAAAGAAGAGAGCTATACACAAAAATGTTCCCAGTTGTTAGTAAATTTAAGGCAATTAAAATGAGGGATTCAAGATAAGCAAATCCGAGAGTGTCAAGATGAAAAGTAGTTCAGGTTTAAGGATGGCAGGGTTACAAAAATCAGTAATGTGTTTTCAAATAGATACGTGAGAATGTGCATGAACTTGGAGCAATGTGTACATTGGCAGCACAGTAAGCAGTGGAGAGAAAAGAAAAAGAGGAAGTTTCAAATGAGAACCTGAATAAGCACTGTTGGTACTGAAGGGGTTAAGAGCTCAGAGAATTGTGGGTTTAGCATGTGTATTTGAAGATTTGAGAGAATGAATTATATCCTTACTGAAGAGGGGTACAGTTGGCTTTGAAAGCCAGAAGTCAGCTCTGTAAGTGTGTGTTTCCAACTGATCTGCTAAAGCCAATTTTTCTGATTATGCAAAGAGGAACTGCTGATTTGAGTTGAGTCATAAAATTCATCTTTTGTTATAGAGAAGAAGTGGAAGCAATGAGTAACATACACAAAGTAAAGACTGATAAGCAGAAATCAGAAGCTCACCAGAGGGGAGAGAGGTTGCTTAGCTTTGTTTTAACTGTGGGGGCTTTTCTGGTTTTAATTGCAAGTGGAAGGGAAAAGATATCATATTATCAGATTGATTGCTTTAGCTGAACTTAAAAAACAAGAGAAAAATACCAACAAATTGAGGTAGCATGGAGAAATAGGTCCCACTTTAACCACATCTCCATCTCCAAGCATGTTAAGCTGTTTCTCTCAGTGAGGATAGATGTACCTTAGTTGATAATGGGAGCCATGACAAACAGATCACTAGTGCATAAATGAGCAATGTCTGTGTCTGTAACAAAGTATATGCAGGTAGATGGGATTTTGTGTATGGCAAATGTTGAGCAGTATGAAAAAGAAAAGGTGAATCAGTTAATTATAAAAATGTTTATTATGGTAAAAACTACTTTGGAAGGCTGGTAAAATCGTCTGCAGTTTTGCAGCATTGAGGTTAGGGAAAAGAAGTCACTGTGCAGAGCTATATAGGGGATATTTTTAAATGGTTACGGAAGGAAGCTGATGGAAAGCAAATACATGGTCAAAATCAGAGGTTTGTCATTTGTGGAGACTGATAATCAAACCTTGCTCTGTGTGTACAATATGCAAGCAATTTAATGAAAAATTGGGTGTGTTTTATTTGCAAAGACCCAACTGGGTAGTGTTAGAAATGTACAACTATGCTAAAAGAAAGACGTGTTGCCACCGGGGTCACGTAATCGCAAATCCACTTGCTCGCTCTGGGTGCGATAACCCAAAATATGCTCTGCTTTAACCTTGCTCTTTATCAGTCAAGACAGATTAGAGCAAGAGAAAACTTTCTGGGTGGTTTGACTGTCCACATATTGTTAGTTTAAATTACAAATCAGCCTGTGCAAAACATTTGTGAAGACCTGCACCTACAGCCGTCAGATGATTGCTTATATTTTAACTTGACTACAATGAAATGTCACGATTACAATTACATGATATGAATAGAACTGACCATCAAACTCCATTACGTAAAGGCAGTTGTTTG
The DNA here is from genome assembly GCA_039720435.1 of Amazona ochrocephala. Classification (NCBI taxonomy): domain Eukaryota; kingdom Metazoa; phylum Chordata; class Aves; order Psittaciformes; family Psittacidae; genus Amazona; species Amazona ochrocephala. The sequence goes on along the minus strand of CM077880.1, from coordinate 40,241,619 downwards.
ATAACTTTAAACTAGTGCCTTTAGATACCTGCTAAATTACTGAGGTACATGCTAGAACACCCTACCTTTACTGGATTTGTCAGCTAGGTAGCTTTCCAGAAATTACACTCTGTTAGAACAAGAGTACTCACAATACAGCTGTGGTGGGGATCCTTCCTAATGGTGGCTTCCCACAGCTACAAGCATCTTCAAATGGAGCTTTCCCTTTTACAGTTGGCATTTTAATTGTTATAATGATTTTGTTAACTGCGCAAATTGCTTTGGCTATAAAAATTAAATGCTTAGCAAAATGAGCAATATACCTAAACTGTGAATTACAGGCTATCCTCTGGCCTGTAACCATCATTACAATACAGGGCCAGGTAGGAAGTAGCAGATGACTTTTTGAAGAGCCTTTGCTCAGTCCTGATCAGGAGCTTTTAGATAAAAGAGTATTTGCAGTATCCTTTCTGTTCTGATGTGTCCTTCTTGGGAGTGATATAGCTTGCAGCTTGCAGACTATCACAAAGGGAAATTTTGGTTGCCAGTAATAACACTGTATGTAACATTAGGAATGCTGCTATAGGATGGGTCATTTCTATGCATGTCATGTAACCACAACCCTTTTAGGAGATTACACTTACAAATGCACTTTTTTTTTTGTTAGTTTATACATTGAAGAGATTTACATACACAGCTGGCCCATTTCTAAACAATCTATAAGGCCACATATAGAACCAGGTTTCATGGGCTGTCCCTACAGTAGTTTCTTCTGGAGTCAGCTCTTCTTTCAGCTTCCTTGCTTTTCAGAGTAGTAAGTTTGTGATGCAACAGGTTTCATAGAAATTTGCCTTCAACTGAAGAAAGATTCTGGGGGCAAATTCCTGTGTACCAGAATGGAAAGGGCATGCTGGAAGGGAACTGCATCACAAAGCATATAGTCAGAGAAATGGAAACAAAACTGTAGTGTCCCAGACCTCAGGACAGTCCAGATACCATCACTGAAAGGACAAGATTGGCTCAGTGATGTGCATCCCAGAAAGGCAGGACAAAAGCCCTACTGTAGCTTCGTTCTGTGAATACAGAGGACTAACACAGTAACAGCCCATACCAGAAGGGAATAGTGATGTGATAGTGGCTTACGGACAATATTAAATCTTTCAGAGCATAGAAGAATACCCTTGCAAAGCAGGGAGATTTTGAAAAGACTGCTAGTGAAGGGTAAGGGAGCACGATGTGTGAGTCCTCTCAGGAAACTTGTTCAAAAAAGCACCTAGAGAGCCTCGTCATTTCAAAGGTATGCAGTACCTATTATCAGTTTGTGTCAGCCACACAAGCCATGACAGAGATGATCATTTACTGATGCAGGATGACTGTTGTGTGACTCTTCGCTCAATGAATTTATTACGCAGAATTATTCACAACCATAGTTTGCAAAAGCAGCCTTAGTGTCATGTAACAGCGGATCTAACAATCTACTTCCCAGGAAAATTGAAGTGTCACCTTAGCTTCCTGTGTTAGGGCCTAATCGTGTACTATGGTGCATATAGTCTTCTCAATTGAAACTTTTTGGGAATTGTAACAATATTTTAAATGGATAAATCCTCCTGAATAATACGTTTATACTTTTTAAATATCTTGTCTGCATTTTTCTTCATTTACCTTAACTTGCCTTAACTTACTGTTTGTGGAGCTACAATAACATCAGCAGAACTACAGCATTTATGATAGGATAAAGTGCAGAACACCTGTAAAATAAGACCAAATTGAATATATGGCAGTTTAGGCAATATAGCAGCATTTTCAGCACTCCGTGCAGGGCTATAATAAACTTACCCTCTTTTTCTGTTTTTCTTTGCAAGGTGTAACCACAGATTCACTACATACTTCTTGTAGTTTTTAATTTGGTGCCTGATTTTCCCAAAGCATTGACCGGATCATTTTGAAATGTCCATAAAATACATTTTAAGCAAATGGAACGCCAAGTTGGATTTCAGTCTTTTCTTACATATACAAGTTGAAAGAGCCAAAGGTGAAACTGGGCTGCTACAAATTCTCTTCTGTGCCCTGAGGCAATTTTGCAGGACAAGCAGTTTATTTGATGATTCAATTTAAAGCTTTTTCTGATTATAATGAAGTGATTGACAGTATCTTTCTGTAATGGGAGAGTTTGTTATAGGAAGCTTTAGTGAAAGGCTCTTTTGTTCTGCCTCTACTGTTTTTAAAATCACTTTGTATTAAATGTGTTTATGAGCCTTCTGGCAATTTACTTCATGGATAGCCTAAGCTGTAACTAGACATGGAACTGAAGTTCTGAATTTTGACTCTTTTCAAAGTATGAAGAGTCGGGTTTGTCCTTTTTACGGAGAAAAGGATGAGTCAAGACAGACAGTTCCAAGACTGGGTTTAGTCTTAAGGTCTGGATTCTGTGACTTTCCAAAAAATGCAGTGTTCTTGCCTTGAGTTTTGATACTCTAATATTTGTGTTTCATTAATATTTGAGTATTGTTCCAAGACTGGGTTTAGTCTTAAGGTCTGGATTCTGTGACTTTCCAAAAAATGCAGTGTTCTTGCCTTGAGTTTTGATACTCTAATATTTGTGTTTCATTAATATTTGAGTATTGTAATTTAAATGTCCTGATAATGTCATTTTTCTGTGTATGAGAGGTTTTATATATTTACGTATTCTAGTATTTAATATGGAAACTTTCTTTCTACTTCCAGTATCTTCTTCTTTATGAAACTCATATTTAATCTTTAAATATATATATATATTTAGACTTAATTCAGCCCTTATATAAGTGGATATATCTGCCAGGAGCTTGAAGGGACTTGTATGTATGCAAACCTGAATTTGATCCGCTGTTTTCTTTGCGAATAAAGAATAAGGAACAACAAGAAGCCTAGGTCGTTAGTCATGAACCATGTCATTATTTATACTAAATTCATTGGACCCATTTAGTTGCTGCTATTACATAAATACATCAAAGCCTTCACATGTATGAACTGCTTGGCAACTCATGCTTTTTGTGTTTTCTGGGTAATACTCTCAGGTGCTCAGATTTTTTGCTGGATGAATGGTGTTGAATCAGAACCTGAACAAAAGGGGAGAATTATATGAGCAAAGAGGAGAAGACGTCAAATTTATGAGAACTCATACACTGCAGTATATAAAAACATGCAACTCCTTTCAAACTAGATGTTAAAGTTGAGATTAGTAGCTGGCATGACACAGAAAATCAGTGTCATCTATTAGGTCAGCAAGCCAGGGCTCTGAAAGGTCCCAGTATAATTTTTTTTTATCCTGAAAATCTGACATAGTGTGGAAATTTTATTTGTTTTCCTAATTTCCTTAGTATTTTCCAAAGTAATAAAACCCACAGAGTATTTGTTATGCCTTATTGCACTCTCAGAGTCCTATTAGTGGGGCAATAGCAAGTAAAATAGAAATGACAGAATTGAAAGTCACTAAAGGCTTGAAAGATTGTGGCTACTGATGATACGAAGGCACACTGGTGTCTAAGAGAAGAGAAGCAGCTGATCACTGAATGGTTAGAATGGCTTGGCTTGCTATGACCTAGACTGCTTCCTAAATATTTCTGAGAAGGCCATCAGGTTTTTTTCTCGTGCGTTAATGGAAAGAAAGGAAAACAACACTGGTAGCCTGTAAGAACAATCAAAGAGTGCCCTTATGACTTGCTGGGTAACTCGTGGTTGGTTGGTAATCAGACCGAAGGGGAAAATAAGGCCTATTGAAGATTCTACAGCAAATGGTTTAGTTCCCTTTGTTTTTCAGTCTCGTAGTGTTGTCTTTGCAGATTATTAGGCTTTTAGCAAATATGACAAGATGATAGTCCATGTAACAAAAAGAATACCAGCTACCAAATACTTGTGCAATAATTCATTTGAGCTAATATATAAAAAAGGTAGGTCGAAGTGGTAGGAAACGAGCAAATTAACTGACTAATGTTATGTACCCTGGAAAAAGACAGCATATAAGCATTTAAGTGTTGCCCAGATTTACCTAGAATGGCAGGCAATAGTTATATTAATTTGGAGGTAGAGGATTTCAGTTTATTTGAATTCTTTGAGTATTCAATCGAATACAATGGTGTGAGTAGAAATGTAAGCACAGAACTTTGCTAGGCCTGATGAAAGTGAGAGGATGTTTTTCATGCTGTTGTCTGTACAGAAAAGAAGTCACAGTGATAGCTTTGAGGCAGATAAGCACTTTTAGCATTCACATTTCTTGGTGTCAGCTTCTGTTGGGGGTATGCAGATTCTCCTCTGTATCCAGAACACAGCTAAAAATCAATCAGTAACTACACTGGGTGAAAAAATACAGAAGTAATGTAATAGCGTATTTGAGGTAAAGGGAAGCAATCTGGGCCTAGGAATGTCTTTGGTATGTGTTGTGACTCTTGCTGGGTAAAGAAAATGGAACTGGAAAAAGAGGCCAAGCACCAGGACACATCAGACCGGAAAAGTATGAGGCCAGTGTGCAGAGGGTATGAGAAGTCAAACTGGGTGAGAGCTGGGTGAGGTAAGCTTTTGTGCTCTCCTCAGGGCCAAGAAAAGATCCCTAAGGGTCCCAAATCTTGGCTAGCACCAAATATCTTTGAAAGGTGATGGCGCTGTCCCAAGTGTACTTGTTGACACAAGAGGTAATAAGTCATTGCTGATCTCATTAACTCAACTGGCAGAAAGCAAATATAACCTTGCTCATGAACCGTATAGAGGATGACATTTCACAGGACTGAATACCTGTTCTTTCTATTTGTTTTGGATTTTTCGGGTGGAAGATTAGGTAAGAAGTCTCTTCACTAAAAGAGTATCACTGCTAACTAGAGCGTCCATACATCCTTTTCCTGCCTCCTTCATGTGTAGGCCCTGTAATAGACTTACTAAATGACACGTGAATTTAGGCTGTAAGTAAGTCATAGCTAAATCTAGTCACATTTGCTGCTGAAGCTGGAAGGGGTTATCTGAGACTATGGAGTGCCAGAAGAAAACATAGTTATGTGTTTAAGGGTGCAAATACTGTCCAGCTGAACAGGATTATGTCTCAGCCTGTGCTATGGGACGCCACTTCATGAAAGTACTTACCAGATGTGCTGTGTTCCTATTTTTCTGGGACCTGACAATTACAGAGGGGTCTCCAGTGTTTACAGCTGCAGCTGAAGGCAGCAAGTTTTCTTTAAAGCACAAAGGAAAGAAAATAATGCTAACTATCCTCAAAAATAAAAAACGCTGGTGTTTCAGACTGGCTTCTGAGACTGCCAAAAACTTTTGATCCTATTTTTTATGTGCTCCAGTGCCTCATTTGTAAAATTAGGTTAACATCAGTCTTCAGAGAGGAATATGAATATGTGTTAATGGTTGCGAATTATTCTTAGTCCATTTTTATGAACATTACAAAACTAAACCCCAAGGAAATTAATGGTTTGTTCATCCTAACAGGCTTTGGAATGTCTTTCTGTGGTTGAAACAGTGGTCTGTGTAAATCATAGAATCATAGAATAGTTAGGGTTGGAAAGGACCTTAAGATCATCTAGTTCCAACCCCCCTGCCATGGGCAGAATATCACGTAAATGAAATTGTGTTTAAAGTTCACCTGGAATACAAAATAGAAAGATTACTCTTCTTCTGAAAGTAAGTCAGCTGTAAACACAGGTTGTATATGAATTTGATCAGAAGCTGAGCTGCCTGTCTAGGTGAACAGTAGTTGGAGGGAACTAGGTACTGTTCGATGGAGATGCCAGTGGAAGCAGGACAGAAATTAACAGCAGCAGAATTAGTGCCAGTGTTGCTTGAAAATTTAAGAAAAGAAAATGCTTCTTGTCTGAATCCCACTAAGTTCAGCAAAATATCACCTTGTGACTGTCCATTCTTTCTAGACGAAAGAGACTGAATTAACAAAATGCCCGATTCCATCATTAGTCTCCTATGTTTAAGGGAACACCCACAAGATCTTGAATTTTGACTGATCTCTCAGATGAAAACAGGGGCCCTGCTGAAAAATTAATGTAAAACAAAATATTCAATAGTTGCTCATCAAGTAGCAGTACTTACTGTGTACTCTGACCAAAATAAAGGTCCGGGTACAGAAAAGAAATGAGTTCATATAATGAATATCATAATATAGGCACAAAGTGTCAGTGTTGTGTGAGAAATCTTTATTCTATGCTAGATTTTACAATTCTACCAATAGTTTTCAATTCTGTGTATGTACCATGTAGAGGATCACTACTTAAACTGCAATCAACACACTATCAATCCTCAGGGAACTTAATCTTATATAGAATAAGAGATTCTATATGAACACTTATGAACCCATAAATAGAAGATACTTCAAAGGGAGAAACTAAAATATTGTGTTAAAAACTATTCCTTTGTACATTTAACCATATTGAAATTAAAACCATGTCTGAGACTTGCAGAATAGGGTGGAGAACATAAACTAAAATCTTCCATTAACATTCAGAGTTCATCAAAGCATATCCCATCTCATGAAATTAGAAATATTTAGTGGAAATATATCTGTTTTCATAACACTTTCCTGTGGACATTTTTTGAGGTCATTTTTGCCCAGAGAGTAAAGAAGTGGGAGAGAGATGCTGACAGACCCATCCTAACTGAAAACCTGAGGGTTCTTTTAATCCCCAGACAGCTCCCTCATCTCTGAGGCCTGTCCTTCCCACTGGCCAGGGACTCCAGTCCCTCTGGTTTGAAGTTCATTCAATTATTGTAACCATGCTTCAGCATTGTGGCAAGTAGTAAAACCAGTCATAAAACTGTTTGTCACAGCATACATAGACAACAATATGGTGATGGTTGACTTCCTAGCAGCTAGAAGCAAAAAACATTTATCACAGCCTCTGTATTCTGTCATGAAATGTCATGAAGTTCCTAGTTCAACATCAGTTACTCCATGCACATAAACCATTGTTCATACCATATTTATGATACATGTATTGTTGCCTTGTTTTTTGAGCATTTTTGACTTTCAATAAACCTTTTTGAACAAACTATCGCTACCTACAAGTTCAGCTAAAGTCAGCAGAAGTACAAGCACCATATCTTTCTAATTAAACCTATTGACATAATTCAGCAATTAAATAAATACAAAGCTTCTGGAGCAGCTCTGTTTTCATTTTACTTGCCCATGGGCTTTGCAGAATGTCACATGACAGTAGACCTATTCTCCATGGCCCAGTCAACACATCAGTGCCAAATGTGTGCAAACTATGTATCACTTTTGCATACTCTTCAATTACTTTAGGTACAGAAATGGCACAGGGCAATGCAAAACTGAATCTAGAGAGTGTATAATCTTTAGTGAAGCCGAAAGAAAAATCATTCCCATGTCTTTAATTCCTTGAAGAGACTGGAGTGAGATTTTTTCCACATTAATCAGTTCTGAATAGAAAGTAAACACAAGAAGAGTAAACAACAATATCATGCTTTAACCAGATAAATGCCCATATAGGACGGGGAAAGTTCATGAATCACTATTGGCCTAGCAACTCACTAAAATTTTGTTTCAAAATAGGATGGGAGGAATTAATGATGACCAAAATTCTGAGCCCAGATCATTAAAGGAAGACACAATAGAAATTACAGATGTGTATGTCCATGGATCAACTCTGGGTTTATTTAAAGCAATGCAAACTCTGGAATGAGTAACGAAGACAGACATTTCCAGAATAGTAGAAGCCCCAACTATGAAAGTTCCCAAGCCTATTCTGTCTCCTACAAGATAGCACACATCTAAATAACACACTTAACTTTGATTGAAGTTAAGAAAACTTTGGCATAAGTTTAAAGTTTGAACATATGGTTGTGTGATTTATTGGCTCAGATTCTCTATCTGCAGCTGGGTAAGGCTGGACAACAGATAAACATCTTTTTTTGTAATCCTAGATCTAGACAAAATTACGAAAATTACTGAGAGGAATTAGGACAACACTGGCTGGAGAGGAAGAAATAAATTTTCGTCTTTTTATAAGGGATGTCCTTAATACAAGCTTACGCAAGGAATAATAGCTTTTGTGATCCCCCCCCCCCCCCCCCCATATGCAATGAAAATAAATTATCCTTTATTTTAAGACAAAGACAGAAGTCTGGTAAAACAACCTAGTAGAGTGAGCACCCATTTTCATTACATTTAGACTAAGAGGCCAAATTTAGAGGTCCAGTCACATGAAATGTGAATCTAAGGAAACCAGGACAAAGAAAAAATCTGAGTTTATGTCAATAGAGCTTACATTTTAGGATCAGAAGAAGATGCAAGTTCTGCCAACTCAGGTTCTTCTTGAAGTTTAGTCCATTGTTTAAAATTATTATAGGCAAAGTAAGACCAAGCACTTTCTTCAGTTCACATAAGAACTGGCTAATATTCCAGTCTTGTAAAACATTTATCTGCCACCACGAAGCTCAGATCTGTACCATGACTCTGCAAGCCAGCAATCACATTAGGCTTATATTGTAATACATTTATAATTGTGATAGCCACTTTGCAATAATACCAAACTCCAGAGCACAACAGATCTATGAATATTAGGCCAAGATGAAGTAATTTATGTTCAAAGAAAGCAGATATGGGAAGTGAAAATATTTGAGTGATCAAATATCAGTATCCATGGCAATCTACAGCAATTTTGATAATATATAATGCAATTTGAAGTATTAGCCCACAACAAGATAGTTTTAAGGGCCAAATAATTCTCTGAACAGTCCAATCTTTGATGAAAAACAGAATCTTTCATATAGCTAGGCTTGTACAGGAACAGTTATGGTAAAGAAAAGCCCCCAAAAAGTTGCTCTGTGTAATGGAAAGGATAGATTGAGAATCCATAAGCATCCATTAAAAACCCTGTGAGATGGACAATAATCTATATGAAAAACAACTGACTACAGAAAAGCTTTTGATATGCAGTATGTCGATCTTTGCAGTGCATGCAACATCCAGTTTTATCTGTTATGGAGATTTCACTAGATGTCTTGAAATGAGGGCAACCTTCAAGTTATCTTAACATTGTGATCTCCTTACCACAGGCTCTCTGGGGAATTCATGTTTTTGTTGTGTATTTTCAGACTTCCTGTGTGGGAGACTGCCAAAAAGTATTACTAATGTGAATGAGATGAAGCTACTCTTTCTTAAACACTTGAAATCCTCATTCACAATGGAGAATTTTATATTACATTTACACATTCACATATTAACAAAATACAAATGGAGACATTTGACCCCCAAGATTTGTCTCCTTCTGAAGCTGGCACAGGAAATTGTACCAGTCTGGGGCTTGCTCAGATGTCAGTTTGGTTCCTGATGACCATGCTTAAGGCTGCTGTAATGTATGCTGTTTTGAAACACCCATTCCAACAATGTGCCAAGAATGCAAGAGCATCCCTTATCCTGCATATCTTCCCTAAGCCTGGATTTGACAGGAAAAAATTGCTCTATTAGGGAAGCATTGTGGTAGCAAAATGATTCTTACATGATTCAGTTTAAGTACAAAGCATTCTGAAGCAAGAAATAACTTTAAAGTCTTAATTGAGAAAGAAGCTTCATTGTATAAAAAGTCAACGAGCCAAGACAAAACTAAAGCTTACCTGGTCATTCTTACTCAGTATCAAAGCTTGACTACCTCTACAATTTCCTCATCATTCTGTAAAACATGAACTAGGGAAAAAAAAGTTTTCCGGTGTCAGCAACAACTTTCATCATCCTGATGTTTGATTTTCTGATGAGGTTATACATGACCTCAAATAAACCACCTTCAAAGCATGAGGACTGGAAGAGTCTTTCTTTCCAGGTTTTGTCTTGTTAAGGGGTGCTCTTTAGCCAGCCTCCATTACCACCAGGGGAGCAGCTTTTCTCAGTGGACTTACAAACATTTGTGAATAAAGGTTATTATTTGCAGTGGTCTTTTGTGAAGGCTGCTGTGTTTGTAAATACTGATTGTATCTAGATAACCTTAAAAAGCTTTCTGTCATGGCAGGTTGCCTTGGAAGGCTCATGGAGGAACAAACTATCCATATATTACCACTTTCTATATAAAACAAGCAATTGTATCAGACCAAGTATTGCAGAGGTTACCATATTTGAAAGAGCATTCTCTTTCTCTACTTTTTATTTAATTGGCATTACAAAACTGCTTGACAAGTACTAATTAATCGACTGGTAAATTCAGCATTATTATTCACATACCATTAGTGGGGAGGGGAGTAACGGGATTTCAGGTCCAGCCCATCTCTAAGGAATTAGCCGTTGCCAGAACTGAAGCACAGCACAAGTCTCTCTCTTCTGAGTGCAACTCATTCTTCTGAAGAAACTTTCTTCCTACCTGTGGTATCACATACCTGCCTACCGCTAGCCAGCAGCTCACTTTCAACTTGTTCTTACTCTCCATGGGCTATGCAGCCCTTCTGCTCCCTCAGGCAAGGCCAGTGCTTGTGTGGCCTGAATCAGGGAGTTGAGCCAGGTGAAAATGAAGAGATTTTTTGGACTGTGTGAGTGTGTTTGGGTTAGCTTCCAGATGCACCAGTTCCCCCATCCAACTGACCACACAGCTGCTTGAGTGCTCACACTGGCAAAAGGAAGGCAGCAACATTGTGTGCAGGGATGCCTTTCTCAGGGAAAGAACAGTTTTAGGTCGATTTAAGGTGGCCACAAAACCACACCCATATCTTCAGCGAAATGAAGCCTTGATAGAGCCATATGGTTTAATAAATGACAGTCTAACCAGTGCAGAGCCAGTATAGATTAAGCCAAGAAAAGACTTGCCAGCTGCTTTCAGCGAGGTCAAGCAAGTGGTATGTTTGTTTATTGCACCACTAAACATTCATTTTTAAACTGCTGATCTGCAAATTTGGAGATATTGTATATCTTGAAAGCTCCCTTTTCATTTCTCTCCCAAAAGAAAAAGGTTAGTTCAAAACATCACAATGTGTACTTTTCACCGACAAGGAGATTTCTGCACATGCTGTTTACTTGGTTGTCTGTGTAGAGGCCCATTATGCATAAATCAGTGCAGAGAAATAGGGGATTGTTTTATTACACAATGAAGTTTTCCAAAAATGTCTAAATTTCTTGTTCAGGAAATGGCACCATTGTTTACTTGAAACAGATATGTTCAGTGGCCTGGAAGAATTTTGTTTAAGGAGACAGCCTGGCCATCACTGTGAGTAAGAGTGTTGCATTGTTCTTGACAATGGCAATTAGGAAGATATTTTGATCTGAAGGTAATTAGTAAAAATGGCAAAATGCTATTCCAAAGCTTGACAAATTTTCCAAATGTTGAAAGATGAAATGAGTCCAGTTCTTGGGACAATTTTCAGATTACTCAAACGTCTTGCTTAATATCAACAAGAAATCAGCTATGAAGAATCTCTGTAATTTCCATGGTATTAACTTGCAGTGCATTTCATATACAAATGTGCAGGCCTGGCAAGTTGCTACGTCAGCATCTTAAATCCCTCAAATTTTGTTATCCTGGGGTCAGATTAGCAAGATGTTAGTGAGCAGAAAGGCTGCTCTTAGTCTTTTTCCATATGACCCCTTAAATCCTCTCAGTTGTTTTTTCCCGACAATAGTATCTATAATCCTTCCTCATTCCAGCCCCTTCTCCCCAAGACCATTCCTCCCACTTTATCAAGACCTCTGTGATATTCCTCACCTTTCTTCTTCCCATTTACTTCCCTGAAATATACCAGTCCCTGGTATATTCCATCAAACCTTCCTGGCTTCCTCTATTCTTGGTCCTGCGTTGTTACATACCCAGGGACCCATTATACCACAGGTACAAAATTAAGTTCTCCCATTCCGAGGATAATTTATTTTCAAATCTAACTCCGTGTGAACTGCTGAAAGGGCAAGCGTAAGCCAATTTAAGAAGAGAAAGATAAATCTGAAACATTTTACAATTGTATTACAATCCCCAACACACACTGCTCAAGGCAATTTGTCTTGAACGAGATCACATTCCCATGCTTCACCAGGTTAGCAGAGCTGATCTGTTCCACCATAGCACATGACAATGTGTTGGCATACAGAAGCTCAAAATCTCTGCTGTATGCAGATTGTGCTGTTTGCAAGATGGGATGAGTGAGAGGCTTGCCGAGCAGCCTGTTGCGGTTACAGACTCTCCAGCTAATGCAGTGCTTGTCTGGACAGCTTTAAACTATACCAGCTGCTAACAGTCCCCCTTGGGATCATTTGCTAATTGCAGATTACCAGAAACAGCAGGGCATCCCTTTCTTCTCCAGGGGTAATCCTTGTGCTGGGATGGAGGGGAGGAGAATTTAAGAACCAAAAGCAGGAGCCGCAGCTGAGAATTGCCTGCATGGTAGGGACAACTAATAAGTTGGTGAATGCTTGAACGATTTCTGGCGCTTTTGTGCTCTTTCATGCAGGGAATCTATCTTTTGCCATACTAATATCAGCATATTAATTCATCAGTGTGGGTATTACACACTGGAATGGCTTCATTGTAATTTGTTCAAGTGTTTGGCATCTGGGTTTGCGCTAATCCAGGTCTGTGCTGTCCTATCAAATTGATGTGTCTGTGTTGACACTTGTACTGAACTCACCTGTCTGGTTCATCTCACTTGAGAAAGCCTTTATCTCATGTTTTTCCCACACCAGAAATTTGATTGTCAGATCCTTGGTGTTACATCAGTGCAAAGAACATGAAGCTGTAGTCTGTATGCCTAGGACACATTTTCAAATGATGATGTTTTAATAGCAGCAGCGATCCTTAAAATGTTTAATCCTTCTTAGTGACTTCTTTGTGCTTCTCACTGGAATTATTTTGAAGCTCCCATTACCATGTGGCACACCCATTTTTTCTTACTAATCTTTGGAAAGCACAGAAATTCTGCAAGAAAGATGTCAAAACCCTGAGTCAGATTTCAAATTCCAAGATCGCTTCTGTGAATGGCTCTCCAAATCACAGAAGCTTCCAGAAGATCTTTTTACTGCGGATACCTGTCTTAACTCTGTGACTGTCAAGCGTCAGTCTGACGGCGCTTCCTATTGCATGAAGAATTTCTTCACCTGTCACTAGAGGGCAACACAGCTGCTCCCATCATCATACAGCTCCTCAACGCTCCCAGGAAGCTCTGCCTAAATCCACCGGTGCGAATTTCACGTCAAAATTCGCATTACTTCCTCTACCCATGCTCAGGTGCTGTGTTTGCTAGTCACTTGTTGAACGCTGTTGAACAGATGATCCGGAATGTCACTAATAGGAGAATGTCACTGAGCGGAGAACAATTGATGCTGTTTACAGCAATAGGATTTCTCAGTTTGTCATGATTCCTCATAGGGGTCATTGTCCACACTGCAGCACTGAGAACAATAACTGCAATTAGATTCAGACAAGTAGTCCCTGATTTTGAACTACTGATGCCAAAGGGAGATTTATTGCTGATTTAATTTCATGCAGGATTTGTTCTTTGGTACTGACTTTTACCCGCAACTGTGTATACCAGAATATTATTTATATTGGATTAAACTGACTTTCTGAGAAGTGATTCAAGAGCAACACGGATCTCTGAGTTTTGTGCAAGCTGAGGTGGAGGGGAGGGGGTTGGGGGGAAAGGAGGGAGGTTGATCTGTCACATGTAACTCGAATATTGCCAAGCAGGCTAACTTGTCTTAACCTGCAAGCACCTGGCATGGAAACTATCATTTTGAACATTCCTAAATACAGTAATGCTTTCATTTAACCATGGCTGTGTTGGCTACATTCAATGGTGGTGTAATTTCCAAAGGAGATAATGCTGTGTGATTACCTAGTATCAAAGGTGATTTCAGTTGTTTCGCTGAGATTAAATTTTTACAGCCCCTCTGATTTTTTATCGTGTTGCCCAACCCTACTCTGTCTTGGAGTCAGAGTTCTCTGATTTCGTGTGATTATCTTGGGACAGTTTCCAAGTATGCATATGTTGGATTACCACCTGAGTGCATTTTCTTCCCTGCTTACTCAAGTGGTGCCTCCAGATCATCTTTCAAGGAGCCTATAAATATATATATCCAAGCCTTGCAAATTCAAATGTGAAGCTCACATACTTGACTCCTTCCTCTTGTTTCTCTGTAGACATGTTTGCAGGATGACGCCACAGTTTTTCTCCCATTCCATGCAGAAAATGCAAGTAGCTCTAACTATCAACTTTATATATATATATATACACATATGTAAAGAATGTAAAAGACATCCGTATTTACGTCTTGCAAGAATTTTCTTTTGTACAGAAGGTCTCGTCAAATCAGAAGAGTTAAAATATGATGGCGTCAGATACGGGAGGAAAGGATCTGGGAAGGAAAAGCTCTGGGGCTGTCTCCTCCCCCCAGATGCAACGCATGAAGGAACACTATTCAACGGAAGGCTAATAATATATATCTCTTTTAACCAAGTAGCCTTGTACATGGCATACATCCCTTGTCATATGTGATATGGAAGTCCCTCCCATGAGCTAAAAATACTTGATGGCTCTGAACATAGATACATTACCACCATTTTTAGATGTACTTGCTTCTGGTACATTGGGATATTATAGACACTTGCATTAAAACACAGTTTGGTTCTTTTTCCCTAAAGCTTTGGGTTAAAAAAAAAAAAAAAAAAAAAAGTGCCTTTTAATTTAGTTGTAACTTTTTATTTAACAAGTCCCTTTTATTAAATACAGCATCTTCTCTTTGAAATGCAGGACTCGCAATTTTGTAATTTGGGGTTGGCTTGTATGTCCATTTCCTTCAATGCCCTCTTCCTGACGCTGCCCAGTATAGCAAACTTCAGAAGAAGGCAGATGAAATCCTGCTGCTGGTTAGAATGAAAACCGCCATTTTTCTTTCTCAGAAAAAATTATGCAGAATTGAAATAGTTGTATTCTAACACTCAGCTATATCCCCATTCATATTTTAAAGTAAATGTAGATGCTCTCCTAATTTTTGTTGCTGGAGGCCAGCTTCACTTTTTTTTTTACCCCTTCTTAGTTCTTTCTAAACTTAAAGACAATAAAAGGTGATGAAAAAGTCTTTGTGGTGAATCCCAAGTCCAGGATATCCCCAAGGCATTGTGGTTAGTGCAAAACCAAGAAAAGCATTTAATTCTGTAGATAGAATCCAGCCCTTTCAGTAAGTGAACACATGCCTATTAAAAACTCATCTTTTTTAAAAACCCCAAGAATTCCAGGTAGATATTTTGATAGATTTGGGCAGATAAATGCTCTCGAGTCCCTCTGCACACAGCGGGGTTTGTCTCTGGGCCTCAGGACCACACAGGCACTGAGGAAGAGCAGTGAAAGGCATGGACAGGACAGTTAAAATAGAAAAAAAAGTTGTGCTTTTTTTTCCCTAACAACCCTTCTTCTGAATCGAAACAGTCATCAAAACTCAGAACGGGAACTTTAAAGCCCCTTGCCTCCTTCTTTCTTTCCGCTTCCTTCCAGAACCCTTCACGCCCTCCGGGAAGCAGAACGAGGTGAAGCCATCAGGGACTCTTGACACCGCACCTCCTCAGGACACGGCCCAGCAGCAGGGCTAGCCGGCGGGCCAGCCGTGGCACCGAGCCATCGCCAGCCGTGCGCTCGGAGCCGTTTCCCTCCCCTCAGCCTACAAGGAGGGACCCGAAGAGGAGCAGGAAGAGAAGGAGGGTCGGTTTCACCCCGAAGGGCTGCCGCCTTCAGCGGCGAGGCGACGAGAGGGCCGTGCCTCCCGCCCGCCTGCCCAGCGGACAGGAGCCGCGCGGCGCACAGGTAAGAGCCGTTGGAGAGGCGGGAGGAGGGAGGGGTGTGTGCCCCCACCCCCGACCCCTGGGCGGGCCGGGGACCTGAGTGGATGGAGCCCGCGTCAGTCAGGGGTAGGGCGAGGCCGGCGTCGGGGGATAGCGGCTCGCGCCCGGCGGTGCGGCTCCAGTTGTGGAGGAGCAGCGGCACTATGCGGGCGGCTGTCGGGGTAGGAAAGGAGAGGCACCTGCTCTCTGTGAGGGGAGGCGAGAGGGCTCCCTCCGTGGGCTTGTCGCTGCCATGGTGCCTCTGCCGGTGTAGCGGCAAGCCTGCTGGTCCCCTCGGCTGTTCGGTTCATCTGCTTTTTTCTAGGGCGTGGTGGGCATTCTCTGCCTGGTGTCGGTGGCGGCCGAGCTGGATTTCGAGTACCACCACTCCGAGAAGCTGGAGGCGTACCTGAAGAGGATTCATGCCGCCTACTCCTCCTTCACCTACCTGCACAGCATCGGACGCTCGGTGGAAGGTAGGGGAAGGGACAGTGTTGGGGAGAAAGCTTTCTGATTTATTTAAACTGGGACAAACATGGGTAGAAGTGGCTGCGGTGGCGTTTCGTGGGCGCTTGCTGGTGGCAGGGCTGCTTTAAGCCCAAATGACGGGTGCCTCTCTGCTTCATCTCTGAAGTTTCCTCTTTCTTTCGCTTGAGCGTGAATAACGAGCTCGGATGACACATAGGGCGCTTCAGCTAGGATAGAAGTGCCTCAACACCTTTTTGTTTAAGAATTGGAAACCTCCTGAGCGGCAATTTCAGAAACAGGGCTCTCTTTCAAAAAGCTTAGGATGTTGTGGTATCCCGTTTGCCAAGTGCCCATTCTAGGTGGGGCTGTAATAGGAGTATGTTTTCTAACATGTGGCTATGTTAAAAATAACCTCTCTTTTGACTCTGCCTATTATTCCAGTAAATCAGGACTGGCTAGAAAAAGGATTTCAGATTCCATAGTGATATAAGGTCTTATGCCTTAAATGAATAATGGGATTTCAGTCTCAAACCCCACAGGCAAATATACTGAAATCAGTAATTGCCTTTCTGGCCTCATATAGCTATCTGAATTCATTTCTTTATAATACTTTCTTACAATTAATTTATACGGGAAAAAGAACAAAAAAAGAACTTGTAGTTTAAGATATTAGGGAGTTTAGTGTTTGCTACCATATAAATAGCATGTATCTATCTAGCTTTAACAAAAAAAGAAAAGTAGATTTCAATTCGGGAAAGTAAATTGCTTCGATAAAAGGTATAACACTAGGCAGAGACATTAATTCTTTAAAAGCATCATCTGTTCTTCTAATCCCATTTCATACCACTGGAAGGAGACAGTGTAGCATTTATTATCAAATCTATGCATGTGTTTAAAAAAATCTGCTGCATTCTAGGTAGATAACTGTGAAGAATGCTACTAGCTTCTTTTCATGCCTTCTTCCTTGTGTTAACATGTATGTCTTTGCATTTTTCTTGCGTATACTTGTATTTGTCTGGGACATAACTCTTAGTTGACCAGAGGGTTCTGTTTCAGTGAAGTATCAAACAGCTGTTGTCGCTATGGATATGAGATCTTGTCTCCCTGTGTGTGGCTGCACTCCAGTTAGAAAGTATCACAGTGGGAATACTCCAAGTAGACAGGGAAGCTGCGTTCTTCCTGGTTTCACCAAAGGCAGGATCGTATTGAATTGTGTTAATCATTCACACAGAGGAGCTAGTCCCTTTAAGTACAAGCTACCACATATCTGCATCCTCATTTTCCTACTTTGAGGGGACTTAGCTAATGTTTTAATGATAGGACTAGATTCTGACTTTTCTGGCAGGAACTCTGCTGGCTTATCTCCATGCAGGTAGGGGGGAAAAAAAGGCAAACCTTTCATCCAACCTGAGATTGAAATTTTGGCTTTTACATATCTAGACATCTGAAAGTTGATAACATGAAGTGTTCAACTTGTCTGAGTTTCATCAGCATGAAAACTGGAAATGCATCACGTCTTGATTGTAACTCAGCAGTGTACTGAAACTTCATTTATATTTTGGTTATATTACCTCTGCTTTGCCAAACTATGTGAGAAGAGAATTGTGTGGGCTCTGCCTTCTGCCAGCTACATGTCACAGTTTGTGAAAAGGAATTATTTAAGCTTTTTGCATGTCCTGTGTGCCTGCAGTATTCCTCTGAACAGGATAGCGGGCAGTGGGAACTTTCTTGGTGCCATATAAAGCAGAGTGGCAGTGAAGAATGTTCAGTGCTGCTTTTCTTTTTCCTGAATGTTAAGAGATTTCTACCTCTGTTAAGAAACATGTGTTTAGAGTTCCCTGAAGTATGGTAAAGGATGGTCCTAAATCAGGCTCTTGGTTTTGTTGATCATACTAAAAGTGTGTGGAAACAGAAGTGTTATAATTTTGGTGGAAATGAAGATTCAAGTTTGGTAAATGGGCTGAAGTTCTAGTCTTTTTTTTTTTTTTTTTTTTTTCCTATGTTAAGCTGACACAAACAAGAATATACGCGTGCAGTTGCACTTACTGGTATGGGTTTACTAGTGTTGTCCCGCTGCCAGTTAGCTAAACCATGACAGTAAAATGTACCAATTGATGATAAACAGAAATTAATTTAAATATCTTTTAACAAAGGCGCATAGTGACAGGACAAGGGGGGAATGGCTTTAAACTGTCAGAGGAGAGATGTAGACTAAGCAAAATGACCTGTTCTAGCTTCTCCTCAGATGTAGCTTGGTAATCCTGGTGGCCCTCTGCTGGACTTCATCCTGCATGGTGGTGTCTTTGTTGCCCCAGGAAACCCATAGCTGGGCATAGTACTCTAGATGTAGCTTTACCAATGCTAAGTGGAAGGGAATAATAATTTCCATCAAGATGTCAGCTTTTCTTCTTGCTGATGCTGGAGCACACGAGTTGCCTTTTGTGATGTGAGAGCACACTACTGACTCACATTTATCTTGTCTACCTGAACATTACTCCCACACCCTGCAACCCTGAGGTTGCAAAACTGCAGCCTAGCCAGTCTGCAGCTTGAACAAGCATGGGGGTTATATTTTTGGCTGATAATCCCAGTATGGGGTTCTTCCATTCCAGGTGCAGGACTTTGCATTTGCCTTTGTCAAACTCCATGAGTTTTCTGTTGAGAGGTTCCTTCAGCTTATTAAGGCCCTTCTGGATGGCAGCCCTGGCCCTGATGATGTTAAACAGTATCACCTTCAGTATCGCCCCCTGAGGAATGTTGCTAAAAATTTGCTGTCACTTGAACCATTAATTGCTCAGTCCAGCCAGCTTCTGACCTTACTGTAGACTACTTCTCTAATCCATATTTTCCAGCTTGTGCACGAAGATATGGTGAGGGTGACAGAGTAACGGAGCAGGCTGTTTAGGTAGGCTGTGGAGTCTCCATCCATGGAGATATTTAAAAGCCATCAGCCCACAGTCCTGGGCAACCTGCTGTAGATGGCCCTGCTTGAACAGGGGAATTGGATCAGGTGACCTACAGAAGTCCCTTCCAACTGATTCAGGTTCTGTTGGAAGCCTTGCTGAGGGCAAGACTAAAGAAATAGAGTACTTTCTTCTCTCCCTCTAAGCTGGTCCTTTTTGCATGAAAGGTAAGCTGTCAAGTATAATTTGTCATGTGTAAATTTGAGGCAAGACTTTCGAAGCATGATCGATATATGTAGACTATAAAAGCAGTGTACACAGCAGAGCTACTACCAGGAGTCTCAATGAAAAACAAAAGATGCCCAATCTGTTTTGTAGTGGTTTACATTACCATATACAAATTCACTAATCCTCTGCCAGATTACTAGGAAGAATGTGTTCTAGACTGGCAGTGGCTGGTTCAGTCTCCAAGTCTGTACACTTGGAAGCCATGATGTTTAATTATGGGTGTCATCTGCTAAGCTGTTATCCTTAACTAAGGGGAGAAGGTAGTTTAAAAAGACAAAGCCTGGCTGACAAAACTGAGTGTTATCTGTTTGGCTTTATTTAGTAGGTAGCCTCAAATACCTCAGATTTTTTGTAGGATGATTTGTATGCTTGTAAGAAACCGGATATGCTCTTATAAGCAGGTAGGCAGAGATGTGTGGTGGCCCAGAAATCTTAATTCTTTTATATTGTTTTAGATGGGTTGTTGAATAAGCTTATAAAAGGTATTTGGCATGAGCTCTGTTTTCTAACGAACACAGTATCCAACCTCAGTATAGTATGTGCACTTTGTAATAATAATAATAATAGAGGAGGCTGCAGAGCTGTGTCAGTCAGGAGAGAATGGACCGGGTGTAATCATATTGTCCTGTCCTGCCTAATGGCACCCTAGTGAAAAACAGACTACACTTCAGCAAGCAAATCTTAGTATGTGCTATCAAAAAGGAGATATTTGATGTCTGAGTATGATCTCTGGCTTTTAACTGCTCAAGATACGGTGCTTTTGTTCCTCTTCAAAAGGAATATGAGCATGGTGGGAGGCAGACTTAAAGATCTAATAAATAGACATTTAGGCAAGCAACTTTGAAAGAGCTAAGTGGCTTTTGTAGTAGATATGCACTCTTTTAAAAACTCTTTTCAGGTACACTTATGGATTCAGATAAAGTGACTATAGTTTGGTTTAGGTCTGGATTTCTGGGGGCCAGGCTGTATTTTTAGAATTCCAGTCAGTTGTAACAGTTGTAAACAACATCCTTAAGCCACATCCTGCTCACTGAGCAGGAAGTTGTGTGTGGTTGAAGTACCTGTCCTTTACCTAGTGAAGAGCTTCAAAGCTGACTTCATAGAATCATAGAATAGGGTTGGAAAGGACCTCAAGACCATCCAGTTCCAACCCCCCTGCCATGGGCAGAGACACCTCACACTAAACCATGCCATCCAAGGCTCTCTCCAACCTGGCCTTGAACACTGCCAGCGATGGAGCATCCACAACTTCCCTGGGCAACCCATTCCAGTGCCTCACCACCCTTACAGTAAAGAATTTCCTCCTTATATCCAGTCTAAACTTCCTCTGTTTCAGTTTGAACCCATTACCCCTTGTCCTGTCACCACAGTCCCTAATGAAGAGTCCCCCCTCAGCATCCCTATAGGCCCCCTTCAGGTATTGGAAGGCTGCTATGAGGTCTCCACGCAGCCTTCTCTTCTCCATGCTGAACAGCCCCAACTTTCTCAGCCTATCTATCTTCATACGGGAGGTGCTCCAGTCCCCTGATCATCCTCGTGGCCCTCCTTTGGACTTGTTCCAACAGTTCCATGTCCTTTTTATGTTGAGGACACCAGAACTGCACGCAATACTCCAAGTGAGGTCTCACGAGAGCAGAGTAGAGGGGCAGGATCACCTCCCTCGACCTGCTGGTCACACTCCTTTTGATGCAGCCCAGGATACAGTTGGCTTTCTGGGCTGCGAACACACACTGAAGCTGGCTCATGTTCCTTTCCTCATCGACCAGCACCCCCAAGTCCTTCTCCGCAGGGCTGCTCTGAATCTCTTCCCTGCCCAACCTGTAGCTGTGCCTGGGATTGCTCCAATTCAGGTGTAGGACCTTGCACTTACATCTCTGTGGCAGATTCTATCATTGGAGATACAAAAAACTAAACTGACCAGCTCTTTATATGGTTTCATTAGAAATTTTCAGAAACAGCTTCTTGCAAGAGAGCTCTCCTGAAAGCTTTTAGGTGAGAACTTTGTGGTTTAATAATTCTATTCTGCTGCTTCCTATTCAATCGCTCTGTTGCCCTTGACCTGGCACATTCCATTAGTCTTAAGCACTTTGCTAACTTTCACTAGTCCACCAAACACCATACCTCCACTTCCCCTTTCCCCACTTATAATTATTCAGCTGTCCCTGCTCTATGAACAGGCTGAAGTATGCAGGGTGTGTGTGCCCAGGTTGGGTTTTGAAGTTCATGCACAGACTTCCACATGTCTGGGTGCATAGAAGATATGATATACTATGTGGAAAGAGTATTTTGCAGGGCTCCCAGCAATCCAGGTTTCTCAGTGTGTTAGAGCTCATTATGTCTGCTTCCTATCTGCATTCATGGGTTTCCCTTCTCAGAAGACAGCAGTGAATGGTGCATTCCCAGGTTTCCATCTGATAAGCAGCTGTGACTTCAGTAAATGAAGGGTGCAGTAGGTACTAGGACTCTGGCAGCTCGGTAGGAAGTGTGTGTCTGCCTGCTAATAGAGAACTTAGGCGGTTAACCTGTCCCTGACATCATCCGGCACAAATGTCAGTGGAATGTGTGCCCAGTATATGCCACGGATGAAGTTATTTCCTGACTTTTCAGACACAGTGTGATTGATACTTTTAGGTGTTTACAGGCAGCTATTGAACAGAGGAGCACTACCTTAAGGGTCATTTCACTGCTGTGAAAATATTTAATAGCAAATACTGTACTTTTCTACTCTGGATATTGATACTCTGTGAATGCAGCTGGAAAATGATGTTTACCTGAAACTTATTTTCAGGAACTGTTTTTCAGACACTTCATGTGATACAGCATGGAAGGAGCCTGGGTTACTAGCATCAATAGTAAAATGCACTGTAAATTTTATTGGCTTTACATTAGAAATGCTTATGTTCTGTATGTTTTTACTTTGTTTAAAGTACTAGAAAACAAATTTTACTGCTGGAGGAAATGAAACTAAAATAGATATCCATAAAATATTTGTACTCTACTGTAATTCTTATCAGGTTTGTTTCAGGGGTCCTGGCACTCTACAGAAATAGAATGAGAAGGTTATACGTGGCCCAGTGTACTCTGAAGTAAGTTTCTCAGTGTTAGTCATTATAAAATGTTTGTGCAAACTAAAAATGAGTACCAGTGTATTCAGAAAGAAGGAAGAAAGAAGGTTAAAAAGAACTTTTTGTCTTGAAATAAACAAATTTTCTAGAGGAAAATCCACAGGGGATGTGATGTCTTTAAAGAAAATATTGCAATTATTTTTTTCTTGGCTACATGGTGTGAGGTATATTTGAGTAGAAGAATATTACCTTCTGTTTGTTCCACTTGCATGACTGCTGCAGATGGCTTTCCTCCTGTCTCAAATCCTTGATAATGTCTCCCATTCCTCCTCATCTCTCATCCCATGAATTTCTTTAGCAGTGTGGATCACAGGCTTATCATGAAAGCATGGCATATGTAGATAATATAAAGCATTGAGATTTTCAGTGTTCATTTTTAGAAACAAGGAATGAATGAGAGATTTCCCACTGAGGGCTTAATGTAAATCATACTAAAGTCACATGGCTCAAGTCCAGAGTTTCATTTAAAAATGGGCATTCTAAAACTTACTGCGATAGTTGGCTTTACCCATTCTTGCCTCCCTCTCTTGAAATTTCCTCCCCACCCTTTCTGTGCCACTTGCTCTCTTTGGTCCCTTTCTTCCTTACCATCTTTGCTTTAGTTTTAGTCAGTTCTTGCAGCATATAAAGTCTTTTTGTCCTCGCTGAAGCTAAAAAGTCTTTAAATATTGAAACATAATTTCATATTTTGCCTGACTGCATCCTCTAGCAATTTAGTTATCAGAAGTAGTTCAAGTGGGGCTACTGTGTAGTTGAAGAATAAATATAGTCCCACTGCATCAGTTCAAAAGTCCATGCCAGTACACAGGTTAGTTGTGTGCAAGCTGGCTTCCGATAGGCAAGTACAAAGACTTTTGTCTGATAACATGACTTAACATTGCTTTTTTTTATAAGCATGGCTATGCAAATAAGTACAAATAACTTATAAAATATGTAGCTTGGTCAGTGTCAGTTTTATAAAAGACTGATAAGACATTACTCTTTGAGGTGCAATCCACTGAGCATGTTCTTGCAGTGAAAATAAAATAATTCGCTTAAATATTCACTTTATGCTTGCTCTGAATTGGTTGATCATTATCGTGACTTCTATGCTATCTCCTACCCCTAAAAATAATAATGGAAGTGTGTATGAGTTGTGCAGTTTTTACATACATGTGCACACACAAATTTGGTTCTTCAAGGAATCTTGTGGGAAGGCTTTTCAAACAACTTTTGGAAGGGAACCTATCCTAGCAACATAGATCAAACACTTCTATTGCAAAAACTGTTTTCTACTACTGGAATCTTAATGTGGTAACTTTGAAATGGAGAGATCTGATGTATTTAGAAACGGTTCACTATTCCTATGAGCAGCATTTATTTAAAACCAGCATTGTGGGAAAAATCTCTGCTCTCTTGCTTCCTCTCTGTCCCTTGCTTTGTAGTTGTCTAGTTGTAGCATATACTCGTCAAATATTTCTTTCAGAGCAGTAGAAGTCTTAAGCTTGAAGCCATCCTGTTTTCCCTCAGTAAGACTTTCCAGCTTTCCATGTTTGTTTAGTAGACAGAATTGACAACTGGATATTGTAATTAACACCAGTGAAGTTAGCAATGCTGGGGAGCTTGCGTAACAGAATCAGCAATTGCAGCTGGTGGGTGCAACTCGATTCTTGCCTAGCTGGTGATGAGAAAGTAAATATATAGAAGACTGTTCTGTTACCTAAAACCAAACAAAAAAAGCTATTCCACCAAACACCCAGACATGGAGCTCAGGATATTGAGAATGCTGCACAATACCAAGATTAACTACTGGAGTCTTCCCCCCCCATATAGGATGCTGCTTCTTGGAGCATTGTACATAAACTTTTAGCCATGCGAATAAGAGGTGTGATCTTGAAACATGGCTTGTGATCCTCCTTATAGCTTCTAACTGTGCTGACATTTTAACTCCAACTGATGATCTGCTGATTGCAGGCGGCAAATCAAACCTGTATGCTCACTTTGAGTTGCTTTCTATATGTAAGTCAGTGTTGACTTACAGTGGTCCTAAATAAGTATTTACTTCCTCAGACTGCTGTTTTTTTCAGTTGCTGGGGGTAGCACAGGAAGAGAAAGATTCTCTAAAAAAGAAAAAGAAAAAGAGAACAACCATGTAATCAAGAGATGGCCTTCTGTCTTCGGGTCATGCTACATGGCTTATATTTCCTTAGGTAGAGGGGAAATGGGGTGAATAACAATGTCAATGATATGGGTTGAATTGCCCATTCAGTACAATATTGCTCATGTAAAAACAAATCCTGATTGCAAACTTAAAAAGAAATAAAACTCATCCTATGCCTATATCACCCAGAAACTCAGTCCGTTTTCATTCCCCTTTTACTTGAGGAGAGCACAGTAACACATTCCTCCTAACCCACTTCAGATGATGAGTCTTTCTAGTAAAGTTCTTCCAGTAGCTTTCTAGTCACTTTCCACAAAAGAGCAGTGTGCGTTTTGCATCCCTCCTGCCTAGGACCACTGACTGTAGATCCTTGCAGCTACCGGACTCTCAGTGTTGCCTAATTATAGCTTTACTGTATGTAGCTATGGTATGGGATACTGTGTTCAGCTGGTTCACATAAGTACAAATGGAGACCTCCTTATGATGCATTAGTTAGTTGATAGGCAAGATGTCCTCAACATAAAAAGGACATGGAACTGTTAGAACAGGTCCAGAGGAGGGCCACGAGGATGATCAGGGGACTGGAGCACCTCCCGTATGAAGATAGGCTGAGAAAATTGGGGCTGTTCAGCCTGGAGAAGAGAAGGCTGCATGGAGACCTCAGAGCAGCCTTCCAATACCTGAAGGGGGCCTATAGGGATGCTGGGGAGGGACTCTTCATTAGGGACTGTGGTGAGAGGACAAGGGGTAATGGGTTTAAACTTAAACAGGGGAAGTTTAGATTGGATATGAGGAAGAAATTCTTTACTGTAAGGGTGGTGAGGCCCTGGAATGGGTTGCCCAGGGAAGTTGTGAATGCTTCATCCCTGGCAGCGTTCAAGGTGGGGTTGGACATAGCCTTGGATGGCATGGTTTAGTGTGAGGTGTCTCTGCCCATGGCAGGGGGGTTGGAACTCGATGATCTTGAGGTCCTTTCCAACCCTAACTATTCTATGATTCTGTGATTCTATGTGACTTCTTACCCTGAAGCATTTACTCCTTAGGCAGTTGTTCCGTGCATGATTTTGCATAGAAGAGAAATCTACTTGGGTTTGGTTTGGGTTTTTTTAAGGCTTTTTCTTTGAATGAAAACCGGATGTGCGCATGACTGCTAGTCTTGCTTTCTGAGCTCTTATGAATTAGGTAGCTACCGGAGATGGAAACAAAATGCATAGGGCTGGCTGTAGTTCTCCTCCCCTTCCAGCTGAGTTATTACTCTCCCTATAAACCACTCTACCTCTGGCACAGTGACTCTTGTAATCTATGTAGTGGCTCAAATGTAAGGAAGAGGTTGGAGGATGCTTTGAAGCAGATGATTCTGCACTTTGATATCTAGGGCTTACTTATATTTATGGGAAAAGTCAGACTATGGCAGATGGAGTTATTTAACGGAATTACCATAGCTGCTGTATAACATGCTGAGCTCACAGGGGATTTAGGATAATTGAGTTACATTTCCTGTTTGTTCCTAACCGATGTGTTCTACATGCATTGGTCTTGCAGTTATCTGCATTTCAATATCTTGAGCAGATCTGAAAAAGTAACATTTGTCCTAAACAAAATAGACCCGAACTATGCTCTCAAGAAATACAGTTCTGCTGCATCCGTTCAAAAGTCCAGTCTGGTCCAGTATTCTTTTTTCCTAGAACAGCTGGAGGAAATTCAAGGAATAGGGTAGGCACAAAGTGCTACTTCCCAAGCAATGTGCAACCTGGCTATTTCTGACAAAGCATTTTTAGTAATTGTGGCGCACCTAAAGTAGGGTCAGTACTGGTTTGATATGTAATTGCATTAGTCTGATCTCAAAATCCAAGGCAAAACAAAGGCCACCAGAGCATGTTTTTTGCAGAGACAAAGGATTAAGCTACTGTTTGTAGGTAATAACACTGCCTGAATTTTAGTTATTTGTAAACTATGTGTTTGCCTGTTGCCTATCTTAAAAGGCAGTTGCTAATGTTTCAAAGGAGACATTTTGTTACCCATTTTAGAAGAGAAGCTGGAAGCAACTGGTCAAACTAATGTAGCTTGTCAACTAAACCAGAAAGATGATGTAAGGATTGGATTCTTTTGGAAATGTTAAGAAGCTGCCCACTTTACAACTTCCTTGCTTTACAAGTAATCACTCTGCTCATGATGATCCAATGGCACTACTGTGAATGGCTAATATTTATTTCTTTTGTAGATACAGAAGCTTTCCTGAAAATTGCTTGATGCGTAGCAGTTTCACACCTTTCTCAGAAAATAAAGGACACGTTTTTAGAACTAGGCTTAAAACCCCCATGGTAATAGAAACAAGAGTTAGTGGAAAGGAAGAATAGACTATGTGGTTTCTGGGAATGAATATGAAACCAGTTAGTATAAATATCGGGAAAAGCCTTTTCAGGCTAATTCTGCGTGTCTGGTGCTCTTTCCTCAGTGAGCAATACTGGGTAAGATTAGTGTGTATTTTAAAAACAGTATTCCCTTCTGAGTTGTTCTTATTTGGATTTGTAAAATTTATTTGTATTTCTTGATTTGTGTTCAAATAAACCATAAGGTGCTATTGTAGAGACTGCTCTGGACTGGCAATTTTTAATGTTTTTATGTATAAAGTGTGCTCAGCTTGATTATGAGAACTTGGAATGGAACAGTTCAAGTCATGTATACATAGGAAAGAAAGGGTTGTTCTCACAAGAGACAAGTCCTGTGAAAGTGTCTAAAGCAGTAATGTATGTCCCAATTGACCAAAGATTTGTAAACCTTTAGAAAGATAAGCAAGAACATGAACACTGAACTGTTTTGGCTCGCTTCCTTTCCCAAGTGCTTTGGTTACAAATAAACACTGTTGGGGGGAGTAATTTGGTTATTTCTTCAGTTCTGCTTATGAGGTAGTGACTCCAAATTGGATGAGCTGGTATAGTCTTTGGATGTAGATAGGTGCATATTCAATTGTGGGAAATAGTTTGGTTTGTTGTTTGGTTTTGTTTGGTTTTTGTTGTTTGTTTTTTTTTTTTTCCTCCTTTAGAGAGAGGTAGCCTTGTGCTTGTGATAAGGGATGCATGGGAAGGGACCAGAAGTATTAAGTTAAGCAGTGGCCTCAGCCTAGTTACTATCTCAGTGGTAGTATTGACTGAGATGGAACTGTCTGTGTTAGCACTCAGGAAGTTGACGAATGGAAATACAGAGCATAGGGTAGACCTAATGCTATGAAATAAAACTAAAAATGCTACACAGGTACTGTACGAGTTGGTCTCTCTTGCTGTTTTCCTCAGACAAGCATTTGCTTATGATTCATGTTTATCAATAATCCTAATAAAAACAGTGTGGTTAGAGTAGCTCTTGCTAAGTATAATCTCTTTTACAGTCTCTTCATTAAGCAGATTCTTGGGGTACAAAACAAGTACTAAAACCTTTGCTCCCCTCCCTAGATAGCAAATGCTATCAGCTGAGGAGGGAAGGCATGGTAGGCCTGCAGTCTGATGTTACCATGAGCTTCTTTGGTTTGTTCTGCTTAACTATGCAGCATGCCGAATGCTGTCAGATATGTCTGGTTAACATGTGATTCATCTGTATGTATTTAATCTTTCACAATACCTTGAAAACTTTCCTGATGTCCTAGCTTTTCTTGGGATATCAGTTTTGCTTGTTAGTAATGCTGAAGCAGGCCAAGTTCCTCTGTCTCAGTGGACCATGGGAACATGGTATACTGAAAGTGAGGATAAACTCTCACAAAAGGAGCTGATGTACTACAATTGTTCATACAGATGTATATCTAATCCCAGCTTCAGGTATGTAGTTTATTCTGAGTATAAACCAGACACCTCAAGTATCTGCTTTCTGAGCAGAAACAGCTGCCTTTTTTTGGCTGACAACTTACAGAATTTGTATCCCCAAAGGATGCATATCTATTACATATCATAATCTGGAGGCTGCTTTACTCAACAGTCTGGCTAGATTAAATTTGTGCATTTGCTCGTGTTTGTGAGGCTGCTTCTGCAGTGCTACTATGTCAGTCATTCTGATTAAAGTTTTCTGGTTATATAAAGTGTTGGTAACTCAAATTCCGTTAGACTATGAATCAAGCCATGTGTGCTGTTGGGCAGTCTCCTTGCAGAGGACAAGTTCCAAAATAGCTTTAGATTTTCCAGCTTGAATTGGTGATGGCAAATCAGAGTACCACAGGGCAAGGATGCTGTGGGTGCTTGCTTAGCAAAAGGGAATGGCTCCTGAAGTCCTTCATTAGTTATGGTAGTGTTTTGCTGAAAGACAGCATTGTCCCACTCTGGTCATGGAGAAACGAGCACTTTGTCTTCATATTGAAGCTTGGAAGGACAATACTGTCTGAGCTTTGCAGGACATACAAGAACAGATGATAAAAAAAAGTAAAAGCCAAAAAAAGGTTTGTGTTAGCACTGAAACAGACTTACCATTGATATGATTTAAAAGTTAGAAGTGATAAAGCAGGATTGATTTTTAATTTTTTTTTTTTTTATTTTTTTATTTTTCCTGCAAGATAAAGACCTTCATGTAGTAACAAGCATAGTCTGACTTAGACTTAGAACATAGGTGTCAGCAGGGAAGATATACTGGCATAGTTCCGCAAAAAAAAGAAACTGTAAGGATGCCTTAGTATCTTGCATGGCAACAATTAACCTAGATTTACACTAGTATCAGAGGTAGCCAGCAAGGATGGGCTATCCCAGGACATAGCAGAATATGTTGCCAAATGCAGTCAGCGTAATGTTTCTGACATCAGTATGCATTGTTGCAGTGGATTAAAGACTGCATGAGAGATTGTGAGAATTGTGGTGTATCTACAGAAGAATTTATCAAGGAGTGGCTCTCATGCCACCCTGTCTCTCCGCAATGTTTTGTATAAGTAATGTAGACGTTAGTTATTTGCATTGTTTTTCTTCTGTCAAACCATAATTACGTACTGGCTGCTCTTGCAGTGGAAGCTGTTACAAAAATCAGCTGGTTTATTTCACTACTGTTACTTGGTGTTCTCATCATAGAATCTAGGCTGAAGATCTCCTGCTTGTAAAGGAATTGAGCTGGATTGACACAAGCTATGCCTACGGCATATCCACTGCTTTCCTATGTTCTCATAGAATACGAACTTGCCTGTCTGGTCCCCCTTCTTATTTTGCATTATTTTGATTATATGCTTTGGGGCTCAGAAATTTGTATTTTAAGTTTGTGTGGAGCACACTGGAATGAAGCCCTCATAAGGATCAGTTCACAGCACTGCTGAAATATCACTAGCCAATACCAACCTGAAGAATAATGATAAAGCTTTTAAGTGGTTTGCACTTTCTATTTAGCTTCTCTGCGTTTTATTCTTACTAAGGGAGCCTTCCCTACAGCTTAGGGCCACATCTTTCTGGATCATACACAAACCACCCTGGTAATATGCTACTTGGCCTGTAGAGTTTGTTGGCAAACATGGGATAAGTAAGAATAGAAAGTAGTAAGTTCTAAGAAAGCAGATAGGAAATACAAAGAAGTAAATTGTTGTGGCTTGTACCAAATCTCACAAGTATATTTTTTTGAGGTCATTACTTTGATTTGGTATAATGTCATGTTGTGTTTTTTGGGTTTTTTTTTGTTGTTGGTTTTTGTTTGTTTTGTGTTTTGTTTTGTTTTGTTTTGTTTTGTTTTTTTTCATAACTTAGCTTTTTGTTTTATAGGTAACATAGATGGGATCCCAGTAGATTGATATCTGAGGCTTGCATTTAGACATCTAAACCCTCAATTTTCTAGCCAGTGTCAGAGGAAGTTTTGTATGAGCATGTTCAGTGCTGCGCTGTTCAAATAGGTATTCAGTCAGATCTGAAGCTGGAGTAAACTGGTTTTGATGCTGTTTCCCACAGCCTTCTCCTGGACAAACTGGCAAGATATAGATTAGATATGTGGCCTGTAAGATAGGTAGGAAACTAGTTAAACAGCCACACTCGCAGGGTGGTGATCAATTGTTTTTATTCAGGCTGCAGCCCGTCGTAAGTGGGATCCTCCTGGGATTAATACTGGACCCTACGCTGTTGACCATCTACATAAATGTTCTAGACAATGGAAATTTTTTACAGTGGGAGAAATCATTCATTGGAACAACTTCCTAGGCATGTGGTAGTGTCCATATCACTGGAGGTTTTCAAGGTGCAATTGGACAGAGTGCTTGATAGTCCATCTAGGCTTCCTTTCCCATCAAACGTTGGACCAGATCTTTTGAGGTCCCTTCCAACCTCAGCTGTTCTAAAATTCTGTGATTGTTTCTATGGTTAAGTTGTTCTGGCACCTTATATTCTAATGAGAGGCAATCTTCCTTTTCCCTCTGTCCTGTGCCTTTCTAGGGAGGGATCCAGACTGCAACACCTACAAATTGATTTGGTTTATTTCCACTACACCTGAAGATTGATTTCAGTTCTCCATCTTAATTCCCAGTTTTCATGTATCAGTTTAGAATACTGATACTGTGCCATGAACTGTGCCACTGCTAGAAAACTTTTTAAAAAGAGCTTTTTAAAGCTGCTTATTTCACAAGAAATTGCGTGGCCTAGCTCTGTTCCAGTAACAATCTTGTTAGTTGTCCTGAGACACATGGTTAGAAACACACACTTGTCTTGATTACTTGAACTACAGTTTGCTAATTAGTGGAAGCAAGTTCTGGTTTGGCAGTGAGACATATCTTTTTGGTATACATTCAGTGGATTCAAAGAATGGGAGGCAGCTTAGCTGTTCATTCCAGGTACAAAACCAAAGTTATCTAGGTTTTACTGATTAAAGGAAACTATCTAAAAGCTGAATCTTCTTATATGCAATAAGTCACTGCTGTATGGAAAGAAATTTTATGTCCTGTCTCATAGGTACACCATCCAGTACTGCAGGCTGAGCAGACCCAGGAATTCATTTTAATTGTTAATGGTAGGTTTTAATACTTCTCACAAGCTGGAAATGCCAGGAAATAATTGGTGTCTCAGTTCATGGGAGTGTTTATCATGTAGATGGCCCTGGCCCTCACACAAACTATAAACAGTTTAAACACTCATGCTGAAAAGACTGATTAAAATCAGCACTTAATGCTGGTCTATACTTAGCTCTTCCTTCAGTTTCCCATGAGTGCAATTTCAAGTGGTAGTAGCAGGAATGAGCACTGCTGATGGCAAAGCATTGGAAACCTCTTTTTAAATTTGAAATTGGAATACAGTATTACTTGCAGAAAGTCTTAAATGATGGAACTACAGCATTTTAGCTGTACTTACACTTTTGTTGCTTTAGTGTATATACAGTACAAAATTGATGCTAGTACTGCTGTAGGTAAGTGGCTGAAGATTATGGCACTGTTCTACATAGGCTCATGAGATGGTCCAGGAAGTCTGTGTGGAAGGGATGTGTTATTGATAGTAGCTGAATTTGAAATAGCCCTTATGATCTGCTAATTTTTATGTTCCGTTTTTTGGCAAGATAAGGTGCTTCATGATTTCAGGATTGCAATATTGTTTGGCTGCTGTGATTAGATAATAATTAGGTGTGGAAAGGTAATATAAATGTAGTCGAATATTGGCTAGCTTAGTGCAGCATCAGGACATTAAACCATTTCATGTCCCAGGTCAGTGTTTTGTGCTTGTGTATGTGTAATCCTCAATGATTTGAGGAAGCTAATGCTTTTGATGGGCTCTTATTTCACATGTTCTGAAAGGTCTTTTTACATATAACTCACTGAACCCATTAGCTCTGAGATTCTGAAGCCCTGTCTGTGTTCTTGGTACTCCTGCTGATTTATAACCTTACGGAAGGCATATGTCTCCCCTTTAGGAAACTGTGCTTCACAATTTAGCCTTTTCCACTTCCACCTAGGAGAGAGCTGGGACACTGTCAGGTCTTCAGTATAGGTCCTTTGCTACCGTAATTTTATAATTTCACTGCAGTCTTTTAGACACTGGATGTGCTCTTTGGCATTACAGCTTGGTCTGCTGAATCCCTAGCTAGGGAAGCTGGACACTATAGGTTTGCAGTAGCCAGTCTTGGGCTGGTGGTGAAAAGGCTGCAATTGTAAGCAGGTGTGTTCCTCTTGGTGCAGTACTCCATATGGCAACTGACAAGCTGGGAACTAAGGAGGGATTTCTGAGGTTTCCTTCCAGCAGAGAGGGAAGGAGAGCTGGGCATAGTGGCTTAGAGGAGGGCATAAAGACACTAAGAGAAGAAGAAAGTTCTAAAACTAGGGCATCCTGAGACCACTTCTTGAATCTGTCTGCTGTCAGTGCTGTCTTGCTGCTTCTTGAACCTAAGCCTGAGGCTGATTCAACCTGTTAAGTGAAAATTTAGTTTGGCAACCAGTCTCCAGTTTTACCTGACTTGCACTTGTTTCAGTGCATCTTGTAGTGTACCTTCTGTCCTCAATGTTTTTCTCCCATTCCTGAAGGTACTGCACTTGCCAGAGTATTTTTGCTTTCCTTTCTAGCTATGTGACTGGCTCTCTGCAGCTATACCATGAGGGTCATGGCTCCCACCTCCAGGAAATTGTTATGCTGTAGCGTTTTACTGCAGATTTGCAGATTTCCACGAAAGTTTAGGAAATAGTACTTTTTATAGTACTGCACGTAATGTAGCACATACGTTCATCTTTTCTGTGAGTAGCAATGATGACTGGCCTCCTCAGAGATGGATCCTGGGTCTCAGCAACGCCTGTGTGAGAGCTGGGGACAGGAAATGTACATGCAAGGCCTGGGTGTTAGCAATTGATAAGCTGTGACTGATATTACCAAGGAACTGGTCCAGTATCATTACTGCCATCTACTGAAATGAGAGCTTTCCACCTCATTGAGCAGACTAGTGGGAAGCACAGTTCTGCAGATGAAATCTGAAATGCTACAATATCACAAAAAATAATGATCAAAAATGCCTCCACCCCCATTAAATAAGGACTTCCAAAATGTATGTATGTTTTGTTACTTAAAGTTCAGCTTCCTGTGCAGCTTTTATTGTCCTAACTAATACTCTTCTGTATCTATTCTTTCCCTACTGATATTTCTTTGTTTTAACATATCTGATACAGCTCTGACCAGTACCTCCTGTTTTTCCAAGCAATAACTCACAAATGTGTTTAGCTTTACCTTTTTTTGCGTTGTCTTTATTACAAAAAAGATGTTCTTTCTCTGATAATAAAAACTTTGAAAACCCTTAGATATTTCGGGGGGGAAGACTGATTTTTAAATGCTTCTTTGTTGCTTGGTGACTTTGTTTGACAAGATCTTGCTTGCTGAACTTGATTTGAGAAAAGTTCACTCCAAAAAGAAACAACCAAACAACCTAT
Source organism: Amazona ochrocephala (assembly GCA_039720435.1). Lineage (NCBI taxonomy): Eukaryota > Metazoa > Chordata > Aves > Psittaciformes > Psittacidae > Amazona > Amazona ochrocephala. The sequence goes on along the minus strand of CM077880.1, from coordinate 40,207,609 downwards.
TTTCTAGCACTGGTGAAATGCTTTTGAAAGGGCCCAGTACGCACTTTTGGTCAGAAGGCAAAATATACTTTTTCCTATAATTAATACAGCAAGTACTCATAGAGTAAAAACCCACAAAGTCTGCCTTGATGTGCTGTATATAGGACTGGGTAGCACTGAAATGAGAATTTGTACAGTGGCCTTAATGACCAACTCTTCTTATTATATTTTTTTTCTCTAAGGCTTGTATGATTTTACATTTATTTAAAAAACTCTTTTCCCCTTCCCTTCTTAAAGGTAGAGACCTGTGGGTCCTTGTTCTGGGAAGGTTTCCAACCCAACATAAGATTGGCATTCCAGAGTTCAAGTATGTTGCTAATATGCATGGGGATGAGGTACGTTTCAACTTTTGCAATGTCGTTTATGCCAAATACACTTACCACAGGTTTACAATGAATTTCGCTCAGGTGTGTGCTACTCATTGTTAAGGGGTGTCATACCTCAAAGAGGACCCACTATGTGTATTTCTTGTGGAACTTCAAGAATTAAGTTCCCATATTTCAGTGGAAGGGTTTTAGGAGACCTTGCATCATGGTGAAGAATCCTACAATCCTACACCTGAGATCTCACAAGTAGAGAGCCTTGTCTTCTTCATGTGAATTAACCCAGAGGCTTTAATTTTCCTGGTAATAAGTCAGATGCAATAGTTTGCTTGTACATTATTATTTCCTAGGCATAAAGTATGACTGATAAACTCTTCAAATGCATCCCATGATTGAATAATAATTATTGTGAAGCACCAAATGATTTATTTTAGGAAGAAAATTTTTCTTGGAAACCTTAAGCTAGGAATACCTAGATTCACCCAAGAACACAGTAAGTACAAACCAAAAAGCAATTTCAGAATTAACTTGCTCTGGAAAGAATACCTACTGAATAACAATAAAGGAGAAAATGGTGATTATGAGCCTTCCTGGTGTAGCATGTGAATCTGGAACAGAAATACTCAAATCTTCACTCTTCTCTCTAATCTTTTCTTGCCTTCTATTTCCCTTATTCTTTAGCTTTACCTGCTTATATTAGCCATGTTCAGGATAAGTTTAAACTACAGTATATTTCTATGCAGTCTTTCATGTGAAATAATTCAAAAGAAATGGCAAAAATTTTATATATGCTGAACTCAATTCCCAAAACTAATGAAAATAGATGTAGTAGGAAGTGTATCCTATGTAAAGTGCAATGCATATGCTATTGCTATTAACAGTACTGTGTGTGAGCATTTGCACGCCTACAGGCACTTGTGACATTATGTGCCAAGAATTTTCCCCAAGTTAGACCAGTTTCACCTTGCTTGACAGTGGGCTATGCTCAAAGGGCTGCTGTGGGAGCCTGACTGCTTTGGAATTTAACTGTGTGGGAGGAAGCTGATTCATGGTTTAAAATGGGTATATGTGGAACTGGATGCCCAAGCTATGGTTTGCAACACCTAAAACTTGATGTGTTGTCAGCAGGATAGTCCAGGACGCTTGGGAGCTGAGGCTCCGTGTGATAGTCCCTGTAAACTGCTAAAGGGAATTGCAAACCTATAGCTGCAGATGACCCAGCTTTGGTAGGAAAGAGATGGAGGGCAGGAAGCAATCTCATCCTGACTCTCACATCTGACAGAAGACCATTCCTGCTGCTGAAACTTCACAATGAAGCACTCACCATTGTTGCTACCCAGCTTGGATATGCACAAGGAACTTTGACCATGGAGACACAAACTGTTTGCATATCCATGGGGTCAGGGATTGCTGGAGATCAGGCAGCCTGGATCACTGTGTAGGATCTAAATTTTCATAATGACTTTGTGAGGAAATGAGGCAAAACTTGTTTTTAAGTATTTCATACTGTGTCTGAGTTTGAGCAGGGTTGATTGATCCTTGAGCTGCTGAGGTACCATGTAACACTAAGTGCTATGCTGCATTCTAGCTTGTTCATCAGACCAAGCATGCACCCAGGGAAGACTCTGGAAATAGAGCTATTCCTCCTTTTCAGGCTCTCATGATGATCTTTGCTTTATACTTTTCGTGCATGGATATAATGCACAATTAGTACTTGTTTTTCCTATCTGCCTATAAAAGTATTACAGATGGCAGGAAATAAATTCCTCATACAGTGAAACATTGAAGAACTTCAATATTTTTCCCATAATCTATGATTCTTCTGGTCTAGTCTCTAGGGAAAGGTTCAGCTATTCCTATAATATATTAAGCAGATAAGTTTTCCACTAACTGTATGACAAGCTTCAACTTGTGTTCCACAGTCTTTTATAACTTTAAAACTGTGGAATTATGGCTTCATTGATCTAGTTGGGTCTTTTGTACTTCACTGATAATTTCCATACATGGTACAGAGTGAAGAAAGTTTTGTTCTGAAGTGTTTGGTGGTGATGCCCTTCTAGCCTGTCATGATCACACAGATGACCCTTTATGACTTTGACTCAGCTGGCTGCCTGCTCGTTAAACCTAACAGTTGGACAGAGGAGCCTGCATTGCATGTGTGCAGGCTGTTCGTGCAGGCTGTTCACACAGGCTGCTGGAACAAAACCTAGGTTACCTGGAGAGCTGCCCAACAGGGAAGTTCCAATAAAATAATGTGAGTACATAATACTAGAAAGAGTATTTTTTTTCCCAGAACTGGAAAGACCTTATTTTTTTTAAGCAGGTTACCTTCTTTTTTAATATTGCAAGGCATGACCAGCCAATGCTTACATGGCTTTATTTTGTGATCATCATTGCCAAATACAGTGAACTTTGGCTCGATATCCCTGGAGATGCAACAAAAGAATTCTCCTATACTTCATGTCCCTGTATGAAGTTAGATACTGGTTTTAGCAGTACTTTTTGTTTAGCCAGATTAAAACAGATTAGAGATAGTTGTCACTTGCAGCTATGTGAGACTTGAATTGAAATGGCACTAATAGGTGTATGCATTTTGAGCAGTCTGTGAAATACTAATGAAGTCTGCAGTGAGGGAGAGGAGGGAGAGTTTGTCTGCTGTTCTGCAGCAGCTCTCACTCTGAATTGGGGCAGCAGCATCTCCTGTCCCAGGCTTGTACTCTTGAAATACCTTGTCTTCCTCAGTGTGTACACTCATACTTTGAGGAGGAACTCATTCCACTTAACATCGGCCACAACCAAGCTCCCAAATGCTCCTAAATCATACATAGAGCAGAATTACCATGTTTTGACCTGCTGTGCCAGTAACTAAAGTCCAATCTCCACATCTGAACCATAGGATCTAATTATAAGGCTGTTCCTAACCCATGGATATCGCAGCTGAGAAACCCTTCAAGGAAAAGCATGTCTGAACAAAGTGTAAACTACCTGTGTGTTTCTGCTTGTTCCCTTTAATGTATTAAGTATATGGCTTCCTTAAATTTCTGCAGCTCTAGTGTAACTGTACCATCACAGGATAAAATCTGATGGTAATACTGTGATATCAACCCTTTCCTCCTAAATCACCCATTTCTGATCACTTTCTTAGTGTAATTGTATTTTGCCTCTTTCATGATGCGCAGCTGAGCCTGTGCTGATAGGCCTGAGTCAGCCTATGTGAAGGCATGTGTTTATCTTGCTGGCTTATCTTGTGATTTAGGTTAAAACAACTAGACCCTATTTTCCATGTCATCATAGCCATAGTCATATCCATAAAAGGGCTTCCTGAGATATGACTTATTAGGGCTTGGCTGACAGAGGACTGGGGTAGGTTTATTTGTGATCAATATAATTGGAGCTTTAAAAAAATCAAGCAACAAACTAAGACATCTTATGTAGTATTCTTCACTGATTTCTGAGAGATGGATGGAAGCTGCATTTGTGCTATCAAAATGCTGCTATAAAAAAAGGGTGCTTTTTTTTTTTTAATCACCAGGTTGGGCAAAAAGTGTTGTGTCCGCATAGTGTACAGTCTGCTGTATGGGATTTTCAGCACAAATTCCTCTATCCTTTGTACTGTGTAATAAAGTAGGGAAGGGGTGTGGCAGGGAAACAAATGCAGTCTAGAAAAGAGACTGAAAAAGGGGAAGTATTTCTTGTCTAGTGAACTACCTTCTACCTGGCTTCAGTATCAGCTGATGTGATGTAAAGAAGGTCAAAAGCACCAGAGATTTCAAAATTCAAAGCAACTCAATCTACTTGCTAACAAGACTGATGCCGCTGGATGCTGCTGAGATCTCTTTCACCAACTGCCTTACCCCAGTTGCCTTTTTCCTTATCTTTACTCCCGCTCTTCTGAGTGGAAAAAGGGTTCCATTTCTCAGCCAGGTGAAGCCTGGGCTGAGAAGCCTGTGGAATTTGTGCAGGTGGCAGCATCTTATACCAGCTATCAGTTCAAAAGCAAGAGATACGTTGCCATTTGCCTCAGTAATAAACCAACAAACTGCAATTTCCTGTCGTCTATGCAGTAGTTATCATATTTTCATAGTGATTGCTGCTGTAGAAATAAATGGGTATGTGCTAAGCTGTATTTGCACAGTTGCTTTAATACTGGTGGTTTCTAGTAAGAAGGGCAAACACAATGGGGTGTGTCACAGCAAAGCATGTGCAAGTGTTAAAAAATAACATCTTGTAAGTGTGGCATTTAAGTGGTAAACCAGGATGGCCTACTGGTTTCTTTGCTACAGCTCCACTTCCTTAGGTGGGGTTGTTGTGCTTTGGTATGTTGTGCTAGGTCTATAGAGCAGTCAGGGCCAGAGCAAGGAAACTGGCAAGACCATGTTGCCCTGAAACAGGTCCTACCTGATGGTTTGGATCTTTATTTCGACATAGTTCAACTTAAAAACCAGGCCATGGTTAAAGAAAGCATTTTAATAATAAATATGGGCAGAGTCTATCCACCCATAGTCCCCTGGTATTAGGCTTCTATCATGTGGTAACAAACGCTTTAAGAACACGGGCACTGCAGTCAAGTGTTACAGTGCAGGTGCAATTGGAGCTAACCTTAATCTTTTAACTGGCTGCTGTCAGGGCTTCTTGAGTAAGACCTCAGTAGTGAGCAGGGTGCAGACCCAGCCGTGCCAGAAGCAATAGTCAGACAGTTTAAAGGGTAAGAAACATCAGTCACACCCTTTTCTACAGCGTTGATCCATGCCCTGACACATGCTGCTTTGTTTGGGGCTTCCCTAAGGATCACTGAAAGCCTTTCCTGCTAACTCCCTTTGGGGCACACAAGGAAACTGTCAGCTGAAAGTGCACATAGGAACTTGATGTTCAGCTCTATCCCCAGAGGTGGGAGAAAGTGTTTTCTTTGGCTTTTGTGTCACCCCTCATCTAAGCTATAGCTAAACAATACATCTGGACATCGCCTTTGGGATGCTGTAATTAAAAGCAAATATTCATCATGTCTTCTCAGAGCCCCAGAGCACATAAAGGGTGTCCCCTGCTCTTTACATCTTTCTATTAGACTACAAGCAGGTTAAGGTGTCTCTCCTTGATTTTTTTGTCAGCAACTTACTTACAGTGTGCCTAGATCCTTTATTTGAAGCTCGGAAATAAGTTAGGAGACTTTATGTCCACAGGTGTAGCTGACCTCTCTAATACTGGGGTAAAGCTTGGCTGAAATCTTCATCAAAACTTGAGCTATGCTTTCCCAGGAGCAAAAGCTTTCCCTTTTTCTCCCCTCAACACGTCCAGATGTGCGCGCTCAAGAAATGCAGGGTACTCTGGCCTGAAACAAAACCTCCCCTCTGTCACTCCACCAAAACACAGTGGTAATAAATACACCCTTTCCCCACCAGGGATGATTAAAGTAAGAACTCTCTGCGATAGAGATTAGCTGAGTTGTTTGATGATTCTATGTATGAAGTACTTGAGCACAACAATAGCTATACCTGGACAATGTTCATAGAGAATGGAACATGATCTTTTCCACCACCTTCTTGTGTTGCTTTTCTTTATCTCTTTTTCCACTTCCTGTTTCTCTATCCTTTCATTTCTGGATCTCTTTTTGCCAGGCACTGAGCTGAAGTATAGTAGGAGCAGAGGCACTTTCCCAGTTTCTCCAGAGAGCAGCCCAGTTTTGTCTGTAGTTCAGCTATCTTGGTCATAGGGCCATTCTTGCTGCTTCTAAGTCTGCCAGCTTTATCTTTCATGCCCAGGGCCATGATTTGGTTGATTTCTCTCCCCTGCTTCCCTGCCCCCCCACTCCGTTTGCTTTCCAAGATGTCTATCAGAGCTGGAACTGAGCTGCCCAAGCAAGACAGGTTCTGTAGCATCTCTTCCTACATTTCATGGAGTAAATTTATCAAACCTGCAGAGCAGTCTGTTTTAGCATACTCAGGTGCTGTTTTGAAAGCTACTGCAATGGAGGAAATTAGGTACTTCCCTCTCCCCAACCCCCCCCCCCCCCCCCCCCGCCCCCGGCCCCTTTTCAAAGCCCATTTGCTGTAATGTCTGTAAAAAGAGCCACTTAGTTACTGGCACAGTATATACACTTGAGTAAGGCAGCTTCCCCTAGCAGAATACTGGATAGTGGCTTGCAGGAGCTGACAAGCAAGGTTAGAAAGTTTAGGAACAAATCTGCTGGAGGGCAGGTGGGAAGAAATCTCCTTTTTTCCTCTGTACAAACAGCATGGTACAACTCCTGAAGCACCAACTCAAGAGACCATGGCTACCTTTGAGTAATACTCAACAGTGTGATCTGCAGCTTCATTTCTCCTGCAATAAAGGGTAATTCCCAGCTAAGTGGCAAGACACAGTTTGGTCCCAGCCTGAACAGCAGTTATACCTAGCCCTCCTTACCCCAACCCAGCTTCTGCAGGGCAGTGTCTCTGTTCCCGTTTATCTTAATGCCCAGAGCAGGATTTGCCACTTAAAATGTACTGATGTGAAAATTCAACAAGACACTAGTGCGGCGAAGCTGTGGAGAAATATTCCTTTTCCCTTGCTTGATTTCATCTGCCTTTTGCCCTTAGCCTGCTCGAGTCTCAAAGCAAGGAGGTGTTTACCCTTTACACCAGTAATGCTGCTCCATGAACCTCACTTTATAAAAACAAATTGTTGCAATATTTTCACTTTAGTGGTACAAGACTCATTATCAAAGATAGTGAGATTCTGTAGCTTTGATTTAGAGCCTGCAGTGATTTACCAGGCTTTGTTCTTGAAGATAAAGTAGAGAGAAATTATCTCCAGAGCACATCTAGTTGCAAGTCTTGATTTGTTCCCATTGCAGCTAGAGCTTAGGAACCCTGCAACCCCATGAGGTATGGGTCACATTGTTACAGAAAGTGCTCCTGGGAAGTATAGTCTAGTAAATGCTGTGCTAGTGGTTTTTGGGGTGTAGAATAGGGTTGTTCTTAACTCACTGGAGCTGGAGTTTCCCGCTGTTTTGCTTGAAATGTGCTAGGGTAGACTAAAGGGAGATGCCCTGCCAGTTTTCAAAACCTATGCAAGCTTATATGAACAAAAATAAGTAGCTGTTTCACTGCCACTGACTTTCCTTGATCTAGATCCGTATCCAAATATCTTTCCATCTCTTTTTCTAAGGATTTACATATACTTGTTTGTTTTCCCTAGTGCCTGTGTTCATGGCACTAAAATAAAGTAGTGCAACAGAGGCTCTAACAGAAGTGATTGTGAGGCCTCTCTTGATCCTGTATTAAAGTTGGTTTCCCATAAAAGGGTATCAACAAGGAAAAATCCTACTCTGTAGCACCCTGGAAATCATGGAAAGTGTCTCCTTCCTTTCTTCTGAACCGCAGCTGCGAAGTGGTGATGCAGAGCACAAATGCTTATGTTCAGGATTCAGGGTGCCTTGGGCATCAGAATAGAGCTGTGACTCTGGTGTGTTTCTGAGCCCACATAGCCTTTAACAAGTAGCCTATGTAGGTTTAGTTTTTGATAAGGCTGTGCCTTACCCAAGCAGGGTTTAAGCAGTGCAGCTGACATAGTCAGTTTCCCATAACAGAAGGAGCTCTGGTTGATATGGGTTTAAAACCCATGTAAAAACCCTCCAGTGACTCCTTCGCCTATTAAATTACTTTAAATATACGAAAATATACAAAACAGTGTTGACCAGAATGCTCTTGTATGCCTTGTATGTCTGTGTAATCCAGTAAGAAAAAGCTGTAAGTGCAAAGTAGTGGGTCTTTTTTTACTTCTTTTTCTTCCATAGCAGACTTAAAATGGAATCTGTGTTTCTTCATACAGACTGTTGGGAGAGAAATCCTGCTCCATTTTATAGACTTCCTGGTGACCAGCTATGGGCAGGACCCAGTTATTACCCGGTTACTCAATAATACCCGGATTCATATCATGCCAACAATGAATCCTGATGGATTTGAAGCTACGAAAGTGCCTGACTGTTACTACACGCGAGGAAGGTAAGGGTGGCTTAGGAGGGTGGGAGCAGGTAAAGGAAATGGGTGGGAGTAATAACCAGAGATAGCCAGAGGCTGAATCATGGTTGGTGGTGTGGATAGCCCAGGGGATGTGTTAGGGCTAATTTTGGCCTGGGCTGTTCTGAAGACATTGTGATGGCATAGTTTTTGGAAGACTGAGTCAGGCTGGTGTTTATATATGGTGCAGCTAAAGAAAATTGGTCAGAATGGTGCAATGACCTAACCTTTTAGGCAGGAGACCCAGATAGCAAATAAAAGCACAATTACCTATTTAGACCTTTAGGGTGCTACAAAAAAAAAGAGGGAAAACTCCACCTACAGCACCCTATTTCAACTGGAGAACTGTGTAACCCTTCTTAATGTGAAAAAGATGTCTCAGCTTGTTGAATGGACTTATAAAAATATGTTTAAAGATCACGTTGAATGCAGATGTAGTAAGAGGGAAGAGTTACACAAAGAGAGGTAGCTTTAATAGGTACTGTGCTAATAATAGTGCTCTGGAAAAAACATGTGGAATGAAACATAACCTAGCATTGCATCCTGTGCTGCTTCTGCATTCTTTAATGTAGCTATTGTGGAGACCAAAGAGGGGAGGAAAAGTTTCACAAGCTACTAGAGGGAAAAGGAGGAGAGAGTGAGAGGGTGGGAAGAAATAGAATCATAGAATAGAATCATAGAATAGTAAGGGTTGGAAAGGACCTCAAGATCATCGAGTTCCAACCCCCCTGCCATGGGCAGGGACACCTCCCACTAAACCATGCCATCCAAAGCTATGTCCAACCCCACCTTGAACGCCGCCAGGGATGAAGCATTCACAACCTCCCTGGGCAACCCATTCCAGGGCCCCACCACCCTCACAGTAAAGAATTTCTTCCTCATATCCAATCTAAACTTCCCCTGTTTAAGTTTAAACCCATTACCCCTTGTCCTCTCACCACAGTCCCTAATGAAGAGTCCCTCCCCAGCATCCCTATAGGCCCCCTTCAGGTATTGGAAGGCTGCTCTGAGGTCTCCATGCAGCCTTCTCTTCTCCAGCCTGAACAGCCCCAACTTTCTCAGCCTATCTTCATACGGGAGGTGCTCCAGTCCCCTGATCATCCTCGTGGCCCTCCTCTGCACTTGTTCTAACACTTCCATGTCCTTTTTATGTTGAGGACACCAGAACTGCACACAATACTCCAAGTGAGGTCTCACGAGAGCAGAGTAAAGGGGCAGGAGCACCTCCCTCGACCTGCTGGTCACGCTCCTTTTGATGCAGCCCAGGATATGGTTGGCTTTCTGGGCTGCAAGCGCACACTGCCGGCTCAAGTTCATTTTTTCGTCAACCAACACCCCCAAGTCCTTCTCCACAGGGCTGCTCTCAATCTCCTCCCCACCCAATCCGTAGCTGTGCCTGGCATTGCTCTGACCCAGGTGGAGGACTTTGCATTTAGCATGGTTAAACTTCATTAGGTTGGCATCAGCCCACCTCACAAGCGTGTCAAGGTCCCTCTGGATGTGCCAAAGGGACAGAGGTGGAATATGCATTAAAAACAAACTCATGAGCCAGAAGTTCTCTTAGGCCATGGCAACACCAGAAGCAAGTGAAAATGTAGTTTAGGTAATTTAGTTCTCCAGCTTACTGGTTCAGGCCCCCCTTTTTATTAGGAAATACATTTATTCCTCAGCAAATAGACAGGACTTTTATGGAGGGTGATATCTTTTTTTATGCCCTCACTGTCAAATAAACAGTTTAACTGACTTGAGTGTAAAAATTAACAGAGCTGACACTAAATTTTCTCTCTACTTTTGCACTGACCTATTTGAGTGAAAAAGGAAGAAAGTACTTGCAAGGCTGGCTCTTCAGGTACAGGGAGAAGAGGACACATCCTGTGTTTGAGTCAGGTTTTTTGCTCTCTGTCCAGAGTGACAGCAGCACAAGGGACACAGCCAGCCAGTATTTACCTTGGTCTTCTATACAGGTGGGAAAAACACATACAGAAGGACAGCATCCCCCTAACCTGGCTTAGGTTTTTCTAATTCATGTATGTGTAGGTGTGTGTGTGCTATATGCATGTTAAATATTATTCAGTGTTTCCACCTGAAATACAAGAGTTGTTTTATTGCGTCCTATGAAATTCCAGTGCTGCCAGAAAACAAACTGAAGTCCATCTTCATGATACTTGAGGAGATTTACAGTAGTCATCTCCCCTGTTTCCTGAAGACACTAGCACACCACAGATGTGAAGTACTGGGAGGCTGGTGACATGAAAGTGCCTATAAGAAAAGCAGTAATGGGGATGTCTTCTCTTTCTAAGGTACAATAAAAATGGAGAAGATCTGAACAGAAATTTTCCTGATGCCTTTGAACGTAACAACGCCAGCGTTCAGCCGGAGACTGAAGCAGTCATGAACTGGATAAAAAATGAGACCTTTGTTCTTTCGGCAAACTTGCATGGGGGTGCCCTGGTTGCCAGTTACACCTTTGATAATGGCAACTCGGGTAAGTCAGTAACAAGCTCTCCTCTCCCCAGCTGATGTGGGTTAGGAGCATTAGCTGTACAAAAGCAAAAGTTATAAGGATTTTGGTAAGGTTTTACCAGCTTTTGAGCTGAGGTGGGCAGACTTTGAGAAACACTGCCTGATATGGCTACCTTGAGATGGTTATCCTGTACATAAGCCAGCATTGTGTATTGTACCAGTAACAAGAGTGACACGATGGCTCTCTTCATCCTGCAGCTACAGGCACTTTGGAAGGCTATAGCAGGTCTCCAGATGATGATGTCTTTATCCATTTGGCAAAAACCTATTCTTTCAACCATGCCAGCATGTACAAGGGGACTGGATGTGACAACAGACAAACCTTTCCAGATGGCATTACCAATGGGTATTCCTGGTACCAGCTGGAAGGTAAGGGCATCTGTGTTTGGTTTTCAGCTGCTTCAGATACAATGTTCTCACTTTCTCCTGCCATCTTTGATGATGAAAGGGCTGTGATTGTGCCAGAGTAGAGGGGATATGGGGAATAAGACAACACATTCACATGGACTCTCTGACCAGGACCTGGCTGTTGGCAGACTCTCCCAGTCAGCAGTTGCGCAAGTGCATGAGGTGGTCTCTGTTGTTGCTGGCTGCTTCTGTGCTCTTTCTAAGGCATAGCTGCATAGATTACCTTTTGGCACCAAGGTCTATGTTCTTTCAGAAAGAAAACCAATCTTCTGTTCAGGTATCATCCTTATTTTTACTGTTTGGTCACTGAAATAAATGTTTTCGTTACTGTTCATGAGTAGCCAAATAGAATATCCTGTGTACTGTGGCAGAACGTGTTGCTTTCACAGTCTGAATTCCAAGATTTAGGATGGCTTTGGCAGTGGCAAAGTCTATGCCAGGCTGTGAATTTGTCTCCCCCTATCTGCGAGCGCTGGAAAGAATTTAAGTTAAACCCCCCCCTTCCCCTGGTGTAATTGTCATCATTCCCAAACGGCACTGTGCTTTAGAAAACAACACTCAACATGCAACCGGAGCAATGAAGTTGGCTTTCCACAGGAGGCAATAAATAAAAGTGTGGCATTGAGGAATAAATTTATCTGATTTACTTTTCTTACAGGTGTGTTGTAAGTATCAACATCTTAACTCTCCCATTTTTCTTCTAGCCTGAACTTGGTGCTTCTTTTCAGCTGAACACTGTTTTATTTCACTCTTAAGGTGGAATGCAGGATTACAACTATGTCTGGGGACAGTGCTTTGAAATCACATTGGAGCTGTCATGCTGTAAATATCCTCCCGCAGACCAGCTGGAAAAGTTCTGGAGAGACAACAAAGCTGCTCTGATTGAATATATAAAACAAGTACATCTAGGTGAGTGTGCATGTGGGGAAGGGAGCTAAAGCTGAGGCCAGGCCGGTGGGCAAACTCTGGGGCAGTCACTTCTGAATAGCAAGTGCTACATGGCCAGGGATGGGTAAGGCAGGAGACCATATAGGTATATTAGGCGTAGGGCACTACTATAGCAGTGCAGGGGGCTTAGAATGAACTGGGGCAAGAGCAAGGATTGGGCCCTGGGGCTGTCCTTCCATACACCCCTCCAGGGAGCCCGCTTTCCTGAGCAGCCTAGAGACAGCCATTTCTTCCAGAGGTCTCTAAATGTGTGTGTGCACAATGTTCCATGGGTCTTTGCTGCTTGGATTTTGTGTTTTTGTAAGGCTTTTCTAAGGTGTGATTTTTGGCTTCGCAGTTGGAAGAGAGCTGCTGCTCAGTGAAACAGTGGTGCTCTGCAATGAGTTGAAGGGTTTGCACAAGTCTGTTGCTTATCTTGTATTCTGTTGCCTGGAATATCTGACTGCTGGTTTATCTTTGCTTAATGCCAGTGCTGCCTTGAAGGAGGTGTGAGAATCCAGGGAAACTACTTCACAGGCAGACATTGTTGGTGTTGTGCCATTGGGAAGTACTGGGTAAAAGGCTGGTATTTTTTTTAATTTGGGAGGAAAGAAAAGGGGGAGAGGTAGCAAAAAATCCTTCCAAAACAGTACTGAAGATTGAAGCCCTTCAGTAAAAGACACATGCAAGAAGTATATATGATGCTTTCAGAGGCTGAGATTTAGAATCAGTGATTACATTGCTGCTTTCTAACTTAATGTGAGTGTAAGCTATGAATAACGTTACCGGATTTTCTATTCTCATTCCCCTCAGTAAGAAAGGAGTGACATATTATTGGATGTGCTCAAGATCAGTGAGGTAGCCTTTGAGTGCATCCAGCAACAGAATAGTCTGATGTTCCTGGAGAAGGAGGCTCACTACAGTTAGAGGTTGTGATCTTTCTCTCCCTTTTTCATAGGCATCAAGGGTCAAGTTACTGATAAGAATGGGAATCCTATTCCCAATGCCATTGTGGAAGCTCAAGGAAGGCCTCATGTCTGCCCCTACAGAACAAATGAACACGGGGAGTACTTTCTTCTCCTTCTGCCTGGGACGTATGTGATCAATGTAAGTGCAGCCTTACTGAATTATGGTTTGCAATGGTGATGTGTTCCTGAGCACAGCAAAACTGCATCCCTGCAGATGAATGAGCTGAACTTGCTCAAGGCAGATGTACAGAAGCTGTAAAGACTCTAGCGGATTTGAAAGAAAGTATCTTAAAATATGAGTCAGCAGAAGGGGATTTTTTGATACAGTAGGATCTTGAGTCCCTGGAATGTCTGGAGATAAGCACTCATCCAACCTGGATGGTGGAGCAGGCTGGGATGAGTGTCTGGACCACAGTGACGCCAGCTTGAGGTGTCTGAAACAAACCCCAGAGCTCTTGAAGGATGAGGAGGGGGAGGCTGGGACCCACACAGCCCTGGGCTGACACCACCCTTTGTGGCAGTTACTTCCCAGGGTTGAAATGACTCTTCTGCAGCAGTTTTCAGATGCTGGTGTTCAGAAAACATCAAAGCAAAATGGACTCTGCCTGCCAAGGGCTGATGCTTAAGTGACATTGCCTCTCTTGCACAGCATGCAGTGCCCCCCATTACAAATACCCACCCTGTTTCTATTCAGTTTTGGGGAGTTTAGTCTTTTTGCTGTAAATACTCTTTCCTCATTCTGTGTTCTCTGCCTTATGTTTAGAACACTTTTCTCTATGTGTTGAAAGTGTAAACACATCACACAACGGTTTGTTTCCCAGCTGAACTCAACATTTCACACCAATAAGAAAGCTTTCATGTTTGCTCCTAGGCCACTGTACCGGGATTTAAATCCATCCTGAAGACAGTGGAAGTACATGACAACACTGGTAACTTCAGTGCTCTGAAACACGACTTCACTTTCCCAGAAGTCTCTATCAGGTCAAGTGCTGCTTCTTGTCCCAAAACTCCCCTCTACCAGGAGCTCCAATGGGCTTCAGCTGCAGTAAAGCCAACTCTCCATGTCGTCTTGGTTTTAATGACTGTTCTGCTTGTAATCTTCCAATAGTTGGGAATGACATGAAGTAGCAAGGCAACATCTTCCAGCACAAATGTGGTTGAAATTCAGACATGGAGTTGTCTATGCAAAAGAATGTATGTTCTTATGAACCAAACTCTCAGATTTACAGGCATGTTTTTTTGCATTTTGTAAAATACTGGCTTGACAATCAAATGGTTTACTTTAATTACAATCGACTATCGTATTTTCTACATATTTGACTCTAAAGACACCCTGTCCAGCCTATGGAGGTAACTGTAGAATTGTGATGCACAAATAGAGCCTGAAGAATTTGCCCAAGTTTAAAAGTCACGAATTGCCTGCAAGCGTTTCACACAAGCTCAGGCTCCTCTTTGAGCCAGCTAGCTGGTGCGCCCCACAACTGAACGCCAGGAGCCCAACCCTCATTTCTTGTAATAAAGCCACTGCTGTCCATGACAAACGGCATTTTTCCGTATGCTCTTTCTTACCTGGACAGAAACGAGGTGAAGCCCAGTAGCACAGACACAGTCTAAGACAAGAACATGGAAATTAAGTGTAAGTATATGTTGAAGGGCCATGGTGCTGGAAGCTGGATGGTAAGCTGTGCTACCACACAAGAGAGAACAACTCGGGTCTCTGAAAATGGTGATCCCCCCATGCCACAGGTATTGAAAACAATGTGGGAACAGCCAGTGACAGCTTTATACCATTGCTGGCCTTCATTTTTTTACTGAATTTGGTATGGAACAGAGCCACACACCAGTCAGAATTTTTTAATCTTAGTTTCAGCAATGGCTTTAGGTGGTTTGAGTGTTCCACAGCCCTGTTACTATGCTGTCTGTACCATCAGCTCTGCCGGCCATGCTGGGAGCCAGCAGTGCACTGAGCAGGGCACAAATCCAACCCCTGTGCAGAGCCTGGCTCCAGTGACAGCCGATGCACTTCAGCGCCCTGCCTCGGATGGGCTGCAGGCACAATTACTGGGCTCCTTTCACCTGGGCAGCTGCAAGTCATCTTCAGGGCCCTTTGAAGCTGTCCAACAAACACATGTATCAAGAAAAGCCAGTTGGTACCACCTCCTCCTATGTTTACTTTAAAACTCTGTCTGCCAGTAATTTTCTTAAGCAATTTCAGAAGTGACCAGGAGAGCTTACCTTTGGGAACATCAATCTTCTCCTGTACATGGTAAATAAAAAGCCCACAGGAATTCAGTTGATCTCTTAATGCCTTTTCAAATATACCACCTTTACTGAGGTGCTTGCATCTGCCTGTCACACTAAGCCTTTCTTGCTCAGGCACTTGAGCATTAACCACTCAGCTGTGCAGGACGCGTGCAGCACAAGAAGCTGTAAATGCACCTCAGAAACCAAAACAGCAGTGCTGGGCTGGAATGAGATACTGGGTTTTGAGTGTTTTCATCACATCCCTTTGAATTCTCTACCTTTTCTTCCCCTCTTTAACTGCTACAGACTGTTTACCAGTCAGTGGAGTCAGTAATTCTCCACTAATCCCACTGATACTTGGTTCTGGGTCTATCACAATAGGAAGAGAGAGCACTTGAGTTTAAAATCCTCTACATTAAATAAATCCGTGAGAAGCCAGGGGCCAGCAGCTGAATGAGGGCAGAAAGAGCCAGTGCAATGGCTCATGGAATCAATCTGTGAAACCAAGTATGAGAACTTCAACAATCAAATCATTGACACGGGAAAAGCACCGAGGAGAATATAAACATCTTTATTTAAAGCTTTCAAATGGAACATTGTATTCAGTTTCCTTAGAAAAGGAAGAAGTGAGAACCAAAAGGCAAAACAATTACACATGAAAATTCTTCTCATTAATAGATCTATACTCTGTGCAATCTGAGTGGAGTTACTGATTGTGGTAGTAAGGTGCACTGGGTAACTAGAAGTTACGTGCTGTGGCAAGCTCTTGGATGTTCATCTAGGAGGAGTGGCAGAAGGGTGCAGTTAGTTAAACTGGCTACAAACCAGTCCGTTTAACAGTCATTCCAGTTGCGAGCAGTCAGGCAACAAAGCAAGACTCTGCTTTTGGAAAAGCTATTTGGTGTTTTAGGGGTTATGTTGTTGATGGCAAAACCAAGAATTTTCCTTTAAACTCAGGCTGTGCAGCTAAAGCAGCATGTACTCAGTGAGGCAATGTCTTTTTAAGGATCACCAACAAATCTTGTGTGTAGAATACATATAATGCCTATACACACACACACACTAGAGAGGCGATCACTTGGAGCTTGCAGTGCATCTGTACTAAACTAACAAAAAAACAGACATTAGTTAAAAATTGTTGCTTTTCATGTTCACTAAGTGTGATCCATTTTTAAAGATACCTTAAGCCCAGGTTTTGGGGTGGGCGGTCTGTTTATTCCCTTACATTGCTCGTGCAACCTTTAAATGACAAGTAACAGGAGGAAGGACTTTGCCTTGGGTACAGATGAGCCCCAGAGCAGAGAAGCACCAGCACCAGGAGAGGCAATGCTCCAGGGAAGTGCTGGCCCACAGGAGCTAGATGTACAATGCAAGGCGTGAGCCCTGAGAGTAAACATGCTACATAATGTGCTTTACTAAGGACACCCAAAGCCTGCATCCACATACTGGCACTACAGATGGACCATGAGAGCAGCCTACAGAGCTAAGGACAAGTATGGCGCTGCCTTTCTCCAAGTCCCGTACACGTGTCCAGTGCTCTTTCCCACAGGGAAGTACCACAACAGCAAATATCCCTTTTTAGGCCAAGATGATTTTCTCTCTTCTTTGAGAACACAATTTTCTGAAACCATTATTCTTGTTGACGCCTTCTGCAAGGATGAAGAATTGTTTTTCCCTCAGATTACTCTTTGAGGGGAAAAAAATCTGCCTCAAGTCTTGCACATGGCCTCATACCCACGGACAAACACTGGGGAGACAGCAACATTTCAACAGATTAATAACAAACTGGATCCGGCACTAAAAGCTACCACACTGAGAATAAACCTAATGTTCTGCAGCAGTGCCCTTTCTGCACCACTTTTACCCCTTACAAATCAACCTGCCACAGGAGCCAGCCCCCTGCATGGCATGGCACAGCACAGCACAGCACGGCACATGCTTCTTCCACCATGCTCATCAGCAACACTAAAACTACATGCAAGGGGGGTACTGCTGCTGCTACCCATATTCTTTGCTGCTACAATTCTTTGCAGCCTCAATGTCCCATGTAATTGGCCATCCAGCTACTTCTGCTTCAGCTGTGCAAGGTTTTAAAGGGCCAAAAGCAGCAGGTGTCATAACTAATACATCTTAAGACTCAGTATTAAGGGTTCTCAAGTCTGTATGTTCAACACGGCTTCCAGCCTTTTGAGAAAAGCCTTCCACTGAAATGAAGCCATTTCACCATCTGCCTCACGTACCTCACGTTTCACCTCAGGAGTTAAATTTCAATACTAATAAATAGCTACCTAATGAAAAAGTCATACTTAATCAAAAAGTGGGTTTATTATACTTTATAAAAAAGAATAAATGTGAGTTCTTGTAGCATTTGTACATAACTACCATTTAAGTGCACGAAGGAACGGACCAAGACAGTCACTGAAAACTGCCCTGTTTGTCAGCCTTTGGCCATCCCTTCAGCTGTCTTGGTCACAAGTTTGAAGGCAAAAGCAATTACCACTTGCTGCAAATTAACCTTGATGCCTCTCCCCACCTCTACTGGTACCAGTCAGGTTCTTGGCTGTACTCTTCATATGCAAACGGATTCCAGAGGAAAACAAATACCATCAACCTGTTTCCACCACACTAATGCTACACCAGCCTCCACTTCTAGTCAATAAATGATGCTCAGGTTCAATACAGAAGCCATTCGAAGGGAAGGAAAAAAGAAAACAAAGCAATAAATCTTCCTATGCCCCTCTTTATCTGAATATAATCTCTTTGTATTTCTCCTTATCTTGTTGCTAGAGTATCTTAAATAATTTTTCTGTGACTGTGATTTACTAAGTACGCGTATTTACCTATCGACACACGTACCAGTACATTGACTCAATAAGTTAAAGCTCAAAACACTGTGAGCACAATATTTACAAACAGCAATAAATTAAGGATTTAAATGCGTGTGACATTAAATAAGGATCTCAAAGACCCCACTAAGTAACAACAACTGCCAACTTCCATAGGAAAACTTTGCCAAATCCTGTGCTGCTACCCAAGGCCAGAAGCGCGTGTGCAGGCCGGAGCAGCACAAGGAGCACAGGGCTACGTGATGCTCACCCAATGTGTTCTGAGCACAGGGCCATGGATTTCAGCCTTTCAGACCGATGATCTGGGGCCACAGCACTTGGGTGGCAGCACCACAAACCCCAGGCACTGGAATAGAGACCTGTATGTGTCACTCCAGATCTGCAAGGCAAGCTGGGGGAGAACACATAACAAAACAATCAAACACCGAAGTCTTACTAGAAGTTATTAAGAACAGTACTAAGCCAGAAAATGACTTTCAAAACAAAGACTTGCTCTGATTCAGTGCTTTGTCCATAGATGCAGAAAACAAAATTGCCTACTGCCTCAGCATTATATGAAGTGGAGCGTATTTCCAGGGCTATTTTAGCACAATTTTAAACTCTGAAAGGGAGAAATTAATCATGCTGTATGCTCTCAGTTTACCCTTTGCCAAAACAGAAATTGTTACCAAGAGATGAAACTGCTCCTAAAGAAAATTCCCAAAGCTGAGTAAACAGCAAGGACCGTAACTTTGACCGCATGTGCCCTTTTGAGAGCTGTTTGTTTAAACAGGGAGCGCACTTAAGGGAATTCACTGGAGAACACCAGAGTGGGATGGTACAATTCACAGAATCACACAGAAGTTTGAGTTGGAAAGGACCTTAAAGATCATCCCGTTCCAACCCCCCTGCCATGGGCAGGGACACCTTCCACTAGACCAGGTTGCCCAGAGCCCCATCCAACCTGGTCTTGAACACTGCCAGGGGTGGCACAGCCACAGCTTCCCTTGGCAGCCTGTGCCAGTGCCTCACAGGGATGAAAGTCTTCCCAGTATCTACATCTGCCCTCATTCAGTTTAAAGCCATTCGTTCCCCTTTGTCGTATCCCTACATGCCCTTGCAAAGAAACCGTCTCCAGAATCAAGAGGACTGAAGCAGATGAACAGCTAAAGATAAATCAAGCTATATCAGAAAACTCTTAATTTCAATCATCAGTCTTTTTCTAACCAGTACTAAATCATTGCTTTCTTCCTTTCTTCCATTTTCTCTTCATCCTTAAGAAATTCATCCCAGCAGGAAACCAGGGAAAAGCAGTGGCTCCCTAAAGCAGCACAGTGACTAAGTAAAAGTACCACCCCAACAAACGGCAGAGGACAGGAGACAATATAACAGTCGAAGCTGAAGAAAAATAGGAAGCAGTGTGAATTAAGGCAGGCAGCCACCTATTAGAAGCATCCCTACCTGAAAAATGTTAAGTATCTGCCCAAAGGACTGCACTGTCATCTTGGGCTGGTTATCAAACCCCATGAACCCCAGGAAAGGTTTTTTCCTGATCAAAGAAGTTCACAACTGATCTCGCAATTCATCCTCTGCCTATGAAGGTATTTCTTTCCAGGCCAGGTTTACTGAGCGAGTGTTTCTCTGTGGCATTATGGCCTTTGCTTAGCACTCCCTTGTCTTGTGGGCATTTGCAGCACTGGTTTATAGACACTTCCCACTAGAGAGACTATTTCAGCTTTGACATGAAGCTAACTCTAGCAGCAGAAGTAAGCCTTTGCCCTGGCACACAGACACCCATGGACCTGAACTGGTGAAGGAAGCCATTTAACCTCACCCTGCAGGTCAGTACCACATCACAAGTCCTGCAGTTAAGGCTACACCCCCATTCCTGGCATCCCCTGACTACTTGTTTCCCCTTCTCTATTGGGCAGATGATCAGCAACTACCTGTAAAATTAAAAGGCGCTAAACCCATTCGATTTTTCTTGCAATCTGGTTTTCCCAAAGAAAACATACAACTCACTGGTACAGAAAGTCTCCGTCTGAAGAACGGCTCAGATGAGTAACTATTACATAAATATACTCAAGCTATCTACTCTGAAGGTACAGAACTGAGCTGATCAGACTCCTTAATAAAGGAACTGAGATGTCTCATGATGTTTTTGACAACGTGCAGCGAGACTAGAGCTAAAAAGCAGTTCAGGACAGCTCCACTGAGAGTAACTTTGAGTTGGCCAGACGCTTTGCAACACACTCTCCCAAAATCCTCACAAGAGATAAAACCTGTGTAAGCAGGCGAGACTACTGTATTTAAACTGCCTGTGAACAGGAAGCACACAGCTTGTTTCTGCAGGGGGACTTCTTTTTCCTTACTATTTTTATGCACACAAATGCAGTGATCATGCTGCAATGCTCTACTGCTAAACTCAGAAACAGTGCAGAAAAAGAAGACAACTGTCCCCTAATATTGCCTGACGACGTGCCATAGCATCTCCTTCATTTACCTTCCCTGTCCAAGTCTTTTCTCATGTTGCTAAAATAAGAACCAGGGTAGTGCAGATCTCCAAACCTCCAGAGCATTTCAAAAGCCACTTTCTCAGGACATTTAAGAGGTAACTGTAAGACTGAACTTGGGTCAATGACTCCTCAGAATACACACAGCCCTGACATTTACAACAGATATGACCCGTGTCTATTCCCAAAACCTTATAACCTTTTCTATCCCATCTTCCTAGTAAGATCTCCCCTGTACCTTGACTATTTGGAGGAATATAAGTTTTGGGAACGAGGGAGACAAAATTCTATTTATTTTATAGACCTATTTAGAGGGTTGTGACTGAGCCTGGTGTCTTCACCAGGCACAGATAATCTGGAGACTTCTATCTCAAGAGGAGGAACTAACACAAACAAACACTTGAACATGCCTTTCCTCTTATAATCATTGAATTGGGGATTTAATGTCTTTAACCCAGTAGAACAAATGTCACTAACTGGTATGGAACACAAAACACTTGGAGAAGCAGGGAGTTCACAGGAATTGGTTATTTCTACTGAGGCATTTAAAATCTTAAACTTAGGAATATTAGGCTAACCTCTTACCAACTTCAGTGCATTTATTCTGGCAATCACTTTTTATAGCAACTGTAAAGACAACCTTTAATATTAATTTTCAATATGCATACAAAAATAAGTTTCTTACTCTCTTAACCAGTTTATGAAGTTTTTTTGTTGCTTTCCAGTCAACATCCCTCTAACTGAAGTAAGTCAGCACAATCATCTGGATAGGCTGCCTGCACACTGGACAGGGCTTGTTCCTCTTCTTCAGTTTCCTGGCACACGTAAAACACGACATGAGGTGTCCTGTTTTGCCATGCACTATGCAGCCGTTTTTGGGTCTGCTCTGACATATTACGCAGGGCTCTACGCAGGTAACAGGCAGGCTGGATTCCATGCTCTCTTCTTTGTCTTGCCTTTCTGTGTTCTCAGGTTCCTTACAGTCCTCCTGGCTGCTACAAAACATGCTGCTCGATGTTGATGGCTGAGAGTAATCTTTACTTTCCTGGGACTCAGAAATTTGCACTGCTTTGTCCTCACTCTCCTCCACAGATGGCTCTTTACCTTCAGTCATTTTCACTTTCTTGCAGTCAGGAACATCAAAACCTTCTTCAGACTCCAGAGGGAAGGAGCTTTCTAATTTGCTCTTTTCCAGTTTATCACTCTTTTCTTCTGGAAGCCAGTCCTCACGAAGAGCCCAGCATCTGTGGCAATGGCGTGGAAGTGGAGGATTCATTTTGCTACATTCAGGGCACTTCCAGTAATCCTTTAGTGAATTAAAAGTTGGAACAGCTTAAGCTACTTGGAACACTTACAATTGAAGTATGCAGAGGTTATAAACAATGTATTACTGCCAAAATAATAGCTCAAGATATCTAGTGACTTGTTTATACTTTAAAAATTCCACTTAGTGTTTGGCCTCATTTTACCTTTCTAGATTAAAATAATCTTGATTTTAAAACGACTCTCAGACTTTCTTTATGCAGTAGACTGCTGAAATAAGAAGAGGTAGAGCAATAATGACTTATCATTCCTTATGCAAAATATGAAGAAACCAGTCCACGGAATTCTTTGGAGAACCTCATGAAAAACTTACTTCTGACTAAATGGTCACCATTTCCGTGATTTTCAACAATGGGCTTCTTAAATGGAAACTACAAGATTGAAGAGTCATTTACCCAGAGGGACGCTAAACTGGTGATGTGCAAAACGGCCAGGCGAGGGCACTGTGATACAGCAGTAGCAGAGACTACGGCCATTTAAAAACGGAAAAAAAGCCATCACTCTCTGAGAGGTTACTCCATAGCTACATTGAAAATAAGCCACGGTTTCTTTAAAAACACACTTCATTTTTTAAGGAGAAAGACCCTTCTTGAAAACAATGCACGCCACAGGGGGAACAAAACCCAAACCAAATCAAACCAGAAGGTATTCAGAAGAGTCAAAAGACTCTTTGTTTTAGTCCTGAATAACATCAGTGACATCAAAAGCTTAAAAAAACCAATCCTAATTCCTAAGAATAACACAGAGCTGTATTTTTCCATCCAGAGACAGTGACGGTTTTAGATGGTGGCTTGCTCCACATTATACACATACAGGAAAGTCCCTCAGTACCACACACCATCAAGGAGCTGGAATGCTTCAGACAGCTTTGGATAACACCTTTATTCACGCTTTGACTGTGAAAAGCGAATATAGACGTACACTGCATTTTAAGCCTAGTGGGTGCTTTTTTCACATACATCTACATACTCTGCCTCAAACCTGGGAATTGCTTCCCATGTTTCAAGAAGGGTCTCACAGGATTTAGAAAAAGCTTCAAAATCTTTTTAATTTTACAGTACTGTTCTGAAAACAGATTTCCCTTCATATCTGTATGTTACAGAGTCCTTCATTGAGGCTGGACAATAAAACTAGATCTTGTGATTTCTAGGAAGAGGTTTTTAAATACACGTCTAAGTTTGGTTTTGGTTTCTTTTTCCCCATTTTGTGCAAAAAGTCATATTTAGGCTCCATCTAATTTCCTTCCATTAAGACAGTGAAACCATAAGTTAGTGTGATTCTTTTTTAACGGATTAGGAAGCTGACTAAGAAAAAAAAAAAATATCAAGGATCCTTAATAATCCCATATTCAGTAATTAAAATACCGTCTTGGAATCTTCAAGCATAGGAGAAAAATTAATTCTAAAACCAGTAACTGGTAGCAATAGAATTCATCTATACTCCTGTTTTACTCTGTCAGTTCAACAACTTATGATGCTTTGCCAGTCAAGGTTTTACTCACAGCTGGAGAAATCTCGGGATCTTCATCAAATGAATCAGCATCGCTATCTTCATCCTGGTAAACAGTCAGCTGATATACCTGGTTTAAATAACAACAAAAAAAGTACTGATGTAAGTGGTTTGGGGCACTCAATTTAAACTCCGACAGATTTTTAGTGTGACAGGTTTTCTGACAGACTTTTAAGCAACTAGTAAGTAGCACATATACGTTAATTTATATTAGCAGGTAACTGCACACAATCTGGTTTGGGGGAAGAAAATTCTCCTCCCACTTGTAACACAGTTTGAAGAAAAACACAGACTAGACAGTACCGCCTTCTGGAGCAGAGGGGATCCTTCCCCTCTGCTCAACACTGGCAAGGACACACCTGGAGTGCTGTGGCCAGCCCTGGGCTCCCCCGCACATCAGATACAGAGCTACTGGAGAGATTCCAGTCAAGGGCCACATCTTAAAGCATCAAAGGAGCTCTCACACAAGGAAAGGCTCAGAGAGCTGTGACTGCTTAGCCTGAAGAAACCCCAGTGCAGCTCCACAGTGTCATAACCTGGTGCACAGCTCCACAGTGTCATAACCTGGTGCACATCAGCGCAGTCAGTCCCATTCAGCCTCTCAAGCATCAGAGTCATGTACATCCCAGGCAAATTCTGCCTCTGGTATTTATCCAATCTTGCCATGAGCTGATTCACCTCTTTGATGTAACTAACCCAGAACAAAAACAATAATTTCCCACTTCATTCTTGATAGCTAGATCTCTTGAAAATTATGGTAATCACAATTTTACTGTCTTTTTGCTCCCCAATGAAAATTTCTAGAATAGTATTTCAACATCTCTATATGAAACATTTATATTTATGGAGGCAAATGATTCAGAAATATCCCTTTGCAAAGACTTACTAGGAAATTTCTAATTTGGTATCAAAAGTTTTATCAAAGCTCAACACATACTTCTGCAATTAAGAATGTAGAAACGGACTCAAGTACACACACTGCCATCAACTTCACCAGCCAGTGAATGAAGTTAAACCAACAGACTTCTCCAAGCTGTCAAGAGTCTACTTCAGAGCCCAGGGAAAGTCTCAGCACTGCCTGGTGGGTGTAACCTACTGCACAGGCGGTGCAGTTTAAGACATAGCACACACAGTCCTGAAATACACCTGAAGAGTTACTGCTTCTTGTTGGGATCTCAACAAGAAGTATTCTTGTTAGTCTCCCCCTCTCTCCAACCCCTGCCAGTCAAAAAACCCAAAACCAAACCAAAAACCCAAACAAAACAAATTTGTACCTCATCATCTTCATCTGTGAGCTCCTGCTCTTCTTCATCATGGCTATAATCTTCTGAATAAATAGACTCAACTTCAAACTCTACACTGAACTGGTCTGAAACAGAACTGTGGTCAAACCACTCAGAGTTTTCACTTAAGGAACTGGCATCAAGATCCTGAAAAAACAGAGAGCACACATTCAGCCTTACACTGCACACCCAGAACCAGTACTGTTAACATAGCTCCTATGATAAAATGGAACTACTCAGTTTAATTAGCTGTGAAAGAAAGGAGACCACTGCTGTTAGCCAGAACATCTTTTATGAGCCAGACAAACTGTACATAGGTAAAGATAAAGCTAGATCTGAGAGCCTTTTGTCAGCTCTGTAATAAGAAGCTGTAGTCATCCTAGAGCCAGCTTACAGGCTGCAGCTACTGTTTCACAAAAGCTCTCCTAAAAAGATGCAAGAAGATGCTGTCTTTTGGCCGTGTCATTAAATCCTCTATTCTTGTCAACTTCGAGACAGCAGCTAAACAACTGTAGAAGAGCAAGAGTAAAGATACAGTATTAATTCTATCAATTCAGAATACAGTGTATGACCAGGAATCCTGTTAGTTCAGCTCTTCATGACTTAATCTAGCCACACATAATTTACCTCAGTGTTTGCTGAAAATGACAATATAAACCAGTAAAGGCTTGGAAAATGAACACAGCTCATCAAGGCAGTTACCAACACTATATTGGAACTACCAACTATTCTGAATCACAGAATGTCTGTGACTGCTTTTATTCTCTCAGCATTGTAAGCAATATTTATTTTACAACATAAAATCTATCTGGCATGTTTTCAATACTCTGCCAGGCAGGAAGAATCTGATTTTTTAAACTACAAAGAATACTCAAAGTTACCATTCATCAGCAGATCTATATAAGACTCCACTCTACCCACAAGCCAACTTTTCTCTCAGCCCCTTTTCTCTCCCCAGACACTGCTGAAGGCACTACTGCTTTTAATTAAAACCATGATGTTTGAAGATGCATTATCTGCACTTCCAGTATCTGCATAATTTGTACCACAAAGAAGATATTTTGACTTACAGGGATAAAGAGTGACTCTGTGGAATTGCTGCTATTGCTTCTTTCACGGCACAGACCACTGACTACACACCATGAGAGACTTTCATCAAAGGTCAACGAAATGCTGTCCGACTTGTGTCGTTTTCTTCTGTTGTGCAGATCATCTGAAGAATCTTCTTCTGGGCACATCCAAGAATTTTTGTTAGTCAAAAAGCATCTAAGCTATGTGCAGTTTTTACTATTTAAACTATTTTAACTTAAAATACAAATTTACTTAGATAGGAATTTAAGAAAAATAAAGTCGTTCAGTATAGTTTTACAGGGTGGAAAAGGGTAAAGGCACCAAAAGTTTAGTAACAGTAAAAAATGTGAAAAAAGCAACATTCCTGAAACCAGTTTTTCAGGGACTGGCTTTTCCTACTTGTCCCATCAGCACAGCTTGTAAATGGCACTTTCCAGATGCAGGAAATAACAAGTTTGGAAGTATTTTTACTCCATTTCACACATGACACATTAAACCCATCCTAATTTTAATACAGTTAAGATCTTAACTGTCCCAGCTCCCTTTACAGTCAGTAGACAGAAAGGCACTTTCAGAGGGCTTCCAAGTCCATCCCAGAATTTGCAGGGAAACAGAGCGACTAGCTCCCAGGTCACACACATACAAAGGGCCTCAGGCTGTGCAAGGTAAATTCAGGTTTAAGTTTCAGGCACCTTAACAAACATATCAGTTAACAGTTGCACTGTGATTTTATCTACTCAACTGGATTTTTGTAACAAACCATTATGACTTGCACCACGCACTAGCAAGGAAATCTTCAAGGCATACAATGGTAAACAGAACTCTGAGAGCACTGCTTTAAGCTGTGCTTATTAAAGATGCTTGGCTTGAAGGCCAAAAGACAATGCTTTTTAAATACATCATGTTTTGAAATGATGACCCATAGCATCAGGAGTAGGGGGACAGAACTTTAGGGGTGGGTAAGTCAAACTTCAGCTCCACTGACTTTCAGAGTGTCTGTAAGAAACAATTTTACTAAAAAAGGCATTGCAAAGTCAGTATGTAAGTGCAGCGGAGTGAACCCCCCGCCAAAGAGGCCTCAAGAACTTGGCTCAAGAGACTTGGGTAAGAGCCTGCTGCCCCCTCCAGGGGCCTTCTGCACCCCCCCCCCCCTTATTGGCCAGCTTCTCCCTTCCTTTGCAAAACACACCCTGACAATCCACGAGTCTTCAAGTGCTGAATCTTTCATTGTAAAAGAAAAGAGAACGAAACACTTGTACATACTTCGAGACTTCTCTTACTTTCCCTTGGTGCTTCTTGGCTCAGCCCCTCTCTTTTCTTTTTCCGCCCTGAGAGCCCCACCAAATTTGGTGCCCCCAGGCCCAAGGGTTGCTCCTGTCCATCGTTGTCCTCATTTAGTTGTCATGGCTCCATGCTGTACTGATATTGTATCACCACAAGATTTCTATACACTATGTAAGCGGCTCCAAAGGAGCCGCTACCATCCCAATTTAACAAGAATAGTGGTTTAAAAGGAAGATTTCCTATAAATTAGAAAAAAAGTGTATATAAAAACACTATATTAAAAGAACTTTTAAGGTTGCAACAAACCAATAAATGGATGCAAAGACAAGAGTTAATAATCAAACCTACAATAAGTAAGCACAACACAGGACCTTATGTGCTCTGGGTGATGCTTAAATATTACAGGTTGTGATGCTTAACTGAAGCTTTCCATCCCTTCATCAGTTTTTGTTACAAGATTAAAACGTTCTTTTAATGTAGTGCAAAGCGCTCAGCAATGCAGCACAGTGTTTGGACTGTAACAGTGGCCTACAATGAACACAAAAAATACTACACAACAGCTGAGGAACTGAAAAATGTTCCTGAGGAACTGTAAAAGGGGAGATTCTATGCAGCAACAGGTTATCACTGCCTGGGTAATTACAACCACCAAATTATGAGGTAGCAGAAGTGATGGAACAAACTAACGTAAGCAATTCCACAGAACAGTGTTTAAGTAGAACTGTAGAGAGTACTTCTATTGAGAAACTTGAAGTTATTCAAGTTTATGCTGACCAGCTTTTGTATTTGCTAATTATGGGAAGAAACAGTACACATTTTAAAACTGTATTTGCCAGTGATTCTTGAATAACCACAGTAAATGGAAAGAGGAGAAAAATACGATGCTTAAGTCACCAGATGGTTTAGAAAGTGCTTCATGAATAGTCAGGTACCTAAACATATCCAATATTGTCCCACATTACTACCAGACCTTTGATGTGTGCCACCAACTGAAATCCAATGAAAACTGGTTTTAGAGAGCAAACGAAATGTAAAGTTTTGTGGCTGTCTACAGAGGGAACTGAATGAATTCAATGACATCAGTCTATTATTCAGAAGTGTTCTCATCATGAAGAGAACACAACTGATTAAGTCCTGCTGATGCAGACGAGTTTAACAGATCTGTGGAACAATTTATTCCATCATCTTACTAACAGTTCTAGAGATCCAAAGTGTAATGTGACACTGGAGCAATGCAAGGAATCCTGTATTTTCTTCTAGATGGAACATTTGGGTTTAAATAAACAGAGAAACATGAATAATATTTGTCAGCATCTTTCAAAGTCAGGAAGGCAACAGAATGTACTTCTTTTCCTACATGGCCACGCTACTGAAAGCTCTGCACCATGGAACTGCATGTACCAGATTCACTGTGTGTCCTCCTCCGAGAAGATGTAGTTGGTCGGGAAGTCACATTTGATGAAGTCTGCTTCTCTTCCAACTCTTGCACAGATTCCTGGTTAACAGAAACACTGAGTAAGCCTGAGCATGAATAGGAGGTAAAAGGCTGGAATCAACTAACTGCGTCTAAACCATTGACACCATCATGCAAAACTAAACAGATTTTACACTCAGAACATTTATTAATAAAAAAAAAAACAAACAAAAACCACCTTATTTTCTTCTAGCTGAAGCCTTGCATCATCCTCAGGTGTGTCAGCAAGTGTAGAGTCTGAAATCAAATCAAACCAAGAACCGTATTACTACACAGCAGAAAGTCAATTTCAGGTTCAAAAACATTAGAATAAAAGCAAGGGAAAAATAAATGTTAACTGCACACAGCATTTAAAAAGCAGAACTTACAATCCATTTGCCGTTTTGCAACAATGCAAAAAATAACCATATTCTTTTGCTTTTCAGCTGTGTGCAGCACTTGGCCTGTAACATAACTGAAGTGGGAAAGTGTGAAGGAAAAAGAAATCTAAGCCATAAAGCAGCTCAATTTTATTAGAAATGCCTTCAAATGAAGGCTGTGCATCAGCTGGGATTCTGCAGATACAAAAGAATATTAGGCAGGAAATATTTTACACTTCTTTGGAGAAGTATACTTTACTAGCTATAGTCCTATGGGAACACTGAATTAAAAAGACACTAAATAAAAGAAAAATTAACTCTTGTTAATTATATGCGTTTACTACCAGCCAGACCCTGAATGATCTTTCAGGACAAGAATTTGAGAAGTAATTTTCAGTTTGCAAGCATAACAGCAGAGATGATGAAGAAAGCATGCCTCTCATCTTCAGCAGCTGAACTGCTTTTAGGCAGTATCAGAAACAAAGGATGCCTTAACATGGATTTAGAAGCCAATTTACAGAATGCTTTCCATGGTTTAACTTCGAGCTTGCTCCCTGTTAGTCAAAAATTACAGCTATATTGAACTTTTTTGCACTGCAGGAAAGATGACTGTAACAATTCTCCACTCATGGAGTGGCTATCCACAGTCATCACAAAACTACTTTTTAAAGCATACAGATCTTTTAAAACAGGACTCTGTAGCTGAGGGTGACCAGTTCTAAATGTACTCCGGATGCAGTTTTGAAAATTAAACCAGAACACTCTAAACAGAAAGAATAAGAAGCCCCTGCCCTGACTTCCTTACTGGCACAAATTCAAGATGATAATTTTTCATATAAAAACCTTTCACGTTGTTGAGCGCTTTATCTGTAAGAAAAACAAGCAAACAACTAATTTTTCAATTGTGTCCTCTGTGTTCAGCTCTGAATGTGTTTGTTCTGGTTCCAGTCCAACAAAATTGCCCAAACGCTGTTCAGATTTCTGTTTTTCTTCTCCTGAAGAAAGAGTGTTTGCTTTGGTTCATTACTTGTGACTGATCTGGGCAGTAGTGTGTAAAGCCAAATAGCAAATTATGGAGAAATTCTCCCAGACTAACTTACCTTGTTGATTGACTGCTAGCAGATTTCTGGAAATCATTGAATATAGTCTCCTTATATGGGGATAAAAAAAGAACGTTGCAAGTTAGCTACATGTAATTATAAAAGAAAGCTTACCATCTTTGAAGATGCAAAGAGTTTAGAAAGGCCATATGCATTATGTTCTCCAGACTTTCAGAAAAGAATCCTGTTTTACCTGTGCTCTTTTACCGAAAAGCTTGTTACTCCAAATAAATCCCCCAGGAGATCATTTGCACAGTGTACAATATGTTGCTGCTTTTCATCATATAACTGTTTAGACATAATATATTGTCCAAGATAGAATATTACCTGTAAAACAAACAACATACACAGATATTAAATACCCAGGTTCTGTTGTTTTAAGTTTAAGAGAAAACACATTAAATTCATTGACATTTGCTTTTCTCACTTTGATTCCCTAAAACTCCCTGAGCTGCGATTTTCATCTGTCCTTTATCCCCAAGTACTCTGCTATTCTGCTCACCACCAGATAGATTTGTTTGGCTTTTGAAACTGGCTAAACAGCACCTGACAAGTCAGCAGAATAAAAACAATACCTTGTCTCTGTATCTTCCAGACAAGCTTGGAATTACACAGTTCTATCCCACCCCCTCACCTGTTCACACAAAACAAAAGAACACTCTATTCACTGTTGTCTATCAAAAAGTTCTCACCTCCTTCATAGTAAAAGTGTCCTTTTCTGCACCAGCTAACTTTAACAACTTCAACAACAGTGGCTTTGGCTTAACCTGTGTGCAGAAGAAGAAAAACAGTATGCACCAACTATTCACCAAACAAAACTATTTTTATACAGGTCGGCTTCCTCCTTTTGTATTACTCTGATATATAAACACATTAAAATCCATCTACATCCAAGTTATTTTTGCAAAGTTAAACTTAAAAGAAAATAACACAAACCCAAGCATACTTAACTCCCATACACATCATAGTCAGACCCCAGTCTTTCACTGGTACATACATATTCCTTGATTTTAGCCTCAGGATTCATTTGGTAGCTCCTAGTACACAGCTAGGTGCTTGGGAATTCAGCTCCACTCCTTCAGTCACTACACTCCCAAAGGGGAGGGAGGAAGGTAAACGAACCTTTCCGACTGTCAGATCCATAGTGCAAGTCATGAAGTAAAATACTGGTCCACCTCTTTCCCAAGTCTCTTCCTTTCTGGGGCTGCTTTACCTATGAAGACTTTTCTCAGCTGGGATAAGCACACACCTTGTGCTCTCCATCATAATTCAATCACTCCCACCTCCACAATGGCCTCCTACACACCCACTGTGCCAGCAGAGCTGTATCTGCAGTCAGTTTATGACAAATTCTGAGACAGAGGAGGGAAAAGTGAAAAATTTTTCTTTTGCTCCTCCTGGTCAGAGCAATGTCCTGGTCCTGGTCACCGCGCTGCTCCACAAATGTCTGTGCCAGTACCAGTCCAGGACATGAGAACAAGCTGCACAGTCTGCCACAACTGCAAAGAAAACGCCTGTGGAGCCACTGATGGTTTCCAGTGCAGTGTATTTAACAACAGCAGAATAATTCTCAGAATAAGCTAATATTTAGCTATCCTAATATGTTCCTTAAAATGAAATAAATTCTAGGAAGTACACACTTTATAGAAAAGTGTGAATAATCATGAAATATCATGAATATCAAAAAATATCATGAAACAAGGACTGACAGCTTTTGTGGGGAAGGGGGTAGGAACAACTTCCCTATGTTCCATTTCAAGTATCTGCTAAAACCAATGTTAAGCTTTAGCCCATTAACAAGAGACGAGTTGCAAGAATCACGCAGAGCTAAAACAATAAAAAACCTTGTGGACCTTGTGGAGTCTATTCACTGCTTCCTAAGTGCTGAACTATTTAGAGCATTGGGCATATACATTACAGTTCCACAAAGGAAGCAAACAGTAATTAATGAAACTGCTAAAGACATCTAAGTACAGGAAGGCAAAGCAGAGTTTCAGATCTTCGAATCCACAACTAGACCCATGGGTTCACATCCTTTTACTCCCCAACCCTCTCTCCCTAACTCCTGCAAGTATGAAGCTCTTCTGCCACCCAGATGTGACAGCAGACAGTTAAAATCACTATTATGATGATTTAAAACCAGCAAGAAACAAAACGGAAAACCAAACAACCAAAAAACCCCAACTTTGATCAGCCTGCTGCTATCACTTCACTTTTTTGAAGTTTTGCTATCAGTGCACACTTCAAGCTTCACCCTTTCTCGTAAAGTTCCACTTCACTGTCAGTGTACACATGCCGGTTTTAATTCGTGCCTCCACTCTAACACACAGGCTTCTGTCCTGGGAAAACTTGCACAGAGCCCCAGGGAAGCAGAAACACCATTGAAACCCTCGATATGCAGAGCCATAAACACACGCGAAGACTCATTACAAACTGTATATGAATTCCAACAGAACAGAAAATGAAAATACCAAATTTGAAACCCTTCAGTTGTAACGACAAGATTATTTAAAAAACATTTTGCATTACAGAGATCACCCACAATTCTCCAGTTATTAATTACTAACATAATTAAATCAGACCAGAAAATCTTTTTTCATTAATAGAAAGCAACCTGACCATCAAGGTCTCCAGGAAACAGGGTGTAGACCTGAACCATCACCTCCAATTCTCAACCACGAATGAGATAGATTTGTTTCACAATTACAGGATCAAAGCGGACCATCTTCACTGGATTTCCTGGCTTTTCTCTAACCATAGCACGCCGAGCACCACATCGCTTCTGAATTAGCAGATAAAAACTGCAAAAAGCGGGAAAAACTCGCGTCCAACAGAGCTACTGACCAGCACCTCTTGCTCCGAAGCGGTGACAGGAGAGGCATCCGTAAGAGACGACATCTTGGTATTGCACATTTGCCTGCAAATAAAACAGAACAACGCTAGAAGGGGGCACACAGCCACACAACCCAGGTCTCCCCGCACAGTCAGCGCGGCGCTCCGACACACCGGCAGGATCCACTCACCTCGGTGGCCTCGTCCAACCCACACGCCGGGCTCCGGCGCTGGGTATCTGGACCTAGTCGGGTCGGGCCAGGCCGGGCTTTATATAGCGCTGCCAAGAGGAGGCAAGTCGGGGCTTAGCTCCTCGGCCAGCCGCGGCCCGACATGCCTGAGCATGACCAGGAGAGGAGGCGCTGCCGAGTCACCGCGGGGGGCAGGCGGGATGGGGCCGCCGCTGACACGCCGCCGCTGACTCACCGCCGCCGCCGCCGCGGACACACGCGGTGGGGGGGGGGGGGGGGGGAGGGAATGACAGCAAGAGGCGAAAGGCCCCGTCCCCGCGCTTCCCCCGCCTTTCCGTAGCGTCGGCCTCGCTCCCCGCTCCACCCGCCCCTCCCCCAGCCCCGAGGCCGCCCCGCGCAAAAACCGAGCCCTGAGCGCCCCTTCCGCCCCTGCCCCCGAGCAAGCCGGCATCCCCACGCACCACCAGCCGCGCCCGCTCCGCTGCCCGGCCCGCGGCGGGAGGGGACCGGGTACACTACCACACCGCGACGCGGGCCGCCGCCAGCGCCGCCATTTTGGCCGCCGCGCCGCGCGGACCGTTGGTCTCCGCACCGCCCCCTAACGGGCTCGGGGCAACGGCCGCGGAGCGCCGCGCGCGGGCTTGAGGCGGCGGCCGTGAGGCAGGCGGGTGCGGGTCGCGCTGGGCACACTGCCTGTGGCGGGGTGGAGGGACTGAGCCCGGGCCCGAGGCGTCGGGCGGAACGGAGCAGAACAGTGTCCGGGCCGAGGGACAAAGGGGTAGAGGGCCTGGCAGCAGCTGGGACAATAAGAGCCACGCCGAGGGTCTGTGGGAAGCAGGAGGCACGGCCTGAGCTGTTCCGGTGGCTTTTTCTCGTCTCGTCTGTGCCCCTCCTCATCTTGTCCATCGCCCGTTTTATCCGTTGCCGAGTGTTTATACGGCCACTCCACAAAATCCATCGGGTTGTGGTAAACAAAACATGTGGCTTATGCAAGTGAAGAATTAAGGAGACAGCTGGAAGAGCAGAGCCTGTTGCCAACAACGAGTCTGAAAAGAAACGGATCCCCACTGCCACTAAAAATGTAGTTTTTATCCGATTGCAGATGTCAAACAGCTCTGGCTTCCCCTCAGACACATGGGGCAGTTCTGAGGAGCAGCCCTGGCTGCGTGGGGCGAGGCCGGGCAGCCCCTGCCGGTGACAGCCCTCTGGAGCCCTGCTTCTGAGCTCTGGTTCTAAAACATCAGCCTTGTTTGGGGATAAACAGCTGTAAGACTTGTGATGGCAACCCTGTACTTCCGTAAATGCAGCTGCAGCGTATGTTAGTGGCAGAAAACGTTATGTGAGTTTATTTCGAGGCAGAAACTTCCTTAGAATCCACACAGATTCAGGGACACAATAATAAAAGTGTTGGTTGCCTGGCTAATAGGTAGTGATGACACTTTTGGATAGTAGTTTGATGTGCAATGATCATTTGTGCCTTTTCAGTTGGTTTGTTTTTTTTTTTCACTTTTATTTAGGAGAGGAAACTAAAATGAAACTTCACCTCCATAAATAACTGGATGCTGCTGTATCGTCCTGTATTTCTGTCATCTCCCATTCTATAATTCTGAGTATCTGCAGACTGTTTGGAAGTATGCTGTTTTGATAGGTGCTTACTACTTGCTACACTTCAACCCGAACTGGTTAGTTTCTAGTGGGATTCCTGTTTATAATTCTCAGGTTTCTTCTTTGCCCATGGTGTCGTTTTAAAACGATATTTGAATAGTGAAAAGGTTTGTTAGGGAACATGAGCACTGCAGATAGATAGTGTTTAAAGCTAGGCTAGAGCAGAGTGAGCATGATGCTAATTTCCCATGACAACTAACTTGTCCAGACAAGCAGTGGATAAGTGCCTGGACATGTCTGTCAGCCAAATACAGGTTCTCAGCAACCATTGCACCTTGTAAAAATTCCAGCAATGGTTTAAATCTATATATTTTTGTGATGATGGATTTTCAAGATGAATTTGTTATCCCAAAGCTCAAGGTCTAGTGAGGAACAGCCAAGAAGCTACCAGAATTTTGCAATGTGTTTGCTCTTCCTCTTAGCACCAGGGTTTCAAGGCAAACCGAAATCTGATTTGAGTGGAAAATCCTGCTACAGGTAACGTCAGGTTATCTGCTGCTTTCCACACAGTATTCCAGTTCCTCAGATCCTTAGCTTCACCATTCGGAGGAAATTCCATCTACACAAAAACACAAGGGGATGTAACTGAATGGCTACGTTCAGTCGATGCAACATTGAACAGCAGTATTATTGATGCTCAGTCTTGTCCTGTTGTGGCATGAAGGGCATTTAATTCCTATACAAAATGCTTTTTACCGAACTGAAGCTAAACAAACCCAAAGTGTTTATGTCCTCCCAAGACTGTATCACATTATTGAGCCTTGTCTTAGGCACCGTGTCATTTTGCTAAGGGTTGTGTGGAAATTAATGCGCCTTTTAAATTAACAATAAATTTTCTACAGTGCAAGACTTCCAAACTGGTAACTATGACTTTTCTTTTTCCAGTTCTCACCCAGTAAGTATCTTGTGACCGATGACTTTGAGATTAAGTTGGTATTCTTTAAATGATAACTTTCCTTACCGATTCATTAACTGCAAAAGATAAAAAAAAAAATAAAACCCTCACAATCAGAACAAAGCAAAAAACAGTTTCTGTCTTGATTTTCTTTCAGTCTTTGGACAATCTTATCTCTTTTCTCAGACAGACTAATCTTGAGTAAGGGGAGGCTGTGAGTCAGTAAAATATGCTGTCTATGCTTGCTCAGGGAGATAGGGGATATTCCCTGATATGTGGTGCTGCTGCACTTCTGTCCCGTTTGCCACTAGTTTGTCACTAACACTGCACACACTATGGCATCAACATGCATAATTATTTTCTTATGCTTGATAATTCAGGATAAGTATAATTAAAAATTTTTACTTGAAGGGTGAGTAATAACCTTGTATAGTTATGAGAGCTGACTTCCCCACTGGTTGAAAGTTGTAAAAGAAAAGGAGACATCACTATGGCAAGACTCCACCGGTGTGTTTTATTCATAATGCTACAGAAAATATCTGGAGGAGATGTAGCCCAGCTGCCTTAACTGGAGATACTCACTTTACATTGTGGTTAACTAACATGGTACAAGACCCTTTTTAATATAAATTCAGATTCTAACTGCAAACATTTAATTGTTTAATGCTTGCAAACTAAATCCTTTTCTGAGATGGATCTGGTCTACCTATAGATGTGTGTGCCAGAGGAAAGATTGGTTGCTCTGCTGCAGGGGTGGACTGCTAAAGGCATCCATTTCAGATTTTTGTTCCTCACTGTAATTTTTTTCTCTTTTTTCCCTACTCATCCTTTCCCAGCTGCTGCCAAGTCAGCATCCAGCACAGTCACGAAATGGTCTGGAGTTTCCAGATGCTGATCACAGGCATAGGAGGACAGGGTTTGTCAGCTCTCCTCTCCAACCCAATTGCTGCTTCTTGGCTATCAGATAGGTGACCCTCACGTGCTGCTTATCAACTGCTCCTTCCCAGACAAAACCCATAAGTTTTGAAAGAAAGCCCCTAGGCTTGCCTTACACTGTGCAGCTGTATCCTTTCTGAAGCCTTGACTGCATCTCTGTCAGCATGACACAAAACTCAGATCAGTCATGTGCTGCCGATTGTCAGGCACCGAAAGATAAAAGGATGGAGCAAAAAGGATGCTGAACTGCAGCTGGGGCACATGTGGCTCACTGGGGCTTTCTGCCAGGGCTGTCTGCTGCAGCCCTGACCCTGCATGCCAGACCTTGGGTCAGTACACTGCTGTACAAATTCAAGAGAAAGAATCTTGGTTTTGTGACATTCCTGCTTTGTTGTGTAAGAAAAAGCATGCTGATAAGAAATCCTCATGCCAGTAATAGCATATTTGGTTCAGAGAACTTAAACTTCACAAGCTAAGACCCATCCCAATGGAGAGGTCTGTCAGTACCACCACCAGAAACTTCTTACTATAAATGACATCCAAATTCTACTAAGTGAAAAGGGGGACACAGCTTTCCTGGGGACAATTTTGAACAGACAGTAATGACAAGCAGGAATCAAGAGCAAGGCTTGTAGCAGCAGTGGGAACTTGAAGAGTAAAATGTAAGAAAAAAGTAAGATTACATCAGGTGGACTGGCAAAGATGTTTTTTCTAGCAGCTGTTCACAAGCTCTTGTCTCCCTCCCACAGGCACTCAGTTCAGGTGTGCCCTGCTCTTACGAGCATTAACAAGCTCCTTCAAAACCACCTGGAGCTGGAACAATCCCACATCACAAGAACAGCAGTTTGTCTGCTGTTCTCGTTTAGTTGGCATGCTCATTACTCCTTGTGTCTGGGAGATGCTGGTAGTCTGCCTGCCCAAATCTGGTTTTTATTTGGCAGCAGCTCCATCAGCCACAAGCAAAATCAAACAAAATAATAGTGTATGCCTTCTGAAGAGAGGCCAACTGGCAAAAATATGAACCAAATATCTTAAACTTCTGCTTAGAAATGCTCCATATCTAACATGGAATGAAAGGTTCATGTGGTTTGTTCTCTTCTAATTTTCTAATCCTCACTTTTGAAAGAAGTTCATGGAGTGATTCTAAAGAACTGAAAGGTAAGAATCTCAGGAAAAGGCTCTTTATAGTATATTTGGTTAGGAACATCTCTGAGTGAAGAAACATGCTTTTCTTGTACTCTTGTTAAGCAGGGGCAAAGTATGTGACTAGATTGTGACAGGTTCCTGCTACTAACCTGTAGCTGTGAAAATTAAATAATTCAGTGGTCTCTCTTTCTTCCAGAAGTACTTGATTGCAAGTATTTAGATCA
This sequence comes from Amazona ochrocephala, assembly GCA_039720435.1. Taxonomy (NCBI): domain Eukaryota; kingdom Metazoa; phylum Chordata; class Aves; order Psittaciformes; family Psittacidae; genus Amazona; species Amazona ochrocephala. Next base: position 40,169,553 of record CM077880.1, on the reverse strand, counting down.
GAGAAGGCCTCAGTTTATCTATGGTCACCTGCCTTATCTAAGCAAACTAGGATGATACCAGTTCAGTTCAGAATTGTTCATTACGTGCTCATTTGTCATTCAGATGTACTATTCAGTCCAGCACAAAACATGTTTGTTCAAGGGAGTGTCCTAGAGGAGGTGTGGGGTGTGCACAGGTTTATAGGACTCACGTGAAAGACTGAGGTGTCTTTCAGAAGCTGCAGAGGAAATAAATACATTCAGGGACAACCTAGACCTAGGAGAGAGAGGCTGAGAGCAAACATAGCATGCAGTCGGGATAAAGACTGTTTGGGATGCCATGTATGGACAGAACTACAGCTGGTGATGAGGCCAGGCCTGAAGCACTGTTAAAGTCAGGCCACAGTTTGGGTTAGAGGAGGGGAAGACAAAAAAATAGCTTTGACTGTCTGGCTGTTACTTACACTGTTTGTTACGAACAACAAAATGCTGCAGGGCATTTTAATACACAAGCAGCTTCTTAACTCTGATCCATTCTACGCAGCTGATTTTCCATACCTAGAATTGTCCCAGCCTTGCTAACTCATTCGTCCACCTCTCCCCCGACGTGCTTCCATGCTTGCTTTCCAGCCGCCTGTTGTACAAGGAATATATCTTTTATTTTGCACCACAAAGTCTCTGTAACATCCTCCCTTGCAAACCTTCTTGCAACCACAATTCAGTGTTTGGTTGATGCAGCCTTACTGACTGGTGTATGATTTTACCTGATGCAGAATGAGCTCTCTGTTCCTGAGAAAAGCCCCAGCACCATCCTTTGGCTGATATGCTTGATTTTGTTGGTGAATTATGAAGTCACCTTTCTGCTGATATCAAGTGGCTATCTACTTTTGAGAGCGTAGCTTTGTCAGTGCAGCTTTTATCGTACAGTTTGCAGTATGTACAGTAAAACAACAATGCTAGTAGCTAGATAATTAGCTTGAAACATTTTACTAGGGGCATTACTAGTGTCTGGGGTAGCCTCGACTTGAAACCTTGAAGGTTAATTTGAGTAATCTCCTTCCAAGAGCCTCTTGCCATCACAGAGCTATGTTACCAGTCTTGGATGTATATTCCAAACCCCACTTTTGAAGTGGATTTGCTAAAGAGTTTCCTTGAGATTAAATCTTCCCCAAATGATCCACATATTTCCTGAAATAAACTGATGTACCTCAGTAAGTCATCTGTCTGAAGAGCCATGTTGCTTTCCTGACTATCCAGTCTGTATTTTTCTTGTATCGGTATGCCCTGTCTTGAGTCAGGTAGATCCTGATCATATGTTGCCTTGCCACCTAATAGTTGGCATACAACTACTTGTTGCCAAGCAAGAAAAGTTTTTTGCAGTGCCCAGTTGCCTGCCTGTGAATTAGTACTTGTTTAAACACAAACAGCAAACAACAGCATCTAAGGCGCACGTTCATGTTACTGAAACAGAAAAGGTTCTCTCTGTGGCGCAAGGTGTGGGAGGGAACTGGTACAGTTTTACTAGGAGGGGAGCTTTGTCTGCACTAGTTCTGTCATCTGTCAGTGACTATCATGATGCAGTGTTTTCTAACCAATGGACAAAATTGACATTCTGTCCATCTGGTGAAACCCATGAACTGATGTTCACAGAGAGCCTGGAACCTTCTGAATCTCAATCAACAAATCAACCTCGGCTCCACTTGAGACCAAAACCAAGAGGACTGAATCCATGGGCTCCTAGTAGTGAGTTTGTGTGCACTGCACTGCTTCTTTGTAAACGGCTGTGTAACACTGCATAACTTTATGTCCAGCTGTTAGATATTCAACCCACTTGCCCTTTCTGCTTCAAAATTATGCAGTATTGGTCTGTCTGAACAATTTTCTGTCTATTGGGAAATAAATGGAAGAAAAAGGCAGGATTTCTAGACCAAGAGCCAGTGCATATATGTACAAGAATGAGAGGCTGGCAGAGTAGAAAATGAATTCACAGATGAATCCCAGACAGCTACAAACTTATACCAAGTTTTCCTTTTACCTGGCTGGCAAAGTAGTCTCTGAGACAGTGTTTTACATCTCAAGGATACTGAGATTTATGTAGAAAACAGGCTGTACTGGAGGAGCAGTCATCCTGAAGCATGTGGTTTTGTGAGCTTTTAAGTTTGCATAGCATAACAAATATGCACTAAGTTGTTTTTTAATTATTTATTATATTTCCAGCAGTACATTAGTGTTCTGATTTTAAAAAGATCCAAACGGAAGGAGATTTACAGATGACATATACAGAGGTTCTTTAACTGCCCTAAGGTCCAGAAAGCCTAGTTATGATATAGCTGTAGTAAGCCACACATTATACTTTCATCTTGAGTGCCCTTTTCCCGGATTTCTTCTTCTAGCAGTAGTTGGAATTGGAGGGTTTAGATTTCTGAAGTACCTCAGAACTTGCATCTTTCATTTTTATTTATAGCTAATCATGTGATTTATTTCCTCCAGCCCATGTGTATAGCTCTTCTGTACCCGCATCTCCACAAAGAACTTAACTAGTCATGTTGCTCTCCATTGGCAATAACTTGCTCGGATTGTCACAGTACCTTATGAACATGACATAACCATATTGATGAATGTTAAGGATGTGGTAAAAGCTTAATGGTCCTGTTTGACCTGTTCCTTCTATTGATCCTCTAGGTTTGTCCCTTGCTCTCAGAAAGACTACCTGACATGAAAGCAGCTACTAAGCCTCAGTATTTAGGCTCCACCTGTGCATCAGTTGTATTAATTTTCCCATCTGTAGCTACTTACAGTTCATCTTACAGCTCTTTTTTTCTATTCAACTGGTAAGAAAGGGCTCAGAAAGTAGGAACTGAATCTCATCTCCCGGAATTACTGGACTACTATGGTCACAGGAAACTAAAGCAGGAAATACGTTTGTGCTGTAACAGAACAAGCAAATGTCCCTTAAGGTCTTGGAGATCGAAAAGATTGCTGCAAAAATTGTTTCTCCTTCAGTGGCAATCTGCCACAGAGACAATCCTTCTGTGGAAGATCTGTAAGATCAGAGGCAAGGTGTTAAACACAGGTATGCAGACCCTTCCAAAGGCCCTGAAAACTTTAGGGAACTGAGCTGGCTAAGAAGATAGCTGGGTGTTCCTGGGAGGAGTTCTGTGACCCACAGAGATGCAGTTCTGCTGCAACAGCCTTGATGATTAATCTGCTCATGCCAAGATGGAACATGACAGTCACAGAAATCAAGGGGAAAGCTCTCATACATGTTTTCCACTGTCGCAGCCACAGTCAGGAACACTAAGAAAGTGTGACTTTGGCATTCTGGAGTTCAGACCCTCTTGGGATGACCAGCAGTGTCTTGAGCTTCTTTTTTATATTCGGCTCTGAATTTCTCCACTTTGACCCCTATGGTGTTTTTCTCGCAGTACTTGCACATTCTTTGTCTCCCTCCGTGTTGAGACAAGGAGGCACCAAATGTAATCAGTTCGGGGTAAGGGTGGGTTTGGTGGCTTTGTAATGGAAAATAACTGGTGCTTGAAGGTAGTTGACATAGGTTTGGGACCTTAGGACCTTAGTACAGAAAATGTGGGAAAACCAATAGAAAAACAGGACCTGGGGATGGAGAGTGCCTGGGCCTAGCAGATGTCCAGGATGGGCACAGTTAAACTGGCTGATGGCTGGAGGGACAGGATGATTGCTATGTTTGTGGTGTTAGTGAACCCATTAAGCTGGTGTAGACATCTACTGGGGAGTATCCTGGACTAGCAGATGTCCAGGATGGGAGCAGTTAAACTAACTGATGTCTGTAATGTTAATTAAGCTGGTGCTTCAAAGACTGCCAGCAGTGATGGAGATTGTTGGAAGAAGTAAATGACTCTCAGAGACCACCACTGCGTTTTTGTATGTATGCGGGAAACTTTGTGGAAAATGATGTAATTCATGTGTAGCCTCATGAATATGTATGTATGCCCAAGCGACGATGTAAGGATGGCCTGTGTGGCAGTATGGGAACACACGTTAGATGGAGCTATCCCCCGTGTCTCCAGCACCGCAATAAAGAATACCTGCTTGTCAACTTGAAAACATTGTTGGCAAGTTTGTTCCTGGAGTTTTCTCCGAATCAGTGTCATGGCTGCTTTTGAGATTCTGTTAATACTTCCACAGTATATTTAATACATATCCTCTCTAGACATACAAAAAAGTTTCAAAGAACTTGCAAACTACTTTGCAAATACTTACAAGTCCTAATTGTAGGTGAAAAATGTTTGTAGAAATGGATTGATAAGGAAGCATGTAACGAGAGAGTTTACTCTTTTAATATCCATGTATTTCATACCCTGCCTTTCTTCTTTTACTGCAGCTTTAGTTCTTTGTAGCTTCCATCTGAAAGCCACCTGGTACTGGTTTCCAGTACATGGCATGTTTCAGCCTAAGGAGGACTCTGATGGGTCGATGTGCACTACAGAAACTTGAACAAGACGGGTAGTTCTTGTCTGTGACTTGTTTTGGTTACGAGAATAATTCTGGTGGGTTTTTTTAGCTAAATATGAAACAGGAAAAGCAAGGGGAATCCCCCACCCCAGCTGCCCGGCAAATCGAAACCTCTTTCTAAGTACCGGTGAGCAATACAGATCAGGTAACACCCCCAGTCTTTATCAGGAAGGCAAGGTTTGGAGAGAGAGAAAGTATTAATCCAAACGGTACATGAATTTTTGAAGGGCATTAAGCTTATTTCCCTACCAGAAGCCTTGGCCCCATTAGCAGGTCTGACAGCCATTCCTGCTGTTAGAGAGCCTTCAGCCTCAGCCCATGATTTGGCAGGGAGGGTTTGTTAGTGCATGTGCCATCTGGTGGAGAAAAGCTGTTTTTCCATCTACAGCACGCAAAGAAAGGCTCTTCCAAAAAATTGGAGAAAACTTGCACAACCCCACTGATAGCAGTGGAAAAGCGGGACACAAACTAACTCCGAGTGCAGATGAAGAAGACATGCAAAATGCTGCTCTGTGCTTTGCTGGGTTCCATTGAAGTATTGGTATCTCAGTTATCTGGTTATCACTTGCCTCCAGAGGAAGCAATGCGTGGACTTTTGGGCATTCTTTGATTCAGTTGGTTTTTAATTTTAAGTATGGTCCTTCGGGCTGGGTTGGACCCCGGGCAGCAGGGCTGACTGCACACCGCAGTTACAGGAGGTGATGGAGTATGTTCTGCACCCTGAGGTCCATCAGACCTTTCAGGTACTAGAAGAAGACAGGAGCACAATCCAAGTCAGTTGGATGAAAGCATGAACAGTAAGTTCAGCAAGAGAAGGTCTGCAGGGAGGGGTGATATGTTTTCATTGGACCAACTGACAGAGTTGAAAAAAAGCAGACCAGCCTTTGCGAACACAAGGCCTCTTCACTAAGCCCAGCATCACTGGGCAAAGGAGAAGTGGAACAGCAGCTCCCTTCTTTTAGGAAGGTTAACCATAGCTGTGGGACTAGTCTGGCAAAGGTTTTATGCTCTCTGAATCCAGCTATTGATTTTTTTTTTTTTTTGCATGGCATTTATATTTCAAGTTTTTATATTTTTAAAAACTGAACTAAATTTATCAACTACTGCAACACTGCAAGAATCCATACAATTCAGCTCTTGAATTCTCTGCAATACTTGCCTGGAGATAAACCCACACCTCTCCCCTCTTAGCACAGGTCGTTTTGGTAAGATGTCTGCATCTTAGAATAGGATTTCTCATTACCCAAGATTATATCAGCTCCTGCTGATAAGTTTTTCATTTCATGTTCTTAACCTTCTGCAGCTGACAACCCGATCATCTTTGCAGCAACTGAGCTGTCAAATGGAAGGCTGAAACTGTGATCAGAGAGGGCACCAGCAGGAAGAAAGTGGATTTGTATGGAGCATAAAGCTGGTGCTTCTGTGCATCTACATGATTAGAACAGCAGAGAAACAGAGCTGCATCTTTACAGTTAGAAGAGTTAAATTCTTGCGCAAAACAAAGCATATATTTACTATATATGCACCCTGCCTTTCATTTACTCAACATTCTTTTTTGCTTTCTCATTTATCAGGGAAGTTGGGTTGTGAAAGGCCAACGTAACATTTTAAGAGAAAAAACTCCATAACACAAGCAAGACCTGCAAGCCCACAGTCCAAACTCTGCTACTGTTAAAATCCAGGGAAAACACCAAATCCAAAACTGGGAGCAAAAGAGTCATCTAGGAGAAAAACCTTTTTATGAAAGGCCATTTGACAGACACTAAGGCCTGCTCTCTGAATTCCATTCAACTGCCAGCCTCCTGTTTGTTGTTAAAAGCAAGAAGATAAAAAGCTCTCTCGCCTATCAGAGGGAGTGTTCTTTTTCCTTTCCTAAGCATGTAGGTAACTTTCAGTCTAGGTTTCTAAATCACTGCTAATACATTAACAGTATGCCAGTGTTTGGTAGCACCGTACTGCTCAAGAGAAACCCCTTCTCTGCAGCAAAACTGCATCAATATATACAGCCAGTTATGAAATCCATCATTACTTTTTGATAGATTTTGCCAACGATGTGACAAGCTAGACACGGATTAGCTGTGCTACAAAACATTTTAAAACACTCTTCTGAAGCTCCTGTTACACAAGACATTATAAAAATGAGTTTTTTTCATCTTAATACTTCACCAGCATTGGCTACCACTCATATTTTTTTAAAAGGTGTAGCAAAAACGATGGGTATCCCAAACAGGCATTAATACTGCATTTAGCCCAGGGCCACCACTGGGTATTCATTTCACAAAATGAGGCAGAGAGAAGATACATTCCTGCTGAATTGCAGCTCTGTCTTGAAGGTATACTTCTGCAAGACAAACCTCCTTTTCATACACGTAACAGCAGCAAACCACTCGCCTTCAGCCTCAAGCCTGAGAGAAGCTGCTCACCCATGAACAGGAAAACTTCTCTGGCACTGTGCCTCCAAAGCCTGCAAGAACCTAGCAAGTCCTACAAAACCAGATGCAGAATCTGCTGAGTTACTGAAGTTAAAGGTAACACAGAGCTTTGAACAGTATCTCCTAAGTGAAGGCATACTTCCTATTCATTCCTTTGGGAAAAGCGAGAAAACCTTGTCTGTGTTGCTCTAAAGTGTTTTCAGGGACAAGGCTAGCATAGATAACTTACCACCTGTCATTCATATTTTAATCAGAATTATCTGCTCTCATTTTTAAATGCCATGCTGGTATCTATGCCAGCTTTTCCACTGGAATGACATCTATGGCAGCTTCTAAAGTAAAGCATGATAATATAAGCAGCAAAGCACTCAATGGCAGAAAAAGACCAAGGTCCACCTTGTTACCACTGCTTAGTCATATGTGGACTATGAAGTAAAATGAAAAGCAGAAAGTAAACACCAGGGTTTGGACAGCATGGCGCAAATAGGGTGATGACTACATGTTGCTAAAGCTGCCGAGTCTCTTGATTTCTCTTCCAGGAAAGCCAAAACTGAGTGAAGTACACATAATTAATTAGCAGTTTAATCTATTAAAATGATGTAGTAAAAACTAGAACAAGCAAGTTTCTGACCAAGTTATCAGTAATTTTTATGAGACTTGAATTGTACTTCAGGATTTAAAAATTCCTTCATTAGTGCATATGTTCAGCCCCAAAACATGCAAACTCATTGAAATACAGAAATCCAAGTAGCACCATTTTGTCTTATACACACATATAGACCCCCCACAAGGCATATGCAATTCAAGCACAAGGTGAAAAATGACAAGAACAACTGTCTTCCCCTGAAATAAGCACATATCAGTCAAGTGAGTGAAAAATTTATTCCCACCCAACATATGGAATCCAAAGAAACAATACATACAAAGATCTATTCATCCCAATTACACTTGCCTCCTGGATTTCATATTTGGAACCATATGACAAAGTTCAAGATACTTTATTTGTTAGATACAACAGGTAAATCTCAAAGGAGACTCCTTGAACGTATGAAAAAAATCACGTCACTTGAGTGACCTCCACAACTTACGCACTCCAGCAACAGACTGCATTTATAATGTATAATGACACTGATAACTTTCTCTTGCAGCTCTGCTCCCCTCTTTAAGGATTCTTTTATATTTTCAGACATGATTGCTTTGTTCATTCTAATAACTTTCTACACATTTACATCACTCTCATCTCAAGTACTGTTGTCACACAGGCTTCTAATTCGGTTTGCTAACTGTAAGTCTTTGTGGTCTATCTACATTTTAGAAGAACTTGTGCACAGCACAAAATAATGCAAATGGCTTTTACAGTGTATGTACTGAAGGATATGCATCCAGAGATTGGCTTTATGAACACATCTTTCAGTACTCCGTTTAAACTAATGATATAGATTTCTAAAAACATATACAAAAAATTAACCTTGGACCAGTACAATGTCCAAGACACAGTTGGTAAAGATGTAAAATTATTCAGGTATTTCTAACTCTGAAATGACAAAGTATTACAGTATAAACTTAGGTTATACGGAAAAAACTTTTTCTTAAGTCAAGAACTCTAACAGAATAAATAATTTACAGGCTTGAGAAGACCTGCAATCTTTCCTACACAAAGACTTGTTACCTTTATTGTAAAAGGCTTAGAGGAACTTAACATCATATCTGTCGGTGGTTGAAAAACTTAAATACCTGCTTTTGTTCACAAAATTCCCCTCTTTAAATCTGCTAGAGGTAGATGAAGATAAAATGAACCTCAAAATGTAAGATGCTGCAAATAAATTCTAACCCTGCAAATCTAGTGAACGTATGTTCTCACCAGATTTACTGAAAGCTGTTATTTTTTCTGTCTTTTTTTAAATAGAACAGCACTCAACTTCCTCCTTACCCCTTGTCAAAATCAGTGCTTGATATTGTCATAAAATAATTTTCAAAGCATTCCAGAATTAGAGCAGGAGCAGGTCCCACCTCACACTCTTTGATAACTCTGATACACTGCTGGTGCCTCTGGAACAAGGACAACAGGCCAAGCTGCAGAACTTGGACTTACAGGTCCAAGTAACTCCTGGGGAAGGTGCAGCAGTGAGCTGGGGCTGAAGGCAGAGAGAGCACTGGGCAGCCCTCACGTCCACTGCAGATGGCATGACCATTCTGAAGATTTCTTCAAGAACACATTTAGCACGGGTATCTGCATGCAAGAGCTGCAAAACGTTTGATTATTCCCACAAAATCAAGGAGTTTATGATGCTCACGAGTATTTACAAGAGCTCATGTAAAGCCCTGGGTTTGGCACAGAGAAAACTGAAAAGCAGTGACAAAATTAGCTAGAACATAAATGACTTCATTAGTATCCTAACAGACCAGAGGAAAAAAAAAAAAATCTAAGATGAACTCTTTAGATCCAATTTCCTACTTTTCTGTAGGTTGACCTGTGGCTTCAAGTTTTCCAATGTCTCTTCTGGTCTCTCTCCACCTGTAATTTTATCTAGTTTCCTCAGCCAAAATCTATCAATGTGTTGAAGCCAAGCATAGATAAGAAAGCATACAAGGAACAGGAATGAGCTTGGTGGCCCTTTTTAGACCTACTGAACAAAGTCTGTTTCCTCTTCATCACTCACCAGACAAAAAGGAGGAAGCATTGCTACATACCAGAACATCTGCGTGAAAGCGCTTCCAAGTCTCTTCACAACAGCAATACTGGCACGATCACAAAGACAGGATTCCTTTTCTTTTTTTCTCCCTCTGTATTGTAACTGTAGACGTCATGATCTCATTTGGTATGCAAAAAATATAATTAGCTAAGTACAATTTCCACAGCAATTTGAAGTGTGCCTTTTTCTCTTTACCATTTTAATTGAATGAAAATGACAGGACATACCACGGTGGCAAACCCCAGCATTTTACAGAATTTACTTTGTTTGGATTTGTTACAGAACAATGATCCTGCTGGTTAAACTAAAACCACAAATCCACACAAACAAGGCATCTTTTCTGCATTCTGGAGTCAATGCATATTTAAATACTTGTCTTCCTTCACAACATTATTAAGCTCCAGAAGGCCATGCTTTATGGACGCTGAGCCAATTTACTCTTACTGCTTTCCTGCTCGCTGAGCTTGAAGTGGGTGTAAGCTAAAATGCCCAACAACGTGCACAGAATCCCAAGGCCTTGATTAACAGAGAGTGGATCCTTAAATAAGAGGCACCCTCCCAGGAGGGTGATGCAGAACTTGAAATGTCCAAACATGTTATACCTAGACATCTGTTAAGGATAACAGCAAATAGCAGTAGTGTTTTTTACAAAAAGAAACACTTGGGAACGTCGTTAACTACATTCACAGCAACCAATGGCATGTCGCCTTGACTTCAACTCATACCACTTTACCGTGTCTCTGCAACTCTGAGAATTACCCTCCACCTAAGGCCTTCTGCCCATTGTATATGACAACTGACATGCCAACGCTTCCTCAAGGGAGTCAAAGTGTGGACGAATATTCTTTGTAGGCACGAAGGTCATGCCAGTAAGTTAACCACCATTATCTATACAGAGAAATGAAATACACTGAAACGTGAATATGCTTTTCCAGCTTCACCATTTAAGATAAAACAAGCAGGTGACCACTCTTCTCACAGTAAATCAGCCCAAATGAATGCTAACATAATTCATCTGGGAACAGGAGAAACAATTAATGGCACAAAGGATACGTGACAGGTGACGTATTTCCAATGATCCAGTAAATGGACAAGTTTACCATAAAGGCTATTACTCCGGACAGCAGTACCATTATCTGTGGATTAACAGACACGGTCAGTAATCTGACACGCTGTTGGCCATTTGTAGGTACATTCCAGGTTATTTATTTAGTTTCCTTTACTTTCAGATGCAAAGTATCAGGCAAGAAAAACATATGGAGAACAAAAATAGGAACAACTTCAGACCAGAACAGACACTGGTGATATGTATAAGTAGCTCAGGGTATGATGTCCATAATATATCCTTATAGAACCACAAGCCTTTTTTCCTTCACTCTCAGCAATTTAGAAATCACTTGAAGAATGATTTGGAAAGTCTGGCTACTCATACACACAGAGGTCATAGGCTTTGCCTTTCAGACAAGGTTTTACCTACGGTCACGCTAAAAGCTATTACTAAAAAATCCAATTTTATCCCTGTGAATACTTGCTATCCCATTCATAAACCGCAGCGCTACAAGAAAGGACTCATCACTGAGCAGCACAATCAGCAGTGGTATGAATCTGCCATTGGCTCTTTTCTGGACAGAAGGATAGAGAGAAATCAGTTGCCTTGGTGAAACCAAACCAGCAATCCTATAGAACAACCAACACTGGCATCCTTCCACACAAGAGGAGTTGAGAGTGTCAAAGTGAGCATGCTCGTTTCTTTTCTGAGTGGACAGTAAGAGCTGAAACTAGGGCACTTACATAGTTTTAATTTAATACACTAAGGGAAGCTTCAGGATTTTGTCAGATTTTCCTGTTGCTCAGATGCCCTCTAAACAGAAACAAGAATAAGGAGGTAAATCGATTGTCAGACAGACTCCTCTGGGTGGAAGTGGGGCGGACACAAGGATGTTCTTATTTTTTCACATGCCCCTCTCATCTCATCATAGTCAATGACTGTAAAAAAATCTGTTTCACAAACAGATCTGACTGCCAAATTTAGCTACATCAGTGATGACTATTTATATTTAAATAAAGTCAGTAAAAGCCTTACCACAGCAGAAAGTGTCCAGGGCCCAAATATTCCCCCTTCACCAAAGACTGGCTCAAAGAAGGGTATGATGAACAACAACATAGCTGAGGACATTGGTGCCTGATAGTACAGCAACTGCATAGAGTTTACCTGCAACTCATGCTGCTTAGCTCCTACCCACTGAAACCAAAAGAGAAAGCTGTTACACACAGGTGAAAAAACCAAAACAATATCATCAATAGTAAACTCGAGCAAAAGCAAACTGGCTACTAACACAGAAGGTGTCTCATGGGGACAATACTACATGAACAGCCTATTGAGCATCATCTTCTGCCTTTGCCTAACTGGAGGCCCATGTCTTTGTCTCTTGCAAGCACACAAGCCATGTGAGAAAGTGCTATTTTTAAGGAAGAACAAAAAAAGTAGCAGAGCTTGGAAAAAAAGACCAGCTCAAGACAAATTCCACATCCTGTCTATGATGGAGCAAAGCACTTTTGCCTAAGCAGAGATCTGCTTTTGCCCCTTTCTTCTCGTTTTTCTCCATGCACAAGCTAACAAAACCAGTAAACATTTTTCTGCCTTTTACTAGTGTGTTCCAAATTTACTGGATTTCATGTCAATATTGACTATAACTTGGATTTTCAATGTAGCATGCTTTAAGAGATATTAGGTTATCTGCGAAGATGGGCAGTACAAGCCAAAAAGATGCATTTTTGTATTGCACTGAAGAACGTTTAATACTCCATAACTCACATTAACTGGTAACATGGATTCCAGCATATAAACTTGCTAAGTTAAAAAAAAACCAAAACCCAGAATAATTTCACTCAGGTACTCCTGTTCATCCAGCACACACGCCATCACTTAAAGTTACTGCACATCATCTCTCTCCTCCTCCTGCCCCTAAACAGGACAAGAGACCATTATTCATCATCTTGCACACCACAGGTCAAAGAGCATGACTGTTCTTGGAGCACAGTACACCTGTTACAAAGAAATTAATGTTTAAATTCATGATGAGCATCACATCAACGTGACAGGAGACAGGGTCATAGCTTATAATAAGCTGGTTTTGAGCTTTAGTATGATGTTACAGTGGAAAAGGCTAAGGCAGTCCTTGGACATACCTATTTTACAGCCATAACCAGCCAGAAAGGTTATACTGTGCGTGTATATTAATTCACCCTTTACAAATGCACCTTAGATTGTGTATAGTCAAAATTGAGGAAGGATGGTCATAAAATGCAAATAGTTGAGTGATAAACCACAGTACAAACAGGAGTGGTAAATGCTCGTTCTAGGGAAAGGCTCAGACACAAGGCACTGGCTTCAGCAAGGAGAAAATCTGTCCTCTCTAGAAAAACGGGTTTACTGATAAAGCCATTTTCAGCCCTTGAAAATATACTCATGATCACATTGAAGATGACACCCCAATTTTAGCAGCAAGGACTACCAATTCCTTGAGGAATTTGCCTTAAAATACCTAAACAATTTTAAAATAGTGTGTATATATATATATAACGTAGTTTGGGGGGTTTCCCATATGGCAACCCACCGTTCAAATGCGATCTAACCCGCACCTCGAAGACCAGCCACCACAACGCTCCCACCTCTCCTTCCCGCCATTACCTACCACTTGGTAGAGGGAGGTCACCAGGACGCCCATGGTGGCGAAGGCCATCCCGAGGACATTGAACTTCACGTCGTAGTAGGAGTTGAGGAAGACGCCCAGCGTGATGGGGACCTGTGGAGACGGGGACAGGCGGGGTTAGAGCCATTGCCTCAGGCGTTGCCTCAGGGCGGGCGGACCCCGCGCCCCCCCTTTCCCGCCGCCCGCCCAGAGGCGATGCGTGAGGGCAGCCATTCCCCTCTCCCCTACCGCTTCCTCACCAAGGTGAGCTTGATACGGAGAGGGAAGGTCTTGCCGTAAGCCAAGGTCTGTATGACCACGATGACTGGCGTGGTCATGGCCTTGGCCAGCTGGTAGGTACCGATGGTGTTGCTCTGCAGGGAGAGGTTGGTGAAGACGACGAAGCCGCAGAAGCTGAGGGCCAAAGGCAGCACCTGCGAGGGCTGTAGGCTCTTAGGGGAGAAGGCGCCGAGCGCTTGGCACAAGTAAAGGCCGAGCCAGGTGATGGCGAAGTGCACCAGCGTGAGGCTGAGATTGGGGAAGCCCAGCCGCACGTACAGCCACTTGTTCAGGAACACGATGCAGATGGAGGCGGCCAGGTTCACCAGCAGACCCGCCGCCAGACGGCCCTGCGCCGGCAGCCAACCCATGGCGTACCCGCTGGGCGCCGGACGCCGGGCACAGGGCACCAGCGGCTCAGGCAGCCCGCCGGCCGCCCGCGCTCCGCCCGGCACCGGGCGCCCGCCTCCGCCGGGACACGTGGGATCGCGCCTTCCGGTGGTGGTGCCCGCCCCGGCACGGCCCCTGGGGCGGAGCTGCGGACCCCAGCGGCTCCGCCCAACCGCGGGACTGAGCGGGCGGTACGCGGCGCCGCGGCCCTCCGGCAGCAGCGGGAGGCAGAGAGAGAACGTGCACCAGGGCCGAAGGACACCGGCTTCCCCACTCCGTACATCCCCTCCGGTCTTGCTGCCCAGCAGCGGGCAGAAACGCATTCTCTCGCCCAGAGGCAAGCATCGCTGAGCGACCGGAGTGGGAGTTTCTGTAAACACGCGTAAAAATAGAGTCTTACGCACAGGTACAGGACAAATCACGTTCTTCGGTAAGTGGCTGAAGGCACAGACCGTGTGCAGGAGCTGAAGCCCTTGGCTAACTGCGCTGCAGCTGCATCCTCTGCACTCTGCAGTTAAGGGAGAAGCAGCTAAACGTGTAAACGGGCAGAAGATTTTTAAGAAAATTACGGGATCTCAAACTTGGGAGTTTCAAGGTGCGATCACCTCTCCTGGTTGAGGATTACATCAATGTTTTGGCAACTACACAAAAGAACAGTTCAAACCCCGAAGCAACCCTCCCCTCTTCCTAGGGGCTGGCAGCAGCCCTCCGCTTTGGCTCTTCCTTTCTTCCAGCCCCGTGTCTGCGTTCCACAGGTATCCCTGTGGCAGTCTCACTTGCCTCTCCCCTGCACATCCTGCTGCAAAGTGGTGTTTCCAGTCCACAGGCAGCTCTTCGGTTATGGCAAAGAGGTTAAGGAGCTTCATACACTCACCATGTTTATATTATGACATTAAAATTAGAACAACATTTTCTGTTTGTGAAGCACTTTTATTAGAAAAGAAGAAAACATTATGAAACAGGTTGTGTAACAAACATCATCTCAGAAGTTGATCAGTTTTTCAAGTTGAAAACTGAGGACAAATCTGTTCCCTCGCACTGATCAGACCAGTTTGTTGAGTCAGGGTTTTATTCTTCTTGTTTTTTTAGTAACTAGAATGTCCACATTCAGAAGTTTTTGCAAATATCTCATGATATCTTATGCCTGATTTTCATATCCCAAAGGATCAAGATCTTGGTCCAGAAGCATCAGAGAAGATTCCCTCAGCTTCAGCAGAAGTTTTCGGAGTTCATCTTTTGAAAATACCTAATAAAAAGAAGCCATAAGGAAGTTATATTTATTCACAATGAAAAGCACCGACATCAAAGGAAATGATGGCTCACTAAGCTACTATTTTCTTCTTTCTATTTAAGACAGTGTGAACATCAGACATTTCAGAGTGGCATTTAGTAAAGGACTAGCAGCAGAACCCCAAATCTGAAGGTAGTCTCAAGATAGCTCTGTCTCATAACTGCTACAGCAATTACTGGTAAACAGGCAAGTTTAATTTCCATGTTATTGCTGGCAGAGATTCTAAGCACATCCAGGCGAATGCATCACAGTATTTTTCTCAGCTTTGATGTTTCTTCTCAGACTTCTAATCCCTGTTTTGTTTCTTTTGGGGGCGTTGCTGTGGTTTAGCTTTAGTTGGGGTTTGTTTTGGTTGGCTTTGGTTTTGGGCTAGTTTTTGTGACAAGAGTTTTTTTGGGGCTGTTTCTCAAGGTTTTGGAAGGAAAGAAGGTTTGGGGTAAACCAAGTGCTCCAAAGTAAAACCTGCTTATACGATGTTCTGAGATGTAATGGGAATAAAAAAGAAAAGAAAAAAAAAGTCAATTATAATTCTGCACTTCAACTTAGAATCAAAGAATCATTTAGGTTGGAAAAGTCCTTTAAGATCACAAAAGTCCAACCGTTAAACTCATCAAAACTCAGAATTGCTGCTTGTCAAAACACTGGTGGCATCTTCAGCGTTTCAAAGTTAACTCCTTAATTCCTTAAGTCAGGATACCAGGAAACCCTTTACTACTGCAGTGAATGGGAAGAGATAAAGAAACTTCTGATATGAAGGAACATATGGCATCTTCATATAGAAGCTTTTTCCACAGTCAACCCACAGAGCCAAGCTGCCTGCAGCTCTCTAACTCACCGTGTAAAGCTTGTGTCGCTCAGAAGCGACCATGTCAGCCAGCCGCAGGCACTCCTGGTACTGCCCAGTACTGTGTAACACCGTGTGCAGCAAAAAGCACATCATAGGCAGGCACAGCTTTCGCAGCAAAACCATCTGGTGTATTCGTTCAGGGTCGTCCTCGGCATCCTTACCACAGCAAAATAGCACATTAGTATTATGAACATCACCTCTAAAAGGCAACCTGGCAAAACCATGTAAGGAATAGCGTCAGAGGCAAGAAAGTGGACTAACCAGCCTAGGCTGGACTGACAGATCAACTTACACAGTAACTGGAGGGGAAGCAATCCGTAACGGGTCACAGCAAGGCCAGAGTGAGTTAAAGAGCCACACATCAAGCTAAACGTGACAAAGGTACAGCTGGGTGCAACCTGCGCCATGATACAAATATTCATTTTACCTCTCTGACATCAACCATCCATCCTCCATCCACAAACAGCAATACATTGTACATTTTCTCTTTCACATCAGCTGTAAGAGCATCCAAGAGGCCTTTCCAAATACCATAATCCATCTGGCAAAAAAACAAAAAATAAACTACTGCAGAACAGGATAATTTCCAAGGCTATTTTAACACAGACTCTTCACCCAGCACGCAACAGCCAGCAGAACTCCAATTCAAATTGGCATCTTCAGCCAGTGGCTGACACTTAAAAGCCTGCTGCTAACAGCTATTTGCATCATTGCGTAATTCCCTGTCCAGAGAGTCAGGCAGGTTGCTCAGAAGCAAAGCCACTAGAGGAAGATCATTTTAAACAACTTATTCAGCCGTGCTTATAAAACAAGTTCTTGTTTTTTTTCCAAAACAAACAGAATGGCAGCATCTTTTAGAAAAGAAAATGTGACAAATACAAGAATAAAGAGTTAATAGGATAAATACTCAGATTTATTAACAACACTGACAATCAACACATTAGAATGAGTATTTACTATTATGTTACAGTATTATATGTAAAGCTGTAAAAAAGATAACTTATTGTGCAGTGGCATTACTATTCTAGTGTCTCACGCTCCCTCAATATAAAACCAGAATTAATAGAGTTCTTAGGCAATCTGAATTAACAGTCTTCTACTCTGTTCTACTAAACTAAGACTGCTTCCTGAGCAAGAACGTAAAAGTTTACAGCAAACAACTTGAATTTTTACTTACCTCATACTTCTTTTCTTTATGTTCATGGGCCACTTTTTCAGTGAAATTTGCTTGTGGTAACAAAGAAGGCTTCTGTGGAGCCGAGTTCATGTGTTTAAACCATTCGTTAAAAGTTTCGTGGGCTTCCTGGATTGCATTGGAAACAGTGTTAGGATGTTTTTGGCTCACAGAATTACAAAATGTTATTAAATGCACAGCTATATAGTGCATCCAGGAATAAGAAGTTAAATCAAATGGACAAACCTTAAAGTTTCACCACTAAGGCAAAGCCACCATTATCTCTGTGTTATAACTTGGAACACAGCGTATCCGAAACTCACCAAATATGCCCGAATACATAAATGTTCCCGTATAGCATTGTCATCTTCAGCTGGAAGTGGAGTATCCATTCCCTGCTCTTCCCATTGGTTATATATTTCTGCTATAGAGTCTTGGGGAATCTTCACGAACACATCTTTTGCAGCTTCATGTTTCTTGGATGCTATGAGAATGTGAACCGAGTATCAACAGCTTTGCAATTTCCATACTGGCAAACCCATGCTTTTTAATTACTAGATTGGATGTTATATCAAATGGAGTGCCAAGAGCCAATGAGCACAAAACCAACGTTTAGAAAGTCTACAATATTTGTGAAGCTTAGTACCCAAGAACTTCCTCATGATTGCATTGCTTTGCTTAAGTGCTTCTGCCCTCTGTGCAGGATCGAATACGAGCCAGTCAATTACATCGATTTTCAGCCGATCCGCCTGTAAAAAATCCAATGTACAGATTCACTCACATTTCAGGCACACACCTGTTGTTAGACACATTAAATCTGGTCAGTGAAATACACAGGATTCTAAACATGCTTGGATAGCAGTATGGCATACTAACAAGGATCACTTTATTCACAACTTTCGATTCTAAAGCTTAGGAAACAATCTCTGCAATCTGGAAGAATTCAAACATCCATTTTTAAGCATTCCCAAGATATTCAGACCAATTGATGAGCATCAGGTCTCAAAAAAATTTATGGATTACCATGCATCTTCCTCAAATTTTAATACGAATGCACTGCACAAACATGGTTTATGGAGCCTTGCTAAAATATTCAGAGGTGCCATCAGCCTGCAACCACAGTTCTCCAGTTCTCCTGTAAGATAAACTGTCTGGCTTAGAGAGTTTAAACATTGTACTGAACAGCAAAAAAGCACCCACAACTTTGCAAACTATCAGCTGCTTTCTAAAGAGTACTTTGAATGCAATGTACCTCGGTACCTCACTGCCACTGAAGTACTGAGTTGGATCTAACCAACACACAGCAGTGATGACAAGGAAACTGTCAACAAAGGCAGTCATAGAATCACAGAATGGTCTGATGTGGAAGGGACCTTAAAGATCATCCAGTTCCAACTCCTCAGACATAAGCAGGGACAACTTTCACTAGACCAGGTCGCTCCAAGCCCCATCCAACCTGGCTTTGAACACTGCCAGGGACGGGGCAGCCACAGCTTCTCTGGGCAGCCTGTGCCAGTGCCTCATCACCCTCAGAGTAAAGAATTTCTTCCTAATGTCTAATGTAAATCTACCCTCTTTCAGTTTGAAGACATTCCTCCTCATCCCATCACTACTTGCTCTTATAATAAGTCATAGCTAGAATGTCACTTAAGCACGTAATAAGGTGTTATCAGAGATCCAAAGCATTAATCCTCATTATTCTTAGAAACTACAACACCACCCTACTCTCAGCTACAACTTTTTTTGTTACAGTCATTTCATGGGCTTTTAGCAGCATGTTGTTTGCACACAGACATGCTGCTGAGCAACACACGCCACAGCCCAGAAGATCAAGGAGATGTAGAAACAGGATTTGGAGAAGGCTGAGGTTCTTAATGACTTCTTTGCCTCAGTCTTTACGGGCAAATGCTCTGACCACACCACCCAAGTCTTGGAAGGCAGATGCGGGGACGGTGAGGGTGGGGACCCTGGGCCCACTGTGGGGGAGGATATTGTTCGGGACCACCTTAGGAACCTGAATGTATACAAGTCCATGGGACCGGATGAAATCCATCCAAGGGTCCTGAAGGAGCTGGCAAATGAAGTTGCTAAGCCACTGTCCATCATATTTGAAAAATCATGGCAGTCAGGTGAAGTTCCCGATGACTGGAAAAAGGGAAATATAACCCCCATTTTTAAGAAGGGGAAAATGGATGAGCCGGGGAATTACAGACCAGTCAGTCTCACCTCTGTGCCTGGCAAAATCTTGGAGCGGATTATCCTGGAAGCCATGCTAAGGCACATGAAAACCAACAAGGTTGTTGGTGACAGCCAGCATGGCTTCACTAAGGGGAAATCCTGCCTAACCAATCTGGTGACCTTTTATGAAGGGGCTACGGAACTGATGGACAGGGGCAGAGCAGTTGATGTCATCTACCTGGACTTGTGTAAAGCCTTTGACACTGTCTCCCATGACATCCTTCTCTCTAAGTTGGAGAGACATCAATTTGATAGGTGGACCACTCGGTGGATAAAGAACTGGCTGGATGGCCGCACGCAAAGAGTAGTGCTCAGTGGCTCAGTGTCCAGCTGGAGACCAGTAACGAGTGGTGTCCCCCAGGGGTCGGTGTTGGGACCGGTCTTGTTCAACATCTTTGTGGGTGACATGGACAGTGGGATTGAGTGCGCCCTCAGCAAGTTTGCCGATGACACCAAGCTGTGTGGTTCGGTTGATACATTGGAGGGAAGGAATGCCATCCAGAGGGACCTTGACACGCTTGTGAGGTGGGCTGATGCCAACCTGATGAAGTTCAACCATGCTAAGTGCAAAGTCCTCCACCTGGGTCGGAGCAATGCCAGGCACAGCTACAGGTTGGGCGGGGAGGAGATTGAGAGCAGCCCTGCGGAGAAGGACTTGGGGGTGTGGGTTGATGAAAAAATGAACATGAGCCGGCAGTGTGCGCTTGCAGCCCAGAAGGCCAACCGTATCCTGGGCTGCATCAAAAGGAGTGTGACCAGCAGGTCGAGGGAGGTGATCCTGCCCCTCTACTCTGCTCTCGTGAGACCTCACTTGGAGTATTGTGTGCAGTTCTGGTGTCCTCAACATAAAAAGGACATGGAACTGTTAGAACAAGTCCAGAGGAGGGCCACGAAGATGATCAGGGGACTGGAGCACCTCTCGTATGAAGATAGGCTGAGAAAATTGGGGTTGTTCAGCCTGGAGAAGAGAAGGCTGCGTGGAGACCTCATAGCAGCCTTCCAATACCTCAAGGGGGCCTATAGGGATGCTGGGGAGGGACTCTTCATTAGGGACTGTGGTGAGAGGACAAGGGGTAATGGGTTTAAACTTAAACAGGGGAGGTTTAGATTGGATCTGAGGAAGAAGTTCTATACTGTGAGGGTGGTGGGGCCCTGGAATGGGTTGCCCAGGGAAGTTGTGAATGCTTCATCCCTGGCGGCGTTCAAGGTGGGGTTGGACATAGCCTTGGATGGCATGGTTTAGTGGGAGGTGTCCCTGCCCATGGCGGGGGGGTTGGAACTCGATGATCTTGAGGTCCTTTCCAGCCCTTACTATTCTGTGATTCTGTGATTCTGTGAGTTATGGATTTGTGCAATTCAACTCCTCACTTGGTCACACGGAAAGTGCATTTCCCTTTCAGGCTTTTACAAGGCAATTTCCACCACCATCAAAAGACAGATATGGATCATATGTAATAAAACACTCTGTGGTTGGTGGCAAACTGGAACATCTGCCCTATGAAGTACACTCACCTCTGTTGTGCCTGTATCCAACATATGGTCATGGTGACTGAATTCACCAGCGTCCTTCTTGCGGATATTTTCAACAACCGTTTTTGTTATGGTTGCAACATCCAGACCTGGGTTAAGAGACAGAACTATGTAAGAGCAGTCACAATTTTAAACTTGCCACAAAATGAATTTCAGACTTGATCTTATTCCTTACTGCTAGGAATTCTTATCGGTCTGTTCATACACCATCAGATTAAATGATAAGCTTTAGGGATATGCAATTTATTGCAGACATTTTAGAAGAATGGTATTTGAGATAACAGAGAACATCTAACATGGGAAAAAGAACAAGACAAATTAATTTTTCAGTCTGTGCTGGAGATCAGCATCTATTTGCTAAGACCACTGATTCCCACAATTCTGATGGGAAGACTCTGATTTGACAGCAGTGTACCAGGGAAAGCCCACAACAGCTCTTTTCCAGATGCTTAAGCAGGATGTTTTATTTTTTAGGCCTTAGCCAAGTTTCTAAAGCTCAAAAATAACTGAAGAAAAGTTAGACATTGAAGTCTGCTCTAAATGTATTTCTTTGTAAATTGTGAGTGGCACAGAGGCATTGTAAACCAATGGACAGTGTGCTGCTTCACCTTTTAGTTTGATGTACAGGCCTGGAAGGAAGGTTACCATTAATGCAAGCAACGGCTGAAAAAGAGCACTATAAATAGGACAAAAAAATTAAGATACTTATAACCTTCCTAAACCTACAAACTGGTATGTATTTTTGGTATTAGTTTTCTGAAATAATATGATCGCATCAAGCTTCAGGCATGTATTTGAGAAAGGCAGCTGAGTTTCGACATAATCCAGAAACCAAAGCAAGATTCAGTTTAATTCAGAAAAGGAACTGCAGTTCCCATGTTAGTTAAAAAACACAATATACCTATTTGAAGAAGTGATTAAACAAATTCATTTAATTTAACTGAAAAATGAAGAGGCACAGGAAGGAAACAATACCATCCTTATGGCAAGGTCTTACATTAAAAACTACTAAAAGCCAAAATAATCCAGGATATGAAATGGTAATTGGAATATCAGCATGTCTCACCTGCATCTTTTGCTAACTCAAGGCAGTGGTGGCGTTGATCACTGTCAGTAATATCTTCAAGAAATAAAGCATACTGAGCAACAGCTAGCTCTGCGGGTA
Organism: Amazona ochrocephala; assembly: GCA_039720435.1. Taxonomy (NCBI): domain Eukaryota; kingdom Metazoa; phylum Chordata; class Aves; order Psittaciformes; family Psittacidae; genus Amazona; species Amazona ochrocephala. Next base: position 40,147,352 of record CM077880.1, on the reverse strand, counting down.
AGTGGCTTACATAAAACGCTATTAAATCTGTGAGCTTCTCAGATATCATCCGCTGCAGAGTAAGAAGCAAACATTTAGAAAAACATACTATATTCCTCTGTGTAAGCCCAGAAGTGCTTTTCACTTGTGTGAAAACATAAATGTGGAACGAATTTCTGATTAGTTTGTTGTCCTATAGGTAGCTTCCACATCTGAGCTTCTAAGCAAAGATCAATAGTCTCTTATTTAAGCACTACTGACAAAAACTGCGTATTAGGCAAGCTTCCATTTATCTCTTGGAGAGCATTATCTGCTTCATGGCTCTCTCCATCCTGTAACCTCAAGTCTCCTTTTCTTCCTCCGTTTCTGCTAAATTACATTAGAGAAAGCAAAGTAGATTTCTGAAAGCTTACCTGAATGTAGGTCTTCAGGACTTCAACAGAAACTTCCTCCTTATTGCAAAGAAATACAAATTCAATTTTAAATCAGATAACGTGTGTGTGTGTGTGTAAGATAGTTTGCAGTACTATTAAACAGACACAAGGTTATTTGCTAAACCCTGCTCCAGTAATCTACAAGAGGCTCAGCTGGAAGAACTGCTTTTCTCAGGCAATGTTAAAAAGAATATGTCTTCTGATTCAAAGATTTAGTGTTCCAAACACTTTCTTTTTCAGCAACTGGATCATACAGTTTTTGGTCTAACTGGAAAGTTACTTTTAAAATTGTTTTTAAAATCTTCCCATTTTACCATATTTTAATTTTTTTATTAATAACTGTCAGGTGAACAGATGCCTACTGCAGTGTCATACACACATGCCGTATTAGAGAAAATCCTAATGTTCTGATGTACAGGGTATAAACGTCACCTGGCTCATCTGTAATAACCTAAACAACCAACGTATAGTCTGAGCACCTGAGACTACATTAGCTGAACCAAGTGTTTGTTATTGTGAACAACTATCATTTTAGTTTTATATTTGTAAATGAAATTGCGGACCTTCATCCAAGCATATGCCTGTATGAATTGCACATGAGCATCAAATAAGGAACATCAGAAAAGCTTTCACAACTGCCTTTTCCCTCTGAGGTCCTGAGGGTTGATCGAGTAACCTTCCAGTAAATTCACCCACTCCAAAATGGTAGAGGCAGTAATCAGCAGTTACTCACAATCCAACAATGCCATTTACATAGCAAATTGCACCTTTTCTGTCCCCTCTGTTAAACCTGCATTAGCAACTAGTTTTACCATATTTTAGCTTAAAAGACCTGCACTATCAAATTTTGAGTCTGGCTTAAAAACATATACATACATATACACACACACACACACACACACACATATATATATACACGCACAAGTTCCTCCTAATTACCTAAATGTTAACTGACTTCAAAATAAATTTCAATGGGAAATGAAGCAACAGCTAGAGGCATGAAAAAAAATAACTCAGAGCTGTATTTAAATCATCTCTTTTGATGCAGCAGGTTACACTCAAACTTTTTTGATACATAAGTACTTCTGAATTTTAAAACAGTAGAAAAGGTGAGCTTCTAATTACTTTGTATTGCATCAGAAAACAGTAATTACAGCTATGTGACCCATCTGTATATTTAGCATAAATAAACTAAGTAGCTAGTAGGCTATACCGAGTATATATTTTAAGAAAATATGAGAGTTTCAGTTAGTACCAATTACCTCAAGCAAACACATTCATTAGCTTACAGTACCATACACAGTCCTTGGAGTTGTACCTAATATTGGGTTCCATTCAAAGCATCTTGGCTGCTACGAGTAAGCCTAATGCTGAAGTTTGAGTCAGGTCCTTCTCAATAAAGGGCTCAGGAGGAGAATCCGTCATCCTCAAAAATAATTTTTAAGCTGAACTGGAGAGGAGGAGGATGCTCTTTTCTAAGTCTGACTGTTGCATATAAGCTCTAAAATCAACACACAAACTACTTAACCATGCAGCTCCTCATCAGCCTGGTAACGATTTACCATCATTGTATGCAGTTTAGATGTTTACATACAAGCATTTCTACTTCAAAGACTAGCTATTGCTATGACAACAAATCAGATACAAATGAACTTACCTTAGTTTGCATGCCCAAAGTGCGGAAAAACAGAATAAGATGTGTCATGAATCGAAGGAGGTGCCCTGGGAGCACACTTCTGTCTTTGGAAAGCCATCTGCTTAATTCTTCCATCAAACCTACAGCCACCAAGTAAATGTGGGTATTAGCCATACCAAGGGAAAAAAAAAACACCTAAGAAACATTCCAAAATTATTCATTTATTCATCCAAGAAACGTGATTTAGCCTCAAAAGCCCAACAGACAGAACAGCAACAGTTTTGGGAAGATTTATATGTTTGGCTTAAATATCTGCTATACATATATTGTGTTTCTTGGGAGAAGTTACACGTGGGACTACTGCTACCTTCTGACACATTTACAGGATTTCATGACTTCTTCGAAAACTAGTTTGTATGTCAAACTGCAGTTCTTGATTAAAGAAACAGCTTAGCTTTTAGGTGGAGTTTGCCTACTGTGTGCTTCTAAAATCCATTCACATATAGGTTTCTGGAAAGGTCACTAGAAATAATGTAGTCAATTGACATTTAAGAATCACTCAGAGAAAACCTCACCATCCACATCTCCCAGTATAATGAATTTCTGAATCACATGATAGTGTTCTTGGTTCTCCTCTATAACCCTCTGGGGAGAGAAAAAGAAAGTTCAAACTTTGAATAAAACCTTATAGCATAATGTATGAAGAAAGCAAACTTCTAAATAAAGCAAACTTTCCTTAGGGATAAAAAAAGTTATTCTATTTAAGGGGTATTTTGCATAAAGAGCAGAAGAAAAGGCACTTGCTATCTCAATGTCAAATTACAAGAATATTGACAAGCTGAAAGAAGAACCAGAATACGGATCTGTGGAGTTAAAATTTCATGGAAGAGATCCAACACTAACCTTCAGAGCTTTTTTGCTCTGAAGAGAACAAATAAGGATGTTACCTAGAACAGATTGTACAAAGTCACAGAAGCAACAACAATGTATACAAATCCTTGAAGATAATGCCCCTGAAACTTACTTAAGGAGGAAGAGATTTTTTTCCCCAGTAGAGGAATTACTGCATGAAATACAACTCAAATGCACATATAAAGTTGCTGTACGGGGTGGACTGCACTAGAAAGGCAAAGTTAGCTGGGTGTATCTGTGGCTGACTGCATCAATCTGTAAGATGTCTTTCAACATACCTTTGTCTTAGCAATGTGATAAATGCTGTATGTTCATTCCATCAAATAAGAGTAAGTATCGTTTCAATTTAATCTTTACAAATTTAACATAAAAGTTATATATTCAATCTTAAATGAAATAAGTATCCTGGGTGTTACAAATAACAAACACAGTACGTTCAAGCAAATGTGCTTTTAAATTTTGAAAGGCCTGTTTTGAAATACGCACACAAACTCCTATATAGAAAATCGTATGTAATCAATCTTTGCCTATTTTATCAAAGTGTTAAATACTTGATTTAATCTGCTTTGTATGGCTGACAACACTTGACAGTCAGCTGTTCCTTTAGCACACCCAACTAGTTTCACAGACACAGGGCAAAACAAAACCTGTATCTTCATTGTTAAAAGGTGGCAGCATATAGAAAAATCTGATTTGACAAATTACACATTACAGAGGTAGAAAACCTAAAATAAATCAGTCACTGCATATTTGAGCATTTTGTTAAATACTGTAGTAAGAGTAGAACCTAGTGAATAGTAAGAAATGGTAAACAGTCAGGAGAAACAGTAATTATTATGTACCTTTTTGTCTGTCGCTTGAAGTTCTTCAAAAACTTTTTCTGAAGTCCAGCTTCAAAGTAGGAGAGAAAAGGCAAAAAATGTTACCTTGAATATTCCAACCAGGTCATACAGGATCCTTTATTGAGTGTAGGTTCATAACTGTACTTAAAACTTACTTCATTTCTAAATAATCTCTAGGGAGCTCTTCCATCTCCTCTGCAGTTACTACTGAGGTTCGTATTTCCTGTTCAACAAGAGTATCCACCATGACCCTGAAATATGCCCAAACAGTATCTTCCCAGGTATCACAAACTGGAAGCAGCTACAGATTCAAAAAACAGAGCAGAAGTTATCAAGAGATGAAGAACTATCAGGAATCCAAACAGAGATACTGTAATTTAAGATCAGATTTCTGGGCACCAAAGCAAACTAATAACCATCATGAACAGCAGCTTTTCCTTCATCAAAGCAACAAAAACCTCCTTTCACTGAAGAATGCTCTATTTCCTTGATTGTTTTATATCAATGAAGGTATCTCCTGCTCTATAAGTCTATAAAAGAAATTTAAATTTCAATGAATAAAACCTGGAAACATTCCCTGTTCCCCCTTTTTATTTTCTGAATTATCTTTATTTCTACTACATCACACCAAGATGGAGGGTGTTGGTGGTAGGAAATCAAACTCCTCAAGTAAGAGCCTACCAGTGATTACTGTAACAGCAAGAAAACTTTAATGACAGCCTGCAATGTTCCTCATTGTTTTTAAAATTAATAAGTGATTAAAAATCCCTAGTTAGGAGTGGAAAAGCAGAAAAACATTTGGAGGATTAAAACTAGAGACAACTAAAGTGAACATTGTACAGAATATAAACCCTATTGACAATGAAATTCAGATACAGAATAATTTTTTAATATGCCAACTCATCTATAGGAATACTCTGCATGAGCAGGAAAGTGACTATATAAGCTCTTAAATAATTCTTCACTAGAAAAGAACAGAAGCAACATTAGAACTGTTTGTACTGGAACTCAGCAGTAATAAGAAAAGTCTATTGCATATTTAATGCACATCCATCCTACAAGAACATATCCACTCAAGCAGCAATATTTGCTACTGTCCTGTTTATTAAATCTTTAAAAGTACAATAACCAGTAATTGCAGTATTTCTGATGATATCCCTGTTACACATAAAAAAATGCCAGACGGTGCAACATACCTGTTTCAGGTTTCCACTCAGTGCAGCATAGATTGCCCTTTCGTATCTATTAAACTGCTCCTAAAATAAACAGTAAAAAAAATCTGTAACTTTTAAAAGCACGTAAGTTTTCTTGTCACTTTACATTTTATTAGAGATTAATCCACTGCAAAATGTTTCATCTAGCGGTTTTCCAAGAAAAGCTGGAAAATCACAGAACACATCAGGAGCCAAAATAAGAATAGCAGGTGACTTTCCCTTTGCATCTTTCCACTGGCATCTTCTTGTAAGTTAACTTTTATGTTGACCTGGAAAGAAAGCAGTGGTTTTCCTTTCCCATTCAACTAAGTCAAGATCAAAGTCAGCATCAGCAGTTTCACTTTCAACCAAATAAAAAAAAGGCAGACATTTCCTAAGCCTCAAAAACTGGTGCTCATTATCCAGATTTCTCACCGCCAGACAAATACATTATTTCAGAAGTCCTCCTGGAAACACTAACTGTAAGTCCTATAAGCAGATGGGGTAGGTTTATTTAAAATGTTATGGAGCTCAGAAAGGTTTAAATTTACACATTAATACATCAAGCAACTCAGCATTCTTACCTCTTCAGCCATACGCCAACAACTTATTTTCCAAATGCACCTGTATGGATTCCCTTGAACAGGCTCGAGCTCCTCCCCTACACACAAAGGAGGATTAAGGCAAAAAAAAAAAAAGGAAGAAAAAGGTGTTATTAAAAAAGAGAAAGCAGTAAGAAGCTGAAGTCTATTTCCTGTTATTAACCCAGTTTCAATCCCTTTGGAACTCTTCTCAAAGCCTTTCAATGCTTTCAACTGGACCACAAGGCAGCTTTTCTGGGAAGTTTGGTAAACGCACATCTTAAAGTTACAGTATTCTGAAAGCTTAGCTGTTATCTAGTCTTTAAGACACAAAGTTAGGGAGAAAAAGAATTTTTATATATTAAGGAATACAGCCTTCTAAAAAAAGGTTACTGCTTCAGTGCTGCTATTCTGCATACATCTGCATGAGGCATGAATTAAACCTCACATAGCAGCAGGCTAGGTGGGTACAACTCAAAACAAGGCGAGGACATTGGTGGAGCATGCAGATAAACAGATCGGGATTTGAAAAGCAGGAAGGCATTATGACTTCCAGACCCAGCTATGTACAAAACTTAGACATGGTCTTAAATTCTTTGCTAAATCCTGCCATCCTCAGCGTAGAGAGCAGCAAGGTACTGTGTTATAAATAGGACCATGTGCAAGGAACCCCAAAACCAAACAGAAGGGTAACTTCACAAATTTCAAGTCTTTTAAAAGCATCTCTTTATCCTGCATTCACGTTTGCTGAACTTACTATGTCTTACTATACCTCTATGAAGCTGGATACAGTGTCCAACTTTTGAGCCTGTAAGCAACAAAATGTTTGCGAGGTAGCACAAGTCAGCTGTTGAGAAAATACAGACTGAAATATTATATGGAGGTAGAAAAAGTCTGTCCAGACCTCTGAGACACCGACTACTTTGTGATTACGCTTGATTTTCAAAAAGAAAGTGACTTTTGCACTTTAAGTGGATTCAGTGAACTCACACCTTCAACTGAAGTAATTTCATATTCTGTTTTCATATGTTCAACAGACATGGTAAATATTTTAGATACAAAACAGGCTCTTCAGGTGAAAGGAAAGAGCTATTTCTCTTTGACACAGATAGGTATTAAAAGAAAGCCCTATTTTTACATCTCTCTTAAATGTACTTTGAAGTAGGTACCTCCATTTATGTTAGGATCATGGTACAATTTCCATCCTTCTAAAGTTGCAGCTCTCCAGGCCTGGCCACATCGTTTGCATAAGCGCTGTGCCTGCAAACGAAAGGATTTTCTCAGCAACAAACCTGAAGGTTGGAAAAGCAGCGGCTCCTCCCTTAAAAATGTGAACAATATTAAAATATTTTGTGTAGAGGTTCTACCACAAAAAAAGCACAAAGAATCTTAAACGTGAAACAACAGAAAGATTTCAAAGTAAATAAAATGCCAGTGTTGTTTTTTTCACTGAACAGCTTTTCAGTCAGTATTTATAGTAATGTAAGAAATACAGTCTCATCTTCGCTAGCTTGAAACAGCTGTTATGCATCCTTTTGATAAGTTTAGTTTAAGGTGTCATCTTGCTGCTTAGATGTATAATCCACGTCTTCACGCAGTCATCTACTTTTCCAGTTAACTTAGCCTTCCAAACCCCTCATTCACTTCTAAAAATAGCAATCCCACCTTTCCCACAATGATATTCAATAGTCTGTGCAGTAGCACAAACAGGTATTCAAAGCTATTTTGAATACCATGGAAAGTAGAACAGGAACTGTACAAAACTACTTGCCTACAATTCTCCCATACCCACATCCCTGGTGCAGGGGGAACAATCAGCTAAAGATTATCTAATAAGTCTGGCTGGTACTGTTCCAGGACTGACAAAACACTACGAACATACAGAAATTGCAATATGCAGTCTTGGCTTGTTTAGGCAAATCCTGTTCTTTTCACACTGGAAGGCTGCACACATTCAGCCATTTGGGAAATGGTGACAAACAGTAAATTTAGAGAACAGATAAGCAAGTTGTTCTAGCTTACCTGCTGTATTACCCATTGTACAGTCAATGAACAAGTTCATTCTTAATTCAGAGTAAACTCAAAGTATTTTGACTTACTCTTTTATTAGCGAATAACCCACTTCATGCTTATCAGACAGTAGGGACATCATAATAGCGACTGCAGAACAACTGATGCTGCATATTTATATTCACGTTGCTCTGCAGCAATATGCTGATGTGCCCATATCAGAAAATGAACAGATGTGCACCATGCTGGAACAGAACACTAGCAAGTAACCAGATTTCTAAGTCTAAGGTCTTGGATACAAGAATCTCAAGCCCCTTTTTTCCCCTCCCATTACTCATGTCATTATATATACATACAGCCTAGTGTAAGGGAATTGGTTTCCAGCTGAAGCCTTACAACACCACCACAATACAAGTATTTACATGATTAAACCATGAAAGTCACTTCACAACTGGGGACTGTTATTCAGAACAGCTTTAGGACTGAAATGCCTGGCTGTTACTCAGCTAAGGATTAATGCAAAGAATACACATCAGATACTCTCTAAGGTGGGGGAACAAGCAGACTTATAGTGAAAGAATTACCGGAGGATAATAACATGGTTTCTGAATACTCAGATCAAGTCTATCAGAGTTTTCACCACTGAAGACCCCACCAAGCAACAAAGGTAAGAAAATGAAGGGTAGAAAGGAAGAAAGAAGTTACTTTAACCAGTAGGACTAACCATTGTAAATAACGACACTTATTCTGATGGCAGCATTAGCCTATGGAGCTTGTGCACTGGTGCCCAGTTCTCAGTCCTGGGACACTTCTCCAGATGTGCCATTGCAACTGTTTGTACAACAATGTGATAAAAATAGGCCTGACTCTCTCCCTCAACTCCACTCAGATCATATATGCAAGGGAACGACAGAGGAGCAGAGCAGTAAAGTGTGCTTAATTTAATGCTATTTCTAAGAAAAACATAACATCAAACCTCTCTCTCTAGCTAAAATTGCCAGTGTTCCACTCTAATATCATACAATGGTTTGGGTTGGAAGGGACCTTAAAGACCACCTAGTTTCAATCCCCTGCCAGAGGCAGGGATACCTTCCACTAGACCCAGCTGCTCCAAGCCCTGTCCTGCTTAGCCTTGAACACTTCCAGGGATGGAGCAGCCACAGCTTCTCTGGGCAACCTGGTTCTAGTGCCTCAACACCCTCACAGGAAAGAGCTCCTTCATAATACCTAATCTACATCTAGAAGGAAGCCTGTAATAATCCACTAATTATCAGAGATTATAAAGCCACTACAGTGAAAAAAAAGTCTAACAGCCAAAAAAACATGCAAAATTTTTTTCCATAAGATCTACTCTACACCCCAAAATTACACAACTAAATGCAAGATTTCATTAAAAGACTAATTCAGCAGCCCACCTCTGTTAGTATTGACAATAAATTGAAAATAATTTCACAAGTCAAATTTAAACAGACATTTTAGCATACAACTTAGCTTTAATAGTAAGATGTAAAGTAAGTTACAGTACTTAACCATGAAGATACTGTAACTTTCTGCAGCTTACCTCATCTGTCATTCCTGCTCTGATGAGAGTGAAGAGGTACTTCAATAATCTTGCATCATCTTCTCGGTCCAAATCATCCAGTGGCAGTTTCTGTCTGATAGGAGCATCTGGATCCTGCGAGGGAAAAAGTCATCATCCATTAACACAATGCCTATTATGCCTCTTCCAATGATTTACAGCCCTGTTTTTTTAATTTGGAGTCACTTTTTCATGTTGGCACAACAATCTGTATAACCCATGTAATATCTAGCATGGCACCTTCCTGTTTTTCCTCTCGTTTGTTCTGTTCCTCTTCTGTCACTGTTCCTATCAGAAGGAGCCACCACATTTCCTTTATTTACCCCACACTTTGTTTTTTGCCCCTCTTCCAACTCTCCTCACCATCAAACATCCTTTCCCCTTCTGTCTCTCTACTCCACCTTCTAACTGAGAAGGCTTTTCATAACAGCTGTACTTGCTTCTATTTAATCCAGACAAATTTTCCCAAGCCAATCAATACCTCAGATCACTCCCCAACTGAATTAATCTTCTATGAGTACTTTGCTGTCACTGAGGCAATTCATTACCTTATTCTACTGGACGGTCCTTTCTTTCCTTGACTTCCCCATTACCTTTTGCTACAGTAGTTATCAAGGAATCCCAGCAGGACTTGGTTTCCTTGTACTAGCTCTTGTATAAAGACAGCATGCCCTTATCTGCAAGGGCTTCCAAACAATTTTATAAGCTTTTCTGGTTAGGAATATGGGTTCACTTCAGACATAAAAAGTACTAATAAAGCCATTTACTTCACCAAATAGACCACAAGTACTTGTGAAGAGGGGTGGGGATATGGACATGACCGCTGAAAGAGAAGTGGACAGATCCCCCAAAAACACTCCAGAGGTGCGAAGCCTCATTTCTGTACTGATTTTGAAATAGTACAACTACTTTTAGATCATACAACCATCTAAGAACTGGCAGAAGGCTCTGAAAATAGCATATATGCTTTCTCTAACCCGTTCTGAAACCAAACCTTATTTTAAATAATACTTACCAGCTCTGTTACCAGAGCTCGAGAACTCCCAATGTATGTACTCAACTGTCGCTGCTTCAGGGTATGTAGTGTGTTCTCCCTGAGAGAAGTGAAATGTTTTTCAGAAAAATGTGGGCTTTTTAAGCAAGCATCTTTTAATAAGCCACAAATATTGAAAGTTGTTTTTCGTTACCTAGAATATGGTTAAAGAAGAGACACTTGGGTTGGTTTACCAATAGACTGTGTTACTGTTGTGAAAACACAACATTTCACAAGAAGTGTATTATTAGAATCATAGACTCATAGAATAGTTAGGGTTGGAAAGTACCCCAAGATCATCCAGTTCCAACCCCCCTGCCAGGCGCAGGGACACCCCCCACTAAGCCATGCCACCCAATCAATCCACATATCTATGACTTCCTTCAAAAGCATTCATTATTTCAGTCATTCATGTATTTAATTATGGATCGATTGCTGCATGAGGAAAATTTTCCATTAGCATTCACTATAACATCAGTCTAAGACAGAAATTCAACTTCGAAAGAACATATGATTCCAAAAGCCTGTATTCTCTGGTTTAGGCATCTAGCATGAAACGTAGTCTTCGGTCTTTTCTGCCTTAAACCCCATCACTGATAATAAAGATGACAATATCAGCTTCTGGCGAAGGGCCAATGACATAAAGTGACAACAAGAAGTTAAACAGGCAAAAATTAAAGCCAAGGAAGTGATCACCTGAAAAACACATGATTTTATCCAGTGTAAACAACAGGCTGATCATGAGGTGACCCTCTCTTATTGTGCCTTACTATGAAAAATCAAATCTGCATCCAGGTTAAGATTAAAGTGAATTGTTTCAATAGTTTTCCTTCTATCCTTGTCTCCCAAAAGCAGTAACTGACTTTTGAGAAGAAATACTTCAGCAGATGGTTAGAAAATCTCAATTTTTATATACAAGAATTTAAAGAAAAATAAGTGAATGAACTGAACAACTTTTAAAAATTCACTTCTTTTTAAGAGTGATCCTGTGTCTGTACCTGTGAATTTCACACTTGATGGAAGTATAGATACAAGAAAGTTTGACTCACCAATATACTGACTTAGCATAAAACTCAATATTATCAGAAAAGTCCCCAATTTCATCCTTGGAAATGCTCTCCAGCCAATCTACCACCAGCTGGAATAAAACCAAATTGCATTTTTAAAACAAATATTTAATAAATAATATTTTAGCTGCCTTCCTCTTATCTCTGGATCTACCTGTTGTCTACATAGTAATCAAAGGCATACGCATCCTCACAAATATTACAATTTGATTTTAAGCATCCAACACAAAGGTTGTTTTGGTACTTGATCTCTATTTCTCACTAGATGCTACAGTTACTACAGTGCTACTTAATAGTTTATTAATCACCATCAACAGTAACATGCTCCAAATGGGAATAGCTCTCAGCCTTCCATCATGTCCAAGCCTGCCTGAAAAACATCTCTGATCTTTAGAAACTAAGCAGCATTATTTTTAGGCATACAAAGAATAACACACTTCAGTGAATATAAAAAAGTATTAGAAACAACTTTAAAAACTGCATAAAGCATTAATGTTACAAATACTTGAGTGTCTACAGAGCTATTTCCATTCTCATCTTAAAAAATCTTCCACCATACCTGGCTTTGTCGGACAAGTGAATCTTTCTGAAACAAGTTGTCCACATTTGTTTTTTCACTAGCAGTTAAAACCTATTGAAGAAAAAGGCTGATTATTACTTCATGGAAAAGAAAACTTGTCAAAAAACCATGAATACCAAACTAAACACATACTAACGCAAACTTGCTGCAAGTTCAGTTTGCTACCTCTTCCCTACCCCCTTATAAAAATGGGTAAACACTATATATTTGCTTTATTTGGATGATCTTTTATATCCAGTTACACTGAAAATTGTAAAGATGAGACTCAGAATACAATTCACAAATGTATGACCACAGAAAGATTCTAAATAATATATCCATTGATTCCACTGACTGCACTCATATTATTCTAGATCCCACTTCATGCTGTAAACATAAAGAGATGACATTTTATGATGTTTTCCAAGCCCATATGCACACTTAATATAAACAAGTGGAAAAAACCCACCCAGAATCGAAAGTCCCAACCCCAGAACCCTGATCCTTCCATCTGCTCTCCTGCATTAGTTTAGCTTCCATTAGACTTGCAACAAAAAGAGAACAGAAGATGCATTTTCATAAAAAAGCACAGGCAGAATAAGAGTGGGTTTTGGCACAAGAGTGTTTAACTTAATAGCGACAACTTAGCAGCAGGAATCCTAGAGGAAGCTATTTTATGACTGAGAAAAAAAGCAACTGCAATCGTAAATTTACAGAGGCAGAGTCACTTTACTTATTGTTTTGTCTTCCTAAGCACAATCTGGCAGCAAAGGCTGGAAGCACTGTATCGACAGAGACAAGATGACTACAGCTGAAACAAGAATGCTAAAAAAGTTGGATTTCTCTTGAGATAAATTGGAATCAGGAGTGCAAAGGCCAAACAGCTTGAGACCACATGTTGTTTCAGGCAAAGCAAACTTATCTCTGACCTTCGGGAACACTACAGCTACTGATGCAACTTTAAAAAGAAATGGTTATTTCTAGTGAATGTTCCAAGCATATGGCGAATACTGAAGTAAATACAGTACATTTATTTATTTTTACACTAGCGTGTTCTCTTTACAATGGAATATTTAAATTCATTTGTCAATATACGGAATGATTTAATAATTGTATTGATAAAAATCAAATCAAGTCTCATTTTTTGTTTATATTTTTTGACCTTTGGATTTCGAGAGACTCCAATACTGTGATTGTAAAACTTAAATACAAGCACTTAGCTTGTATTTAGCTTCTTATATCACTTTAAATAAAACTCCAAGCTTACTGTGATATCAAATGCAGTTTCATCTTCCAGTGCAGACTGTATTCTATCTCTAGAAATAAAAATGCAAAATGTTAATGATTAAAATAAAGCTGAGAAACTTCAGTGGAATGCACAATCATAGAATCATAGATTGGTTTAGGTTGGAAAGGACCTTAAGATCATCTAGTTCCAACCCCCTGCCATGGGCAGCCCTACTGGTCTCTGCAACTGCATTTATCAGTGCCCGGCAGATACCCCTTCCTTTCTAGCTCTGTTAAATGAGGAAACCTGAACTGTTGGTTACCACACAATTTACAGTATCACCAAAAAAGAAATTCTATTATCTGCCATGGGCAGGGACACCACAAGGGAAAGCACCTAGAAACACCTTTACAAAAACATTGTTTTTAAAAAATACTTGACTTTGCAAAGGTAGTAATAAGCCCATTTACAATTTTCATGCCTGTAAATAGATAATAGACATATATATCAGCACTGAGTTCCATAAAGAGATTAATACTTGTTGCTTCACTCCATATTTATAAATTCATTAAATATATAGATCCAAGAAAGTCAGCTCAGTGCAGAACCATCAAGTGCTTTTCAAAGGACTTACCTATAAAGTGAGGACAAGAGTCTCCAAGTCACCATCTCCTGCTTGAGAAGCCACAAGACACTGGCAGTTTTTGAAAACTTTTGCTGTCCAGGAGCTGCCCGATAAACTATTTTCCCCAATATGTTCACCTGAGGTAAATAAATGTATACATCTACATTAACACAGCAATGTTGTCCAGCCCTTACAGCAATCTTTTCATTATCTCGAATGCTTTCAACAACTGTTTGCGATTATCATCTCTTCAAAACAGGAGGACGATGCTCCACATCACAGATTCCCTTAATTATTAATAAAAATATTATTACCACAGCCTAAAAGCCATAAACCAAGAGAGTAGCTTTGTTTTACAATGCACTGTACAAAGCCAGGATAAAACCAGCTTGTGTTGATCAATTAAGAAGCACCAGAAGACTGGGAGGGAGAGAACCACCGGGGAAAAAACCCCAAACTACAAACAAAAAAACCACCACAAATCCCCAACTTTTTTCCCCATATACATCAATATCAGCCCTACTGGTCTTTGCAACTGCATTTATCAGTGCCCGACAGATACCCTTTCCTTTCTAGCTGTTAAATGAAGAAACCTAAACTGATGGTTATCACATAATTTACAGTATCAGCAAAAAGAAATTCTATTATCTTTTCCTTTATTTCTCATGAAGAAAACTTAGACAATAAATATTCTCCATCAGTAGCTAGTTCCAAAGCTCCTACTACTTCAGAGAACAACCTCAAACTCTTACATTTTAGGAGTACCCAATCTGTCAGGAATCAATTTATTCATAAATTTTCAAGTGGGCACTGAACAACAGATTTGGAAAAAAGAGTAAAGCGTGCCATCACGATGCAAGAGAGCAACATGATCTTCTGTTCCCTTCTATTACCTTCCGGAAGATAGCAAAAGAGTTCATGCCTGCTAGAAGCCACTGGGCTTATCTCAGGGCACAGCTGATAGGGAGCATGAGAGCTCAGGGCTTTCCCTTCACCCCCATTCCAAGCCCTGACAGTAAAATCAAAGCCAGTTCTTGAAGCAGCATCCTTCACTTTACTTTTGTAGGTCTGTGCCAGACCTACAATCAGCTCCCCCCAAATTCCACATGTCTCAAAACAACCGCCCTACATTCCACAATCTTGTAGATTGTATCCATATTCTCAAACAGGAGGAACTGAAGAAGTTCCACCACCTCACAAAATAATCAAGTTCACATTTATTTCTCCTTTTCTTATCTGCTTCCCAGTTGGGAACACTATTGTGGTACACACCTCAGCATCCTCCGACTCAGTCCCAACAACAAATTTGCACAAAACAGGGCAGAAATGCATTTTCTTAACACAGACGCAGATACGAAGTCTCTTAAAAAGAAAATGATCTGTCCACTTTTCTCTTACGAACAACACTTACTGATAAAAGCATCATCATTCCTTCCTCTCAAACTGTCAATCCCTGCTGAACTGTCATGTCAACAGCCAATCAAATAAAAAACTGTGTCTAAAAGCAGAGACACATTCAAGCTAATGTTGAGCTCTCTACTGCCAGCTTGTTAGCAATGTAGCAGAGAACTCTTAAAGCATCATAATGATTTTATTTATACCCGACAGAAATCAGTACATTTTAATCCAGCTTATTATTGAAACGCAAAAAAAAAGATCTATACATCTGCTAATGTTTATTGTCACTTGACACATATAGTGGAATGGCAGCCAGACAACATTTTTAGTATTCAGCAAGCTACACAATGGGTATTCCTGTGCCAAAGCAGTGCATGAGGAAAGCGGGATGCTATT
Organism: Amazona ochrocephala; assembly: GCA_039720435.1. NCBI lineage: Eukaryota > Metazoa > Chordata > Aves > Psittaciformes > Psittacidae > Amazona > Amazona ochrocephala. The sequence goes on along the minus strand of CM077880.1, from coordinate 40,131,880 downwards.
CAATGCTAGTCTTCAGTGACTCATAAGGCTGCAACCAGCTGGAAGATTTAAAGTATTTATGTGAAGCACTGTGACTTTTCAGCTTGAAGAAAACTAGCAATACTACTTTGGGAAGGGACTGTAAAACAAGGTAAATAAAACCCCCAGGCAAACTACTTACCTGACTGCTACAAATACTTTCATACTCATCCACAAGATCGAAAATGGTAGTTGATGTATGCTTCAGGAAGGAATGTAGAAAGTCTGAGTACATGCTCATAGTAGCTACAACAGATTTAAGAAGGAACAGTCATGTTAGACACAACTTGCTAAACCCCCCCAATCAAACAGACTACAAAAAAATCCTTCTGATGACAAGGCATCTCATCTTTTGTAAATCTAAATGAGGACAATGATGATATGTACTATTTAAGTGCTATAAAGTCAGAAGAACTTATCAGCGAAGACAGTAAGGTACACAGAACCTACAAGGTAAGTAAACTAATTACAGAACTTTTGTTGTAAATCTGTCATCTGCACAAGTTTTAACAACAAGCTCATTTGCGTATCTCCACAAACGTAATCCAGTTTGTGCCTTACATCACCAGAGCATCCCATCTGTGCCATCAGGTTTCACAGATGACACAAACTATCAAGACTCCAATAATTGGAAGAGATCCACTTCCCGAACTTTTTAAACTAGATTGTTTTTAACAAAGAAATGTCAGAAAAAGAATACATAAAAAAAAAAATAACAAAACCAAAAGAGCACACATATATTTATACTCCACAAATAAAAACTATGGGCAATTGCGATGAAAACTTCGGATTGCCTCACCTGCTTCCCCAGGGTCATCCTCACGCAGCAGCACAGCGCTCATAGTGACACTGTCTGTCATATTGGACATGTCTAGATTTGCAAACATTCCTGTCTGCTGAGGGGAGAGTGCAATTGTCCAGCTACTTTCATCCAACTAAAAGCATTAACAAGAACATAAGGAAAAAAAAAGAGCAACCTCTATTACAAGCCTGTAACAAACAGCTCAAACAAAAAGCTAAATTTTAACCTGGAAAACAGAAATTCTCAACTTAATTTTTTTTTCAGGAAATAACTAAAGTAGCAGCTAATCTAATAAGACATCCACTTCAAAACACCATGCATCACTTTTCATTTTAAAACAAACAAATCACTGTAAACTTCCATATTCTATTATGCTAAATGTTTACTTAGTATTTCCTCATTCAAAATAAAACAATAGTAACACTGACTATGTTGTAAAGCGGCTGTGAGAAGTTAAGTAAAATAGTTAAAACTTGAATCAGAATCATTGACCAGTCTTTCAACCTTCTTGGTGAATTGCTCAAAACTATCTGATCAAATGAAGCAATATATGTTTAAAATAACAGCAATTATCAGAATATTACAGGGGGAAATAAAGATGTACCTATGCCTTGTGGGGGCTATTTCAGGGGAGATATTTGGTAACTTATCTGACATCAGAGCAGCAAAGTGGCCAAGGCAGAAGATAGACTCTATACACACTGTACTGACAGGTCAGCTTCCTGTAGTTGTTTCCATGACAGCAATTGTCTTCTCATCAGCAACTAATGCTAAACAAAAAGCTAGATGTGTCACTGGTTGATTTTTTTTCCAGACTCTTAAAATGGTCCTACCCAGAAAACCACAGAGGGATCCCCACAACATTGACTGTGGCAAGCTTCTTCAGCATATCCAAAAACTGTGCACATATACCTGTTATTCTTCCTTTTATGCCCCAGTTTCTACCCACAGTGTTCCTCTTGCCTGATCTCTACCATTACTGCACTTTGGCCAAGCAGACAGAATGCAATAGCACTCCAACTGCAGAGTAAAAAGAACAAGAAACTCAGTTCCAGTAAAATCCTATCAGGTCTCTGTGGGAAACACAGAAAGGGCTGATGGGTGTTCTTATCTACCAGCAAGTAAATTTCCACAAGACAAAATTTTAAGTCCTTTTTCCACTGCCCTCATGTGAAAGCTTTTATCTAGTCCCAAGTTTCCCCCTGATAATCTAAACTGGATTCAAGTCAAACCACTAAATGCTAAACGAAAGCGTACTTCTCTCCACAAAACATTAGTTAGAGAATGACGAGAGGCTCTGAATGAGAGGAAGAGTGCCCTTTCCATGATCATGCTGACCAACTAGGCCCCAGAACCTGATAATTTAAAGAAATAAATGGGCTGTAAAAAACTACAGAAACAACTAAAAGGGAAAATGAATTAAAATGATCATACAGAGAGACATCTTAACTTGTTTCAAGTTCATTTAAAAATAAACAGAGATTAAATACTTCAGAGGTCCCTACTTTTCTAATCAGTGTTTTTCCAAAGACAGAAGATAATTAACACCATCTGAAAAGTCAAGAGCTTGGTATTTGAAGTCCAAACTTTAACATCCAAGTGAAGTCTAATACTGGAGAGTGCTAAAATAAAATTTGGAAGGTTTAACTTGCTGACAGAGAACAATTGTCTTTGATGAATTTGTAAACAAGCAAAGTCAGGATTTTTGTAGGCACAAGCTGATGTTCTAAGGATTAGCTTAACAAACATGGTGTATTTAGCAAGTCCTTAAAACCCGTAAAACTCCTCACGGCATTTCAAAGAAAACCACAATAATAAATAATACTAGTAGCAAGTCACAAGAGTAGTACTAGCAAGCTTGTACCACCCATAGGTTGTCCTTGGTGCAAACAAGGTGTAAACTTGTAGCTTCTTACAAGTTTCAGAGGAACAAAAGAGAAAAAGATGCTTTATCTTACCCCTGACAGATTGCCAAACAGTCCAGGACTGTGTGGAATCAGTGGAGATTGCCCTCCTGTTCCCAGGAGGGAAGACATGTCTGATGGCTTCATGAAGCTTCGAGTTAATGCTGTAACTGAAAGAGAGAGAGAGATTTAAGGCTGCTATGGTCTATCAAGGGGCTCTAAAGAAATCTTATCATGGAGACTGAAGTATTTATGAAATCCGGCTCTGTCACACAAGAAACCGACAAACCAACCTGATGAAGTAACTTGCTCTTGTCTGTCTTCATTTTCCTTCCATCAGAAGGCATGTACTAAACCCACAAACACCAGTTATGAAAGAAAAACAAGTCTTAGACCCAAGAACTTAGAAATAAAGAGGTTAAGTATCAATAATGGAACTTAATAATTTACACATCTAGCTACGCTGGAGTTATACAAACACCCTGGTAACAAAGTCTAGAGTACAGTCAAGCCCTATTTTTTCAAGTAGGGCACATATAAATGTAAAGACAAAGCCTATCTATTGTCATTTCAGTTCCTCCTCAAGTCCAGCAGCATTCCAGGTACATGTCCGACACCACGCTGAATGTGAGCGTATTATGCATGTGATGCATAATACGCTCACATCATGCATCACGTATACGCATGATGTATTATGTATGTGACACACCTTCGTTGCCAGAGTTCACTGGTAAACACACACCATGAGCATAAAGAGCAATAAATCTTCAGTCTCTCTGAAACTGGTCTCCAAACCCTTAAAACAAAAGGCAACCACAAGTCTGCTCTACCAAGCACTGCATCTGCTCCAGATGCTCCGGCACATCAGTGCAGTGGCTAGTGTTCCCAGGAATATCTGAGCCATGCTAAAAACAGAGACACTGCTTTGTAAGATGATAAATGCCACACTCTATGACAACAGGGAGCTCCACCACAACAGACCTTCACACAGCCCACAGAGTACAGAATTTGCATGAAGACAGTAGCTACTTTGATCCCCTTATCAATCACAAACAGCTTGGGAAGACATCTAAAAACTTTGTTTGCATCAAGACAGTGACAGCCAAATCAGGAGTTTTGTCAACAGTGATAATGAGGGAACAACACAGTCCCAATATTTTGTTATCGGATTTGGAGAAAAAAGTGATTTTGCAACTCTCAGCAGCAGCTCTTGATAACAAGACCACTTCAGTCAGCATTGAGATCACTAATGTTTCCTTCTGGACTTCAGGACTGCTGGATTCAAAGTCATCAAAAACACCCACAACAGCATATACAACCACAAAATATAAAGCAGGCACAGGATCTCCATCAGACTCCATCCAGTTTAGAAACAGATGATCAAATGTTTATGGCACTTTGCTTGTTTCCGCTCCCTCCTCCCCCCACCGCCTCAGCGTCCAAGGTAAACAGAATTTCCTTGGAATGTTCCCAGTCCTGAAGATCATCAAATTATAAGGGGGCAAGGTCATTGCAAACACGTACAGGGACCTTGGAATTCTTTGTGTCAATAGGTAGATTCAGTTTTCCATGCATCAGTTTTACACAGATCAAGAAAGCTGAAGAACCAAAGGCTTCTGTCCCTGTACTAGCATGTATCTTCATTCATCACAAATCTTCCCTGAACTCTTGAGATGTGAAAGTAACGCATACTGAAGATCAAAGAGATAAATACTTGAGAGAAAATGGAAAATGAAGTGATGTTGGACATACAGTCAAAGAAAGAAAATGCACCCATGGTGAGGCAGGCTGTGCCCCTGCAGCCCATGGAGGTCTGTGGACCCATGAAGAGAGGAGCCCACACTGAGGCAGGCTTGCTGCAGGACTGGTGACCCCATGGGGGACCCAGGCTGGAGCAGTCTGCTCCTGAAGGGCTGCACCCATGGAAGGGACCCACGCTGGGGCAGTTTGTGAAGAACTGCAGCCTGTGGGAAGGACCCACACTGGAGAAGCTCATGGAGGACTGTCTCCTGTGGAAAACTACCCTGGAGCAGGGAAAGGGTGTGAAGAGTCCTTCCCTGAGGAAGAAGGAGGAACAGAGAAGTGTGATGAACTGACCACAACCCCCATTCCCTGTCCCCCTGTGCCACTCAGGGTGAGGAGGCAGAGCCTGGGAAGAAGGGAGGGATGGGTGGAAGATGTTTCAAGATTTGGTTTTATTTCTCATTACCCTACTCTGATTTGATTAACTTATTACCAGTTTCACCAAGTCAAATCTGTTTTGCTCGTGACAGAAATCACCAAGTGATCTCTCCCTGTCCTCACCTCAACCCATGAGCCTTTTAGATTTTCTTTCCCTGCATTGTCCTGCTGAGGAGGGGAGTGATAGAGGGCTTGGTGGGCACCTGCCATCCAGTCAGCATCAACCCACCGCACTGAGGCTGGAACAAACCTCTGGAGACCTTCTGCTCCAACCCTCCTACCCAAGGGAGTGTCAAGTAGAAAAAGTTGCTTTGGTTATCTTCAAGGTTTAGTTTCCAGTCAGCTCTGATTATCTCCAAGGACAGACACCCCACAGACCATGTGGGAAACCAGCTCTAGCATTCAATCAGCCTTAGAGTAAAAACATTTTTCTTACATTAAACAGAATTCCTGGTATATCCTGTTGTGCTTATTGCCTTTCACTGAGCACCACCAAGAAGAGCCTGGCTGCCTTTTACCCTCTTGTCAGATATTTATATACATTGACAAGATTCCCCCAAGCCTTCTCTTTCCCAGGCTAAAAATCCCAACTTTTCTCAGCTTCTCCTCGTACGTCAGATCCTCCAGTCCCCTAAATAACTTCTCAGCACTTCACTGGACCCGCTACAGTGCATCCATGTCTGTCTCCTTATGAATTGTTGTCAATTCTGAAGTCCAACCATATAATTCCTTTTACTAAAGAAATAAAGTAGCCTTACCTGGCTGGCGATGCAATGAACTGGGAGTTCGGGACAGCCACTGGCCTCTGGGTGCCATGTTTCCAATGGAGTCATCCAGGGATGCAAGAACTGATTAACAAACGAATTAAGAAACCATGCTTTTGGCTCTGTTCAAAATGAATACTGGGAAAGGAAAAATATTTTGCTGTAGCTCAAATATTATGAGGATTACACATCTAGTCATTCAGACTGGAGTGTAAAATCCCATTCATAAGCCTGAGTTAGGTCACAAAATATTTCAGCAGAAGCTGGAAAGGTGGAGGGCTAAAAGGAACATCGCAAAGTAAAGTTTGGAGATACGAGAATACCAGGTCTGGGGCTCCTCCTCACTGCTCAGATTGAAGAGAATACTTTTGTTCTATGAGCAGCTGCTCTGTGCTATGCAGTAAGAAAACCTGAGACTGAATGCATGTAAAAAGAAAGGTTTTTCTCTCTCCATTCCAGCATGCTGATGACTTGAACAGAAAATCTCTCTGTCTCTTCACTTTACTTCTGCCTGTCACCACCTAGGTTCAGTGCTCTATGTATGGTTTACTAAGAAGTAGTTGTGTCAAAGCTTCAGCATCCCACGTCATATCAGCATCCAAGAATGTCGCCATTGCTAGGCACAATATAATCAGGGCCACTATCTCACTAGTTCAATTTTGCTTGCAAAAACCAGAAGGACAAGAAAACGTACTGGATTCCTTTGCTATCATAACCAAAAGATATTATTTGATTAACTGTCTAATTACATGGCATTTTTTTCTTACTCTATGTAAGTGAGAGGGGGAAAGTTCTGTGGAAATTTAGATCTATGTCCGTGAATTTCCCTTGCTATTACTGTGAATGGAAAGTTAAGATACAGTGAATAATCACAATACTCTGGAAACACAATACATGCAAAAGAGCATAAAACCATAAAATTAAGATACAATAGATTGAAGAAAACTAAAGTTTCAAAAGCTGAGAGATGGAGTAGGCTCCAGCTCCCATAATTCTCTGGGCTGACATCAACCTGAGTTCATAAGCCCATGAAAAACTGTGAAACACACCACCACACAAATGTGACAGCACGAGTTTAGGACATAGGCAATGTAACATCCCTATAATCATATTTAACTCATAATCGAAATAATAAATCTAAATATAGTCAAGAATTGACTATGCAAGCATTTCAACAATCACTTTCCCTATTCTATCCTGACTCCTTCCCCTAAGTCTATTTGAATAATCTGTTCTGAGCCATCACTACACCAGCTTTCACATGGTTCGGGACTAAAACGTGCGGAAGAGGAAGGGAGAGAAAAAATCCTACTCAGGAAATGCTATTCTGTGAAAAGACATAAAATTGCATCTTTCGGCTTATCTTTAAGTTCTTCTGCAAAGGCCAAGTAACGTACCACATCACTGACAATACAGTATTTTTGTGAATGAAACTCACCCAGATATCCCAATCACACTTTCAGTCAGTCACTAATATCCCTCTAGCAGTTTTTAGATGCTGCAATCATAGTTTTGTCTTGGAACTTTTCCCCTTCTTACCACAGAAAAATACCACACAGAAAAAAGACAACACACAGAAAAGGAAAACACACACAGCTCAACAGCAAAATTTTTGCTGCAGAATTTGGCTCTCTATTTCACATTATACTCATACATTCTTCACTTCCAATAAATATGAACCAATGCAGTACATTTTAAAACTATTCCAAACATGCTCAAAATGAAAGCAATGGTAAGCATACAGACACCTTGTGAATACAGCAAGCAAAGATTAAAGAGAAAATGAACAATCTTTCAGGAAAAGGATACCAGAAACTCTTTTCTGAGAGCTTTGCTTCCGTCCAGGTCTGACCATCAGTGCATCACGGGGGAGTAACTTATCTTCAAAACCATTCCTAGAGAATAGCATCACAGACACAAGGTAAGCCAGTGAATCCAAGCAGAACATAGAACAAGACTGCCTTGTTGCTTCAAGTAACTCCACAGCTGGGAAGCTTAAACAAAGCATAAAGTCACAGCCAGTTCCAGCACTGATGCCTGGTTTCCTCTAGAGAACACCTAGGATGCTGGTCAGCAAGGGGAAAAATAAGTTTGTCTGAAAACACACACTTTGTTTCTCCTACACTGCAATGGGCAGGTTCTTAATAAGAAATAATAAACAAAGAAGAAAGCAGCTATTAAGAGATGCAACAGTATGAAATCCATTTTTTGACTGAAAAATCCAACTGAACGAAAGACACGGTTTCGTTACTTGATGCTTTCCTTCAGACACACAAAACCACCAGCCTGAGGCAGCTCATGTGTCTTACAGAAGGGTACCGAATCGCGAATAACCGCTAGAACGCAGAGAAGCTAGAGGCAGGGAGCGAAGGCCGCAGCTGCATCTGCCGAGGCCGGCCCGCAGGTAACTCACCCTGCAAAGGCCCAGCTCCATCATCCCCGCTGCACGAACAACCCCCACCCACCCACCTACAAACACACTTCAGAAGAAATGAAACAGGGTCAAAGCTCTCGGCCGACACAAAAGCCTCTGACACCCCTCAGGAACGGTTCGAGCCCTGCTGCACTCCCCAGCCTGCACTGTGAGCACACCACTCCTCCGCGGTGGCCGCAGGGGGATGCGCCGCGTAACACCGCCCCGCACCTCCCCTATGTCCCACCGGCACCGGACAGCTCCCGCGCCCCTCACCCGTCCATGGCAGCACCCGGCCCGCCTAAGCCCGGGCTCCAGAGTTCCCGCCTCCGTCCGCGCCGGCCCGCGGCCCGGAAGGACATGAGTGAGCTTCCGCCGGCGCCAAACGGGGCCGTCGCAGTGCGCATGGGCCGCTCCGGTAGAGCGAGCGCGGTCCGGAAGGGAGGGTGGCGGTGAGCCGGGGACGGGCTGAAGGTAGCCCGGCCGCGGTGGCGGTGAGCCGGGGACGGGCAGAGCTGTCCTCTTCTGCTTAGGCAGTGGCTGCCACCGGCCAGAGGCTGGGCTTCTGTCAGTCCCAGGGCAGTGGGATCCCGCATTAAGCGACAGAGCTCAAACGCACTTTGCATCCCTTCCATAGTTTAAACTTCAGGTTCTGTTTAGGTTCTCTCTCACTGCAGGGGGAAGGAATAAGCTGATGCACAAAGTATTTTGTACCCATTCAGCTAGGGCAACCCATCTCCCAGCTTTTGGAAAGATGAGCTTGTGTTTGCTGAGTTACAAGCTTGTATCTATCACACATGGTCTTTTTTTAAAGAAAATCCAGTTCCAACCCCCTGCCATAGGCAGGAACACCTTCCACTAGAGCAGGCTGCTCAAAGCCTCGTCCAGCCTCGGCTTGAACAATGCCAGGGATGGGGCAGCCACAGCTTCTCCGGCCAACCTGTGCCAGTGCCTCACCACCCTCACAGTAAAGATGCTATATCTTATCCTCTCCCTTTCTCCCCATTTAACTTGGGCTACTGGCAAGAGGTACTACTGCAAGAGGCAGTGTGACCACCATGCAGGATAACTCACTCCTTATCGTCTTGCACAGACTCACAAAGTTACAAAACTACCGCTCCCTCCCTAAAAAGGATTTTAACACTTTTTAACTATAGAAAGATAACTTTTATGACTCTTACCAGTACAAATGACTGTGCTACAGATAGTAGTTCATTTCCTTGTGCCTTAGGGCAAGGAACTGTCCAAACTGCATTTTTAGTGTAGATGGGCAGGTTCTGAAAAACATGCACAAGTACTGGGGTGTATTGGGGCTACAGGTAGCTACAAGGGAGTCCACTGAGCACAGTAGGCACTTCAGTTCCTCAGAGAGGCATACAGTTGAAAACAGCTGCAAAAGGGCAGCAGAACTGCAAGACAGTGTCTGAAGCCCAACAACTAGCTTAAGCTGCTAATAAAATACTTTGTGTCTCACTGAAGCTGCTGGAGAGCCTATAACCTCAGGTGGCTTTGCAAGAGCAAAACTGAGCAGCCTGATGAAGATCAGGTATGCAAGAACAAAAGCAAGCAGAAGACCTTCAGGGAGCAGGTAAGTCACCTGAGAAATGTAGTTTTGTATAATAAATAAATAAATAAATAAAGTTGTCCTATCATGTATATTATCATGAAAGCACAAACAAAAGCAATAACCTTCATTACAGTGAACTAAAAGAATGTGAAAGGAACTATTACATCCTAACTCAGTACCACACACTTAATAGAATTTACCTCAGCACATCCTCACAAAACAGTGTAACATTATGGTTTCTGTAAGGCAGTAGGAAATTCAGAGTAATGCACCAATTAGTACCTGGTTCATTTCCTTGCCAAGATGTCACACTCTCAGGCTGGCCCCTTCTCAGAACAGAAGGGTGTGAACAAATGAGAAGTGTAATGATGACGAGAAATGCTTGCCTTGCATGTGGCCTCAAGTTTATTCAAAGTAATGGCGGATGAGAACAAAGGAAATGAGCCTGAAGAGAAGAGGGCAGCATGCATGCTTTACAAACCCCAAACCAACCTGTAAAAAATGATAAAATATTTTAAGCTCCTGAGAGAATTTGTTACAGTATATGCGCAGGCTGGGGAAGCACCTTAGAGGCTTCAAGTTGGCTCCAGAAGAGGGCAAGGGTGGGGAACAGGACAAAAAGCTGGAGATGTGTTTTCAGGCAGTGTTTTTTTACTAGCATCCCACTTCATATTTATTTAATGGGAGGGAAAGGGGGAAAATGGAGAAAAAAAGAATCAGAAGTCTCATGCAAGCATCTTACAGAAAAGGGAATGCAAATTTTTCAGTCATATAAAGGATTGTCTTGAAATTCATGATTAAAAATTATAAATCCATCTTGAGCTTCACATGCTTGCATCCACACTGATCCCAACTGCAGCCACGCTGTCAGAGTATCATGAGAGGTAGTAATGCTCCATACTTAAAAGGCAGAACAAGCAAAGACAACTCAGCAGGTAGCATAACTAACACTGAAACATGGCATGTTTATCACCAATGCCAAAGATTCCTCTGCTCCCTACTAGCTGTCTGTGAAGGTCGTGGTGTTTACAGACTGAACCAAGTTAAAGTACAGGATATACTAGATTTAAATTAAACGAACTCAAAACTCCAATTACCTTTCAATAGATATGTTCTAATAATAGATCACAATTCAAATTGCCCTAATGTACTGCTAAGCTGCATGCATGGCATCTGCATATATAATTCAGAACTATCAAAAGCAACAGCATGACAGTTCTTGCGTGACATGCAAGAGCAGCACAACTGCATTTAGTACAAAGAAAACTGTGGAATGTACATTATGCCTTGTCTTTCTGTAAAAGAAGGAAGAAAGCTGATGTTTTAGCTCATCTGTACTTAGTTGAAACACATGACTGGAAATATATAATTTTCACTTTTTAAATGTAAATGTAAGGAAACTTTAACAACAAAAAAAGAAACCTCTCAGGACTTTTACATGCTTGTGCAGTATTAAAATACCTATGTTGACTCTGAAATGCATGTTTACGGAGAGTCATACCCTAAGCAAATTGATTCCCATACCTACTTCTATCAAGGAAGCTCAACTATACCCCCTTTTTTATTAAAAAGGAAAAAGAGACAAATTTGCAACTGTCATTTTATTTGTGTCTGAAGATCATGACAGTAGTGCCAAGGGTCTTTGTTGAACTGGGCATATGACAAGCAGTAAATCCAATTTATGAGAGCTGTGATTTCACATGTAGATTTTTGTACTTAGTACAGGAGTGAGGTTACTGACTCCTCCTAGATTTAGAAATCTAAGGCAAAAATGCCACATAGCATGAACAGGGAAAGTGTACTGACAAAAGAAGGAATTATAACTTCAACTATAGTGTCACTCAGTATCTAAGACTGCAGAAATGCCCCCTCTCTCCACGTTTTTGGTAGCTGAAAGATGTTACAGGAATTAATTAGAAATTACAGTGTCTTTCAAATGAAGTAGTTCATCCCAGACACAACCTCAAAGAAAAATAAATCCTGGTGGCAGTGAACCCTCTTGAAACAATGAGTAGAGCTTGTTGTTCAGCAGAACTAATATTTCTTGAGGCTAATGTGAGTACAGTGGAGTTATGAAGACATTCCTTTCTTCATTCACAAACCTATCCCTAAAGAATATCACATTGAAAACAGGAAGCCACCCTCTTCTTGAGGATTCAAAATTCTGAAAATAACTGGTTTTGGAGGGTACTGAAAAAGAAAAACCCCAAGCCCTAAAACACTGAAAAAAGGAAGCAAAATCCACATTTAATTGCTGTTTGAAGCCCAGCTATTGCAACACTGAGAACAAAATCAAGACTACAAAACAACTTTGCTTATAATTCCAGACTAAGAATGCATTTTGTGACAAACAGAAGTATCACTCCAGAGTTTATAAAACACAGAAAGTTAAATTAGGTTTTAAGAATCTTCAAGTTGTTAATAAAACTTTTCAAAGTAAAGCATAAAAGGTGCTTGAGACTCAGAAATAAAAACCTAATTTGATTAAGAGCTCTGCTTCTCTAATACTGCCTTAGAGATCTATATACAACTGCATTTTCTTACATACTTGAGCAACTTGTTCTTTGCTTTTATTCTCTTCCCCATACATGGGCAAAATAAAAGCTATAAATTGCAGTACAGCCTAAGCTGTTGGGTCGAGTATAAAACTGAACAAGTTTTCTTTGTGTCTACACTGATGCTTGGCTGCATCTACATATTAAAATTCAAAAAGTGCTACAACAGCTGTATATTGACTACTATTTTTGACTACTGACATCTAGAAATAACTTTGTACTACTGATACATCTAAACTGAAGTCCATCTAGAACTAGTACAGTATCATGGAAAAATTTTCTCACCTTTTTAAGTTATTACCAAAACTGGCGAAGATTAGAAAACACTACGGGAAAAAAAAGCCATCAAGTTTGATTAATCCGTAGTTTAGAGCATTTTAAAAGAAGAAAATCCTCATCTTTAGTGTTTACCCATGAGGAAACTGCCACTCCATTTATGCCAGAATCAGAGAAAAACACACAGTTTATTCCAAACTCCTCCCACCTCCCACTTCTAGCATCACAATATCAGTACCCCTTATGAAATAAACTTAGGAACTAATTCTACAATACTTTCCCAGAGGTTCCATTCTCATATGCAGGAGAGCAGCAGCAGTTTGAGCTTACAGTTCATTGACTTAGACATCTGAAAACATCTTGCAATGTCTCAAAACATTCTGTAAGATAGACAAGCAGACATTCATTTCACAGAGTAACTGGAGAATGCAGATGGGCATTAGGAACAAGGTATAAGTAAAAAAATTATACTGCAAGAAAAGAGCCCTAATATGAAGAGAGCAATTGCATGAAATAATACTCCTGTATTTCAGAACATAAACATTACTTTTTCCATAGAAAGGCCAGACACTTAAATACTGACATACACCAATTTCAGATTAGGGTGGAAATAAAGCAGTCTCTACCTTTGTGTGCACTATAAGCATAAGCTAACTTTACAAGCAGTATTAACACCAAATTCAGAAAATTACTGCATTAGTTCTCAGAGTATGCATGTTTTCATCCAAAGCTGTATGGGAAGTGTTCTGTTTCTGTACAAGCAAATTCAAGCGTGAACTTCTTGAGCGCTGGTACACAAAGCGGTTATCCTGAAGATAATGTGGAAGTTTGTTCAAAAAAATCTCAGCAGCCAGGATTCTTTTCTAGATTTGTAACTGCTTACATAGTCCTAATTCCTGTGGGGAACTGGATGTTCACTTCCTCAGCGGGAACAGCTTCTTATGCCACAGTTACTTATATATGAAGAAAATTCTTTCATGTGTTTTTTCATTACATTTCGTGTTCATCACTTCCTCCATATTTTGTCATGCATCTTCCCTTTAACAAGCAGGACACTGCTCCCTTGAAGCTTGCCTAAGTCTTCAAGGAGAAAAATACCGAGGTTTAGATATTACCTGGGTTATGATGTGTTGGCTTTACAAATCTGGCCTAAGTTCTAAGTATAGCGGAGTGTGTGTGGGGGGTGCATTCCACTTATTTTAGCACAATCCTTGGATGGCCAAGACTCACATTTCTGAAAATTCTGCTTCTCTGATCAAACTGACTACCTCTAATGCTGAGGAACTGTACATTCACTATTCCATAGAACAAGAATGCTTTAGTACAGGGCTTTCTGGACAAAGCCTGATGCTCCCTGTAATTGGTACTCTTTGGCTGGACACCAAGACTAGACCATGGGCTCCTCTCTGATGGTATCAAATAATTTACTCTACCTCCCCCTCAATCCCATCTGTACAGCTGCCTGAAACAGAACCACATTAAAAAGAAGACTGATAAAAGGACAACTGGGACACAGTAGTGTTACAAGACCTGAATAAGCAGGGGTTGAAAATGAAAGGAGGAAAAATACTGATTAGCTCATCAAGGAGGAAGGTACCTAGTGAAAAAAAGAACTAGAGCACCTAGTGCTCCAGTCTCGTCTACTCTGGGGACCAATCAGGATGCACAGAGTACCAAAACCAAGATATTTATGGGGATCATTAACCACATATTCTGTTTCTAATGATAAATGAAAAGGAATTTCAGTCTTAACTCTGATTCTGTACAGTGAAAGACTGCTTTACCTCCATCAAACAATGGTGATGACTGGTGAAACTATCAGCAGGAAGGATCAACTGGGCTACTTAATTAACTTCGGGCAACAAACTATCTCAAAGCTTACCAGTATTAGCTAACCTAATCCCACTGAACTTGCAGAAATGGATTAGAACAAGCCCTGATAATTCTGTGCCAGAAAAACAGGAGGTACCAAGTATTTGGGTGTGACATTAATTTTCAGCTGCACAGTCAAATTCAGTAAGTCATCCACAGTCCACGCATTCCACTTCACAGTCCAACAGTGTTAAGAGATATTTAAAGCCTGCAAGGCTCTACACTCAATACTGAAAGAATGCTCTTCGGCAGATCTCCTTGAAATTAAACAAAAATATAGTTTAATCATGCAGAAAAATCATATTTTCTCCCAAAAGTTGTTTTGGGGTTTTTTAGGCTACACTAAGTAAATTTTAGGAATGAATTCCTCCTAGAAATAAGGAAAAATGGCAGGCAACATATTTCCAAGTTTCCAAAACAGCCACTTACAAAGCCTAACCTTTGAAGACAGGTATTTTTTGTTATGTTTCTCTGTCACGTTAGAACTTGGAATATTCCAAGTCCCACACTGTAACTGGAATTTCATTCAGTCAGAAGTTCATCCACCCTAGCACATGAGATGCCATTGGAAGAAGTATATATGGCATGTATTTGTCAGAAGAGAAAGCCACAATGGCTCCTTTTCATCCTAAGATGTACGAATCTGCACTTTGCAAGAGATTTAAAAATCAGTATCTGCTAGCACTACTAAAACACAAAACATTCAAGTAGCATATAACTGTAATGCAAGCCCTTGCATGGCAATCCAAATTTATTGAACTACTGATGCTAAGTCATACAAAATTGCACCACTTTAATTAAGGCTTTTAGTTTACATTTGGCCACCTCAAAGCAGTTGTAACATTAGGTTGGTCAATTTAAATACTGTGGCTCCCTGTTGGATATACACACAATCTTTACACCCAAACGTTAATGCATACAAAGCAACAAGGCATTGTTAAATAAATCAGCAAAAGTTAATTACTGCAACTTAGGCCCTGTGACCAATTACACATGATTAAAATTACTTCCCACATTCACATCCACAGTACTCTTCCACCATTTAACATCTCAACCAAAACGTTACACATGTAAAACAATCACTAACAGGCAAAAGTACTAAACCTGTATATTTGGTATTGCAAATACACTTATGCATGAGCAAGCAAGGGAATTCACAGTGAGAATCTACAGCTGCAGAAGCCCGAAAATGATTTACAAAAAATTGTTAAATCATTAAAAAATTGTTTTAAAATATACACTTCTTGTTGTAGACCCCCACTGTACACACAACTATAAACATTGTTCCCTATGTAAACAAGGAAAAGGAAACATACAATAAAAGGTTGAAAAGTCTGGACATTTCCTTCCCAACAGATATTAAAGGCCATGTCTTTAGTCAGACGTTGTACTGAAAGGACTCTTAAAGACTAGATCACTGTCTCCACAGGTTTTTCCTAAAATTAAAAAACTATATAGCCGTTGTGTTAATCAAAGCGCTTTTGTACAATACGATGATGATGATTCTGTATTTCTTTAAAAAAGTTACAATAAGCTACAAATACCGATGAAGCAAAGTTATCTGGAGTAGTCTATATAGGAGCTCTTTGGACTTTCTTTTATTATGCTAAAATAGTGGTGCTTTTAGGATTTACATTATTGTACTCTCCAATAGAAAGTGGGGACTGTTGAAGTATACAGTACACAGTTTTCATACATGTACAACATTGGTGGATGAACAATGTCTCTTATCAGTAATACTGGATGTAGGCTCTGGTTTTACCAGTTGCATACACTTAGAATATTTATAAGTAAAAATCTCTCATGACACTGGAAAGTGATTAGAATGTGCAAACTGATGTAGTAGCTTTCATCCATTTCTTAAAGGGTACCACCACAGGAAAGTCCATTTAAGATGTTGGTAGGTTTAATAAAGTTGGAATGCTGGCACTGTTGAATTGGGCAACAGTTCTTCAGACCTATAATAGCAAAACAAGAGGTTAGTATTAGTAACAGCTATTTGTCACTTCTCTTTAGTTACAAGAACTAAAGCAGGAAACAGTTAACCAGCAAAGTTCTTGGCAGACTCAGAAAATAACCTTATCACTTCTCTTCTACTAATATCATTTCTACTGTACACAAATAACAGACTGTCTCAATTAGTAAAACAGAATTGGGATACATATGGTAATCCAAGCTGAACTGTGGAAGTAATGTTTGATGGGTGGGACTAATTTTGCTTACAGTACGATAGTTCCAGTTGCTTTAAAAACTAAAAACACATTTGGAGGATCAAAGCTCTTGAATCAAAAGCCCTGTTAAAGAAATGGAGCAGCCGTTTGCCATCCTCAGCTAACGCTTTTGGAACCCTCTCATTTTACTTTGAACTGTTGTTCAAATAAAGTAAGCAATAATATTGATTAAAGAAGATTTAAATGTGGCACTACCTGAATATTAATAAAAGCCTGCAATTAATGACACTGAAATGCCCTAGCAGGATCCTCCAGTGTACCAAACAGATCTACCGGATGAAAAAAACAATTGCTCATAGCACTGAAGCAACTGAACCACTGTATGTCCAGTAAAACAGTAGAGAATCAAGATGAACAGGCAGCTTGCATGGTATCACGTCAATCAAGAGGGAACCTCTGCCCATATTCAGGCATGGATGTGGAAAGAGGGAAACAGTCTGCCCAAGAACAAGTTGCAGGGTAAAAATAAAAATCATGCCTGCTCACTAAGTTCTGAAAAGGCTGGAACTTGCTTGAGCCTTCAGCAGCATTCTTAAAGCATGGATTTAGTCATGTAGAACGTTAACCAACTGCCAGCAAGTAAGAAACTGATCTAGTAACCAACGGCTCCAGGCCACGTATCTGGAGTGTTACAATGATCACCATTCCCTTCCAAATGTACTTATTACCATGCAGCCTGGAAAATACCCATATTGTCCAAAGAAAGCAAGAAACTCCTATGGGATCATGCAAACACACGAAGGAGTTCAAAGCAGAAAGTGACATTTTAGCACACAAACTGCAGTATTTTATAACGTGCCTTCCTGATAATTGAGCTTTTGTGAAATATTCTATCAGCCCTTAAAAAAGGAAACTCAGTTTCCAAATGCTAAAGTATCAGAGCAAACACTGTTAATTTGAGATCAACCAACACCTTAAAGCTTGGGGGAAAAAAAAAAACAGATACCAGAGTGAATGTATCTTGCACATATTTGTAGTTCTGACTTTGGAATAGCAAAATAAAGACATAAATATTTCTATGATAATCATAGAATCATAGAATAGTAAGGGTTGGAAAGGACCTCAAGATCATCGAGTTCCAACCCCCCCGCCATGGGCAGGGACACCTCCCCCTAAACCATGCCATCCAAGGCTATGTCCAACCCCAACTTGAACGCCGCCAGGGATGAAGCATTCACAACTTCCCTGGGCAACCCATTCCAGGGCCCCACCACCCTCACAGTAAAGAATTTCTTCCTCATATCCAATCTAAACCTCCCCTGTTTAAGTTTAAACCCATTACCCCTTGTCCTCTCACCACAGTCCCTAATGAAGAGTCCCTCCCCAGCATCCCTATAGGCCCCGTAAATCAAGAATTTTCAATGCTGTTCTGCATCAAGAGCTACAACATTTGTTCAGGTTTTCTTTGTTGTTGTTCTGTTTGGGTCTTTTATAGCCATAATACACAGAAAATGTGAAAAGGTTTACCTGGCTCAGAGCTACAGTACATCTATGTATTAAAGTAGCTGACATGATGACTTTTTGCGTGCTTTTCCAGGCACTGGAGTTTTTCTGTTAATTTGCCGCACAAGGTCATAAAAGATCTGAGAATGTAAAAATTCAGTTGGTTATTGGCATTAACAGGCTTCTCTCATAACCTTAAGCCTTGAATCTTCACACATAATGTCCCCACATACTCACAAACCCCTGTAAATATTTAGTTATTACAAAGCCAGAAAGTTAAATCATATACTTAGTTAACAACTGTTTTTTTCTGTTTAAGGTAATTGTCTTCCAAGGGTTTTCCACTTTCAATGAAGCAACCTGGAAAGGCATCTGTAATCTGCAGCTATTTAAATCTGGGTCAAATTTATCTTAACACACACGCTATATTTCACAGTGATCATTTACTATACGCTATTACTTTGCGATTTAGTGCTGAGGTCAAGAAACAGGCCACAGCTTGCTTCTAACTCACTAATGATATCCCTTTAAAGAAAGTTCTAGTAAGCTTTAACTACACATTTTCATGGCAACTCTAGTAAGCTGCACATTCAGTTACAGTCTCTGCTCTTTGAATGAAATCATGCTTATCAGGTAAGTTTGAAAATACTAAAGTCTAGAGAATTAATTCAGCAGCCTCCCTAAGACTATACAGCATGACATAAGCTAGCATTTCCCAGACAACTCGTGTATGAGAGACTCACACTCAGAGCCTCCTAGAATCCAATTAGAACATGATTTTGTTGAAAGGCTAATTTAAGACAAGTCTACATACTACAATTAAACAGCATATGTTTCGTTCATAGTTGACACTGTTCCAATTATCTCTGCATCTCTTAAAATCAAGCAAGTTCTCATACTAAAGCCATCCTAACAGTTTCCTAAGCACTGGCTGCAAAGCAGAAAACATTCCAACAAGGGCTTTTAGTATTTGATGGAAGTAAGTCTAGTTTATTAAACATACGACTTCCATATAGTTAAGCTGATTAATTTGTATTTAAGAAAAACTGAATAGTTTCCAGGAATTCCCGACTAATTAAACACACATTACTTATTTTTAAGATTAGCTGTGCTTAAACCCACCATACTCTCTTGATTACATACAAGTCTTGCATGCAGGCCCTTTCAACCTGACTGATGCTGCCAATGTTTTCCAGAAGACACAAAGAACTGTAGCGCTTATCATAAAATTCAAGCTGTTACAGAAATGTAAATACCAACAATTTCCTTTTCTAAACATTCTCGCATCCCTTTCTTCATGCTTGCACCTGCACTGGGTAAGAAAGCATGCACTATGGCAAGTCACAAAATGCACGTGTGTGGATCAGTCACTTAGCTCTCGCTAAATATAAGAGCTAGATGCTAAAGAGGCTTTTCTCCCTTTTCATTACAGAGCTGCTTATTTTGACAAAACTCTGAAGAGTTTTTGTTCTTACCATCTCAAATAATTTAATACCAAATAAAGAATTTAAGGACTTCACTCCTTTAAAGGTCTTCAAAAGAAAAAAAAAAAAAAAAAAAAGTAGCCCAGCAGTGTATTCTCAGTTGATAGAGACTGTATGAACCAGGGAACGTAGCATGAAAAAAGTATTTAATCAAGTTAATATAATTTGAAAATTAATTATACTAAAATTAGTATAATTTCAAAAAGTCTCAAGTCAAAGCTAAATACATCCCTTAACATAAACATCTCAAAATCTCACAATAGTAAGAAAGAGTTCTGTCCCTTATAGTCAATGTTATTCATAATTGTTAGTTCTTCCTTGACAAACAGTAAACATTTAGTTACCAGAACAGCATCCCATCCTTCCCTCCCTGCCGCCCCTCCCTACTGTGGGTAACACGCCTTACCTCATTAACATTTATCTTTGACTTTGCAGAAGACTCTAAGAATGCGCAGTTATTCCATTGCCTTGCTAGGTTCTGTCCTTGCTCCTTTCCCACAACTCTTTCATCTTCCAAGTCACACTTATTGCCAACCAGAATCATAGGCACCTAAAAGCCAATTTAATACCAGCAAAGAAATCATTAAAATTCTGGGAAGGCACATTGCAAATGCACATCTACAAGCCTATCTGAATCGTTAGAGGATCCCATCTTTCAGAATAATCAAACTCTGGTATAACTGAAACTTAAGTTTACCATTGTGCGATACTTTCGTGTTCAAATCAAACTGACTGCATTTTTTGCCTGCCATTTGGCAGGGTGGTGGGGGGAACAGTTTGAGCATTCAGTACACTGTCAATGGAGCAAACTTCACATCTTCCAGACGACCTGATGAGATTTCCTTTTCACATGTTTAAGGGATCAAAAAGCCTACCAAAGAATCTGCTACAGGACTCTTACATGTTCATAAATCCTGGAAAAAGCAGCCTGTACTGAGTACCATAATGAAGGACGCAAAAACTCCTTTCACCACGCCTCTACTCCCAGCATATCTGTGCTCCTTGCAAGAGCAGTTTGCTCACACAGTTTTCGTTATTAAGCTGATGTACACGGAAGAAAGAAATATGCCACCTTATAAAAATTACCAACTATAGAAAACAACAAATTGACCTTTGTGGCAAGAAAAGGTAACCATACAAACTTGTCTGGTCTGTTGTCTGTCACCCCCCCCCCTCACACCTTTCCTTTTACTAATTTAAGAACATAGCTAAATTTTTCCCAAATTCAAGTGCTGAAAAAAAGGTTTACAATACGTTGGCCATTTAATTTCCCCCCACTGAGAGAGCAAGTAATGGAAGAACTCTATGTAAATTTTGGCAAGAACTAAATTTGTCAGTTGAAGCTCATTATCTTTTTCCTGATACTATGGAATGATTTAAGACTGAGGGGAGCGTCCTAAAAAGAAATACGATTCCAAGGAAATACTACCAAAATACTAGCAAAGACAGCTTATGCTAGTCAGCATAAATACACCATGTAAACTAAGGTTTCAAGTATAGTCACATCTTGATTTTTGTGTACAAAATTAATTTGACGTTAAAGAAGGTTATAACTTGGTGGGTTCTGGTTGGGAGAGGTACATGCAACTTTAATATTAGTCTTTTGAGATACATTTGTGATAATGGGTAATAAATGCCTTCCAAAATAAATCTGCTGGATATAGGCAAGACCTGCAAATGCTTACAGTTTAAAAGTGCAACGTGGTTTGTATTACAGAAGTCAAAATGAACTTCCCTGAACTGAATTTAATATGTTCTTTGCCTGCTGTCAGCAGGCACACGTGGATACAGAGCAGTAAGGAAGGCATCAAAGTTTCCATGAGCACAGTTTAAATGAGATGAGCACACTTAAGAACTGTTCACTGCTTTCCCCCTGATTCCCACCAGGAGGAGGAGATTTTTCCCTGCCTGATAGCTACAGCTTAAGGTGTTTCTGTTAAAAACACACTATTATTGCTGTTTCACATTTGAAATACCTTTCTTCCATTTATTAAGGGACTGAGCATCACTTCTATAACCCTAGCAAAGTTTTTCTAATCAATTATAAACTGGAATGTTTCAGCCTCACTTTGTAGCTTTAATAATGTTAAGAGGTGCATAATGAGATTATGTGGAAATAGAACCCCCAAACTTACTTGCAGGCACACACAAAATATAAAAGCCATGTAACATTCAAGTATAAAGCTTACAGTACTGTCTTCCGTACCACCTTAGAATTTTGTGCCTCCAAAATACCACAAACAGAAGGCATCCTGAAGAGGAAAATTAATGGTGGCTTTTATTTTTTAAACCTTCATTGACAGTAACTGAGGTAAGAACAGATTTGCTTTAGAAATGTTTTTGGTATTTCTTTTTTTTTGCAGTACTGGTGAGTAAGTTTCAATACAATTTCAAATAGAGTATTTTAACGGAAAATATTAAAAAAAGACAATTCTCTAATTACACGAGACGAGTTACAATTTCTCCAGTTTGCCTTAAGAGTTGCATTTCTGTATTACACATCTACTGGTTGATTTGTCTCATAATTTAAAGCTCAGAAGCTACCTGATCACATTGCAACATCTGTAATGAAAACTCTATTAAGCATTTTTAAGGATGCTTACATCATCAGTGTCTTTGACTCGAAGAATCTGTTCTCTTAGATCCTGTAAATCATTGAACGTGGACTGTGCTGTGATGGAATATACTAATGCAAAACCTTGTCCATTTTTCATGTACAGGTCTCTCATTGCTGTAAACTGTTCCTGTAATTGAAAAGTACATACAGATGTTGCAGTCAATTTGCACCTTCCTTGCACAAACTTCAGATTAAAAATAGATCACAAGTATGATGCATTTGTGTCCCCTCCCCTCTTTCAAAGTGACCAGTATTTTACTGTTTGACTAAAAGCACTACTGTAAACTGAACTACTTCTGAAGAAATCTGAAGCTTGGAACATTATCTGGGGTGGCTGAGCAGCACAGAGATATTGCCAAGGGCTATACCCCGGAAAAAAAGTCACAGAAACTGGAGTAATTTCTTTACAGAGGAGAGATACAGTAAAAGGTAAAGTGAAATCTGTAGATTACAGAAGTTACATTCCTCCCAAATCTCTCCTCACATACCAAGTTTTTCCCATCTCCTGATCATTCTTTAAAATGCATTGTAAAGCAAGTCCATCCTTTTTCAGCCTCCATTTTGTAGTCACTTTCCTGTGTTAAATTCTACTTTAATATTTAAGGAGATTGTCTAGAGGATGGTGACACTCAATAGACTAGTCTTATTTCCTAGACCAGCGACAACTATGATATTACACATAAAGGCTCACTACTGCACTGCATACACGCATTATGACTTCTTGTTTGGAAACTCTCAACAGTACAACTGTGGAATAGCATTTGTCTTTCTTGCACTGGTGACTCGACTATCTTGTGCCTGATCACTCACGCACCAAGTCCCTTGCTGTATATCAGACAAAAAGCACAATTTATTTTGAGATAATAGCTGCTCCATCTTTCTGCAGTTTTACATGGCTTTACTGTATTATGGAGCTTAAATAAGTTATTTTTGGACCAGACTATTACTACAGTTCAGAGAACACGTTACACTCTAAGGGTATTGAGCTTACGCTCAGTAGAATCAAAGAAGAAAATGACTGGTTTCAATAGTTTTGGAACTAGATAGAGAGAAACCTGACCAGTATGCAAAGGGTCAGCATAAACCCTGTGCTTTGAGTTCCCATAAGCTGACTAAAGCAATAACTACTTTTATCCCAATGTCAGAACACATCTCACACAAAAGAGAAAGAAGATGAGAAGAAAGCATGTATTCTCTACAGCAATAGAAATAAAACCTGAGTAACCACTGGGACTAAGCTTTCCTCTGAGCAATATAAACTTAAACCAGCAGTGCAATCTCTTTTAAAATGCTCAATCTCACGTTTCCCCTATTACAGAACATGAGCTCACAGGAAGTTTACAATTCATTTTCTGCTGCAATACCGAAGTTTTGTTAAAACACTAGTATGTTAAAGAGCATTCTTTAATCAAATTCACTGACCACAGTTACTCTAGAGAATGAGGAAGAAAACATGCCACCATTCATATCCCAATAGCTTTTGACAGTTTTAACACTGTAAATCAGTATTTGGGGAAGTTGGTTTTACATACCGTTCCTGCAGTATCTAAGATTTCAAGCATACACTGTTGTGCATCTACTTCAACTTGCTGTCAAGAGAGAAAGATGTGGTTAGAATTTTTCCTCTTGCAACTCTCCCCTCCAAAGACACCAGAAATTGTATGATTTTTATAAGCAAATTCATAATGCATAAAGCAGCATGTCTTAAGTTTATACGGATATACACTTTGAAAAGCAGGAAGAAGCCTTTCAAAGAGCCCTAGTGACATTTGCAAAAGCAGCGTCAGCAGTCAAGTATCACTTTGCAAAGTGATTAGGGATTTTTGATTATTAAAAAGGCTGCTAAATTTGTAATGATGGTTATCAGCATCTAGCACAACTAATTTCTGCTTGTTTCAGGAATCGTTCACAAACTGAAAAGTACAAGTGAAATCTAGACATTTGGACTGGCATACTAATGCTTATTTGATAGTAATTTAGATCAACAAGAGAGTAAGTAGTACATAGCAAACAATAACCCATGTGAACTGCTAAGAGTGGTATCCCCAAAACAAGCTTTTAGTGACACTAATTAGGAAACTGATCCAGCTTTAAAATACTTGCAAAGAACAGAAAGTTTAAGAAGCCAGACCAGTTCCTGTATCTATTTCAGACATCCCCTATATAGTTTCTACCTGAAAAAAATGGCTGCAAGTGAGCAAAGGACACGGAAGTGCCCTCAACCTATTCAAGCAGGCTACACACTTTTTTTTTCTTTCAAGCTACTCATACACTTCCCTTACTTCCATTTGCATGGAAAATTTCTAGCTGGCAGATTAGCACTCAGAAAGAACTTTGCATCCCCTATTCCCGATATAGGCATTATCGCTATTTGACTTTGAGTTTCTCTTTTGTAACTAGATTTGAGGTTTGGGGGCAGGGAAGAAGAGTATTTCCACTCTTCTCACACTTCCCCAATGCACCCTAGCGATGGGGATTCCTTCAGTAACCACTATTTTAGCATGTATTGCTGACAAAGTTATTCTGCTAATTAAGCAGCATCTATTTTCTTTATGCAGAAATATCTGGGAAGTAAACCAAGGCATCAAGTTTCAAGACTTCACAGAGTCATAGAATAGTTAAGAGTTGGAAAGGACATTTAGATCATCTAGTTTCAACTCCACTGCCACAGGCACGGACACCTTGCACTAAACCTTGTCATCCAAGACTGTGTCCAACCTGGCCTTGAACACAGCCAGGGATGGAGCCTTCACAACTTCCTTGGCCAACCCATTCCAGTGCCTCAGCACCCTCACAGTAAAGGCCTTGTAAAAGTCTTCCCACACACGGAGTTATGCAGCATCTTATAGCTATTAATACACCTGCTACTACAATTAGAGAAGTAAAAACTGATACCACCATTCCTCTCCATTTTCCAAAACAGGATTCTAACCATCCTGTTAATGAAATACCTCTTCTCGAATTTTCATGCTCAATTATTTAGTTCCAGACAAAATATTTCAAGCCACATTCTCTCAACTTCAAATATTATAAAATCAGATTTAACATTAATAGTACAGAATTGCAACTGCCAAACCAATACATTTCAAAGTCACCCAAGTCAAGAAGCAAGTCAGAACTGTAACTGTGAGGGAAAGAAAATGACTGCACAAAGTACTGTCCAGACTTAAACAAGACTTCAATAAACTGGCTGATTTGAAAGGAATACATAGATATTCCTAATCATTTTAGGATCAAACCTGAAAGGAACACTGTAAGAACTTCGCTTACAAAAAAAAAAAAAAAAAATTAGCACAAGACAAAATTTCTTAAGATGGTTTTACTTTTCAGGCTCCATGGAAACGGTCTTTGGAAAAATTCACCAGCAAACATCATGAATCTAGTATGACCTGAAGAATGTACATGTATAACAAAGGAAACATTTCACTTTAGTACAGCTTGTGAATATTTCTGGAGTCATTTACTGGGCCTGACCCACAAAAGGCCTGTACCAAACACTGGGATAGGGTCCAAAATTTCTACTCTTCTAGTGAAGAAAAAGTAAGTGGCTACATAGAACTTGGTTTTACTGTTGTCCCTTTAATAGGAGTTGTAGTTTTGGCTGGAAGCCCACGTCCTTAAGACAGACCAAGATTTTTCCAGCATACAGATTTTGATGAGGTCAAAGAAAACAAGTGTGAAATTATCATTTTGCCCTCACTAATTCCTCTTCTGCTCAGAAAAGATTCTGAACAGAATAAAGCCTGCAATGGCTTTAATACAGCCTTTTTACTCCAATATAAATGTCATCCAGTGCTAAAAGAGGAAGTCCTGCAGTTTTTGCCCATTCCCAGTTTGGGTTTGTGCATCTTGCCTCCCTTGTATATACAGTAGCATTTTTGTGGTGGCCACGTGGCGAGCTACATCACAGTACCAATGCATCTGAAAAGTAATTTAGCTAGAAAAAGAAAGATTAAGAAACCAACACAGCTGAAAAGTAATCTGCTTCACAAAATGGTTAACTCTCTTGGTAGCCATCCAGATGTAAACTATCTTAGCCTGGAATATTAATCATGGTCTCAGCTGAAACTGAAGAGTGAGCAATACGAAGTTTCAAGATGATGCAAGCAGAGTCAGACCTCTGAGCCTGTCATGCTGAAGAGGGGAAAAGAAACTAAACAGGCCACAGTAAGTGTTTGTTCATTTATGACAGGTTTGTGTAAACTTATTAATAAAACAGCAACCTACGTAATGGAAGTGTACCAAGCTATCAGTCAAATTGTTAGGAATACTGTATGATGCTTCCAGTATTCTAAAGGTGAGCGTGAAGTTGTTTTTAGGAGATTTTCCTAGTAGCAAAGAAGCTTAGAACCTTCAAGTCCAAACCTACCTGCATCTACTGGCACATACAAACTAATAATAAATATTATTAAAAAAGTGGTAGCATATTTTAGTGGGCTGTTTTGGGTTTTTTTGGTTTTGTTTTCCCTTTTAAAAACAATGTTCCCAATTCTGACAATGAAATTACCATTTTTTACTGACTAGCTAGTAAGGTATTATGCTTAACATAAAAAAAGCTAGTCTTGAATTACTCCTTTTAGATAGACTTTAAGAGCACCTTTACATTTCAAACTTCTAAAGTTACCTGGTATTATGTGGCATTACTTAGCATACCCTTTTTCAAGCAATGACTCAAACATCTGACAACAAGTACTGCAGTTTTAAGCTTCTATAACACTAGAGAGGTCTTTTGCATACCTTTCTGTAGGAGTCTTCTATCGTAGGATCGTATTTTTCAACAAATATTCCTTGAACAAACTGTACAGTCTGCAACACAAAAGTTCTTGTAAGACTCTTCTGACAGTGACACTTTGTAAACATTGTACACAAATTACTGTTCTAGCTGTATACTCAGTTATCCGTTACATTTTTCAAGGCAAATTAAGTGACTGACATCACAAAGAAGTCAACAGAAAGTTAAACATATATGCCTATTTAATCAAGTACTCTTAGATGAAGCAATGCTACACCTTCATCTACTCTCACTCAGAGCAAAAGAATTAAAGCATCCATTGTTTTAAGGTTTGTCTAACTCTTGGAACTGTTGTTAGTTGAATAGGATACTATACAGCTGCATGGGTTTTATAGTTGCATTTATACCTACTGCATCTTCTGCTACTTATCTTCCAGTACGTGAATTAGTGAGAAACTACTGCCACCATTTACTAGACTCAGTAGGATAAACCTGTGTACCTAACACATAGGAAGTTTTTAGCACAAGTCAAATGGAACTTTAGGACTCAGCGGCCAGGTCAGAGGAGACAGGCTCAAATCCAGAAATGCTGCAGTAAGATAAAGAATTTAAAGGTGATGGGTAAAGTTCTTTCACAAGCTAACATGATTTTTCATTTAGGTTTTCCTTTAGGAACCCCTTTGTGAGAGAACAGTTCTTACTAATGGAGTGAACCTCTAGACCTTACTTTACGATAAGGTGCACAATTAAACTGAAATATGTAAAGTTCTTAAGTGGGCTGAGACCACCATATTCTGTGAACTTTTTCAGTGCTAGTCTAGGCCAGACTAAACTTCTCTGTGATCATTTAACTAAAACCCATGAGCTCTTTGGTTTACAATCACCTACTTGCCACAGCTATACACCTACTTGCAGGGAAAAATGTTAAGCTTCCTATAAATACACAAATATTTATTTGTATTTGCATAAAAAACACTTAAAGACTGCTATCAAACATTAGGGAAACAGCACCCTGAAGACCTTTCTACAGATAAGAGTTACCAAGGCCATACATAAGCAAACCAGTTCATCACGTAAGTTTCATAATGCAAGCATGATTTCCCACGTACCCATGGCTGGGTTACCCGGCAAAGCCAGAGACCTCTGTAATGCTGTGGGGATGTCATACTTCACTTTGCAGACAGGCAAAGACCTGACCAAGCACCATCAAACCAAGCCCATACAATAACAGCAGCATGCAAGAACACACCAGTGGATGTGGATACATCCTTTACTGGGTGTATCTGTTCAAGCCAGGAACTCCTAGCAAGTAATTTTTAATTTTTTTAATTATGTTTGTGCACATTACATAATTACGTATATGCACAAGTAATTCTATTTGTGCAAACTTACATAAAAGAAATATGGGATAGTAGGGAGTGTATTAGTGAAAAAAAAGACAAGAGAAGCCTAAGAAAGTGTACTTGACCTGCCTCACAGAGTACTTACCAGAGCAGACTTTCCAACACCTCCAGAACCAAGAACCACTAGCTTGTATTCACGCATGATGCAAGAGATAAATCTCCCTCAATACCTAAAACATATAATAATTATTCACCATTTTCATCAACAAGACAGCTATTTTAGCATTACTACAGCCACTGCAAGATTGCACATATAACAAGTCATGAACAGCTGAATGCTGATACCAACTGATAAATGCAGAAGACACACCATTACAACCAGGCACAGCCTAAGCAGGATGTTGCTTTAATTATTACACATTATGGAAATGATGGGTATTTATTCACAACACAGTAACTGCTAAAGAATACTACTTTTTCACCTAGTACAAATCAAGTAACCCCCCAAGGTCTTCTTGTTACCAGGACTTTTTTAACACTTCAAGACAAACCATTATTCATGTGTAACCTAGCCTAGCTTCAGGCAAAATAGTACAGACTTGGAAAGTTTTTAAAATGGAGGGGGTTTAATATCTCATGGATCAGTAATTTAGAAAAAAGGCAAGCACAGATTAAGACTTTCTGTAATAAAGACCTCAGTATCATGACCTCACCAAAACATCACAGGTGTTTCTAAGGAAGCATGCAAGTATCTAGAAGAACTGCTCACACCCATGTGTATGTATCACTTCCTTAGAGGCCTCAGGATGGATTCTTAAAGAAATTAATCTACTCCTAATTTACTACTAATTGATAGACCAATTAGTCAGATTACAGCACACCATTCAGTGAGGTGTGCTCATCTCAACATTTTCCAGAAACCTGCAAATGTTGTAGTCATGCAGACAAGTCCATAGTCCCTCTCAGCTATAGTCACAGCAAGCATTAAGGCATTTCACAGGTTTCTCAAGATCTTTCATTCATTCACCTACCCACAAGAAGTTGCTTGCGCTATAAATTTTGCAACAGACCAAAACCAACATTGCCAAGAGCAATACAGATGTCTAAAGAGCTTGCAGTTTCACAAACACTACAATCACAATACTGAAAAAGTTTATTGGGTAAACAGCTGCTAATAATTGTTACCTATGGTTCTGATACAGGAATTCTACAAACATGTCTCAAATTTTATAGCTCTACAATCTCACCTCTTCCATCCCCCAAACTTATTTCCTATGAGTTTTTATAATTTCATACATACACACATACGTAAATGATTGCATTCATGTGATACGCAAGAAACGTCTCCAGTCTCCTCTAAAGAACTGAAAGCATCAGGATGCTGACAAAAATCAGAGAATAGGAAACTTTAGGCAACAGCATCTCTTTATTCGTATTGTCACTTAACTTGAAATAACATCCAAAGTTTGTATCTACTGACCCAAATGTTGATCTACATGCAGAAAGTACAATCATGAAAGCACAATCCAGCTGTCTAAGCAGGGTTGCATAAAAGGGCTTAGTTAACTTTTAATACGATAGTCATCTTAAAAACTATCAAATCTTCATGTAGCTACAAGAAAACACTGCAAACCATCAGGCAGAGTATTTACACTACCTCATTAATGTTCTTCCATAAAGAAATATTGAATGAATTGTACTACAGTAAAGCTAAGCTACTAGATAAGAAACAATTATCCAAGAGGAGATAGCACGCATTTTCTCCTTCTGGAACACTTAAATGCTAAGAAAAGAATCACAGAGACTTATATAAGAAAATTAAACCAACCTCCTCCCAGCAAACAAACATTTCTCACACAGAACAGCAGGATCCCAGAAGTCAGTTTTGGAAAAAAAATAAAAATAAAAAATAAAAATAAAAAAAAAAAAAATCGCTTCTTAAGTCTGAAAGCTGATTAATGTTTTGCTAGATATCCAACTGCAGCTATAACGGCTGCAGTTTCATGAGTAACTGGAGGCAACTAAAATATTCTTTTGAGACCATTCCTCTCCTACAAACTAGATCTGTTTCCCTGTTCCACACTAGCTAGTGCAGCTTGCCTACAGCAGTCTGACAGATCTGCTCGCTCATCTTTATCGAAAGCTGACCCAGCAAAACCAAAACAAGGCCATACAGATTTTGGGACATGTCTTCGGGTCATACTGCTCAAGAAAACACACCTCTTTCAGTCCTGGTAGCAAATGAGCTAACAGGCTGTTACTGCAACCCTGGGAGGAAGGTCTCAGCTCCTTTTTTTTCCTGCAGGGGCTCTAGCACTTATCAGATTGAGTTACCTCTTTTCTCCCCCCTCTGCCCTCAGGGAAAGATGAAACCCTCCCCAGCTGGTGAATAATCTGTGGGTTGGGGGAAGTGCAGCGAATCCAACACAGGTGCCTGTACAAGGTAAGCAGTGGAGACAGAGATCAACCGACCCTTTTCATCAGCAGTAATCTCAGCATCTCTGGAGTCACACCACCTGCTAGCTGTTTAGCACAAAATGCTGGGACTACATAGAAATTAAAGCATCTCCATGTTAATGTCCATCTTTGCCATCACTGATTAACTCCACTTTGTCAGAAGACTGAGAAATCAAGAGGCTAGGTTTATTTGATTTTCTTCTTGCAAATATATAATGAGTCATCTTTCAACTTACCTAAACCATTCCTGTCACCTTAAGCAAGCAAAAGGAACACAAGGAAAGAGCAGTTAGGAAATAATTGACCCAATATACAGCAAAGCAGATCTCTCCACAGACTTCTGTTACTAACAAATTTTGAGAATCTTCAGTGGTTTCTATACCTAACAGAACATCTTTTCACTCCTGACATTAAAAGCTGCTTCCTTCCCTACAGATTTTCTGCAAACATGGACTACCAGAACCATTCACACCACAAGGTTAATCTGTTTGGCACCACTGCAAATACACAAACCTGTAAGCTGTCCAGGTTTTCTACAAACAATAGGAATAAAGGATTGTGTCTAACTGTACAGAAATGTACCTTTCACACTCATGACAAGTTAAGCCTATAACTACATTACCTGTCATTACAAACATTCAGCTATGCCTATTTACGCCACTAGAATGACATAAAGGTAGTCGGTGCAGGGGAAACCCCAGTACAGTAATTTGAGTGAACTGCAGCATTTTCACTGTCTTTAAAAGAACAGTTTAAACTGAATTTTTCAGTCTTCAGTCTTAAGTTAGCAACTAAATATGGAGATGTCAATAACGAAGGCCAATAGTAAGTTAGGCGTAATGGAGCTTAAGCAGCAGGTACTAAATATATGTTTCACACAGTGTTTTGAGTAATTTGTGACTTTTTCTTACAAAATTATCTACAATTTCTTAAAGAAAATTCCAAATCCGGAAACAGAAGCTAACAACTTGTTTACAGTGAGAGACTGGCAATTCCATTTTGGCTCTCAAACAGAGATTTCGGAAATTAAGAGAAGTCAAAGCTCCTTTCAGAATCCAGATTTGGAAGTTCAGTCCTAAATGCTCAATTGCTGCACAACACTCTGGAGCTGATTTCACTACTTAAAGTGATGGTACACAATTAACGCACATATATATATACACACACAGTTACAGCTCGGTTAGCCAATCTTCTTAATCTCTGAAGCACCTAAAAAGCTTTTTTAAGATCTCTGAAGACGTAACAAAGCTGAACCGCAGTACACAAAGCATTTCTCTGACCTTCCCTCCAAACTTGGGCAATGGCCAAGTAAGTGCCAGTTTCCTCTTTCCCCATGCCTTTTTTTTTTTTTTTTTTTTGTCATTTGTATAGCTATTCCTTAATTCACCAAGAGTACACGGTAATCCTTTATGTATACACACACCTATACAGCACAGGAGTGGTGTGTCATCTCTGCTGGTCTATCTCAGGTAGTCTAGCCATGACATCTTTGAATGAAACACAAACCAATGTATTTTCCAAAATGCTCTACGAAAGCTAACTTGGGTATCTGTACCACAGCATGCAGCAGAAAAAACATCTATTGTCTGCTCCCACTCAGACTCACCACCCCATCGACTGTGAGCAGCAGTCATGATGTCACTTCACCTTCCTCTGTTTTCCAACAGAAAAGAAAAACTCAGTTCCTAGCTATGTGAACTTTTCTAAGAAAATTTTCCTGGGTACAGGTCTTTGCTTCATTCATAGAATTACAGAATGGTTTGGGTTGGAAGGCACTTTAAAAACCATCTAGTTCCAACCCCCCTGACACGGGCAGGGACACCTTCCACCAGACCAGGTTGCTCAAAGCCCCATCCAACCTGGACTTGAACACTGCCAGGGATGAGGCACCTACAACTTCTCTTGGCAACCTATTCCAGTTTCAACACTCCTCAGCTAAGCCACCAGCCCATGAAATTGGGAGCTGCTTTAGGACACTGTGGTCTGTCACGCTATTTGGTGTAAAAAGCCTAGCATGCACTTTTTTGCTGACCAGTACTCAGACTGAGTTAGGGCTCTGATCCTGCCTGAACTTGAATTTCCAGTGATTCCCAGCTAGCCTGACCTGACTCTGCTGTAGCTCAAACCTATTTTTCAGTATCACATGTTGCACAGCCTGCTTGCATCCTAAACCTCAATCATGCCCTTAGTTTACTTTTCAGATTGACATAACACGTGACTCTGGAACGAATATTGTATTCAGCTTCATCTAGTGCCAAGACTATTTCATTTTGACTCATTCATGACAAACAACTGGGGGCAGAAGATGACAACGACAAAACAGGAGGTTTAAGCCATAAAGCACCCTATCTTTCAGTTATTTGATAGTATTTGAAACAATAGAAGCCATTAAGCTTCAACCAAGACATTGAAGTAAGAAGCTCAATTGCTTGAAGAGATGCAAACTATAAAACCTGAGATGGAAACTCAAACTTCTGGTGGATTTCCTTTCCTGCCTGAAAAAAAAAGCCCAGAACAAAACAAAACACTTCTCTAGCCATTCTAAAACGGATACTGGACTTAGCACATCCACTTGCTCTTCATAAAAAGTGCCTTGTACTTCACACATTGTCAACCCCTTGCACCCCCCCAAAAAAAAAGAAGTTACTGGAAGAACTCTGGAGGACCATGTAATTATGAAACCATTTGTATAGTCAAGATTCTTAGCACCTTAAGAATATTTCTTTGCATTCTACACTTCACCAGTCATTTCAGTAACACCCTTCAGTTCCAAACCTATCAGAAAGCAATTGTATTAACTGGAAAGGAGGAAAAAGGATCATTAGATCACACAGTCTCAGTCATTTAAATAAGGAGACAGGCTTGCACATTTCCTTGTCTATATGACTTCGCACTCTAAAGCTACAGCTGTATCACAGCATTCTACATTAGGACAGGATTAAGTACAATTATTTGTCTGTAGTCCCGAGATCATCAATCTGTAAAACGCATATACTCTGAGAAGCACAGCACAAAAAAGACTATGACACCTGAGTAACAGATAACCAACCCACCCCCCCCCCCCCCGATTTATCAGGCAGTTGATGAGAAGCATCCACCAAATCACCCCAAAATTAAATATCATAGAATCATAGAATAGTTAGGGTTGGAAAGGGCCTTAAGATCATCTAGTTCCAACCCCCATGCCATGGGCAGGGACACCTCACACTAAACCATGCCACCCAAGGCTCTGTCCAACCTGGCCTTGAACACTGCCAGCGATGGAGCATCCACAACTTCCCTGGGCAACCCATTCCAGGGCCTCACCACTCTCACAGTAAAGAATTTCTTCCTTATATCCAATCTAAACTTCCCCTGTTTTTTAAACCATTACCCCTTGTCCTGTCACTACAGTCCCTAATGAAGAGTCCCTCCCCAGCATCCCTATAGCCCCCCTTCAGATACTGGAAGGCTGCTACGAGGTCTCCATGCAGCCTTCTCTTCTCCACGCTGAACAGCCCCAACTTTCTCAGCCTATCTTCATATGGGAGGTGCTCCAGTCCCCTGATCATCCTTATGGCCCTCCTCTGGACTTGTTCCAACAGTTCCATATCCTTTTTATGTTGAGGACACCAGAACTGCACACAATACTCCAAGTGAGGTCTCACAAGAGCAGAGGAGAGGGGCAGGATCACCTCCTTCTAGCTGCAGGTCAAGCTCCTTTTGATGCAGCCCAGGATACAGTTGGCTTTCTGGGCTGCGAGCACACACTGCTGGCTCACGTTCATTTTCTCATCAACCAACACCCCCAAGTCCTTCTCCACACTGCTGCTCTGAATCTCTTCTGTTTTGTTCTTGCACTCGAAAGATGACAAAAGTTGAAGATAAAAATAACAAAAAACAGAACCATAAATGAGACTCCATTAATTATATCTATTTTCAGACTTTTCATAAGCATATTAATTTAAAATATGAAGGGACCTTGTTATAAAGCATAAGCCTTACAAATTATGTTGTGATGTCTACAAAAATCCTGAATCCTGCCCTACAAACTCTTAATAAATAAATGGAAATCCTCCATAGATCAACTTCTACTGGAATGTGATTTTAGACCATGTGAAGCTTGTTAATGAACTGCTGTGATACATTGACACAGGCCTGCCTTCCTTGCTGCCTCAGACAGCAACAAAAATTAAGGGGGGAAGAAAAGCAAATAAACCTCACCAGCAAACTGAACTCACCTCTATACTGGGCACTCTCTTCAGCACATTCCTTAAGGAGTTTTCTCTCCTCCTCTGTCAGCACCTAAGACTTAGGTATTTCCCTCTCGGCCAGGTTGCTGAGCTCCCGGCCACCGGGGCCCAGCCCGGCCTCCGTATCAAGAAGTTCAAACTTATTTCTACCAAATAAACCAAGTAACCTGTTTGAATCCCTCTTCACTTAGTGGAGTCTATTTTGAGATAAAAATTTTGCTTTGAAGGCTGGCTACCTTTAAGATGACAGACC
Organism: Amazona ochrocephala; assembly: GCA_039720435.1. Classification (NCBI taxonomy): domain Eukaryota; kingdom Metazoa; phylum Chordata; class Aves; order Psittaciformes; family Psittacidae; genus Amazona; species Amazona ochrocephala. Next base: position 40,096,736 of record CM077880.1, on the reverse strand, counting down.
TGCAAGGAGCAAGAGCAATGCCAACTTCCTCTGTTTTTTCGGTTTTCTGCTCCTTCATCTTTAAGCAGGAAAATACTGTCAACTGTGGTCTCTCTGCAGATGCTAACAAAAAGATAGGAAGTATGCAAAAAGTAAGGCCTTTTTTTTCCTCTCGACTGGAGACTGTACTGTCTTTATAGTATTTATATGCACAGATAATTGACAAAAACATGAACTCTGGAGATGTCTAACACAAGATTAATAAGGAAGTTAAAAAAGCCCTCTTGTGCTGGCTGTTTTCAGTTTAGGAGAAAGAAAACCCTTCTGCGTATTCCTTGTTTTGCATAGCAAGGCTTGCCCCTGGCAGGACTTTGGTTGATGGTGTCCCAGTCCATGGCAGGGGGGGTTGGAACTAAATGATCTTAAGGTCCTTTCCAGCTCTAACTCTTCTATGATTCTATTAAGTAGAAAAATGAGGGAAGCTATCTTCAAGAAATAGTGTTTTCACATGCTAATATCACACTCTGGATTCTAATGCTGTCTCAATATACAAACTCTTGAAAGCACAGAGCTCACTTTCAGTTTGCCTCCATTAACTGCCAGTGCTGCGTCAGTAACTGCCTTGCACACTTCCTGAAATGCAACAGTCCATAAAACCACGTCTGTGCAGCCTGTCACCAGTCTGCTCAAATTAGTTTTTCTAATTAATGCATGTATTAATGCATTTGTGTAATGTATTAACGTAACTGCTTAATTCTATTTCTTAATGTCATACTTCTTAAAGCACTTGATCAACTTGGAGGAGCAGGAGTTTTATATGCATATAGACACTTTTTCCAGCAAAGATTCTCTCTGAAGGATGAGCAGATCTTTGAATAAACCCATTCCAACAGAAGGAAGAAAGGTTAACCAGGACAAGTCACTGGAAATGAAGCATTTTAAAATCTTCACATCTATCAAGGACCGTGAACATGAAACTTCCTTACTGCTTCTGCCCTTACCAGATAAACCAGGAGAAAAGTGCCTCCTGGACATTTTCTTCAACAATTTCTTTAAGCATGGCTCGAGAAAAAGGCAAACCAAAGTGATGCTGTTAAGAAAGTTAAGGAATAGGAAACCCTACTTTAGCAGGGGATGAAGAAACTGCACACTTACCGCTTGTACAGCTTTCCTACAAAGCAACCATGCAACAAGGAACTGAAAGCTCAGGCAGCAGTAGTAATTGAGCTTGATATGATAAGTATGAAAGTGCTGTTTTTTGGTAGAATGTAGTTCTCTTTCAGCACCTTCAGCTTCAAGTTTTGATTTCTGCTTCAATTTTTGTTACCTGTCTGAGGAATGGGAAAGCTAATAATATAATCTTTCCAATTGATATTAAACCAAATTAATCTCTAACTGGAGCTCAGCCTCAGGCCAAAGACATGAATTAAATACAGTCACTACTTGAAGATATCCCTGAGACTTGCTTGTGTGAACTAGTTGCTCAGGTACAGAATTAAACATATAGTCCCTCCCAGAAGCATTATCATTTTCAAGAGGTATCACGATTATTCAACACTTCAGACACCATGACTCTGGTTCAGACCCTGACATTCTGGTTGCATTGTGAAGTTGCAGTGTATTCCCTAAAATTTTCATAATGCTTCTGCCCCAGCACATTTACCACTCTGGAAGAGACGCTTAGTTAAAACCACCTTGGGAACAGCATTCCTCAACTAACGTCAACTGTTTCCATAAGAAAAAAAAGCCTCAAGCATTAGAATGAAGATGAAGTAAATTAACCAACTGGTTTACCTGCCTACAATTAAGAGTAGAGGGGGGGGGGAAAAAGCAAAGGTAAAAACCCCTGCGTCTCAGAGAGGGGATGCTAGTTCCAAGATGGAACAAAACGACAGTGGTCAGACATATGGAAAAATAGCTCTAGTTCAGTCACAGGACCAACCAAGGTCAGGATTAAGTTTTTCCAGACAAGATGTTTCCCACTTCTGGTACTAGAGCACCATTAGATGGCCAAACCTAAATCTTTCTAATTGTCTGCACCACCCAGAATCCACTAAGTTTTGGGACTGCTGGTTCAGAACCCCTTCTGCAGGGAAGCAACTAATTGTAGAGAAGAATGTGTGCTGTTCTTAATACTCCCCAAATACTTACATGTAAGGGGAAGTTCTAAATTCTTATCACTCAACTCCAAGGTTTTTTTCCTCCAAGGTCCTGCACAAACAGCACCTTGCAAACTGGAAACCTGTTCACTTTCACCAACGTTTATACACTTTGGAATAAGCAACTCTTGACAATATCTACTCAACAGCATAAGTACTACCTCTTATAAAAGAGAAATTAAGATGCTCTAGAGCTGACTTTCATACATTATTCAGAAATCAATTCTGAAGATAAGATACACTGAAAAGCTGATCTGGTCCAACTGAAGACTTTTATTCTCAAAACTCCTGGAAGTAGAGCTGTTTTATTACTAATGCAGACTCTCTGCAAGTGAGCCAACTTTTGTTCAGTAAACAAAGCTAGAAGCATATTTTGCCTTTTAGTTTTTACCTCGTTTTGATAGATTCTTATATTTTGTCAGTCAGACAATCAGCTCTTCTGGACACTAATACAGTAATTTTTCTTGGACAGAAATATTTCCTTATGTTCAAACATTTTAACTGATGCCAGAGAATCTTCTGAGGATTTTCAAATAGCTGCCTGGATCATTAAGCTCATCCAGTGACATGAAATCACACTAACTGCCTGAGAAAGAGGCAGAGACCTGAGAATAAATTACTGCAGCACAGCAACAGCACCAAGGTTTAAGCTGCTCCTTGAACTACCCATGGGGACACTTACCCACAGAGATAGCATAAGCAAGTTTTCCTCCTTTCACTGAAGGGAGCTACCTTGATTAATATTGCATGCAGGGACAACTGCCGCAAAGCAGCTAACATGAGCTTACCTTGTGAGACTACTTCCACCGTCCATAGCTAGTACAGCTCGATAAAATAGCCTTTTCTTTTTTGTTCCTCAAGTCAAATTTAACTCCCAGTTAGATCTTAAATCTGAACACAAACTTAGCACAAGTTTTAAGGATGAAAACAGGCCTGCTTGAAGCCAACGATATCTCAAGATGAAAGCTTCCTAATGTGACAGACTAACAAGCATGTGCAATTTGCACTATTTTCATATAAAGTGTAAAAACTAATTTCAAAGCAAGTGATGTAACAAACATTCTTAAGCTACTAAATATATGTTATGCTTCAACACTTACTGAGTTCAAGTTTCAACTCTGCAAAAATTCAAGCAAGTCAATTCAAATTTGGAGTCCCCTATAAAACCCTAAGCTAGAATCTGTTTAAGCCTCAGTTGGAATTTGCAACATTTGTCAGATTTATTCTTATTTTTGGTGACTGTTCACCATGGTTTTGCATTCTCTTCCTATTTCTGTAAACTAGTCACCATCCCCCATCAAACTGTGCATGTTCTACCAGTCAGACTTCCAACTAAAATGATAATCTCTGAATTCCTGAAGAAACTGAATTGCAAATGTTTTATATACTTGCAAAGAAAATCCAGGCAGACAACAGAAGAACACTCCGCTTTTTAAAAATATTACAAGTATATTAAGTTCAAAGAATACCTAATTACTGCATTGCGATACCTTACTATGCATAAGGTGAGTATTCAACCAGACAGCAAGTTTTGAGAACTGAGACAGCAATTTATTGCTGTAAATTTGGCTTCACTGTCACTGCAGAGAATGATCAGAATGATCAACTCCAAAACTTTTATCAATGGATTGCAACATCATGGTATACCCAACATATTTTAGCTCACATGCATCCTTTGGATTAAAAGAAGATACAAGCATTTGTTTCTCCCCATAATTGTTAGAGTAAATTTTATCTTTCAAGCTAAAAAAAAAACCAACAAAACAAAAAAACAACCAAAAACAACAACAAAAAAAAACAAACACACACAAAAAGCCCAGTTAAAAAACACAGGATTACTAGTAAGGTATGGAAATTTTCAGAGTCAAGATCCTTTTCCTGTAAAAATGCACTCATGCGCCATTTTAAAGTTATCTCAAGAATAAACCTGCCAGTTGGCTTAAGACACTCTTCTTAGGAAAAAGTCAGTTTAGCTTCTGTTGCAGAAACAAGACCTAGCCTCAAATTCCATGTGATATCTGCTTAACATAGAATCATTGAATCATAGAATAGTTAGGGTTGGAAAGGACCTTAAGATCATCTAGTTCCAACCCCCATGCCACGGGCAGGGACACCTCCCACTAAACCAAGTCACCCAAGGCTCTGTCCAACCTGGAGAAGAACACTGCAAGGGATGAAGCATTCACAACTTCTTTGGGCAACCCATTCCAGTGCCTCATCACCCTTACAGTAAAGGGCTTCTTCCTTACATCCAATCTAAACTTCACCTGTTTTAAGTTTGAACATCTCGCAATCTTAGCTCTACTCTGATTGTGACACTGGCTGCTGAACCAGTAAAGCCTTGTATAGTGTCCTTCTACCAACATAAGGCAATGATCAGTTCAACTGCAATTCCAGTATCTTCTGAATTTTTACCCCTCCTGACTACTCTCTATAACCCACACATCATATACACCCTGGTGATGACAGAGCTTGTGTACCAAAGGATCATTACTTGCCTGTCTTCATTACTAAAAGTTTGGGTTTGATTATGGCTTGTTTAGATTACTAACACATCATCAAGGCACAGATACACAGACTTTTTTTCATCATTATATCTTTTGTTACTGGCCATTTAAGACCAGCTGGTGTAGGCCCTTTACATACTAAGTATCCTTTCACAGTATGACTTACAGTAATTCTATTACAAATTTTATTTTTCTATTACCAAAGGTTGGTAGCCTGAAAGCAGCCTTACAAATTCCCCGCATGTCATTTCAATTAAGATTAGAAGTTTTATCTGCTGAAAGGACACTGATTCTATGCAAACAGAGAATACTAGCTACTAGCATTCATTAACGGGAATAAAATTAGTTCTTCCATGATAAACGAGCCATACCAGCAAAGTCCCAAGTAATTGTAACTCACGTCTGTTTTGACCTCTCAATCAATACATCCCTAATAGAAACATGGTATTTGAATGTGAGCAGCAAACACCACTCAAATTATACCTAATTTCACACACAGTTCTTTTGTTACAGTTATAGCTCTAGACATCTGTCCTGAGGTTAAGCTGAATAAAGCATACCTCAACACCCAGCAATAATTACTATCTTCTGCCACATGGTTTTGCTACCTCTGCAATAGTAAAGGTCTAACCTTAACTGCTTCCTTTCACAGTTAACTTTATTAGCTGAATCCACTGATAAAGGTGGGTCTGTAAAATGTCCAAAATGCTTAACTGAAGTGGCTAAAACTTGGGCAGAGCATCCTGTTCCATTTCCAGCATCAAGGCAGTAACATCTTGAACCTCAGGCTGGTGGCTCCTCAGGGAACACGCAACCCACAAGCGTACCTCGACTAAAGAAAGGATTGTTAACCATAGAACCTGAACTCCACACCTCTACCCATATGCAGATGCACAGAAAACATGGGTTGTTTCTGAGGCAACTGTTGTCAGAAGCTTCAGAAAAGGGTATTTGAAACAAAACAAAAAAACAACAAAACAACAAAAACATCCCCACACTAAAACAAATTCTGGCTTAACATGCCACAGTGTGAACTGCTGTAGTTCTGCATCTGCTTTTTGAGCAGCTGATGCTTCTTAGCTCCCCAAAAAGCTGCATTTAATGGGTCAAGAATTTCCAGGAGAGGGAGAAATCTGACAGTTATGAGCAGGAACACAAAGCTAAGTAATTCACACTTGCAAGCCTGAGCTCACAGACACAATGACACCTACACAAAATGCTGAATAATTTTAACTAAATGAATTTGAATCACACTCATCCCCGCACCACTTTTTATTAAAAGGACTAGATCTTTAATAGAGAGTTACCAAACTAATGAAGGTTAAACTTGTTTTATCAAGTCTCCACAAGACTCTATTTTAATCTTCTTAATATCACTCCAGTTCTTGTTTAGACCATACTCTTTGATTCCTCTGTATCTTCAAAGCTTCCCATTTTCTGGAGAAACTTGTCATACCTTAAGACTCACTTTGCTTTAAGTCAAATCAAACATGTACTCTGATAAGGTAGCAGAAGATGTCCAAAGCATACTGAAATATAAAACCTGGTTTAGAAGTTTGTATGGGAAGCCATCAGCATGTCCGGTCTTCTAAGAGTTATCTATTATTTAGACTATAGCAATCATCACGGCATTTGAACAAGTATTAACTACTACAACCTAAATCTTTCACTGAAGTGTTTTACTTCCAACGAGTTAAATATATGCCTCTCAAAACATTCTATATTTTGCTCAAGGCCTGAGTGGAAAAAGACTTTTCAGTTCACACTGACTGCTCCAGGGAAGCAAGTTTATCCTTCATGAAACCACAGTCTTGTATTTCCACATTGCTTAGGGTGCTCCCGGTTTATCCAGTGTGACCTCTGTTTAGGTTCTTGGGATCTACGACTTCAACCTTCTGTGGGTAAGGCTGTGAATGGTCCCTTATTTTCACTTCTACTATCACAGCAGATTCAGCATTCAGCTTGGAAAAGAGGCTTCAGCTTTCCTCTGTGAAACTTACGCCACAGTAAGATTAAGTAACAGAAGAACTACATTACCTGAAAATACAAATATTTTCAAGCTGATAAATCTGTCTTTTGGAAAAAAAAAAAAAAAAAAAAAAAAAAAAAAGTTTTTGCAAACTGTGTTTTCAGATCTTGCCTCTGGCCAGAAACAGGATGTACTTCCAGTTAGCAAGTGTCCTGGGTTTGGCAAGACTGCACATTGTTCAAAATACTGGTTACTGGAGTTAAATTAAGTCAAAACTAACATGCACTTTATGCTGCTTCTTCATCAGTTTCCTAGCTAGATAGGACCCAGATTTCTACAATAAGAGGAAGAAGCAGCATGAGGACTTACTTGTTTCTTTGCTCCTCAAGAGTAAAACTGCACAAACTACTTGCTCTTTTCATGTCAGGCTTCACATGAAACGTTCTTACTTTCTCACTCTAATTCCTCCTCACATAGACATAACACTTTTCTTCTGAGATGACTCTTAAGAGTTTGCTAAAAAGCAACACAGATCAAAAGCATGCCAAACACCAGCATGTACAGTGGCCTAAAGCACTTAATGGTAAAACCCTGGTTTCAGCTACTCATTTTTGCAGAACTTCAGCTACCACACTTAAGTTTTCTATGTGGTATCTCTGGCTGAGCCCCAATTTAGGTTATGCATTTCCTGAAATAAAAGGTGTAGGGAAATCAGCAAAAAACCCAACAGAGGACCATAAAAAAAAAAAAAAAAAAAAAAAAAAAAAAAAAGGCAACGGACTTGCTTAAATATAAAGAAAAGTGAGAAGGTAACAACAAACTGTTATACAGTAAGAAAAACCAGGTATCATTCAGAGATGCTTGTTTCTCTCTGGTATTCAGATATAAAAAGCAAGTAGAAAATTGTACACCAAAAGCAAGAATATTTGAAGATCTAGCATCCAGTTAAAAAATGAGTTATAAATGCCTGTTTATTACATTACTTCCCTGAACAGGCCTCCGAACATAGTCAATGCCTGGGATGATCTCTATCAAATAACAGTGTGTCTCATCTTTGGTGAGATCCCACCGATTCCAATAACGTCAAAGATACATCAGAAAAATGGAAGAGTGATTGTCCAGCATGACAGCCAGCTATTCTTGCCTCTTCCAGTGCTCCTTCTTGATGCCACAAGACTACTACATAGTCTCTTAGGTTCCACCAAGTCCTAAGATGACAATTTGGCATCAGTTTCTGGAAGCATGGCATATTTTCAAATAACTAATGGCAGCAGAAGTTGGATTTTGAACACAGCAATTTTCAGCCCCCTAAGAACGCAAGTCCAAGGCATCTCAAACTGTATACTTATATTCAGTGAAGAATACTGTTGATGTATAACTACCTTGGAAATTAATCTATGGATTGTTATAATGTGCAAGAACTATGAAGGTGAATTCACACTTGCAGCATCATTTCTGATGCTGCTCATCATAACACCCATGAAAACACATAGCAATTTCTGGACACTTGCACCAATCTAAACAATAGACAGTAAATAACAAAATGACCATTCCCTGGATGCGTATAAAAATCACCACACTCAGAATGCCTATTGTCCATCAATTCCCTGTTTTAAACAAGTCCAAAGGGTCACAAAAAGCCAGTAGGATATATCATTATACATACTAACTACATATAAACATAACTCCAGAAGGGTGAGAGTCAAGATTTTACATGCAGTATTACACTTTCCCAACTCCAAGAAAATCCTTGTAGCAGCATTTTATGCAAAAAGCAATCATATGAAGCCAGAAGCAGGCTATGCTTATGGGTCATCTTGTACATCAAGGCTTCAGAAAATTATCTTGTAAGCAGCTTCACCATGAAAGATCAGAAAAGGGTTACTGACTGCATCTTAAAACATCTAAGAACTCACCTTCAACATCTAAGAATTCACCTTACCTGTTTCATACATGCAACATTCATAAAAAAGGTCCCCGCACAGTATGTTGTTGGGCTGCCCCCACACTTTACTAACCACACAAGTCTGAACACAGAGCCATGCACAGCTCAGTCTCAACTACAAATGCTGCACTGTAAATAAATCTAGTCTTAAATACTGTAATGCAGAGAGTAAGATTCTCAGGTAACTTCCACTGAATAGATTACTTCCATTCCACATGCCAGTTTACCCTTCTCTACATTCAGGAAAAAACAAAACATGTTGCAACTTCCCACTAGTCTTCTAATGAACCACTTTTGGGGAAGCATCAGAGCAGATGTTACAGAAGTGTGATTAACTGTAAGCAAGGACTGTACAACTGCACAACTCCCCTATCATATTGCCTGGGTTCTGATGCAGTCCAAGCCCTGTTCAGCATGCTAACTTCATCTCAAAAAATATCGACTATACATTAAACCTTTAGAAACAAATAGAAGTAGCTTGTCTGGCCCTGCAACTACTGAAAACACTGATTTCCGTAGTGCTGAAGTGTCACATCTAGCAACAAATAGGTCCTCCTTCTGTCTCCTGTTCCTCTCCTCTTGAGCTCCACAAAGGACTTCACAAAGATGTGGTGCTACTCTTTTTGCTTCCCCATGACAGCATGAAGAATGCTTTTAAGAAATTTCCCTTCACTGCAGAAAAGAAAAAAGTGAAGGCAGAACTCGTTAAGCTGCAGAAACAGAGCCTGCTAATGGATAAAAATAGGACAAGACTTCAAAAGCTAGGACAACGAACACAGCAAAACAAAAAGAAACAGTTGCATGGACTCTCTGTGTCCACAAATTATTTTAGATTAACTGAAGAGGGAGCCAACATATTATTTGGGCCATAGCAAATTAATTTAAGAAAAAACTTCCACCATCTAAATTCACATAAAGTTATGAAGCAAGCTGTGATAAAGGAAATATTGTTAAACTACATCTTTCACTTTAATTCAGATTACCTACTGAAATCAAGACTTAATAACTGTTGTAATTAAAGAGCAACATTCACCTCAATATCAACAAATTTTGATGCAAAGATCATATTCTCAGTTTCTAAAGACAAGAATTAACTACAGATGCCTCAGTTATAAAAAACTGTTCTCTTGTTCCAGTTCTTCAATACTATCCAGAAATTTAACAATATAAAGTCTCTCACAGCTCTACAATTAGAGCTGTATTGAAAAGTATTTCATGAACTAGTAACAGGGGTAGACAATATCTTTTTTACAGAAGACATGGTCAAGTCATCCTGATTTAGGACACCTGCCTGTGTTGCAACATCTGCAGGAATTATACAAAGCAATCTAAGAAACGAGGGGTTTCCTGAAGAGAATCTCAGGCTGAAGAGAAACACGAGATGCTGCTTCTCTGCCACAGGATGCAAACACTCGTCCATTAGAAGGGCCAGGCTGTCCCACTCCCGCACTATCATCTGGCCTTCCTTCCTTGGACAGGAATGAACTAACCATGTGTACTGTAACTGGCAGTCTCTTTCCATAGTTGCATAGCAGGGATTTACTTCAAATGCCATAAGGTCCTTAGATTAATAATTAGAAAGCTGAGTGGGACAGCCTACAAGATATTATTGAATGCCTCCTCTTCTTCTGGTTCAACTCTTAAAAGCTGCTTTTACGTCTGCTACACACACTCCTGTAGGGTCTAATAGTAACTTTCACTCTACTGCTTCAGTAGTAAAAATTACTATTGAAATACTGCCTTTTTTTTTTGTTTTCCCCCCAAGAGCATCCTGAATAGCTAGAGGGCCCCCAAATCATTTTATATTTCAAAAGTTGCCTAACAGGCAGATTTCCAACCTGGTGTTTACAGCCTTCCTCCCTTTTGCTGCTACAGGAAACATGTAGCATGTCAGGAGCTCAGGCACACAAAATAACAACAATAAAAAAAACCTTTCCACTTCAGGTCATATAGTGACTGTTTCGGCATTCTAAAGCTTGAGAGATGGGAGCTTCAAGCCAGAACTTACTGCTGCTTTTGAAGGTAGCCTCACTTAACTGCCCCATAAAGAAACAGTTTGTGCCAGACAACAAGATCTTTGACTTTCTCTGAACAGTGCTTGCTTACTACAAGCAAACTGCCATAGTGTCATCAGAATACTGCTTCTACTACGCCTGTCCCACTCTGTTTCCTCACGGTTGACAGGTCCGAAGGAGAAAGTGATGCATTAGATGCTGTACTAAATGCTCTACTGCAGTCAACTGCTTAACAACTTTAGAAACTCGGTCAGCTTCAAAACCGGTTCCCTATTAACTGCATTCAAGTAACAAAACCCCATCCTTTTTTCCTGCTTTATGTAAGAAGATAAAACCACACTATCTTAAGCATATCTGAGCAGGAAAACAAAGTTTGCCTTTGAATATGAAGGTGTACTTACTGTAAATACTCCTTTAATCTCTCTGAACAAGGAGGTTAAAATATCCCTCTACCTGACCTAAATGCAACAGAACATAGCAAAAGCCTGCCCCAACTCAGCAGGGATTCAGCGCACTGACATTACACAGCGTACTTTGGTCTGCTTTTGTATTTGTTTTGAGGCAAGAGTGGCAGTGCTTGCAACCACAAGCTAGACACAAACTTCTGTTGCACAGAGTAATCACATCACTAAGCATACCAGGAGAGTAATTTTGATTAAAACTCACAACTTGAGCTTGCAAACACTCTCAAAAGTCAGTTAGGTATCTGAAAGCCATCCAAGCGTTACTTAGATGGGCCAACTCATAAAGGACCTGCCTACCCTCTTATCATACACTCAAGGACAACAAAATACCTGGTTTTATCTATAAGATATTCTTACCCTTAAGAACACTTCTCCACACCTAACTCTGAGCAGCTAGTGAGGCTCTGCAAATGACAGGACTAGCACTATAGCAGTAAGCATCAAATACTCAAATATTTCTGTATCTCCCACACCCCAGATGATAGGTGGGCAAGTCTTAGTGCCCAGCCATATTTGCTAACTTTCAGATCACCAGCTACAGTGTAGTCTTCAGCACACTTCCTTCCTCAGCCATACAAGTAATTTCTTCCTCCTCTTATAGGGTCTTACCTAAATTTCCATCTGTTTGCCTCTGCTCCAGAAAGGCTCCCAATTAAAGAGACAGTTTTACTCTGCAAAACTAGCACAGCACAAAGAGAACTGTCATGGCTCACTTTAGACTCATTTTTTTATAAACTGTCGTACAGCAGAGCTTTGGAACAAAACAGCAGTTTTAATACCACTCAGAAAACTTATTTAGTACATGTATGTAGTAAAAGACATGCAGTTACAGACAGCAAAACCACAGGGGCTTTCCCCCCCCCCCATACAGAAATTCTGTTTTTACACTTTCAACTATGTTTTGCAGATTATTTCACCCCCAAGCAAACAGGTGCTCCAAGTATGATCAGCTTTGCTGCAAAAAAGATACACAGGATTCATACTGTACAGTGCAGCTCAAAACTCAGTTATTTAGCTACAGACAATGCTTTACATGACAGCTGCAATTTGAACTTTAAGTAGCTCATAACACTACAAGAAGCACCCCTTAAAATATAAAGGTACCAAGGAATAAAACACTGCATCTACTTAATCAGAAAGTTTACTTTATTTGCAAAGCCTTTGATGCGAACAGCCAAGGTAACCTCCACTATTCACTCAGCTCATTTTTAGCGAGAATGAAGTCTACAGGACGGACTTTGAGATAGAGTAAAAAAAAATAAATTGCAATGAATAAAGAAAGTGAAAACACTTGATTGTAGCAAGGTGGTTTGTTCTCCCCCCCAAGCTTGTGATTTTAATACAAAAGCAAATAATCCAAAAGATGAGAATTTGCTAATTTTTCCAAGTTATACACAGAAGAAAAAAGAAACTCTTCCCAAATGGAAATACATCTGGTTTTGAATGGTTCCTATACAAGACACTGTGACTGTTTCTTTGCCTTTTAATTATGATTTATGAAAAGGAAGAGTGTTTCACGACTTCTATTTTATAACAGTAATTCCAAAGTATATTTTGCCATGAAATAGGAGTACTGAGAAGTACTCTCTCATGCTAAAATATACTTTGAAAAGTCATACACTGTCTACACATTTCACACTGGGGTAAGGTGCAACTGTTGCACACTGGAAATAACAAATTACATTAATCGAAACATCTAAATGCAAGAACACATACACGACTTGTGCGATTTTCAAGCTGGGCATCTCTGAAATACCAGCTCTCTTGGAACTATACTACCCTGCTATCATACCCCACAAAAGTCCAGAAAAACACTTTTTTTGTTTGTTTACCCTGAACAGTACAACCCATCCCTTTAAGATGGAAATAGGAGTAAAAGCGCATTGATCTCTTTTCCTTTTTTTTTTTTTTTTTTTTTTGCAGGAAACCTCGGTCTATTATCCTATTTTTGTATCTGCAGCCAGTGTGAAAGCACTCAGATTTGGTTTTATTTTCCCCTCTGCAAACTTTGCTTTCCTTCCACTGCTTCTTCACTACGAAGATCTCGGGCTTATTAGACGGGTTTGGTGCAGGAAGTGTCAGTCAAATTCTTCCATTTGCTTTGACAAGGGGTGGTGGCGAAGTGTTTAAACCAGATGAACATCCCTGTCATTCCCTTTTCCTTTTCATTTTGTGATAAGCAGGAGAGGAACTCGCTGGCCACAACTCTGCCCGCTTGTCCCGCTCCATGGCCACCGCAGGCAGAGTGACCGACGGTCGGCGGGCTGCCCGGCCGGCCGCACCCGGCCTGTCCCCCCTCGCCTCGCCCCCACACACCGGCCGGAAAGAGCGAGCAGCTTCTCTCCGGCGACCGGACTAGGTGGGGCTCCTGCTCGGACTTCCCGCTGACAACGACGGCAGCAGCCGGGGACCGTCCTCCTCCCCGCCCGCAGCGGGGCCGAGCCGGGCGTCACCCGCCCCTCCCCGCACCCGGCTGGGCCCCACGTCGCGGCCCCGAGCCGTGGGGTTACAACTTTCCGCTTCCGCTCCAACTTCTGCTCCGGGGACCGGCGGGAGGGGGGTGGTGGCGAAGGGTAGGGCCGGGCCCTGGGCCTGGCCTGCCAGCGGCTGCCCCTCAGCGCCCAGCTCTGCCCCCCACCCCCCTCGCCCCGCGGTGTCCCCCCGCGCCTGAGGCCGGCCGAAGCTGCGGCTCCCAGCTCCTCCTCCGCCATGTTCCAGGCTCGTGCCCCTTCCCTCACAGCGCGCCGCTCCCCGCCGCCACTTCTCTCTCCCCACCGCCCCCCCTTCCAACACGCCGCGCCACCGCCCCCCCACCGGCCCGTCCCCGCCCCGCCACCTGTACCAGACACGCTGCGCCGCTCCCCATCCCACCGACACAGCGGCCAGGGCCGTGCTGCCCGCGCCGACCTACCGGACAGCGCCTCCGCTCCCCGCCGACCGCCGCCTCGCCGGCCGAGCCCACCACGCTCCGCTCCCTCTCTCGCTGCCTGTGCCGGGGCGCGGCTTGTGGCCGTCGCCGTGACGCCGCACGCCCAGCCTCGCTCTGGCACGGCAGGGGCGGGGGCGGTGCGGAGGGGAGGGGTGACCTCGCGGCTCCGCTCCCCCCTGCGCAGGCGCAAGGAACGGCCGCGCTGCCGCCCCTCCCCCCACCTCTCCTCACCCCCACCCCCCCACTCCCCCCCCCGGTCCTCCTCCCTGGCGCTCCCCGTCCGGCGCTGCTGAGCGTGGGCGCCCCCCGTACCGTCGGCCCGCAGACCTGGCGCGCGGAGGGCGGGGATGGGGGAACGGGAGGGCGGGCCGTGGCTGCGTGCCTGCCTGCCCGCCCGCTGGGGGTCTTTGCGGCCTGTCCTCCGCTTGCTGCTGCTGCCTGTGGTGGTAGCAGCTGCGAGGGAGGGAAGGAAGGAGAAGGAAAGCTCCTCGTGGGCCGTCGTCCGCACGTTCCTGCTTTGGCCACCGGAGGTTTTACGCGGGAATGGCATACGAGCAAAATGTGCTATTTCAGGTGCTGGAGAAGTGTGTTAAAGCTGGAGTCCACACCCGAGGGTTGCGTTGCTGTACCAGGTCTCTGGTCATCACCCATGTCCGGCCTTGTCAGATGTTTCCAAAGACATCTCGTGCTTGATAGCAGCACACCCATCAGGGTAACACAATTCCCTCTGTCCCCAAGTTGTCGGAATAACGTCCTCGCTCTCACCCCAAGTTCTCAGGGTAATGTAGTCCGTCCCTCCCTGAGTTTTTGTAAGCCCCAAGCAGGAGCCATGGGTCAGTAATAGCTGTAAAGTGAGTCAAAAGCACGTTATGATTGCTTTATGTGGAACATGAAGAGCTGGAAACGTAAATGCTAGAGCAGTAGTTCTTTTATTTCTGAAAGGGTTCTGAGATCCATTGGTGAAGGATGTCTTGGAAATGCAGCATATTACTGTTTTTACATGGATTATTATGCCTCTGGATGTGAACATCCTATCATTAGCCTTGCAGGAGATGCCCATTGCCTGCAAATAATTACAGTATTTTGTAGGCTTTCTCCTATTTCAGTCCTGAATAATGTAAGCTATTTTTTTTCCCTGCCACTAATTTCCAGTTACAACGGGTTTAACTGATAAAAGTTGAAAATAAATTAGTTTTTATGTTTCTAGGAAGCGCTCAGTAAGCAAATAGTTAATGTGCTACGTTCAGATAAAACTTGTGCTCAGAGGAAGTCCACAGCAGAGTGTGTAAAACTGACAGGAAGTTGCAGTGAGGCTTCTGGCAAGGAGAGTGGGTGTGGAGGAAGCACAGGCTTTCTGTGTTTGTAGGACAGAGATAGAAAAGGGATAAAGAGAGAGATTACATTTCCCCAAGTTACATGATGGAGAGTGCCTTGATATAAATGTTTGGAGACAGTACAGCTTCAAATGAATGTGTGAGAGATGTTAGAGCTCAGAGCAAACGGAGCCAAAAGAGTGGCCAGTGCAGTGAACTGTGCTTGGTAAGAGGAGCTTCATCTAGGTCCAAGGCATCCAGAAAGTGACGCATTTAAAAAATGTTTTTCTTTTAGAGTGTTGCTCCCAAGTCCCAGACGTCATAAAATCTCCTCCGAAGTCCAGACAAGTCTCTTGGCGTTTTACAGCTTAAACCCTTGTGCAGCACTTTGATAATGAATCCTTCCTTGTAAATGATGGATAATGCAAGAGAGCTCGGGTTGTGAGAAATCAAGTGCATAGAAACAAGTCCTTTCTCAATGAGTTGTCCTTTGTGGAGCAAAAATCATTAATGAGAGATGTCGAAATAGATAAAATAGAGTTTCTCAAGTAAAAATCATAAGGGCATCTAATGCAATTATTAGCTGTATAACATATTTATGCATCAGATAGAAAAATGTTCGTTTCTTCAGTCTTTTCTACCAGTAGAAATTATTCTCAGCACCCAGAAATACATCCTCTGCCTTCACAACTTTCTTCAGTGGACTAGATTAATCACAAAGAACAAACACTGTTCTGGGAACAGATGTGTGTCATTACTGTAATAATATTTTATAGTGTGCCTTTATTTGCCCTGTGTTTTATAGGCAGCAGGGCAAATACTGCTCTTTGCTATATAACAAGAAAACAGGAAGGGACCTTTGGGAGTCGGGGTGAATCTGTCATGAGCAGATCATGGTGTTTCGAATTTCATACAGGGGAATCTGAAACTCAGTATTTTAAAAGAAGCGTGTATACATGAATATACACATACGGTTTACTTAATGTAGACATGCTTGGAGATTGATCGCTCTACCAAGAAATAGGCAATTAGGATTCATTCTGAGCAGTCTGCATTCCCTTTTCCGAAGTCTCTCAGCCACATACTTTGGATGTAAATCGGGCCCTTAAGTTTGGGTTTTCCTATGAATCATCTGGTTAATCCACAGCGCAATTCTTAACCCAGCTTTACTCATATCAGTGTGACTGGCAAATAGAAATAGGTATGCTTGTTAAGCATACTCACCGTGTGCTCCACAGGGTTTGTTCTGCTCAGCTCGCTAAGCATTTCACATGTGCCTGAGCCACTTACTGATGGTCACTCAGGCAACTGTGCCCGTGCAGAGGTGCCCCTATGACAGAGCAGGTCCTCAGAGATCTGGGATTACTGAAGAAATGAGAGAGACAGGGCCAAAGTGCTGTTGTGTTGAATAGGAACAACACAGACACATCAGCATTCCTTAGTGGACCTGCTGTGCCCAGCGTCGATCTGAAGTTTTTGAAAGGAGGTCAAATGCTCAGCTGCCTACTCACCAAATGAAAAAAAAACAATAGACCTGCTTATGTCCGTAAACCTTAATGACAAATAGACCTTTCCACAGCACCGTGCCTGTTGCCCTTCGAGCTGTAACTTCTGTCTCCCAATTTACCAGTTGCCTGCCTGTATTTCAGAACTCTCTTATTTCAATCACCAGTGTTTAGCTGAAAGTAATTCAGCCCGCTCATCGCTAACACAGTAGGCTGTCTGATAATGTCATGGTTGTTGTGAGGAACAGCTACAAGGGAACACAGAAGACCCCCTCTGATGGAAGAAGAGGAGAAAAATACTAACAGATGTTGTTAAAAAGTTATATGGAATTAGTGGGGGGCAAGGAGGAATTGCTAGATTATTCAGGGAAAACAAAGGAGTATTTTTTTAAATGATGCTTTAGTAAAAGCTTGACAGAGTGGCCTTTGGTCACCTCCATATAATTTTTCTAACTTTGCCAGCATTGTTTTCACTGGGGCTGCATGGGTGTTGGAGCAAAGAATGTGGCTCTATGTGTATTGCAGTTTCGTTACTGCTGAAATACAGCCATCTCTGGGACAGAATGCAGAGCTGGCTCATGCCAGCAAACTCTGAAGTTTAATGGGCATGTGGTGCCAGGGAATGTTGTGCTGGCTGTATGCCAGCTAGCTGTGAACTTCTCTAGAAATTTGTCCTGAAGGGAAAAGAAATGTCATTTATTTAATCTGGAGGATGCTTTGCTTTCAGAGAGGAAGCAAAGTTCTCGTCTTTCCTGGTGAATGGACTGAAAGGGTCAATTCTTAGTTCAGAGACCCAGTTGTTCCATCGGGAGAGTATTTACTAGATTAGAATATGCTTTGGATCATGAAAGCAATAAGGAGGCATCTCCAACACTGAAGAAAAAATGTCTGTTATTTTTGAGATACAGATGCATGAGATATTTTTATCATTCTTTACCCTTCAACGTGACTTTCGTTTGGTAGTTCTCCATACTCAGAAGATTTAGTCATGTAGAGTGGAAATACCTGCCTGCCTGAATAGCTCCTTCAGGTATTTCAGGGACATGTCTTCCCCTGCACACTCGATGCAACTTCTCTGTGTCTTCATATCTGTTGAAGCAGTTTCAGCCTGAGATTTTTACACTGACAATTATCAGTTCTACTAGCTCATCATCTTCACTTCTGATATAGCTTTCATTATGCAATTCTGCGTCTTAACCTCCCTTCACTGCGTCTTCTTGATGTGTTGCCATTTACTAATCAAAGTTGTTTAAACAGGGGCTTAATCACAAGCTTGACTGAAACTTAGCTCCAAGATTTCGTCCCCCTGAAGTTTTTCACTTTCCATATGTTTACCTCATTGTTGAGGAAAACCCTCAGTCCCTGCTCCTCTTCCTCCTCCAAACTATCTTGAATTAATGCTTTTTCCTATCTCTCAGGAATGTTCTATGACTCTTCGAGTTTATCTATCTGCCAATATCTCTTACTGAGCTGTTGGCCCAAATCCTACTATTTGTTCATATAATATAGCCCTCCCTTGTGATTTGTCTCCCTCCCTACCCTGTGATAGCTGCTTTGAGGAGCAAAATTTGCCTTTGTTTGGCTAAGCCAGGGAAGAACAGGCAACGGACACTCCTGCAATTTAAATTGAAAATGTCAGCATTTATTTATAGGGGTCTAATTTTTTAATCTATTTTTTCCCCGTCTTTGAGAGACTACTTTTATATCACTGCAGTTACTTCAGATAAAGCAAGGAATAGCTGTTTCACAACATGGCTGTTGTGAAAGCACAATACTTTGAGTTGTAAAGAGATTCAAGAAAATGCCCTGAGCCCTGGAACTTAAACTCTTAAAAATAAGGATTAATTTGGTAAAAGGGGAAGCCTACTTTATTTTAGCCTATGTTGAAGCAATCTTCCAAATTGCACTGGACAACCAGCTGATCAGATAAGGAACAAGACTGTCACAGCAACGTGTTTTAAGAGAGTAAATGAAGACTAATGCATCCAATTGAAACTACAGAGGGAATGTAATTCCCTGGAGCAGAATCTGTCCGGGATATGGGTGAAAATTCTCTCCCACACAAAAAAAAACCAAAAAAACAAAACACACACACACACACAAAAAAAACAGCAACAAAAACAACCAACCAAGCAAAAACAAAATAAAAACAAAACAAAAAAAAGGAGAAATCACACATTTTAGCAATTTCAAAGCTTCACAAGTTTTGCTTCCTTGCTTTTCCAGGACACTTTTAGCAGCACATGATGCAAAAAGAAGGTTACTACCTTCTGAATCATGATTCATCAGCGCTTGTGAGACCTGGCTTCAAAGTCTTCCATAAAAGGACTGGGTGCAGTGGGGCTTACCTGATGGTGATGACTGATCCATTCACAATCTAGACAATATGGCAGTATAACGTTCAAAGGTAACACTTAGTTTCCCCCATTTATAATTCTGCAGTCTTCCTGAGAATATCTTTCTTCATGCACTGGGACCATAGTGGTAGTCCTATTCAAGTATATGGGAAGTGGGTACTTTTGACTCTGCTTTACCATGAATGTGAAAGTACAGAGTTTTGACTTGGGAAAAGAGTATTTATAATTGTAACTGAATGTCAGTACCAATATTTTAACTATCATACCTTTCTTCTGTATTCAGACTCTGCTGGAGACAGAAGAAAACTTACTGTTTATTTTAATGAGCTTTATACCAGGACTTCTATTCAGCCCTTGAAGGATGTGCAACAATTAGCAATATTTGCATTTAAAGTATATAGTCACTTCTGGTTTATGTCAATATTAAGACAGGAGCAAGTATATTTAATGATGACAGGTATAGAAATACTCAGTGTTTTCTGTCCTGTTTTCCCCAGCAGCAGAATTATATCCCAATTAACATAGCAATTTGCACTGAAATGTAGGTATAGATATGATTTTTCTTCACTTCCTTTCCTTTCTATCCACTTCAGAATAAAGCCTTAATTAACACAATTGGCCAAAAGCATTCACAGGGAAATTGTTAGTTACAGTAGCAGTTCATTACTTTTGGTACTCAGTTTGGTTAGAACAAAATGTACAGCACAGAAAGGAGAAATTATTTCGTAACTTTGTTATATCGTTTTCTCCTTAGCTTTCTCTGTAGATATGGCCTTGTTCTGCCATGTTTTTCCTCTGGCCCTGGAAGCAGTTGCTGCAGTGACAATCAGGAGAGAGGTCTTAATAGGGTTAGTTAAAGCCTGCACCAAGGGATATACATATTCCTTGCCTTTTAAAGCTTGCCAAAAAGCAAGGTATTCTTTTTTTTTTTTTTCCATTTCCCCCCATCCCCCAGAAAGAATGCATTGTGGGTTTTCTTTAGCTGATAAAAATTTGTTATACTTCTGTCTTAACAAGTCCATAAATGGCAAACCCCTCTAACAGTCATTTCATTAAAGTGTTTACCACTCAACCAGCTGTGTATTTTAGTTGGAAAGCAATATTTTAGTGAAACTTCGCGTCCCCTAAATAACCAATGTAAAAACAGGAAGACGTTGACAAGTGTGCTGATTTTGGATGAGTAGTCAAACCATCTCCAAATAAGTTGCTACATCTGCCACAGGCCATGGCTCACAGTCTGGTTTCTAAAAGTTCTGACATTTTTTAATGTTGTATGGATGCTGTGATAATCAGTGGCATCAGAGCTATGCAGTGTTGATGCCCCACTCTGCCTCCTTTCACTCCCTCTCACCATACTCTTTCCAGCTTGCTTAGGTCATTTTAGCCCATCTTTCAGGGTGGTTTATCATCTAGCAGACCTTACAACCTATTTGCCCCTTTCTGCTGTCACTTTCAGAAGTACTCTGGGTCAAATCCTTTCTTGTTCCTTAACTGCCCGAGGGTCTGAATAAAGTATTTGTAGAATAAATTTATGAATCCTTTTATTTTACTGCTGCTTATACTATGTAGTTTTGCTAACTTCAAATTGAAGATTTCACAATGTCCTATTCCCATGAGATACCTGTGTTGTTATACTCAATTTTAATCAATAAAAATACACATTTGAAATGAAAATGGTGCCCTCTCCAAACCTTTCTTGCAAATTCAGACTTGCTTCAATGTTCCAAGTTTTTTAAGTACCTCAGCACTACACAGTCTTCTATTCCAACCTCAAGCAGCATAAAAATCATTCTAATTTGAGCTCCAGACAGGTTTTTAACATTCAGAAGAGGATGAGTGAAGAGGAGCCCTATGAATCACTACCAAAGATAGGGCTGGAATGGAAGCTGTTGCACTGGTGTTGCATTTCCTTGTGTGAAGGTGATAGTCCTGTTGCCCTGGTGCTGTGTTTCTTGCACTAAGGTGATACTCCACTGGCTACACTAGTTGTGCAGACTGTGTGTGCCATGTGGCATTTCCAAATTTAGCTCAAGTGAAAGAAGACACGGGGCCATGGTTTTAATCATGTAACATAAAATAAAAATTCTATTTTTAAATGGTTTTGCCAATTGTTAGGTTTGCTCACTGCTTTTCATAACTCTTGTTGTTTTCTACATTTTCTTTTCCTTCCATTCTTCCTTGTCTTTAAAAAATGGACAAATATGGAAGTTTCAGATTTCAAAGAATTGCAGTAATGGATTTTATGCTGTCTTTTGCTAATTAGTATAACTGCATCTAAGCTTTATTATATATCATTCTATTATTTTATAAACCAGCAACTTTTCCCTTCCCCCTTCTTCTTTATCTCTTATCTTGCCTCCATTTTTGTTTTAACGCAGCAGTTTCAAGATTGCAAGTTAGTTCTGGGGTGGGGATGTGTGATGTAATCAGCCTCAAGATAGTCTTTACACTTCCTTTCATCCACTACAATACTGAAGTTTGTGCTCTGAGTTTAGTATTTACTCTTATTTCTTTATGCTCATTCGCTTGTATAAAAAGGAAGGACTGTAGCCTTTAGGCTTTTTTTCCCCCCCGAAAACACTCTTACGTTAGCACCATGTTATTTAACGATTTTGGTACATAACAGTGGATTCAGAGAAAGAGCAGTGCTTTGGAGATAACAGTCATTTTATAGCCAGTTTTTGCAAATCGCTTTTTATCATTTAAGTGGGGTTTTTCTGGTGGTGGGTTATTTCTTTTTCTTTCTTTTTTTCCTGTCTTTGGGCATTCAGTAATGGAGGAGGAGCCCTCAGGAGGAAATCCTTCCTTTTACAGAAGAAGTTCTAAGGTGTTTCAGGCTTTCCCAGATTGGCCTGTGTCCTGCTTTCCCTGTGTCTGCCCTGTTTCAGGCATAACATCATATTTTAATTCCCAGGAATGTTCTGCACATGGCTTAGGCTCTTTGTGAAGGCTGCATGGTTGGCAATTACAGTATACAGGCACATGGACTTCAGAAAGTGAGCACAGCTGCCCACTTTATTTAATGTACAGAGAACACCAAGTGTCATCAGTTCAGTGGGCTGGTAATACTCAGCATTTTCCATACTCCGGATTTCTGCTCATCTAGCCAGAGTGTAATTAGATGGCTCTCTCTGATAGCAGTGGAGGGAGGACAGTCAGTCAGGACTCTGCCACATGCATACACTCCTGACACTCGTGTTGAAAAGCTCTGTGTGTACTTGGCCAAGTTACACTCTGGATATGTATTTTTGAAAAGCTCTGTAATAAGCTACCTATTCACAACAGAGTCATGAACTGTTCTGTCATATAGGTGCTTGTCACTTGTTACAGCTCATTTCAGGTTTATTAGCATTATTTCCAAGGCAGCTTGGCCCATAATCAGGAATGCTAAACACTGCTAATAAATCTCACCCCCATTTTCTTTCAGATTATATCCATGGCAAGAAGCTTGCCAGCTGAACTTATGTAAAAACTGTCTTTATAGCTAAAAAAACATACCATATGCCCAGTGTCCTGTGGTTTGGTACCAGTATCACGTAACACAGATTCCATGTAGTCACATGAAAGTTGTAAGATGGGAAGATCAACCTTAATTCTGCCCTCCTATATATGCAATCTCATAATATATAAACAAATTACAAATTTCACCAAAGAATGTTGTTAAATACATGTCCAAAGTGAAATGAAATTGCTTATCTGCTTACCAACACGCTTCATAAACACATACAAGGAGGCAGATAAATAAGCAGTTTTTGAGACATCAGTTCCATAATGATTTGTCCACATTTCTAATAGGTTTGAGTGACAGAAGTAAAAATATTTGGGGAAATGCACCATATCTGCCATGTAAACATGCAGCTAGGATTGCTCTGGGAATCCTGTTTTTGAATTTCCACACTTCTTTGCAATGAAATGTTTGACCTTCATGATGTATTAACATACAGATTTTTTTTTTTAATGTAATATACCGATGAAATTGGGGCAGAGAACACAGATGACTGCCTCTGAGCCCTCAGGCTTCTGATTATCTCAGGATATCTGTGCCTTCCTGGAGTTGCTCAACTGCTGCATTAAGAGTCTTTACTGTGAAGAAAGCAACATTAGATAAACATCATGCAGAAGGGTATCTCTAATTGTTTGAGCCTACAGAAATAATTTGCCCCAAGCATCAGCAGTAGATAGGCA
Source organism: Amazona ochrocephala (assembly GCA_039720435.1). Lineage (NCBI taxonomy): Eukaryota > Metazoa > Chordata > Aves > Psittaciformes > Psittacidae > Amazona > Amazona ochrocephala. Next base: position 40,073,409 of record CM077880.1, on the reverse strand, counting down.
CGGGTTTTTAGATCATCAAGAAATATCTTTGGCGAGTATCAGCTCAGTGCTGTGTCATTCTCTTGTTTTAATTGACACTGAGTGTATCACTCATTCTAATGTATTCACAAATCTTGATTAAGTTACAATAGTTAAATGTCAATACATTCACAGTAGTTTTATAGGCTAAGGGGGTTACCTGCCTATTTCTGTGCTTGAATATCTCATGCAGAGACAGTAAAGGACATTTATTTATGCCTGGGTGTTGGTTAGTGCCAGCAACAGCTACCTGCAGCTGAGGTTGGGACTACAAAGATGTCACACTCAGCAGGGGCATCCCAGTAGGTATCTTCCCTCCCCAGTTAATCAGTCTTTTTAACCAAGCCGCCATCCTCCTGCTTGCAGTCATGACCAAGAGCAGATAAAGGGAGTGAGGAGCTTCTAAGTCTCACAGGGCTACCACATGGATTCAGAGCTGGCCATTAACTCCACTGGAGCTGGAGATCTTGTGATTGTCCTTTCTGTGTGCTGTTGGTAAGGGGTGCTTTGAAGATGACCCTCTTTGCCTCTCAGCTTCACATCTTCAGTGTGTGCCTGCTCCTTTTTGCACATCCACCATTTTGTTCTCCTGCATATGTCACCCAGATCTTCATGTAAATATCCTGTAATTTGCCCCCTGCTCAAGTGCAGAGCCTCTGCACCCTGTATCACTACACATGGAGATCATAGCTCATGTAACTGCCAGCACAGAAAATGGATATATTCCTTAGGAAGCCTGGCAAAGCAGAAGTGTTGGGGTGCTTGGAAACTCCACCTGGAAGGTCTGTCCCATGTAAGTGAGGTCACTGTTCCAGTAAATGACATCTATTTCTGCTGTGTGAAACTAGGAAAAGATTGGTTTCTTGGGACCTTACTGTACTTACAAATTATTTGCATCCAAATGAAATAGAAGGTGCTGATATTATACTGGCAATATCAGATGTTCTTGTTTCATTTACTGAAAGACAAGTTCTGTTTTATTTCCCCATGAATAACAAGTTGGCCTGATGGCAGTTCCTGGATGTTGGCATCTATTTGAATACAGTAAAAATCAAAGTCATTCTATGAGGGAAAGAAAAAATGTAGTTTGATTTATGATTTCTTTTTCTTTTTGGGTAGTTTTATGTTAGCCTGTCCTCAAAAATACTTTATTACTAACAGTCTGAACATTGATATAATATCCATAGCACTGACTTGCCATCAGAATCTATGTTTTATACACTGCTTTTATTTAGATCTTCTCTCTTGTTCTGTCTCCAGGAAACTTAGTTTGAACTGACATAGCTCCTTTTCTTTTCTTTGTTTATATGTGACTCAAAATATTATACCTTATGTCAAAGTATCCATCACTGTCTGCATGTATGTATCAAAGCACATACATGTATACTAATATTTGCTATTTATACAGCGCACAGTGTTTTAACAACATAATACATGTACATCCCTATAGCATATATAATTATTATATAGGACTATGTAATAATAATAATAATGACTATTTTGTAGAAATATATGGGATGACAAAGATCACAAGAGGATTGTAACAACATGCTAGCTGTTACTAGTGGTACTCACTTGCAGAGGGAAAATTAACCAAAATAATTGTATGCCTAAAAAATTAGCTGTCCTGGAATTGTCATTCTAATTGAAATTCATACCTTGCTTTAATCCAGAGAAATGTTATGAGGTACAGAAACCCCATTGTTATTACTAATAGATTCCCCACAAGTTGAGAGATATATGTTGTGAGCGTTTATCTGTAGACAGAAGCTACTGTACTTTTTACAAAGACAACATGTTGCCACAGAAAGGCATTAATGCATCTGCTCTCACATTGTGGTTTGTGAACATTGATGGCTTCTGAAGCCGTTCCTCTTCCCAGAGCCAACACTCACAAATCTGCTGTAGAAAGAGATAAATAGTTAGACTTCAATCCCAGCCTGCTTCCACTCCTCTGAACGGCTCATTCAGAAGTGCTCAGCTTTACAGGCATTTTATCCTGAGGCTTTTATCACTGAAAGGAAGTGGGGACTTGACTTCCCTGTTCCCACCTCCGGCCCCCCAGGTTGCGCATAGATCTGCTGCCACAGTAGATTATAGTTGTGTTTCAGCAGCAAACATGAAATAGGCCATAGCTACAACAAACAGAGAAAGAGGAATAATAATAACCTCAGCTGTTGTCAAGCTGAGATAGATCCATGAGGTGTTACTGGTATTTTGGTTGCAAGATGACGATATGTGAACTTGTTTAAATGATACAAACTAATCCATTGTAATTATACTGATTAAAATGAGAAAGATGGCAGACCAAGCACTTTGCGTCATAAATATTGGCTGGAAGGCTTTAAGGTCTGAACATAATTTGTCCATTCTTTAAAATATGTTTCTGTCAGTGCAAAGTTTAGCAGTTTAACACTAACTGCATTCTATGCAACATATATTCCTCCATTTAAAAAAGCCAAGGGTCTGATCTCTTATTTACAAGCAAGCTAAAACTTTCAGAGCTCTGAGTGCACAAGGAATGCATAATCAGATTTAAAGTGACTCAAATCTTCAGCTCACAGCTGCCTTGAATATCCCTTAACAACATCTATTCCTAAGGCTTCCTCCCAGCTCAGAGGGAGAGGAAAACATATTAATTAAGGGTGCTATGCCAGTTCATACCAGCCAGAGATCCAACCTAATAGTTACAGTCCACAATAGAAAGAAGAGTCTTGATGGAGATCTCCAGGATACGTATGCTAATTATCCCAAAGATAATTACTGGGTACAGTGGTAGGAGATGATGAGTACTCCTTACTCACACTGGAACCTGTGGGCCAAGTGCAAAATGTTGCCGACTCTTTTCCTACTGGCTGATAAAGTATTAACATGAGAATCAAAAATACTCAGCAATGCAAAGGAAAAAGCCCTGTATCAAACCTGCGTATATATTAACCAGCAGCTTTTTTGATCAGAATCTTCAGATTTGTAATGATAGCCAAAAGGGGTGCAAGAAAGTGGCTGTTGGATTTCAAGTACTGAAAGATTTATCTCTTTCTTTTGCCCAGTCACAGTGATCGAATATTTCTTCCAGGTTTCTCCAGTCTACATGTTCTGTATTGTGCCCACGAGGTTTGCCCTGTGGTCAGTCCAAGATATCCATCTGTTGAAAGGATTCCTCTGGGCCAGAAGACAACTTGGCAGTGTGGCCTGTTGTGGCCATCCTGCAGTTCTCTTGCCCAAGCGCAACAGCAACTTTCCTGAATAGCCTCAGTACATTTGTGAGATAGGATGCTACAACAGGGACTGGGGTTATGAGTTTAAATTGAAGTTTACTCTGTCATCTAATACAATATTTCTGAAAGGATTTAAGAGAACAAGCATGGAAGAATGCCCTGTGAGGTCAGACCAGCGATCTGTCTGGTCCTGTATTCTGTCTTTGACACAGAGGGGAGACATTGCACAGATAGAAGGGTGAGTGAGCCTTGACACTCTGGTCCATTCTGTGCATACACCCCAGCATCCAGAATCATTGTACTGGGGGTGTTGGAGAGTACCTGGTGCTTTTGATACTCATTTGTGGACCTCTGACCTGTGTATGTGTTAGAAGTTGTTCAGCTGTAGTGCAGTTGAAATCTGACTATATGTCTGAAAATACTTGAAAGCGCAGAGTAAGGTTTGCCACTGATGCTATGTACCAAATAGTTGCAGTTTTATCATCATGAAGACAAGTTATAGGAAAGAAAATAAATCTATTTATCTTTCTTGCTTTTTGGATTATGTATTTTCCCTTTAAAACTCTTGGTTCCATCTCTCATTTGTAGCACTTTGTTGTATTACTGTTGCTGTTTGAGTCCTGCAAGATTCCCAGTCTACCTCTTTGTACACATTTCCTTCTTTTCAGTTCCTGAATGTTTTTTGAATATTGGATTTTCACTATCTCTTTTCTGTTCTTTTCTGGATCTTGTACTCAAGTTTCCTTTCATACCATGGATCCATCTTCTAAAGTAAACAGCTTAGTGTCATGTACCTCATTGTGTAATACTGCATTTATTTCACAAAGATTTTTCAAAGTAGTTCTCAGAAGAAAACATCTGTGACCCTTTGTGTTTAAACTGGGTATCATAAGTGGTTTTTCATGTAGTTTTCTCAATTGAAAGGTGTGGGAAAGTGTTCACAAACAAATAGTCCTAGCTTCTCATACATGAGAATGTTGAGATAGGTGCCTCCATTTTTGTTACTGTTGACAGCAGAAACACCATGTAAGATACAGAGTTATAGGGAAGGTCAAAGCCAAAATTCAGAGGCAATCTACTGATCCCCATCTGGCGCTGTAATCTCTTTTGGACCTTTAAATGTCAGTAATTCCTAGTGGCCAAGTGAGGAGGCACCGGATCAGGTAGCGGAAGCTGTCCCAGGATTTAGTGCAACGCATCCATTCCTCACTTGCAGACAAGTTGTGCTCACTGCGAGATCAGGCTGCTGAGAGATCACATCAGGACCTCTCCAGGGAGGGCCAGAGCAATGTGCGGGGTGTGTGTCCAGAGACATTGCTGTGAGGGCCTCAACGCCATGGAGGTCTATATGGTTGCCTTCCTCAGTGCCCAAGGAAAGCATAAGGCACAGCGAAGGGTTTCCCAGGCTGCGCCCCCAAAGCGAGGTGCAAGGGCACGAGCCAGCAGGGGTAGCCCAACCGGATCAGAGCCAGCAGCTACAGAGTGTGCTGTGCAACAGCATTTCCTTATGCCTGGCTTTATGGTCATGCTGTTCCACTACTGAGATGTAGTCAGTAGTTCTAAAGCTGCTTTAAGCTGGCTGTTAGTGATTGTGAGGAGTGGTGACACAGAGTTCTAGCTTCAGTCTCTGTCAGGTTTGCCACTAAGAGGAGTCTGGCCATATCTACAAGTTAATAGTCATTCGTAAGGAATTTCCATGTAAATCAGAACCTTAATTTAATAACTGGTCTGCAGAAAATGTATCTCCTTCTCTACCATGCACATTTAAAGAGTTCTGCCAATACCTTAAAAATGACCCCCAAAATGCTTTTCATTCCCAGGGATCACACAGCACCTCCAAAGTCTGTCTTACTGTCACACTCCCAATCTGTTTTGCGCTGCTGTTGAACGAAGCTCACACCTACCAGCAGTTCTTCCGGAGTGCTACAAATCGACTATAGGTCCTCTTAGGCCTGGTGCCTGTTCTGTTTGTCTTGAAATTAGTCCTCCAGGGATCTAAGCAGATTTGTCATTAGGAAGTCGATGTAGGATAAAGTGGTATCGGTACAACTGCGGGAAATTTTAAAAACAAACGCATGTGTACTGTAAGAGAAGCGAGGCTCTCAGTTATCCTGCTTGGCACAGTGAAGCATTGTGATTCATTAAAAGCTTCATTTGATTTTGAACTTTTTTTCCAACTTTGTACAGTTCTATCAACCTTCCCAATGTGTCCTTCAACCCTAGAATCTGCAAGCAGCTCCATTTTGCAGATGCACCTTTAGGGAATGCTTGTGTAAGTTAGATATTATTGAAAGGTGAGGCTACACCTTGGGAACTATTCTTCCTTAGCTGTGCTATGTGGGGGAAATATGCAGATGATCTCAACTTTTCAGTACCTCCTCCAGCGCAGAAAGAAGCTAGACCTATGTCCTTTCTTCCTTCCTAGTGAAGGATCAGACCCACTGCTTCATGCAGTAAAAAAACCACTCCCTGTACAAGATCTTCCTTTAATTTTTTACTAGGATATCATGAGAAGGTCAGATGAAATCTGGCCCTAGAGCATTTAATCTGACTCATATTTTTGTACAGCTTCTTTCATGTAAACAGTACAGTAAAGCACTTTGCAGAACAAAGGAATATTTGAGAAGCCTGCTAAAGATGTTGGGTTCATTAGAGTCACATAAGGCCAAATTCTGTCCTTCAGGACACACCTTTCATTAGGAGTTATATCATGCATCCAGGGAATGGAAATTATCCTTTAATGCAGTTGTATCAAAGAGATTCCACTTGACAGTTTTCTCATTTCTTTCTACAATTAGGAATGCTAGAAAAAGCCCTAGAACAAGTTCGTTTTTCCTTTGATTTATTCCATGTCTCAGGCTTGTTGCTTAAATTTTAAAAAACTCTGTATGACCATAGGGGAGCCCTGTTTCTGCTGGCAACTTGCAAATGGCTAACTTTCCCCTCCTGCCTTTGGTCTGCCGTAGAAACCAGCCCTTCTAACTATTTCTTGGCCTCTGCAGAAAAAGAAGGAGGACATTGTTCCAGGAAGGGACCCACATGTTGGCGTTCATGGTGCAAGGTCTGTCCCTCTCAGTCAGCTGAGCCTTCCTTATGAAGACTCAGATGGAGAGTGGAAAGGCTTTGTTGTGTTACACAAGTGGTATGGGACATTGGGGGGGCAGATGGTATCAGCAGGGCAAAAAGAAACGGGCACATTTGCAGATAAAATGTCAGAAGATGTGCCAACAGCACAAGACAGCAATGCAGCATCTAACATTCCTCAAACAGCAATTCTGCTTATTGGGAGATGGAGAAGAATGGACCTACAGGAAGTGTCTAGACTCACATGAGCGACACCTTCCACTGCCTGCAATGAAGACAGAGTACTGGATGAAATAGATCATTAGTTTGACTTAGTGGGACATTACTGCTTCTCTTAATTAGGACCTGATATTTGAAATTATTATTGCTTTTCAGTGACATTTTCATAGCACTTAGTTTGTAATAGCAATCATGAATCAAATGAAGTAAGCAGAAGTCACATTTGTTCTAGTTTTTATTGCCACAAGGTAGAAACACATAGGAAGTGTTTCTGTCTTGTAGGTGTTCTTCTTTACTGTCCACTTACAGTACATCATGTAACTATTCGTGTCTCAGTCTGCATCTAAAAGCCACTGCCTAAAGGGAAAGAGGAAGAGAGAGTGAGAGAGCTGGAAGTAGACAAAGTACCAGATGTGGGATCATTCTTTTAAAATCCAAAAATTCTGTTCCAAGTGTTTAAAAATCTAGGTTTTATTCCAGATAGAAGGGTGACCAAGTCTGACACAGTGAGGTTTTTCAGACTCACATTCTGTTATCAATCTGATTTACTTCACTTAATCCCGTTGGAAATTGTATCTGACTCAGTTTTTTCAGCAGTGACTCCTACGGCAAGAACAAATATTAGGGGTGACCCTGTGCATTCCGGCCATATCTCTTTCTCTGTAATGTGGATTATTCTCGTTTCAGTCCACATTCATCTGTGAAGAGACAAAGTCAAAGATCAGTCCAAAACAGCTGATACATTCCTGCAAATTCACATTTGGCAGTGCTGTAAGTGGGTAAATATTGCCAACATGTATTGATTGCTTCTTCTGCTTCAGCCAACAGAACCAAAGTTCTTTGCCAAATATTAATTTTTTTTGCAAATGACACCTCATATTGCCTGATGTTGCCATGAGCTGTACCAATTCACTGCAAAACTCACCTGCTCTGAGGGTGTTATTGGCACTATAGCGGATTTTACTCTTTTCGACAACAGATTTTATGAGTCCCCCTTTCATCCAAATTCAGCAAAGAAACAGACTGCTAATAGTGAAACTTGCAGTTATGGCCATTTGTCACGTTTTAGGGAGTTGTCTGTCTCCTAATTTGCTGCAGAACTGCAAGTTGGAAACCTAGTCAATTACTTTCATCTCTCTGGGGCCATTATTGTTTCTCTGTGTGTGCATGTGTGTACTTGTGTGTGAGTGTTTGTGTGGGTACTTGTGTGTGTGCGTTTGTGTAACCCGATGAGATGCCTTATGGTCTATTCTGTTAATACGCCTTCTGTGTTGCTCCTGCTGCAGCCAGCAGCCGAGCTGCCCTCACTTCTTGTGGTGGGTGATGGAGAATGCACAGAATTCAACAAGTGTCTGCTGGCTCAGCTGCTTTTTGATCCCCTGCAAAGGCCGGCCTGCAGTGCGGAGGAAAGCTCACTCTGCTCCAAGCAGCAATATTCTGGGTTGCTGATTGTCCTCAGGGAGATGTTGTCTCACATTCAATGACAGAGGGAAAAAGAAATATTTCCCCAAGGAAGTTCTTTCCTCTGCCAGAAACAGACCGGTTTTGTGAAAGAGCTATAGAGCTGAATGCTGTTGTGTTGTCTAGATATGGAAGCTGAGAAAAGTTTATTAACTTATATTGCTCTTACAAGTATTATAAAGTAATTACTCCTTCTAGTATGATGAAGTCTAAGAAGTCCAGCATCAATGTCTTAGGCATTAGAGAAAAGTGGCAGAGACATACTTGTCTTTAAGAAAGACATAGGCTATTTCAAGGAGATGTGGAAATCTATTATTGCCACTTTTGACATGACATTGGTGGTTATTGCAAAGACCTGTGTGAATAAACAAAATCAATAATGCAAGATGAATGCCTCCCTTTAACAGCAACGGCTGCATGTTTTAAGAATCCTTCTCTGTACTGGAAGGTATACAGTGACTTATAAATGCTTTCACTACAGGTTCTTTTTCTGCCATGATCATTAATCAACTCAAACTTTCATTTAGCTTGCTGTTATGAAGAAAATTGTGCCTCTTGTATTGCATAGCTGCAGTGTAATGAGGAAACTTCAGACCCTTCCTCTTCTCACCTAACTCTTCTTCGGTGCAAATGTGTAGTGGCAGCAAAGGAAATGAGCTTAATAGCTCCTGGCCTAGCAAGTATTACCTCCATTAGCTCTTGGTACCGAGAATAGCCCATCTGAGAGAGCATCTGGAAAAGTCTTAAATACCACCCCTTCACCTCACCTCACTTTTCCTGTTCCCCATTCCCAAAATGGGCTTGAACTAGGAGTAATGTAACTCCATAATGTGACTCCTATTGGTTACATCAGCCCCTCAAATAGAATAAATCATCTTCAGTTTCAAAGTATTTGTCATGCTAAAAGTCTCTGTTTGTTTATTTCTTTATTTTTGAATGAGGGGGAACTGAGGCAGAAAGGAACAATAGCATGAGGAACAGATCTTCAAGGCTTCAGCAGAGTGATCTTCCTCCCTTTTTAGGCAGGGGGATATGGAGGTCCTCATGTGGGGTCCTTGTGAAAGGATGGATGGTGCAAGCTGCCGATTAACAGTTTTGAATGAGCTCATAGCTCTGCAGTTGGAGGGCTAATGGGTAAGGAATTTCTACCTGCTCTTGGATCTCAATTATGCAGTCTTTGTCTCTAGTCTTCTGTGAAGCAAGAAAATTGAAGCAGAAATGAAATTTATTTGCTGCATTATGAATGTGGCAAATGCTGATGTCTTATTGCAAATGAGGTTTTTGCTAAATAGAAATGCTTTTAAAACAGCATAATCCTTCACTGTCCCTCCAGGACAAACAACTGGAGAGCAGTGATTGCAGAAATCATTTAGGTCATGCAAATCAAGCTCCAGCAGCAGTGTTTCATGCAGTGAGAAGGGAAGGCTCGACTGTCCTATTAAGAAGCCTTGTAATGATAAAACATGATTAAAATGACTTAGAAGAAATTACCAAGTGGGGGTCAAGAAGGGCTAAGAAGGGCAAGCTGATCATGGAAATGTGTTTTTAAATGGACTTATTCCAAGGGAGTGTGTTTATCATAGTCACACATAAGGGGTTGAACAATAATCACACCAAAATTATGTGAAAATTATAGCCCTTACGGGGTCCAAGGGTAGTTTAGGAGCTTTTTATATACAGCCCTGATTTACATCAAGTGACATAGGGGTCCAAAAATCTCACGTAATGTTTTCACAAAAGATGTCAATCAGCCTTCTTCTGGACTTAAATTTAGATGTCACATGGAGAAATACCGTTACCCAATATTGTAGAGTGTAAGCAGACTCTAACAAAAGGTACTGCAGTTAATGCTGCTGCAGTAAGCTTTATTGTACAGGGGAGTCAGCTGTCATTTGCAGATCCTGGAGACGAATTTCCTTTACAGTGGCACTGGCCCCCCAGTCCAGCTGAATAAAGACAGTGTAATTGCTTTCTTTAATGGAGCCAAATAATCTGGGACATTTTTTATGCGTGACAGTAGGAGGAAGAAATGTATCAAATGCACTGTGCATAGGCCCTTCACTACTTGGAGAGAATTGACTCCTTGGTGTTATTGCACAGCAGAGCCGAGAAGTACCTCTTTATAAGCTAATGGTTATAAACCAGATTGAACAGCAAGCTGTCTCTTGGCAAACACCAAGGAGCATGTTTGTTCCTCCTCCCCCCTCCTTCCCAACCACTCCTTGCTTCAATTCTCTGATTATTTCTGTTTCCATCTTCTGGGGTTTTGGTGCTGAGGACCCAAGGGAGGTTCTGGTGCATGCAGCTCCCAGGCCAGTGACACCAGCCTGAAATCACATGCTCACACGGCTGCTGAAGCTCAGCTTTGGACTTGCCAGTTCCAGATTAGGTTTTGGGGAATGCAGGTTTTCTATGAACTACTAATGCAGGAAGCTGGCTGGCTTTAAGGCTACGTCAGCACTTCTCAGCCTTCCTCTCCAAAGGTGAACGGTAAAGGTGAAAAAAGGTTCAGGAGGACAGGGGTGATGGCTAGCACGAGGGGGAAGGGACAGCCAAGGTTATCTTTGGCCTGCCCATGGAGTTGTAGCTGGGAAACTGAGAGGCCTGTTAGGTCGCTACCCAACAGCATGAGGAAGAGCTCAGGAGCTAGTTACACAAGGTGTTACTGTGACAACCCACGAGTCAGCAGCGCAATAAAAACAAAGTACGGAAACGTAAAGCTGAGACCAGAGGAGAAAAAAAAGTGGAGATAAAAACATAAAAGAAATGAGGAAAAGAAATACAACAGAAGCAAGAGCAAATGAAAAGGTCAAAATGCAATTTGGAAGGATGGAAACAAAAAAGAGTAGGTAGCGAGGAGGCACCACATAGAGCATGATCAGAAATGAAGTGTTTGATACCCTGGTTAGCAAATAAGATATCAGGATGTGGTGCTTTCACACCAAAGACCCAGAGATGCTTTCGGTGGAGGTTGTTAATCTGACTTTAACCATCTCAAAGCTAGGCGTTCAGCCTGACGAAGTCTCCCAGGCTATTGTTGGTAGGTAGCCGTGAGAGCCAAGTACCAGGGGAGGCTCAGTCTTCTGCATTCAGTGTGGATGTTGTGGCTCCACAGATGTTTCCTTTGCTGTCAGTGATGGCTTTAATTAAATTGCAGCTCTTTTTGTCTCCTTGCCTTCTCACCCCTCTGCACTGTTAGTAAAGCTGTTGGGGAATGCAGTGAAATGTGTTGGGAAATCCAGGAGGACTCTTGTCAGTGCACATTGGTCATTTGTGGTGGTCACAGAGTGGCCACAGGAAATTTTGCAGGCCTGTGGAGAGAGTCTTGTGGAGGCACAAATGAGTGGCTAAATGTAATGGTGAGACCTGGTTAAGCTATCACTGGCAGTGGAAAAACCGGCTGTTTACTTTGCTGGCAAATGGTGACTTGTCCATAGGAGGTGTCTCAGCAGAGAGCTCTGGTGGCCAGCCTAGCCTGGCGGCCTCCCTTCAATGGCCTTCCTCTTTGCAATTAGTATTTCATGTCGATTGCTCATTTCAACCTATGGTATATCTGGGTTGCTAAATGCATGGCAGCAGAGTTGACTTCATGACAGAAGGGTCCAGGAGAGCATGAGGGAGCTGCTCTTGAGGTCTGCTGGTTGCTTGTGGTGGTGCACAGCTCTACATGGCTGGGGGGCTGTTGCACGATGTCTGATTGCTGCGCGGCTCTGAGGCCTTTCAATACATCAAATGGTATTTCATATGGCAGGAGTCCATCTCTGTAAGACCTCCCATATTGTCCTTGCTGCACTCATTTTCCCATTGGACTAATCGCTTTGGCAGTGCAGACAGCACCAGTGTCAGTTACCTTTCGTATTTAAAAACTGTTCATATAAACAAATTTGCAATAACTAATTGTGGAGAGGAAACCGATGCAGCAGCTGTCAGAGGGCAGTGAACATTAACGGAAACCAGTTCAATGAAAACAGTCATCATCTGAAATAGCTAAAATGCATGGTTGATTTAAGTGTCTGGCCAGCTTGAATTAAGCAATCCATGTTGGGCACAGACCTCCAGCAGTCACTGCACTGCTAATGAGTGAAACAGTTCTCTTATTATAAAATCATTATCAGTCAATAAAATGAGCTCAAACCACAAAATAGGAGCAAAGTTCAGGGATCTGAGAATTTATAGTTTAGCTCCATCACTGAAAATGTCAGGAAATTGAAAGAATCTCTGTGTAAGTCACTGCACAGTGGAACCCAAAGCACAAAAACAACCCCCAAATGCCATGGCAACACTTATGGGCTTTTCTGAAACAAAATACTGTTTTCTAAGGTGAAAGAATGAAGCCTTAATCTTGCTCTCAGCTCTCCATGCCTACCTTCATCCCATAAGTATGGTTCACACATCTGCTAATTATCCAGCAAAATGCAGGCAGGGGAGACAGAGGTGAACACTTGGCTTGAAAAGAAATGAGCAATACAAAACATATCTAAATTAGGCCATGAAGATGTACAATGGGAAAAAAGAATGAGTTAGCATTATGCCTACCAAGCAGGCACAGTTCCCTGTGAAGGTTCAAACTGCTTCTAAACCTGACCTGAGCTTGCACAGGGCTGTCTTTGGAGTGACCAAGAGCAGGATGGATGATCAGTGGTGGCTAATTGACAGCTGACTGTTGCTGAAATTGACAGTGAAGTTAACCGGTGCCTTTTCTCAACAAAGGTTATATCAGAAGAAGAGTTTATTACATTATACCTCTGATTTGTCTAGACTCTGCTCCTTGGGTCTTGGCTTGGCTGATGTTTATCCAGCACCTCCTCTCCTTTCCGTTTGTTCAAAGGAAAGAGGTTGCCCTTAATTGGCTTCAGCAACTCCATGCTAGACTTGGCTCTTCCCAGCTGGTCCTTGGGCTGCCCGGTTCTGCTCCCTGCATGCACTGCTTTCTGCCCAAAGAGCTGCAGATAGCATCTCTAACACCCTAATTCCTATCATGGTAGTTGAAGGAGGAGTTGCTTAATCCAATTAATTTGCTTCTAGAGCGTTGAAAAAAAGGGCAGATTCAGAGAGGTCATGGTAGGGCAGAAAAAGAGGAAATGAAGTGTTGAAGAGGTTGGAGAAGGTGAAATATTTTATGTAAAAAGGCACTGACTTTTTTTGTAGACAAATTCTATACCCTAGCCACAGAATCACAGTGTAAGCATGGTCACCTGGAATACGAACAGGCAGCTTATTGTGCTAAATTCAGACTGTTTGCAGCCTCAGGAAGACATTACTGCCCTGGTTGATGGTGCCGTCACATTTCAAGGTTACCTTTGCGACCGTACAGGAAAGGAACAGATACCATGGCAATTCAGTCTGTAGACCAGAGTCCTGATGAAAGTGAATCTTTGCGGATTCAAGAGCATGACATGAGAAAATATTGAAAATAACTAAATCCCCACAAAAACTGTATAAACTACTGATAAAAGAGAGCAATTTTATGAATAATAGAATATAGATATACTGATTTAAGACACAACAGTAGAGTTGCTTAAGATAACACTTAGCCCTGTTATACAACTTTTTTATTTGTAGATCTTAAAAGTGTTTATAGAAATGAAGGATATATTAATTTGTTTAACATATTACAGATATCAAGAGGATTGAATCGCAAAAAAGCCTAATGACTCACCCATGGAGAAACACTGGCTCATTGTGTGTCTGGATCTAACCTGGACCCTTCTGGATGCTAAAAATTATTCTAATCTGTAGGTTTTGTTGGAAACGGATGCATATGGGTCTCTGGTACATTGCCAGGGCTATAGTTTCATGTGTAACGTATTTAGGACACATTGCAAATGGGCTAACCATGTAATACGTATGCTTACAAACTCTGTAACCAGGCAACTAAGAAAAGAAAAAAGCTTCTATGGTGATTATCAAATTTGTCTTAGGAAACCCTTGTACAACTTAAACCAAGAGATGATGTTGCAACAGAATTTCCTTTTCTTTTAAATTATATTGTCTCGTAATTCATGCAACCTAGTTTCACTCTGAACCACCAGTCTGCTTCACGTCTTCCACATCACAGAGGCAAAATGCTGACTTTTTTTAGGATCATATCTCTCGTCATTAAATCTGTTGTCTAAATAGTAAAGCATCCTGGTCGAAGTAAGTATCCACCTTTTATTTCACTGCTTGTAGGTTCTTTATTATTAATAAATAAAAACCAGAGGAGAAGGCATAGCTCTGGGCTTTTTCTGTTCCTCTTTATCTATTCTAGTCTGTAGATCCCAGGAGGCGTTTGGACTTACTGTTTTGAATATCCGTGGCAATGCACAGATCACTTGCAGTGGCTGCAGTGCTTGTCAGAAAGCCTCTGCAAAAGAACCTTCACTTGCCTGCACCAGCCAAGCTAACCCGTAGTTACTAGTATTTGTGCTGAATTCCAGCAACCTTCAAGGAGCTTACATGAAACAGATGTTGCGATGCAATGCAGTGGATGAGCTTTTGCATAAGAGTCAAGAAATCCAAAGCCAGCTTCCTTACAGATCTTTGTAAATAAGCCAGAGCAAGACAGAGAGTAGTAAGGCACCCTAGCTAACACTGTGTATCCCAATATTAAGGAATATTAACTTATTTGAGAAAGTGGGTGCATGTTGCTTTGGAATAATGACTTTGAAGATTGTCCAAAAAAGTAAGTTATATCTGAAGTGTAATTAAATACTCTGAACTGAGCTGAAGGTGATGAAGTCCATAAATACCATGATTATATGAGACAGAAGATTATCAATTTTGATGATACTTATAAAGCTTCTCAAAAAAAAAAAAAAAAAACAAAGTGCCAAATATGGGGTGAAAACACGCTCCCCAAATATTGTCAGGAAATGCAGCAGCTGTTACATAGACTCATCTGTTTCTGCAGAGGGTTCAAATGCCTCCTCAGGGAGCAGCAATTCGTAGGTGCCAGTATGAAACACTCCGTGCAACTGGAGCCAAGAAGAAAAATCAGGCCTTTCATTCTGGATGTATCTGAAGTCATCTGTGAGCAGTTCAGGAATCTATATGTCTTTCCAGAAGGAGATTAATGGTTGCCCATTTTCCAGTCATCTGTTCATAGCAGCTGGGCTGCGTGGAACAACCCTTGTGCACTGCATTCTGAAAAGTTTGCTATTTGCAAAACATTTTACCATTTTCCACTTCAGAAGCATCTAAATTTAGTAATGGTACATAGCTCTGCCTCCTTGGGGGCCTGCAGTTCAAAAGTCCAGCTCTGTTTTGAACGTAAGTTTACAGCAAACAGCACAGCATGGCATAGTAGTGGCTGAAGAACAACCTTCATCTGTTCTTCAGGGCAAAATCTGTATCCACTCAATCTGAGGGTTAAGGAGCCCAGGTGGAATGCTTGGGGGTGCAGCAGCACAGGGCATTTTCCCTCCTCCTTTCAGTGTGGATTTTGCAGAGACAGAGCAGGTTCTGGTTCTCTCCCTGGCTGTCTGTGGCCCTGTGGCTGCTTGCAGCTCCCACCTTGTGTTGCCTTGCTGAGAAGCAGTCACTCAGCTGAATGACAGCCCTGTGGTCTAATTGCCCATTCTTCCTCTGCAAAATCCTACTTGCTGAACTGTAGTAATCTATGGACCCATCCTGCCTCCTCTCCTGCTAAAACCACTGCTGTTCACCGTCCCACTGGACCCTCTGTGTCCTCAGAGGGAAGCAGAAAGTGGAAAGTTCTCACTCTCCTGGAACACAAAAGCAGAATTTATTCACCACTGCAGCAAACAGCAATACGCTGGAAAAACAGGCTTTTGTACAGGGGAAGACACTTGCAAATACTAGAGTCAAAACTACGAGTCTTTGACCTTTTCATTTATTATTATATTTCTTGACCCATATATTCAGAGAAGTAACTTCGGAGTTTATAAAGGATTTGGATTTACTTTCCAACAACTTTCTGTCCCTAGTTAGTCCAGTGCTGGGTCATATCATGCTGAATGTCTTCCATCATGCTCATTTCTCTTTCTGCTCCTCCCAGCTCCTCTTCTAGCATTTTTGCTGAAGGTTTTCCTTTTCCTCTGTACAGGTTTCTGTGCAGATCCTATGACAGTTCTCATTGGTCTTCCCTTCTCCCTATCCACTTTCAGCCCAACACAGTCTCATCCACCTACACAAAATCAGGAGACATATCCATGTGGGTATCTTGGACTTTCACCTCTCTGCCAGAGCTTTCTGTCCAAATCTCTGCAACTTGCTCTGTGACAGTTCCCAGCTGATGTCAAGTTAAACTGGGTACACCAGCAGGGTGCCAGCCAGGCTGTCCAAAGTCATCCCACTGCTTTAGTGTTTCCCCTCTTTCTGCCTGGATTAACGTAACACAGAATCCTAAATGCTTTAGAAATTATTTTTTCTTCTTCTCAGTAACTAGTAACAGCAATAAAACAATTTCCCTAGGAACAAATTCTTAAGTTATGGACTCTAGATTCAAACAAGGAGCATTTACATTGTGTGGGAAAAAGAAGGCCTTTGTTTGAACACAACAACCAGGCGTAAGGAAAATACAGAAGTATGCTTGGCCAAATTTTTCAGCTTCATTTTCTGTCACTAAGCTAGTGGTAACAGAACAGAGTTTTTCTTGCTGAGCTTAATGCTTGTGCTGTATTATTTTAGATATGCTCCATTACCTTATGGCACAAAGGATCTGTTTTTCCTCAGCATACAATAGAATTCATGCTTCTGTTGTGAATTCCTTGGAACATTATGAGAAATTGCATGGGGAACCGTCTCCTTTGGCAAGCAGGCATGGTGCAAAACAGAAGATGCTGCTTATGAAACTCCATGGGAGTGAATCTGTCTAGCCACACTGCAGCATAAACTCAGTTCAATAATAATAAAAAAGCAATGCATCTTTTCAGTTCCACTATGCAGCCAAATTTATATTACTTATTGAGAACTCTTCTAATGGATTCAGCTGTGCATGACGAAAGGCTTGCGCCTTGAAACCAGGCTCAAGTAGTTTCACTGTGTAAAACCAGATACTACTGTTGTGCTCAGTTGTGGGGTTTCTTTGTTTGTTTAAAGGTAGACGTACATTTGTCTGATCTTCTGAAGGAGAGTCATGTTTTGTCTCTTCATCTCAAGGTCAAAGATCAACATTAGTTTGTCAATTCCTGAAATAGCTCCTTCAGATATCAAACCCAAGAACCTTAACCAACAAGATGGAGGACAGAGTGCTAAAGATGTGACTCCCCTCACCACAAAATGCTGTAGATGAGTAAAATTAGCAAGGGTTACAGGGTGACCAGACAACTTAATGAAAGATGAATCCACCGGGAGCTATTAAATGCAAAATCACCATGTCTGGTTCAGGAATCCTCTGAACCACAAATTGCTGTGCGCTCGATAAATATTCTGGGGACAGCATCGTGCACTTGCTCTGTTCCTAAATGCTTTTCTAGGCATTTACTCCTGGCCAATGTTAAAGATGGGATACTGAGTTGTGATAATATTCATTGACGTGGTGTCTCTCTATTTTGAAAGACTTTTGTGGGTTATTTCACATTTCTTCAGGAAAAATTGGAAGAAGAGAGGAGTCAATAACTCATAGAGGAACATGCACAGAGGTCATCAAGAGGAAAACTGGAGGAGGGGAAAATTGCTCTATGTATTTTCACACTCTCCTTCCGTAACATATTGATGATGTGAGGGAAGGCTAAGCCACTTTTGGTTGCATTGTGTGTAACCTGATGGATCTTAGAACAGTGAAGAGCTTCTTGCAAGTTCTGATCCCCTTCCAGTCCAAACAGCCTGCCTCTGAGTCAAAAGAAAACAATGTGGTCGGTCTCTCTTGCTCTTTTCGCATCCTTAGTGCTGATAAATGGGTGATTTAAAAAGGCACATGTAATTTTAGTCAGTCATGCCTTAGCTAATTCATTTGGATATAGAGTACCTGTTCCCTGCTTTCCAACTCCCAAATAGCTTCGTTTTCGTGATTATTTTGTGGTATCCCTGTGTGGTCATGAAAGCCAAACATTTCAGTCACTATTAACTCAGTCCTGTTATTTCCATTCTTCATCTGCTGAACGATCAGTTTTGCAGTTTCCATTTCACAAGTTAGGAGTTTCTCACCCTGCCGTTCCCTGTGATTGGGGAAGGTAAAGACAGAGATTCCAGCCTTGTTTTCACAGAGAAGCCTGGAACAAAACTGAAAGTTAGAGAAACGGCTGATAGCAGCTGTGGACTTCTTACTGACATGCAACAAGACTTTGAGTGAGTCTCTTATCTTCCATGTATCCCAGATGATCTGACTTTAAAGCAGTCCATTCTCAGCGATGTGTGGTTTCAGGCTAAATTATATCATGATTACAGAGGCAGCTTGCATCTGGCCAGGCTCTGTAGTTTAGACAGTGTTGCATAGACAACCATACCATATTTAGGGTAATTTTGTCTCTGAGGAAGCTCAGCTAATTTTGTATGCTTTGTACACTGAGCAGTTCAATCCCACCAGGCTGAAGCTTGCTCTGCACAGAAGCAACTTGGGTGTCCAAGCACCCCATGGCTTACCGTGGCTTTGCACTAAGCCAGTCCCAGCTTAGCAAGTCTGGCACTAAGCTTGAGGTACTAAGTCCAGCTGGACCAGAGCTAACTCCTGCAGAGCCCTGACTACAACTGCACCGTGCTCTCCTCAGCCAGCTCTGAGCACCCCTGCAATGTGGACTATGGACAAAAGGCCATACTTGTGTGGTCCTGAAGGAATCAACATGCTCCAGAAGGGCCTATTAGCACTAAGGTGGCACCAGTCACCCTGGCTGACCTCACAGCAAGCCATTCAAATGTCTTGGCACCAAGTTGCTTAGCACCATATTGCCTGCAGTTTTCCATTAGCTAGGTTATTTCAGGCCTTTATTCCCGTCCTTCTCTCCCATAGCTCTGGATAATGGCAAGTTGGCCACAGCATGAAAGCAATGATTTTGCCATAACTGTATGTATTATCAGACCCTGTAACTTTTATGGTTATTTAATGCAGTCCTTCAGTTTTTGTCCACCCTTTTTTGGCTATGCAGCCTGCATTTCAGGATCCTAGCCACGGAGCACAATGAAATTACCGGTTAACTTGTCCCTGTAATAAGCTGCACTTAAGAGTCCTGTCTGTGGGTTATGCAGAAGGGATGGGCCAGAGAGCTGGAAATAGGACTTCGCTGCACACAAAGAACCACAATAACAAGTACAATGTCACTGCTTAGACAGCATGCACACAAAAGAAAAGACAGAAGTCACCAGCCTTGATAAAGGTGGTTCCCACCAAAACATGCAGTGAATTATCCGTGTTTTGTTGTTTTTTATTGTTTTTTTTTTTTTTTCCTCAAAAAGGAATACCAAGGTGAAACATGAAAGTGTTTTCAGATAAAAGAGTTTCATTAAAAATAAAATCTGTGAAATGAGTAAAGAGGACTTGGAAAATTTGTCTTCCTTTGTCTACTCTCAATCAAATTTGAAAAGTTTCCAGCACTGTGTTCTTCCCTTTTAGATGGTGCAGTACTTTGGCAGCATTTCCTGAAGGCTTTTCATGACCTCCTACCGTAATTGCTTTGAAACCTACAGCAATCTCTGTAGAGTCTTCTTAAGAGAATATTACAAAAGTTAGTAATGCAACAATTTTTCCATAGACTTAAAAATGGAAAGATCACATTTTTTTGATGTTTTTGAGTACCAAAGATCTGCTTTTTAGATCTACCATGATTTTCCTCTTCTCTGTTTTTTAATTCTTGCTTATAAATATAATAGTGCACCAAATTGCACAACTGTATCAATATTTCAAAAGATATCAAAACTTACACTGGCAAAAAAGAAAGCTTAACAATCTTTGCTAATCTCTAATGTAAGATGTGTCTATTATTTATGAAGGCAGCAGACAAGGGGGAACTGCTCTTGAATGGAATCCTAAATACTACACTAGAGAAGCCCTAGGCAGCTATACAGCACAAGGTTCCTTGTTATTAGAGCTACTGACCAGTCTCTTGGGAGATTAACTCTGAAAGCTAGTCTCCAGCAAACTTTATACTAATTGAGTGTAAACCAGATTGAGTTTTGTAAAAGAAGGAAAGGATGAAGATATGATCCTGCTATCCAGGCACCATTTTGTTCCAACACTGATCGAGTTACAGCAGGTCAACACTTTCTCCCTCTCACCTCAGATTTTCTGCATCTCTTTTTTCTCGTGTGTGACGAAGGCAAATGACCTTTAGTAGTAGGACACTGTGGTGGAAGCCCTTACATGGCAGTTAGGGGAACTACATGGCTGTAAGGATCCAAAAGTACCTATAACTTTCCTTCCCTCTGGATGAGTATTCACTTATGTTAGTGTATGTAGTACTAGCCTTAATGTCTATTAATGCTTTTAAATGATACGATGAGTCCAAATTGCAATTTCCTGAAAACTGAGCCTAGTAGATACTTAAATAATATTTGTTTCTGCTGTGGCTGATGGAGTTTTTCCATATGGATATACCATACTGAGTCAGAGAGGCAGGGTCTGACAAGGGAGGGATCTTTTTCTCATCCATGCAGAATCTATTTTTGGATATCTCACTTCAGAAGAGGGGGGAACTAATGGCAGAGTTTTGTGAGAAAATCAAGAATAATCAGAGCTCAAGGAATAATCATGGGGGCCCAGACTCTGAGGAAAGGCAGGCGGAACCAAGGTTGTTCTCTGTGGAGAAATAAAGAGAGAGGAGTGACACATGTCGGCCTTCGAATGTGTTTTTTCGGACACATTGAGGGCTGCCAGGGAGAGGACAGGAAGTTGTCTGACATCTGTGTTCATGTTGGATAAGACCAGAAAAAATGTGCTAAGGAGGATAATGCACGTGCAATGTGCAGCTTGGGCATTAGTGAAGATTTTAATGGCAAGGATAGTGAAGGACTAGAGTACATGTCTTAGGAAGCAGATCTCTGGAGATCTTTAAGAGGAAGCTGGAGAAGCATCTATGAGAAGTGGCATAGATATGGTCCATCCTACTGTAGGTAATGGGGTGGACCAGAGGACCTGCCAGGGACCCTTGCTGCCTGCTATTTGTGAGTCCATTGCTATACATAAAGATTTCCAGGGCATTTCAGATGGAAATATATTTAAAAAAATCTGGGATGTAACTTACTCTTCTTAGCTCTTGTTCGTGCTGAATTTTCTTCTCTAATCAACACAGCAGGCACATGACACCTGCAAGGCCCTAAACCAGCTGAATGACAGCCCAATGTGAGAACAGCAAGAGGTACCATGCCATGCTACTGAAAATGGGGGGAGACCTTTCAAAACATCGTGAGAAGAAGGAGACTGGTGTCAGCCAAAGCAAGAGCTCATTCATGGTTCTGAATGATCTGTTCCTTTCTTTCTTGCCATAATACTTTCTGTAAAAATAATAATTCCCCCCCCCCCCCAACAAACAAAACAAAATAAGAAGAAAAGCACAAGTGTAATGGAAAATGCTTTCATCTCCCTAAGGTTTTGATATGCTCAGACTTTTTAAGAACAGGGGAATAGTTTTCCTCAGGGAAGCTGTTTTCACCATTTCCCCCTTGTCTCATTTACTAAAAAACCCAGTGCTGGGGAGGGACTCTTCATTAGGGACTGTGGTGAGAGGACAAGGGGTAATGGGTTTAAACTTAAACAGGGGAGGTTTAGATTGGATCTGAGGAAGAAGTTCTATACTGTGAGGGTGGTGGGGCCCTGGAATGAGTTGCCCAGGGAAGTTGTGAATGCTTCATCCCTGGCGGTGTTCAAGGTGGGGTTGGACATAGCCTTGGATGGCATGGTTTAGTGGGAGGTGTCCCTGCCCATGGCGGGGGGGTTGGAACTCGATGATCTTGAGGTCCCTTCCAGGCCTTACTATTCTGTGATTCTGTGTGATTCTCTTGAGAGAGGAGATGATACAAAATCTCAGTGAGACAGTGCATCAGTGTGAAGAATCCAAGGGGAACTAATTCCAAGAGGAACCCTGAGTGGCATGTAGAGGAGGTGAAGGAAGTTGCTACTTCACCTGCAGAGGAAAAGAAGCCTGGAAGAGGAAGGGCAAAGGGGCTAGTGTTCAGAGGGACTGGTAGGGCAGCGTGAAAGAGGAAATCAGAAATCATGGGAAATGTAAGACTGAGCTTATGTGACTGATTTTTTTTTTATTGTTAAGCTGCAATGTTGACAGTGGGATCTGGATGTTCTCTCAATGTGATATCCTATTGATATCCTCATGCTTGCAGCCCAGAAAGCCAACCGTATCCTGGGCTGCATCAAAAGGAGTGTGACCAGCAGGTCAAGGGAGGTGCTCCTGCCCCTTTACTCTGCTCTCACGAGACCTCACTTGGAGTATTGTGTGCAGTTCTGGTGTCCTCAACGTAAAAAGGACATGGAACTGTTAGAACAAGTGCAGAGGAGGGCCACGAGGATGATCAGGGGACTGGAGCACCTCCCGTATGAAGATAGGCTGAGAAAATTGGGGTTGTTCAGCCTGGAGAAGAGAAGGCTGTGTGGAGACCTCATAGCAGCCTTCCAATACCTGAAGGGGGCCTATAGGGACGCTGGGGAGGGACTCTTCATTAGGGACTGTGGTGAGAGGACAAGGGGTAATGGGTTTAAACTTAAACAGGGGAAGTTTAGATTGGATATGAGGAAGAAATTCTTTACTGTAAGGGTGGTGAGGCCCTGGAATGGGTTGCCCAGGGAGGTTGTGGATGCTTCATCCCTGGTGGCGTTCAAGGTGGGGTTGGACATAGCCTTGGATGGCATGGTTTAGTGGGAGGTGTCCCTGCCCATGGCAGGGGGGTTGGAACTCGATGATCTTGAGGTCCTTTCCAACCCTAACTATTCTATGATTCTATGATTCTATGTATACCAGAGCTTTTCAAGGAGTTTGACTTCAGGAGAGCAAGGTCTTAAAGGTGAACTACAAAGCACAGGGAAACTATGCTTTTGTGCCCTGTAGTGAGCTAAAGGAGTAGCAGTGGGATGTACACTGTATTCTGGGGGGCACTTGAGAAGCCATGGGATAATTCTGCAAGCTTTCGTTTCTTTCTTCTTCACCCTCTATTCTTTTTTTCTCCTTCTCCCTTGTGCTTTCTCCCCATTCTGTATCCCCCATGAAGGGTATAACACTTGCTCTGCGCAAGTGCTTCACGGTTGGGCTGGGGTTTTTACCCCGAAAGAGCAGTTCACCTTCAAACAATCCTTGAAAGTGAGTTTCAAATGGCCTTGGGCATTTTGGCTTGAAATTTAGAATACCTTTTGAACAAAAGCAAGTATATTAGCTTCATTGCTAGACTCAATTATGTTTTCAAATACACTGGACCTTCATTCAGGGTTACTTTTGTTGCTGTTTGCAATTTGCATATCTTTGTCCTTGTCTTTAGATTAGAAGACAAAAAATGCCACGAAGGCTTAGAATCATAAAGCAACTGAAGATGTTGTTTGGTACATCCCTTTCTTTGCACTGTAGGTTGATAGCACTACATCGACTTAAGTGTCTTCCTTATTATTGCGTGTAAAATTCAAATTAAAGAAATCAGACAGTTGTAAATTGCTGGCACATGTAGTAGCAAATTAAAGAGCAGGCATCAACAGAAATGAAAGCCTGAAATGAATTAGAGTTCTGAGGATGCGCTGGGAAACTGAAGAAAGACATCAAAGCCAGCAGAAAAAAAAAATAAAAAATTAACAACTTAGCAAGGAAAAGTGGCTTTTAAGAACAGACACTGGGTTCAGCAAAGTGGTGCATGGCCCAGGGAGGATAAAAATCATGAATCAGAACAGCAGGGATGGCAATAAAAATGGTTGGGAATGAATACACTGTGGAAAGTAGTTGGTACAGTCTTCACCAACAAAACCAATATTGCAATTAAGCAATGATAAATGCTCAGGAGTTGTTGAAAGATGCAATGATTTGCTATATAATGTTGTCATAATACGTGTCAGGGAACAACTGTCCTTTTAAGCTAGTCAGATCACAAGATTCAGGAATCAGCTGTTATTGCTAAATCACAAGGAATCCCCAGTAGTTTTTAATACTTAGTTACATGACAGCCTAGAGGGTCAGAGAAAAATGAGTGTAAGGCATTAGTAAAATTGTGTCAGGGATTATCCTGTAACCCTTACTTATGCTTTTTAGTCCCATTACCATTGTGGGATGCAAGTATCAAGTGTGTGTTTGAGAGACTCTCATACATTATATACATCATAAGTAAAACCTGTTTCACAGGCTGTAGATCATTTTGCCGTATGCTCTTTTGTGTGCATTTAGACTCCTGTTCAACTCCAAGAACTGTTATTGTCACCATGATGGTGATGAATTAGGTGAGGGTTAACTCCAAAATACATGTATTACCAGCAGCTCCTGTAGCACCCTTGCACAAGCTTGTGAACCTGGTTCAGACCCCACTTAGCCCAGTTTTATGCCAGTGAACTTCAGCAGAGTGACTCCTGGTTTGCTGCCATAAAAGGGAGATGGAACTTAATATGACTCAGCCCGTCACTTGCCAGTCTATTCTAAGTAAGACTATAATAAGAACTTCCACAAAGGAAGCTTATTTTGCTAATATGCAAAAAAGAAAAATGAGTAGGAAAAGTGCATCATTACAGACACAATTCCACTTTTATTGGCTTTTGAACTGGATATGTCTACCCAGACTATAAATATTTGCTCAAGGCTGATTTGGCATACCTCTGAGCTACCTGTGTTAATTTTAATATACTTCATGCTGGTAACAGCAGCGATAAAGGTATGACAGCATAAGGTAGCATCTGGAGCACAAGCAGCCTGGGTACACATAGTAGTCAATTGCCCATGTCACCACCTTTTGCTACTCTTGGTAACTACCTTAACAGTAGCCTGGATACCCATCATAAAGTCATTTTTCTTGAAGACGAATGGGGCACATAGAAACACATCTGAAGATTATGTTCTGGTGTGTGGGATGCAATTGTCCGGTTCTTGGAGACACTGAAAACCAGTTGTTTCTAAATTGGTCCTCAGTCAGGAGAGAGAATGGCTTTGTGCTTGAGGAAAGCACTCCCACTGCACGATTATCTACACATTATGTCTCAGAGAAGCATTATTTTGCTACCCTAAATTTGATGGCAATGACACAGTGTCTGTAGTATTTTATTCTTGGAAAAGCTTATTAATTCTGTTGGAAAGACAGGCTATTAAAACAACTTCCACAGTGGCTGCAGCTATGGGGCTATACCAAGTGAAAGCCTTTGGCATACAGATTTATCCATATGGGACAGTTTTGCTCATGTGACTAGTGGTATCACATACATTTCACAGCAGTACACCCTGTAACCTCTACAAGGACATGCTATTTGCCTTGCACGCTACTTTTAGCATAAAACCACTTTGAATGTTAGAGGATGCTCAGCTATTCACATAAGAAGTCATTCTGAAAGTAAGACATTATCCTGTAGAATATTAATCAAGTTATATGTATGCATATTTTCCACATCTGAGGAGATCATTGTGGCTATTGCCTTAAGGAGTCACTAAGGCCACTGCTCCCTTCACTCAAATTCCTTATTGTAAGGTATGTCTTCTAGGAGGCTAGTAAGAAGCCAGCCTAGGGGTAATAGGCAAGTAAAAGAGATTTGGGGAATACATAGAGGACCAGCCATCTGCATAAATCATAAGCTTATACTTCTTTTCCTCTATTGCTTCCCTTTTTTGAGCTAAGGGACCTTGGCTTCACTGAATAAAGAATTAAAAACAATTCTAAAAAGATGTTGGCAGTTTTAACTGGATCTTTTTGGTCAGCCATAGGAAAAATGGCAAATGCACCATGATGATTAGTTAAAACTTGGACAAGAACACCATGCACTTCTAGCCCCAGGCTGCCTAAACTCTGAGCCATGGGTAAGACAAAGGGTACAGTTTATATTCTTGCCTTTAGGGGCCTTATTTCTGTTGTGCTTCTGTGGCTTTTTAATATACTTTGTGGACAAGCAAACATTTCTGAATTACTTCCTCCTCATTCAGCATTTTCGATCTATGGTCAATTTTTGCTTACATATATTTGGGCGTTTCACCATGAGGCCCCAGAGTCACATTCCTGGGGTGAAAGTGTAAAATCTTACTACAGTCTTAATTTCTTCTCCAGGACCTCCAGGTTCATCCTTAGACAAAATATAAGGCTGAGAACTTCCCGAGTTCCCCCACCCAGTGCCGTAGGGTCTTCTGTGTGTGGCTCCACAATCTGCTAGCTGCTTCTGCTCACTTACAATAGATATCTTCTTATGGTTGTGAGGACTCTGGCAGGGATATGATGGATAGGAGGAAGTGTGGACAGCAGCAAAAGTATGAGGAGTTTGGGGAAGTTTAGACTGGATATAAGGAGGAAGTTCTTTACTGTGAGGGTGGTGAGGCCCTGGAATGGGCTGCCCAAGGAAGTTGTGAATGCATCATCCCTGACGGTGTTCAAGGCCGGGTTGGACAGAGCCTTGGGTGACATGGTTTAGTGGGAGGTGACCCTGCCTATGGCAGGGGGGTTGGAACTCAATGATCTTAAGGTCCTTTCCAACCGTAACTATTCTATGATTCTATAAGGGGGAGCGACCCTTAAGGTTTGCAATGATTGACTTGAGTCACCTTCCTGGACTGATGGTAAAGTTTTGGGGACCCTGAGTGTGATACAAAGCATGATTAGCCGAGTTTATTGTCTAACAATGTCAGGAAAGTGGTAATACACAGTTCACCATCAGACCATGCAGAGGTATGCAATAGGGTTGTACAGGGGGCCGCTCTGGCACTCTTCAATGTGTTCATTAACAACTCATATGATAAAACAGCTTAGTAAATCTGAAGACAACACCGAGGATGGACTGTCAGTGCACTGGAGGAGAGGTGAAAATTTAAATGTAACTTTGAGATGTTGGAGAAACAGGAGGAAAAAATAAATCCTTTTAAGAATGTAAGTATGAAGTTTGTCAGTTAGACAAGAAGAAATTGCCTTTGATTACAGCAAGGATTTTTTTTCTTGGACAGATATTTGAAAACACTCCTAATTGTGACATGCCTTCACATATGGCATAAAGGGTTCCTGCGGACTAATGGCCTAAAGAAACAGAGAATAAGACTTGAGGAACAGCATTCAAGTAGCTGGTTTAGCCCTTTAATTTCTCAGGCTCTTCCTCTTTCCTCTGTACTCCGAGGATCCAGCCAGGCAATGACACAGCTGGTGTTAGTCACCAGCACCCCAGAGAGCCCTGCCTCAAGCTGCCTCAGCTTTGCTACACCATAGAGAAAGGCTCAATGAGGGAGAGAAACTCTTCTCTCTAATTCCTGGTGTGAATTTGCCAAGAACAGAGGTTTTGACATCTAAGCAAAATTTAGGAACTATGCTTTAGGATTTTGTCCCTTCCTCTTCCCATCTTTTGAGTTTAGTGGGTTTGGGAGTGACTGACCTATAGCTGATCATGCTCAGCACAAACAGTCCTATAAAGAAGGCCTTTGCAGACCTTGGGCTGTCTCCAAGCCAGATACCAAATAGACCCCATCGTGTGGTGGCTATGAAGCTATTGGAGGCTGGGCACAGACTTACAGGGCATGGGAAGTGAGTCAGATCATAGTTTCTTTTCCCCAGTGTTTTCCCATTAAAAGGTGGATTGCCATGTATTATACTGACCAAGTGTGCTGTTTGAGCAGCCTAAGCAGGTGGCCCTACATTTTGATATGGGGATTTACCTGAAAAGAGGGAGTGGGGATTGTATATTCCGTGATGAGGCTCAATAGCTTTAGGGGCTAATGCTCTTTGCACCATGGCTAAATAAATAAAATATTATTATTTGGAAGTCCAGGCATGTGTGATAAGAAAAAAACAGGAACAATAACGGGTTTTGTCTCTTCATGTCTATAACATGAGTCATTTGATGACATGGTCCCTGGTAAAAGAGGAATCTGCTCCTAGATTCCTCTTCCTGGACATTACCATGCATGCATACACACACACACACATTCAAACACAGAGTGCACAGGGCAAGAAAGGTCTCTCATCCTGTCTGCTTTTTGCCATGTCCTTGTGTGCCCTGACCCCATTGTTCCTGGTTTAGCTCAGAGCATAGACACGATGGGAAGACGATGGGGAGTCCAGAGGCATTGCCAGGGTTCCCTGGGCCCTGGCAGACCTCGGGGAGCAGAGGCATTGCATTTGCCTCCAGCTGTTTCTGAGCTAAACAAAACCAGCATTTGTGTCATCTAACATCCTGGTATTTATATTTCAAGAGGCAGAGCTTAATTCCTTCATTAACCTGAGTAAATAATTAAAATTGTCCCCAACACTTCAAGGGAAAAAGCATTAAGAAATTAACTTTGTTCATGGGAACAACATGAAGTTAAAAAATATGGAACTACTTATGTGCATTGCTGTTTGTTGATGTTGCTGTCTTGTCAGTCTGTTAACTGAAAGGAACATTTTCCCTTCTTCTAAGTCTATGTAATTTTGTGTTTATTACATCTTGTCATCTTGTGGCACATCCAGCTAGATTTGCTAGAGCTGGATGTTGATATTAATAATTACTTGTCTGAGCTAAATGAAAGTGCTAATGAAGTCAAAGCCCCTCTGGGGGTGAGGTCTGGGCTTCCATTTCTATGCAAGCAAAGCTGAATTTTGGGGAAGAAAGCTAACACTATCTCCACAAAAACACTTCTCTCTAGTGATAATACACCATATCATCTCCCTTAGCAAATAGTAACAAGTGCTACAGAGCAGCAAGCAATTTGTGAAACATTGAGGAAGAAAAATAAAATAGCTGCAAACTACCCAAAGGCTATGGAGCTTAACTCAGCATGTGGCTGCACTGAAGGCAGAGCTCTTTTAAATAATTGATAGTGCTGTAAATGTACATGATGCGGTACAGGAGGAGGTCAGCACCCAATGCATAATAAGCCCTTGCCCTGGAGGGTTTATCGTCTGATAATGCAAATGGAAGAAGGCTCTGGTAGCTCATCGGAGGAAGGGGCTGCAGGTGGTGGCATGGCTTTTGGAACAGAGATGTCTCAAGGAGCGTGCAGGTGCAAAGGCAGAGATGAGGCCAGTAGCTAGAAACAAGCAAGCGGGATTGGCAGGTCAGATGCAGCTTGGAGGAGGCAACCAGACAATTCAGAGCTGTGCCATTTTAAGCAGGCTGACTAAGAACACATCGGTGATTCAGCGGCAGTGCTGGCATGCCAGCAGAGCTTTGGGAGCTTGTGTGAAACAAGATCGGATACTCGGAACCCGGGGTCTGCTGTGATCAGTGCAGATGGGGAATCCTGCAGCTGAGGCTTCCTCAGCTCAGATGTAGGGAGGTTAAGGCAGTGGGTGGAAGGGTCTGAAGATGACAGTTATTTGAAGTACTAAGATGTGAGGAGCATTATGCCATGGAAGCAAGCGGCTTTGTTGACATTTCCTACCACATTACCCCTGGATGCAGTTCAGTGTGACCTGTGCAACCTAGTCCAGAGGGAAACAGTGATGCCCAGAAAGCTTCTTTAAAATAGTCTCATCCTTACGGAGCTGTGTAGATGCGGCCCTTGTTATTGCCATTGCCCTACACATGGATAGCTTGTGGGCAGCATCACAGGTCTGGAGAGCTGCCCTGAGGCAAGAATTTGGCCAAAGTGTGCTGAGTCTCAACCAGAGAGACATTTTTCCTCCTGATTCTCTCTCCTGCCTCTGATCTCTCTTCTGCTGGCTCTCACAGCGTGGGACACCTACTGATGTATTGAAGCCTCAGGGGGCAGGGAGACTGGTGCCAGGGAGACAGCTGGTTGCCAATGCATTATTTACTCCTTACCCTGGAACATAAAAATAATAATGAAATGAATGTTACTTGAAAGGTGGAGAAAACAGCAAGCAAGGAAGATTTTTTTAGACCTGACAGGCTCTTCTTTAACATATTTGCATCTTAAACATCTGTCTGTGTAAAGAATTTCAATGTGTTCGGATGCACAGCATCAAGTCCTCAGTGCAATACTCAACAACTGCCATAAGCATTTTCTGATACAACCAACTCATAGTATGTTACATAATTTATCAATATTCTAAGAAGAGGTACTTCTGGTAAAAAATCCCCAAACCTCTCCCTTTCCCTATTTAGCAGAGATTTTTTGAGGATAGCTCTTAACACCAATTTTTAAACAGAATTCCCCATTGCTCTCCACAGCATCCAAGTTCTGAAAAGTGGCATGGTACTGCCATATGTTAGCTTCTTAAAAATGTTGTATTTAACCAAGCAACAAGAAGTCAGTTTAGTGATACAGAACAAATGTAAAGACATATGGTGAGTAGACCTGCCTGGGAAACACCAAACTTTCTGTTTTACAGAGCAAGAATGTCTCAGTATTTTCACTGCCTGCTCCAGAGTCTGCTTCCAAGAGAGCCTGTAAGATCAAGAAGACATATGGGGCCGAATTCATCTCACCTAACTTGAGTCATCTACAATTCAAACATCTACAGCTGAGCTAGACACCTTGCGCTATCTCTATCATCAACAGAAAGGCATCTTAAAAGGGCTTGATGTATTAGATCTATTTTAGATGTCTAGATTGGGATAAGATTAACTGCTTTTTTAGAAGGGTCTGTTTCTCCCATTGGGATTGGCCATGCGGAAAGCTTAGATGACTAATCCAGATGAAAGCACCCCCAATGTACACATGAATGTTCAGAAGAACCCCATCTATGGGTGAGATTTCTGGACCTAGGGGATACTGAGAATGTCTCAAAGTGCAGATGCGTGGTATGAATACCACAGAGATTTTGGAGGTTTCATTCTTGTAGGGGCAAAAAAAAGCCCTGGTGATCCAAAATATTTTCTGAAAACCTGATTTTGATTGAAATATTTCATTGTTTTTTTGTTTTATCCCTGTTTTCTTTCTCTTAAAAAAAAAAAAAAAAGAGAAGAAAAAACCCCACAAAAAAAACCAAGACCTAAGCAAAGTTGATGCAGTGTTTGGTAGAACTCGGTCCTCTGATGGAATACAGTCTCCTGCAGGATTCTCTAACACTCTGTGCTTCACAGTGTCAGGCCTCATTGTTTTAGAAACACTCGTATTACATCTTGAACTCTGCACGGCACCCTGATGACGAAATGAAATAGGTGTAGCACGAGCTGACTTTGGGGAAGCTTGGAAAATGTGATTACAAAGTACGTTTAATCTTTGCCAGTATAACATTTTATGACATAAACTCAGTTGCTAAATTAGAAACCCTCTTTATTCTATTAAAATGTCACAACAATTTCTATCCTTGAGCTTCATTCTTTGGAGCACACCCAGACATGCACATTGTTTTGCTCTGTTGTTCTCCTTATGCTGGTGACGGAAGTCTAGAATTCTTGGTAAAGAGGAATGAAGGACTTGTCTGGAGCCAAAAATAACTAATGAGGAAGCAAGGAGGAGGTTGATAGTGCCTTCCCCCTGTGGGGAACCAGCACAGGCACAACAGTGGCTGAAGCTGATGTCTTTTGCTTTATAAAACTTAGCTCTCTGAGCTCCCCTTGGCCTCTCTTCGCCAAGGTCCCACAACTTAGATTTCACTTTTTCTGCCAGTGAGGGAACATTGGGTACTCTGCTCCTTCCCCCCCGCAAGCAGCAATGTGCTCTGCACTTCTGAAATCGTATTTCAGCAGATCAGGGAGGAAGAAGCCATGATATTGATTTGGAAAACTGCATTACATTAATGGCAGCTCCTCTCTTGTTGGTTTAATTATAAAAAGCAGTCATGAATGCAGATCTGTTCTCGTGTCTGTTGAAAACTGAAGCTTTGCTGAAAGCAAAATTAAAGCACTGATTGCTCAGGCGGTCAATGGAATATCCATTTAAAACTGTTTCTTGTACCAACAGTAAGGAAATTTATAAAATAAATGCCAATACAAAATGTTACAATTTCAAATGGGATCTGAATCAACAAATATTAATTGTTTGTACAACAAACAAAATTTCAGGAAGGCAAAAGGAGCTGCAACTGGGAAAACAGAGCTGACGTCCTGACGGCACAAAGATAAGGTCCACACCTGCTAGATTTCTTCGCACAGGAGTTTCCCACTGCCTCAGCAGGATTTAGGCACGAAGACTGTGGGTGAGGGGTCCAGGCTGTGTGTGTTCCCTGAACGGGGCTTTCTTGTAGCTAACTTTTATATAAATGGATTATTGCAGTTTGCTTTTCTGCTCTCATGGGATCCCTGTGAGCACCGAGAAACTCACAACATTGAATGGCTTGTCTAATGATTTTTTGCATTCATGTGGAGACAGAAGCATGAAAGCCCATACTGTTCAATATCAGTCGAATCTCTTTCCCATTTAAAGTAACTTTAATATTCCCTTTCAAATTCTAGGTTAAACTGCAGAGTTTTGAAGTCAGGAAAACAATCCACAGTCTATCTACACTCTGCATGTGCTAACGTATAAACTAAACAAACATAAGGAAATGACAAAGCAGCAGCTCTTCAACATATGGGAAGAACAATTATCTAGCAGGTTATTTTTAAGTATGAAACCCCTTTATCTGTCCTTCAAGTTCCCAGTTGTTTAGAGGAATGTTTTTGGATGCTGCTGGCTTTCCTCTGATGCTGTCTGTGCTCTCTTCCGGACGATCCATGTGACATTCAGAAATGTATACTCATGATTAATTAAGTTGCCTGCTGACTGCTTCTGACACCTATGATTTTTCAGCATAACAAATTCAGCAATAAAAATATAGCAAAGCAAGTAAAAATCTCACAATGAAGATACGAAGCATTCAGATTTACTTGGGAAAATAACCAATTTAATTGTTTCCCATAGAATAAGCCACAAATAAAACACAAATGTAAATATTTACTTAAAAAATGGTTCTCTTTGCAGCTAAGACAAGGCACTCCCAAATGCAGGGCAAATTTTGATCTCAGTTTGCAGGAAGATTACTGCTGAAGTCAGTGGGAACACTGCAGAGGTGAAAAAGAGGGCCTTTCACTCCATTAAACAAACATTGTGTGTAAGGCTGCACCCCACCAAAGCTGGAGGCTGCAACAAAGATCTTCAAAAATAGCAGCTTCTACAAATGAAGGAAAAAAAAATGAATTTAGGAGATCACCACCTACAAGGAAGGGCCATATAAAGCTGGTGTGAGCCTTCTGGATAGCACCTTTGGAAGTGAAATATATTTGGTAGGTGGAAGTAATGACAACCAACTCCTAGCCTAGCAACAAAGGGACAGAGATGGGGAGAAAAAACCCAAAGGACAAAGCTTGACCAAGTCCTGAGAGGACCGTAGCACAAAGAGCTGCTCTTCAATCTGTGGAGCAGCAGAATGGTGGGTTGTTTGGAAAATATCTAGGCATGAAAATGTGTCTTTTTAAGGTGTTCAAGAATAAAGAGAGACATAGGATCAAGGCTTCTTGTCAAATCAGCAAAGAAGGTATCTAACTCTGGGTAATGGCTCAGTTCAAAAAGTCATAAGAAGAATCAATCAGATCATTGCTTAATATTTCAGTGACGACAGCCTCAGACCACATGGTCCAGTAATAATGCAGTGCATGCTCAGAGCTCATGTCATCCAAGTAACTAAATGACTTTCCTAGAAATGATATAAGCTTCTCGGCAGATGAGTATTATTATTTAAAAGATTGACATGACAATGTGCATGTATGTTAAAAGAATTATACAATTAACGAGCCCTTTTAAAGACAGAGCCAGAACATGACCCAGCCTTCCTGACTCCCAGTCCACTGTCGATATCAGCTGGACCATTTTCTTTCTTATCCTTTTTATAGCAAATAATCCAGCTGTTTGCCAGCATTGTATAGAAGTGTTTTCCAAAATTAGCAGGTGAAATTCTGTGCTGCATCCCCAGGAGATGTGATGTAAATGTTGTAGGCCTGGGAGCATTCTCCTTAATGTACACCATCAGTGGTGTGTACTGGACTTTTCAAAGGTATTGCAGCTTAAACCAAATGACCACAGCACAAATGAGCGCCACCCTTGAACCTCATGCTTTTCCTCTCTGGTCCCCTTTCTAGCATCCCCCTCTGGCAGTATTAGCACAAGTGTCCAGGTTTTACTACTATCTTCAGCAGTACTTTAACCAAAGGAATATTTGCTGCTGCCAATTTTATGGCTGTCTTTTGATGTGCTGTCAATACTGTATTTGGCATAAAGAGACTGAAATGCTGTGAAGGATCTTGCCATCTTCTACTTTTGAAACCTGAGTTTTCTCCTTTTGTGTATTTGTAGGTTATACGTCAAGTACAATCAGTAGGTCAAAAAAATGTGAAGTGACTAAGACAACTTTTAAATACTACCCTTTGAAATGTTCTCTCTCCTGTAGTTAAAGCAATGTTAGCTAAATATCAGTACCTAGACGTAGAATGGTGAGAGTGGTCCCCTTTTTGAGCCTTTGGATGTACACTTCCCAGTGAGTTCATACCACCCACTTATGGTGAACGAATGCAATAGAGCTTTAGCAGCCAACCTCCTGACCTACCACACTGCCCCTGCCTTCTGATGGTCACGTCACCATAATTATAGAACAGGACATAAAAAAAGGGAAACTCTTGTACTTTAATCTACATAGTATGATTTTTAGTAGAGGACAAACGCACTGTTGATGTAGGTGACTTAATACAAATACACGCATTGTATGTGGTTGAGCCAAGTGGCACAATTTCAGATTCTGACTGAAATGTACTAAGCTGCATGTTTCTGGCCTATCACTACAGTTTGCAATTGCTAAAAATATCCATGCACTGCACAGATGATAAAGATCAATTAGCCCAAAAGACCCATGAAGGAACAAGTTTTAAGGATAATTTGGGAGTTTTTTTTGCTTGCATGTTCCAATAGTCTTTTAAGGTGACTGTAACAAACACCAGAATGAAGAGAAAAAAGAGCTGGCAATTTTGTGTGGAAGGTAACAACGCTGTAGTCAGGACAGCTGTCAATTGCTTTCAGAGATATCTGTGCCCAGATTTCAACACAACTTTCTCAGGAGAGCATCCTGCCTGAATCTCACCCCTACACAAGCACCTCCTCGGAGCAAGCACAGACCTTGGCAATGCCAAGTAGAAGATGACTTCTGTTTGTGTGAGAGGAGTGAAAATACGCACTGAAAATGGTGCCCCTAGTGTAACAAGGAAAGATCGTCTCTTCCTTGCGACTTTAGTTCCCTCCTACTTGTGCTTAGCGCATAGCAGGTGTGGGCTATGCTTTAACCTGGACACTTGGCAAAGACACTGAAACCCAGGCCAGCAGCATCAAATCCAGGCATCTGATTGGTCTGACTTTAGGGTTGTTTATGGAGCTGGAAGAATGCAGAGTAGCGATAAATGGCACAAGTATTCCTTTATAAAGGACGATAGAGATAATAATCAGAACAATTATGCAAAACTCACTAAAACTTTCAGGAATTTACAAGTAGGTACTGATAAATATTCAAGTACCAATTGGTGGAATTCCAAGTGCAAGTCCTTCTTTTCTAATCCAAACAAACCAGAGAGCAAACACCAAGAGACTATGAGAAAAATGGTTGCACTGATATAGAAAAGTGCAGCTGAAGCAAGAAGCAGTTGCTGAATGTTAACTAATACAATGTGCTAAGGAAGATCTGTAAAAATAAGTACAAACAAGCAAAAGGATAGGTGAGTGAATAAGTCTTCACTCTCAAATTGTAGATAACTCTTAAATAACATCAGAAGGCATCGCCAGTATCTTCTTCTTGAATTTTAACCAGAGAAAAAGCTGTTTGAAAACATTGGAAAACACTGTGTGTATGTTTATACTGCTTTTATGAAGTCCTTTTCCTCAGCAGTTTTCTGTCCATCTGTTTCCATTTCAGCTTTATAGTTTGACTCAGGGCAGGTCAAAAGAATGGAAGCTTTCTGGTTGTTGACAGACAGTGTTTGTAATGCTCCAAGGGAGTGCCTCCACCAGTACCTTCCCTCTGTGCCTGGCTGGAGATGAGGGCATAAGCATGGCTTATTCTCATTCTACTGACCATCTCCTTCGTCGCTGAGGAGCTGATTTGTGGCTTTGACCAGCCCACTGTATTGATGCCCATTTCCTCCTGCTAGCTTTTCAAACATGCCTCCATGCTCTGTTCATGCTGGCTGCAACACTCAGCAGAAGCTCTCTGTAAGCATCAGCAGAGCTGCCTCATCTTTTCCAGTCCTCCCTTAAAACACTCCTTTTGCACATTGCCTACATGAGTTAGACAAGAACTACCAGATAGATAAATATTTGTTCCATCACCTCCTTAGGCTTGTTCTGCTTTTCTACCTATCTGCTGCATCTTTTCCTAAATTTAAACTATGTTTTTGGGAGCCAGGGCTGTCTTCAGATGTGCTATTTAAACCAGGCCTCATACAAAGACTGCCGTTTCTGGCATGGACACCTTGTCTCTCCAGCACAATACAAATCAAATATGGCAGTTGTTAATATATTAAATTCAGGCTTTGCTGGACTTAGATCTACCCCTAGTAGCATCCTTATGATCAGGACCAAAGTCTTAACAAGGGCTGCTAAGGTCCAGAGATGGATTCACATACTTTTAGCAGCCTGGATGATGCAGAAGGCATGTCTGTCTTGCACAGAATCCTGCTCATCACCTTCATACCCGCCCTCAGGATTAATGACTTCTGTGGCAAACCCATGCCATGCATCCCTGTGGGCAGGCCATCACCTGAGAAGCAACAACTAAGAACTAGACCGTAAGTGGCATTTAGGCTCCTAACTCCCATACAAGTGACCAAAATATCCCAATTCTAATAGGAAGGGAGGCTTCCAAATATGAGTTATTTTCTAAAAACTGGTACTCCCTGGTCACTCAGGCATAGTACAGTCAGACAGTAACTTGAGGATTTGCATCACTTTCATTGATGGATGATATACAGCTTTCCTGAAAGATCAAGACACTTCACAGTTACATTGCAGTACTAAAAGGGTACACCTCCCCTTCTTCTCAGTGGTGCACTAGAAGATGGCTCTGGAAGAAACAAAACCATTGGCTGTGGTTCCCTCCCCAGGTCTCCCGCAGCCTGGCTTTGCATTTGGAAAAGCATTTGAGCCATAAAAGTCAATAGTTACAGAGACTGTGGGGGGGAGGAAGCAACAGTGAAACTGAACTGTGGGTGACAGTGGGTGGGAGGTAGAATCATGATACAATCACTGGGGAATGGACTCTCTAGTCCTCACTAAGCACTGCACCGGTCTCAGTGGATCAGATGTGTTTCTGTCAACACCACAGGTTATAATCTTATTGTCCACCCTGCTTATCAGATCCTGCACGCTAATGCAATATAACTGTCCTTAGATGAAAAACACACAGATGAGCGGCTTTGCTAAAGAGGCCCAGCTGGGCAGTTTCCTCGGGTGTTACAGCAGTGGTAAACAGCTTCAGACATTTTTAATAACAGAAGTTATGAATCTCTACCCTAGCAATCCATCTGTGAACAAGGACATAACCAGTCCGCGGGACTGCTCAGCTAAAATGTATCAGTTGTGTTTATTGAAGGGGCTGGTCGGGTCAGTGGGAATCGGCGGAGAGGCGCTGCGCACACGGCTGTGGCCGCGGCCCTGCCAAGAACCAACCCGGGGCTCAGATTTCCCAGGTAGAAACAAAGACCCCCTGCGGAGCTAACAGCCGTTCTTTCTGGCGCACAAACTCACCGCTGAAACCTGACCCTTGAAATGTCACTATTTATGAGTACCTGAGGGGCTGGGTGTCAAGCAAATAGAACTAAGTACCTGAGGCTGCCTGGTCCCTGCTAACGTATTTCTGGGTTGGGTTAAACTTTGTGAGCGCACTAGTTGCTTTCCTTTCAACATGAACAAAGAAGCCACCAGCTCACCTGGAACAGGAGGCACCTCCACCCTTGCTGAACTCACAGTGGAGCTGGAGTGGGAATGCCCAAAGGAATGCCGATGCAAGATATCTGACAGTGCAGGAGATAATCTCAGTTGTGCTTCCATGTGCCTACAGGGAATGCAGCGAGAAAGATCACAGAAATCCTGGGAAGACAGGAGAGGCAAGGAGACCACAGGAAAAATTCCAGATCCTTATTTCCAGATCCTTATAAGCAGATGAAAAAGCAAGGTATCCTGAGTAAGCATCTCCGAGTCATGGGTGCACTAATAGCTTTACTGGCCCTGCCCAGACTCACCAGGAACCAAGCCTCTACCATGTGCCCCATTTCAGGCCAGGCCTTTAGACATCCATCTGAGCTGTGATGTTGGGGTACCGGTCTCCAGCACCAGCACAGCTGTGCCCAGCCATGCACCCCCTTGATCCTGGCCTGTGGACTGACTTTATGGTTTGACATTGAGCCCATCTCACCACCACAGAGGTGCCCAATGACCTGGACCCTTGGCTGAGCCCAGCTGTTCCCAGCTGCCCTGCTCCCTGCCTGGGGTGAAGTCCTGCCCTGGTCCCCTGGTACCTCTGGCTCCCAGGGAGGTGCTGGTCCAGGCAGCACCCTGGCTAAGTCCTGTCCAGATGCATGGGACTGCAATGCCTTTGCTTGATTGCAGCTGGGCTCAGGGCAGCATTGCTGGGTAGGATCTTTGTAAATAGGGACTTCTTGCATCTGCAGATGTCTGGTTTTGCCAGTAATTTCTCAGACAGTGCACAGAACCTGGAATTTTGTGTCATTCAGTTGAGAAAGCACTGCAGAGCACATAGGTCTGCTTTCACCTAAGTGCTGTTACATGCATGCCGAGGAGAGCAAGAGAGGTGCCTGCTTTGATGGGAGCTCTTATTCTTTGTCTCACAATGTCCTTGCTTTGTACAGGCTGTCTCCCCAAAGGGATTTTCTCTTTTGCAATCTGATCCTTAGCTAATAGCTTGGCATCAAAACCTCTCCATGACACAACACAGGACTACCAGGCATCAGTACAATAAACCTTTGTATCCATCTGTCCTTACTGAAGAAATGGAGAGCCCGAGATCTTTTGCCTATCATAGCTAATGGCTGGTAACGGGCCCTGACATAAGGAAGTGACTCCTGTTGGCCTTACAGGGCATGAAACAGGCAGTGTCCAATCTTGAGGCTGGTCCCTTTCACAATTTGGTTAGATTAGCAAGGAGTCCTACCTTCTTTTCTACACATTTTCATGTGGAAGTTAATGACATTTTGCCAAAGTTTGGTAATTTTCTGCATTACTTTGTAGAAAAGGTAGAGGGTTTTCATTTCAAACTCCCAAAATACTGAGGGTCTTCTCAGAGGGATTTGCTGGTGCTGATAATTATAGGTTCCAATTGCACTGATCCCTTGATGTCTTTGTGTTTAGTAAGTGAACTTCTTAGATATTGTGTTATGGGTGTTTTCAAAAGTTCCTTGGAGCTGGGACAGAAGAGTGGGTCAGCAGTAAGGAAAAGTAGTGGAAATGGCAATGCTTCTCCATTGTATTGCCAGGAAAGTCACAGATAAAAAACAGATGTTAACAGCTGTCCCCAGGATACCTGCAGCCAAAGAAATTGAGAGAAAGAGAGACAGAGAAGACAGGTAGAAGCTGAAAGTTATGGTCAGAGCTGTTCAGTCAATCCGTAACAGAAGAGCAAAAGGGGGATGTTACCACTTCACTGCTGGCATCTAGGGTGTTTCATACCCCCTAGCATGCAAGTGCAAGGGAGACCACTGGACTCTGAGCTACTGCTAGGGAGTTCTCAGTAATTATTTAGTATGCAATGTGTTAGCTGCATTTGGACAGAGATTGGTATGGTGCATTGTGCCAGAAGGCCTGGTTGAAATACGTTGATACTGACTGTACAGGAACTGGTTTCTGCAGTTTTTGTCAGGGCAAATTGCCATAACTCTAAGTGGGAATTCTGCTTACAGCCTTAGGCTGGGCTTCGAATGGTATTTAGGTGCTGAAAGATGGAGTTAGGCTTCTACGAGGACTTTCAGAAACATTGTCTACTTCATAAAATCTTACTTGGCACATGTTTGATTTGTTTGGCACTTAAATTTCTCGGAAATCTGGCACTGTGCGGGTAATAAATACAGAAAAATAATGGGAATTCAGGTTAAAAAAATAGCAGTGTTGGTTTTTACAGTATCAGGATCAGCATGCTGTTAAACTGTTACTACAGCAAAGTCAGGGTCTCTCACAAGGTGCATGGAAACAAAGAATGGCCACCTAAAACAAAGAGAATGAAGGAAATGCAGAAAGTCCCCATCATGCAGCTTCAGATGATTTACTTTTGACTTGGTTTATTGTTTTTCTTTTTAAAAATCTCTTCTGTAGAGAATTATTAGATGAATGCAGAAATTGAGTATATCCATCTTCCTATGCATCTGCAGAATGAGAGATGTGAAGTAACATAACTGATGTTCTTAAAACTGGTGAGGACAGGCACTTGTTCAGGAAGGTTAACTATATCCTGCAATGCTGAGCAAATCAAAGTGCACAAAGAGGGGCATCAGGAGATTGTAGTGTGTCCTAATCACGAGTATGAGCCTTCAGTGTTGATTTTTTTCTTCTCTTTCTTTTTCCAAGGGTGAGAAATAGAATGGTTCTTGAATATGTAGATCAGTATAATTTAATTAGCTTTTACGACCAGGACTCCTCAGAGATAACCATAAAAGTCAATTAGACTGTATTAAAATGCAGCCATTTCCCTGAAGCTTCTGTGAAACAGCCCTTGCTTATTCAGGAAAATGGTAAAAATCTAGATATCTGATCTAATAGAAAGAATAGCTATGTAGAAAGAATATTGTTGCCCTTTTTGATAGAACGGATTTCCTTCTGCACTTTCCCAGTGCCTGAAATGCATTGTAATGTAAGGTCATACCTTGAGTTTATTCATTTACATGCTGCACTGGCCAGCCCGTGTTCCAATATGATCTCGCGGTCCATTTAAAATTGGATTTGAAGAAGATGGTTAGCAAAGTGTAGCGCCTCAGGGCAAAAACTGATTATCTGCAGGAATCAGGAAAGAACTGTGTCCCAGCTGTACACCCCCTCCTAACTCCAGATGTTACACACTCACAGCTGGCTGAGCACACAGGAAGATGTGCAAATACTTATCCATGCAGCCAGATATCACGTCTCAATTGATGCCTTCTTTCCTCACCTGTTCCTCTCTATACTGTAATCAGATCTTCATCTATGCTACATTTAAGAGCAGCTCTGAGGTGACACTTGGTGACCATCCATCATTTACCTGCTTGGTCTGTCTCCACCTACCCTACCACATGGTCATGATTAGTCCACACATGATGGCCTTGAGATGAGGTTGCCTGTTACTCCTGTGGGCTTGGTCTCCTGTGCATCCTGAACTTCAGGTTGGTGGTGAAGCAGAAGCTTTTGAGGGCAGGAATCA
The DNA here is from genome assembly GCA_039720435.1 of Amazona ochrocephala. NCBI lineage: Eukaryota > Metazoa > Chordata > Aves > Psittaciformes > Psittacidae > Amazona > Amazona ochrocephala. Next base: position 40,032,145 of record CM077880.1, on the reverse strand, counting down.
CAATTACATTTCCAGTATCTCTAAAGAACATTGCAGACATACATGCAACTATATTACGAAATATTCAACACTTAAGTTTAAGGTTTACTCTTTTTCCTCTGAACAATGTGTTCTGGCCATCATGAAGAGCAAGATTCTACTTTTAATTGGCCTGATCAAGTATGCACTCCCTTAAATATTAGTCTGCCTACTAATCCCAGGAATGGCTTATATTATTCCTGCAGGTATGAACTACCCAGAGCAGAGGTGGGGAGGGGTTAGCAGCCTCCAGCTGTAATATCTTCCCACCAGCAGTTTGGTCTTGAGAGAATGAGTAGCAGAGCAGCTGGGCAGTTTCCCCATCACCGCCACATGCATCCAGCCCTGAATTCCAGCAGAGCCTTATTTATTTCATTAGCTCATTAGACCTTTCAAGCCTCCATGCTTATCTCAAAAACAAATATTTGCTGTACAGCACGTCACACTGCCTGGTATTATGTTCTCTGTGTAAAGAAAGCCCTTGCAAAACAGACCACAAAGAGCTTGCTGTAAATTTGTTATGAGAATCTTCACTCTGGCTTCACCTGATTTTTACAGGGTTAAAGCCTCAGAGTTGATGCTGCATCAGTGTGACATTGCTGTGGAAATTACTGCATTTCATAATAATGTCCTCAAGTTCTAAAGCAGAGAGACAAGTGTGAAGCAAACACAACTCATATCAAACTTATGGCAGATGAGAACCAGCATTGTCTTGAAATCTCAAGTCCTCTCCTTTTTTTATGGCATAAGGAGAAATATTTGAAAGCTAGCAACTGTGGCACTGAGGTGATGTCCCTTGCATTGATGTAGTTAACCTGTCAGCAATTCCATCAGCAAACCTGTTTTTCAGACCTGTTAACTGCCGTCTGAAAATCAATCCCAGACTTAATCATAGACAAAGTTGTATATTCCATCATTCTCTATGCTGGTGATACATATATATCATTGGGACAACAGATTCCAAGGACTCAGACCATGAGAATTTTTATGCTTACAATATTTATGTCACAAATCACCATTGTGCTACAGAGTGCAGAAAACTAGACAGAATAGGTGATTCAAATGCAAAATAGTTTCATCCTCGAATGAAAATTTCTTGGCCTTTGGCCTTATCGTACAATTCAAGGCATGTAAAAATTGTGCTGGAATTTGCCTCTTGTTATATCTCCTTGCTTAATTATTAAACATTTGGTATGGTACAGCTGCTCTATAATAAAGTCTGTCATTACTTGAGCAAACAAAATTCCTTGTGCTATTGTTCTCCTAGATAGCCAATACTTGATAAGGGCCAGGGCTGCAGCTCAGGACTGAAGCAGGCCCATAGGGCTCTGCAGTGTGAAAAAGCACAATCTTGGGGCCATGCTGGCACTCAGATTGCAACCAGGAGCTGCATCTTCAGCTCTTCATTGTTTTTCTTCACGAAGGAACAAATCCTGCACCCTTGTCTCCAGCTGGACAGACCTGGGATTGAGGACAGGACAGTGACCCTTTGGCACTGGCAAATGTCAAAGCCTCTGGGCAGTGGGGGTGGAGATAAAACTACCAGTGGCATCAGGTCAGGGCACCAAAATTACAGAGGTTGCTGCACTTTTCAGTACACAGATGAGAGGCAGATGGAAGAGCACAGTTTAGTGAACACACTGCATCAGCAGGGAAAGGACACATTTCCTTCTCTGCCCCTGCCAGCCCAAACCCAGTTTCTCAGGATGGGCCTAAGAAAGCAGATGTGTCCAAGGCATATATATGAAGCACTTCTGTACCTGTTGATTTTTAGACTTTTCACCCCCAAACCAACATTAGTGCGACAGACAACAACAACAAATTTTCATGTCTGTAACCTCCAATGCAAAGCACTGGACTGAGCACCAGCGCAGCCCTCAGCAGGCACCGCCTCCTTCGGTCTTGCAGTCACCATTGGCTTTGGCCGTCCCTATTTTTTGGTTCTCGATTTGTTTACCTGTTTTTTCCAGATAGGGCTGGTGATGCTCACTGGAATGGTGTTAGCTCCTGGCCACGAATAACAGGCAGAGTTCAGTGCCTCAGCTTAGGCACCCAAAAACTGAGACATGGTATGTCCAAGTCCTTTCACTCCGTTGGTTTTATCATCATGTTCTGTCCCAGTGCAAAACAATCCCTTGAGTAAGAAAGGGAGTGAAAGAGGTGCGAGGCTCCAGTACTGATGAGGCACACATTCTCTGTCCACTGCCTTGGTCCCACTCCCACTGTCTGAGCCCCTCACATGAAGCTGCAGTCCCGCTCAGGGCCTGGCAGCGATACTGGCAGCAGCTCTGATGCAGCACAAGGAAACTCCATGAATACGTAGTGACCTCAGTCCCTTGCAGCACCTTTGCCAAGGTGCCTTCAGCTGCTGGGATAACCAGGGTGAGCTCTGCTGTGATGCGCGGGAGGGCTCTACGCAGGCAGATGCTGAGCTCCCAACAGCGTGACTGAGCTATTTATCAAAGGCAGGGTCTGCCTAAACAGAAAACTGTAACTGGGGGCTGCCTGGGAATATCCTTAGGGCGCTTAGTTTTAGTTTTGCTCCTCCAGATCAGCACATGCCTGTGCGCAGCTTGAGCCAGGGTGATCCTGAGGAGCCGGGCAGATTGACAGCCTGGGAAGGGCACCAAAGTGTGCCGGTGCTGCAGGTACTTCTGTGGATGCGATGCTGATAATTTATCTTCATCTGCGGCTTGTGCTACACGCCAGCCTGCAAACTGGGGCAGCGGAGGTGCAGGGAGACCCGCCGCAGCTACGCAAGTGGCGCAGCGCCGATGCCGGCGGCTGAGCCGTGACTGTTGTACTGCCGCAGCAAGGCCTGCCATGCAGTGGAAGCTCCTGCTCCCCGCCCTGCTCACAGACCCCTCGGGGCTGCTCCCGCTCCCCGCTGCCATCGCGGGTCCCCTGGGGCTGCTTCCAGCTGCAGTCAGCACAGAGCCAGCCTCCCTCCTCGCTGCTTCAGCTCCCAGCACCGCACTGCGGGCATGGGGCTGTTCCTGAGCACCTGTGTTGCAGCGGTGGCAAATTTCGGCAGGCTGCAAGGTAGAGAGCTGGAGGGAACTGTTGTGGTCGGGGACGGTTTTGATGGAGGTGCATTTTTTCCCAGTCAAAAACCTTGTACTGTTTTTATCTCATCTCTAGTGCATGTCGTGCACAGCGAGTCTATAGCGTTATGGCCATACAAACTAGCTCTATTTTCTCAAAAACAAAACCCCAGACTGAGACTATGAAAAAAAAGAAAATAATCCTATATGGTAATTTCTTTCAAAGCCAGCTAACTCAGCACTTGCAAACCTAACTTTATACAAAGAGCTCTATGCTGAACTGCGGGCCATCCCACCCCACAAAGCTTTTCAGTGAATTGGAAATGATTTCTCTCTAACGTCTTCACCTCAGGGCTCAAAGGGGGATCTGGCAGCAGCCCCATACAAAAGCCCAGGTGGTGAACATTTAATTTCCCAAGATGTTACTCCCATGGTATACATGGAATTGCTTCAGACAGTGCAAGGTGAGGCTTATGAATCATGAAACTCTGCCAAAGCAGGGGTGAAAGGGGTGAAATACAAAGAAACAAGTAAATGAATGCGTCCTCTCTCTCCTTTATCATGCACAAGCTGGAAGGTAGTATGGACAAAGTAAAGGTCTTATAGGAAAATGCTGATGTGAAGGCCTAGTTGAGAAGGTCCTATAATTTTATCATAGAATCTCTTGTCCAAATAGCAGAGGTCTGTGTAAGGCCCAGCTGTGTTTGCTGTGTACAGGAGCCCTCTGTTTGCAGGGGAAGGAGAGGCTTTAATCTGTATTGCCTGGAGTGGGAGCACACATGCTGCTGCAGTACGCAGCCTGATACATGCTCCTGCCTTCCTGTGCAAATACATTATCTCTTGGATTCATGTGCGACCTCTCCAAACATTCTGGTTTTGCCACTTTGGCTTTCCCTGTCTCCATCTCAGGAGGAAATCAGGAGTTTTCCCCATTGTGAATTAAATTAACAAGAAAAGAATCTAGGGAAAATTGGCTATTCTTTGGCTGATTACCTTTAGTTACCCTACTAGATGTGTTTGGGTCCAGCATTACTGAAAGAATGAACAATAATCTAATTAATATGCTTACTGTACTAGAATAGAATCTAAAGATGTATTCAGCTTGTCGCAGCATGCACTTTCACATTTTTTACTCAGCAGTAACATTAAAACAGCCAGACTTTCAGCCCTGAAAACTGTGGATAATGAATTTCTTTCATCCTAAACAATTTACTCCCCTGTGTACTAAAACGCTTAACCAGATCAGTTGTATTTGTACCAATGTGCACTCTGACGTGCAGAGCAATGGAAAAAAATGAGCTATCAGTGTGTAGCAATGATTATTTTCTTGGTAAATGTTTGGGCTTTTTTTTCCTAAAAATGATAGAAATAAAGTCACATATGCTTCAGTCACAGTGAGCAGTGTTTACACAACCAACATGAATAATGAAAACAAGTATATTCCCTCCTGCCCTTGCTCTCTTTGGATGCTATCCAGCACTGACTGAAGTCAGGAAGAGCTCTGCTGTTGACTTCTTTGGAGCAAAATGGGATCTGCTGCCTGCAGTCAGCATTCCCCTCACACGAGCACAGCTCTGGAAACGCCATGCAGATGGAAAAGTCCCACGGAGAAGGCAGAGCTCATTGCACTCAGGGTTAGAAGGATCACCCTCTGGGCCTCAAAACAAGGTCAAAGTTGGAAGGGAAGGGAAAAAAGAAGAGGTTTAAGATAAAGGTTTGCATGCTTTTTTTCCCTGCCATTCTAGTTTCTGAGGCATTTAGCTATATTTGGTTGTAGTTTTAGGCTCCGTTCCAGGAGCAGATTGAAGAACTAAAAACTTTGTGAAATGAAAGTTAGGATTTCTGCATGATCTATTCACTTCAGAAACTTGTGTTCTGAAAGAAATACCCTGCCCTGCAACACTTGTTAAAATACAAGTATTTTGTACAAATGCAATTTTCAGCCAATCACATGAATCAGGTCTCAAGAATATAATTCTCTACTTTTTAAACTTGATACGACAGCACAGAAATGATGCCGTAAGGAGCCCATCCTTTCATCAAGTGTGTTTTGGGACTGATTTCCATGTTCTTTTGCAAACTGGAGTGGGATTAGACTTCTTGGTTACAATGCACATGGAACATTTTTCAAAGCAACTCCCAGCAATGCAGTTCATCGTTCCAGTCAAATGGAATTTAGGGAAAAGCTTCCTGCGCTTTAGAGAACCAAAAACTAGCAGGGTTTGGCCTGTGCTTCTGGGATTCTCCCCGAGAGAGGGGTGATGAGGACTTGAAACCAGCCCAGGTCATCAGCCATCGACTTGAGCAGCAGTTTTGCCTGAGCAAATAAGAGCTTGCATGAACTTTTCATTTCCATCAGGAAAGAGATTTGGCTTTGTCTGCCAGCCTCTCTAGTCTTCCTGGCTCTCTAGGGTGGTTCCTTTAGATTTCAAAGTGTATCAGCTGGGGCTATTCATGCAGTTGTAAAAACAGTGTGAATTAATGAGAGTCACTCCCCTCTAGGTGACCCTTGGAAAACCTGCTCCACAGTCACTCAATGGCAAGAGTTTTTATTCCATTTTGGCTGGAGAGAGTGAATCGTTAAGACTATCCCATCATCAGCATCCTTGTTGCGGCAACATGGTGGTCAATGTTCATTGCAGCTCGGCAAGGCTGTCCTCAGCCCTGCAGATTTCCTGCTCAGCATCCACCTTCCTTGCTTTTAAAATTCATTGTGGGTAATCTGCTGCAAAAAAGAATATTGAGCCTGTATGTCTCGACCACTCACATCTATATGCTCCTATTGTCAGATCTATATACTTCTGCTGTAATAAAAGTGCCGGAGAGCATAGCACATGAGAAAGTGCTCCTAAGGAGATCACTGAATCTTAATCTTTGCCTTACACCCTGTTTAGCACATATCTGTGCAGCTGTATATTTTCAGCACATGTCACTGCAAAATAAATTATTCAGGATTGTTAGATTACTTATAAATGACACCAATCAATTAACACCACAGCCAGCAGTCTTTAAGGCTTTTCTTATAGGCCAGGGTGGTAAAGCTCTCAACTCCACATTTCCCAGTATGAAGGATTATGGTAATAACAACTTATTTTTATTGAGTTTTTAATTGATGAGTAATATCTCTGGACTCGCTGTGCTAACATTAGGTCTAGAGAGAACTAATCTCTTGAAGGAGAACAGGATACAAGCAGAGCTGCCCTTCCCTGAACAAACCCCACCATTTGAATGTGGCACCAAGTGAGTTTGCTGCTGTCAGTTGTCAGAGTGTTTCAGTGCTGCCTTTGTACTGAAGATTTGTGCCTTTTCCTTACAGGGCTGCACAGGCCTTTGAAGACACCACACATTAATATGCACTTCACTGTTGTCCTGTAATAAGGTGGAAAAAGTAGGGTGGCTCCAGGTCGTGTGAAACAAAGCAAGCAGCAGCCTGTATTGATCCCTGGGCTGGAGACGGCTCATTTATGTTTGCAGACTGGAAGAGCCTCAGGTCTCCCTCCTCTGCACCACTGACATTTCCAGTGTTTCTGCTGGCATAACCAGCAAGGTCACCAGATAGCAGGTTCTGCAACCTGCTCACAAAGGAACAACTCCTATTGCTGGCTACAGAGCCTCAGAGCCACAGAATGAGATATTCTTTTCCCTTTCTTGACCGAAAGGCAAAAACTGAGATCCCCTCCTCCTTCCAGATTACCCAGCCTCCAGGCAGATTGTGCTGGTGTGTGCTCACGGTGTGCATGAGGTGAGCCACACAGAAAGCTGCACTTCCACACTGGCAAAGAATAACACAGCTGATACGGTGTTTTCCATGTTGCTTTAAGGAGCAGTAAACCTTCATGATGATGGATAAATGCTATTATCATGCATTAAACATGTGTGGTTTAAGCACAGAAAGTAGTCTAATACTAAGTTTTTCAATACAGATTGAATGTGTTATTGAACTGCTTAACTGTTCTATATTTAAATCCTCCTTGCAGCCCCATGAACTAAAATCAGGCTCTTCGGAGTCCAACTGAATTCACTTCATAAAGTCACCAGGAATAGTTAAAACCATATGCATTGTATGCTGACATGGATTGATTCATTAAGGGTGATGGTAGAATCTGAATTGGAAGGTGCAGTGAAGACGATGATGAATTTTAATGTGGGCGGTGACTACTGTTCAGCAGATATGAAATTGGAAATCAATGCTCGCTGCTATATACAAATGGATGCTACGTTTACATCTGAAGCAGTCTTCCATTCCCAATCTTTCAGTGTGCCAGGGGAATGCTGGCACGAAGGAAGAAAGCCTAGTCTTGCAACTGCCTGCCACTGCTGCTGTCTGTATTTTCTGTTCATACCTGGAGCACATCTCACCCTCTGAGAAACAGTTCCACAGCAAATGATCCCAACACACCCCATGCTAGATGTGGTGCTGATAGATGCAAAGGGTGATGAGTGTGTAATGGATGAACTGATGCCTGAGCCTGCTGGCACCTAGAAGACAACCCCAAGGCAAATTAAAACCTAAAAGATAAACCCTAAAAGCTGAAAGCGACTGCACACTAGCTGGAAGGTGTTGTTGGTAGAGTGTGACATCTCAGGCCACCCCACCCAGGTGCAGGAAGATGCTGTTGGATGTCCCCCCAGCTTTTAGCATGGTGCCAGCAGTGGCTGGAAGGCAAGTCTCTGCCTGGCGGAGAAGAAAACTCCACTGTCAACACTGTTCCATGCAGCAGTGGAGAGATGGCATGTCCTTGGGGGAGTAGAGAAAGCTTCAGGGAGCTCTATGTTGTGTTTTGCCTAGGGCATCAGTTTGCGATCATCCAGCTGTGTTCCCGCATAACGCACAGACAAGGTGTTTTAGCCTCCTAAGTAGTGTCGGTTGCCTTGCTTTCTAGCCCCCCTCATTTCAACACACAGATGTGGATGACAGAAGAAACTTTACATTGTTGCTTCATAATAAAATATTAAATGGAGAGACAAAGAGCAAAATGCTTCCTCCCCCAACAGCAAAGCAATGAAAAAATGAGTATCTCAATCTCATTTAAATATTAGCTATCTCTGTTGACACTGGACCATAGAGCTAAGTCCCGAACTAAATGGGAAAACAATAAACATAGCTAGTAAACTACTGATTTTCATTAATCCCCATCCAGAATGTTTTCAAACAGTGTTTAACAAAATGAGCACTGTATTTAAAGCATTCACCCTCTAGATCTCTCAAGTGTAGTCAGTGATGTTTATCATGTCCTTTATGAAAATGCTGTTTCTCTCTCCCCTTCTCACTGCAGGAGCAGGAGAAGGGAAGGAAGCTGTTCCTAGGATGCGGACAAGATGCAATAGGGATTTATAGCGCAGGTGCACTGGAAGCAAACACAAATTCTCCTGTGTGAGCATGATAGTGGTATTGGTGTAATGAGCTCTTCTTGGGTAAGTAAACATGATAAACAGATCTAATTCCCAGTGTGGGGTCTGGGTGGCATGCCCACCCAACACAGTAAACTTAGGCAGGTGGAAGGAGGACTGGTGGAACCTCCAGGCCAGAGCTTGGCTTTAGCACCAGCCAACACAGCCTTTTTGTCCACAGACAAGCCCCAGTCAACATAGATAGTCCACAGAGCTCACATGGGGCCATTCATGAAACACCAGCTCTAGTTCGGAGGGACAGAAATGCATCATGCCCACTGCCTTCTATTTTCCTCTGTGTCAAAACTTCCCTGACTCCTGTGAAGCATCTCCCATCACGTATTTTAATTTTACCTCGCAGTGGCTCCCATATGATAGCACTATTTTTATCATTTTCATGTTGTCCTTGACCTGCATTGGCACCAGGCACCTAATTCTCCTTGAGGAATGTGTACAAATTTAGCTGCTAATGATTTCCAGCCATTTTGGTCAATATTTTGACACTATCAGAGGAAGATCCCTGTTTGAAGTTTATTGGAGCTGATGATCAAAACGTGGGGGAGGGGTGAAGCATCTAAATCATCTCCAGGAAGCATCCATTTTGTGAATGACTGAGATTTCTTTTTTAATTGATATTTGACATTTTAGCCAAGTCTGAAATCTCAAGGATTTAATTTCAGTAAGATCAATGCACACCAGAAGTAATGAGGTGTACTTGAATTATCCTGAAATAGATAGAACTGCCGTATAACACTCCCAGCAGGTCCCAGTTTCCCCAGCCACAGTCAGTATCTCACTGTTCTCTAAGACGAAAGATGTCAGGAGCTAGTGGATTACAGCATAATTAGCCTAGGTGCTCCTGTTGCCTGTTTTGATTTTGAACATGTAGTGAAAATCCATCTCCACATAACTTAGATCCTGCCTCTCTACTCTGCTCTCATGAGAACTCACTTGGAGTATTGTGTGTAGTTCTGACATCCTCAACATAAAAAGGACATGGGACTGTTGGAACAAGTCCAGAGGAGGGCCACGAGGACGATCAGGGGACTGGAGCACCTCCCCTATGAAGATAGGATGAGAAAGTTGGGGCTGTTCAGCCTGGAGAAGAGAAGGCTGCGTGGAGACCTCATAGCAGCCTTCCAGTATCTGAAGGGGGCCTATAGGGGTGCTGGGGAGGGACTCTTCATTAGGGACTGTAGTGAGAGGACAAGGGGTAATGGGTTCAAACTTAAACAGGGGAAGTTTAGATTGGATATAAGGAGGAAGTTCTTTACTGTGAGGGTGGTGAGGCACTGGAATGGGTTGCCCAGGGAAGCTGTGAATGCTCCATCGCTGGCAGTGTTCAAGGCCAGGTTGGACAGCGCCTTGGATGGCATGGTTTAGCGTGAGGTGTCCCTGCCCATGGCAGGGGGGTTGGAACTAGATGATCTTAAGGTCCTTTCCAATCCTAACTATTCTGTGATTCTATGATTCTATGATTCTATAAACAGCATCTGTGGAGAGGAAGGGGTACTGGAAGAAGACTATGGCTTGCTGGCACCCTGAGGGGGCTTCACATTCCACCAGTGGGGAAGATGTGTGGAAATATGATGCGTTGGTGGAGAAATCACTGGTGCAGAAGGTTTTGTATAGCTGGAAAGACTGAGTAGATATTAATGGTGTTCTCATTAGACCTGAGTTTTGACTTTCACTGTGGTATGGAAAAAACCCTGCTACATGGCAAGACGAAAAGCTCTGTAAATTATCAGCTGTCACCAACTAGAGCTATAGCTCTGAGCCATGGCACATCAAGGAGTTAGGGGACAATAAGGTCCCTGGCCAGGAGAGCTATAAAAGCCACTGCGACTAGGGAGTCTGTCCTCCTAAGGGACTCTGCAGTGCAAGTGCCTCTGCTCAGGATTTCTTCCTGCCTCATCTCTGCTGCCTTTTTGTCTCTTGGAGAGAAAGATGCCTAAGATGTAGTGAATCCAGGCTGGACGTCTTCCCCTGCCTGAGGGTGCTTGACTCCATGACTCCTCTGCTGCAGACCAGCAAGACACCAGGTTTCAATGTAGTTTATTGCACTGCCTCCTCTTTTGCAGAAGTTCCATTATACACGCAGTAACTGTGCCTTGATTGAGGGTACTCAGCTAGGGAGGCAGGATATGCAGACTGAAGATGGGATTTGATGTGAGTCTTCCTACTGCTGCAACCACTGGGCTACAGAGGAAGCCCCTGTGGCCTTTCAGTGTCGTGCTAGATTGTGGATGAAACTTGTTTCTGAAAGAAAGATGATTTGATCAACTTGTATTAAACTTTTTTTTTTTTTTTTGCACAAATAGATCATTTACAAGCCCAGGGAGATGTAATGGGGATACAAAGTCATCTGGACTTTTACTAAAAATAATACAAGATAAATTTAGCTAATGAGTTCAGCGTGTATATGTTTTAATAGCTTTCTCCTGCTACAGTCTTATACTGGCTCCTATCGTACATCGATGCTTCTTTCAACACATGTAAATAATATGCAGAGCACAATTCAAACTCCGATAGAAAGCAACTTGCTTTTAGCTACAAACAGAAATAAATGCAGCAGCAATCGCACAGATCCATTCAGGCCAAATATTAAAAATTGGGCCAAATCCTGCACCTTTATCTCACAAAAATAATCCTTACTGACTTCTCAATGTTACTGTGATAAACACGGCTAGATTTTATAAAAGAACTTTATGTTGCAATGTATGGTATATTAGCTCCTAATGCCAAAACCACTTTTAAAACCTTCTGTATGTTTAGCTAAAGCATAATGGATAAGCTCCCTACATGAATAGAGAACACAGAATCATAGAATCAACAAGGTTGGAAAAGACCTTAAAGATCATCAAGTCCAGCCGCTCCCCAGCACTGCCAAACCCACCACTAAACCATGTCACTAAGGGCCTTGTCTCATAACCAATCAATTTGTATAAAAACTCTCTCCCTCTCCATAATCACCTGATTCAGCCACACATCATCTAACTCCAGTGCTACTAATGCAAGGCTTTTCAAATAGCCTACATTTGTTAACGAGGCCAAGATTTTAATGTGAGTCCATTATATCTGTCAGTGTAGCTTACAAGAACAGCTTGTATAAAGGTCTCAACACTAGATAAAAATTTAAGATGTCAGTTTAAACATGCCTGTGCATGGTGAGCTGGGCCCACTTGTTGGACTTATTAGAGAGTCTGGCAATGCCTGTGCTGCTCAAAGAAGCAGGGCACAGTCTGTTACATGCCATGTGCAATGTTTGCTCCCTGTGGGGACCATCTTAACTCAGAAGAGTCACTGAGCAACATCATGTAAGAGCAGCCTCAATGTCACAGAAGTTATTGCTAATTTAAACCTAACCTTATTCTATGGTTATGTTTTCTGTTGCACTTTCAAAAATGTGTGAAGAAAATAATTTTGAGGCACGCTCTTCATATCTTCAATATCTTAATATCTTCAATATCTTAATATCTTCAATATTGGTGACCAAAGTGATGAGGGTAGCAATAATAGTATAACCCTTTGCTTCTGCTTTGCGAGCTAAGTGGCTGGGCTGTGAGATATCTCCTTTCTTCTCATGGGACCATTATTTTGTTTCACTGTGTTCTCTGTTTCTGTGATGATGCCCCACTTCCTAATCTGGGAATCAGTTAAGAATGAGCTAGTAATAGGTAACAGGTGACACACGTTTGCTGTCTGATCCTTCACAACAGCATGGCTTCTTCCAAAGTATTTTTATCGCGACAAAACACTATATATAGTTTCCTAGCAGAAAGGGGCTTCCAGTGTGAAACGAAAAGCTGAAGGAGCGTATGCCTCTATCCTTCATTTTGGTTTTAATCCACATCTTCAAGGTTTGATCTTGTCCCCACGAAAATGACTGCAGTTTACTCCAGAGAGATTAGGTATTAGAAACATGCAGAGGGGATGACAGAAGGAAGTGCTTTACAGTCAGTCCGCACGGAAAGAATTGGAAATACCAGTTGCAAGCTCAGGGAGAGGAAAGATGCACATGTTGCATTTTCTCCATTTAGAAATAGGCATCCAAAAATCAATATTCTTTATACATAGCTCTGAAATATGCTGCCTAAGGTGACTTCGACTCTACAGTGCTGTGTGTCCTGGAAATCTGATCAATACGACATCTGCTCCAAAGGTCTAGCTTAGTCAAAACAGGTATAACTCCTGACTCCTCAGAACATGGGCAGCTCCTGCAGAAAGTAAGCATAGACACAGGTCTCTGATTAAGTGTGCTTATTGGGAATAACATTTCAGGTACAGTCTGCCTGCTAGCCCACTTATTGTTGTAAGTTCTGTGAAGATCAGACCTGTTTGGGAGATTTTATATAAGTGAGAAAATATATGCTCAATGCAGCAAACTTTGATGACAAGTGTACGTTATATTGCTTCATTCAAATGTACGTTTGTTCTTTTCATCCTCAAACCCTAAATCTACTGTATAAGTTTATGTCATAAATATATGGCGTCTTTCCTAGTACCCCCGGTTTTCTAATATGACCTTATAAATTTTTCAAATTGAAAAACAGTGGGAAGCAGTGAGGCAAAGTTTCCAGATTAACTGTTATGAGGGCAATGGAAAATTTCTCAGGCATCTGAACGAATATTTCCACGTTCAGAAGAATTCCTTTTATCTTGAGGCTGATATTGTACCAGAACATTTGCCATTTTATGCCATTTTTATTCATGTTCATCCGATCACCAGTTTTCCTAGGAACCCACACTTAACACTTGGGGTTAGATTTGCTGGACCTGCAGAAATCATGGAGACTGAACTTGTAGCATGACACCCATGTGTAAAGCCTTTCTGACCTCTTGTGTTTTGGGTGAGTGGACTAATACAGATAATTCTTATCTTCCTACACCTAAGAAAGAGAAATGTGCTAGAAGTTCACGTACTTGACATGATCGTCAGAAAGAAGCAGAAGAGGAATTTCAAAATTCACCACCAATCCCAACTGGAAGCACACAAACCCCAATTACTTCTACAGTACTGCTTCCTTCTTAAAAACTGTTAAAAACATCTGAACTCAATTAAAACCTAATACGATTGGAGCAATCAGTTCAATGGCAGGATTCCTTCACCATCAGTTGTATTTATAGGCACTGATTAGAAATGTTCTGTGCATGCTTGGTTTCTCCTTTCAGTTAAATATCTGCTTTCTTTAATTCAGACCTCTAATTCAAGATCTTGGCACTACCAGCATACTGTGCAGTGACAGTCCCACATCAGCAAACACCAAGCCTTGGTGCTGGACGGAGACAGAAAGGAAACCATTTCTGTTGAAATACATGGGTTTCCATGTATTTTTTTAACAGGTTGGAGAAATAGCCTGTCCAAAAGCACCGCTCAAATGCATCACAATGCCACCTTATACTTTTATATAATACATCAGCAAGATGGTATAGTTTGAAAGGAATATCTGTGACACTAATTGTTATTCTGCTCTCAGGAACTAAGGCAAATGCATCTGTTTTTTTTTATAAGAGATTACCCTTAATGAGCCTGTGAGGAAGCTATTTCTGAAAGGGGCATATTTGAGTGCAGTGCTATTATTCCTAAGAAATTAGTCATATTGCATCATCAATAAGAAACAATGAAACTAAAGAGCCAGGGCCCTAATTATTTCTCACGCACACTGGTGTAACTCCACTGGGCCTGATTTTCTGGCATGCCCGAGTTGGGAAGAGATGTCTTGGAAAAGCCAGTTATAGCCTGAAGGCTGCTCTACTGTCCCGAGGAGTGGGTGTCCCACTGGACTGGATGGCAGCTGGGAACGGGATGGGACCACCTTCCTCCCCGCCTTTCCTCTTCCCATGCACCGAGTGGTACGTGGCAGCTCAGTGCTGGCCAGGAGCTCCCCAGGGAAAGGGCAGCCAGCTCAAGAGATCAGCCATTTCCCACCTCCCTTTGTACTACCAGGCTGATGCAAAGCAGGGAAGCAAATATTGAATCAGACGGAATCACTCCCCTTTCCTGGCATAGAAGAGTTGCAGAAGCCCATCATTTCTCATGCCTGTTGAAAAGCAAGAAAGAAATCAGTATATTTTGGTAGAGTTTTGAGAAAGATACCTTTCTACTTTGTTCAAATCATGCAATTCTCTGTGCCCTGATTGCCCTTTGCAAATGCATTAGCATTTTTAAGACATACTTTTTACTCAAAATGGGCTGGAACAGATTTCGGTTCCTGGTCCTGGATTGATCCAGAGTTCACAAGCACGTTTCTTTCACAGACCAAATCAAAACATTGAAGACTAAATACACACATTTTGATTCAAACTGTGCTCCCAGTGAGGTTTCCAACAAAACACTACATTTGACAAAGTGTGGAGCTACTTCAGATTTCCATGCAGAGAATTAAGATCAAAATCCGCCCTTGACATTTGAGCTTTCCTCCAGTTTAGATCAGGAGTTTTGACTCTGATCCATGCTTAAGGCTTAGAATTTAATTCTACTTGTGCTATCAAAAAATGTTCTTTCCAGCATCTTTGCAACTTCATGCTTGTGTATGAACTGCAGAGTAAAAAAGTAAAACTAACAACTGAAATAGCAGGAACGTGATCTACTAAGCATCATCATCTGAGCAATTCTTTCTCCTCCTGCCATGTGCTGGCTTATTCTCACATTGTGAAGGCAGCCCTACAAAAAAAGCACCCAAGGAAAGAAGCCGTAGTACGCTAGGGCCAATTTCATCTTTACGTGTGTCTTTGTAACCATGGTGGATGAGGGTGAGAAAACTACGTGGGCAGGGAAGTAATTGGAAGTAATCACAAAACAGACTTGCCTAAGTGAAATGATGCATACAAGTAGTCTTTGGAGACTTAAGATATTTGGGTTGGGAGAGGAGCTTTAATTGGAATTGACCTTGTAAAACATGTTCCCTTATGTTCAGGTTTATAATCATGGGTGGGCTGGCTGATTTATTTAAAAATGCCTGTTTCACATTAACCACCCAGCTTTTCAAGGCAGATTTTGGATGCTTGGTGGTATCACAGAGAACAAATGACTGTGGTTGAATATTGATCCAGCATGCTAGCAGTTAATGGAAATGCGTACAGATGTTTTGTGTAGCACCTCAGACAGCAGTATCATGCAATATTTTAACATAAGAAAACACTTCCCTTAAGGAAAATAAAACACTAATAATCCAACAGCTGCTACTAGGACACAGATTTCCAGTTGCTGATCTCTAGATGTATTTCTAAAAAGAACAAATGTTAAAGAAAAAGAATAAGCGAGGAGATTGTCACAGGAAGATCTGGTCAAAATGAGTTCCTTTGATTGTAACACAGATCCAAACGTAGTAGGCCCATGACTACCAAGCAAGCTTCTCCACTCAGGAAAGCTGCGCAGAAAAGAAATGCTGTATCTTTTTGCACACTGAGTGGGGGCAAGTGAAGGGCTGGGCTGGAAAGGGGCAAAAGCAGATTTTTATGAGGAAGTCCAGGGCTGCGTTTTTCAGGATATAGTGCAACGAGTGTCTCTTCATAACTTTCTTTTGGCTTTTGAAATGGCACACACCGATTGTTGGCGAAATAGCCCAAATTCCAGCCTCTCTCCAGAAAGGAAGAGTGTGAATACTGGGTGTTTTGAATTTGCAGAGCTTTGATCATATGTCCCTGATATGAGGCTCATTCTTGCAGTGCCTCACAAGAGGTAGGTGCTCCCAATGGAAAATAGGGTGAGACCAAGCTCTGGTTCCTCAGAGAAAAAGGACAGATAAGCATCTCTGCCCAAGCAGAAAGCCCGCTCTAAGCAATGACCCTTGAGCAAGCCCCTGCCCCTGAGCAAGCTTCAAGGCTTCTTTGGCTACCTAAATGCTGCCCGTAATTAATCTGATCATAAATTACATATAATTGACAAGTGCAAGTAAACTGCAGTCCTTCTCAGGCAATGGACTGACAGTGCAAGAATTGACATGTATGCTTTAGAAATATTTGAGAACTGTTGACTGAAACTTGTGCTGATGAAAAGTCAGCTTTTATCAAAAGGAAGATTTTTACAGAAATAGTTTGCCTTCCTCCATGTTACATATATATAAAAACATTCCCTCCCACCCCCCCCCCCCCTTTTTTTTTTTTAGCTCACTGGTCAAAATTGAGAACTTTCTTTGTTTTCTGCCAAAAATCAAGTTTCCTGTAAGGAAACTCTTAGCCTTGCATGGAGTTTCTGACTGGCTTCATGAGTACAACCTCTGTCACTGAAGCGTCTGGGTGTAGCATCACACTTCCAGGAAACCAAACCAAATTCACACTTGACACAAATGACTCAGGAACTTATATAAGAGTAATGTATTAAAACATGCTGCCTCTGTAAGAAATGGGGATTGTTAGAAGTGTTTTTAAAGACACAGACTCTGATCTAAAAAGATCAGGAAAAAAAGCCTTCCTGCAACCTCAGACGCCCTTAAAAAAATCCTTTGACATGCCTCATTTTTTTCAGACAATCTTCTCTGGCTAACCTCTACACAGGCTTTCAAAGTGGATGCTGTCCAGAAATCCTATTACAATAAATTTACTGTATTAAAAAAATGTGAGACGGAAATAAGATATGGTCATATTATAAAGTCTGACTGTTCACCATTGCCAGCCTTTCATTCAGCCCTTTGTTTATTGTCATCTTATCCTGCACTTAATCTCATTTAAAACATAGGTGCTTTAGCACAAGGACCTTCCACTTTCATTATTTTTAGTGCCTTCTGCATATATGACACCACGTTTAAAGCACATATCCTCTCTCTCTAAAGTACTTTCACATCTATGATGCTGTATAATTAAAAAATTGTTACCAAAGCTTAACCAAGAGTTGTAAGCCTAACCAGAACATATTTCGGTAGCTCTCAGTCTTCTTTGTTGTAAACAGCAAGGCCAGCTTTCCTCTATTTTGAGATGAATTGTCATACTTATCTAAAAATGCTGCTTAAAGTAATGGATTAGATATTAGCAAATCTGAATAAAACCTGAGCTGTATATCAGAGTGCATATTCTTAAAGAAATCTTGAGGATTGCTTACTTTAACTGGAAGTAATTTGGGATCAATAATACCTACTTGGAGAGCCATCCAAAGCTTCCGATTACATCTCACTCAGAGGACACCATGAAAGCAGCTTTCCTCAGACCTGCAGTGCAATATCAGCACTGTCCTGGAGGTGAACTGGTTCTGAAACTCTTCAATTTACAACCTAAATGCAAGTACTGAGTGAGCTGTTCGGCCCTGGCTAAAGAGAATGGGACAGCAAAGGCACCCAGCTAGCCTCATTTTTAGGATGTGGTCCTAGCTGTCCACGTCACTGTAGCTCCAAGTGGGGAAAAAAAGCCCGAAATAACCCGTGCATGCTTTAAATACCTGGTTGCAGATATACAGAAAAAAACCTTATTAGTAGCAATGAATTTTCATTTTGCCTTGCGGGAGGAGGCAACACAGAGGTTCTGTTCCAAACACATCCCCCTTCCTTCGTCATCTAGCAGACTGTTGTGCAAACCAGAATGAAGTGGGCTTTCCAGAAGAGTCCTATGCTGATGGCTAGTGTGATGGTGATAGTCTTTTCACTTACCGGAGGGCAGCTGTTCAGCAAAGCATTTAATGTTTCAGCGTTTTTTCCGACGCGTTTCCTGCTGCATCAGGTTCGTGCCACCTAGTGGTGACAGTCCCACCGAGACGAGTCCCACCGGTAACGCAGATAGAGGTTTTTGCTTCTCCTCATGAAAAACATTAATAATCAGAGTATACTTTCAAATGATAAAGCACAATGTCCTAGCTTATTAATTGGTACCCTGGAGCCTCCAGTAAGGTCTGTCTTTCACCTCCAAACTGCACATCAGCCCCTAGAAGACTGCAGATGATATCCTGGACCTTGATGAAAGAAAATGCCAAAGGCAAGCGTTAACATCTGTGAATTTGCCTGCCCACTCCAGCTGGCCTCTGCTTGGGTCTTGAAGCCAGAGGCCATGCAGTAATAAAACAGAAGAACTGAGAAGTGCTTCACTCAGACAATTCTCACTCATTGCCACTTCTTCTTCTGCCCAAGTCATCATACAGTTGTCAACAGTCAGTCCATGCATTGTCTGGAAGCCCCGAAAGGTATATCTGAAAAAATAAATGTTTCCAAGTAGCTTTATTTAACTCATCTTGCATTTCACTTTGATTTATGATTATTGTCTAAACTTAACCTGGAATAGATCGGATTAACAACCAGTTGTCAGCAAACCTGCAGTAAATTTTAAATTGAAATTCCTCCATTTGTCTTTGCTCAATGACATTTTCTGCCCAGCTTAAGCAAAGTACTTTTGAAGATTTGTCATCTTTTTTTGGTTGGACAATTTAATTCATGGAGGGAGAAAAAAGACAACATCTATCCACATTGCAGCACTGGAGTTGTACCACGAATGAATCTGGACCAGCAGCTTTATTGACCAAAACACAACAGAAGAAACTGTTGACTGTTGTCTCTCTGCACTGAGCAAGCCACACAACAGACTGTATTTTTAATGAATAGATTGCAGTGGAAAATTCTGAGTATTGTGCATTCACATACAGTTAATGGATTCAGGCCAATTCTGAAAAGAAAGCACTCAGTCTTTGGAGAAATTGTGATGCCATAAAATCTGCATTGTCCCCATTCGGAAACAGCAGATATTACTTGGTCTGTTGAGGAGGTAGGAAGCAATCTGAAATCCTGAGCTGCTTCACAAGTCACTCCCCAGGACCACAGAAAATTATCGTGTTTCTGCCACTTTTTCCTGGAAACTGTTAGGAGATTAGCTTTAAATTAATACTGGGATCCCCATGAGTTCTTCTGACAGAAACTGTCTGTAAAAGCTCTTGTTAATATGTAACTTTTACTCCAGCACCTCAGTAGCTGGTCCTCCTCTCAGTGTGATGTGTGGTCCCAGATGTTGTTTTCTGCTGTGCATCCTTCTTCCAACAAGTCTTTCTGCAACTGGGATTAGCCAAAGTGCCAAGGAAACGAATACAACTTCTGAGTCTATAGAAGTGATACTATACCAATAAAAGCTCTTAGGGAACTTATCAGTGCAGTGCTTCTTGAATAATCCAATTCAAAACACAACAAGAACTATGTCTGAGAGACAACCCATAGTTCTCAATGAATGTAAAAAATGGATTAGAAAAGCATCATTTGCTGAGGATTAAATATTTTATAGACAGAAAAGATGTGAAAAATATGTCTTCCTTAAGCTGTGTTAATACCATGCTTTCAGTGTTTAGCGAGTGTCAGGGGTGGAGCAAGTGCAAAGAGATCAGGAGGAAAATCACTGGGAAGAGCTGCTGCGTTAGAGTTACAATTGAAAGTCAGGACAGACGCAGCATGTTCTGGCGGAAACCAACCTAGCATCTTTAACGGCGAACTGGTTTTTTGAGGATGACTGACTGGGATGGGAGCAGGAAGAAAAAATTATCAAGCATTAACTCTCAACCAACTTTATTAAGCTTGAAAAGGTAACAACTTCACAGAGAATGCCAGCATGGCCCAAGCTTAAAGGAGAGGCACAAAATGGAGAGAAAATCCCAAATACCCATTTTCTCAAGAAAAACCAATACACCAGCTGTGATAATGCAATCAAGCTGGATTGCCTTCCTGGATCCTGTTGCTACTGTTTAATTAACATGTCAAATGATGTTCAAACTTCTTTCTGGTATTATTTCTACAAAGTCTGATTGCTGGTTAAGACCAGAGCAGACTGAGACTCTTCCTGTTTCTTCTACTTTTTTCCTTCAATGAAAAAGTGAAATTTTGTGAAAATGTCAAGCTTTTCAAATGGAAAATTTACATTTATTTTTTGTTTTGTTTGTTTTCATCAGGTGATTGCACAAGATATTTACCTTCCAACTATTTCCACATACTATTGTATCCGCCATAGAAAATACCCTGTGGGTGGTTAATGCCACACTGGTGGCTACATGTGGATACATACCTAAGTATTTACTACTATTCAACAGTGCTTTGCCGTGAACACTTCTCTCCAATATAAGGTGGGATATAATTTTCTGCTCGCATGGGTGGCCCCAACAGATTTGCAAATGGATGTTAATTAGTGCAAATCCAAGCCCAAATAGAAACTTCCACCGTAAGTCAACCAAAAGAATGTTTTTTCTTTTTTCCTTTTGCATTTCTAGTTTAAAATTGATATTAAAAAAATCTACCTACTACTCATACAGCTTATTTCCTGCAACTTTTACACCTGGTGGGGATGAAGAACTTCTTCTTTCTGCTGAGAGCATTTCAACTTGGTTATGCTACTAGAAGTGGTGGAACATCTGCGTGAACTAACCTTGAAAAACAGTTAAGTAACATTACTGTTGGTTTTACAATATTGCTCTTCCAGTTAAGGCTTTCCCTATCCCTCGCTTCAGAACAGGATGGCTCTGCCTCCTCCTGAGGAATGTTGCTCTTGACATCAGCAGGACTTTTTGGACATGATGACTGCACTGGATATTGTAATTGAGGGCTAGATTTTGGAAGGTCTTTCCAAATGATGATGGTGAGACCCAGCACATCTGCAGGGTCTCACCCTGCAGCACCTTTTGCTGCCATTTCAAATCTCAGATTAAAAACCTGTAAAATTTATTCAGATTTCACCTGGGACAGTCTATTTACTTGAGAAAAAGCTTGGCCAGAATTCACAACTACGGACTGCTCCCATGAATGACACCAAGCCACTGCTCATGTGGGCCAAGTTCAAGCCGCTGACTATAACATGAAAGGTTATAATACATAATCCTTTTTCAATCTCTTCGCAGAGATGATCAGCCAATGACCCTACATCTAGACCTGGCCTGCAAAGCAGTTAATCTGGTCTGTGGAAAGAAAAGAGTGACCTTCAGCAGACTGTACCTCTGAATTCGCTCCATTGATTTCAGTGAGAGCTACTTATGCAAAGGAAATTGGAGGATTTTGTTCCAGGTACTGTCATGGCAAGAAAATCCCTAATGAAATTATCTTTGGAAGTGTACCACTGCAAGTCAGGTATTTTGAAATTAATTCAATGTAACATATATAATTCTGTGCATTTTCTAAAAGCTGTTAAGTATTGAAGGCTCTGGTTTATCTGAAACTGAAAAAGCATCCAAGACTAAATTGACTGAATCTTGACTTCTGGGCACTGAGACTGAGCAGCTGCTGTAAGGACCAGATTGCTGGTTGGGCGGCATTTTCCTTTCCAACAATATTGGGAACTTTACATTTTGCTACAGATTGAAAGAAAATACCAGAAAGCATGGTATTTGTGCAGACCAGCCGTACACATGTAAAAGCCCACTGTGCCATTTTCTGAAGGCCCTGAGAGCATCTCCCCACTGGGAGGTCTAGCTGCCAAGGCTTGGGGACAATGCAGTCACTGCTCTGGGGAGGGAGAGGCCCCAGGCAGTGCCATAGGGAGGTTGTAGGTGTGACCTAGCCCTGACCCAGGGAACTGCTTCCAGAGAGGCCATGGTGCTTGGTCCCCTCCCTGAGTGACAGCTCCTGCTGTGCTGCTGCCTGGCCTCAGCTCACCCCTGTGAAATGACTTTCCTTTAACTGTGAAAGTGTGGAGTTAGGATCAACCACACAAGTCTTGTGTTTGGCAAATCCCACTTAGCAAGTCCACAAAGAGCAACAGGGACCACCAGGGGTAGGGCAGGCTCAGCTATAGCTCCACGCCAACTCAAGGACTGACACTATCTTCAACCAGAGATGGATAAGGCTCCCCAGAAACACTCCCAGCTTGCTCAGTTTCTTTGGTGGGTGTTATCTGGAAGAAGTAATTCTCTGAAGAAACTTGAGATAAGTGTGTCACAGTGATGTCATATCTGCCTTAGAAGGGACTTCAGGATTTTTGCCAACTGCTGTTTACACAAAGCTCTATTAGAATGGAGTCCGGGGGGGGGGGGGGTGGGGGTGGGGGGGGTCTGTGCAGACAGGGAAGGAGGTAGAAAACAGCTGCGGTGGTAAATATTAGATTTCTTTGTGCTCCTATGTATTCCAGACAGAACAGAGGCTGAGGCTGAAACAATGAAGAAACTTTGGTTTCAGTAAGAACATGCTGACAAGCCCATTAAGATTTGATTTATGTGGCACTGGATCACCTTCCAGTCCAAATGGATGGGGCAGGAGCTGTGAGGGCACTTTTGGTGCCAATTACCCAGAGTACGCAGTTTGGTATTGATATTGGCTTTATATTGTCTGGGGGGAACTGGCATTATCTAGTCTGGCATAAAACTGGCTTGGTACAGACAGAATATACTCAAACAGATATGAACTGGAATGTTTTTTTAGCACATTCAAATCATGTGCCTGCGGCACTTTGCACCATAAAGCTGCAGTGTTTTGGTGCAGTGTTCACTGCCCTAAAGTACTCCTGTGTATTGCCTAACATAATTCCAGCTGAAGAGCTGAGCTGCAGTTACTGAAGGCTTATGCTGAGTGTTCAAAAGCTCGCATCCTTGTGAGCAGAGAGCATAGTGCGTCTGAACCACTATACAGTCAAACAGAGTCCTTGCAATACCTAAATACAGCTAAGAGATGTATGTGTTTCAGCTGCTGCGTATCTAGTGCAGACAAACACCAGGAGAACAATTCGGGCTCGCAGTAGTCCAGGACTATGAGATTCTGCCTGCTTTCAGATTTGTGCTGGGCTATCTACTGAGGGCAGCTAGAGCAAGGCTCATTCAGATGTCCCACCTGCTATATTTACTGGCACTCTTTGAGGTGTGACAGGTTTCTAAATTTGGCTTTCAAAGCGTTTTAAAGCCAGGTACCATCACTGGCAGGGACATAGGTGGCAGCACTGGTGGTGGCCACTGCTAGTGACAGCAGGTCCTATGCCTGGCTGCAAAGTATATACACTTGAGGAGAATTCAGAAATGGAATTTGGGAGCCTCTACCATGCTACTGTAACCAATGCCTTCAAATCACCTTATTAGAAGGCACTGGGGCTAGTCAAGTAATTGTGTGCATCAAATCCAGTTTTCCTAGACATGATGTAGCTGGTGTAATAATACATAACAATTTTCGCAGTTTGTGGATACATGTAGGTTTGTACATGTAAGTGCTGGAACATTACTCTTAATCCTGTGGGCTGCTGCGAGTAAGGAGGGAAGAAGTGCCCATTGAAAAAGGATGAAGAAACAAAGTCTGGTCTGTGTTTAGTTACAGATCTATGATCAAGATGCAGCAGTGAAGGCTTGCCAGCTGCTGATACTTTGTTTAACAAAAAATGAAAACAAGAAGGCATCTGCATCACAGGTACTGGAGGGTTAATGGATAAAATGGCAGATAAAGAGTTGGTATGATTCAGGATTGTGAGAACTGCTGCCACTTCATAAAAATAATTCTGTGCATCTCTATGACAGACACCATCACCATAAGCTGCTGCAGTGACCCAAGAAATGCATCCTCCTACAGCGGAATTCACTAGATGGAACTTCTCTAGATGCCACTTTTCAGATGTAAGGGAGAAAGGGCGTAACAAGCTATCTGGAGCAGCCACTCTGGTATCTACAGTGGACGAGTTCCTGACAAGAAGGGGGAATATATGAACTATGCGAATACCATAATGGCTTTTTCTGCAGCTGGGTGAAGAAGCTGTTTCCCCTTTGTTCTCTTCTCAATCTGTCCTCAACACTGTTACAACTACTGGCACAGTGTATTTCAAGCTAGTAATAGTGTTTCTCCCAATATTTGCACTATAAACCACAGTAGGTTTACATACATTTTGTTTTCAAAACATGACTCTATTGCATTTTCATCTTTTTTCTAGAAACAGGTACGATACAGGTATCAGCACAGCTGACAGACACTGGCAAATTTGCACTGACAGATCATTATTACCAAGGCAAGAACAATTTTTAGATGTTCCTTTACCTCAGTGTTCCCAGATGAACTAGATGTACAAAGCCTGAACTTGTTTGAACATTTTCACTCTGTTCTACAGGCTGTTGAAATAAACTTCTGTCTGTCCACCTCCTAAAGGACACTGCCAGGAGTGCAAGGGCAGAGGGAAAGCTGCTCACATCTGGATTCCAAAAGGTAAAGGACCATCTCCTTTGGACAGTGTGGCTAATTCCCATTCCCTTAGTGAGCCTTTCCTTCTTAAATGGCTATGAGTCAGCAGCATGGAAATTTGATTTCTTACTGATATATGTGTATAGCACCAAAGGATAGCAGATTCTTGTTACAGAGAGCATGCAAAGCAAGAAATTAAAATTAAAGTGACAAGTTTAATTTAACAGAAAGTTCAGTGTGTCTCCTTCAAATCCTTTTCTTAATATATCATAGAGAGCTTTGGCTGTCCCACAGATAGACCTCCACAGTGACTATTATCCTCTTCGCCTTCCTTTTTGAAGTTAAACTGCATTACTTTGCCAACAAAGCTGAGCCAGCCCACTGGAGCCATGAGACACTCGAAGCCAAGCTCATGTTTTCATTGTTACGGTGCAGTTACTGATGCATCAGACCATCCCGGGATGACACACATCCTGCCAACCCCTGAGGGCTTGCCATAACAGATTATTTATGCCAGCATTGCACAATTTTGCTACTGTAGCGTGTAAATCTAAACACGCTTTTAAAAAACAAAAGGAGATGATTTCTGCATTACGAACAGTCATGTAGACTGGCAGTGACCAAGCCTGTAGAGCTGCACAAATATTAAGGATAAAGTAATGACCCTGTGCTTCCAGAGAAACGTAAATCACTATAGTTTACGTCTATAAGTTGGGTGTACATTTCTTTGCTGAAGGATGAGCAGCTGTGGTTTCACTCTTCTCTCCAGGCAAACATTAGATCAAAACTAGATCAAAATGACACATGCTCTCCTACTTTCCTTTTTCTTCTAATGCAAGAAATCAAGTTAGCCACTGTTGCCCTTGCATCAGCTACTCACATGTGAAATACTTCATTCTGTTTTTGAACCTGAATACTTTTAAAATACATTTAAAAGAAAAATCTTGTGCTTTTATAGCCAACAGAAGCTCATGATTAGCAGATATCAAACTGGTTAGGAATCTCATATTATTCTCACTTCAGAGAGGGAGGAACAGCAGAAAGGCTAACGGTGTGGATTTGAAAAGTAGTCTGATCTGAGGCATTTTGGAGTTTCATGATCCCACTGGGTTGCCACAGAGGCTGTCGGGCTCTGGTTACAGAAAGTTCTGCTGTATATATCTGGCATTTGGTGGGTAAAAGATGAAGTTCTAAAAGGCAGCAGTCACTTCTGTGTTTTGCCAGAAGAAACAGAGCACAGTGAGCAAGAAAGTAGATGGTGGACTGAGAGTTGGACCTGTCTATCTACATTTCATGTTCATTTCATGACCTCTTTTATGGTTAGAAAGATGAACTGCATTAGGCTTCTCTGCATTTCAGCATGAAATTGTACCAGAGAAACAGATTAGTTTAAGATGATAACAGCTAATGCTTCTCGCCAAGCTCAAGAACCACTACTGAGACACAAAGCCAGGAGCACCTTCGAATCCAGACCCCTGCAGCAACTAAAAGCTGCCATTTAATAACTGCTGGATTAGCTCTGTCAGTTAAAAAAGGGATTGAAATGAGTACCAAAATTAAAGTAGTTTTAACACTGCAGCTTCTAAATGAGTTGTAAAATAAACTGGGGCAAGTTTGCATGAGAAACATTTGCTATTAAGAGTAAAAACCATGGGACTTGAGCCAGGCCAGCTGTGCTACTGCTCCTCCTTTGCTCCTGCACCAGTAGGTGCCAGAGGCTACAGACTCTGGAGGAAGAAAACACGTTTCATTGCTCTCATTTGGTTCCCTCAGGCTGACACATGGAGTGGATCTGACAGGCTCTACAGCAAGCTGCGTCTAGCCTTCTTTGGCTGGAGAGAGGATTGCTGACACATCATACTTTGAGTTTTGGCAGGAGGCACCATCAATGTTAAAGCAAAAGAAAAGAAAGAGACTTTAGGTTACTGACTCTTTAAAGCAGAGCTGCCTGTGGTATACAAATTTACAAGCAGCCCGAGAAAGAAGTCATGAAAAGGTCCTTATTTAGTCAGATTTAATAAACAGCTATTCACAGGCTGAAGTTCAAGTTAAAGGTGCTCAAAGAAAATCTAATTTAATCAAGCTTTTCAAGAGAGCTGGGGTCCAGAGACAGAGAAGGTCAAAGATAAGTGTCTGGATAGGCAGAAAGATGTAGTGAAGCTAACAGGGAAACAAACAATGTGAAAATAAAAATATATGGGTCGCAAATTACCCATTTTAAAAAATACAGATAAAAAAATTAAAAGAATTTTGTTATGTGGTTTAGCAAAAGAAGCCACATCTGCTGATTCATTTAAAGAATAGAAACAAGATCTGAATTAGGAGTATTAGCAAGGTAAAATAAAATACTTATGTTTGCTTTATAGGAAATAAGGAAGATGATCAACCTCTCAAGTGTTAGAGAAATGCGAAGTGGCTTGAGCTTAAAACTATTTAAATATGTCATGCAGCAACACAAGCTTTAAGTGCCTATTTTTTTAAACAATTGGATCCAATAAATAATACGGACCAGCTACTGAGAGATGCATCAGTCCCAGTTAAGTTGGGGTTGTTTTGGGTTTTTTTTGTTTGCTTGGTTTTTTTTTTCCAGAAACTTGGAAACAATCTTTTCTTTCTTTTCAAGACCATGAGTTTGTGAATGCATTGCAACTTTTTCTAGACATGGATCCATTTTTATGATTTCATTATTTATACAGCATTCATATGAAAATATTGCTATGAAAATACATGAAAATAAATGCTTAAGCACGTTAGCATTCTTACATTGCATTACCTTGAATAACTGTGTGGTCATTAATGTGTATGCATTGAACTTGAGGTAGCTAGTATATATCAGCAGGGATAAAGAGCATGAGATAAAGATCTTAGAAGCTCAGTGGCTGACATATTTACTGAAGTTCTTCCTCCACATAAACTATTTCTATCTCTTAGCCATAAGGAGAAGATTTAAAATGCAATTTATATCATTCAATGCTTATAGAGGAATGTGAATTCCATTGTTTCAGGATAATTTATTTTGCTTTATCTTTGAAAAAGAGAAAGCCATTGTTAAGAAATATAATAGCCTGCATTTCAGGGGGTGTGGTGTCATGTTTCTGCATTGAAGAATCAAACCCATCTCTGAATCCAGACAGCCCCAAACCATCTATAAATGCATTATTACAGTTCACTTAATTGGAAAACACCCTAAGAACATGCTGAAATAATGTTTGGCCTGGTGTCCATATTGAAGGAGAGATTCTGGTAAACCTAGAATCTCTATTGTGAAGGAGTTTGCCAGCTGGCTTTTCATCTTCTGTAGCAAGTTTGAGCATTTCTTTAGAAAATGTACTGAACTAGACCTGATTGAACCTTATGAAATATACCATTGTAGTAATAAAATAAACTACTTTATTTGGTGGATCTAGCAGTCTTTAGTGTAATCAGCATACAAATTCTATCCAAATTATTGCCTTGCTCTTGAAATTCATTATAAAGATGTATGAAACTTGGAAACACCATCGATGCAGAACATTTCTTCCTTTTTTTCCCTGCTGCTTACACAGCAGAAGAACACTTAACTTTGCTCTGAAGCCTTTCATTACAGATTGGTACCCTCTCCTTCACACCAGTGGTAAAAAAAATGCTCACCTTTTGTACAGGGTCTGACTGGACCTAAACTCAGTGTTAAGTCAGTGGGACTGGCACCAAGTCATTCCTCCCATGTCTGGCAGGGTGTTTTGCAGACACAAAGGTGTCAAAGCCCTTACTCAATAAGTTTATGCTGCACTAGAGGCATCAGGCACCTACTAGAGGCAACAGGTCCCACTAAGAAGGAAGGGAGGCTCAGCAGCCATGGGCAGAGGAAACAGGCTGCCTAAGTAATTTTGGTTTTTATTATATGCGTGTATATATATGTATACAGACATATATAAACATATAAAACCCAGTCTAGTGGAAGGTAACCCTGCCCATGGTGGGGGGGCTGGAACTAGATGAAAATTAAGGTCCCTTCCTACCCAAACCCTTCTATAAATCTGTGATTGTTTTACTGCCCTTTTTACCACCCTCTCAGTTCTTCTTCATTTGAAATAGCCAAAGAGAGTCAGGATAGAGATTAGCAGTGGGAAGGCAGTTAAAAAAGCAAACCCCTGGGGAAGATCTGTAGAACATGGATTAGGATCTGACCGCACAGTCAGGTCGGATGAGGTTACTGAGGAGGATTGGCAGCTGCGTATAATCCATCGCACAGGCTCCATAAAGGTAACTAATTATTCCTTTCTCTAAATGCTGTTTTTGTAGCAACATAGCGCTGCGAGTTCGGACGTGTATTTCTTTTTTAACCATGCGTTCAGTATTCCCTTGCCCTTGCGCTGCATTAGCAGTAAGTGCCCGCGCTGCTGCCACGCCGGTGAGCGCAACACGCCTCCCCATCGTCCTTCCCCAGCCACACCGTACCGACGATATAACACCGTTATCCTGCCGCAGGTAGGGGAAGAGACTTTAATATGGATAATGCGGCGACTGCACCCGGCCAACACTGCCCCGACAGCAGCGCTGCGAGGACAGGCGCCGGCCGTCCACCAAAATGGCCCCGAAAGCTAAGCCGCCAGGCGAAGCACCGGTCGCCTTAACCGCGGAACTCCCCACCCCATGGCCGGTGGCCGCGCAGACGCTCTGTGAGGCGACGAGACGCGAGGGGAGGAGAGGGAAGGCGTGGCAAACCGAGGCGGGCTGTCCGGGGCCCGCGGGTTTGCCAGGGGAGTGGTGGTGTAGAGGGCTGTGGCCCGGTAGCCTGCTCTCCGCCATGCCCGTGCGCTTCAGGGTGAGGCGAGGCGGGGTTGCTGGGCCGCCGGGCCGCCACCGGGGCGGTGGGGTGTGGGTGTCCATGTCTGTGTGTCTGTGTGTCTGTGTGCGAGCCCCGGCTGGCCGGGGCCCGGGGAAGGGAAGTAGCGACCCCGGCGGGCCTCTGGGGGGGGCGGGGGGGTTGCAGCCGTTTCTAGAGTGCTACCGGCGAGGCGGGAAGAGGGGAGACCTTTGTGCTAAGGAGCTAATAAAGACAGAAACAGTTCAGTCGTGTCAGTGACAGGGGGTTCTGGCTGTGTTCCTGAAACTTTATTCACTTAAAGGTGTAAACAAGTTTTTTGCTTACTTTTTGTGCATGAAGTTATTCCGCGCTTTTTCTGCATAGCACTCAAGTAGTTTTTGTTTTTCGGAGGGAAGGGGAAGAGGGATTGTTTGCACATGCATAGCAACCTGCTGGTATAGCTGAATCTTGCTGCGGCCTTGTTAGTGTTTTTCTCCTTGGAGATCTGTTGCCAACAGACGCCGGGAAGCAGGGCGCCGGTGTTCACTTGACAGACGCCTCTGTGTTTGCTGCAGGGGCTGAGTGAATATAAGAGAAACTTCAGATGGAAAACCCCAGAATTTTGTAGCCCGTCCGAGCAGCAGAAATCCTTGTGGGCAGGACTTCGATCAGATCAGTTTGGTAAGCAAGTGCCCTGGAAAGCTGCCCCGTTGCTTGCAAATCCGAGCTGGCTCTTGATAAGGATGAGCCGGGGCTGCAAGCCTAGAAAGGTTTGCTGTGATTGAGTGCATCGCTACAATAAGCTGGTAATGTCTGCAGTTTGTGCACTTCATACAGTTAAGATATATTCTTGGTCATCATTTAGAGTATGTCTTTGGATGCCATATTCTTTCTGACTACACTAAATCTTTTAATATTAGTGTTATTTATTTAAAATCTGAAAAATACATGATTTCTAACATGCAGCATAAGCCAAGTCCCAAACGTGAAGCACGCATGCAGTGTTAACTCATACAGAGTGTGTAGAAGGAGACATTGTGGAACATGGAAACAATAAGTAAAATTCTGTATGTAAGAGGAGACTTGGGGCAAAGTTGCTACAAACTAAAATTGTTATGAAGACTAACAGGGACAGCTAACTGAAAAAACAACAACAAAAAGATGGGCATTGAATGGAAAAGGTGGTGCTGTAATATAAGAGTTAGGGGTTGTAGACATTATTGTGGCAGGAAAACGCAGGGTTGGGAAGTAGAAGACAAAGAAAATGGCATCTGGATTCAAAGGCCTGTAGGGAGTTGAGGAGTAGGAGTAAGCTGGAGGGTGGTGACAACTGCAGTGCTTTGAAAAAGAGCAGTAAAAAACTGGAATTACCGCAGTAGCGCTTTTGCAATCTAGTACAACTGCACTACACAGTGTGTGTAATTGAGAGTCCAGTATATTCATTCCTACAATATAAGCATTCCGAATTACAGCCTGGTAATTAAGAACCAACCACTGGGAGTAGGATTTGTTTTTAGTTCAAATGCTAGACAATAAGTAATTTAATCTTCCTAATTAATGTGCTTTATATGCATTACTGCTTTTTGCATTACTACAAAATATGTATTTTTTTTTTTATTTTGCTTTCCCTAACATGTGGGTCTGCCTATGGGTACCTGTATAAGTTCCACAACTCATGAACATTTAAACATATTAACTTCTTTTCCAGATTGTAATCAATGCTTCTTTGCCAGTCAAACTAAACTGCAAATTTTGCAAGACTTGCAATAAAATAATGAGTTAGAAATGCAGAAGTTTCCTCTCCTCTTGTTGTAGCAGTCTTTTTGTGCTTGGTGTAGTTTTCCACATCTGTCTGTTCATTTTCACTCCCACCTTTTTTCTGGCTTTTTAACCGTCTACATCTTCAGATGTCACTCTTGCCACCTCATAGGAGTTACAGATTGTCACTGATAGTTCACTTAGGGTTCTTGAGTTGAAACACATAGTTGGCAGTTTTAAGAATGACTTGGGCCATCACCCCAAGAAGTTAACAGCTGCAGGTACTCTGACTTCCTTCCTGATACTTTTCCAGAGTTTTTCCACTGGAATTGTTTTCTACTACCTGTGTAGTTGGACGTCCAAACATTCTGCATACCTTTCACCATTGCTTGTTCTCTCTTTTTCTAAGTAGATTTTCATGAGATGGAAGTCGCTATCTTGCCTAGAAAGTATTTCTTTAGTCAGTTAGGGGCCTTCAGTTATTCTGTCACAGCTGAGCACTCTACAGTTGGGTTATGATTTCCCACTTTAAATGCTTTCAGTCATTCAATCCTCTTCTTAAAATGGTGGGGAAAAATTATATTCATCTATGTTTGCCAAGGCCAGCAATTCTTTAAAGTAACTTGATAGTTGGTTTTGTCACAGTCTTTTTACAATTTTGAAGTTATTTTGGTGTTCATACTGTAAAAACTCACCAGCTATCTGAGATGATTTTAAATCAGAGTTGTATTACATGGATAAGGATCTGTCACTGTCCTCTCACAATCATCATGAACCTCTTCAGAGGTATTGTGCATGTGTAATGAGAAATGTTTCTGGCGTACTCTAGCATTGCAGATTGGTTATTCTGTATCTGTGTTAACCACATTCTTTTACTGGCTGTGTTAGTTTTATTGTTGTTCAACTCCTAGAATCAATTTGCTAAAGGTTGTCCTGTGGCCATATTTGCTTTATAGGGTTTTATCCAACATGGTCCTGGAGCACCATGTTCCTGCCTCTCTTTAGTGGAAAGGAAAGATGTTCACAAATAGGAAAAAAGAATTTCACAGCTGTGTCTGTAATTCATAGGCTGTCATTGTTCAAGGATATTAAAATAGTTTTTTTCTAATAATTTGTATGATAAACTTATACTGTCACTCTATTACAAGAATAAGTCTTCAATAGAATGTTTTTAGTAAACCTAATATGTCTTTTTCAGGAATCACAAGAGAACCAAACTTCATTTCCAAGAGAAGAGTGCCTTACCATAAGCCACAGATTTCAAAGTATTTTGAATGGACAGCAGATTGTGATTTGAATGACCCACTTGAAACTGAAGCTCTTAGGACTGCAGAATTGCACGCAGGCTGCAGCAACAACGTGAATGATGTGAACGGGGGAAATAGTGAAACACCAGAAGAGCCCAGACTCCCCTCAGAAGTTCAATCACATTCAGTAGATTTGAGAGGTGAAACAGCTCTTGCCCTTGCAGAAAACAACATGAAGAAATCACCCTCTGCAGCTCCACCAAATCAAAATGAAGCATTTTCATCTCCAAAAAAGGAATTAGAAAAAACGGGTAATGGGGTAAGGGAAGATTTAAATTTTTTTTTCAATTGGCCAGTTTAGAAATTATTAATCTGATACTTGAAATAATTTAATGCACATACATCAGTCTCTATTGTCTAACTCTCTCCTTAGTTCTGTATTTTGATACTCTGTGTTGTAGCTTTGTTGTTGGTAGAACAGTACTTTTGAGACCAGATTTTGGTTCCACTTAGGTCAATAGGAGTTTGACCTTCATGTGCCATCACTATTGATTTCACTTAAACAAGGTTTTAGCCAATTCTATATTGTTGGGGTTGTTTGCTATCGTGAAAAAACATACTTTGCATTCATTTAATTCATACAACCAAACCCCAAACTGTTGGTTTGAAAGGGTATATTGAAAGATACCTGACTTGCCAGACATTGTAGGAAAGGGAACCACCAGTGGGTTTTTTTTTCTTTGTTGTCAGCTTCACAGAGTCCTTCAGAGGAAAGCAGGCATGAATATTCCACACTTACATACTTTCCCCAGAAATTCTGAATATCAAAGCCAATTTGTTTGGAAGAGTCCTCATGAAAAGTCACCGATTCTTGCAGCTGAACAGGTAACTTTAAAGAATCCAAAAAGTAAATGAATACTTTCTTTTATGTATCAGCAAAGTTGCTTACCTTCCAAGATTTCCTTTCTTCCATTGCTGTCAGGGGAATGACAAACGTGAATGTTGTTACATGATTTTTTTTTTCCTCCTTAATGTACAAAAGTACAGTATAATTAGATTTGTGTTCCTATTATTCTTTACTGTAGTCAGGTCTAGTTACTCATTCTCCTTATGCCTGGTTGTATTCCGTCCTTTATAACAGGACTATTTTCTTCTTTTTGCATTCATTTGCCTTAGGAGCTCTAAGATCCTACTCAATATTACCCTTCACTTTTACCATTTTTATGTTAGGTAGTATATAGCTAATAACAGAGGCATGTTCAGGTGTTCTGTGTTGCAATAACATGTCTTGCCACTGAAATGATTCAGGTTTCACTGTTTATTCTCATGGTCTTTTATGGGTTACCACAGTTTCTTATTCACAGTCTCTATCTCTGTGCCTGTATACTTCTGAGCCCTAAAGTGCATCTCTAGTGTTTTTTTCTTTCATAAGAACCACTTATGTTTAAAAGAGGAGTCTTCTGATTTTTTGATACTCTTGTGGCACTTTAATATATCTCATGAGTTTTTGAACTTTGTAGGATTGGAAATGCTGCTATTTCTAATCAGACCACAAAGAGTAACTCTGGTTGTGAGACTGCTTTGTGTTTTCAATTCATTGTTACTGGGATCAGGACTTAGGAGAGTCAGCCTGTCTTTTGGTCATTTTACGTATAAAATAGGCACTTCTGCTTTTATTTTGTCTTCTGTTTCTTCACTAGGAGCATATACATTAGTGGGATTACTACAAATGGTGCGCTTTCTTACACATTTCATTATTGATGCTTGTGAACATTGTGCTGTTTCAGAAGAAAGGTTAAAATCTAAAAGAGCAACTTTTTTCACAGCTTATACAGTATAAAAAGCTGTAAATCTGTAGGCACTGAAATCATAGGCTAAATAAAACTTAAAATCCAAACGTATTAATGTTTGGAGGTTCTAAATTTAAGATTAGAATTTCATGATAAAAATTATTCGTATTAACAAACTGATATTTGTTAGATTTTTTTTTGTTGATATAATGGAGAATATATCTGAATACTGAATAATGGCAATGCCTTTCCCTTGAAGAGATTCTGTGAAAATATCAAAGTCACCCAAGTTAGGTTATAAGTCAGACCTAAAGTCTCATAGCAAAGCTGGGGGAAATGTATGCTTGTGACATATGGCATGGCCTTTTAATTCAGCACCCCGTGATAAGATGATACCTGTTCACGTATTAGGCAAATTCTCTACCTTGTTTTATAATACAGTATTGATTGGAAAATAGTGGGTAGCTCAAATTATCCAAGCCTTAGGCATCCAATTCTAAAACACAGAACAGTTATCTGTTACTTATGGACTGCACATGTGCTGAGGACTCGCAGGAAAGTTTAATGGCATATACTTGAAAAAATACGATCCTACCTGAAACTGTGAACGTGAATTGTCTTCCCAAATGTACAAAAAGTCTGTTGGTGAGCTTCAGTAAGATCATTTGACCACAGGTTTAACTGTCTGACTTGGTCACTTTTTAATGTGTTTTTATCAGATGTAGTTTGTTTTCAGTTTGTCCTAGAAGTTAATTAGTCTGCACATGATATATTTGTGCACAACTGTCTCTCTGCTCATATGTGAGTGTATTTGCATGAATTAGTTAACTGATTTTTGAAAACTTAGCCTTAAGGTAAGCAAATCACACCTTTGTTTGTTTTCTTCCCTCCCAAGGTTATTTGCAACACAGGAAAAACTCCTGCAATTACTTCTGAAACTGCATGTGAGAGAAATTTCAAAAGGTCTCCTCCTGTTAGTGGTCCACAAGAGAGAGGTGCTTCAGAAGGGAAAGAAATTCCGGTTTGTGAACAAGTAAATATTTCCTTAAAAGAAAAGGCATTAGTATACTTCTGTCATTTTGATTTGTTCTTTTCTAGAATGCAGGGGTGAGCTTATGTTGGATTTTTTAGTTACATTTTAGAGTTGGACTCAGTAGTGGTTTTGCTATGAAAGACAAAAAATGGTAACCCTCTGCAGCTCTGTTTGCTCTTAAGGGGTTTCTGTAGTGGGTTGTGTAGTTTCCGTAGTCCACTTGTTGAGTTTACAGTGACATTTTCAGTGTGTTTTTCCTGATACCCTGATTTATGAGCTTTCAAGTGGGTTTTCTCTTTCTTTTTTTTTTTTTTTTAATTAAAACTTGCTTTTTAGTTATTAGAACAGTTTCTGAAATGTAAATCTCTGATTTATACTCTTACTGATACCAGTGTAGTCTCTTGGTATGCAGGAGGGCGGGATGGGGGGGTTTGGAATTTTTTTGATCTCATAAATCAGACACAATGTGAATAAAAACCAAATATTTTGATGTATGGAAGATGCCACAGTTGGAACTGATTTTCAGCCAGTAGTTATAATTTGAAGAAACGTAGAGGAAGGACTCCAATTCATTTACCTTTGCCTTGATAAGTTGAAAGGTAGAAAGGTATGTAATTGTATTTAGCGTAAAGCTATAATAGGACCTTGTGTAGCCTATGTAGGCCTTGTTACTCAGTTCAAAACATTAAAATGTATTTTATAGAAGTAATATGGTTGTGCGAGGCCTTGCATTTCCTTGTGTTGCTGTTGGCTTAGACAGACTTAAGGGAGATTTTAGGAATAAGGGGTCTGGCTGTTTTACCAGATTCAAAGATAAAGATGATTGTTGACTTGGAGGCTTCATAATTTAAAACTGAGTGCTTTAAATCTCATTTGGGAATAAGGAATTTTATGTCTTCTTTTACCTCTTTTAGAAGAAGACATGAGGCTTTCAGGAAGCATTTCTTTGTTTTTAATACTGGAAATTCAAGTTATGTTTTCACAAGGGAGCTAATAAAAGGAAGGAAGAGAACATATGAGAAGGAAATTTTGGTGGGGGTATCTAAACCACTTTTTGTTTATACCGATAGCTGTATTCTGGTCTTGGAAAAGTTTTTGATAATTTTGGTGGGGCTTTCTCTTTATTTGTTGTTGGGGTTTTTTTTTGTTTTTTTTTTTTTTTTTTTTTTTTTTTGTGTGTGTTTTTTTTTTTTTTTCTTGAATCTGAACAATATCTGTGAAGATCTCTTGCAGAATCAGAAATCATGCATGAGATTTCCAAGAGGATAAAATAAGCAAGGAAAAAAAAATGTCTTCGATGTGAAAATTTGACAAGTGAATTCGACCTTTTAGAAATGAGAATGACAGCAAATTAAAAATTTGGTTTATAATAAATTCCTTTATATTGCTTCATTATTAAACTAAGAGGTTTGGTGTGAGTTTTTTTGTTTTGCTTTGTGTTTTATTTATTACAAATTCCAGAAATACACGTTAAGTCTTGCACATTTCAGGTTAGAATGCACAGGTATTGTGTTACTTTATTTATGTGTTTCTGTTAAATTCATTTTGTAAAGTCTACAGTGCGGATCATCTAACTAACTGAATGTTGCAGTCAGGATCTTAGCTTTGGTATTTTGCTAGTTTATGTTTGTATTAACAAAGGAATGTAATATTCTTGTTTGTATTAAGTGCACTAAGCAGCTAACTAAAAATTTACTTTTTGTGAAAGCTTGATGTCAAAAGGAGTACAGGGGGATTCAGACTGATAGCTAATGTGGTATTTTTAAAATTATCTTTGCCTTAGAGTAAGAGGGAAGAACCGTTTCAAAAGCCAGCGGAAGATGCAGCAAAACAAGGGAAATCAGAACAGAAACATCCTAAACAAAAAAATAAGCAACATATCAATCCAAAGCCCCTCTCTTTACATACAAGTCGTGGGTATGTATAAAATAGGAAAACTTAGCCTAGTGACTAGGTGTACAGCAGCCTAGTACTTCGAATGATGGACGAAACCATGCCATGCTGCAGTCACAGGAGCAAATGCCCCCTTGCAGTGCTGGAATTGAGTTTCATGTGGGTACATCGAAACCTGTTGTTAATTTCCATCCTCTTCTCTGTGAAGCAGAAGTGGAAGCTTTGTAATCATACTCATTTAGTTGAACCTTCTGATACAATAATATTACTATTAATACATTTAACATGAATGACATTAAATTGTTGCAGTGCAGCTAAACTTTCAGTGAGTGCTTTGGAAGTTGTATTCACCTTTTAAACTGCTCTCCTGTGCTTGCTTAATGCCTTAAAACTGTGATGATTGTACTTGATGTCTGCTTTTTCTAGTCTGTATCACCTTCTGTCCTGGAGTAACAAAAGCAAACACATGAGGTTAAGGGAAGTAAAGAAATCAGTCCCATTTAGGTTAATCAGACAAGCATGGAAATGAAATTATATGTTACTGAGCGCTATCAAGGTATCTTTTTCTTTTGCCACGTACCTACATTGCAGGAGCTGAACTTGTTTCTATTTTCCATGCATCTGAGATACACCAAGAGAAATAAAAGCCCAGAATGGGTGCAGGTTTTAAAACGCATAAATTAATCCATCTCTTCTGCCTTTGTGCTTAATGTATGTCTCAGTGATTGCTTTCATTCACTTTCTGTTAGGTTTTAGGCATTAAAGATGGGAGAGGAGACTTACCTAGGTCTGAATGCTGTTGATATTGGGAGATAATTACAAAATGATTACTCAAATTCTGTGAAGATTTCTCTGGGAAAATTTTCATAAAATTCCTTTATGAAAAAGTGAGTGGAGATGCTACAGTTAAAACCTGCGACTCTTTGGTTTTCATAGCTTTTTGATCTAGAAGATAATAGTCAATTTTGCAGTGAGTAGAGTGTAAAGTTCTTGATATTTTGCTATGGCTTCTTTTCATTTAAGGACAAATTTCTGCCTCTTATGCCTTCAGCGTGGCAGCACAAGACAAAAGTTTCCAAAACAGTCACAGGACAGATAGCTGTCAAAATGTACAAGTTCTCAACATGCAGACAGGACTATCACTTCTTATGCAAGCTGCATTGCGTGGACTGATTTTACAGCAGAGTGACTGGGATCAAGACACAGCAGCGATGTGTTTTTGAGCTAATCCATTAGTTCTGCAACCGACATTGAAGGAATTCTGTCAGTTTCAAAGAAAGGGACGTACTGAAAGGAATTTTGAACACAAAGTGTTTGGGTATTTTTTCATTGGTGTATTTCTTTTTATAAGGTGCATTTTACTCTCCAGGCTTTTATGATCTGTTTCTGAAGGACTGAAAAAGAGGGCTTTTTCTCTCAGTGCTGAATATATAGAAATTAGTAATGTTTTAAAGCAAGATTGAAAACAAAAATATCTTCAGATTTAAGCTGATAAATTCTCAATTCAGTGCTTAAAGACTTGAAGTATTGCTTATTGCCTGCTATAGGTTAGGTGATGTTAATTTTTCTTTGTATGTGTGTGGCAGAAAGGAAAATGGATCCATCTTTTCAAGTACTGAGGCCTTCTGAAAATCAAAGCCAGTAGGATATGGATGAATTATACTGACCATTGTTCTGGTAGTCAGATGTTTCTAGCCCAAACAGTTCACCCCACCCATGTGCAGCATGCCTTTAGAGTGGAGTTCATAGAAGGAAACGTCTCAGACACATTACTGCCAAACCAGGCATTTTTACTTAAATGCACTATCATCAGTGATTTAAACCAAGATGCTGCACTTTGCATTCAAGTAATTGAGGCTTATGCGTGTATTGTGCTGTGCTGATTTGGCTGTCAGGGCAAAAGCTTCTGACAGAAGGACTGTGAGGAAAAAAACCAGGAGGAGTAATTAGTTGAAGAGCCACCAACTGTGGAAGAGATTTTTTCACGCTTTCCTAGTTGTGTTGTTATGGATGAGTTGTGGTTTTTCACATCTTAGCCCTAGCATTTAAGTGCAAGTAGACTTACGATTGTTGATATAACTTTAAAAGTGTTCTGAAAGAGTATTCTGGATATCAAGCTTTATTTGTTCTGTTGTTTTTTTCCTCTTCTCATTCTTGATTTCTTAGGAAGATGAACACTGAATATAGGGCAAAATTTCTGTCTCCAGCCCAGTATTTCTACAAAGATGGAGCATGGTCTCGTATTAGGAGTAAATTTCCCAACCAGGTGAGTGTTCTTAAAACATCTGAAGCATGAGTATGATTTGTATTTTGATTTTTAGATGAAAAAGACTTTGAATTGTGGTGTTTACAAGATACAGTTTTGAGATTGTAATACTCCCAAAGGTGAGTATACAAAGGCAATTAGGTTCTGTCAAGTCAGTATAATATATCGCGAGAAAAACAGGAGATACTCTGGCTTAAAGAATATATAGATGTGACATTTAAAGTAAGGGAGGAGTTTTATTTCCCTTAGAATCATTCAGAACAGAGTATTGGAGCAGATAACCTCAGCATTGATGTTGAGCCAGATTTTGACAAGCAGAATTTTTCAAATTGTAGAATTGGATGATAAGAGATTCCAAGGGAATAAAAGGAAAATGCCAGCATATGTGTCAGCCCAGGTGAGGTTGATAGTCAGGCTCAGTTTGTTAGCTTGCCATGCTGAATCCATTCAAAGCAGTCAGCTGAATTCAGTCCTACACAATATCAGCTTGAGAATTTCTATTGCAAGTTTCAGCCAATGTAAGTATTTTCTTGTAGATTGTTCCATAACTGTGATCAGTGTTAAGTAAGAACTCCCTTAACAGAACTCTGAAAATGCTGACTGGCTTCAGTACCATAGGATTTCTTAGCAGTGTTACTGCACATGATTTCCTAAAAAATCAGTGCTGTTAGCAGCATGCTAAGAAACTGCTAGAGCTAGTTCTGCAACTGTTAGTTTTCACTGAATTGATTTAGGCTTCTCCCAGCTTTTGGAGCCTTTGTGAGACACTGTGCTACTAAGTATGTATCAAATACCTGAAAGCATGAGTTTCCTTGTCAGCTGGGAGCAGGCTGATGTGTAAGGTAGAACTGGAGCAGATGGCTGTATGGTGTTGGGCTTTGAGATAGAAAATAACGTTCTCTGACAATTGCAGGAGTAATGTGATAGCATTCAGTTCTGTGTGTCTCACTGGACTTAATTTAGCAAGTAATTTTCTTTTTAGGGAAAAAAGAAATATATAATACATGCAAAATGCTCAGTGCAAAAACGGGTCTTAAGACTATAGCGTAGTATGTGATGATTCATAATCAGATTTTGTGTATGTATGCATTCTGTGAAAACAGCCTCAAGATGATATTAGAGGACTAAAAACAAGTGATATTTTTATTCTTATATGTGTTGCTATATGGTTTGGGTTTGCTGTAACTAAGGCTGTAGAATATTCTGAACTATTGCATGCAGCCTGAGAAAGTGGTATGCAGTGTATTTCTGCAGAAGATTATGTAATTTTTCTGTATGTAAAACTTTAACTTGGAGACTGAGTGCTGTATCACTAGCATTCAAAACAGTCAGGAGCAGTGCTCAGCTTCAAGAGCAACTGACTAGTAATCAAGTAAAGGGAAAGGGATGCATTGCCTTGGAATAGATTGTGGCACAGCCAGCTGGGAGGAGTCACTGCAGTACAGTCAAGGGAGAAAATGAGGAAACTGCAAGTGGGCAATGGATGTTCTGCTTCATCAGGCATGATCCTTTATGGGTTGTCTTTCAGACATTTGCAGCATTTCGGAGATTTTCATTAGTTCCAAAGACTTCTGCAGCATTTAATTAGAGTGTATGGGAAACCAGTAAATTATCACACTTTAGATAAGTGTTTAGGATGTGTCAGACTTTCCATGGAGGTTTTCTTGCTGACAAGGGAATTGCAGGAAACTGGAAACAAGTCACTTGGCAGTAGGTATGAACAATTAAAAAAATAATTATTAAGATTTTAGGGCCTTCTGAGTGAAGTTGTGGTGGATAGCTGGAAGAGCCAAATTCATTTTAAGACTATAATAATGAGTATTTTATTGATGACAAATGTGCTTACATTACAAACACATTTTTGATTACATACACATTTTTATGTATGCATGCCTACATTAGATCCTAACATGAGCTTATATAAAAGAGGCATTTTATAATTGGGCTTACCAGAATTTCTCCTGTCTGTTTGACTTGAAGTCTCATGCCTGTGAGCATATGTCATGGTTTAATGCCAGTCAGCAGGTAGCCCCACACAGCCGCTTGCTTACTCCCCTGTGTTGGGATGGGGGAGAGGATCGGAAGGATAAAAGTGAGAAAACTCCTGGGTTGAGATAGGACAATTCAGTAGGTAAAGCAAAAGCTTTTTGTGCAAGCAAAGCAAACCAAGGAATTAATTCACCACTTCCCATGGGCAGGCACGTGTTCAGCCATCTGCAGGAGAGTCGGGCTTCATCACAGCTGACCGTTACTTGGGAAGATGAGCACTGTCACTCCAAATGTCCCCTGCTTCTTCCCCCGACTTTATGTGCTGAGCATTGATGCCGTATGGTGTGGAATGCCCCTTGGGTCAGTTGGGGTCAGCTGTCCTGGCTGTGTCCCCTCTCAGCTTCTTGTGTACCTGCAGCCTGCTTGCTGGTGGGGTAGGGTGAGAAGTAGAAAAGGCCTTGACTGTGAGAGTACTCCTCAACAATAGGGAAAACATTCTGGTGTTAACAACTCTGTTTTCAGTGCAAGTCTGAAACATAGCACCATAGGAAATACTATAGAGAATTTTACTCTATCTCAGCCAAACCCAGTAAGAATTCAGCCAGTTAAGAAATATGTTAATAGCAGAGTAATAAAAGTCTGTGTAACTTGGAAAAAAGTGTCAAGTGCATCAGTTTTATTATAAAGCAACAAAAGTACTTTGGTCATTTGTGGTATAGGCTGCCCAACAGCCGTTTTGGTTTCTACATGATTCCATACCTGTTCCCATACTGGTGCACTGACACGAAATGTTCCTCGAAGCTGTATCTAACCTCAACATCTGGTGGGTTCTTGACACTCACCCCTGCGAAAAGGTGCCTACAGAACAACTCTCGCTTGATGAAAGTGGTTGTTAGATGATAAGCTCTGACTGATCCAGTCTGGGTGCTGTCTTAGTTGGGACCACACATGGGTAACTTTGGTCCAAAGCAAACTTTCTCAAGTTCTGATCCCAAACAGGCAAATCATAGAATGGTTTGGGTTGGAAGGGACTTTAAAGACAATCTACTTCCAAACCCCCTGCCATGGGCAGGGTCACCTTCCACTAGACCAGGTTGCTCAAAGCCCTGTCCAGCCTGACCTTGAACACTGCCAGGGATGGGGCAGCCACAGCTTCTCCGGGCAACCTCTGCCAGCGCCTCAGCACCCTCACAGTGAAGAATTTCTTTCTAGCATCTCACCTAAATCTCCCCTCGGTCACCTTAAAGCCATTTGCTTTTGTCCTGTCCTTGTGTGACCTTGTAAAAAGTCCCTCTCTGGATTTCTCTGCAAGTCCTAAAAGGCTCCTAGAAGGTACCTGAAGCCTTGTCTTCTTCGGGCTGAACTACCGCAGCTCTCTCAACCTGTCTTCACAGGAGATGTGCACCAGCCCTCTGATCCTCTTCATGGGTCTCCTCTGGACTTGCTCCAGCAGGTCTATAATAATACCGGTTATTGCTATACCATAATAGAATCCTGGTATGACTTTAGCCATAGCGATTACTCCTAGGCTGCTACTCTACAGTATATTATTAAGGGTTGCTTTCCAGCAGTTGAATGAAGAAATCTCTTTGAATTATGCTTTTGAAAAATTAATGTGGGCAATTCATAATCACAGTAGGGAGCTCTGGGGCCTGTGTCCTTCTGAGATAATGCTGCCCCTGAGTCAAGGAGATGGTTGTCCTTTGTACTTCTTCACAATTCACTGGAGACATAGTATTCTGCCCCTCCCTGCAGTGTCCTGTTGCTCTGGATTTATATTCCTTGTGTTGTGGCTATCAATTAATTTTTCATTCTTCTACTTCAAGTGAATAATCCAGTAAATCACTTGCACCTCAAACTTTAAATTCGCATCTCAAAGTGACAAGCATATATTTTTAATGGGCTGTTTTTTGGAAGCTTCTCAGGTTGAATTATGGGATGTTAGCTGGTGTGGGCTAAGTGGATTTCTGTCTGCTACATTCAGTTTCTTTTAGTGGGTTTAGCGGAATTTGGCCCAACTGCTGCTTGCAGGAAGAACAATGTGAAGTCTATCATGAAAGAAGAATAAATAAAAAAAGCTATAAAAATGTGCTAGAGGAAGTGTCAGTATTACTTTCCTGCTCTTTGACAAAATGCTTCCTGTGAACTGTTTTTTAGTGAGCCAGAATTCACACAGTATCACAAACTTATTTTTAATAATTTAAACATAAAAATTTTATTGTTGCTCGTTCTTCCTTCACTTTAATTGTGTTTGGGTGAAGGACAGAAGATGGTGTGAGTGTTTAAGTAGTTTTAACCATAAAAGTGATTGTGTATGATTAGGAATATAATGTCTGGAGAGCTTCACTTTTATTTTTTTAAGACTAAACCTGACATCTGAAGAGTTTTGTGTCTCATTCTTACAGTTACTGATAGTCTAGAAGGAGAAATTCTGGTATTATATCTTAGATACAATAGCACCAAGAATTCTCATGTAGTCATCAGCTCCTTGCTAAGATTAATGTAGGTAGAGACAGTTGCAATGTTCACAGCTAGAAAACCCAGTGTTATGTATGCGCATAGATCTGTTGACTTGAAATAATCATAAATTAGTGGTGAATATATTTTCATGTGCTCATGCTTAGAAATCTAGATTAATTTCCTGCAGACTGGCAAATACTGGTGAAGCACCAGTGCTGGTGTGCTTGTTTTACAGCTTTTTACCGAATCTCAGGGAGGCAGCATAGAGCTATGCTGAGTTCTTTGGCATTTAATTTCTTACTGAGATTGAAGTAAAGTTGCAAGAATGGTAACAACAATACAGTGTTGAGAGAAAAATAAGAATTTTTCAAATTACTCTGTATTCTTCTCTTTAGGCTTCTCAAAACACCCTAAATTCCAT
The DNA here is from genome assembly GCA_039720435.1 of Amazona ochrocephala. NCBI lineage: Eukaryota > Metazoa > Chordata > Aves > Psittaciformes > Psittacidae > Amazona > Amazona ochrocephala. The sequence goes on along the minus strand of CM077880.1, from coordinate 39,988,024 downwards.
GTGGTATATGGAGGTTGGTTGCATCTATGTTCCTGTTTCGATGTTTAGAGCACTGTGTCTGAGTGCTGATGGGAAAACTATAATCCAGCACAAAACTTATTTGTAATGGCTGCTTAACTTTTTTGTGCTCTTTTAATGAATATTGACAATTTTGCTTTAGTGACATGACTCAAACATGCTTACTGAATACACCCTTTTGTTGTGTTTGCTTTCTCTTTGTTGCATTTACTGGAGCATGCGATGTTTGTACTGTGAATGGCTCTCTATTATAAGTAATTTGCTTTTCTCCTGTAGCTGCTATTAGCTCATGCAAATATTTTTATAATTGCCTGTTGGTGAACTTTAAACAAACATGCAGCTTATGAAACCTTGATGTGTAGGTGAAAGAACTTCGAGAAAGAGCGAAGGTGCACAGGCAACGAGTAGAGGGAACTCACTTCTCCCGAGACCATCTCAATCAGATCCTGTCTGATAATAACAGTCTTTGGGATGTGTCCTCAAATTCCAGTTCAGAAGAAAGCATCAGCAACAACATCAGAGCACTAGATCTTGCTGGGTAAGGTTGTTATTCCTGCCTATTATAGTGCAGCTTTGGAATGGAGCAAAATGATGAATATCGGCTTAGCATAGCTGAGAGATCTTGGATGTTTGACTGGAGTCAAGATGTGATAGGGCAGAGTGCTCAATAATCTCGTCTAGGCTCCCTTTCCCCAGAGATTGGACCAGTTGGTGTTAAGAGGACCCTTCCAACCTGGCTGTTCTACAATTCTGTGATATGTAAATTCTCTAGAATAGATGCAGGTATTTACCTTTTCATAGATAACATCAGTTGATACATGCTCAAATTGAAAATGAGGTACAGTCCAGTCTTCTGAAAGGAGAGAAGGTTGCTCCTGTATAATTCTCCACAAATGCATATTTAGTGTGGCAAGCTTAGTCTGTCTCATCAAGTCCGGAGAAATTTCGCACTGACTCATACTGAAGTAATACTATTCTTTCTGCTGGAATGGTATGAAATACATTTTGCCTATTGAGAAGTTATCAGTGTTCTTGTCAGGATTAATTAACCGTATGGTTGGGTCTTGGACAGTGTTTAGTTCCAAGATGAAGGTTTAGGAACAAGAATAGTGTACATCCATTTTCTCCTTCCTTTGAAGGCCATCAGAATTGGCCAGTACTGCTAGGAAGATTCAGAATTGGCATTTTAGTAAAATGTACTGACTCTGTTGCTGAAGGAAGGAGGACAAGAAAAAGGCATTTTTTGTCTTGACATCTGCTATTTAAAACCGTGCCTTGGATGCCTGTGTCTGTAGACCACTTATACTGCTGTACATGCACTACTTGTCTTCTGTGTGTGTGAGAGATCTACCCATTTGCATGACTGTATCCCTTATAAGGGTTGGGGGATGACATGTAAAAGGGCATTTATTACGCTATGTGTGATACGAAGTATGGTGTAATTTTTTTAGTTTATCAGTTTAGCTTTTTGCCTGTGAAATGCAGATCCTCTTACTGATCTCATTTCTGTGCACTGGGCTAATTTGCACTGATTTCTGTGAGCAGCTGAGAATTTAACACATTCAAAAGTTGTGCCTAGAGAGGAGTCTTCTAAACTGTTTGCCTTTCAAAGTTGTGCTATCAGATGTCCCTTCATCATAGAATCATAGAATCGTTAGGATTGGAAAGGACCTTAAGATCATCTAGTTCCAACGCCCCTGCCATGGGCAGGGACACCTCGCACTAAACCATGCCATCCAAGGCTATGTCTAACTCTGCCTTGAACGCCGCCAGGGATAAAGCATTCACAACTTCCCTGGGCAACCCATTCCAGTGCCTCACCACCCTTACAGTAAAGAATTTCTTCCTCATGTCCAATCTAAACTTCCCCTGTTTAAGTTTGAACCCGTTACCCCTTGTCTTATCACTACAGTCCCTAATGAAGAGTCACTCCCCAGCATCCCTATAGGCCCCCTGCAGATATTGGAAGGCTGCTGTGAGGTCTCCACGCAGCCTTGTCTTCTGCAGGTTGAACAGCCCCAATTTTCTCAGCCTGTCTTCGTACAGGAGGTGCTCCAGTCCCCTGATTGTCCTCGTGGCCCTCCTTTGGACTTGTTCCAACAGTTCCATGTCCTTTTTATGTTGAGGATGCCAGAACTACACACAATACTCCAAGTGAGCTCTCATGAGAGCAGAGTAGAGGGGCAGGATCACCTCCCTCGACCTGCTGGTCACACTCCTTTTGATGCAGCCCAGGATACGGTTGACTTTCTGGGTTGCAAGCGCACACTGCCAACTCATGTTCATACTGAACTTTTTTTTTTTTTTTCTGGGCACTTCTGGTAATCTAACTTGTTGTTTAAATTGAAAATAGAGCCCTAATTTTTACATTACATTTTTTGCAATGGTAATCCAGAAAGAATTTTCACAGAATCTAGTTTGAAGATGGATTGTGCTTAAACATCAGTTAGAACTTCAGTGGAAATTTAAACATTCATCATGTCAACTCTACTACTTTTTAATATCTGAGATGTACTTTTGGCAGAAAGGCTGAACTGGATAAATGTGTTCTACATAGACGTGTTTTTATCATGCAAATAGACATGTGTATATCATGCAAATCAATGGTATGAAACACTGTGTTCTTTGTTACCTAGAGTTTCTGAAAAAGTGACTGCACCAAGCCAACAAATACAGCAGCAGCCTGACTTCAGAGAGCAGCCACACCAGGACAGCACTGAGACAAAAGATGTGTCAGATGCTTTAACTGTTCCAGTCAAAAGGCGTTTAGTTTGGGGTGAGCAAGAAGGTACTGGAGAAAGGGAGAATCAGCAATCAACAGAAGAGGGAGAAAAACAAGATGAACAACCTGCGGTTGTGGCTCAGCAGTTAGAAGAAAACAATAAGAATGCCAATGAAGACAAGAAAATAGAAGGGTAACAATGAACATTTTTGTGATGTATATATAGAATCTTTTCCTCTAACATCTCAGAAATTTGTAAGTTAACTAATTTTTGGCTTAAAATCAGATTTACTTAGAATCGTAGAATCATAGAATAGTTAGGGTTGGAAAGGACCTTAAGATCATCTAGTTCCAACCCCCCTGCCATGGGCAGGGACACCTCACACTAAACCATGCCATCCAAGGCTATGTCCAACCGCACCTTGAATGCCGCCAAGGATGAAGCATTCACAATTTCCCTGGGCAACCCATTCCAGTGCCTCACCACCCTTACAGTGAAGAATCCCTTCCTCATATCCAATCTAAACTTCCCCTGTTTAAGTTTGAACCCATTACCCCTTGTCCTATCACTACAGTCCCTCATGAAGAGTCCCTCCCCAGCATCCCTATAGGCCCCACTTAAGAGAGCATAAGTTGGTGTGACATTACTTTTGTTTTTAACAGTATGATAAGGAATGAGAAAGTTCAAGGCATTGATTTGGTTGAAAAGAATGGATCGATCATTAAGAATAGTGGATTTCTAACTTGCAGGATGGAAGTTTGTAGAAGCAAACAATTCTAGTGTTTTGGGGTTTTTCTTCCAAAACTATCAAATTTGCAATATGGGCCTCTCAGAGTGTTCATTACACAGCAGCCAACTGTACTTAAAATTAAAGCTCACAATTTCCTGCAGATAGACCATGTAGGATTGATAGGACTGAAAGGATAGAATACATGCTGGTCTTGCACTTAAGCATCTGTTTTTCTTAAACCTTGCTCCCTCACCCAAAAAGACCAAACCGGAACCCAACCAAGCTGATTTGCCATGCAGAGCAGCTTAACCCCTGCATGTTATCTAAGTCTGCTTGAGAGCTAGAAATGAGGCATTCTTTGCGTAAATGTCCTCAGTGTCTAGCGTGCAGCGATAGGTTCAGGTTGCTTGCACAGGGTGAGTATGCCCCCACCTCCTTTTGAAATGTGTCTGGAGGAAGAAGACAGAAGTGGTACTGCTGATTTATTTAGTAACCTGGGGGCTAGAGCGGTCACCCAAATGTGGGATACTTGGTTTCAGTTCTACTACATTGACTGAAAAGTCAAACCCACATTCCCCCCTGAGAGGTGGCAACTGGGTTCTAAGATTTCCTGGGCCAGTGCTCTTTCCAGCTCTCCTGTCGAGTCTCTGCTACTGTGTAGCAATATATTCAAGGTTTGTTGGGACAGAGGGAGCCTGTATTTGCAGCTTGAGACAATTTATGTATGTTACCCAGTTCCATAAAAAAAGAATGGCAGAGACTAAGACTGGAGGGCTGGAATCCAGGACTTCCATTGCAAGCAGATGTTTTGGCTACAGGCTCTTGGTGTTTTATGACCCCAACTGTCTTGCCCTAGGCTCCACTGTAGGAATGTATTAGAAACAAAAAGCTCAAGTGCAAGACTCTTGAGTCCTTAGCTAATCCTTTAATCATTTCTCCTTTTTTTTTTTTCCAGTGAGAATGCCTTAGTATTGAATTCTTCTGCAGCTGTGTCAGATTCTTCTTCTGTATCCTCAAGGACAGGAGGCAGGCTTCCAACCCCACAGCTTAGAGCCCTTGGTGGAGCTCAGAGGACTCATCATGATCTCACTACTCCAGCTGTTGGTAAAAAGACTTTTAAATGCAAAGTAGTATTTCAGGAATTTAAAGGGGAAAAAAAAAGCCATTTACGAATTAATTTATTAGGTTATTTAAGCTAATAAAGCATTTTTCATTTTCTCCACTGCAATAGGAGGTGCGGTTCTAGTGTCTCCTCCTAAATTCAAGTCTTCATCTTCACAGCAGAGAAGACGAGGTTTGGGAACAAGCCCTTCTTCAGCTCAGCAAGGTGCAGGAGAAGCTTCCAAAAGAAGGCCTCTCCGGGTGAGCCACAAAAGAGACTTACAATTACGCATTTTTGGAATGTGCTTTTAAATTAATAACAAATAATTTATTTAATATTTTTTTTTTCTTGAGTTGTCATCTACTATTCTAAAATTCACAGCATCTGTGATGAAAAAAGGCTGATGTCTGAATGAAGAATTTGTTGGGGGGCATCAGGCAAAGGAGGCTATTGGAGTAAGATTAGATGAGCTCCATTTTGGCTTTTTCTGCTAAATGCACAGGACCTATTAAAAAAAAAAACCCAAACAAACCAAAAAAACCTCAAAACTAAAACAAAACAAAAACCCCCCAAAAAACCCCAACAAAACACACACACACACACACACACACACACACACGCAAAATAAACCCAAACAAAAAAAACCCCACCACATTAAAGTTACTGACAGGGCACAGTCCAGATTCCTTGAATTGAAAGAAATTCAAGAAGGGTTAGGTGCCTGTGTATAATGTGTGCCAGAATAGCTTCATTTTGCTTTCCTCTACTTTCGTGCTTTTACTTTGCAGCTTGCATAGTTAATAAAAATAGAAACATTTAGGAGTCGTTTAACTGTCTTCCTCTCAAAATTGTGAGCTGGTATGTTTGGGTTTTTTTAGGTCAAGTTGCGCTTAGTCTGTGTTCTACACAGACAGCGAACATTTCACTGAATACATCCCTGTAGTGTGTTCTGTGATAGAAGCAGACACAGTTGCATGAGGAGTTAGTTACGTTGATTTAAAATCTAAGAATAGTTTTTTGCTGTGAAGCAAATCAGCTTTTGGTTTGACCTGCCTGGATTACTTTCAAACCACATTATTAGGAATAGATTTTCTTTTAGCTGTCTCACAAGCTTGAAATAGTTATCTTTCCAGTACCCTCATGAGAAGTGTAATGTAACAGTGTGAAGCCAATATTTTCTGTATGTGAGCATCTCTACTGGAAAGCTGTGTATGAGATGTTGGCTTTTTGTTTGTGGTTTTTTTTTTTTTTTTTTTCTTATTTTTTTCTTTCTATTGTGTTTTAGCCTGATGCGGAAATGGAAGCTGTGCCACTCCTTACCTCTCCACCTGCTGGGCTGGGCACTTTGGATCCTCTGCCACTTAGACAGGATCAGTGGCCTCCTAACAGGGTTTCTGATCAGCAAGCTCCTTTTGCTTCAGCCCATGAAGGGTGTTCCTCTACATCTCGTGTGCAGAAGTCAGCCAAAAGCTGTTCTATGCCTTGCTGGAGTCCTTCTTGTCGTATTCAAGGGACTCTCAAAGGTCCAGAATTCCAGCATAATGGTGGGTTTGGGGTATTAACTGGCTGTGTTAAGAGTGCTGCAGGATGGGAATGGCTACAGTGCAATGCTCAGGCCAAGGGAGTGCTGAGATTGCTGCCTTACAATTTACAAAGAATGTGTTGCTTGTAAACAAAAGCTTTTCTACTACATGTTTAGTCTTGCTATGGAAATGTGTACAACTTTCCACATTAGTTTCAGGTTCCATTAATATCATTGTATTCTAGTGGTCTGTTTTCTAATTTTGCCTTATTATTTTCAATAAGTACTTACTCATCATGAGAGTTAACTTGGTTTAGTATGAACAGTTGTAGTTTTTAATCTTTTTATGCTACAACTAGATGCTGTGATGCTTTTCCAGATGCAGTTATCAACTGCAGTGTGTAACTGGGTACCTTTATGGTATAGTATTATTTTGCAGGAGTTGTGGATATCTGAGAGATAAGCTCCTTAAATATTTCTGCAGGATATGGAAACAAAAAAGTCATCTATAAATGATTTATTAGGTATTGAGAAAAACCTTTTCTTGGCTGAGGAGGAATTTGTGCTGGCACAATTCAAAGATCTTAAACAATGTTTAGGGCTACTGGGGACGTGACAAATGAAAGAATTCTTCACTTCTTAGTCAAAATAAAGTTTATGTGCTTGACTCCATTCCAGAAAGACTTTCTAGAGCTACTATAAGGTGCCACAATTTTCAATCCTTACGTTATAAGGATTAGCTAAACTAAAGTAGTATTTCCACTCTAGAATGGAATGAGTAGTTGTCAGTTTAAATGGGAGAGACTTTCCTCAGAAGGAGGTTAGAATTGATGCTGTGTTCTAGCTCTGCACCTTGAGTTCACTAAGTGCAATTCACTAAGTAACTTGTAGTATCTACACACAGATAGGTAGCTTGAGAAGAGTACAGTAGAATAAGTTTATTTTACCTCAGTTTAAAGGAGTCTTGTGGAGGTTTTTGTATGTTTTTTGTTTATTAGACTGACGTTTTGGAAATAATGTTGCACCATTTTTAAATGTTGTAAAATGAAATATTATCCTTTGTCTGTTCTGAAAGGATTAAAAACTATTCCTTTGAATTTTTTTTTTTCGTCTTAGGGAATGTTGGCAATCTGAAAATGAGATCATTCCAGTTACCCCTTCAGGAAAGAAACTATAGTGATGAAGGTATTTCTTGTCCTGAAGTATTGTTGTATATCATGTATATATTACCTAGACTAATTTTAACTTTTGCACTGAGAGGTTTCTGAATGCAGTAATTCATACTGGTTTGTGTTTGCATGAGTAACGACTGCATTGTTTTATATTTCATCAAAATAATTTGAAAATGTTCATCTTAATAATCTGAAGCATGAAGGTATAAATGCAACCGAAAATTAAACAGACCATTGTGGCTCAATACAGTTACTGGAGCTTGCTCAGTTCTCTACCTAAAATTGTTTCTTCCCCGCACGTTTTTAAGCCTTTGTGTAATAGCAACAGAAGCAAACTGCAGAATGCTCACAGCTGCAGTAACTTTGGATGCAACTTAAAAAGTACCACAAGTTTTAAGGTAAAGATTTTGCTTGTAAGACTTCAGTACCAGATAAGCAGCATAAAATGATTCCTCTGACTTGAATTTTCACAGCTGTTCCTTTGCTCAGTCTGTTAGGGGTACTTATGGCATCCTGTCTGATTGCTGTTTTGGCCTTTTTTTCTCTTTACTGTAAAGTTGATCTGGAGAAGCAGCCAGTGCACAGCCCACCAGTGCATCTTGGCCTTTTTGTGGGCAGACACAAACTGTTTCAGTAGTGTGAGTCAACTAAAGCCACTGTAGCCTCATTAGCTTGAGCTACTGCTGTATGTTGTTGCTTAGCATGGTGTATGAGGTTGAGATTGGTGTGGTGCTGTGCTAGTCGCAATCACCTGTGTTTGGTTTAGATTAGAGTATGGGCAGAGCAAGTTCCTATCTGATTGCAGTTTATTTATAAATACACCCCAAGGCAACCAAAAGCTTTTTTCTGTAGCCTTCATGCTTGTTTGCTCCTTGGTTTTAACCAAGGTTCAGGCTGATTCTCTATTTTACTCATTGCAGTTGTCTGGAAAATGTGTGGGTTGTGCAGATGGCTCAGCCAAGCATCTGTGTCTACATAAACCATACAGAATCCTATAGTACTCTGCAGCTTCCCACAAGCTTGCTGCACACAGGCTAGATGCTATAACTGCTGTTTCTTTATTTTTTATCTTTGAGCTGAGTGATGATGTATGAGCTTTCAGAAACAGGTGAAGCGTGCCAGCTCACAGATATTTCATACGTCCATATTTGTTCATGTACATACAAACCTGGGAGTTATTCCAATGACATGTCTGTCTGCAGAAGTGCAGTTAGCAGTTTTCTCATACAAGGGAATGTAGTTGTTACGCACAGTGTGTGAGCCTGTTATGGGCTGCTTGGATCACTGTATTTCAAGAATTTACAAATGCTGCTACAAAGTTAATTGAAACACTGACAAAGTGCAGGTTCTGTTTGGGTCGAGTTGTGGAAATTTGTTTTGTTTCCCCTCAGGGAGGGCTGGAAAGTAGTGATACAGTTCTTTTTAACCTATTGCTGGAGAACAGGTGTAATTAAGGTCATTGTTCATAGAGGGCATTTCTGCAGTAGCATAATATAGTGCTTTATCAGAGAAGCAGCATCCAGGCTGCTTACTTTTAAGAGTTCTGCTGGATGAAAGTAGACCCTATATTTAAAAGGAACACCTTTCAAAAGTATTATTTTAAAACATGCATCTTGTTGTCTTTGTATTAAACTTCCTGTTTTCTTCATAAGACATTTCTTTTAACAGCTTGTGGTACACTAGCTGGGTTTGGCACAGAAGAGCTCTTTTGGCAACATAGGTTATGGTATTTAGTCGTGTTATTCTAAGGTTGTCTGCTTTGCTTGAAGCAGTGGGTTACTTTCATGAAAGTGTTATTATCAAAGTAGTCTATACAGACTTCAGTGGCAGAGGAACGATTTCTGTGATCTTCTGCTGCAGGAAAGTAAATGCAGAGATGTCTTGGAGAATCTGGCAATTCCCAGGTGACCATAGGGATCTCATTATGGAGTTTGTCAAGATTTGGGCATGTAGCTGTGTTAAACTTACCTAGCATTGTAATAGTTTTCTAGTGAGATTCTTCTCCAACATGTCAGTTGCTAGGTAATAAAATTGAGGTGCATTGTGGTACTATTTTAGCACCCATGGTGAAAGAAGGCATAAAAATATTTGCACTTTTGAAGTCAGCCATGAATGTCAACTGTTTTAATAGGTATATTTAATCTTCCTATTTACTTTTCCCTTTGCTGCTTTCCTTACAGATGACAGGTTGTCTCAGATCTCTGCTCGCTCGGCAGCATCTAGCTCGCTTGCATCTCAGATACTGGAACGAGCTCAGAAGAGGAAGGATTTCTGGGGCAAGACATAATCTCTCCAACCTGTTCTATAGAAACTGTTCTGTAAAATGATTTGGTTTTTTGTAGTTTGCAGTGTACATTTTTAAAAAATCATGATTGTAGATACCATGCAGCATCCTTTCACTTAGCACTAATATGGCCCAATTTTTAGGACTTGCCATCCCAATTTAAATCTTCAATGTTTAAACCAGTGTTGAAAATGTAGGTCCTTTATATCTGAGAGTTGCATCTTCGCTATGCCACAACAGCCATGTGGTTTGGGTTTGCCTTTTGGGTTTTTTTACAGTGGCACCTCTTGAAACCAAGATAATTATTTGTTTATGCAACCTGTGTGTAGCTTGCCAAGTCCTTCTGCAGTCATGCAGTGTGACCTGAGGGCAGTATTTAGGGGCAACACCATCATTCATTAAATGCCTCAATTACTTGATATTAATCAGCTGTCTTAAAGGCAACTGTGGTATATTTATTTATGTTACTGTATGAATTGTCAGTACAACACAGTGCTGTAACAAAAAGTTGCTTTTGCTGCTTACAGCTTTTAACCTGTTACCAAAAAAATCCTTCTTTTTTCTTAATGAAGCTAACATGGAACATACAGGAGTTTGAGAAAAGGACACGAAGTGTTAGGGTTTGCTCGCTGTCCACAGTTTTTTGGCCAGGATGACTATTAGAGTTCAGTTTGCCAGAGGTAATTATGTGAACATTTGTCTTTTTTGTGGAAAAGATCCTTGTTTAGTGCTGATTTAAACTTCTCTAGAAAAAGCAACCTTATGCAGTGGCCTTCCCCAGCCCCACTTCAAACTCAGGTATTTAGGAGTAGTTGATCTCTTAAAATAAATTCAGAAGAATGTTTTTTCCTGACTTTGATGTTTTAATTACCTCTCCTAGTTGCCTGTTTCTGGGAGACTGACATACTGTTGTGACTGTCACAGTGAAAAGTGTGATTTATGCTGACAGCTTGTTTTATCTTTCTAAGATGAAACAAGTTAACTTGAAGTAGAGGAAATAGGTGGCTAGCAGGCAGTTTAGTTCTTGTGTAGCTTCAAGTGTTAATACTCATTTGGAATTTTTATACAAGAACAACTTGAATTTTGTACACATTTACTTACATACTGATTTTGTATACAATTATGTATGCATATTACTGAAAATAAAAATGGTTGGTTGATTTGTTTCTATTCAAGTTATGCTGGATAAATTCGTGGAACATATTATATTGGCACTTCTGTGTTCAGTTCTCTGTTTTACCTGTTCAGCTGGAATATTTGTGGACTTTCAAAAGACAAGAAGCTACCCCATTTCCAGTTTTCAGAAAGTTACTAAAGCTAGATATGTTGATACCTGGAATTATGATTGGCTACAGATACTTGTCCTAGATATTACAACAGCATACATGCCAATTTTGCTTACAGTATTGCAGCATGAATCTGGTGCATCTGGGTAGCTCTGAATTTGTTGGATGTGTGCTGTATGGCATGTGCATATTGATTTCTGCCAGGGAGACAATAGGTGTGGTAAAGGGTGGTAATTTTTGTTGCATGGGGATACAAACTCCATTTAGAGATAAAAGTGGAAGCCCTTGTTGTCTTACACATCATTGTGACATTATTTCCCATCTGAACAAATCTTTTACCCGAAATTTATAACTGAATTTACTTTTGGATAGAAGTATTTAAGGCAAATGTAGACAAAATATCATTTTTGAGTAATGCTAGTGCAAAGCTTCTGAAGGGTGTTCTTCTGTAAAGGCAGATGTGAAATGATTTATGCCTGTCTTCTGCTCTTGTTGTTACCTAGTTCAAGAGGGGTTTTTGTTTTGTTTTTCTGAATGTTTCAGACCAATCTTCAAACATGTTTCCTGTTGTGTTTTCCAGCAAGCTGAACATGGAGAAAAGGTTCAAAAGTGCACCCTTTATTAATAATTAGAAGTGCGTGCTGTGTAGTGAATGTGTTTTGTTTTCTGTCAAGGAGATCTGAGAAGCCTTCAAGTGGAGAGACAAAGTGGATAAATAAGGAGGAAGGCAATTGCCAATAGGAGATACATCTAAGGAATAAACAGCTTTGGGAGCTTGTCAACTTAAGGTCAAGTTTTACACGTTCCCAGTCCGTAAGTGTTGAATTATATATCTTCAGCTGCTGTTCTCAAGTTGGGTATGCTTGCTTGGTGAATCTTGCTGCTGAAGGTTCACAGCTCTCAACCACCTTTACAGGTAAATAAGCTGGTTCTTCCTCACTGACCACTGCCAGCTGGGGAAAGGTTTTCCTTTACTCAGTTTTCCTGCCAATGAAGCATTCCCCCAGCAAGGCCACAAAGAGCAGACTTGATTCCAGTCACTTTTCAAAAACTTTCCATCTTGCTAGGTAATAAGGCTGTTGCCTGTCTGTAGGAATGAGAAGTGAGCTCTTGGTGTCTGCTTAATCTTGATAAAAATGGTTGTTGGCCTAGGGGTTGGAACAAAGATCTTCCTATTCCTGAAGCTGTGCTTTGTTCTGGCATCCTCCTCCTCTCCTCTGTGGCCAAATCACTTAGGGTGGAATGAGTATGGAGCTCTGTCTGGGGACAGGTGAGCAGTCGACAGAGAGTTTGTGGGTCAGGGTTAAAGGGAGAACAGCGATGGGTGATGTTATTGTGGGGATCTGTTACAGACCGCCTGACCAAGGGGACTTGCTGGACAAAGCGCTCCATAGGCAGATAGGAGCAGCCTCATGCTTGCAGGCCCTTGTTCTCATGGGAGACTTCAACCACCCTGATATCTGTTGGAGGGATGGTATGGCCCGGCACAAGCAATCCAGAGGGTTCCTCGATTGCGTGGAAGACAACTTCCTTATGCAAGTAATAGAGGAGCCGACAAGGAGAGGTGCCATGCTTGACCTCGTCCTCACCAACAGGGAAGGGCTGGTTGGGAATGTGACGCTCCAGGGCAGCCTTGATTGCAGCGATCATGAGATGGTTGAGTTTGAGATCCTCAGGACAGTGAGAAGAGCGTGCAGCAAGCTCACTGCCCTGGACTTCAAGAGAGCAGACTTTGGCCTCTTCAGGAACCTGCTCAGTAAGGTTCCATGGGATACAGCCCTAGAGGGCAGGGGGGCCCAAGACTGTTGGTTGATATTCAAGGATCACCTGCTGCAAGCTCAGGAGCGATGCATCCCAACTAGAAGGAAGTTCAGCAGGAGGGCCAGGAGACCTCCTTGGATGGATAAGGACCTGTTGAGCAAAATTCGAAGGAAAAAAGAGGCTTATAAAAGGTGGAAGCAAGGTCATGCGGCCTGGGAAGAATACAGGGATGTTGTCCGGGAAGCTAGGGACCAGGTTAGGAGAGCTAAGGCCCACTTAGAATTAAACTTGGCTAGGGATGTTAAGGATAACAGGAAGGGATTTTATAGGTACATTGCCAATAAAAGACAGGTTAGGGACACCGTGGGCCCTCTCCAGAAGCTATCGGGAGAACTGGCTACCCTGGATTTGGAGAAGGCTGAGGTTCTTAATGACTTCTTTGCCTCAGACTTCACTGGCAAATGCTCTGACCACACCACCCAAGTCTTGGAAGGCAGACGCAGGGACGGTGAGGGTGGGGACCCTGGGCCCACTGTGGGGGAGGATCTTGTTCGGGACCACCTTAGGAACCTGAATGTATACAAGTCCATGGGACCGGATGAAATCCATCTGCGGGTCCTGAAGGAGCTGGCAAATGAAGTTGCTAAGCCACTGTCCATCATATTTGAAAAATCATGGCAGTCAGGTGAAGTTCCCAATGACTGGAAAAAGGGAAATATAACCCCCATTTTTACGAAGGGGAAAACGGATGACCTGGGGAATTACAGACCAGTCAGTCTCACCTCTGTGCCTGGCAAAATCTTGGAGCGGATTCTCCTGGAAGGCATGCTAAGGCACATGAAAACCAACAAGGTGCTTGGTGACAGCCAGCATGGCTTCACTAAGGGGAAATCCTGCCTGACCAATCTGGTGACCTTCTATGAAGGGGCTACGGAACTGATGGACAGGGGCAGAGCAGTTGATGTCATCTACCTGGACTTGTGTAAAGCCTTTGACACTGTCTCACATGACATCCTTCTCTCTAAATTGGAGAGACATCAATTTGATAGGTGGACCACTCGGTGGATAAAGAACTGGCTGGATGGCCGCACGCAAAGAGTAGTGCTCAATGGCTCAGTGTCCAGCTGGAGACCAGTAACGAGTGGTGTCCCCCAGGGATCGGTGTTGGGACCGGTCTTGTTCAACATCTTTGTGGGTGACATGGACAGTGGGATTGAGTGCACCCTCAGCAAGTTTGCCGATGACACCAAGCTGTGTGGTTCGGTTGATACGTTGGAGGGAAGGAATGCCATCCAGAGGGACCTTGACACACTTGTGAGGTGGGCTGATGCCAACCTGATGAAGTTTAACCATGCTAAGTGCAAAGTCCTCCACCTGGGTCGGAGCAATGCCAGGCACAGCTCCAGGTTGGGCGGGGAGGAGATTCAGAGCAGCCCTGCAGAGAAGGACTTGGGGGTGTGGGTTGATGAAAAAATGAACATGAGCCGGCAGTGTGCGCTTGCAGCTCAGAAGGCCAACCGTATCCTGGTCTGCATCAAAAGGAGTGTGACCAGCAGGTCGAGGGAGGTGCTCCTGCCCCTTTACTCTGCTCTCGTGAGACCTCACTTGGAGTATTGTGTGCAGTTCTGATGTCCTCAACATAAAAAGGATGGAACTGTTGGAACAAGTGCAGAGGAGGGCCACGAGGATGATCAGGGGACTGGAGCACCTCTCATATGAAGATAGGCTGTGAAAATTGGGGCTGTTCAGCCTGGAGAAGAGAAGGCTGCGTGGAGACCTCATAGCAGCCTTCCAATACCTGAAGGGGGCCTATAGGGATGCTGGGGAGGGACTCTTCATTAGGGACTGTAGTGAGAGAACAAGGGGTAATGGGTTTAAACTTAAACAGGGGAGGTTTAGATTGGATATGAGGAAGAAATTCTTTACTGTGAGGGTGGTGGGGCCCTGGAATGGGTTGCCCAGGGAGGTTGTGAATGCTTCATCCCTGGCGGCGTTCAAGGTGGGGTTGGACACAGCCTTGGATGGCATGGTTTAGTGTGAGGTGTCCCTGCCCATGGCAGGGGCATTGGAACTCGATGATCTTGAGGTCCTTTCCAACCCTTACTATTCTATGATTCTATGATTCTATGACTTCAGCAGGAGGGATGAAGCACCTTTCTCAGCACTTACGCTGTTCCTCTGGAGAGATTTGGATGACTCTGGGCATGAGGAGAGTTTTTAGGATTTAGCTAAATGCCTGCAGTAGCAGCAAGGTAGTATTTAGGCACTTGCGTCCTTTTATGGCTCTGGGCTTTAATTTCTTTCCAGAGTCTCAGTTTCCAGTGGCTTTCATGGTGCATCAGCCTTCTCTACTTGAAATAATTGAAAATACTCCTAAAGCCCTTTGTTGAGCAGTTGGAGAAGAATCTGTTGGGGCTTTCTAGCTCTGCAGGGAAGTTTTGAGGGAACATCTGGGATTGTGGATAATCCCATTCAATTAAAAAAAATTCTGCTAAAATGCCTTAGTTTTGCAATAATATTTTGTTGTTAATTTCAAATTTTAACGCCTTACCAATGTGAGTTCTGAAACATAATGTGAAGTATGGTAGATGTCGTTAACCTTACAAATGTAAGCAGCCTCTTTAGCCATCAGAGCTAGATTGCTTGTAAGGGAGGGGTAGGCAACAAGGCATGTTTTTGTCACATACAGTAGGCATTAGGCCCCAAGGCTGCCCAGTGCTCTGAAGTCATTATAGGTATGTTGTGTGGGGATTTTTCAGCCTTTTTCAAAGAACAGATCTGTGTGTCTTCTGTATTACTCATGGAGCCCTGTGTAGTGAGTAACAACTAAAACATATCACTCCTGAAAACAGGTTTGCCTTCACCAATGCCTTGCAGGGAGCCCAAGTTGCCCCTGGACATAGGTGCCACAGCCTGAAACCCAGTGTGTGTTGCAGAAAGATGAAAGGAAGTGAAATTACTTACCTGCCACCAGTGTTCTCCTTCACTCATAAATTCTTCAAGTCCAGGTACTAAGATATTTTCCATATTTGACTCTTGGTGTCATTGCTTTCTGGCAGTTAGTAGTGGAGGAAAAAGGGATTTCCAGATACTACTGGCAATACCGTACGAGCAAATTTGTAGTACTTGAAGATGGGGCAGGAAACAGAGCTGCTTTGAACAATTTAGTGTGTGCTATTAGCATAATGCCATATTGCTTCATTACCTCTGTCTGTTCTTGCAAGGCTGAGCTGGCACCTCATGTTCTGGTATCTGAGCAATTCTTACCGTCTGGTAAATTTGTCGGTAAAGAGCCCCATTACCATCTGATGCAAGTGGAAGCTTTGCTGTGCTCTTGTTGACCAATTTTTAGCGTAGCCTGAAGGGAAATTGTTCCATTACCCAGATGCACACAAATGTGTGATAAAGAAAACAAGCAGAATTGTAATTTTCATTTGAAGTGACCTAAATTAGTGTCCTAATTCCAGCAGTTACTCAAACTTACGCAGACAGGAACCTCAGGAAGAGAGGGGAAGATGGTGGAGCTGCAGTTAAATCTTTGGGGCACAGACAGTTCTTTGTCTTTGCACTGAAATCCGGTGGGAACGTGCTAATGCCATAGCAGTGATCGCACTGAAAGCAAAACCTAGAGGGTGGACAGTGAGTGGTAGCTAACCAGAAAACTCCGCTTTCATAGAAATGTAAGTTGTGTTTTGCTTTTTGATCTAATATTGTGTTGAAGGATATGTGGAGTTCCATGTTAAAATGTGAATGAGCTTCCTCAATATTCTGGTTATTTATTGTAGTTTATCTGTGTTGGAGGTGAGCTGACCTTGCAATGTTTCTGTTTTGTAGCTATGTTCTAGAGAAGCGCATGGAGTGTGACTGAGCCCTGCAAAGCGGATCTGACCTTGGCATGTCAAATGTGCTGCATGTAGGAGGAGTCCTGAGAAACTAAAGGACAGCACTTGGTGATCCTGCAGCATCTGGTTAGGGTGGAACACTGAGAACTGCAGAAGACTCACCTGGAGAATTTTGGGAAGGGGAGCAGGGCTTGATAATATTTACAGTTTTCACGCCTTTTGCTAGATGGTTTGTTCCATTCATGGGGTTGGATTAAAATTGTAAGAGCTTTTGAACTCATTTGCTGGAAGGAGCTTGCTCTTTGCAAGGACAGTTTGGTGGTGCACCTGGGACAACAAATCCTCCTTAGTGCAGACAGTTCTGCAGTGGAGGGGAAAAAGGCAACTGAAGCTTCTTACTTTCTGCTTTCCTCAGAGGTCTTGATAAAGTCTGCTGGTAAAGCATATGTCAGCTTTGTAAATGCGACTAATTTGTATTTATGGCAGTTTACCTTTCCTGAGGTAACTAAGGCAGTGACCTGTGAAGGCCTTAATGCTTTTCCTTTTAACTGGGCTTATGTCTTATATACACACATATTGTGTCTCTTCATCTGGTATAAAAATATTTTTTTTGCTCAAGGTGACTTTGTTTAATACTGTCATGTGCTGAGTTGTCTCCAAAGCACCTACTTTAAGACCTGAAGTAAAGGAGGAATGGCTGATAGGATCCAGAAAACCCATACTTCTGTATTTCTCCTTACGTCCCTGGTTGCTGGGTTGGTGTGGCATATGTACAGGCGTCTGCTGATGCACCCTATTCTGGAGAGCCAGGTCTTGCCCTGAGGTCTCTCATGAGGACAGGGGAGACCTGCCAAGGCTTGGTTCCCCTCCAGCTAGAGTGCATCTATGAGTTCCCAGAACTGTGTTCTTGTGAGGACCATGTTCTTTGTGTTTCCAGTGGGAAGCTGGCTACAGCCTGCTTATGCATTTTAGCTTACACGACATGTGGCTAAAAACAGATAACCCAGAAAAACAGCATTGTAGTTGCTAGGCTGTAGCTATTTTATTTGATCTCCTTTGGCCCCATAAATCTCGCATTCTTGACAGCAGTCCACTCCAACAGGAAACTCTCTGACTCAGGCTCTCTTGGGAGACGGTCAATAGCATAACCTCGGGGTGGGGAAGGGCTGAGGCCTGGGCTGTTGACATCCTAAGGACAGATACTAATTAGAAGACTACTGTTAACAACATGAGAACTGTCACCTCCTTGTCTCACAGCCCTGTTACAGAGAATAACTGAGCAGCCAGGGGCTCACCTTCGGGAGATATTAGTGGGCTCAGAGCCTCAGTGGAAGTGCTGGTGTATGGGCAGTGTCTGGGCACAAGTATTTCACCTGAAATAGTGTTGCTTCCCTTCAAAATGGCTTTATTTAATTACTTCAGATGGTGTGGATTTGTTACATGGTAAAGCTGATGGTACTTGGAAAATCCAGGTGCGCAGTGCTGGGGCTTTCTTAGCCTGAGTAACTGCTTGTGACTGAATTTTGGATTATAAGCCAGCTTGCAAAATTCTGTTCCTAGTTAGAGTGGTTTTCTTTGAGATATACTATGTCAGTAATTCCACTTTGCCATGTCATGAGTCACTGCTGTGTAACCACACCACTTTAACAGGAAGCACAGAAGTTTCAGTTCACCTGATCTGACTATTTGCAAGACAGAGTTGGGTATATGTAGGTCACTATATAAAGTGGCAGAGTCTCACCATGCATGTGTGATTTCACACTGAATTGAAAGAGCTAGCCACTTGGTGGAAGGGCTAATAGCGGAATGTTTGGTGACGTGAGGCTGTGTGCACCAGGGTGGTCTGAATTCTCTTTTCTCCTGTCTGCATAAACTAAATTATGGCTCCTATCAGCAAGTCTTATTAAAATTTTGGCTTATGTTTTACTGGAGCACCTCCCCTATGAAGATAGGATGAGAAAGGTGAGGCTGTTCAGCCTGGAGAAGAGAAGGCTGCGTGGAGACCTCACAGCAGCCTTCCAATATCTGAAGAGGTCCTATAGGGATGCTGAGGAGGGACTCTCC
This sequence comes from Amazona ochrocephala, assembly GCA_039720435.1. Lineage (NCBI taxonomy): Eukaryota > Metazoa > Chordata > Aves > Psittaciformes > Psittacidae > Amazona > Amazona ochrocephala. The sequence continues at coordinate 39,969,520 of CM077880.1, read as the reverse complement.
ATTAGGGACTGTAGTGATAGGAGAAGGGGTAACTGGTTCAAACTTAAACAGGGGAAGTTTAGATTGGATATGAGGAAGAAATTCTTTACTGTAAGTGTGGTGAGGCCCTGGAATGGGTTGCCCAGGGTAGTTGTGAATGCTCCATCCCTGGCGGCGTTCAAGGTGGTGTTGGACATAGCCTTGGATGGCATGGTTTAGTGGGAGGTGTCCCTGCCCATGGCAGAGGGATTGGAACTAGATGATCTTAAGGTCCTTTCCAACCGTAACTATTCTATGATTCTGTGACATTGGCAGCAGTTGTCTGCAGAGGCAGGACCACTGGACTAACATCTATTGCACTTCCATTACCGCTTGTTTTTTAGTGAATCACGGAATCCCCCTGGCACTGCAGTGAAAGTTACTACTTCAGTGATCCTGGGATAGCACGAATAATGTTGGTAGCAGCCATATAGTGTTGTCTCAACGTGTCTCTGGGTAGCTTTCTCTTGGGTGTCTGCTACATGAATGTTCCTGAGGTGAAAATGAAGTTATTTATACCAAAGTGGTTTGTTGTTTTTTTCCTTTTGTCCCAGAGTGTAATCTAAAATTGAGACCACAATGAACTATTAGGTCCCTTCCACCTAGATTTTTTGTGATATGAAATCATAGAACCAATTTGGTTGAAAAAGATCATCGAGTCCAACCATTACCCCAGGACTGCCAAGTCCAGCACTAAACCATGGCACCGAGGGCCTCATCTACACAGTTTTTGGATGCATCCAGGGATGGCGATTCCACCACTGCCCTGAGCAGCCTGTTCCAATGCCTAATCACATCTTCAGTGAAGAAATTTTTCCTAGTATCCAATGTAAACCTCCCCTGGCGCAGCTTGAGGCCGTTACCTCTTGTCCTGTCACTTGTTACCTGGGAGAAGAGGCAGACTTCCACCTCTCTACAACTCCCTTTCAGGTAGGTGTAGAGAGTGACAAGGTAGCCCTCAGCCCTCCCTTCTCCAGAATAAACAACCCCAGTTCCCTCAGCTGTTCCTCATCAGACTTGTGCTTCAGAGCCTTCACCAGCTTTGTTGCTCTTTTCTGAACCCACTCCAGCACCTTAGTGTCTTTCTTGTAGTGAGTGGCCCAGAACTGAACACAGAACTCTAGGTGCAGCCTCAGAAATGCCGGTTTTATGATGTTTATTATACGGCGTCTTAGGAAACTCCAAAGTTATGTAACAGAACCAAAAGATTTTGATGAAATACCAGACATACAAGCAAAAGTGTTACTGTTAGAGGAAATGTGTTACTCACTGTCTAACAAAAGTGTTACTGTCCCAGGAGGTAGGTGAATTGCACATCCTCTGCAAAAAGCCTGAGTCAGCAGTGTCTGTAGTGAGACCTGGCACAAGAATCTTTCCCAAAGTCACCTAATGCTCCCAGGCTAAGCAATTTTAATAATACTACTACTCATAACAAAAGATTCACCGTATCTATCTTACACAACATTAAACCTATCATGAAAAAAGTCAAATGCTACATGTCCTCTCCCAATCTCTGCATTGATATGATTTCCTACAAATGGAAAATGAATTCCATCTGCCATTTTTAATGGTCATGCCCAGAAGACACTTGCCTATGTACTAGAATGTTTCCATAATGAATGGAAGAATTACAGAACAGCTCATTTGGAAGTTTTATGAAGACGAGCCAACTTCCGTTACTGATGTTTTCATTGCTGGCCGGAGAGCTGACTAAAGCAAGGCTCTACTGGAGCTTGAGCTGAAACATTTTTAGTTCGATTTAATCTCTTCAAGCTTGTAAGTCTGCAAAATCAGAGAATACCTGAAACAAAATACAGTGAACGAGCTCACAAATGAGCTGGAGCAAAATGAAGGGATGAGCGTGGCCTTTTTGTGGAGTTGAGGGTGTCTCCCTATAGACTGTGTGTTTAGTTTTAGGCATTATGTGACCTGTGGTCCATTCCTACAGATATTTAAGGGGTAAGAATTTCATTGCCAGGTAAAAGATCCAAGAGGACAATACACAGGTTCACTCTTCCACATGCCTGATCTTGACAAGGTTTCTCATCCTGAGCATGTTTCCAGTAATGCAATATAGTCCTATCTGATTGAAAACGTACTAAAGCTCAAGAAAGTTCCTGCATGCCAGCGTGCTGGCAATGATACACAACACATGAACATCAAAGTACAGTATGGGTTATTCACCTGCAGCCTCATTCAAAGTAAGAAGGAAGTGTCTGTGGCTTTTGAGGTAGACATGATGCAGAGTTCCAGTCCTCCTCAGAAAATCCTCTGTCTTCAATATGGGTCAAGAAGTCACTGTCGAGAATATTCAACCACTACGGTTTCTCAATGAATTAGGGAAACTCCATGTAATTACGCTTTAGAAGCTCATTGCTGAGGTCAGTGATAGGATAGAGGTTTGACTGTTGGGATAGCACTGGGGAGAAAATATGTTCTGTGAAAAAAGTTATTTTTTTTAATTAATTACACTTAGAAAACAATGCTGAGGGTACTTTATAGAGGGTGTACAGGCAGAGGTCTTCGGTAATTTTGAATTAAAAGCATAGCTACTAATTTTAAACATTAAAAATATCATTAAACCAGAAAAAGTCATCAAACCGAGAAGGAAGATTACTTTTTTCCCCCACCTGAGCTTGGAGAGGTCTTTCTCAGTGTTCATTTTTGTTTGTTTTCAAGAGAACTTTATTTTATAAAGGCTTGGCGTTATCATGTATCACAAGACATCAGTAGTTCAGGCTCAAAGTGAAATTACTAAATTGCCAGTTCCCACAGCAGTTGCTAGAATACTTGACAATGTTAACATTGGAAAGAATTAATGAGAAAGGCTACTCCTTAAAGACATGTTCTTCAGATGCATTTTTTCCACTTTATTCTTGCTCCCCAAAGAGCCGCAAGCGATGGTTTCAGCCACAGTACCACATTTTAAAGTAAATGCAGCTTTCCTTCCACTCATCTCTTCTGCCAGTTCTGAGGTTCAGAGCAGCCTGTTTGTGGAGGGGAGTCTAAGTAAGGAATTTCCTTGAGGTTCAACTTCAGCGCTGGCTCAAGACCTTATTCTTCAGAAGATCGTTGTATATCCTCCTCAAAAAAGATGAAAGAGAAATTTTTCTTCAGTTGTAGCAGAAACCTTCTGATTCCTTCCTCCCTATCTAGACTTCAGCTGAAGATTGGAGTAAGATCTAGAGATAGTGCAGGTTTTTAGACCCATCTTTCCGTAGGATGAAATGCTGGATGTGTATTTCCTGACCAGGCTGTGGTGAGCTGGACAGCAGAGGTGATAGGAGTGTCTTGTCACATCCTTGTTCAGTGCAATCACGTAAGAGAAATAACAGCCCCTGGGAATGAGAAGCATATCTCCACTTCCAAAGAAATTCCCTTGACATGTTACAAGGAATAACTTTAGCCACAGCTGTGGTACATCCAGAATCAGCAGCCATCTGATAGAAGGCAGTTGGGAGGAGGCCAGGAGTAGACTGATGAGCATGGAAACCATACAGTCTGCAAATTTAGTGTCCAGCAAGATTTTGAATGCTCATTTTTGAGCTGGACATACAGCAGGCTAAACGGATGGAAGGTGGGTTGTAATAACTCACAGCTGCAAACAAAAGGTTAAATAATGCAAAGTCTGTAGGAATATCATGTTGTGAAATATGAATGAATGAACTTCTAATATGTGTTTCAGCATTTCAGAGCCTGGAAAATAAAGGTGAATGATGCACGTAGGGAGGAAAACTTACTTGAAACAAAGCTTTTTTAAAGTCTCAGAAGGACGACATCATGGCACAGACAAAAATTAGCATGACCATGAGAGGTGGCTAACAATGTAGATGGGAGAAAGAGAGCCTTATCAAGTCTAGCTTAATATTTTCTATGAAAATAGGTATGTCCCAAATGTATGGTTTCCAATATTAGAGAAGACAGACAGAAGAGATCCTGTAATGACTGCATGAAAGAGGGCAGGAGAAAGATTTAGTGTCAAATTCCTCAGCCCTCTGTCTGATGTTGTTTAAATGTCCGTCAGGCAGTGTGGGAAGCTTGTGACCAGATGGGCTTCTTGCATTGGTTTAAACAGCTGTGAGTAACACAAGTACTTACCCAAGTAATGAGCCCTTTCCGTGGGATTGGAGCCACAAGAAGGGCCACACAAGCTGGATCCATGTCTGAAAAAGTGACCAAAGGGATGGAGAGGTGGGATGTGGCAGAAGGGCAGGAAGACAGGGGTTCTGGACCAGAGAGGGTCTGAGTGCATAGTCACAGCTTTTGTTCTGGGTTTGGGACTTCTCTACTGCTGGATGAGCTGGTGAAGGAGCGCAAGAAAACCTCAGTTAGAAGCAGGCTGTGGCCATCAGACTGTGTTTAACACCTGTAGAGGAGTTTGTGGTAATGTACTTCAGGGGAGGACAGTCCTTCAAAACAGCCTGCCTGGCTGGATTTCTCCATCTGGTCTTTAATGTCTGTCTTTTGGCTAAGAATAACTCAACCTCTCATCTTCTCATTAACCTGCTGCCCCACTGGGCCTATTAGCCTGGCAAATGAAAAAAATATGGAAAGGAGTTTATAAACATGCTATTGAATAGCTTTATGGTGCTATACACATTTGGGGTGTGAAATACATCATTGACATCCTGGGTCCAGACTTGCTTTTGCTGCCTGCTGCAGTCAGGATGCTGTTAGAGGCTGGGTATGGGAGTAGGTACCTGAGTTGGGCATGGAAACGGACCTGGTGATGATGCCTTCAGGGTGACAGTGCATCTTCAAAGGCACAGACTGCAGAGCTGATGTGACAGGTATCTGAGGGAAACTGAGGCAAGGCTGAGGCATGGAGAGATGAATTCATGATGTGGATGTATCAGGGGAGGCTAAAGCATAAACCTGGTGCCAGCAAGCCTTTAGCTGCTTCCTTTCAGAAATAAGGAAAAGAGCTGTGCATTTCAGCCCATGGGGTAAGGCTGGTTGCGGATCTTGTCCTAAGAAACTCAGCCACAGAGGGTGATATCAAGCCCCAGGGTTATCCCTGTTCACTCCCAGAGGCAGAGCTGAAGCCTTGGTTTTCCTATTTCTCACATTTGTCACCTGTGTGCCTTGTGGGTATTAGGCAACCAAGAGTTTTCATTTGTACCAGGTCTGTGTCCTCATGCATTACCGTCTACAGCTGGGTTGCAGATTACTCTCTAAAGAGAGCACAGTTTCCCTTTGGCACCCTGCATATTTCAGACTGAAGGGTCAGGAACACGGAAATCACATGGATAAGTAAGTGCATGACCACCTCTAATGACCTCTGGTCATTACACCCAGCTACAGCCTGGAATATGGATAATTTTTGGAAAATGGGAATGTGGAGATCAGATATGTGATAAAGGCAGTGTTGGTCCTACGTGTTTTCTGGTCTCTTAGAGAGGTTTGCACAGTGATGGGCAGATGACCAATGACTCCAGTGGGCCACTGTGTGGGAAAAAGTATTTGAGGGTAGGAACAGTACGTGGTCAGTGCTTTGGGTCTGGTGCAGTATTTGGGTCTGAGCAGTGCTGTATTCCAGTGAGCAGCAGCAGAGCACCAGTCATTTGCTGCAAGGTTAATAGTTGGACTATATAATCTTAAAGGGTCTTTTCCAATCTAAATGATTCTATGATTCTATGAACAAAAATCTATATAAGTTATACTCTCTGCTGTAAAATTGTCAATCCAATTAGTGTGTTACAATCAGGACAGGATGCTCAAACCCATACAGTTCTCAGACCTTTTCATGCAAAGAGAATTCAGGATTCCTGTCCCGGTAAAAGCCCCTGCTTTGCCCTGCATCAAGATTAGGTTTATTTTATAAGAAACTGAAGATTCTAATGGCCTTGTAGTTGTATTTGTGGGTTTTGTAGTGGTTAGGTAGTTCTCAGAAGAGGATACTGGAAAGCAAGAGGGTTGCTGATGTCATTTTTATTTACCACCACAACGCAGAAGAAAAAAAGCTGAGAGAGATGCTGGTGGCCCTATATAAGGTGCACCTCACCTCTTGTAGAGCACATCAAGAATCACTGCAAAGGTAAGGCTTGCAGCCTTTGTGCCTCTCTCACTTTGCCTTGTCCAATCTCCCTGATGCTAACACTGCTCTCTCTCATCAGTGCTGAACGCTGTAGCTGAAACCTGCTGCAAAGGATAACTTTGGATTGTGAGACATGGCCTCCCTGCAGACCTTGACCAAGAGCTTCTTAGGATGGGTCTTCTGCTGCTGCTGTTGTTTTCTCCCTCTTCTTCTCACCAGCCCTCTGCCTCCAAAAGGGGCAGGGGTGGCTTCTACTGCCCATCATACCTGCAGGCTCAGGAAGCTCAGCTTTCAGCCCTACATCAGGAATCGCACCTACACCTTGGCTAAAATGGTATAGTACCTTGCGTATCCTTCATGTGGGATCTGAGGGCCTCCTTCTCCACCAGTGCCCTCACTTCTCACCTTCAGCATTCCTCTCTCTTTCTCATGCCTTTCTTCAGAAAAAGCATGCACATGCAGTGAGGCAGAGCTTGGGCGTGTAGAGTGGGTCTGTTGCCCACTGGTTGTGTAGGCAGGGGAAGCTGCTGCCTCTGCCTCTTCTCCTCCTGCTCCTTAAGGGAAAGTCACCCCCTGGCACAGCACAGGTCCTTCTCTCAAGCAGCTGCTGCTAGACTGGGACAACTGTGAAACCTGAGCTTAAATTTCTCTGCCCAGTGCATTTGGAGCTGGGCATGTCCATGATTCCAGCCATAGCCAGGCAGCTCCTCAGGCATCATACAGTGCTTTGCTTGGGCAGGTTTCTTGGCTGCTCTTACCATGGGTGGGTCCCCCCTTGGTGTATGCTGTCGGGTGCTGCAGCATCTCCCAGCAGTGCTGCGGGCCACCGTGAGGTTGGCCACCTGCGGCATCTGGTTTAGTCATCATAGCCACTATGACATCTGATGTTGAAGAGCGGGACAGGAATGCAGACTTCTGCTTTTTTATTTTTTAGTGATACTGACCTTAAATCTCACCCTGTTCAGTGAAGAAGCAGACAAAACGTCCAAGTTTATCTACCTGTAACAAAATGTCTCTGGTGTTATTTCCCTCTTTTCACCTGCTCTATTAATGATGAAAACCTTAGGGTTTATTGTTAATTTTCACTTAAGTTTCCCATCCCTGCCTGACATTTGCCTTTTTTCCCCTCAGGCCAGGGCCTCAGACGAGGACACGGACAACAGGCTCATTGGGCAGCAGCTCTATGTTAACATCAGGGTAAGCTTTACACCCTTAGGTGTGAAGACTGCTCTTTGCAAACTCCTCCAGCAGTCGTTGATCTCTTGCCATGTGTTAATATGACCTCTTACTTGCATACATAGGAAAACAACCGCTGCTACATGATGAAGAGGATTGTGGAGATTGTAGTGAAAGATGTTCTCCTCACCGAGGTCAAGGACCAGTACCCATACGCTGCAGAGGTGGTACAGTTCTTTGCATCCCTGACCTCGGAGCTGAGCAGATGTGTGAGTAGCATTGTGTTTCTTTCCCTAACTCTGAGTTGTGACTCTTGTCACTGCTCCTGAATCTCAGAAAGCTGAAAACAGTGGCAAGAGGCACTGATATGAAAGGAAACCTCAGATCAAAGATATCAAACTCGAGGTTGATAGAAGGGGGGGTGTGTGGGGAAAAAAAAGCGGCACATTGTTGCATACAGCTGCCACTATTACATCTGGATTTTGTCTTTTTTCAGAAATTCTCCGGACACAGAGAGCACATTGAAAAGAACCTGGAAGAAATGAAGACCAAACTGAAAGAGGTACATTTCCCCCTAAAATTTAAAAAGAGCTGTTACAAACTCCAGTATTTTAGTTGGATTAAGGCTGACCCAATTATGAAACAAACTGTGGAGATTATTTGGGAGATGAAGCCTTCATGGGCATTAAAGAGGGGATTAGTGATGTTTCCACTTCAAGCTGTCCTTCAGTTGTTAACTCTCAGCACATGTTGTGGTAATTTAAAGCTTCAGAAGTCAGGTTCAGGTAACTGTGTATGTTAGACTAGAGTAGAATGATCTAGTTTATATTTTATGGTATAATGACTCTAACAGAACTACTTGAGAGAATGAGGAGTAAGTTCTTGATTCAGCTTCTGTGACAAGCCTAATTCCAATTTTCTGAGAAATAATGAGATGCTAAAACTTATGTTCTGCTCTTTTCTAGTTGGGAGAGAATGGAAAGACTAAAGCCATCGGAGAACTGGATTTACTGTTTGACTACATAGAAAATGCCTGTACCGATATCCCAAAGAAGGGAGGGAAGAGGAAGAAAAACTGAAAGAATTTCAGGTCTTCAGATCAGCCTTTAAGACACATCTCTGAAAAACTCTTGCTCTAATACTACGGACACCTTTCTTTTCCCCCATTTCCCCTTGATGCAGTAATTTTTCACTTGTGCCAATAATAGCAAACTAAGTGGGCATAGGCAGGATGAATATTGCTGCCTGCGTTGAGAGGAAGGCTCCAGGACAGTGTTTGTGGCTCTTTTTCAACACAGGATATTAGTTATTTTCAAAGGCACGCCCCTGTCCTCCTCATCTCCATAGGAATAAACCAACCGTTTCTGTATTCTATATGCTGAGATTTGACACATGTGAATCAGCTTTGATCAAGGTAGGCAGTGATATGTAGCCAGGATATTTTGAGCCTTTTACTTGGAAATCTCTCTTGCATATGTTGCCCCCTTCTGACCTTTACCTGAAAAGTTCAGAGTAATTCAGAAATAATTTTTGTCATTCCTATTTAATAGTAACTTATTTTAAGGTAATAATTATACAGTACTTTTATTTATATATGTTAAGTGAAAATTATCCAAGGAAATGTATTTATAAAGCTGTACCAGCGGGTTTTAAGTGAACTATGAAATTAAAACTGCCGTGTGATATTTATATTCAGATAGATTGTTTTATAAATGCTTATTCTTTAATTTATTATAATAAATATTTTGGTCCCCAAATGTTGCCATTTACAGAGCTTTTTCTCTTTTACTCAAATGCAAGGGAGATGGACATACATTGTGCCTGTGGGGCTGTTGGGCCAGTGGCTGTATTCTTGTACCCAGAAATGATGCAAGCTTGGTCTGACGACATGCTTCTTTACCATTAGGCTGCAATTTCAGTGTATCCCAGGCCAGGGCTTAACAAGGAGCATATAGGTCAGTCCTTCTTTTGGGGGATGGTAGGAAAAATAGCATCATTTATGGGAATCATTCGTTTCGTTTATTGATTCTGCTTCAGTATGCCTGTAGACAAGATCCCATCTTGAACAGCTGCTGGTGAAAAGTCCCAGACTCTGTCTCCTGAGATGAGATGGGGACAGTCAGTCAGCAATTGCTACTGAAAACTCAGAGCACTGTGCTCTGACTGCCACGTGGGCACGCTGGGCAGTGCTCTGCAGCATCAGGGGTTTGAGCGTGCTTGAGAAGTGCTTGGTGCCCACTCCGGATGCAAGCTCGCAGGCAGGAAAAAAGAGAAAAAAAGTCACTGAAGAGCAGTTTAATCCATCATTACCATGTCCTTCGGCCATGTTCCTGGGCAAAGACAGAGGAGTTGCTTTGGTGCAGTCAGGGATACTGGTAGCTGGACCGAAGTTAAAGAGATGAAAAGCATCCAAATAGTGAGAAAGCCTGAGGAAATGCGTAATAGCATTGCCAGCAACTGGTGAAAACTTCTTGAGCAAGGCTTTGCCATTTTTCCATCAGGGAAACGTGAACTGATCCAAATTAAAACAAAACAAAACCAGAACACCATGAATATCCTCAAATAAAGGACTAGGGGTGGCAGTGCAGATAAGGAGGGCAAAGTTTGTAAACACAATATATCAGGGACATAAATGCAAAAATGCTTGCTAAAAGGATATCAAGAAGACATCCCATAAATAGGTACTCTAACACAGGAAAAATGTTGGCAGGAAATCTACCTTGATCTACCTTGATAGCTTCATCAATTAAATGCAAAGAGAAATGAAAGTTAGTCCATAAGCAGTTAGTCTCAACACATCTTATATCAGCTGTTGGGGTTAGATGACACTGAAATGGAATTGAACTATCCCATACTGCTCTCAAACAAAAGGGATTTCAAGATAAAAGCATCCATTCACATCTAATTTGAACAAAGTTTTCATGAACTGAAATTATAACCCTTTCTTGTGGGAACTCACATACTAGATTGGCATACAACCCATCTAGGGTGATGGATGCCTCTTACCTGTCAGACTAGATGCAGTCAACATGGTTTATTTGTTCCACACTCTCATTTGCATCTCACAACGTATGGATTACATACCTGCTCACAGTCAAAGCAGAAGTGACCCAACAGTGACAACCAGCCAGAATTTGGTACCACATTACAGTGTAAGGGGTGTAACCTTTTGATATATTCAGTAAGATATATATTTTCTTTCTTGTGGGATAAGAAATGATGTTTTCAAGAGCTGTTGGCCAACATCCTTTCTCTTATCACTTGAGCTTGTGACAGCTGAAAGCAAAGGGAGGGAATTAAGCACTAAGTGAAGAGCTCATCTCACTTACCTTTGACACACACAGTCTATCCCTAAGCTATGCCCAGCTTCACTTACAGTCAGTGAAGGGTAATAGGAATTATCTAGGTGCCATTAGAGATTTATAAAGATCGTGCCTTTGGACAGGATAACATGACTTTTCTCTGAAAGTACATGTTTTCTTCCGAGACTATAAATAGAGATTAGACCATGAATCACACATGCTGTTCCTCATTGATAGAATCACTTCACAAAAGGATAATTAACTTATCTCCTTCTTCCACTTCCTTTAGGCCTCTTCCACACTGTCCTTGTTGGGCTGCCCTACCCAGAAATGTCAAATCAGTCTCTCAAGGTTTCCACACTGGGGCTAAACCCAGATAAAAACCCATTTGTCCACAGAAGTGTAAAAATGAAGTCAACTATTTATTAGCTTCTCTAACCCTGAAAACCATTCCCTGGAAGACTCTCCCATGGAAACCTCACAAGCTGGAGCCCTGAAACCACGGCACAGCAGATTTTGCACAATTACCTTCATAGATTTAGTTGCAGGGCATCTGTGACTTGTGGGCGTGTGAGGGATGGAGGGTGATGGTCAGTTTTGAACAAAGGAAGTAGAAGTTGGAGGAGGTTTCCCTTACAGTCAAGGGAAATGTGTGGAGCAAGCAACTGCTGACCAAAAGTAAGGTGTAGTTCCAGTTAGGCAAGATGGGTTTCAATTTAGTCAATAGTTATAGCTCAAAAAAGGAAAGCCATACTGGAATGTTTTCTTCTGACATTTTCTCAATGAAATATTTGAGGTTTACACTTCAAAGTCGTGTTTTGGTTTAGAATTTTACATACATTTTCTTTCAAAGTTTGAAAAGAGCTTTGAAAGCAAAATGGACTGTTTCATTTTGAGTTGGATCAGTGCTTTGGGCTGGCCCCAAATGAATTATTTTTGGTTTAATTTCTCAGTTGGTTAGACAAAAAGAAACTCAATTGTTCATGCAATTCTAATTTCTGTTGCCCTATTTTCCTTTCCTTAGCCCTCCTCCAAGTTGTGAATTATTTGTAATTCCCAGAGGTCTTCAACCTACTGCTACCCTACATCCTGCATTGAGGACACCGCCATTGTGGAGGCTGGAGGACCTCTTCCCAAGCAAAAATTGATGGATCTGCCTACTGCCATATTGGCATTTTATTGGTTCTTCCCTTCACTTATGTTAACTGACATTTTTACTACATGGATAATTATAAATCATTTATACTACCTCTGAAACTTCATATTGTGAAGACGGAGGAACCCAAAGCATGAACAGAAGTTTCCACATCCTGCTGAGTAAGTATTGTGACAGTTTAAGAAATGTCTCTTAAATACATTGCATGGAGTGTTACTCAGTTATGAGATCTACCTATTCACTGTCTGAATATATACTTTAGTGACCTAGAATAATAGAGGGTTTATATTCCAGATTTGATGCTGGAAGTGTGTTCTAGACAATGAAAAGAACTGAATCTATCCTGATGATAAACCAGCAGCATATGATTATGCCACCAATGTTTTAAAGCACAATTAGAATCATAGAATCATAGAATAGTTAGGGTTGGAAAGGACCTTAAGATCATCTAGTTCCAACCCCCCTGCCATGGGCAGCGACACCTCGCACTAAACCATGTCACCCAAGGCTCTGTCTGACCCAGCCTTGAACACCGCCAGTGATGGAACATTCACAGCTTCCCTGGGCAGCCCATTCCAGGGCCTCACCACCCTCACAGTTGAGAACTTCTTCCTTACCTTATATCCAATCTGAACTTCCCTGGTTTAAGTTTTAATCTGTTACCCCCTGTCTTATCGCTTTGGTGCCAGAAAACTAGCTAGCAAACTCTTATGTGCTGCCCGCAGGCACCCACAGTCTCTCTTCAGCAGCAAGAATGTTAGGCAGATGAGAGAAGGTGTTCTCTGAGGGCTTGGTCCTGTCCATCAGCCCTGGGTCATGAGCACAGACTCAAACATCCAGCCTCCAGTGGTCTATGGTTATGCATGACAAATCCCAGGTATGGAATTCAGGGAGTTATGTTGCTCATGGATAAAGCTACTGGCAAGAGAAAGAACCAGAAACAAACAGCTTTGTCTATGCTGTTTTACTTTGGAAACCTTCTGGCAGTATTAATGTAAACTTAATATTGTTTTTCATTTTTAACTATTTTCCATTGGTACTTTTTGCACCACTTGCAGTTATGAAGTTCAGTTTAAGTTGGTAACACAGTGACACTGGAATAAATATATAACAAAGAATATGTTTTAGGTGAGAAGAACATGATTAGGTTTCTCTGAAAATAGGAAGAAGAGATCAACTCATCTTTTCTTTTCTACACTTCTGGAAAGTAAACCAGAGACTTTCTTAGAGCTGCAATATGAAGTTTTGGCTGGGAGGGTTAGGTTTATGCAGTAACCTTATTATCAGAACCGAGATAAGAGAGATGTTGCAGATTCATAAATGATGTCCTGTTCTTTGCTGTGTGATTACAAGAGTATATGATAAATAAAATGTTTGTTTTTCAGAAGTGACAGATTAGTAAAAATAAGCCACAGTATGTCCAGAGGTTTAGGCAAATATTTCAGACCTAGAGTACTTTTCAGGGCTTGCCTGCAAATTTTCAAACAGGTTGGCTGAATATAAAGGGAACAAAACTTCTGAAGGGAAATCTGCTAGAAAAACACTCCTCGACAACAAAAGGAATTCTCATGGAAAAACTTGCTTTCAAACAGTCTAATCTAAGCTTGCAAATGTGGGGAAGCCTTTCAGAATCCCTGAAGAGTTTATTTGGTGTCCCATATTGGGTCAAAATTCACTAAAGTTTGCAATGAAACTGCTATAAGTTTCTTCCCAAATGGTGCAAGTACTGAAAGTTTTTATTAGAGATGAAGAAAAGCATCATGAAAACAAGGCTGACATGTGATTTTGCAAGCTCATACAGAGGGGTGTAGTTTTAACCTCTTTATGCTGATCTAACATATACAAATAATCAGAAGAATGATGGCAAAGTATATATATTTATATATATATATTTTTTTTTTTTGTAGCAAATGTTGTCTCTGAAGTTTTGATCAAGACTGAAAGCGTTTTACCATTGATTCCCCCCCCCCCTTTTTTTTTCTGCTGGTAGAAAGTGGGTTTTGTGAAGAAATGAAAATTTTTGCTGCTCTTCTATGTTTACATTTATATTCTCCTGGAAATTAAAAAAATGGAAAGCCCATTGAGGGGAAAAAGAAATAATAAAAGTTTTCATTGGTGGTTCATTGGTAACTATGGGTCTTTATTTTAAAAAATGAAAAGTAGCTCTTTTCATATGGAGAACATCAACAACTTTCTCATTATTTTCACTTCACTCTTACAAACTTATTAGATGATTAATACTTCTGTCACAGTTACAGAATTAATTAGAGGTATGGAAGGTTGTAAAGTCAACGCTCATGTCTCTAGTTGTAATTTGCACAAAAGGATTCCCTAAAAATTTGCAAAATCTACAGAAATGGAGGTGGAATACTTCTGATTTGTTTAAGAAGCTCTTAAAGAAGGTGTTTGTTAAAGCATCTCTTCCATAATTTGAAACATTATGAATGTTTTTACATGTTACGCTACAGTATAAGAGTAAACCCTAAAAATAGGTTAGTTAAAGATTGAAACTTCAGACAAACAAGCTATCCAATGTTAGATATAACCAGTACTTTAATTTTCCCCAAGTTTCTAAAATAAATTGCAAATAATGCAGGAAATATGAACTTTATTATTATATTCTTGGTTTCTAGATTTGACCACTATCATCATTAATATCTGCTGAATAAGATTTAGTTATGTTAATAGTGATAAGCAGTGCTATCTTTCAGATGGCAATACAAAGTTTCCCTTTTTTTTCAATTGGAAAATTTTTCCCTGATCTCAAATGAAAATCTCATTGCAAATTTTGACTTGTGACGTCTCTTCTTTCAGTTTAAGTGCTGCTTTTATTTTGTTATGTTTTCTTTTTTTAAAACTTTTAGAAGTCTCTACAATCCCTTTCTTATAGGTTCATAGAATCATAGAATATTTAGGGTTGGAAAGGACCTTAAGATCATCGAGTTCCAACCCCCCTGCCATGGGCAGGGACACCTCACACTAAACCGTGTCACCCAAGGCCCTGTCCAACCCCACCTTGAACACCGCCAGGGATGGAGCATTCACAACTTCCCTGGGCAACCCATTCCAGGGCCTCACCACCCTCACAGTAAAGAATTTCTTCCTCATATCCAATCTAAACTTCCCCTGTTTAAGTTTGAACCCGTTGCCCCTTGTCCTACCACTACAGTCCCTCATGAAGAGTCCCTCCCCAGCATCCCTATAGGCCCCCTTCAGATATTGGAAGGCTGCTGTGAGGTCTCCACGCAGCCTTCTCTTCTGCAGGTTGAACAGCCCCAACTTTCTCAGCCTATCTTCATATGGGAGGTGCTCCAGTCCCCTGATCATCCTCGTGGCCCTCCTCTGGACCTGTTCCAACAGTTCCATGTCCTTTTTATGTTGAGGACACCAGAACTGCACACAATACTCCAAGTGAGGTCTCACCAGAGCAGAGTAGAGGGGCAGGAGCACCTCCCTCGACCTGCTGGTCACACTCCTTTTGATGCAGCCCAGGATACGGTTGGCTTTCTGGGCTGCAAGCGCACAATGAAGCCAGCTCATGTTCAGTTTCTCATTGACCAAAACCCCCAAGTCCTCCTCTGCGGGGCTGCTCTGAATCTCTTCTCTGCCCAACCTGGAGTTGTGCCTGGGATTGCTCCGACCCAGGTGTAGGACCTTGCACTTGTCATGGTTAAACTTCATCAGGTTGGCATCAGCCCACCTCACAAGTGTGTCAAGGTCCCTCTGGATGGCATTCCTTCCCCCAGCATATCAACCGAACCGCACAGCTTGGTGTCATCGGCAAACTTGCTGAGGGCGCACTCAATCCCACTGTCCATGTCTCCGACAAAGATGTTGAACAAGGCCTGTCCCAGCACTGATCCCTGAGAGACACCGCTCATTACTGGTCTCCAGCTGGACATTGAGCCATTGAGCACTACTCTTTGCGTGCAGCCATCCAGCCAGTTCTTTATCCACCGAGTGGTCCACCTATCAAGTTTGTGTCTCTCCAACTTAGAGACAAGGATGTCATGCGGGACAGTGTCAAACACTTTGCACAAGTCCAGGTAAATGACATCAGCTGCTCTACCCCTGTCCATCAGATCCGCAGCTCCATCAGAGAAGGCCACCAAATTGGTCTGGCAGGATTTCCCCTTAGTGAAGCCATGCTGGCTGTCACCAACCACCTTGTTGGTTTTCATGTGCCTTAACATGCCCTTCAGGAGAATCTGCTCCAAGATTTTGCCAGGCACAGAGGTGAGACTGACTGGTCTGTAGCTCCCCAGCTAAATGCTAAATTCTTATAAATTTTTAATTTAAATTTAATACTAAATTCTTGTAAATACTGCCAACAAGAAACTCAGATTTTACTGCACCCTCAGATACTTCTCTAGTGGCCTGTGCCCCTGCACCTCTTATGACTAATTAATAATTTGGCTCCTATATATTCTCCAGCAAAAAAGTGCCAGCTGTGATCATATCTGATCATTAAATAAGTACATTTTCTACAAAAAACACCCCTACTGATGACATTCATTGAAAGCACTGGTTCAGAAAGAAGGCAGATACAGAGTGGAAAACAAGTCCAGAGACATGAAGGGGTTGCATGAAAGCTGGGGAGATGGCACCATGGCAGCAATTTCTGAGTGAAGGTCATAGACTTCTCAGTGCTTGAGAACTACTTCTGAGAGAAAAGTAACAGAGGAAAGCACATTTCCTACTAATAGGTTTAAGCTCACTGGAGGGAGAATGACCCTTTCAATGGAAATATGCTCTGGAACATCATCTTCCTGCCTACTGCACATTTACTTCCCTCACTTTTATTCTCTGATGCTAGTATTGAAGAATCAAGGTTGCAGCCGTTCTGCAGCAGTCAGTCCAACAGCAGCCAGGATTTTGATGCAAATCTTACTTGAGATAGGGGGGCATCCTGAGAGATGGATGGCAAGTATTTCACATTTTACTGTGCAGGAGTTTTTGTTGATGTTCAAAAGTGGCAGGCTAAAAATGATTCAGCTTCCGGCAAACAGAAAACCTTTATCTGAATTACTTCAGTTCTTCACTGAAACAGTGGAAATACACTGCAAGCAAACATTCCCTGCATTATATTTTTTTATTAAAAGGCTATTCTTGCCAAGAAAAATTAGATGAAATGATTTTTCTTAATGAGGTTTGTTTTGCTGCCTGCCATTAACATGGCCACGCCAGCTGAAAGATTCAATGCCGGAATTGTTCACCAGTGTCTGGTTAGGTTACTCATACCTCTGTATGTCCTTAACATTTTAATTTCTGAATATTGTCCAGAAATTAGATTTCATTACTATCTTAAATGACAGTTCAAATGTTTCTCACAGGACACAGCTGCCTCTGAGCAGCCTGCTCAGTTCATGTCTTACATAATGCTCTTTGCCAACACCAAGATATCTTTCTGGACACTGCAGTTTCTGCAGCTTCAGAGTGTTCTAGCCCTGCTCCCAACTGATGTTACTGATAGTACGAGGTTTGCTTGTACCCTGTTTTGGTATTGCCAAGATGCTCAGGGGTGTCCAGGGTTGAAAGAACAGAGGGGAAAACCCTTTAAAAATCAAATTTCAAAAAAGAAGCAAGCAAGAATGGTAAAAAAGAAAAAAAAATAAAAGAAAAAAGTCAGGGAGACAGAGATGTGCACAAAGGTAGAAGGAGAGAGAAGCTTTTCAGTATAAGAGTGATGCCATGCAAATTGACCCATTTCTATCAGCCTAGCAGCTGTGGGCATCCTCCTCCCCCAGAACCAGGCCCAGGTTTCCATGTGGTTTGCGTTTTGCTGTCGTAATTTTAGTGCAACATTTTCATGAAGCCATGCTGAAATCGCAAGAGAAAGCAGGTCACAGACTCTTGAACACTCACTCCTCTGTGTCTCAAGAGAAAAAGAAGAATTTGGAATAGCTGCCTGCCTACGTGGGTGAGCTGAGCTGTCTGTTACTGCCGAGCACATTTGTACACTCTGCAGAAATACCCCTGTACAGGGATTTCCTAGTGTGAGTTTGGTGGTGGCAGATGAATGTTTTCTAAACAGCCTGGGCACTGAATCACTGTCATTAAGTGAGACCACTTGACTGGCTGATGGGAACGATGGGAAGATGCTCAGACACTTTGTTCTATCTATCTTTCATAATTGCTTTTTTCAAATACAAGAATACAACAATGTGAGTAGTAAAGGCTATATCCATAAAGGTTTTATGTAAAATTAAGCTCTTGTGTAGCCATGAAGTTTACTTCTATATAACTGATTTTTAATTACACAGCTGGAGACATTTGAAAGGTGTCTTGAGATATCCAGGGAGTGCTGAACTTTCTGTCAAAGCAGCTGGCTGTTGGCCTTAAAAATTATTATTGCTTTGAAAACTTAAATTGCTGTCTATTTTCTGGGCAGAGAGGCAAAATTTTAGTTTTAAATACCCTGGTGATTTCAGTCTGGACCCTGAATATGCTCTGTAATCTGTCCCTGAAAAGACTGAATGTGCTAAGACATTTCTATTAGATGGCTGAAGTAAAACTAGCTTGACAGGCATTTGCTGGCCACCTATCACCAAACTGAAATTCAGAGCCAGGCCAGTAGCACACAGAGATATACCACTTGAACCAGCCCAGGCCATTTCTTTTAGGTAAGAGCAGATTAACAGTATATTTTATAGCAATTCAGGTTTGAGGCTTACTCAAAAGATGTTACTCAGAAAGTGCAAAGAGATGCAAATGCCCAGAGGAAATGTAATTGGGTTTGGTTGCTTTTTTTTTCTCTTGGTTTAGTTTTTCATCGTTGTCTAGGTTTGAGTCTGATTTCTGCTTTACTTACTGCATTAAAACTTCTTCAAGTCATAGATTGAAAAAACACCTGAGTGTGGTTGATATGTAGTCCTGGTGGTGAGAGATGTAGAGATAAGTAATGTTTTGGAGCATCTTTCATCTGAGGATAAGCAGTGAGAGTTGGGAATGTCCAGCCCGGAGGAGAGAAGGATCAGGCAGATCTTATCAATGGATATAAACACATGAAGAAGGGGGAAGTAAGGATGAGATCCAGGCTCCTCTCAGTAGAGCCCAGTGGCAGGACTAGAGAAAATAGGCACAAATTAAAGTGCATGAAATTCCATCTGGACACAATAAGACAGGTTTTTAGAATCATAGAATCATAGAATAGTTCGGGTTGGAAAGGACCTTAAGATCATCTAGTTCCAACCCCCCTGCCATGGGCAGGGACACCTCACACTAAACCATGTCACCCAAGGCTATGTCCCACCCAGCCTTGAACACTGCCAGCGATGGAACATTCACAGCTTCCCTGGGCAGCCCATTCCAGGGCCTCACCACCCTCACAGTTGAGAACTTCTTCCTTACCTTATATCGAATCTGAACTTCCCTGGTTTAAGTTTTAATCTGTTACCCCCTGTCCTATCGCTATAGTCCGTAATGAAGAGTTCCTCCCCAGCATCCCTATAGCCCCCCTTCAGATGCTGGAAGGCTGCTATGAGGTCTCCACACAGCCTTCTCTTCTCCAGGCTGAACAGCCCCAACTTTCTCAGCCTATCTTCATATGGGAGGTGCTCCAGTCCCCTGAACATCCTTGTGGCCCTCCTTTGGACTCATTCCAACAGTTCCATGTCCTTTTTATGTTGAGGACACCAGAACTGCACACAATACTCCAAGTGAGGTCTCACGAGAGCAGAGTAGAGGGGCAGGATCACCCCCTTTGACCTGCTGGTCACGTTCTTTTTGATGCAGCCCAGGATACGGTTGGCTTTCTGGGCTGCAAGCGCACAATGAAGCCAGCTCATGTTCAGTTTCTCATTGACCAAAACCCCCAAGTCCTTCTCCGCAGGGCTGCTCTGAATCTCTTCTCTGCCCAACCTGGAGTTGTGCCTGGCATTGCTCTGACCCAGGTGTAGGACCTTGCACTTGTCATGGTTAAACTTCATCAGGTTGGCATCAGCCCACCTCACAAGTGTGTCAAGGTCCCTCTGGATGGCATTCCTTCCCTCCAGCGTATCAACTGAACCACACAGCTTGGTGTCATCAGCGAACTTGCTGAGGGTGCACTCAATCCCACTGTCCATGTCTCCGACGAAGACGTTGAACAAGACCGGTCCCAACACCGATCGCTGAGGGACACCACTCGTTACTGGTCTCCAGCTGGATATTGAGCCATTGAGCCCTACTCTTTGCGTGCAGCCATCCAGCCAGTTCTTTATCCACCGAGTGGTCCACCTATCAAGTTTATGTCTCTCCAATTTAGAGAGAAGGATGTCATGTGAGACAGTGTCAAACACTTTGCACAAGTCCAGGTAAATGACATCAGCTGCTCTACCCCTGTCCATCAGATCTGCAGCTCCATCAGAGAAGGTCACCAGATTGGTCTGGCAGGATTTCCCCTTAGTGAAGCCATGCTGGCTGTCACCAACCACCTTGTTGTTTTTCATGTGCTTTAGCATGCCTTCCAGGAGAATCTGCTCCATGATTTTGCCAGGCACAGAGGTGAGGCTGACTGGTCTGTAGTTCCCTGGCTCATCCATTTTCCCTTTCTTGAAAATGGGGGTTATATTTCCCTTTTTCCAGTCATCGGGAACTTCACCTGACTGCCATGATTTTTCAAATACTGCGAGAGTGACCAGACATTGGTGCCCCAGAGAGGTTAAGAGTCCCATCTTTGCAGATATTCAAAACCTGACTGGGCACAACCCCAGACAACTGGCTCTGGGTGGCCCTCCTTGAGCAGGAGGGTTGGACTAGATGATCTCTGGGAGTCCCTTCCAATGTCACTCATCCTTTGCTGCTGCTCAGCAAAGGCTGTTGAGGAGTACCCAAAGAGGCACTATGTAGTGCAGGCGTGTCATGGGAACAAGTGTAGCGATTTTCTGTCTAGGGATGAGAAAGGCACCAAACTGACATCCAATCTTAGGTGTCCAATGTTTTTAGCTTTCTTTACTCTATCCCAATTTTAACTATGTAGGAGTTTTTCTGTAACCAGAGCAGTGTATGTACAATGTACCTGCATCTGAAAAATTGGTCTGCAATTGTTCAGTAATTATACAGAATCTATAGCAGCTCCAAAAGTTCCTATATAATAATAGATGATTATAAGAAACAGTGTTTAAAGACTCCTGGGTATTTTGTGCTTACCTACGTGCTTATGTTCGTTACAATTGTGTTTAAAAAACTGCAGAATCAGTTTTGGAGGATAGGAGCTGCTCTGTTCCAAACTTCTGTCTCCAACAGAGGAAGCAGTTATCTCATTTTTTTTATGTCCTACAGCAGTATTGTTACCCTCGCATTTTGGAAAATCTCAATAGACTTCATTGTTACTCATCAAATCACATTTCTGAACGCAAATGCTGCTGCTCTTCATGCAGATCTATTATTTTTCAGTTAACCAAAGTGAATTAATGGATAAAGGAGCAAAAGAAATAGTATAGTCTTAAGAGACAGCATAACATTAGCAGCAGCTAAGCAAATATGGGTAACATTTATAGGAAGTACACGACTAATTTAGTTCTAGTTATGCTAACAGGAAATAAAATAAACGGAAATGTGAAAGGTGAGAAGATTCAGAAGTAAGAAACTAGACAAAGCTTTTTATGGATGGAGATCAGAAAGCCAATTAAGCTGCAAAACAATCAGTAGATGTGATTGTTACTTTAAATAGACTAATGGAATTTTGCAGCAGTGGTAGATATATCGACACAGATCAAAAGAATCTAATATACATAATATCTACTGAACTCGTATAGATCAAGGCGATTCCATGTTTCACAATTAGGAGGTGAAGAAAGAATCTGTTTCAGGCTGGTGGTGTCATGCAGGCATGTGTAGCACAGGTCAACATAAAACCGCCTTTGAAGTTTAGTCCCCAGCCAGAGCAAATCAGGCAACATTTTCTTTAATAAGTTGGCTACTCTCTTAATTTTTCTTACTCTTTCTTCTTAGTTATTTTATTTCTCATTCATTTTCATTGTAATAAACTTTACACATTTTATATTCACATAATACATGAACTTTGGATGTGTTATCAGTATTGTATTGTTTCTTAAGTATTCATCGATTTAGTACATCTGAAAGTTTCCATACGCAGAGAGCCCATTTCCTCTGGGGCAGCCTCCTTGAATTGCCGTGGTTCCCAGCCTAGGTCCTGAAATCAACATGCTTGGTGGTGTGCTTCATTGTTGTCCTCAGACAAGCTCTGAACATATCAGGTCCACTGTCCATACCAAACTTTGCAGATCTTTTCTGTCTTCATGGCTGAAAGGGCTGGAGCCTCCCTGAATTTGCTATTTCCTGTGCTTCATATAACTTTAAAATACGGAGTAATACCAGTTTGTTTGTATTCTATATTATTTATATAATAACTATATGAGTGCCAAAGTGACACTAAAATCCAGTGTACAAAGCGCTATGTGACATCCCCCTAAAAAAGACCATCTTTGTTCTGAACAAGTGACAGATGAGGAAGTTAAAGAATATTGACTATTGTATGACCAGTAAGTAAGACAGCATATCAAAAAAGGTGGAAGTGTAACTGATTTTACAGGATCAGATATTCAGTGGCACCTACCATCCTTCTATGACAGTAAAGATAGTGAAGCCCTATTTCCTTTTTATTTGTAATTTTTTTAAGATACGGTCACGATGCATCTGCATCCATCTGCATCCTTTTACATTACTCAGTTGAAAAGTTAGCTAATTCAGTAAGATATTTGCTAATTCACACACAGAGGTGTCTATTGGCCAGTGCAAGTGTCACTGCTACAGCCCTCTGAGCATGATAAGAGCTCACAGAACAGACAAAATGAAACTTGTGGGCTCAAGGGTTTTCTAGCAAGATCAGAAGTTTCAGAGATGTTGAAAATTATTGATTTTCTTGTGAAAAGCCATTACAGACTGGCTACATGACCCATTTACTCCGTTTAGAGAAAAACTGTTGACCAGGGAGTACCACATCTTGGGGAATCCAAGGCAGTTTTACATTCTGACTCTACTCTTGCTATTGCAAGAGATCCTCTTCTAGGAACAAAGTTAAAGCGGCTAAACTGCTGTCCGCGTACCTTGTATGCTAAGGTTTCATGCACCTTCTCTGGGAAGCCTGAGAGCATTTAGAAAGTTTAAGTACAGACCACAGTTCAAATGAGACCTAAAATGCACATAGGGCCTCAGGTCTATCATCTCCACTTTCCAAAAGTCTAAACTCTCCTCCACATGTTGGTCCTTTTTGTCCTTGGGCCCCATCAGCACTTAGTGCTCATGAAGCTACTATGATGTGTGGATGGTTCTGTGCTAGAATCCTCCCAGAGCTGTTACAGGATGGAACCTTGAAGCTGGATGTGATTCCACCTTGGCCTGGAGGCTGCACACATCTTTGTGTAAATGTTCAGTGGGATTAAGGATGGGGTGACTTTATTGTCCAGCTTGCCTCATCCTTCCTCCCAGCGCTGGCTCATGCCCCTGGTGCCACAGAAGGGCATACAGCTCTGCTGCTACCTCTGGCAGCTCAAGGTTCCTTTGAGTCATCTCTGTTGCTCTTGAAACCATTTTATCTGATCTGTTTAAGCCCGTCTGAGTTGCTCTTGAAACACTGAAGGAGTGAAAAAATCTGTCTTGGGTGAACATTTCAAGAGACTGCACTTTACTTCCAGCAAAAATGATATCACAGTGGGTTGAAGTATTGCCATGCTAGACCAAAACCTGCTTTCTTCCTCTTTTTGTGTACACCTCAGCCAGTTCCAGTGGTCTTAGCATTTGACTTACATCCATTCTTCGCTTAACAGCCTCCCATCACTGGTGTCACAGAATCACAGAATCACAGAATAGTAAGGGCTGGAAAGGACCTCAAGATCATCGAGTTCCAACCCCCCCGCCATGGGCAGGGACACCTCCCACTAAACCATGCCATCCAAGGCTATGTCCAACCCCACCTTGAACGCCGCCAGGGATGAAGCATTCACAACTTCCCTGGGCAACCCATTCCAGGGCCCCACCTGGGGGGGGGGGGGGGTATAGAATTTCTTCCTCAGATCCAATCTAAACCTCCCCTGTTTAAGTTTAAACCCATTACCCCTTGTCCTCTCACCACAGTCCCTCATGAAGAGTCCCTCCCCAGCATCCCTATAGGCCCCCTTCAGGTATTGGAAGGCTGCTATGAGGTCTCCACGCAGCCTTCTCTTCTCCAGGCTGAACAGCCCCAACTTTCTCAGCCTATCTTCATACGAGAGGTGCTCCAGTCCCCTGATCATTTTCGTGGCCCTCCTCTGGACTTGTTCTAACACTTCCATGTCCTTTAGCCTTGGTGTGGTGTTCCTTAAATGTCTGCAGTGGTACCTGAGAAACTTTCAGCATTTGGGTTGAAATAGGCCAGAGACATAGATTGACTAACCCCTATTTGAGCATCTCTGTAGAAGAGTGACCATCTGATTCTATGGTTTTACTTTTATTACCTTGATGGTGGGTATGCACATTATTTCCCAGTTCCTGTGGCTCCCAGTGGGCTCCTAAAGCAACTTGATAGCCAAGTATGTTCTGGCCCTTGAACAAAGCCCTCCGTGCAGCTCTCACTATCGCACTAAGCAGCCTGCTGCTCCTACCAGGGCAAATTCTGCCCTGCCAAAAGACTAATTGCAGAGATTAAAATAGGCAGCAAACACTTCACTACTATCTGCTGGGCTCCTGGAACAAAACTCTTTTCAAAGACTGGACATTAAAGATTTAAAGGCAGTGCAGTCCAAGTTCCAAGTTCCTTACAGATAACATGCAGGTAAGATTTCTCATGTTCTTAGGGTAAATTAGTAAAGATTTTTTTCTCTCTAGGCCATCACCTTTCAGAAAAGTGCTGCCATAAGTTCTGTGGAAAAATTTCACACAAAATTTCGCACATTTGGTGTACTTTGTTATGAAACCAAACTAACCAGCTCAACTACTTTTTCCTCACCTGACCACCACTTAAATGAAAGAAGACTTGTCACATGAGAGAAGTTCTTCTTTCTTGGAAACCTTGACCCTGCTGCCAGTAAATATGGAGGTATCGTTTAGAAAAACGTCACAGATGATTGTGGTCAAATTTGTTGAAAGTGGAGCAAGATGCATAAAAAAGCGCAGCAACAATACTGATCAGCCAGCACACGAGCAATAGGTTATCTACGTGAGCATCTCAGCACAGAAGCCGCTTTGAGGGTTAACAGAATTAGGTTAACCTTTGTCATCTAACCAGTCTTGCTGTATCACATACTCTGCTGCGACTGTAGAGGCATGAAGATTTGGGAGCGAAGATGAAAGTATATTCTATTTTCAGATCTGTGCATTTTTTAGTTCTGCTTTGTCTTTTCACTGTGGAAGGCAAAAAGTCACCAACAGTGAAGCATACCTGCCGAAAAGGACTCCTCTCCCAAGTGACAGAGAACCTGTATATCAAGGCAACTAGTTTAAAATCATCCGTTCCTGTAAGTTGATTCCACTAGTTGAAAAGTTTATTTTATTTAAGAATGCTTCTTTACCAGCTTCATTACTGAGCACCTGGAAACTTTAATAAGCTGGATGATCTCTACAGCCCCGAGAGACAGGGTAATGCTGCTAGTCCTTCTGTAAAGATGAGGAAAAAGAAGATGCATATAGAGGTGGAATGAGTTTGCCAAGGAGTCTGACATGGAAGAAGTTTGTAGCTAGGCTGGAATTGGAACACAGTTTTGCTGAGTCCTCATCCTACGTCTGAATAAGATGATTATTATTATTATTATTATTATTATTATTGCTACTAAGTTTTGTACAAACCAGACTTCAAACTCTCTCTCCCTTCTTCTGCTTAGGTTAATGCTAGCACATTATATTTTACAGAAGGATCTGATCAAGAACATGAGACTGCTTAAAAAGACAACAAAAACACTGTTTATGGTAAGATTTGTACTACTGGTTTTCCATTTTTTTACTTTGATTTTCTTTTGGTCAGAAGAGATAGGAATGTGTGATCAAAAGGAATGACAGCCAACACAAAAATCACTTGTGTTTAATTGGGAAGGACATTATATTTATGAAAACCGTATGTTTAATGAAGTCTTCCACTTAGAGTGTTATCTCCACCGTGTAGAAAGGGATATTCCCCTGTAACACGAAAGGAGACTTGAGCATGGTATGGGGAGAAAGAGGTGGATTTGGAAAGACTGTCTGAAGACGCTTCTCTCTAGGTGGTTGCAGGGAGGCTTTCCAAGGGAACCTGGGGTAAGGGTGTTTGGTGTGTCGGGGAGGGGTGTGCTTGCGGTATCACTTGCTCCTCCTGTGAGTACCTGGATTTGTGTGATCCTCCTCATCAACGCTTTCAGGCATCAGCCTATTCACATGAGGGCCAGGGTCACAGCTACCATCCTGGCAGCACAGGCACCTTCTGCTGAGGGTGTGCTGTAGCACAGGTAGCCCAGGGTTGCTGCAGTGCAGTTAGGACACCCAAAGAGCTACTCTGGGCTTTGATCTCTGCAGGTAGACAGGAAGAGGGACATCAGAGTTGCCTAGCATGGAAATGAGAAACTAAACTTCCAGTGCCTATTTGTAAGTGGCATGGTTTAGTGGGAGGTGTCCCTGCCCATGGCAGGGGGGTTGGAACTAGATGATCTTAAGGTCCTTTCCAGCCCTAACTATTCTGTGATTCTATGATTCTATGACTACAAGTGTGTGAGATATTTTAGCTTCCTTAACATGGAGATCTAGTTTGCAGGACCAAGTAAGCCAGCTTAGCCTTGAGTAGAGACCTACCAGCCTTTGAATTCCTCTGCCTCTCATTGATTACTTTGGGAGTAAAGGCTCCTTGCTCGCCTATGGGACCTCCACATGGACACCTGCATTTGGGTGGGTTAATCTGCATCTGCATTATCCTTCTAGTGGGAATTTATCACCTGATGGTTGGTTACATTGCCTAAAAATAAGCATACAGCTGTTTGAAATACCTTTGGGTATCTAAGAGATCCCACAGGACAGGCAGATATGACATGGGATATACAGGATGATTGATCTCTTCTGGAGCAGTAGTAGGGAATGGGTGGGATACCCTACAGCATCTCAAATGGTATGGGGCACTGAAGCAGAGAAAAGGAACAATGACTCCTACAATTTGGCCAAGAGAGTCTGGCTTAATTCCCCAATTCATCTTCCATTTATTCTTTGTTACCTAGATTTGTTGCTGACACTCCTGTTCATGGCTGGTCTTACCAGTACTCCTTTGGTTTGCCAGCATCCTCCTTGCCTTTCCTTCCGAAACCACAGGGATACACTGAGCTCTTTAAAATGCAAGGAAGTAGTCCAATGGGATACCAAAATCCATAAAAATATTTTTTATTGATCTTACCCTTTCTAAACATGCATAATTTTACAAGGCTGAAATTTTAGGCCAAAGTGGACTTGTGAGGTTTTAATTTGGAAACTCTTTACCTCCTTTGTTTTCAGACAAACTGCAGTGTTCGAAATCAGCTCCTCTCCTTCTATGTGAAAAATGTTTTCAGTCATCTTGGAGTAGGAAGTGACAAGTTGTACATTATTAGTGCCTTCCAAGTCTTGCAAGTGAACATGAATGCCTGTGTGAGTATGTTCCTGAGAGCCAAACTAACTGTCCAGATGAAAGGCTAGAGAGGGGTTCCATCACAGCTTTTCAGCAGATAAGAGAGGGTGATTCAGAGTCATGGTGTGCCCCAGATCACGGAGGAAAAAACTTCCTGAGAGCTTCCCACTGGGGCTGGGGAAGTTTAATACCACTCATTTCCTCAGAGTGAGCTTGCATGGAGCAGGCAATGTGGTGGAGATACCACAGAGACAAGCCACTTCCCTGCTGCTGGTGTTGCCTTGCGCTGCCCTCTCAGCGCCTAAGCTACAAAGCGACAGGGTAATCACAAGGAGAACTGTGGCTCTTCAAGTTTCTGTGGTGTAACACTGGTTATGCTTTCCTTCTTCAAGAGTGTGCCCCCTGGATGTGTGCAATCTTTACTCACATGTCATAACTGCTCCTCCACACTGAATTTTGAAAGAACTTGTGGTGTCCCATAAGCAAGTAGCGGCTGCAATTATGAAGCACATTGGAGCAGTTCCCAGGTGTTGACTATGCCTGCAGTCGCAGAAGGTTGTCAGGGAGTGATGTAGCCCACTGGCAAAATGTCCCTAGAGTGGATCCAGGTGACTCAGAGAAGAGGCACTTCACCAACACCATTGCATCATCCCACCCTGTAAATAATAACAGGAAAACAGTTAGAGCACACTTTTGCCCATGCAAATATGCATACTTGCATACTATAGGCACCTAGCATACTGAGACAACACCAACACTTGTGCCATTTCTCTTCTCATCTTATTTTTAAGGGTAGATGAATAACAACAGGGTGTGCCTTAAAACTTTATCTCCTAGGGCTATTTTTTTTCTCCCCTACACCTGCAGTCCTCATAAATCAAAGTGTCTCAAAAAAATGGAGCATGATTTAAGGCTGAATATAGTGATGGATATCCAAGCAAATTCTACAGTAATTTCAAAAAGTGAGTACAGGATGAGAAGTCAATGAAATGGTAGTGAATTAAAACTGTATGGTATTTGTGTTGTAGCATGAAAGAAAAGGAAATTGGTTCTACATGCACACAAATATTTGAATGCAAAAGTAAGCAGCTTCAGAGGGCTCTTGGCAGTTATAGCTCAGAACACAACTGGAATATTTGTATAATGTAAAAAGATTCAAATGTCAGGGGGAGAAAACTCAATCAGTTTTCAGGTTCTGCATTTGAAACCATGCTAAATAATTGCAATTTACAGTCATTATTCACAGCATCCAACAACATGTGTCAAAATTTCAAATACTGTATACTATGATATACTTTACAGAGATTTCATTCTTGTCCAGAAAAGCAATTACACCCTATATAAGTGCCAGTACACACTGAGGAGTTCAGGTTGTCAACTGAGACTGAATTCAAAATATCAGTTATTCTGAAATACCACCAGTGACTGGAGGTTGCTCTATAACTTAATAATACATTTGCTTTTGTGCTGTATGGAGACAAAATACTGCAGAATTCTCAGGGCTCCTGCATTCTTTTTCATAATTAGTGACAATGTTTTACCCAACACAAGTCTAAACATAACAATATCCTTTTCTGGACCTTAGAAAATACTGGTAGTAGAGAAAAGACTTCCTCTTGTAGTAGAAAACCAGTAGCTCTTTGAGAAACGATGGCTTTCCATGATTTTTTTAGGACACATCTAATTTCTGGAAACTAACATATTTTTAAAGAATTTGTATTAATTCAAAGCAAACAGTACAAAATCATATGAAAGAATAATAGAAACTGTGAACAGAGTGAAAGTAATGGATCCTTTGCCAATACCAAGTTTGGGATTACCCCATCATATTATTCCTCTATAAATTAACAAACTCATTCATCCATCTACATAAGCCCTTTAATATTTTTTTTTATCTAGCTGAGTTATAAGTTATTATCAGAAGGGATTTCCACCACTGCAACATACTTATGTAATGAATAGTTACCTTTCAAGGATAAAGTTCTTTGTACAATTGAGCGAAACAGTGATACATTTACATACATACTCACCTTATATCCTTTTGTAAACTCAGTCTCTAATTCAACCAACTAGAGGCATGCACCCTATTTAAAAATCTTAACAATATCTGTCCCCAAACCATTTCCAAAGACTTTGTAAGATATTATTATGATGATTCTCACCCTGCTAGTTCTTGGTTTTGTCCAAACAAGGAAACCTAAGTATTTTTCAGTGATTTAGGAGCTCAAGTCCTGTTTTCAGAAATGCACAGCTTCTAAAATCTCTAAAATCTCTAAATTCTGCAGGGAAATCAGGTTTTTTGATTTAGGGTATGACTGCATGGTAAAGGGAACAGGCATTTTCCATGGACACTGGGGCATCTGCCCCACCACTAACCTATTTACTTGCTTGTGTGCCCTAGATGGCAACATTGCCAAGAACAGTATGAAGTTGCTTCTGAGGTTGGACTGTTCCTGCATCAGTAGAAGATTATGGAAGGTTTTTTTTGCATTTGAGTGGAATACATAAAGGCAATAGATTAACTGCAGGATTTTTAATCATTGCTTTATCATTGCAGGAAGAGCTTGTAGACCTTGAGCAGAGATTGCAGAATCGCTCGCAAGCTGGCTTGCTTGCTTGCTCATTTGTTTGCTTGCTCTTTATGTAGTAAGGTCAGAGTTTGTAATGTGCATTACCACTCAAGCCAGCATAATCATTTAAAGTCAGTTCTGTTACCAAACGATTTCTGTGGAAATATGCATCATACAAGCTGATCTTAACAACAACAAAAAGTCCCAAATCAGAAAGAACTGCCCTAGTTAGTAGGCTTTAAAATGTTTACAAATTAGAGTTCCTTTTATTTACACTTTTATCCTGTGAGATGACTTTAAGAAGCTCAAAAGTAACTTGAAAATATTTGTGCACTTTTTAAAAGTACACTGTGCCAGGAAGGACTAACCATCTATTTCAGCAGAGACATCTCTTTTCATAGAGTAGAGGACCTTTGCCTGTTTCCTTTTCAAACACCTTGCTCATAGATTAGAAAATATCAGATTTTTCCATTTTTTTTCCCTTAAAGAATGATTTTTCCCCTTGGAAATTCTGGAGAGCTGTGAGTTAGCAAGGTGTATAGCTCAGAAAGCTTGGTCTGGCAGCTCCAAAGAAACCCAACTGGAATAGTTTTGGCTGGCCAGCACTGGTCTGCCGGAGCTGGGTGGTGAGGAAATGGGCTGAGCCCAGTGTGACACCCTGGGGTGCCAAGTGTGGGGTGCGTACAGGGCAGCCTCTGAGCACCACCCTCCACCTACTGACTGCGCCCTCAGCATTCCCTCTCCTGCAGCCCTCTGGAATGGAGCACCAACCCACTGACACTGTCAACTATAACACAGTCCTGTGTCTCTGATATCACAACAGATGTAGAGGGATGCCAGAATTTGCCAGTAATAAGGCATTGTTGACTATTTGGGTGGGATACCTGGGGGCTGGGTAAGGTTTTGCTAGCAAAACCCCCAGCGACCTTAATGGAAAACTTAGCTTAACAAAAAGGGTGCAGGAGTAGCCTGGAATTAGCCAGACACTGGAGAAATAGGGAGGAAAATAGGGAGAAGCATAAAATAACTTTAAAAATGTATTTGAAGGGTTTACAGAATTGTGAGAAATTGCCTTCTGTGCTTTGCAAAGGTCTTTGGCCCTTAACCTTGCCTTCTCTGAAGGTTCAAAGTTAAAGAACCTTTAAATCTTAGAGCTAGGAAGTACTGTACAAAAGCTGTAACTGCAACTGATGAAAAGATCCATGAGATAAATAGGAAGTGTTTAATAAGAACACTTACATGAGTGATGTGAATATTACAATTTTCCGTGCTGTGAACTCAACAACACACAGGTAAAATAACACATTTGTAGGAGCAGAAGATGCTGAAACGGTGCTGAGTTCACACATTTTACCAGTTGTCCTGTGGTGCCACACTGTGGGTTGAACTCTTCCTCATTACTATATC
This sequence comes from Amazona ochrocephala, assembly GCA_039720435.1. Classification (NCBI taxonomy): domain Eukaryota; kingdom Metazoa; phylum Chordata; class Aves; order Psittaciformes; family Psittacidae; genus Amazona; species Amazona ochrocephala. The sequence continues at coordinate 39,938,322 of CM077880.1, read as the reverse complement.
TTTGTATCAGTGTCCTTGCCACAATAAGCTCTTTCGGTTTCTTTTCACCCCTTCAGCTTCCATGCGCTCCATATACAAGGTTAACTTCTGCAGTCAAAAACTTAAGGAAAGCATTTCTTAAGGTAAGAGCAGGAGGCACTGGCTCCCAGCTACACTGTTCAGGGGCTGTGGGCGGTTTCTAATATCTTTCCTTCTTGATAGCTTGGAGAGAAGGGAATCTACAAGGCCATCCATGAGCTGGATATTCTCCTTCCCTGGATTCAGGAGTACATACAAACCATCATATGAAGAATGAGGAAGTGACAGAAAACATGCTGCTTCTGTGCTAAGGACAGAACCTTACCCAAAAGGCCTGAAAATCAACCAAGAGCTGGAGGTACAACAGGCCTAGCAGTAATTCCGTCACACTGAAAGAGATCCTCTGTAACACAGTGGTGTAAAGAGGGATTTTCAAGAGCTTTCATGGCTGGTCTGGCATATAAACTATACCTGTCCTACAGTAGAAGAGCAGCCTCTGGAGCAGTTACAGCATGCTGATGTACTTCTTGTTCTACCTGCCTCCCACCTGCTTCACAGGCAACCCCTGGACACATTGCATGAGCATAACTTGAAATCTGCTAGATTCCACAGGCAGACACAATGTCCCATGTGCAGTGGACTCGATCTAGCCATGCCTTGTGCTACCCTGTGTGCCACATTTTAAAGCAATGAGGACCACTTCTGAAAATCCCTCCCCTAAGATATACGTCCAATTTTTTTACTATAGCTATATAAGAGTTAAACTATATAACATTTTTTGTTATAGCTATGTAACGGTGTACACAGAGTATACACAAGCTGTTCTACATGTAAATAAGAAAATTATTTACTGTTCTTACTATTTACAATTATGCACTGTTTATCATTATATTATTAATTTAAGGTAATAATTGATCCTTAATAAATATATTTCAATTAATGTCAAAACTTTGGTCTACGACTCATTCATTATCTTCAAATGTCATAGGCTCTGCATGAGGCTACTCACTGCAGAAAACACAATGAATAGATTGGTTTGACTAGGATTGCAAAATGGTTTGAGACGGATTTAAGGGGAGTTGTTACTTGAATGATGGCAGTGGTTTCCAAAATATCTTTCATATAGTACACAATGAAAATAGAGTTCTTGTTTTCCCATGTTTTTAAAGATTTACCAGTGGAAACTCTCTAGGTGGTGAAAAGATTCTCAATCTGCATGTTTGTACTTCCACAGGGTTGAGATTCTGCAAGATTTCAGATCTCGTAGTGCTGGTACGGCAGGGGCTTTGGATACATTGGTGTGCTGAGACCGAAGAACCTCAGCCAGTTCCACCTCTGCATTTGTGGCCTTCTGCAGCCCAGGGGTAGTGGTTGGTCTCTGGCAGGGTCCAACTACCTGTGCTCTCTGAACAGGCTATTATCCCGTCATCAGGGACCACTCAGAAACTCTCTGGTGTCCCTGCACAGGTGAGTAGCTAGAGCAATAGGAGGCAATCTAGTTATTCCCACTCCAGAGCTCTTGAAAGGGGCATCACTGCTGCTAGTGGGCTGTTGATCTTCATGCAGGTGAGTTGTTAGTGGCTGTTTGGGTTGAGGAGAGAGAAGAGCATCATCTCCTCTTTAAACCTGAAAATCACTGCCTAGCATGCTGGAGGGAAGAAAGCCTGAAGCTATGAGTGAATCCAGCTTGTAACCTGCCAGCCCACACTCCAGCAGCTCCTTACAACCCCACCTCACCTCTCCCTGCCTACAAGCTGTGTGTGACTTTTCCTTTCTGCTGCCTCAGAGACCTGCAGTGTGGCTGCTTCCAGCTTCTTCCATAGCTTTGCAACACACTGCATCAGCACTGGCTATCTGTAGCAAAAAGCCAAAGAAAAGCAATAATAAATTGCAATGTGCAAGTTACTCGTTAGTACCCATTACTTCATCAAAAAAAGCAGGATGCCATCATTTTGGGAACCTGCCAAAGCATTCAGCAAATCTGAGCAACAGCAGCTTCTGATGACAATACACTATTTGCAAGCATTGGTAGTTTATGTAACAAATTATCTCAGGCAGATACAAAGGCTCATCTTCAGTGAAAACACATGACAATTTCTTTATACTCACGTTTAATATGAAGAACAGTGGAATAAAGACATAAGTATCTCAGCAGAAAAGCACAACCAATGACCTATCATACCACTGACTTCTTAGCTTTGTATTCTACCAATTCATGTCAAATAATTATATTAGTTACATGTTGAAATGTAGAACAGTTTTCTGTTGAAGTACAATAGTGGATTCTCCTGGGATATATCATAGACTGACTATGGTGCCGGGGCACCAATAACAGAATGTACTTTGTGTGCTCAGTGTGCTCTGGAGTTCAGCAGTCAGGGCAATGACACCGGTATACAACTTTTGCAGAGGCCTCTCACTTGATATCCCTGTGTTGACTTTAGTCATCACATATTAAACAACCCAGTTCAGAGAAGCTGTTAATGCATTGGGATAAACACTGGAGATGTTTTAGTCTAAAAATTATGTAAAGAAGTGTTCATGGGTGGTAGTTTCTGTTTGCTGAGCATTTTCTTCTGTTACCGTGATTCTACCTGACTATGTATATCCCACTGGTCTGGTGAAAAGAAGGGCTGACTTGAACTCTGAAGGAGGAAAAAGTCCAACAGTCTCTGCCATGGACAATTCTCAGATAGATTCCATTTCTTCTTACTCTTCTGAAAATGGGAAATCAGCTGTACAGACAAAACAAAATGATACATGAATAAACCAATATTGCTTCTCACGTAACAAGTCAGGTGGTGACTAAAAGCTTCCCTGTGCCGAGTTCGTATTGGTTTTGACCTGTATAATTTTCACATCTCCAGCTTCTTCAGACATTGACATAAAAGGACAGAGCTTGGGGGTAGATCTCCCAGGTGACCATGGTAGGAGTAAAAGAGAAAAGTGAGCATACTTTTAAAGACAAATTCAGTTGCAGACTGTCTTATAAAAGCTAGTCAGTAAATAATTCTCAAAAAAGAGAAAACAAACAAGCAAAACAAAATAACCAAACGACAAAAAAACCCACCAAACATCAAAGGACCCAGCCAGTGAGGTATATATCATCTGCTAAAATTGTTCCTAATATCGTGGCACTATAAATTTAAACCTGTTCCTTGTGAAGGATAATAGGAATCCTGACAGAAATGTTCTTCTGCATATACTTTCTTACCCTGGGAGATAGCAAACCTAATGTTCCATTCTACACAGTGATTTTAAATTTGACAGGGGACTGCCAATCCGGAACCTATTTGGAGGAATGCATAAATGGCACAGGCTAGGCGGAGAAAGCTGCCTTATGCCCTTTATTCCAAAGGAATACCAGTGCCAGCTGAATGCCTTGCATGTTTAGTAATGAGACATGGATTTACCTTTTATTTTGTTGGTACTGTTTTGTTATTGTTACATAGTTTGTTATTTTATTACTAGAAGGAGTTGCAGAGTAGGACACACCAGGTTTTGTTGCAGTACTTTACCAGGCAACTGTATGTTATTTGAGCAAACTGCATTATAAAACATAGTCTGAACACAGTGTTCCTGGGTCTGAGGGCTCACCTCCAGATTTTTTAGCTCTTACTGCATTTCCTTTTTTCGCTGTTTTGGAATGCTGTCCTTATGCAGTAAGATGACACTCAGTAGGCTAACAAGGCCAAGACTCAGTCCTAATTCTCTTTTTTAGATTTCATGAAGCCAGTTGTTGCCAAAATAGTACATTCAAGGAGAAGAAGCAGAGAAAGTCAGCCCAGTGCTTTAATTAATGGGAGGCTGTGGAGGCAGACCAGGGCAGATGCAGGACTCCACAGCCCAAAAGGGCAGTATCCATCCTGGCCACACATGGATGAAGCAGCAGTCGAAGGGGTTTCTGGGTTTGTTTCAGGGTGAGCTGGACAGCAGGGGAGCCTGAGGAAAGGGAGTTTTAAGTGGCTGAGGGTACGTTCACTTGCTCACCCCTGAGAGTGTAAATCCATTGTTTCAAATGTACACCCTGCATACAAGCAACTGTGTTGAAGTTGCAGTGTCCTGTGGAGTCAGTATTCAACATCAGCTTGCAGGGTCAGGGCAGCTGTCTAACTAATATAGGGGGATTGTAACTCAAGATACACTTTTTTTCTTCAATTAAAACTAAAGTGGCTAATTGGAGGGGACAATGGCAAAAATGGTTTATTTAACATCATGGTCTTTTTCAGGCACATAATTTTCATTTAACACAGTGTCCTTCTTCATGGATTTGTTCACACAGCTCATCCATTTGTCTGTGAGATTTAGGCTTGATTTCTGATTTAGTCCCTTTTGTCCAGACTCTGGTGTGTAGAATAGAAAACTGACTGTGGGCATGTCCTCACCAGCTTTCACCAGACATCACTGTCCAGTCCTTGCTGCTGGCAGGGAGCAATAGCAGGGAACAGGGGAGTCCGCACGGGAGCCCCCATGGCTGCAGGAGCAGAAGGGGCTGCTGCTTCACTGCCGCAGAAGGGACCCACTAACACCTGCAGAGAAACCTCCACGCTTAGTTGCGAAGATCCCTGTGCAGTGGTTTCAGGTGATGCAGGTTGCTGAGGATTTTTCTTGTGGAAATTTTGCTGAGCTACCACATCATTAGTGGGATTTCTGATTTTTTTTTTATTTTTCTCCTTTTGTGGATGTTCAGCATTGAGAAAGAAAAATTCCAGAAACAGTTACAGCAATTGCATGAGGATTATTTGTGTTTTCTGCTGTGCTGAGGTACAAAGGTGGATATGAGCTCTGTGGACAAAATGAATTTCACAAAATGAGCACTGCCACCTCTTTTTCAAAGGGATGCAGGGGTACATAGGTGACACACAAAGAGACATAAACTTTGGAAGGGGCCTATGTGGATCAGATAACTAATTCTCTCAGAATGTTGCTAGATTTAAGTGATTTGTCTAATTATTACTCAAGTCACAAGTAGCACCTTCTTCCCCAGCAGTCAGCACTATGCCCCATGGCAGAGAGGCAGGGAAGTGCAAGCCCTGCTGCCGTGCTGCATGTATAGGGCTCAGCTCTGCAGCACGGATGGGCAGCCTTCTGCAGCGGGGTTTGAGGTCAGGTTGCAGCAAGGCTCTGCGCCATTGTCTCAATCCATCTGACAGGAAAATCAACTTATCTTAAGGCATAAAAACTCAGGGCTTGATGGTTCTTCCCTCCTTTTTCCGTACGGCTTAGGACACGTCATGGACTTTCATTTGCCTTGTCTATAAAATGAGAGCAGTAACACACCTAGTCTTGGTGTATCCTTTCATGCAGTAATGCAAATCACACTTCCAAACCAATTAAATATCTCTAAATGAAAGGCCAAATGTAACACCTGTGAAATAAAGGTCTTAATTTAATAGAGAAATGTGACAATCGAAACATGCCATATACAGGCCGCTTAACAACAAATACTGTGTTGCATCTTCACAAAACCAGCAAATTAATTAGTATTAAATATATTTAACAGACAATTCAAAGTAATAAGTATGAACAAAAGCCTATTTATTGCCTTTTAAAACCAGACGAATAAAGCCTTTTAATTTTTCAGATTAAACTCTAGGTGTCACTCTTAGAAAACAAGACTCATGTTGGTCTCTACTTCTGACTCCTGAGCTGATGTAGAAAGTGTTAGAGTATATTTCATAAGTAGTTTCCTTGGAAGGAGAACTGTGATATATATGCAGTTGGATTAATTTTGGTTTTGTTTTTTAAAATTCAATTGCCACAAACTTAGAATTTAAATCACAAACGGGAGGGGAAGAAAGACGGGCATCCAGCCAAAGACTGGGATTATAGATCAGACGTGAATTCAGTGTCTGTTTTTACTACAGATGTCCTATGCGACTGAAGGCAAGTTACTTCATTAAGGTACTATTCTCCTTCGGCAAATGGAAAAGTTGTCTATCAGTTATTTCCCTAAGCTAACTTACTTTTGCTTTGTATATAGAAATCCTCAGAAAGCAACTGATACCCATGTAGTGTTAATTGTTGTTACTTCCTTAGTGTGCTTTGTCTTATCGCAGTGTTTTGGTCTTTTTTGAGTACTGATTCTTATTACATGGAAAAAAGGGTATTTTGTAACTGTTATTGCAAAGGGAAGAATGAAAAATACGTGGCTGTGTAGTAAAATTGTCACTAGCTCATAACTTCTTGAAAACACCGATCTAGTGGAAAGTGGCAGCTGCACATGCAGTTTTGGCAGTATGTAAATAGTACAGCAACAGTCAGCAAAGACAATTTCCATCACAGACAAGACTATGTACAATGTTTTCTGTTTTCCCTGAAGTGCTTTTTTCTCTGAAGTGCAAAATCTTCAGAGCAGAGACTATCCCTTAATAAGTAATTTCTGCCACAACCAGAACCATCTACAGCAAATTCCTGATCTCAGCTGGAGCCCTGAGGTGGTATTGAAATGCAGTCCTCAGTAAATGCTGGGACAGTTTCCCTCAGAGGGCATGAGAAGGAAGAAAATTTTTCCTGAAACATGGGAATAGGAACAGGATCTAGGCAATGATGTAACATGCATCATCCCTCAAGGGCAAAGAGGATGATCAGGGGGCTGGAGCACAAAGCACAAACCTGGAATACAAAGTCAGGCTGAGAATATTTGAGCTGTTCAGCCTGGAGAAGAGAAGGCTGTGTGGAGACCTCATAGCAGCCCTCCACTATCTGAAGGGAGCCTACAAGGATGCTGGAGAAGGACTCTTCATTAGGACTGTAGCGACAGGACAAGGGGTAACGGGTTTAAACTAAACCAGGGGGACTTCAGGTTAGATATAAGGAAGCAGTTTGTTACTGTTGGGGTGGTATGGCACTGGAACAGGCTGTCCAAGAAAGCTATGAATGCTCCATCCCTGGCAGTGTTCAAGGTTTGATGGGGCTTTGAGCAGCCTGGTCTAGTGTGAGGTGTCCCTGCCCATGGCAGGGGGCTTGGAACTAGATGGTCTCAAGCTCCTTTCCAACCCAAACCATTCCATGATTCTATGATTCTGTGTGTTGGATTTGGCCATTTGGTTACTGTTTCTTCATGTCTACAACATACACCAGTTTCTAAGAGACTGTAATAGCAGCCTTCTCACTGCAAAGACATTGTCTCAAATGCAAAGACATGTGGCCAAAGGTGAAATGTGTGGACATTTGGTGATAAATGAGGTGCTTTACAAAACAGACCACTAGCCACTGAGCCCAGGTACTGCTCGAGTCATCTTCCCGCTCAGCATCTGAGGGGTGTTTGATGGCAGAGGGCTGCAAAGAGAAATCAGGCAGTGCTGTTACTGGAACAGTAAGGTTACAGCAGTGCTCACACAACTGTGCAGTGGTCACGCTGCAGCTTACCCCATCTCTAGCCAGCCTTCTTTGCTATGCAAATAACAAATGCCACAAGGGTACCTGACCCTGAAAACTGACAGGATCTACTGAGGTCTGGGCAATTCACTCTTCATGAATGTATGTGGAGAATGATCTTACATTGATTCAGTTTTCATTAGCTCAGCATTCTTATTCTGTTAGCTCCAGTGGAAGAGAGGTTTGGATATGTAAAGACAGTCGATAGGTCTGTGAGGAGATTTGCCAGAAGGAATAGATGTAATTAATACCGTTGAGTGAAGGTGGAGACTATGGTGGCATAAAGATATTGGCAACATATGTCTGGAGTAGTTTTGAATGCTAAATTGCAAAACATTATGGATAATGTTTTCCCAGTCCTGTGGATGGGATTACAGCTCTGAAAGGCAACAATAATCTTAAAGCCACAGGATCACAGGGTAAACGAGGCTGACAAAGGCCTCTGGAGGCCTCAGGTCTGACCTCCTACTCAAAGCACGGGCCACCAGGAGGTCAGACCTGGCTTCCCAGGGCTTTATCCAGTTGGATCCTGAAAATCTCCAATAGGAGCCAGGGAAGGCTGACTTTGAAGAGATGCAGCCACAATGTGAGCAGTGGGACTGTGCAGAGATGCTCTGCCATCACTAAACCATGCACAACATACCCAGTAGCCCCCTTGTTTGCACTGGCAAACCCACCTTAGTGTCTAGATGTAGCTAAATCAAATACAATCCTGTAGCGACTGTTGGCCGCATCCGTCCCTCCATGAAAAGGGCAGTTGAAAGACAAGGGGCTTTGCTTCCATAATAGAAAGGAAAACTATAACCAACTGTCTGGTCAGAAAATGTTTGTGCAACATAAATGACAAACTATGGGTCAATGTCAAGTTCTGCAAGAGGAAAGGGTTGAATAAATTTTGAAATAGAATTAAGACAGATAAGATGTCACAGACATTTCTCTCTTGGTCATTTATGAACAAGATTGCAGGCCCCTCACAAGTGGTGCTGGGGCGTTTGGTCCAAGGTCCTGTGGGAAGAAAATGGCCTGCTTCTGTTCTTGCTCCTGCTCCTCTCCCTATGGCATGGGGAGTGACAATGAGGTTATTCTTCTGTGGCCCATAAAAGGGTCATGCAGATCTCCCTATTCCTCGGACATTGACTGTGTCTGTCTTCAGATTGCCTCGTCTCCTTGCCCCAAGTCATGATGCCCTTTTCAGAGATGCCTCATCTCTTGATGGGGGGAAACCAGCTTTCTGGATTAGCCAGCTGGAAAAGCAGTGGAAGAACATGTCATGCTAAAATATTTAAGTAATAACAGCTATCTGATTACCATTCTCTGTTGTTTTAATAGTCAGAGATAAAAACCTGAGAAGATCTAAATTTAACATGGTTTAGTGAAAGAGGATATATGAAGAGAGAGGGAACTGGAGGAAACTGGCATGAGGTTCCAGAAGGGTGATGGTGGGTGAGTAGAGGAGTCTGGGGTGTTCAGCTCCCAGCTGTAGCCTCAGTGTGTTGCTGTATTTTGCACATTAAAAAATCAATTTAAAGACAGCAGGGAGTGCAGCTTCCAGCAGCTAGAGCTGCAGAGAAAAAAATGAAGTTCAGAGATTTTGAATTAGGCTGTATACTGATACTAAGGTGTATGTAGATGCTACAGATACTAAGATACTGGGCTGTGAGCAGGTTTGGTTTTGCTTTTCAAACAGCGTTTCCATTATCATATTTTTCTTCTCTTTAAGGCTTCAAAGAGACCTTTACACACATGACACAATAACGGAGTTCTGGGTTACTAGTGTGCATCACTTCTTAATATTAACTGGCCGATGCTTTTCCTTCCACTTTCCCCCAGCGCTGCTTGTTGAAGTCGTTTTGGTACCCATGGTGCAACCATGCTTTCGATCAAGCTGATGAGACGGAAACAACTTCCTTGAAGAAGCGATGGTGCAGAGGGTTTTTATTCACTTGTTTCTCATACAGGGTCAATGAGTAGTAGTTAACAGCAAAGTACCATGGTGGGTTTATCATTGTGGGTGAGCTCAGTAGCCATGTCCATTGTTAATCAAGCATCATCAATTATTTCCTGTTATCTCCCTCCTTGTGCGAAAGAAGTGGTTTGTGCCAGCCCAGCTCATTGTCCCTAACCACGAGCGAAGAACCCACTGACGTCTCCTAGATAAATTTTGTCATGTCAGTGTAAATGTTTTCTCTGTTCCTATATAACGAATAGGGAATAACCAGTAGCACTTTCCAAGTGATGAAGAAAGCTCTCAGAGACAAACCACAGGCATGGTAAATTAGTCACTTGATAAAACTATTTACAATCGAGCCTCCTAGATGTGAGGAAAAATTTTTTCTTGTCAGTAGGAAACCACAGGCTGTCAGTGGAAAAGGCAGCCTGTTTTTCTACCCACAGCAGGGGAAAGAGTGTTTCATGTGCAATGGTGCCTCACAAGGGCTTGCAGATGTGAATCCCAAGCTGGCGGACAACTGCGGCAGTGGTGGCTGGAGAAGGGCAACCCAGCTGACTGTCAATTCAGAGTTTCCTGGGGGGGTACCAGGCTTCACACCTTCTCCTGAAAGGCTCCCTTGCTCTCTCCTTCCTCCCCTTCATGAAGGCGAGCTGCAATGTGAGTGGTGGCAGGGTGGCCACACAGCTTCACAGTTTCAGGCTATTTCTGATGTTCTGGGGCAGCCTTTACATCAGTGTGGGAACGGGAGCGGGCTTCTCACTCTATGAAATGTTAGGGGCTTTTAGAAAAATTTCCCATTCCACTCAAACAGAGCCAAGGGCATTCAGAGTTTGGAGAAAATTGCAGAGTTGGAAATGGCTACAAAGAGGGGGTGCAGCATTGGGTACAGGGCTGTGACCCAAGTCAGTGGATCGTCATCTCCAAAATCAGCAACCTAGGCTTGCATACTCTGCACTCTGACATGCCTGCTGATACCAAAGGATGATTGAGGCAAATACCTTGCTGATATGAGCTGCACTCAACTGACAGATATGGTCAGCACAATCTGATTTCAGACCGTGAAAACCAAGATCCTAGTGCTTATTGCTCTGAATAGAATGAAAACAAGTGAATCTTCGCAGGAGGTTTTACAGATGAAAGGGAAGAGGCCATGCTGATGTGCTGGGTGGTTACAATCTAGTGAAGAGTTATTTCCTAGACTAAAAGTCTAGGGCATGTGTTTCAGTGACTGCAAAAAGACTTATTATAAACTGCCCATGCTGTACAATGGCAAAAAAGCATGAATATAGGTACTCAACTCGTCCATGAATGACAACTCATGAGAAGAAGCAGAAAGACATAACTTCTGCATGCAGTTTCACTGTTCATCTTCTGAGTTTGCTTCAACTTTCTATTTCTTTGAAACACTGGAATATTGAAAAGGATTTAAAGGAGAGTTAAGAGAAAGTGTACCCTCTGTGAAAAACAAGATATTAAAGGTATCAATTCAATCTCATCCATGAGAGGGAAGGTAAAAAAATCAACCAGATTGCAGTTAATCTACAGAAGTGATTTCCTAAGAAGCACCATGTTTCTTTAGTCACACAGAAGTAGAAGAAAGCACAGCAAGGTTTTACTTTTCAGTACCAAAATCAAGAAATCCAATTTGCCTGGAACTAACAATGAGGCAGCCATTTACTAGGCCAACTGATACAAATAATCACTTCTAAGATTGTAAATGGAAACTGTACATATTTTTTCATAGGTTGCATGCAGCAGATTCTGAGCTCAGAAGTGGAATGAAATGCTTTGAAGAAGTTTGCACCTATGAAACCTTCCCTATTTTTCTGGGAAGGCTATTCCAAGATCTCACACTCCATCTTCTGGTCTAAATCTACTCATGGACAGTTTACAGCCATTTAATCTAGTATCAGTTTATTCTGTTAGTTTACATGACTTACTGAATTTGCAGTTTTCTCACTCTAATGTAGTTCAGGTAGCAATTACACCTTCTCTCAGATTTTGTTTTTCTGAAGCTGAACAAGTCAAACTCTTCTAGACTTCCTTTATAGAACAGGAGCTTTTTGCTTGTCTGGACCATTTCCAGCTTGAACTCATCTATATAACACAGGGTTAACCCACAACTGTACATTGGCATTATTCTCTTCCTCCATCTTCTGGAAATACCTTGCACAGTTAACTTTCACAGCATCCATTTCCTTCACAGCATTGGTTTGATGGATCCTGAAATGAGCAGTGGCACCATTGGGTCGTTCTCCTCCTCCAAAGGGTGCTCTCCTAGCTTCTTTTGACTAGAAGCTGCATACCTGGACTGTCACTTGCAGTCACATTTCTACCAATTTTATTAATTCTATCCTCCAGTAAATCAGGTTCTTCTCACTCCAATCTGCCTTTGACTGATCCCAGGCTGCATTTTATTCTTTGCCCTCTTTGTCTTTAGTGGTTAATTATTTTATAATTTGTTCTAAAGCCTTGCACACCACTCTTGCCAGATAACATCTCTTCTTGCCTTGCTTGTTATTTCTCCCTTTCTTAATGACACCAATTGCAGTTCTCCAATCTGAAAGTGCTACCACTTATTTGATAGATTGATTAAAATTTCTCTCTTCTCCAACTGGATTTTTATGTGCCCATTTGTTCATTTTATTTCCTTGATGGGAGAACATTTAACTCTACCTTCTCACCCGTGTTTTTGCCTTAAAGGAGATTGTTTCCATTCCTGTCGCTACCAGTCATTTTGACTTTGCTTCTGTGTTCTCTGTCAGCAACTTTCAAAATGAACTTGCTCACCTGCTACATTCACCAATGCTTCTTAATGTCTTCATCCATATTAAAAATTTGGATGAATTGCCTATTTAATTTTTGGTCTACAATGTATACAATAATCCGGCCCAGTCTTAAGCTATTCCAATCTCATTTCTTTCCTTACGCTTCGCTTGTTTACATGATGGTATCCTTTGCTGGTTTTCTACTTCTGTTTTTACGTGGACTGATCTGATGTGAATTTTGGAAGTTCTTTCACATCCTTTTGACAACCAAGATGCAGTTATGTCCCTCAGGGTGCTGCTATATTCCTGATATTCTTGAGGAGGTGGTTCAATTGACTGCTCTCATCAGAGCAGGGTCACAGAAAAGCCCAGGTTGAAAGGGAGGCATGGAGATACCTAGTCCAACCTTCTGTGGTAAGTAAATGAGGCCTTAGATAAAGTTATCTAGGACCCTGTCAAGCACAGCACTGAATACTTGAGAGTAGGTTCCACTACTTCTTTGAGCAACCTACTGTGATATTGGTGCCCCTGGAGCAACTACAGCCTGTTGCACCTTGTCCTTTCACCATGCATCTGTGTGAAAAGAATACCTCCATCTTCTCTGTAACCCCCAAACCTTCTTACCCTCAAACCCTCTTGCCCCCAAACCCAGTTCCTTCAGTCTTTATTCTTATGTAGAGGTCTCCAAACTTCTAATCACATTGGAGGTCATTGGATGAACCTTCTCTCACTTTAGAGTGTCTCTCTTAAGCTGTGGTGATGAACTCATGTAACAACATCTAGTCATATTCAGAGAATTAGCATTTACCACAATGATACCTTGCCCAGTAGCATTTACCTTCTCAGTCATACTGTATTTTATTTTATCTTTATCCAGCCGGGGGATTGGATAACAGACGCCTTATGTGATTTCAGAAGAATGTGTTTTACTATGATATTTTACCCAGCCCTTTTTACTTCCTCCAAGATATTCCTTCAGACATTTTGACTACTAGTTCCTTCTGTGATGTACAAAATTTCTTTATCACTCCTGCTTTTACTTCTGCTTTTCCTAAATTTTGTTGGCTGTGATACAGGCACGTTTGCTGCCTCATTGTTTAATTTTCTTTATTTCTGCAGCACATTTGGAGTTACTCTAAGACCTATAGATTTCCTAAGCAAAGAATGACCTTGTGATTTGAGGAGATTAGAAAAACAAAGTTAATCCATTCCTTCTTCAGCTAATCAACACTTTATTATCACTAGCTCCTTGACATACAGTTCCTGCAGACTTCCTTGGAAGCAGATGAAGAACTGATACAACCCTTCACAGCCTTTTTTGAGTGTAATTCAGGATGCAATGCCAGAAATCATGGGGTTTTTTAATAGGTTTTCATGTGTGCCCAGGTATGAGAAGATTTATGAGTACTTTAAATATTTAATTGCTTCTTGCAGAAATATTTATTTCTGTACACCCGTCTACTTGTGCCTGATTATCCTAGCGCAGGGTCTAGTACAAGCAACATTTTGATTTCCTGATTCCCGTTGCTTAGACCATTCACCTTTGGTGCTTACACATTTCAAGAAAGATATCAAAAATTGTTACAAGATTAGAAAAAGGAGCAATGCTATAGGACCAGATCTGTAAGTTATGAAACTGGCATAAAGGACCCAACTTCCACACTACATTTGTTTTGAATTTATTTTGAGCTAGTTGTAGTCTAGTCCTGTGGCCTGAACTCCTGTTAACAACTGGAGAACATCAAGTGAATTTCTAAAAACGCCTTCCAGTTTTATTTTATCTGGAAGGAACTAATTTTTGCAGGCTCCAGGAGCACTCCCAAATACAACCCAAAATACAGTGAGTGGGGATGATCAGGAGGCTCAGGTTTTAAATTCATTTGCATAGAAAAAATGGCACACTAATGTAGAAGATCTCACCGATATGCCATTTTACCTTATATGGGAGGGGAAAAATATTAACTAATATAAAAAACATTTGGTTATTTTTATAGCAACTACTGAACCAGAATTGCTGGTTTTCCAAGAGAGAAAAAATCTCTTACAGAAAAGGCAGAGCAGTTCAAGTGTGCCGGTGGAAACCGGGGTTGGTGTGCCTGAACTCTGAGCCTTTGGCAATTGAAATTCAGCTTGTGCATGTGCTTCTGCAAAGCTTTGAAAGGACTGTTATACTTTGTCTGTGTATGTGGAGATAGAGATTACACACCGCAGCTAAAGCTTGGTGTATTATCTGCTACTGACACTCACAGTAGCTAGATTAAAAGAAACCCAACCCTAGCTGCAGTAGCACTTGCTACAGTTTCTCCTTTAATTTCCTGCACATATGTGCGCAGAAGAGGCTGATGGGGCAAACCAGAGGTACTGAAAAAGAATGAAGCAGAGAGCCCAGAGCCCTGCACATTATTAATATGAAACAATAAGATTAGTTGTAGTGGCAAAGTAAGGTTTCTTTCATAACTCTCTTTCTGAAGTTTTGTAAGTTCTTCATAACTAGCATATAGACTTTCCTAGATATTAACTAACTCTTGAGTAATTGATGGAATGAATATGTTTTTACAGCAATCAAATAGCTGTGCTAGGAAAGCTATTCTCCTCCTTGGTAAATAATTCATGTAGACACTTGAAAATATCATATGGGGTTCACGATTAGTAGAACAATCTTGCTGTTGCTTAGTTGTCAATTTCAATGAAAGTGGCAGGAGCTAAATTAGCTGTGAGACTTTGGATCAAATTGCTGACTGTGGTCAAAAGTTACTGATGAGGAAGGAACTGACAGCTAGAGAAACTGCCTATGCTTCGTTTCTTTAGGAAAAAAGATTAGCAACCCAACCTGCCACAGTGCTTACATTTTGATTACTTTAAAGTATGCTACTCAAGATGGCATTTTGTTCTTCTCCAACATTTGTTTGATTTGTTGTCTTTTTAGAAACTTGCTTTATGTAAGTTTTGGGGCAGAGACTTATTAGTCTCTTCAAAAAAGCAAGAGAAACTTAATGTTTTCATTTCTTCGTCTTTTAAGTATTTATTACTAGCTAATTAAATCATTGCATTGCCTAAAGGGTGTCCATACAGAGCACTTTATAGCTGCTAGTCCAGGCCTTTGATAAAGAAGATATGCGACTTTGAAATAAAGTGCATCTACTCTCGACCCACAGTAGCACTTCTATAGGCAGCCTTACTTCCTGTGGAGATGAAAAGGAAATGTATGTTCTTACAGTGTGAAGCACTTCATTTTTAACTACTAAAAAGCAAATGTCTTGCATATTTCGCCTTTCACTTTAAATTCTGAATCTAACTGGAAAGTCTTTGCAAGCAAATTGCTCTCAAGAAGTCCAGTTCTAAGTGAAATGTCATCTGTTGATGGATTGCTTGTACGCCTGACTTTCTGGTGTGTTCATAGTGTTCTGGAGGCAGAACAGAAACAGGTAAGACTAAAACTGAATACTGATTTGCCTTTTTGTGTGAGTGAAGATGACTGGCTTGCTTAGTCGCACAACTGTGAATGGCACTAAAGAGAATGATGGTCAAGGGGAATTCCCGCCAAACTGCCTTCTGGATTCTTTTAGAAGAAAGGATTGTATCACGCAGCAGATTTCTGCTAGGAAACCTCGTGTGGATGTTTCCAGATGGTTATGACAAAAAATGCCTACTCTGTAGGCTGGTATGAAACATTTAGTGGATATTTTCTTACTGATGTTTGAAATAGATCATTGAGGTAGCCTCCAACATATGCTCACACCTACACACTTGTGTTTTCATGTGCATAAGTGATATTTAACTATTATGAGTCGTGTAGTGGATAGCATGTGAAAATAGTCAGATTTTTTCCCAAAATGCTCATGTTTTAACTTAGAATATCCAATGAGAAATTTAAGCATTACAGGATTGCATTCACTAGTGTTTTCCTCCAAATTTAAATACAAATATTTAAACGAGTATTATTTCCAACAGTGTGTTTGTGCAATAAAGTCACTTAAACTGTGAAAACAAATGCAACTGTACAATGAAAACTTGAAGGGCTCTTGAATTCTTTGCTAAAAACTAGACCACAAAACTCCAATGCAAATAAAAGCCCACAGCTCAGAAAATCAACATAAAGAGAAGGAATGAATTGCAAATCTGAACATGCAGAGATAATTCAGTATTAGAGATAACGGGAGGAATTAAATCAGATAATAGGAAGAAGATGAGTGGGGCTGGGGCACAGACAGGTTGAAAGTCTGAAAAGTACCCTTTGGATATAGTATTGAGAATTAATAGAAAGTATTAGGTTGATCAATATGCAACAAATTTTCAGCAAAGTCCATACTATTTGGAGAGGTTGCAATCTGGCCTCTGATGTGGTCAATGCAGATCCCTAACTGGATTCACCCAGCACATATAGAAACAAACAGCTGATCCAACACTAACATCCTTTGGTTTTCTTTCTTTAAAAATCACAGTCCTTTTGAAAAGATGCCATTCGGTACTATTGCAGATTCCTGGATGCCGACGTTCATACAGCTTTTTTGCTTCTTTTGAAGGTGGATCTGATCCTACGAGAATGAAAATGAATAAAAGACGGTGAAAATACCAGAAGTCTCTAAATTGAGAGTTAATGTATAGAGGAAAACATACTCCCACTTATCAGGAATTAGGGAATGATATTATGAGCAAAACGTGTGATGTTTTTTCTGTAATATACAGCAAAGGTAGACACATGCATATTCACAGGATACCACAGAACATGGTCAGGCCAAATTACAGTGGAATTATTTTCTTAATGAATTAGTTCTCTTTAAGAGATTTAAAATGTTACCTTAAAAGTAACAGAATTATTTGTGGAAGATGTTATGGAAACAGTGGCACGCTGGTCTTACGAAGAGCAGGGCTATTAGCAAAGAATTAGAAAACCTTGAAAGATTAGTTTGGGTTGAACTATTTTCATAAAATATATCTGTATTTTGTGGAAGACTTTACACCCACCAAGGCACAAACTGCCTTATCTGAAGTCAGAATGTTGCACTGATAGGACTGGATTGTTAACTTTGCCTGCTTCACGTTACAAATCAACACTATGAATGTCGTAGGTGCCACTAGTGCCTACAAAGCCTGGACAGAAGTATTTCAAAGGTCTTTAGGAAGAACCATGAAAAATTGCATTTAGATAGTATATTTTTCTATTATTTGCCTTATTATGCTCTTTGAAGTTGTTGATTTCAATCTTATCTCTGCAACTATGATGATTAAAAAGTGATTAGAAAAAAATCCCAACCCCAAAACTCAAAAATAAGCCCTGAGATTCATGAAATCATGTAAGACAAGAAGCTGGGGCTTTTAAAGGAAACAAATACTGTAAGACTCATGACATAATACTTAAAACTGGCAATACTTCCAATGGATATTACTGTGCTGAAAACAGAAAACTTTCAAGTGTGTTTTATTCTTCTTGGAAGAATGAAGAAGAGCTGGTGAAAATGAAAGGTTTTATGTGGAAAGACCTGTAGTCACTCTGATTATATCACAGGAGGCATTTTATGCAACAGCAACCATAATTTAGGTTTGGGCTTCTGCTGTGCCAACAGTTCTGTTGCTTTTCCATTGGTAGGGACTTAAGCTAAAATTGGATAAGATTTGGAATTTTCTTCTATTTTACAGTTAATAGATTTTAATCAGGAGTTGGATACATGGAAAGACTCCGAACAGTAGAAGCATTGAATAAAAACACACACATGTTTATCTATTACTGTCTTCTACATTGACATCACTGTTTTCCATACTTTTCTACAAGAGAAATAGCATTTTAGAGTGGCGTCTGCCTTTCTTATGGCTAGCTCCCACTGGTGGCTTATAGTTTCTTAATTGTTCATACACACAGACTGTGTTTTTTGAAGAGCTAGAAAGCTGGTTTGTACCAACCAGAAACACGGCACAAGAAATGAGGAGAAACCTATGGTCTCCATTACGTAGTGCTGTTCATGCACAATCAGCAATGAGAAACATATGTTACCTGTCCCTCTTTCCAGTTTCTGAATTCCTGACATAACACCAGTTCAAGGAAAGGGGACACAGCATTATGCTCATTTTTATAAACAGGGACATTAACTGGTGTTAACGGGGACAGATGTTCTGGGAAAAATATGATCATCTATCTCCATACAGTCCAGAAAATAATTTTAACACAAATCCTGAATATTCATATTATGCTACCACTGGAGTCTCTAGGCAATGCAGAACTGACAGTCATACATTTAGGAGTGGCCAAAAAGTCCACAATAGTGTGCAAGAAAGGCCAACCCAGAACAACTATTCGCAGCTATTCACAGCTATTCTCTCCTTCCTGGACAAAGTAAAAGCTTGAACTCTTAATTACAGGATGGATAAGTACTCAGACTGTGATGGGGCAGTTATTTCCTTTTACTAATTCAGAAAGTAATCATTAGTGTTCTGTGGGGAAAGGTTTTCCCAACCAATAAACATTTTTTCCATCCTGCATGGGTTTACCAAACTGAAATTCTGAAGGGGACTATGAAACAGATGTGCTGTGAAAGTCAAGGTACCATGGCTTTAATAATTCTGAGCTTACACTGCAATCACTTGAAGTTGTACCCACCAGCTCGTTATCTATCTGGACATGTGTCTCCCTAGATGCCTAACTCCACCAGGTGCCAGTTTCTTTTTCCTTCTCCTTCTTTGGAAGACTCAGCAGTTAAAGTATGTGAGAAATTTTGTGAGTAGATAGAGGGATCAATAATATACATTTTCCCATTGATGGCTGCATGCAGACAGGAGTATGCAAGGAGGACAAAGAGTCTTCCTCATGTCATATTTCAGATGGTACAAACTGGTTCTCCAGTACTGTCAAACAATAACATTTCCAAAAAGTGCTTGGAATGGGCAGAATAGAGCATCATTTTTTTAAGAAAAATGTCAGAACTGTTAATCTTGAGAATTTCAGAACTTCCCTCTGTCCCAATATGTTGTTCTTATAAAATAAAGAAGTTGTTTTGCACCAACATTATCCTTAATAGTCATTGGGAGCCTCCTCTACTTCACAGAGATCTGTTTGTCACAAGGAGCAGAAAACTACATCTTCTGTGATGTGCAGCACTGATGAAACATCCATATCTGTAGGAGAGTGGTCATGAAGCCTGATTATCAAGACATCTACTTTGCAGATAGTGATAGCACAAATAAAAATTTTTAGGAATCACATAACACTGGTACAATGAGCACATGCTAACACTAATCAATTAAACACCTAATGACCCTCCCCAGCACTGTGAAGCAGGAAGCAAAGAAATTATTTCTGCTGCTTATAGGAAAGGGATGAAGTGTGATGTAAGTTCAGAATGACAAGTCAGAGAGGGTTTTCCAACTCTGAGCTGCTTTCCTTGTGCAGAGGTAATAGAGAAAGCCACTGAGTTTTAGAGAAACGAAAGTCTGGCAGAGATCTGCTAGGCTGATAAGGGCAGTTCCTTACTAACCAGTCAGCCAGCACTCTGAGGAGTATGCATAAAACAAAAAATGAAAGGGAAAAACCTTTAGTCAGTGGTCATAGTGAAATATGACATGACTTTGCAAGGACATCATCAGCTAATTGGTGTAAGGTATTGTGTGAACAGAAAGGTGTGAAACCTCTGCTTTGCATGAAGAGTCAGATGACTTCCAGGCAGCAAAATGAAAAAAGATGCCTTGGTTTCATTTCCTACTGTTTGGAAGAGATGACTGTCCAGCTGTGACTATGGAGCCACACAGAAGGACCACTCCAATTTTACGCAACACAAGACTTTTCAATAATATCCTGGCACCTCTTTCAGCTAGATTAGGGCTAGTGCTCAGACACAGAGCTTTTGTTAAGTGCTGAGTGTTCAGTCCCCTCCAACATGCACTCAATAAATATCGAATAAGAAACACGGATAAAAATTGGATGTTCTTTGTCCCTTGGCTCTGTCTAGTAAAGGGCAGATATTTGGAGGATATTCCCTACTTTGTGACCATGTTGATGTTCAGGAAAGGAAGTGCAGAGGAGCCATCTCAATCTGAGCCTTCCTCAGAAGCTGACCATGATTCTTGGGCAACAAGAGATACACTAGAAAGTGGGGATCTGTTTCATCACTTTCTGGTGCAATGGGAAGCAGAACAGGGCTGGGAGGTGCACAGGACCCCAGGGACTGAAGGACTCTCATGTTCTGACCATCTGCTATAGGCTGTTGTCTAGGATCAAAACGATTTGAAGGGAGGTGATGTTATGTGTCAATAGAGGAGAACATGAAATTAGCATGTCAGCTTTAATATGGTGCTACTTATTCTAGTGTAAAGATTTGGAAAAGGGATTCTATATTTCTGTATTAGAACATATTTCTGCCCATCTGATGATTTACCACAGAACACTCAACCCTTTGTGTGAGAATTGGAATGTAGATGAGTAGAAGGCCTGAATCTAGCCTCCATAGACAGAAAGAGGTACCTGGAAGTTAAACCTACACTCAGAAGATAGCATGACAGAGACAAGCATCATGGCTTTCTTCTTCTTTACTCTTTGCTTTATTTCCTGGCTCAGTCTTTATGAAGACTTTATGAAGAGTCCCTGTCTGTGTTCCTAGATTTGCCTTCTCTAGATGCTAAAAGATCATAAACCATCCCATTGCTCTGTGCTGCCGTTTTCTTACCTGCAAATTTATACACTTGACAGTGGCCTCATCTGAAAGGTGAGGAGATCGAGTGATAAAATTAGCTACATAAGCCTCAAAAACTTTAACTAGTGTCTACAAAAGTTGACTTGGGAAAATCTTTTCTTCCTGATATTTCATCCTGCTGTTATGCTTTAAAGTTTAGTAGTAATAAAAGACCAAATGCTGTGGATGAGATACATGTCTGATAGGTTTAGCAAGCAAGGCTGTTTAACCAAGTGCATTCACTTGGAATGAACAGATGCAGAACTGACTTAATCTTTTAACCCCTGAAATTGTATCTTCTTCCTGGCCGGATAATTACAGCGACTAGTTGTGTTTGGTTGTGTTAAGATTTGTCCTCAACATGTTAAGAAAACTGAGCTGTCTGAATAAATAATCTCTCTCAAACTCCTCACTTGCAGCTCTTCTTTGCACACTCTCTGGTAACTCAACAGAAAATCACTGCTCAAATTGGAACCTGTAATGGCAAAAACTGGGCTTGATGATCCAGTTCCTTTTCCAGCTTTATGTTTCTGACAGCATAAAGAGTGTCATATGTAACAAGAATAATTTTCCTTCTACTTCTTGATACCTCTCCCTCCTTTGCCAAAGAATCACTCCATAGACTCATGGCCAGTTGATGCGCCTCAGCAGGTGTCTCTCACCTTGTAAAATATGCTTCATTTTCGTATGTGTATAAAGCTACATTTAGCATGCCATTTGCCTGTGCTTGTCTTGCAAAGCAAACTGGATGTTTTAACATTATCAATAGTTTTGTTCAGTATGCTGTCATTTGTGAGTCCACTTTGAATCTTGATGGGGCTTCCATTTTGTCGTCATACCTAGAGGTATTTAAAAGATGTGTAGATATGGCTTTTAGGAACATGGTTTAGTGGTGAACTCAATAGTGTTAATGGTTGGACTCAATGATCTTAAGGGTCTTTTCCAACATAAATGACTCCGTGATTCTATGATTGTAATCATAGAAACATAGAACGGTCTGGGTTGAAAGGGACCTTTGAAAATTGCCTAGCCCAACCCCTCTGCCATGAGCAGGCATGATAACTTCACATTTTTTATATAGTTCTTTGAGTCATCCTTGAATAGCATTATCCCCTTACCTCCATGTAAACACTTCCAGCAATCAAGTTATTGCTTAACCAATATTAATTTACTGACCTGAAACCAAAATGGCCATTGCATAGTGCCACTACCCCAAGCACATTACAGGCTGAATTTTTTTGCAGTACTGCACCTGTTGTGAGATTTGCAATCTCTCTACACTGCTATTTCCAGGGAGTTCTAGCATACAGCTTTCAGGCCTGCCATTGCTGGCGAAATTTGGTTCTTGTCTTTGCAATAATGGAAATTCCCTGTTTGCAATGGTGGTAGTAGGCTAGATCTATTCCACAGATGGAGGTCCTCTTTCAAGCTGCAGATGGTGAAACTGTTTGGTGGTGTTACTGGTTATTTGCTGAGATTGGAGTGCTGCTGGAGAAGGGGTCAGCTTCTTGCCAGGAACCTAAAGAACCATTTGGGGCTGTGCTGGAGAGCTTAAATCATACCTGTTTGGGCCAGATTAGTTTTCAGCTTTTTCTGATGAGCTACAGTCATTCTCCACTGCAGCCTGTATGAACTGTGCCCATAAGTGCCCTCTTCCTGAACTTCTCTTCTTTTTCCCTATGGGCTCCTTTGTTACCCTTGGAAGCTCCTGCCTACCATACATTCATATACTATGTTGTAAAACTACTCTGATTTCTTCATAAGACTCTTTGCAGGAAGCTCTTTTACCTGTATCAATCAAAGCAGAGTTCAGTTCCTATACAAAACCCCTCTGCCTAGCTGTCCTCAATACATTTTTTTTTCCAGGGGTCTATATGCACTTGGAGACCATCCCGTTTATCTTCTTCAAATAGGCTTTTTTTTTTCATCCATGCCTTTCTGTTTTCATCTTCTACACACAAAAGTGGAAATTAATGGGTTAGTGGGGAACTTTAATTATTGCCAAGTAGAAATGAATGTCTTGAGTACTAAATACTTTGCAGATAGTAGACAACCACAAAGGAGTTTAATATGATGCATCATTTCATCCATGCTGGAGCCTCATTTTCTGTGATCCTATTCTGAATTTGGAGGTGAAGAATGAGAAAGTGGAAGAAATGCACTTCAGACTATGGAAAGAATGCAAATAGTGTTTCACAAAAGGACAGCAGTAGGGAGAGCATGCAGATCTATAAGTGACTCTGAATAATACCAGGGAAATCTCAGTGGTTACTTTAAAAGAATACCAGAAATGCGTTGACTGTTATACTGACCCTTTAACCACACAAATATGACTTTAATGTGATAGGGTGCAAGAATATGCTTGAGCCACAATGCATACTCCTCAGTGAGTACCATAATTTCCCCCTTTTCCCCAGCCACGTGTGAAAGAAACTTCAGAATCTGCCACGTAAATGTCACCCTTTCATGAACCACTGAAAATTTTTCCAGGACCATACTTCTATAGAGATGCTTTCGAGGGATTCCCTTGATTAGCCAAAACCAAAGGGTTCTTATCTAACACTATCTTGTCTAAATATACACTGCCTGTGATGACGAAATAAAAAATTTCAAGACCAGGTATAAATACCACTGAGAGGCAGATGAAGTTCATTCGTCTGCTTTCTTCTAATAGAATACTACTATTAGAAGTCAAAGCTCACTGCTCTTAGAACTGACATCTCCCAGAACTTATCTGAGCATTTTAATTGAGCCATCACCAAGAAAATGACTTGCCAGACCTACTGCTTGTTTATTCTGTCTGTCATCATGATTTATTTTGGACGTTTTGGAAATAGCTCAATTCTTGCTCACCTTCAAAATGATATAGACCAACTGAAAGCTGACTTTGTAAGTATGGTGCTCTACTGCATTTCTCTTCTCCTTGTGCTTTAGATATAGTCCAGTATTGAGCACTGCTTGACATACTCAATGCGTACCAATAGAGGGTAATCATAGAACAAACCTTTTGCTTTACCTTTTGTTAAACAAGAATATGACCAAGTTCTTTGGCTTTGCTAAACTCATCCACTAACATGATGTAATTTTTCAGTAGTTACAGGTAATAATAGTAGTTTGCATTAATTTCAGGGGCACTCTTCCTTTCACAAGGGCTTCAATTAGCTCTATGAAGCCTTTGATTACATGGAATGATTCATAACAAAAAATCTTTATGCCATTTATGATGAATGATTTAATCTTGATTCAATTCTGAATAGATGCAGTTTACAGACACTTTCTTAAGTTTTAGGTTATTAATGGGGGGGATTTAGTAATAGTTAGCAATATAAAAAAGATGGAGAAGAACTTTTGCTTTAACAAATGCATCTGGTACTTACTACTAGTAGTAGTGTCCTGCTCAAAGGTGGTTCCTACTGCTTGTTCTTTTGCATCCTCCAGCCATTCTGTTTATATACCTATGATGGTGATCTGGCAAAGGACTGTTATCTGGCATAATATTACTTGTTTTCATCTTGATAACTTGATAACTGTAATGTTAACTCACCTGCCTTCATCTATGAGGCATTAAAGTACTTCACAATTGACTTCAGCTGGGATTAGTCATAGAGATAGCAGATTTGTAAGAGATTCACTTCTAATTAACAGCTTTCATTCTCAATGTATTTTTTCTTCAAATGCATGAAACCAATTGCAAGAGTTTGCTCCTGTTTTCAGCTATGATTTTGTCAGAATTTTGTGCATATAAAACTTAAAATTTAGTAGTCAAAGAATCACCCTGAAGTATCACATGAAGAAGCCTAGTGTGATGCTTCAGTGTTTGCAGAGGGATAGCAAACTGGCTGTAAAACTGGCATTAAGTCTAAAATTTATCATTAGCACAGATCAGAGAGATTCTCACTAGAACATATATAACTCTGTTGGAGATATCCTGAGCTGTGTTGAGCTTCTTGCACTGACATTAAAGACTCTGGTCCACAGCAGGTGCTCCGCACATTTCAGAAGAACAGCAAAACAAAGTCTGGTGATAAGCTCAGTATGGGGAGCCAATCAGCCTATAAGGTTTCAGTCAGCCTGCAAGTTTTCCCTTCGCACTCACTGTATTTAAATTACCAAGCAGACGAGAAAGGAAATAGTGACTGTTGTATACAAAAAGAAAAAAAAAAAAGGCACACAGAGAAAAGGAAATGATTCAGTTTACCTCTCCTTGGTAGGAGAATTGTATTGCTCTTTGTTTCCTAGAATCTGCCACTGTGTGTGGCTAACATCTGATGGTTAAACTGTCCCTGTGAACCTCTCAGTATCCCACTAATCTTGTACATGCCCATACCTGTGGGCTACTGGGCTATTCTCAAGATTCACAAACTGTAGTTTTATAGTAAAATTAGTTTGTTCGCTTTCCAAATGAGATTTATCAAGCCTGACTAAATTCAAGTGCACAGACTGAATACTGGTGGACTTCAACTTAAAACATGACAAGATCAAATCTGACAATTTGCTAGCCAGTTGCTGTGCTTCTGAACTTTGATATTCAGCTGTCAATACCACAACTTGCAAGGAGTATTTAGTAAAATAGACAGAGCTAAATGTCTTTATTATAGCAGGAGAAGACATTGAAAAACAGCCTAAAGCCATTTCTGGTGCTGGGCAGTCATACAATGTGATTTGGTGCTTAGAGAATTGAAAGCATCGTAATAGCTATAGCCCAGTGGTGCAAAAATCATGTCTCTGGTTTTTACTGCTCATTTGAATAGAGAACACAAATTTGCCTTGTAATAAGTATTGTTTGTATAACAGATATGTTTGTTCTTTGTTGCAGAATGCAAGCCATTCGGATGTAGCTGACGATGGACCTATTTTTACAAAGAAACTGATGAACTGGACAGAGGTGAGTTAGAACCAGATATGACAAAGCATCTTGAGCACTTTGCAGGGCACTTTTGGTACAAAGCAGCTCCCAGGGCCAGTGTAACTAGATGGGGAAGGACAAACATGATCAGAGACTGCTTCAGTACTTCAGAAATGACAAAACAATCATAAAAATATTTCCCATAAGGACCAAGGTGCTTTATATTGCACCATGAACCAACCCTGAGGTACAGCCAAGCTCAGGACAAGAGCTGCAACATCTTATCCTGTTTCAAATGACAGTGAGAACCTGTGTGTGCTGCATTTTAGCTTTGTTCGCTTACCTGCTGATGGGCACTCATAGACCTTTCTTTCTGACTGTATTTTTCAACAGAGAAATGAAAAAAGAATCATCCTGAGCCAGATTGTTTCTATGTACTTGGAAATGCTTGATAAGACTGACAAGTCAAAGGCGCACATCAGGCACATATCTGAGGAGCTCTATACTCTGAGAAACAGCCTTCCTGATGGCTTGAAGAAGCTGGAAGACCTCAAGGACCTGGCAAAGCTGCAGGTAAGGCTCTTCCTCTGCCTTCAAGACTCATGATGCTATATTTTCCAGTTGATATTTGAGTGTGAGTCAAGCCAATAATGCTTTATAGCCCATAGGGTAATCCCCATCTAGCTCAGTTCACACTGGAAAATCTGTTGTTTCCAGCTGCTGCAGGTCTGCGGTGTAGGGTGTCAGCATGGGGGCTGCCATCCTGAGTCTTGTTAGAGTCTGGCACAGAGGTGCTGGCAGTGCTGCCATGTCATCTGCCCACCAGAGCTGCCACTGACACAGCCATTTGTGGTTTAGAAATGGGTGAGAGAGTTGTGCCTGGCTATGACACACCTCCACAAGCTTTGGAGTCACTTGGCTTACCGAACAATTGCCTATGGCATGAACTACCGATGTCTGCAGAGGTCTGCAGCCAATACCCTGGTGGAGTTAGCTGCTTGAGTGGGTATATGCCTTCACAATAACTATGGAGTAGCTCAGTTTTACAGAATATGGCTGAACTGTAGCATGTTGCACAGTAGTACAGAAAGTGGAAAACAAAACTCTGTGACATTGTAGGTGCTTGTGGTAGGAATTAGGGAATGGAGTAATTGAAAACTCCAGATGTCCATCTGGTTTATCCTGGTAGCAGTGTAGCCTGTATGTTGTGATCAGGAAATAATTATAGCTCTTGGCATGACCTTCCTTCTGTTTGTTTCTTATTTAGATGACTGACTTGAAAATTCAACGTAAAGCTGCACATGAGCTGTTCAGTGTCCTACAGAAACTAGTGGAGACTCCAACTTCTCTCAAACGGAAAAGGAGCCAGTCTCAGAGCAGATGCAAATGCTAATGACATTATACGGCATTTTGTACAGAGTTATTGTGCAAATATCGTTATGATGCATATTTTTTATTTCAATCTTTTAACTGAATTTTTATACATTTATTTATTAATATTTAAGTATTTAAAATAATTATTTATAACAAAATACCAAAGTATTTATACCTCCTGCTACTATCTAAGAATTGACTTCGTCTTTAAATTCTGTCTATCTGTTATATGTTTGTTGACCTGAAAATACAGAATGAGGCAATGTTTATTCAGTTTCCATCTGGAAATCCTGAAATGACATGATACAGTACCCAGCTTTCCATCTGGTGCTGTCTTGAGAGAGGGATGTTATAAAATTAGCCTCATCATTCATCTATTTGTCATGAAGATGCAAGCACCAATATGGGGGATTTTCTGTACTAATGAAAATATACTCATATCTGCTTACTTCTAAGCATATCTAAATTCAAATCAAGCAAGTTGACATGCTTAAAGGTAAGCAAATGCTCATGCACTTTTCTGAACTAGGGAATTGATGATTAATTGGTGACAACTATTGTTATGCACTGAAGTTACCAAGAGGCCAGGCTAGTTAGCAGCTCCAAGAAATGTGACTAACTCTACTGCACTTACTTAACTCACTGATTTTGAGAAGTTCTGTATTCTTTTGTACTGAATTGTTTAAATGTGTCTGATGTCATTTTATTTATTTGGAGGTAGTAGTATGGAAGTTTATATCTCAAGGACTGTATTTTTGTACTGGAATATTATTTAAACCTTTGGATTCCTTACTGGAAAAATTTTGAAATTTGGATATTAAATAAAAAATAAATACATATTAAAGAGTGCTTGCATGTTTATTCACCAGAATCTCTGTGCAAGGTAAACTACTAACCTTGATTTACACTAGAAAGTAGCCCTGCCAAGATATATAAGCCATATTTTATCTCCTCCTCCCTGTCCAAGATTAGGGAATGGACAATGATTTTGAAGAAATTTGGCAGAAGCATCTAAAATTCCCAGGTTCTTCAAATTCTGCTTGTATCTGCATGAGGAAGTATAATTTTGCCTATAAGAAGGCTTTGACCATTTAAAATTTGTTGTTACTCTGATTTAAAATAAAAGACACTTTTCATTTCCTCTGCAAGTCAAAGTTGTGGAGCCTGGATTGAGGTCAGCTCATCTGCTGGACTCTCTGTGAGTGGTATAAGCTGGAGGCCTAAGGCTGCTTGGGCCTTGGCCAGTCTCAGAGGCTTGGGTTTGGGCTTGGGACTGAAGAGGGGAGTTGGTGGGGCTTCCTAATTCTCAGGTCCTCAGGGGTTTACTAAGCAGATTATCTGGTGGCAGACTGGTTGGGGCTCCTGGGAATGGGACAGATTTTCTTTGGTATTCTTGCCTGTATAGGACCTCCAACTCCCTCTGAACTTGAGCTGAATCAACAAATTCCGGAAATACCACCCTATAGAGCCCAAAGTTTAGTTGTAATTGCTGTAATAAGCCTAATGAGTTTAGTTGTAATTGTTGCAGCCCTTCCGACTCTTACGGGCTCAGCTGTCTCCTCGGTGTAAAATACCTTCTCTTATATCCTCATTTTACAGTCATAACAAAGTGACTCAGTAATACTGGAGACTCGAAGTGATTTTGAAGGAAACAGCTGTTCTTGTTTGTACTCATCCGAGACAGGCATATGCATGTGAGATGCAAGTGAAATAATGCTGTGGGATTTCTCCTGTTCCAGGACTAAGCATGACAAGCCTCAGTACATATTTAACATAGGCAATGTGTCTCTGTGTACATGGTCTTTCATGAGGATTTAGTTAAATAAGAGACAAGCTGTCTTCCTGGGAAGTGAAGCCAGCTATAGCAACTTCTATCGAAAAAAATAAATGGGGAAAAAAAAAAAAAAAAAGAAAAAAGAAAAAAAAGAGAGAAGGAAGAAGAAAGAAAAGAGAGAAGGGAAAGGAAGGGAAGAGAAAGGAAAGGAAGGGAAGAGAAAGGAAAGGAAGGGAAGGGAAGGGAAGGGAAGGGAAGGGAAGGGAAGGGAAGGGAAGGGAAGGGAAGGGAAGGGAAGGGAAGGGAAGGGAAGGGAAGGGAAGGGAAGGGAAGGGAAGGGAAGGGAAAAATTGCATTAACACTCTTTCATTTTTCTTTTAATTTAAATCCAGGACTGTTTGGGAGCTACTTCATTAGACTATAAATTGTGATGTCTACAGTCCTTCCTCACCTTGCCACAGAAAAAGAATTAAGGCCATTGCTATACACCCAGCAGGAATAATATTTACTCATCCATCTGACTCCTAGTTGCGTCTACCTAAGCCTGTGCCACTTTCTGTGCTGTGCTGTCACATGCATTCATTCTGTTACCTCATCAAATCTGTCTCAAAACAGCAAGAGTACTGGGGAGGCATTATTGCTTAGTCACATAATTTCCCAGGTTCTTCTCATCGTAGTGCTGGGCAGCAGAGGCAGGGAATTAGGGAAGCAATGAGCCGCCCAGAGATGGAGTAGCAGCTGGCATTGCTGATACAATGTATTTGTACACTCTGACTTGAGTAGCTTGGTGGCTTGGGTTTTGTTTGTCTGTTGGTATCTGTTTTGGTTTTGGTTAGGTTTGGTTTTTTTTCCTCCTTTCTCCCCCCCCCTTCCCCCCCCCCCCCCCCCCCCGTATCCTTATTTCAACTGGTAATTTTAAAAGCATCTTTAAGCCTTTCGTGTTAAACCTGACATCATTGCAGATTCACCAGTGCTGCTATAGTTACTTAACCACTCAAAGGAATCAAATAATTTGTTTCTCACGTTTGACTTCCTCTGAGTTCTCCCTACCCAGTGTCAGTCTGTGAAATCCATTTCTACACGACGCTTAACATAAACTGCTGAATTAATCATTCCTCACTTTGCTTTGTTCATGTGATAATAGCGTCAGAGGAGAACATCATAAAAATCAGCCTCCACAAAACCACAATGTTTCCCCTCAGTTGTATATCATACAAATGAGGTGAATCACTTTTAACATGAAAATCTGTCATCTCTTCTCTCACATTCATGGGAATCCTGGGTCTCCTCTTTCATGTCATTCCTCACTATATCCAAGTGAGGAAGGCATTTCCAGCTAAGCTAAATTCAAGTGTGAAATTAATTTAAAGACTACCCTAAATATTTCCAAAGAGAAACATAATAGAAGCATTGGACATTTCTTACAGAAGGTCAGAGCAATTTTTTTCAGCTATGCAACTTGAGAGAGTTCATAAATGCACATGCACAGGAGTGAAAAGATATTATCTACTATCTAGTACCTAAAATTAGAAAGGGGAAAATCAAAAGAAAATTCATCATTGTCTCAGAAAATCGCTGTGGTCTATGCATCACTTCTGCAGCATATTGATCTATCCTTACTCTCTGTTGTTGCATATTATCAGCACTGATTTTAATCTGATACATTATCATCTTGCCACTAAGTATTTGGAAGTCCTTTAATAGTTCTTTGCAGACAACCCTCCTTCCCAATATCCTGAATAACTTAGTACATCAGCAAACTTAATTATGAATATGAATAACTAAGTTGATATTAAAATCTCAGTGTATCAGCATACTTACTTATTTCACAGCTTACCCCATTTCCCAAATTGCTGATGGCTACATTAAATGGCGCAGGCCCCAGGCAAGCCCTCTCATGACTGAACCCACTTAACTGCAGAAAGCATTCACTGATTCTTACCCCTTATTTCTTATCTTTTGACCAGTTGCATATTTATGTGAAGACTTCCTTATAACATAATAGCTTAACCTCTTTGGTATCTCTATGGTGAGACTCAACTGAGATTCTTGTGAAGATTCAATGACATGATGCTATTTTGTCTCCCCCTTGTCTATGTATTCACTGCATTGGCTCTTCAGTAAGCTCTAGTATAACCAAGAAGCATGGTATATACAATCATAGAATCATAAAATAGTTAGGGTTGGAAAGGACCTTAAGATCATCTAGTTCCAACCCCACTGCCATGGGCAGGGACACCTCACACTAAACCATGTCACCCAAGGCTCTGCCCAACCTGGCCTTGAACACCGCCAGCAATGGAGCATTCACAACTTCCCTGGGCAATCCATTCCAGTGCCTCACTACCCTTACAGTAAAGAATTTCTTCCTCATATCCAATCTAAACTTCCCCTGTTTAAGTTTGAACCCGTTACCCCTTGTCCTGTCACTACAGTCCCTAACGAAGAGTCCGTCCCCAGCACCCCTATAGGCCCCCTTCAGATATTGGAAGGCTGCTGTGAGGTATCCATATCCTGTGACAAAAGTCATATTTAATAATCTCTTGTGCACCAGATTTATACATGGGCCTACTCTATCTTGGTATTGCGTAGGGATGGTAGGAATGCCAGCTTTACCGATTTGCAGTGTTCTGGGATTCCCCTAAGGCAAATAAACCCATTTTGTGCATCCCTGGTGTAGGAGCAGATTCCAGAGCAAGTTATATCTCCCACACTCCACAGCTGTTTCACCCTTGAAGCCTGCAGGACTCTGGGTGAAGGTTGTCACTTCAAATCTGTCCTTGTGGTCATCTCCCTTCTCTAGTCTATGGGTGACCATGGGGTTTTTTTGGTCAGTGGGAAGGAGGAATAATAAAAATGTCTAAAAAGGTCTGGAGGTGGATAAAAACCCAAACCTGACAGATGTGCGTGGGATTTTCAGCCCCAAACAGCTATTCATGCAAACCTCTTATCTTTCTGTTGTCTTGTGTGGGACAGAGAAGTGATAATTTCTGCAACTCATGGGATGTATGTAGGCTGCTCGAGTAGGTGGCAGACAGCTGTCTAGCAACAGCAACAAATACAACTTCTGGGTACTGTATGTAGCAGTTGTCCTAATGCAAAGCAGCAAAATAAGGCCACCCATCTTTCAGCTTCCTCTTCTACTCTTCTTTCAAGATTCCCCCTTACAGTGAACAAACTCTTCCTGGGAAGCAATCAGGAAAGTCTATGCCAAAAAACTACCTGCAGAATTAAGCAAGGTAATTGTTCGAATTGTGCTGTCTATAGGATCATACTCATAAGGAGCTGGACGTTTTCTAGAAGATGCTATTAACAGGAGTAAATGACAGTACTTCTTCACAGACTGGTTCCATGTTATTAAACAAGATGCAATAAAATGTATCTATCTGCATAACCAGTTCCACAGAAAAGAGTTTTGAAAGGTGTATTGTCATACACAATGAATGCAAAGCCAACAACACTTCGAAGGAAAGCATTCCACAACTCACAATTTTATGTTATCCTCAGGCTGCTAATGTCACCAGTGGTAAGAAAATTCCCCCACACTCACGATTTTTACAGGCTCCCTGAAGGTCAAACAACAGATGTTGCCACTGGCATCTCCCCCGCTATCAGCCATGCACAACTCTGTCTTCAGTCCAGTTTCATGTCTCCCTGCATTATCATCCTGTGTCCTCCTCAGCCGATTTCTGTTGCATCCTCAAAGACTGTAGGTGTCCATGGATTATGTCGTTATGAGAGCAAATTCAGACATCCCATTTTAGCTTCATTATTAGAAGGGCCACTGAACATAAACGCTATGCAAATAATGCTTTCTTGTAAATAAAAAAAATTATTTTTAGGGATTTATAAAATGTTTTCTCCCCACTTGAGTTGTATTTACGTACCTACTCTATTTCAAGGAACCATGATGCTAAATTGAGTGGTGCAACTACTGTTTAAAATACTTACCTGAGATTAAAACTTGTCTACCAGGCTAAACAAATGCTAAAGAACTCAGTCTTACCCAATCAATTACAATGTCCTTGTGCAGTTCTTTCCTGTCTCTAGTAAAAAGTTAGTTGTATGCTGTTCACTTGAAGTACGTAATTCCTCATGCAGCTGGTGCTACCTGAGGTTTCTGTTACAGGTTGATTAAAAAATTCAAAACAGCCAATGGAAAGATTCTTTGATGTGGAAGTAATTTGAATTAGGTAACTGGATTCTGGAAACTGTTTTTTTTTCCCTAACCTTGAGTGGTGGGCCCAAACAAACGTTTCCAAGAAAGAATATAATAGATGTTGACACTTTAACATGGATCTTGCACTTCATGATTTTGTATCAAAGAGAACCACTAACACTCACACTATCTGTGGAGACTTTTCCCTAAATAGCCTCAAAATTCCTAACATTTGTAGCTAATATACAGTCTTAAAAAGCATGAACATAGGCTCTATTTAATTTGGACAATCCAGACTTGCAGTCTTTTGGTTCCTGGATAATGCTTCTCTCTTGGCCTCTCCAGACACTCGCAGAAGAACATTTCCTTAATGCTGGTAAGATTTTCTTAGTCAATATAAATCCAAACTGTTTTGGTTTTGATTATAAATAAGGGTGCTGAAGTCCTCCCCCTCATTCAGCTCAGTGGAAGGATGTTCAGAGAAAAATGGCTGTGAATTTATGAAAGGGCCCTAATTTACTGATAAATGACAAAATTCTCAAAAGACATAAAATAACAGAAAACAGTTCATTCAAAATGTGTACAGTACTTCTTGGAGATTTGCATAATATAGATTAAATGTTGTCATTTGCCCTATGTCATTCATGTGCTTTTTCTCTTAGTTTGCAGATTAACAGAGAAGTTTAAGAAGAATTATATATGAACTAACAAATTGTTGAGATTTCTTATGTGAAACAAACAAGCAGTGGTGAAAGCCTGTACATGCCACCCAGTTGGTGAATGTCATGTTGCCTATCTAACAACTGTTATTTCTCGATAGACTTCGTGAAAATAACTTGCTTCTTGAATGCTACAGAAAAGAGCTTGGTTTACTGCTGAGATGGTATTTATCACAAGTGGCTAGTGACATGGATATAAATAGAAAACATTATTCATTTTAAAACCTTGAGCTAGTCTTAGTAAGCAAGCTCTTCCTTTTCAGAGAGTTCTTATGAATTCTGAAATTACTTACAGACCAACTGCACAAATGCTACACGAACACACTTAGGGAAAGAGCAGAGATTAAAAGAAAAAAAAATCCCATGTATTTGTGAATGTGTCTCCAACACGAGCTGTACACAGATGGACAAAATAGGTATATTTTAATCTGAACAGAGAAAAAGAGACTCTCAGATGAAAAGTAAAAGTCACTTCAGCTAAGTAATTTCTATCCAGTGGCAGAAGTTGCCTCCCAATGAATATTTCTCATGCCATTAAAAAAAAAAAGAGAGAAAAAAAAATAACCCACAAACAAACAAACCAACCCCTCCCCCCAAAACCCCCAAACCCACCAATAAAACCAAAGCAACCAAACAACTGAACCAAATATTTTATTTGCCCTTTTTACAGAAATGTTATTTGACTGCCCTTGGAACCCAACTACTGAAAGCCCTATCTCAAACCAGAAGCGCTCTTTGAGGTGTGAGAAGGTCTGTTGACCTCTAGACTCTGACTAGAGCCAAGGAATGGCTCTATTCTGAAGGACTGTCCTCCTTCTGCAGTTGTTTAATAGCTCTGGCACTCTTTATCCATCCAGCATTCATTTAACTTTATTTTTTTTCTTTTGTTAGACCATGTACCACATCAACTCACATATTCTCAATTTTGCTGGGCTATTTTCTACTCTGGAGGGTCTTTTCTGATAAACTTTCTGAAACCGTGGAGAAAATGGCTGACAATAAAGGAGAGGAATTTTTCAAGAAGGTACTTTTAATACTGGATAGACTTTTTTTTTTCCTTATTTGTCAGCATGATCTACAATTTCCAGGACAAGGGCTGTGTGCATTTCTCTGGGATGCACTTCTGAAAGCACAATGCAGTGATGTCTCAGGGATCTTCGGAAGTACTGACTCAGGATCTCCATCTGAGTCAGCACTCACCTCCAGCTGAGACAAACTACAAAATACATCTGTCCTGCCTCTCTTCCCACATGGAAAGCTCTGCTCCTGCTGATGCCTGTGCTCCCCAGTACATTTTCTGGCTTCATATTCAGAGTGAATCATCTACAGCTGAGGATTCACTTAGTGGTTCAGATAGGAAAGTGAGCAAGGTTTTGGGCTGCTTTTAACATTCCTCCTCAGTCTTTATTTCTGTTCCAAATTTCCACTGCTTTCCTGTGACTTCTTTGTAGCTAAGCATTTTTCTCTTTGGTCACCTGGCCCTCCTTTTCACCCATTCCCAGGAAAGGTCTGTGGTGTTTTACCCTGCTTAGCCCTTTCCAGAGCCCATCCTTCCTGGGTTGATGACTAGGGGCCAGAACTCATGCTTTCTTGCAGATCTCTTTTCAGGACTTACTGCTTCCCATGACATGTGACTCAGATAATGCTGGCTGAGCACGAAGGAGATCTCTATAAGATGAATGTATGGGTGTTTGTATTAATACATGCATGTCTATTTTTAGAAAAGCCCAAACCACACTTTCTCCACCCTCGGCACCTGTATTTTAAGAAAACTGCCTATCTTTCAGCCTTTAGCAGTTCCTAAAAATAATGATTTGACTTTATTATGACCATCTTTATCTTCTCTCTATTCTTTATTCTTTTTCACCATACGCAGTTGCATACTCAGTTTATGAAGCTTAGTAGCACTTTGTGAGCTCCTATCAAGTATAGTTAGCTAAAGCAATTGAGCTGATGCCGTTATGCTCTGTCTCTTTCATCTTTTATGGTATCCATTAATTGGAGAGATTCTGACTCGCCCACATAAGAAATAATGAGTCTAACAATTAGATGTGGGAGTTTTGGTTCTTGCCTGGCTATTTCTTACCTGTAGCTAATTGATTTTATCTTCATAGGAAAGTCTGTGGGTTTTGCTCCTTTTTACCATTATTGTTTTCTTCCTGGTAATTATTCTTAGTTTTTCTCTGAGTTAGAATAGTCATCCTGTACAATACCTCCTTAGCCACAGGAATGTACAAATACATGTATAACATATTCAGCATAAAAGTAGCTTTTCCTTTTCTGACATAGGAGCATGAGCACTGTTACTGTTTTTCACCTTCAAGGAGGACTGAGAGGGAATAGATGGGTTGGAGTTTAAAAACACCTGACTGAGGGTTAGCCCAAGATGAGAGATGAATTTCCTTTCACTATAGTCCTGTTTTGCCACCCCAAAGTACAGGCACACAACACTTTATCTTATGGAGAGATGCACACACTCATGCAACTTGGTGAAACCCCATTTTTTTCTGCTGCAGAATTAATTCATTTATACTTAGGTCCCGGACTACACACTTGAGTTTAGCTATTAAATAAAATTGCTTAAAAGGAAACACTAGGTATCATGTGTTTGAGAAGGCTGTGGTGAGGGGAAGGTCTGTAACAAAATTTAGAATAAAAGATCCCATGCAGTACCACCAACTGACAGCCTGGTTTGGTATCACCACACCTCCCTCAGAGTGCCAGAGGCAAGCTAAATTTTCTTCCCATCAAACACACAAATTCAAGAATCCTGTGTGGACAGAAATCCACCTCTGCACTGAGCAACAAAGGAGCTGCCAGGAACACTGCATGCAGCTCAGCTCCAATCCTGCCGGCCTCCAGCTTGCACTGGTGGCTAAAGCAACAGAAAACCAAACCATAGACCTTGTGAAATGGAGAGTAACTGCTGCCATAGCTCACAGTGAGGTATGGCTCAAAGGAGCTGTGGATTCCCTGTAAACTTCTAACATACAGCATTACATACCTGGTCTTGCTGGACCGCTTGCAAGGAGAGATTGTCTAGCCTAGCCTACTATAACAATCTTGTTATGAATAAACTTTTAATAAGAAGAGGAATGAATTCCATCATGATCTTACTCACTTGTGGTCAAAGCTAAGCAGCAAGCACTGTTTGCAGCAAGCAACCAAGAGTTCAAACACAATGCATTAAAGCAGCACTTAAATGATCTTATTCAGGCAGTCTTTGGTGTAGCTGTTTGTAGAAAAAAGGTACTAAATTAGTCACAGGGCTATTGATCAAGTTGTCTGGCTGACTCATACAAGTAAAATGACAAGAAAGTCATAAAAAATATGGGCAGAAAAAACAGTTTGTGGTTACTTTTCCAAGATGGTAAAGAAAACAGTGAAAAGGAGTGTCAAGGGTGAAAATTGCTACAAGGACATAGACTATATCACCGATTGATTCATAATGCTTTACAAGGAAAAAAAAAAAAGGCTTACATTCTTTAAAAGTCAGATTAAAATTTGCATTAAAAGGCAATCCTTCATGGTAATTAAAACTAGTCAGACACATCTGTATGGCAGGTGCAGGAAGGCAGGGCAAATGTACGTCGTGGAAATGGGTTCTTTCAGCTGAAGAATGAGAAGGAAAATGTGGCTGGAGATGAATGTGTTTAGGCACAAAACAACGGTGAGTGTTCACCTCACAGCTGTGAGTCAATGGAGGAGCACTTTTCAAGTGAGCCCATCCAGAGGTGGATACCCACAACGGAACACGTCTGTGGAGCCCTAGGGGACTGAGAAAGGTGATGCAAAGCTCTGGGGTCTTATGCTGATGAAGGCTGGTTGCCATGACCTCCTTTAATGCTGCAGGAGAATCATTACCTCAACCGCCAAAGGGTAAACTGAACCCAGCTCCAAGGGCAGTCACCAAGGATGGGGGGGGTGTGTGAGCATGTGGAGCATTACAGCATCCACACTCAGTGCCTGCTTCTTCAGGAGAGGCTGAATTAGTTGAATGTTTCTATCCAGCTCCTCAAGCCTTCCTTTCCCACCCCCACCTGTTTTCCAAGGAATGTAACATTTTTCCATTAGTGGAAACTTGTGATTTACCCATGTTCAATATCTTACACTAATAAAGCAATTTATGTCCACAATTAAATTAATTCTGTACTTTCTAGGCTGGTTTACTCGCTTGCCGTTAAGCTGGAGTGGTAATTACACGAATGACTCCAGCTGTAAATGACTCATTTTCACATTCTTGAGCAGTTATTACTGGTATGTTGGGGTTACTGTCCTATAGTAAATCTATTTGCTGCGCAAACAGGATTCCCAAGAAATGACAAAATGGGCTGCAGAAGTTGTGGGAATAGTTTCATTACTCTTGCAGGATTTTAGGATTTGTGAATTTATATTGCATAAAATCTAAATTTTGTGCCTGAGCTTACCTGGCAAGACTTATTTATTTTTGTTCAAGGTGGAATTTACCAGCTGGAGCCCTGGGTCACAATGTTTCATTGTGATCATTTTTGGGAAGGATGAAAATAAAAAGGGAGGTTTTTTCTTAGGCTCTTCCATTCCAAGTTGCTTATGCAACAGGGTTAGATATTTGACATTACACTTATATTCCTCTTGAGATATCTAGCAAAGTCGATCATAGAATCATAGAATAGTTAGGGTTGGAAAGGACCTTAAGATCATCTAGTTCCAACCCCACTGCCATGGGCAGGGACACCTCACACTAAACCATGTCACCCAAAGCTCTGTCCAACCTGGCCTTGAACACTGCCAGGAATGGAGCATCTACCACTTCTTTAGGTAACCTGTTCCAGTGCCTCACCACCCTCACAGTGTATTACAGATATCGCAAAATGAATGTAGCAAGGTCGGTGAGATTGTTTACAAGAGAAATTTGCGGGTGCAACAGGAATCATGGGAGGTTTGCATTTCAGTACTCCACTCCCTGCTTAATGAAAAAGTTGTAGAAAATACTATGGATTTACTGAATTGGTTATTTCTGTTGGCTAGAAAATGCCAATCTCTTGGAGCACTTTTTGAATTCTCAAGGCAAAAGGATTGCATGTCCTCCACTTTTAGATACAGGTATTCTGCCTCAGCTTTATGCTGTTAGGAAACACCATCAGGGTTTGCCATATGAGGCCAACCAATTTCCCCGTAGCAGAGGCTTCTGTTCTGAGAGGGGTTTCTCTGTAAGAAAAAGTACGTAGTGAAACCACAGACTGCTCCTGAGCCTTGAGCATACAGTAGACTGTGGGGTCAAAGGCACTTAACCAAAGGCCAGTGCTGACTTCTTATTGCAAGCCCAATTGCCTCAAATAGTGCACTTGCCATTGAGGGAGTTGCAAAAAAAAATGTTAGGAAAACATGTGAAAAATGGTAGGTCTGGTAGGACCCTGATAGGTCTCACCAGCTTGTGTACACACATTTGTCTCAGCAGCTTTTGACTGAAACATGCTAGCACTGAGTTTACAACACCAGCCTGAAACAGACGTATGGTTCTATAAGACTTTCATCCCCAAAGTAAAACCAGTATTTGCTGATAACTTATACCAGAACAGCAGATATGTATGTGAGTGAGGAAACTCCTGTCCACTTTCTCATACTGCTGGAAACTGGACACTATCAGGTTCTAAAACAACCCAGATATTTTCGTAGAACTTAGGTATAACCATGGTATAGCTCAATGTGTAAAACAGCAGAAAACCGGTCTCTGGGTAGAAGGCATCTCTACAATGAACAAAAGATGAGATGGAGGGTAAAATGTCATGCCAATGCATACAGGTTGATTTTGACACAAAGGAGAAAGGGATTTCTGTTGAGGGGTGCAGTGGAACTATCACAAAAGCTAAGACACTGAGGCAAAAAATAGCAGTCAACTGTTGGATGAGTTTTGGGTACTAACAATGAATCAGGCCAGAGAGAAGTCAAGAAAGGCTGGCAACAGTTACTTCAGTGGAGTAGAGAGAGCAGAAATATATCCTTTGGAAAGGTGTATGTTTTCAAAGCAAACTAGTGGTACTGTATTTTGATAGGATCATGAAAATATGAAGCCAGGCTTATGAACCCTAAAGGAATTTAACAGATATGGCATGAAAGAGCATCAAAAGGATGACTAAAGACATATCAGATAAAGAGAGTCTAAGAATGAACGATAAGCATCAACTGAGGTAAGTGAAAATGAAAGGTAAATGGGAAATGATAAAACTGTTGAAATTTACAATGGGTGAAATCAGATTTCATATTTGTATATTCCACTTAAGGGTCAGTCTGATAGTGCACATTTAGCATGTTACACAAGGATCCTCCTAGATCTTGGATCAAGTTCTTCTAAATTGTATTTTAATGTGAACTATAGAGGTGTGATTTCCAGTGTAATGCCAAATACCAAATTGCATTTAGTGGGAGTTGTTGGTGTGGAATGAAACCATTCATTTGCTCCTTTGAGACTTGATGTATGCCTGCCTTCCCTATGGCCTTCTTACATTTGTGTAAAATGCTAGAAAAGGGATTATTGAACTCCCCCTATTTCGTGGTCTCTACCAACTTTGGAGGCCAATGAATGGCTATCAGCTTTCTCCTCTGCTTGCAGACCACCATGCCATTCTGCTTTATTAGTGATGCATCTTCTGCTTTGTCTGCTGAGGCCATGTCCCCTGGTGCGTTGTTATGCATAGTATGACCTCCTGAAGTACTCTCACCTAGTTCATCTTCCCCAGTGAGTTCATCAAAGATGCCTCCTCCTTCCTTCCAAATCAAAATAAAAGTCTGCTCTTCAAGTTAATTATACACGGAGAAGTTCACCTTGTGACGAGGAAAGCAAGGAGTCTGCAGCTCAGGTAGACCTTGGAGACAGCTATATCCTCTCCCAGGGCAGATTAGAGCTTTAAATGGCTATCATCCTTTACTACTTCTGGAACAAAGCACAGTCAGGAGTTTTGAAAGTGCATCCAAAAATCTCTCACTTGCAGAGTCTGGGATGAATCTGCGCTACTCGTACATGCCCATATGTGTACACGTATCCACATGATGACTTTGGGATTTTAGTCATACTGCTAAGGTATTGAAGGTTCCTACTTCTTATGCATCTCTTTGATGCCTATGGCTACTGTGACACTGCAGGGAAGTAATCCACTTTCTCAGGAAGCTTGCACCCTCTGCGTGAGGGAGGCAAATGCTGTGATAACTGCACTGCCAAATCTGGGTGCCTAAATTGAAAGTACCATGGTACTAGCTAGCTCCAGGCTTTTGGATACATCCCTTTATGAATCTGTTTTCTGTAACATACAGCTATAGTAACATGCAGCCATAAATTCTTGTTAAGGATGAAGCTAGTGAAGCTCTTTTTCCTGTGGTTTCCAGTACAGCCAGGATGCAGAAAACGATCATGAAAATGCGCACGTTTCAGGCCACCTGGAGCAGAAAAGTTCACAGTGCCATGCGCTGGGAGGAAAGCTGCTGGGATCTTCTGCAGCCCCCTCATCCTGGTACAGCTGCATATCATACACTGCCCTCTGATGGCTCAAGAGCCCTTGCATGACTCATCTAACTCAGGCCATGGAACACTGAGACGTTCACAGCAGCTGGAAACTTCTGGAAGATGTCCAAGGTTGGAGTACAGTCCCGTGTGGCCACACTAGCCCCAAAAAGGGTACAGGAGCCCCACCACCTCACAGGACTTGTTTGGCTCCTGGTACCCGGTTGGGAAGGCCAGTCAGAGGGTGTGCATGGATGGCATGTTGCCAGTGGAGTGATTGTATCTCATTCTGCCCTACAGTTCTAGTCCCATCCCTTACTGCCTCACACTGCTGCTCTAGCTGTGTGTGGGATGTGTAAACAAAGGGTTTTCAAAAGGTCAGGTTGGAAAGATATCTAAAACACAAATACACCCAACAAAAAGGAGCTTTGAATGTTTTCTTGCTGCCCACTTTCTGTCAGCCTGCTCAAAAGTTCACCAGTGCCTTTGCCGCGTGGCTTTCTGCTATTCTAGGCCACAAATCGCAACCATTTAAAGCAAATGTGCAGTGTTACTGGGCACCTTTGCACTGCATAAACTATTTCCTCCAAGCAAAAGCAAACTGCTCAGCAGAGATGTGCTGTAAGGCACTGCACAGCTGCTTTCTTCACCCACCTATGCAATGCTGAGGCAAAGCTCACACATGTGATTATCGAATCAGCACATACCACACACTTTGGCCAAACGCGGCACAAAGCACTACACAAGGTTGAATGGCGGGGTCCTCAAACCCTTTTATATCAGCCAACTTTGGCACAAACTGAATTTAGGCAGTGCTGCTTGGATTCAGTCCTCGAGGCAGGTGATGTGCTCAGCCAGCCCCATGGCTGCAGGGTTCTGTAGTCTCTGCCTCTGTCTCTAATCAGCAGTGAGTGCTTATCTTCATCTGCCTGATAATGAAAGATAACTTGAGGAAAGATTGACAGCTGAGAAAAAAGATTTCATATGTTCCCTGGCTTC
The DNA here is from genome assembly GCA_039720435.1 of Amazona ochrocephala. Taxonomy (NCBI): domain Eukaryota; kingdom Metazoa; phylum Chordata; class Aves; order Psittaciformes; family Psittacidae; genus Amazona; species Amazona ochrocephala. The sequence continues at coordinate 39,896,203 of CM077880.1, read as the reverse complement.
TCTAGTTAATGGAGAGAAAAGGGTAGGACAAACTGAAACCTCCTGTCTTCTGGATGATGAACATGGGGACATAAGTAAGCATTCTACGTTGGAAGGACAAACTAATATGGATGTTGCTATTTCTAATCACTTTCCTTTTTCCCTTGGAAAAGAGAAAAACGTAATTTTCATTACCACCATTATTTGTTGCATGTATCATAGTAGGGAATCTCCAGTCACAATTGAAGCCTTACAGAGTGAAGTTTCAGCTACATATACTAATATTTATTCATACATTATACTGCCTATACTTAATGGCACCAGCCATTTCTGTTTAAGTTGTGTAAAGTTCTTTTGGCTTTGGGGACTATGCCTTTAGTTGCTGCACACATAAATGTAAGATAAGACACAGGAAAGCATGATGTTCTCATTATGCACAGCTTTGATACACAGAGCAAAACACAACTTTTGCAAGCTCTTTCAGAGCTGACTGATCACTAGAAACATTTTCACCCATAAAGCCCCAAAGGGTATCAAAGTTTATTGTGACAGAGGGAAAAGTCTGTAAATATCTTAAAAATTATTATTCGCCATATGCTTTTTTTCATGCTTGGCACAAGCTGTGTTAGGACACCAGCTACTGTTACGAATACCAACCAACCATAAATAAATCAAATCAAATAATATTTCTCATTTGTTAGAATGGGCTTGCTTGGTTTCGTTTCATATTGCTAGCCCACAGAAGGCTTACAGGAAATTTCAGCTGGTTAAATGTAAATTTACCGTAATTGTGTAGTAGCACCCGATGCAGCTGACCACAAGATACATGCTTCAGAAAAAAACAAAAAAAAAAAAAAAGAAGTATTTATACCAGCAGGGCAATAAATGACAGGAAACAAACCTGCCTGATGCTCCCACAGGTTTCTTATGCCTGTGACTCTCAGAAAAAAAAGTATAGTAGACCTCCAAAGAACGCCATGCACTGAAATGAAATTCCCACAAGGAAAAGGAAGTATAGAAGGAAAAGTTAAACTGGAGGGAAAAATGATACTTTCATTTTGTTCCCTTATAGCATACTGCTCTGAGTGCCTGTGGGATGTATTACTGGCAAAGGAAGCAAAAAGCTGAGCTAGGCGTAGTCCTTCCCCACCGGCAGGGTGAAGAATTGCTCCTCCCCATGAGCCTCTTCCAAAAGCAGCAAGCAGAGCTTAACCAAAATGTATTTTCCAACCTCTGGCTCAGACGTCAAAAATGGGAAAGGCATAAGTATCTCAGGTGGTCACTGAAGCTGATTGCTCAGCTGTGGAAACACTCCTCTACCAGTGCCGTGGCTGCGGTGCTCTCCTTCTCACCCTCAGTGAGCACCAGCAGCCCTGCCAGGGCATCATGACTCTTCTCTTTCACAGATCCCTTCTTTCAGCCTGAATCACTGTTTTTTTTTGTTATGCCTCTTTCCCGTTTGTGACAGACAAACACTGTAACATCCCACTTGCATGTATGCATGCAAATATAATTCCTATGCAGTTCTCAATGCTCTAGGTCATGTTGTCCATACATGCCTACTTTCCTATCTGGTAGTGTCCACATGCATGTTTTTCCCAGTATTACATTAAGGGAAAGTCTTTGGGGCCAAAAGCTTCTCTTACTGTTTAAGCATGATGGCTTTGGCTATTTGAACAACATAAATTACTGATGTAAACAAAGCAGGGAAAGAGGGGGAGGCAGACCACACACGTACACACAATTTCTCAAATCTCACAAACAGTACAGGGTCTTTGAAGACCTGATTCTGAGTTTTGTTGTTTACTAGTATGATGTAGTGCATTGTACTTTACAAATTATATTTATGCTTCACTGGAGAAAAGCAGCTCAGTTGCAAATGAGGGATAATTTCTCAACAAGAGAAGGAAACTTTCTGTGTTCTTCAGCTGCTTTAGATGGACAAGTTAGCTTCAGGAGGAAAATTTCACCCTGTCTCTTCAAGTAGAGTTTCAATTACAATACAGGAACTTGCTTGTCAGAGAGAAAAAACAAAGACTTTTTCTCAAGCAACCTTTGTGGTATCAAAAGTATGCGCTAATTAACCACAAAAAGGCATATATGGAGGCTACTTATGTTTGCTGAACATTATTAAAGAGTACTGTCTCTCTGTTGAACCTACTAGGGACTGATCCAGTATCCCTGGAATTCAGTGGAAAAAACCCTTTAACTTCTGTAAACTTTGAATCAGGCCCAGAATGAAGATGCAACAGGCACATTGTGAAAATGTGAAATGGAAAAGAAATTTACTTCATACTCTAAATTTGAAAGTTATTTGTGTCACAGTTACAGGGATTTATAAACTCCATGCTTAGACTTCTCTCCAGTCATGTAATGCAACACCTTTCTTGGCAAGGTCTTGTTTTTATGTTATGTTTTTTTCCGAAAGAAATACTCTCTGTAGTGAATCAAATGTAAATAAAATCTAATGGCAAAACCATGGAGTTATAGAGAACAAAGCCTGGCAGAAAAATCATTGTAGAAGCTAGCAGAGTTGTGGGGAGACTTCAAGTGTATTTCTCACATTATTCCCAGTGTTTTGTAATCATTTTTCAATAATTCTCTCTAACACCTTAATTCCAGAGGAACATATAAAATATCCAAATTCTGCTTTCATAATGCCATTCAAGTCCCTTAGGCTACTTTCAAACTCATTCTAAGGCTCCCTAGCTGACTTTGCAGCACGCAGAACCACAACAGGCTAATAGGAAATTGTCTAAAAGTGATCATGGATGATTACAGGCTGTCTCTACACTTGCAGAAGTCAGGCAATTTCAAAAGGAAAAGTAAGAATTTGAACTATATCTTTCTTTTGGGGAAGGTGCGAAAATTCTCACAGAGAGTAGAATAGGTTCACAGCTCATCCCTGAAAGAGGAAATATTTGACTATCTTATTCAAGAAACCTGAAAGTGTGGTTGATTTTACAGCCACTTCATTTCTTTCAAGGTGAACCACAACAAAATTCCAGAGACTTTTGACCGTTCTTTATCAGACACTAAATCTACAGCACCTTACAGGTGGGATTTTCCTTAAACAGATGTTCTCTAGAAAATAGTAACCTCATTCAGACACAGCAGTTTGCTTTGCCAGGTTTCACAACATTTTACAGAAGGTCATAGGGACCATTACTTCCATCTTTAGAAAGAGAGACGGAAATAGAAAAGTATAAAATAGTTGACAAAATGCATAAAATGAAAACATGGAACACAACTTCAGGCTTGCTGATGTTACCACCATTAACACAAATATTGATAATAATTTTATTAGCCTTCTTCACCTTCCTCCCTCAGTTATACATCTATATTAATGAAAACCAGGATCTCCACCAGATTAGCAGAAGAAAATTTAGTTAATTCCCCAGGATACATACGTGTAAGACTAAAATATAAAGTGGCTTCACATTCTTGTTTTAATAAGCTCAATTTTAAACTCAGGGAAGAAACTTCCATGCAGAAATAATAATCCATCCTAGAAAGCCTAGGGGGGTTCACCTCTGGCATGTACTACTATCATCAGTTTTTTGCATAAAGGGTTAAAAGACATCTGTACAGATCGGTAGTCAAATATCTTGGGAATGACTCATTTATCATGATGAAATTAAGGATAACTTAAAAAAGGATTTAAATATGTTTTCTAAAAATCCCTCTTTTGGGACATAGGGCTTAGAAGGGATTTCTGATGTAATGTTACCTAGAGCTTGTTTTGGTGGAAACCAAACCTATCTTCTTCATAAATGCTTGTACATGGTGATATTTGATTTCAGAAGTAATCATGTTCTTGTCTCTTCTGTTCAGCTGCAAGCTGCTCTAATTTTTAGGAGTCATCCTTTAATATAACTACGTTTAAAGAGAATTCCTATTCATTTGCTCTTCAGCCAGGACTTTCTTTACATTAAGTAATATTTTTTGCTCCCTGGTGCTCACATGCAATGATCAAGGTACATAGGTAGCTATTCTCTGAGCACATTCCAATTTCAACAAGTCTTTCTCAGAACTGCATGATCTGAACTGTATATAGTGTTCAAGACAAGAGGACACTACTATTTTCATTTTTCTGGCAATAAGTTGACACCTCAAAGACTGGGAGTAACTGAGGTGTGTGGGAGTAGGCATGTTACTGCAGAAATATAACATTTTGAGACCTCACTTGGAGTACTGTGTGCAGTTCTGGTGTCCTCAACATAAAAAGGACATGGAACTGTTGGAATGAGTCCAAAGGAGGGCCACGAGGATGATCAGGGGACTGCAGTACCTCTTGTATGAAGACAGGCTGAGCAAGTTGGGGCTGTTCAGCCCAGAGAAGAGAAGGCTGCATGGGGATCTCATAGCAGCCTTCCAATACCTGAAGGGGGGCTATAGGGATGCTGGGGAGGGACTCTTCATGAGGGACTGTAGTGATGGGACAAGGGGCAATGGGTTCAAACTTAAACCAAGGAAGTTTAGATTGGATATGTGGAAGAAATTCTTAACTGTAAGGGTGGTGAGGCACTGGAATGGGTTTCCCAGGGAAGCTGTGAATGCTCCATCCCTAGCAGTGTTCAAGACCAGGTTGGACAGAGCTTTGGGTGACATGGTTTAGTGTGAGGTGTCCCTGCCCATGGCAGGGGGGTTGAAACTAGATGGTCTTAAGGTCCTTTCCAACCCTGACTATTCTATGATTCTATGATCTGACCTTTAGTGTCAGTGTGGGAATATTGGCATGGCACTTAGGAAAATTTCCCTTGTTTCTACTTATTATCTTTAAGATGTAAAATCCACAAAAGGTAGCTAAAATAAACCACATATACCACGTTTAAACCAAGCCTGGAGATGAGCTAAACACCTATTCATTAGGTCTTTTTCTATTAGTCCTTTGCCACTCAGCTCTTTTTCTGACAGCCTAAAACTTGATCAATGGAATCACTGAATGAAAGTAGTATTATTTCAACCATCATTATTTCAAAGCAGTAATGAAAATATAATTGATGAATCGGTTATGAAGTTAGTTGAATAAAAAAAACAAAAACCAAACAACAAAAAACCCTCACCCAGCTTTCTAGCTCCCTCTCTAGGAGAGAGGGAAAGAGAAAACTGGAAGTCTACCCCACCTGCTCATCTACTTTCATTTTAAGTTCTCTGGCTTCTCTGAATGAAAACTAGTTGAAGAGATGTCTTCCTGCTGCCAGGTGTAATTTATTTGGTTCTACAAAATTCTGTGAAGCTTTGAGGGAGATTTTTCTCATATGATTTTGTAGAGGATATTTTAGGAAAGGAGAACACAGATTAAAAGTTGCGATTAAGCTAAACTGCTTAAGAAAAATATACACCAAATTAATCTAGAAACACGTGAAAAAGCTTCAAAGCCATCGATTGATGTGGAGCTTAGGTGTACAGAGAGGGCCAAGCACACCACCCAGCCTGGGCACCCTCCAAAAAGCCTGGGACACAAAACTAGGGTAGAGCACCCTGATATCTCCCACATCCAGGAATTAATCAAAAAGACTTCCTCTGCCATTCCTATCTGGAGTCTTCTCTCCAGGAGATGGTCAGATTGCAAACAAGAGGTCTCAGGAGCGTGAAGAGGTACACTCAGCTATGTTGAAAGGCTTGGCTGGCCAGCAGGCAAGCCTGCTCATGAACACCAATAGCGGACTTTCTCAGCAAGTATTTCCCTGGTGGAAAAAAACATCTTTGCCAGTGTGACAGCTAGGTCATGGGAGGAGACTCTCACTACTTTATTAAAGATGTTCCTTTTTTGCTTCCAGAAAGATACAGTTGCACAGCAAACATCTGAATGACAGAAAGCAACTAATAAATCTCTACCTCAAAAAGCTATGAAATCTCAGTGAAATCCACTTAGGGAGGATTGAGAGCTGAGCAGTGGGCAATAAGTGAAAGATGAGAGGCAGCTGAGCAGTCTTGGGCCAGGATTATAGCCTGGTGTTGCAGTTATGTGAGTGCAAGGGAAGGTGTTTGCCAATGATGGATGGCAGGCAGGAATGGGGAGGTAGCAAGGACTGTTAAAGCAGACTACACAACATCCCCTCTGAAATAGCAGCTGTCGGTAGGTTTTGTTCCCCCAACATTGAGGAAAGGGCCTGAGGATTTAATATGGTGATTGTGAGGTCTTGACTGAGGAAATTATTTTTGGAGGCTCTCCATGCTGTGTGTACCAGAAATCAGCACTGCAGGCTTCAAATGGACAACATCCTTATTTTCCTTAAAAAAACCCAACATTTGTGCAAAAGTCTGGGGGTTAGAAATAATTTCCTTCTGCAACTGTCCCATGTTGCAACTTTGTGTATTGTCAAATGCTTTCACTTCTGTCAAAACAACAGCAAAGGAATAAACAAATATTGTAACTGAAGACACAAAGGCAGCGGCTTTGCTTTCCATAGAAATTCTCCTGGGTCAGGACTTCTTATTTCTTCTTTACTGTAAAATAAAACCCACTATGAAAAGGGTACCCTCTGGTTTTCCCTGTATCCCTTCTTTGTAGAAGTACTCAGGAGCAGAAAGAAAAAACTCTTAATGTGAAATGAGGTGCTTGTTTCCTGTGGTTATACATTTGTCTTTGTTGAGAAGCCCAGCAAAGTAATTTATACCTCTGTGGCTGCACCAGGTCATGTATGACTGAGGTGTTTCCTTGAAAACTGCTTTGTTTCAGCTTACTCATCATCTGTTTCACTGAAAATGAGTTCCTGCCTCATCATCATAATAAAATTACTCACCATAAATTCAAAGGCTTTGAACTAAAGCTACCCACGGGTTAGCAGCTGCAGAACTCCTCTTTGCAGAAAGACATTAGTTTACAGCAAAATTAAAATACGCTGGTAGTTACTGTTTTTATTTTTAAATGTCTGTACCTGAATTCTACTGCTTTGCTTTTAATAGGAGTGGGATGTGCCTTGTGAACAGCACAGCTTTCTAACTTCTTGTATAACCTGCTATCTGTAGCCACAGGGAAGCATCTCATGTTCAGGAGGCACATTCATTCACCAAAGATTCTCTTCTGACTCTGATGGCATTATATTGCACCAAGAATCAAAAACTATACAAAGTCAGCTGCAATTAATGGCTATTTTCCCTGCTGAGCTTTAGTGGGCCTTCTGAATGGATATGTGAGGGGTGTGAGAATCACATCTCCTCAGGCAATGGTACAACAGCAAAAAGGCTCTCTGGACATTCATGATTATACGAGGAAATACTTTTGGGCTGACCCTGTCACACAGACCCCTGTTTTAGTGTGGCCCTACAGCCTTCTACATACAGTATTGCTACTCCAGGAACAGGACGCAGGCTTTCACTGAGTTTACAAAGCCTCAGGGCTTGCTTCATCTGAACTTATCTTGACCCACCTGAAGCTTCATCTGAACTTATCTTGACCCACCTGAAGCTTCATCTGAACTTATCTTGACCCACCTGAAGCTTCATCTGAACTTATCTTGATCCACCTGAAGCTTCATTTTCACTTGCTTTATCTTTACTTGGGCCTTTTAGTATCTGAAGGGAGCTACAAGGATGCCAGAGAGGGACAGTTCATTAGGGACTGTAGTGATAGGACAAGGGGTAATGGGTTCAAACTTAAACAGGGCAAGTTTAGGTTAGATATGAGGCAGTTCTTTACTGTAAGGGTGGTGAGGCACTGGAATGGGTTGCCCAGGGGAGTTGTGAATGCTCCATCCCTGGCAGTGTCCAAGACCAGGTTGGACGGAGTCTTAAGTGACACGGTTTATTGTGAGGTATCCCTGCCCATGGCAGGGGGGTTGGAACTAGATGATCTTAAGGTCCTTTCCAACCCTAACTATTCTGTGATTCTGTGATCTGTAACAGCATTTTTTTCTAATCAGGCTGTCACATACTCAACATTCTTTTGCCTAAGTTTTCAATACTAATTTGTCTTCCCACAGGTCTTGAGCCCTTGAATCGATGGGATCAGTGAAGACTCACCCATTGTAAGGGAAGATCACCTTTGAGATCATCTGAGGGATGTGAATACACACAAGTCCATGGGACCTGATGAGATGCATCACAGGGTCCTGTGCTAACTGGCAAATGTAGCTGTTAAGCTGCTTTCCACCATATTTGAAAAGTTATGGCAGGTGGGTGAAGTTCCCAGTAACTGGGAAAATGGAAACATTGCACCCATTTTATAAAAGAGAGAAAGGGAGGACTGTGGGAAATACCAAACAGTCAGCCTCACCTCTGTGCCCAAGCAAAGCATCAAATAATAGATCCTTCTGGCAGATATGTCAAGGCCTATGGGTGACAGGGAGGTGGTTAGAGACAGCCAGTGTGGCTTCACTGAGGGCAAATCATGCCTGACTAATTTCGTGGCCCTCTACGGTGGAGTGATTGCATCAGGGCACAAGGAAGGAGCTACTGATATAATTTACCTAGAATTCTGTCAGGCCTTTTACATGGTCCTACACAACATTCTTGCCGCTACGCTGGAGAAATATGGTTTTGGGGGATAGTCTGTTTGATGGATAAGGAATTGTCTGGATGATCACATCTTGAGAGTTACAATCAGTGGCTCAATGTCCAAATGGAGATCAGTAACAAGTGGTTTTCCTCAGGGGTCCATATTGAGACTGCTCTTTCAATATCTTTATTAATTACATAGATGGTGGCATTGAATGCATCCTCAGGAATTTTACAGGTGACACCAAGTGGCAGAGTTGATACGTTGGAGCGATGGCACCCAAAGGGACATTGAAGGGCTTAGGAAGGGGCCCATGTAAACCTCATGAAATTCAACATGACCAGGTACAAGGTCCTGCACCTGCATGAGGCTCTCAATACAGACTAGGGGAAGAATGGATTCAGAGCAGTTCTGTGGAAAAGGGCTTGGAGATATTGGCGGATAAAAATTGGGCACGAGCCAGGAATGTGTGCTTGCACCTGAGAAAGCAAATCATTCCCTGGGCTACATGAGAAGTGTGACTGGCAGATGGAGAGGTAATTCCCCACCTCCACTCCATTATAGTGAGACATCCCCACCTGGAATACTGCATCCAGTTCTAGGGCCCCAGGCTCAAAACCAAAATGAACTTGTTAGAGTGGGTTCAGAGGATGGCCACAAAAATGGCTGGAGGGGCGAGAACACCTCTTCTATTAAGACAGGCTGAGAGAGTAAGGGCTGTTCAGGCTGGAGGCTGAAGGCTCCAGGCTCCAGGGAGACTTTGTTGTGGCCTTTCAATATGCAAAGAGGGCTTATAAGAAAGACAGAGAAAAACTTTTTGTCAGGGACTGTAGTGGCAAGACAAGAGGCAGCTAAAAGAGAGTAGATTCAGATTGGACATGAGGATGAGATTCTTTACTGTGAGGGTGGTGAGACACTGGAACAAGTTGCCCAGAAAAGCCATGGCTGCCTCATCCCTGGCAGTGCTGAAAGACAGTTTGGACAAGGCTTTGGGCAACCGGTTCTAGTGGAAGGTGTCACTGCCTATGGTAGGAAATTTGGACTCTGATGTTTAAAAGTCCCTTCTGGTCCAAACCATACTATGCTACTATGATTCAGCCATTGCAAACTCAACTTTGACCTGCTACAATGCAGATGTGCTTTTCCATATCTGGAACATATGACTCATATCATTATTACCTGCTTCTGAATAAGAGAAAAATGAGATTGGTTTCTGTTTTTCACTTTTTCATCACAATCCCCTGCTGAGGTGTGGTTTGGTCTGTGCAGCTTTCATCTCCCACTGCTTCCCTGGGGCATGTCTACAGGCAGTGGCACTCATGGACCCAAATCATGCACTGTGCAAACACGAGGTTCAGGAAAAGATGGAAGGAAGCAGGGGGCTGATAGCACTCTTCCTGGTGAGCCCCAGGTGAGATGATTGTGCTGGACAGGCACATACTTACCTCTTGATCTCAGCATGGCTGGGTCTGGCTCAAATCCTTTTCCTGTCCCAGACCAATGCTCATGTCAGGAACATGAGCATCCACTTTCTTCCCCTTGTTACAATGCACCCTGCAGTGCTAGACCCAGGAATATTTTCAGTCCTTTTCTTTCCTGCTGCATCACTGAGTGCATCTCACGCACACATAACAACAAACTAATAAATCCTTACAACTGCTCTGCAATGTAGATAAAAGTTCATATTGAATCAGAACAGAAAGCCAAGCACATGACAATGCAGACCAAATAAAAGTCCTGCAAGAACACATTCTGGAGATGCCCATGCCACTGCTCCCAAAACAAAATACAACCCTGATTGGCTGGAGAAGAGCAGTTGACAGAGGTCTTGTCATGTCGGAGTCTACTCAATTTAATTAGTGTTGAGAAACAAGTGAGCTACAAAGAGAAAAATAAGTTTCAGTCATCATTTAACATGAGTTTTGGAGTCTCCAGCACCATGTAAATCTGAGGGCTGGTTCATCAAGCACATGAGCAGCCACCAGCCCAGGGTGCTTGGAAGTGGAGCAGGTTGCATTCTGTAAGACTGAGGGACAGAGCAACATACAGGGATTCTCACCCTACTGGACATCTCACAGATCCTATTGGAATCTCATGTGTGTTTCCCTCCAAATTTGCAGAAGCTGAATAGTTTCTGCAAAGAATTTTAACTTGAAAATTTGAAACATTTCTGCCAAAATTGCTTGTTTCATTAGTCTACTTCCAACGGGCTCAAATTGTCAGCTGGCAGAACTTTGAGTCTTGAGCTTTGTCCTAGATTGGAGGAACTGGAAACAGCTGTTACAGGGAATATCCTGCTACTGTCTTTTCAGCTGTAACCAGGAGAAGCCTGCTCAGCTGCTCTGTGAGGATGGCACATCTCCATTCCTGCCATCTGCAAGAGCTCTAAGTAGATCCATATGAGGCTTGCTGGAACTGGAAGGACTAAGTGGTTGCAGAGTGCTCAGTGGGGAGAAGTGTCCATCAGGTCTTTTGTCTAAAATGGAAGTTTCCTTAACTGAAGAAAACTGTACTTTCGTGACCATCTGCAAACCACAGTTTCCTGAAGTGTTTATATCTTGGCTATGGTTGATCCAGCTCTCAAAGCAGCAGGAGAAAGGAATTCTGACACAAAGTGCACCCACTAATAGGTTTCCTCTGGCAGAGAAGCATAAAAGCTGTCAGAAAGGTCAGTAGATTGTGTTAACACCAGCAGAACAATGCATTTCTCCAACTGTTATTTTCTTGGAAGTGATTAAATAGTTTCTGGTGGGAAAAAAAAAAAGGTAAAAATCTCCCTGGATTGAACTCCTATAAAATGGAAAACCTGAACAGTTGAAGTCTAACAGGGTTACAAGCCATCGAAAAATCTTCCACTGAGAAGAGTCCAGCAATGTAAACATTAGGTAGTACGACCTGCTCTGCCTTAAATGTAGCACCTTTGTTGCACATGTGATTCCTGCATTTTTAAATGAAGAATGTAAAGAGAATTTAATAATATTCCTTCACTGGGAACTGGAACTTTTTGGCAAACAAGCTATTTGGCAACTGATTTTTTTGTTTAAACATAAAGTAATAATCCAGAAACTGCCAACATTACAGTTACATATATCATAGGAAAAGAAGTACAAGCCACCCAGCTATAGCTGTTCTCTGGTCTTTGAAGAAATGAAGATTTTTAACCTTTACTTTGGTTCTGCTTGATATGCAGTTTCTTAAAGCTGGGGATTTTTTGAGCAGGTTACTATGAGTATGTGTTTGTGTGTGAGACAAAGACAACAACTTTGATATAAAAGGTGTGAAATACATTTTCAGATTTAAAATAATATATAATGGGTTTAAAACTATTGGGTTAAATTCAGCTTTGATACTTGGTAGATACAGGATTTAAGCCTTCTAAAGTATAGATTCCAAAGGTTTGGAAGTACTTCAAAAGCAAAGGATTACTTAACTAGGAAATATTAGATTCCGAGATGATTAATATCACAAACGATAGCACGCTATTTCCCAACACCCATTTTCATTTTCCATTTTGCGTGCATGGTTTGTCCCCGCGCTGTCATTTTCAGTATGCTCCTTTTTCATGACTTTTTTTCCCGGCAGTTTGTTGGCCGATTACAAAACCTGTGTAAATGCTAGGCATCATTTGCATCTCCACACTGCATAAGTCTTCAAAAACACCATTGTACAGTTCACGCAGAGCAGTGAAAAAATATTTCTTTCACAAATAAGAAATAAATCATTAGTGCCAAAACTGCTTAGGCAACTGGTATTGCATCCAGGATCTTAAAAGCTTTTCTTTATTGTCTGTTCAAGCAGCTTACAAGCAATAAGTGATCCACGGGAATCCCAGTCAGAAAATGAGTATGGCCCACGCCTTCCCAGGCTGGGACGGTTTGTACCACTATCTAGTCTGGTTTCTTACAAGGACCAGGAAACTTTGGGGCCCCAGAAAGACACACAGAGCTTTTTTTTCTCTGAGGCAAACTGAAGATGTGATGAGCCAAAACTATGTATCTCATCACTGATCTGTAAAATGTCTGCAACATGCTAACAAGGGCAATTCCCAGCCAGTTCCTCCATGCACGGAGGAGGTAGGCTCCTGCACAGTTTGGTCGCTGCCTGAGTTGGAGATCCTGGAGGTGCCAGGCAGGAGCCAGCACCACCCTCAGCCTGTGCAACTGCCGACTGTTGCAGGGGCTGCATCAAAGTGCAGAGTTTGCCAAAGAAGGAGGGAGATTAAAAGCCTGAATCACATCTGTGATACTCATTCAGTAAAAAGAATCTCCCTCAGTTGGAGAACAGCATCTAAGCGATCTGCCTAAATATCTTAAATACTTCATTTCTCGCCTATTCAGTATGTCCAGTCTCCTGCAACAGAAATGGAACAGGTGTTTGCCCTCCCCACCTGCTCATGCTCTGAGCTTGGTGTAAACCAAGGTCACATATTTCTTTCTTGCCCTTCATGGGCAAGGGACCTTCATACCCTTCCATGCCCTTCTTTGCCTTCAACATGTAATATGATAAGACTCAGCGATTAACTGATATAGAAAATATTATTATTTCTCCTTTTCACTACTATGTTCCAAGGAAATCAGAATCACCCTGGTGTCATACCAAAACACTTGTGAAAGCACCAAGATAAAAGAGGCAAAACATTTCCTGGAACAGTTTCCTTCATAAAATAGTATTTCTCATAGTGCCAGATATGTTATCAGGCAGCTATCCTCATATGCTGCTGTTAGATATTAATAGCACGCTGACCACTAAACTCCAGTCTCTGTTCCTGTAGCTGCTGATACCCTCCGAAAGCTTGGCTTCCTCGGAAGAAATGTTTTGGAGGTGGGCCTGAGTCAATCAGCTGGTATGCAGATAAACTGTTGACCAAAAAAAAGGCCTGATCTCTGGGTACTGTAGCATTATGACTCTTCTGTTACGCATGGCAATACTGTCTATCATATTCATGCATTGTGCAATAAAATTACCAATGCCTACATTGCAAGGATGACACCACAACACTTTACCATAAGGCTTTTTGGTTTATAGCATTTCAGATCTTACTTTCTGGTCCAGACATTTTTATTAGAGATACCAGCCCCAGTCTGAATTGCCTTGCTTTTGTTATTTTGCCTTAGGAATGAAAATTTCAGCAAAATGGTTTTTGGACTAATTGTTTTGCCTCTGTTAGAAATTCTTCAACAATCTCAATAAAAACCACCAGTAGTTTGGATCTGGGATTAAACCTTTACATGAAGGGCTGCTCATCTGCCTGGTGACTTCATGGTGCTAGCTGGAACTCGTTTTGCAGAGGAGGCTGGACTGTCGCACAGAGCTATATGCTCCTCTGACCTGATGTAGTGTCCTGAGTTCAGCAGTAGCAATCATTTTTCTCCTTCTTAGTAGCTGGTGCAGTGCTGTTTCAAAGCCTGGTAGGAATACTGTTCCTGGTAGGAACAGTAGGTTCTGAGTTACCAGCTGGGCTTAAATGGCAGCATGCAGACACTGGCTTCCCACATTTTAGGTGGTCCCATACTCTCAGAGCGGCTGTGAAACCTGTGAACAATACATCTGCCTCATGTCCCATGGGAAGTGGAGCCCAATAACACCCTGGGGTGGAATCTCTTTTACTTCATTATCCGAATTTCAAAGTAGGGTTAATAAAATCTTCTTTTCCAATGGGGAAATAAAAGCTTACAGAGACATTAGGAACTGTGCTTTTAGACCAGAACTCAAATAGTGTGCCATACAAATTGCTTAAGGCTATGTTAAGCATCAATGAGATTATTGAGTACCTATCAGATGAGCACCATGACTCTGGCAGCAACAGAATCATCGATATTAGCATTAACTGCACCCCATTGACTATCCAGCAAGATTAGTTTTCACAGGCAACTTTAATTCTGCCTTCTCCTACATTTTTAATGTTTGGCCTTCCAACTTAGCTAATATTCTTTCAACAGACTTTTCTTGTGCATCAGTAAGGCATTATTCTGCAGTATGACTGGAGGATCAACCCCCAGGAAGAGTTGGAATCATATGATCACAAAATGGTTCAGGTTGGAAGGGACTTTTTAAGATCACCTAGTCCAAATCTGCTGCCATGGGCAGGGACATCTTTCACTAGATCAGGTTGCCAAAGCCCCGTCCAATCTAACCTTGAACACTGCCAGGGATGGGGCATCCACAACTTTTCTGGGCAGCCTGTGCCAGTGCCTCACTGCCCTCAGTGTAAAAAAAGCTCTTCCTTATGCCCAGCCTAAATCTACGCTCTTTCAATTTTAAACTTTTATTCCTTGTCTTGTCACAACAGGCCTTGGTATAAGGTTTTTCTCTGTTTTCTTATAATCCCTCTTTGTATACTGAAAGGCATCCCTAGAATCTTCACCTCTCTGGGCTGAACAACCCCAGCTCTCTCAGCCTTTCTTCGTAGGAGAGGTTCCAGCACTCTGGCAATTTTCATGGCTGACTGGTATTTCCCAGGATCCTCCCTTTCGCTTTTTTAAAAATTGGTGTTATTTTTCCCTTTTTCCAGTTAGGGAATGACTGTATGGAGAAAGAGTATGAAATGAACTCTCAATATGTTCCATGCTGTCAAAGTACGTTTTAACTTGCTAATATCCTGATGTCTGATCTCAGTTTGAATCTAGAACATTCTAGGAGAAAGGAGGACTGATTTTTCTTTAGTTTGAAAAAATGTCCTTATTTGGTTTAGATTAATAAAGATATTGATGAATCCATACAGTTTATATATGTAGATCATATAGGTTATGTAGATTATCTAGATTATATTAATCTCTTTCCTTAGAGGGAAAAAATTGCTTACTGTTTTTTAGAACACTAATGGTAACTGAGTATGATGATGAGTTTAAAACAGTAGAGAGAAGGTTTGTAAACTGTTATAAAATTTACAACCTGAAAAATAATTTGAGAACATAGAACTTCATTGCCTCATACTTTCCTTGTTCATATTGCATTTCACTGAAAACAGAAAATGAAATCAATCTCACTTGGGACATCTGACACAAATTCTAGAATATCTTTGTTTCAATGTAATCATCTAATATCTGTGGTTACAGCTATAATTTGTAATTTACCTGCTATATCTTTTTATTAGTAACTTGCAGCTTTCTTGGTGTTTCTGTGTTGCTTGGAACCTGCAAAGCTTTAACTTCTATGAATCTATGAAATCACTGTGCTCCACTGCATTGTTGCTTGTGAATGTTCTTTCTGGACAGTAGAAGAGAAAGTTCTGCTGAAAGATCAGCTCAGATTTCACAGCTATGTGGAGAGGTCTCTGCTGCTTTCCTGCCATCCAAATGGTGCTCTCTGATAGGGGTCGTTCTTAACGGTAGTGTGCTATAGACTAAATCATGCTCTTTCTCTTTCTGAAATCCTTTTCCTTCATGTACTGTACATTTTCTGACTTCTTTCACAAGGCAGGAATTGCTCTTAAGATCAGAAGTGTCCACTGCACAGTCAGAGTATTCCTCTGCACATTGCCCTTCCTCTGTCCAGTTGACCTGGAATCCCGTGGGTAGGAAGAGTAAAATGGGCTGTCATCTAATTAAATATTATCGTGACTACCTTGAATCTTGCATTCAGTTTTGGTCCCTCACTACAAGAAAGACATTGAGGTGTGGAGTGGGTCCAGGGAAGGCCAACGAAGCCCATGAAGGATCTGAAGCACACGTTCTATGAGGAGCATCTGAGGAAACTGAGATTGTTCAGCCTGGAGTAAGGAGGCTCAGGGGGGACCTTATCACACTCTACAGCCACCTGAAAGGAGGCTTCTCCCAAGTAACAAGCAATGGGACAATAGGAAACGTCCTCAAGTTGCATCAGGGAGGTTAAGATTGTATATTAGGAAAAATTTCTTTACTGAAAGGGTTTTTGAGCACTGGAAAAGTCTTCCCAGGGAAGTGATGGAATCACTGTCCTTGGAAGTGTTCAAAAGATGCATAGACATGGCACTGAGGCACATGATTTAGTGGTAGACTTGGCAGCGACAGGTTAATGGTTGAACTGATGATCTTATAGGCCTTTTCCAACCTAAAGGATTGATTCTATAATTCTATTCTATCATGTATGGACAGAAGGGAGACAAATGATAGTTGCGTAGGTATCCTGATCTGTACTTTTTATGCTTGGCAGCCTGGCTTTAATGAAAAAAAAATATTCTTTTAGTTTCGCAATTGCAATTTCCTAGGCTTTGAAGAAAATTATGTAATTTAGAGAAATATCAAACTCAAGAGATACTCTTCTACAGCTGTAAAAACTCTGAAGAGCGGGGCTGAGCGAAGTTACAGCTTTTGAATCCTGACACACACGTCTGCCACGTGAATCCTCATAAAGGCTGGCCAGGAAACACCAATTCTATTTCACAAACACCTGACGATGGGATTGACCATGGGAAATCTGCTTTTCCTTGGCTTCAGAATGGAAACCAGACTTTCTGATGTCTTTCGACCAAGCTTCTAGCAATGATCTAAACACCTTGTCTTTCCCATAAAAGCAACACTAGCATATCGAAATACTTCTAAGGTATTAAAAATAAGAATGGAAGAGATAGAGGGGAATTTAGGTTTAAACTACCTGATGAAGTAATTCATAGTTTGAGATGTTTCAACTCTGTTGCAACATGGATGAGAAACAACTTTGATTTCTGAAATAACAAATGGTAAAATAAACTAAAATATTGCAATACAAAATACAATACCATAACACAGGCTCTAAATACCATGTTGGCTTTCCAATCTGACATCAGGTCTTGCGGTAGCCTTTATCTGGTGGGCAATTGGGAAAAGACTACTGTAGTTCACCAAGTAAAAGAAGGAAAACAATCTGGAAGCTGTTTGGTGATATCAGAAAGTGCCTAGAGATCAGTGCAGTGCGAATGATTGTCTCTCTATAGCAAGAACCATGGCTGCATACAACTCCAAATGATTATTGAGCTGACAAGTTTCTTCAAGTCAACCCCCTGCATCCTCTAATAAAACCAGAGATGAGGTACTGTTTTAGAAATTTGTAATATCATACTTTAATATAAAACTTTCAAGAAATGTTGAAGAATGTTTACTATATCCTAGCAAGGTGTAAATGCAGCTTTGTTTCTAGTGTGAGCTTCAGTCGTCCCCTTGATAACTATGACATACCTACAGGGTATGTGCAGAAGCTGGCTAAAAATTTGAGTCCTGACTCCTTCCACTGCCCAAAATTTCAGCTTGCTTTAATCATAATATAAATACTTAAAATTATTTGGTCAAAAATTAAAGTTTGGTGGTTTATGGCTTGCTTTAAAACCAGTTTTGCATACTCTTCAGAACTTCACTCTATTACAAAGTGCATTTGCCATCATGAACAGTACATATTTCAGGAGACAACATATGCAGTCAGTTATCTAAAGTGTTGTGGAGTTTATGTATAATATTTTCAAAACAGAAGTGCTTTATATAAACCAAAATACTGCCAATTCTATAGCAGTTCTGTCTCATTAAAAAGTTGCGGCTAATGCCCCCTGGCTGAAATATTGTTTAGAGCTGAGTTTGCTGATGAACGAAGTGCAAAGTATGAGAGCAAAGCCTTGTCTTTGCTGCTGAGCAAATGTTGTGCAGCATTTTTATCTTCAACAGGTTGCTAAATTTTTTCTTTCTATGGCATAAAGCATCTCCCAGAGGTGAGCTCTTGCTTCAGCAAATGCTCCCCAGCTGAAATCAACTTTCAGCTAACTAAAATCTTAATATTGATTTTCCATCCAGCCATAGAGAAAATACATGGGGGAGTTTTCAGACACTGACTCAGACCAATTCTTGGAATTAATTACAATGCATTATAAGAGATAAAGATTGTTTCATTAAAGACAAGAGAGAAGACTAAATTATTCAATGTCCAAAAACTTCTTGTCATTTCTACCTTGGAAAACAGGACTGCCCTGTCCCACCCTATCCTATTCTAGATTTAGCATCGTGAGGCAGGGGTATATGCTGCTTGGGCTCACTGAGGAAGGGAAAAGCTCCCACAAGAGAGGTATTTAAAGTGAGAAGGAAGAAAAAAAGGTTAAAATTGCTTTTTCCAATCAAAAAGTCAGTCAGGTAGAAAGTGTCCTGGTTAAGCTATTTACTGCATAGATGATGACAGGTTTGATTTAAGGGTTAGCTAACAGAAGTGTTGTATTTGTTATGAATACACTGGCAAATGAAAGTGTAATAACACCAACCAAGATTGTCAAGAGTGAAACCTCATTCCCCTACAGGTGTGGTACCATGAGAAAAATGTGCTGCACCTAGGTAGAAGAGGAGCAAAGGAAAACAGTGAAAAACAAAACACCTGTGTGGTGATTGATACTTTTCAAGACAAATTCACATGAGAAGGAGCAGCCAAGCTCAGCTTCACAAAACCAGGAGATGAGAAATGTTTTTAATTCTTGACATAAATTCTCAGGGCAGTGTGGAATATTTCAGGCTTTTGCTCTCTTAACAGTCTCAAAACCAGCTGAAAAGGACTGTGCCCACACCTCTTGCTGAAACAGTTTCCATCTTGTCTTTGCCAGAAGCTGCCCAAGGACAAACGCCTTATAAAAAAGGCAAACCTCACCTTTGTCAACAAAATCAGATTAAAAACTTGTCAGTTAAGTAGTCTTGTCATAGATACGTATGTGCGCGTACATGCACGTGTACGTATATATATATACACACACACCTTCATTGAGCCACATGTACAAAACTCACAGCACACGAAGTTGTATTTAAAAAAAAATACAAAAGGACAAAATCCCTGCCTCATCTATTTCTGTGCTTCTTGTTTCTTCGTCTCTATCATACCCTCATGCTGTCTCTACCTCTGTGGCCAGCGGCTCACTAGCACAACGCTGATTGTATAGCTGGCTTTCACAGTGGCACTAAACGCTCAACGGGCGCCCGTAGGGGCGGCTGTAACTTGCGAGGAACTCAAGGAGAACGAACACTAGAGGGAGCCCATGTGTTCCTGTAAGCTGGGCTGGTGGGTGAAGGAGTTGGGTTTGGGGAGCGCGGTCCACCCAGAGATGTGAGGAGGAGAAGGAGGTGATTATGGGGGCACAGAGGAGGGATGCACCCATGCAGCTATTCAGGTTTGGGCCCCACAGTGAGGACTCAGTGGATGCCCCCTCTGTTCTGGGATCACAAAACAAACATGGGGTTCTGCATGTTCTGGAAGGGCCCCAAGAGCTGCAGCACAAACTCTACTTTTTATCTTAAGGCTTGTCCCATTTGAAGATGAATTATACATCCAGACCATCTGCAAAACAAAGCCACAACTGCAGAGTTACCATCTCTGCACTTTTGCAAAGCATTGCTCTCTTGCGAGAAGAAGTAACATTTCTATTCTGGGCTCCTAAACCATATGAAAGTTTCGAAATAGCATCATAGTTAAATGCACTTGATAGGGAGTAAAAAAAGAGAGAATATGCATAGATATAAAAACTAATACAAGTGCAGACAGCCTCATGCCTTAGGTTTGCTAACATACCATAAAAAATGGAGAGGACATGAAAACAAAGTGTTGCTTGAGTGTTGCTGTGAGGTCAGATTATTGCTAATCAGAGTTTATTAAATACAGCCAAAGACAGCTATTCGAATCAGAATATTCAGAATTCTATACTGTTCTGCACCTTCAAAAACCTGCTGATTACAAATATACCTCACCCTCTGTTGTTTCAGTTGAGAGACCCACAGGAAAGTGTCTTATGCATCTGTGACTAGAATTAAGCTTTCAGAAATGAGTGAGCAGTTACTTTTGATCTAATGTCACTATGTATTTGGTTGTGGTCTTATCTCACTAACAAGATTCTTATCCTGAAACTGCATTTGGACCTTATCTTAAAAGATAAGTTTTTCTAAGCATTATTAGTCTACTGCAGACATACAGAAAAGCTTCTCATTCTACCCACATTTAAAGTGGGGTTTCAAATTGCATTAGCTATGGTAGATCAGAGATATGACATTTTTGCTCATAATGACATATTCTTTCTTTACTAGCTATGAGAGGGAAAATACAGCTTGGGCTAAGAAGACTTACTGGTTCGATGGAGGTTGTCTATAGTTATAAAAGTGACTAGGGAAGCAACTGACTAACACTTCTAAATTTAAAGGTTCAGAATTAAGTGATACCTGATGGAATCTTGAGAAAGTGATGAATATCAGGGAACAACTAACTGGTTTAAATTTTCAGAGAAGGTGTCTGATGTGTTTAAAAGAGGCTTGCCGTTTCTTCCTGCTTTTCTTCATGTATGGGCCTGATCATGACCAACAAGAAGTAGACTGTTTCTTTTAGATATATTCCCTGGCACTTCAAAGATCTCAAGAATGAAGTCTGAAAGGGAGATTATTTGAAGAGGGTCTTAATCTCTGGAGGAGCAAATCCCATCCCCCCAAAATAAATCCCCTGGTATGCCTCATCTCAATGAACACTCTTTAATTAATTTATATTTAATTAATTTATATTTATATTTATGATGGAGCTAAAGTCTCAGGGCAAGTTTAATTCATAAGAATTATGTCACAAAATTACATCAGACTAACATGAGAATGATGAAGTGGGCTTGGGTGTTTTAGCAGTAGCCACATAATAAACATTACGTACCTTTAGGAGTCCATTTTTTTAATAAGATATGTTTTGAAGTTCCTGATAAACACTGTATCTGATTTCTCAAAAGCACTTAAAATTGCGATCTTTTCAAGTATAACATTGTTTAAATTCAAACTAATCCATTGATTTTAAAATGTCTGCCAACTAGGGCATTTTCCTTCTCGTTGTGTGGCAGTCTACCGCATCAGTAGCTTGCTTCTTCCAGCCTGATCCAGACGTTTTTCCTCATGCCAGTGTTTAGAACAGACATGAGGTTCAGGACATAAAATGGCCTCTTGCTACTTTTCAAAATTTTGGAAAAAAATGTACCAGTTTAGCAAATCTGTTTTCAAAAATCAGTGCCAAGCCATGGTAGAAAGTACTCTAACTCCACAGAGAATATGTCATTTAACATCTAGCCAATCCATTCAGCTGATAAGAACAGGCGTGTTTGGGGAGCATTATTGAATGTAAGATTGCTCTTAACAGAGACAAATTTCAGGACTGCAGATACACAAACCGAACTTGCTACCATCCCAAGAATAGTGAGTCGTGGAGTCAGAATCTGCAGGTGAATGCATTCAGGGAGCTGTGATGTTTTAAAAAATGCGCTGGCCTAATATTCATAGAAACTTCCAGAGCCTGCCTTAGCTGTACCACCACATATGCCTTCCACCCTTTCTACTATTCAGGAGTTGAAAACCATGGGGGGAAAAGACATCCGAATGATAATAATCACCCTGTTAGGCCATAGACTCAGTTGTTCTTCTTGTGCTTAGCCAGTTAGCCTCATTTATATTTCCCAGATGGATTCTTTGCCTGCATTGTGTGGTCCTGTTGCCTACAAAGTCTGTGATGAACTGTGTTTGAAACAAGGGCCCTGAGACTTAGAGAAAGGAACGGAGCAGGTGCCATGAAATCTGGCCTTTATCTGGTAATCAGTGCAGAGACAAGAAGAGCTGATCAGGAGTTAGATTCAACTGGTGTGGCTGTAACAAGTTCAGAAACATCCGAAGGCCCTTTCCACAATCTTTCAGTTCTCAGAGCCAAGACTGACGTCTAATGTGTCCACTGAAGTAGCTCATGAAGTGGCTCTCTTCACTGTCCTTAACAAAGACCACCAAAACAACTTGCTGCTGCTTTAAACTTCTGATCATTGCCAGCATGGCTCACATGTGGAGTTGATGTTGGTTGACATCTGACCCAGACTGTTAATCATCAGAATGATGGGTTTCTGTTAGAGGGTTGTGTCTTATGACCAGTCGCAGATAGATCTCATGGTGAAAGTCGCCTGCATTTATTAGGATGTATTCCAAAAGCTGGTAACTGGTAACTAAAGGTGTCAGCTAAAGCTTGAAAGTTGATATTTGTAAAATAAAGATCTGATAACCACTTTCTTTCACCAGCTGCAGTAGACACTAATGAGAAAAGAGTTCACCCATAAAGAATGAAACTGTGCTCAAATGCTGCCTGCTTTAGAGAGACATTCACTCCCTTGGACTAAGGGACATATCGATAACACCTTTCTGTTGAACTGTAGGATTAAGCACCTGCATTTTCAGCACTTCTACCTTTAAAGAAATACAGTACATGTGTTTGAGTGGCTTAATCTATGCTGCTACTTTGAGAGCAGACCACAAAAAGGATTGTTTTATAGTGGTTTTTTTAAAGCAGCAGAATTTCTTAGTAACCAATTTTCAAATGTTGAACCGCAACCCACAGTTAATTAAACTGGGTCAAGTATAATTGTTTTCAGACAACAAATAACCACACTCCACTTCAGCAAACCATGTCCTGTGTAAGTACAGTATCTCTGTCTTCCATCTATCTCAGGCTTTTATCCTCCAACCTATCATGATGGTATCCGAATACCTTGAGAGTAAAGATATGTAGCAGCAGCAAACACTTGGACACCCAATGCATGGAGAGATATTTAATACTTGGTTTATGGAAAAGCTCAGTTTAGGAAGTGTATTTGTGTGCAAATGGGCATCAGCATTATTATATTTTTTTTAATTTATTTTTATTGCAAATCCCTCAAACTCGGGAGTTTGGATTATTTGGTTGTTTTCTTCCTTTTTGACAACGAGTTTCTGCATGTAAGTTTTAAAATTAGGTCAAAACCCTTCTTATAAGGATGTATAGATGGGTTTCATTGAATTACCTCTGCAAGTTTTGATCAAAAATGCTTCTTCT
Organism: Amazona ochrocephala; assembly: GCA_039720435.1. Lineage (NCBI taxonomy): Eukaryota > Metazoa > Chordata > Aves > Psittaciformes > Psittacidae > Amazona > Amazona ochrocephala. The sequence continues at coordinate 39,873,006 of CM077880.1, read as the reverse complement.
ATAATTTTGGCCTAGGCTTCTGTTTTCTGTCATCGAGTAGTGCAGCTCAGCTCTTATGGCAGCATCCTCACTCTACTCCAGTTTTTGAGAAAGATGGGACTTGACCTGATTATCACTTGGAAATTATGGTTGTATCATTCAGTTAGCCCTCAGTAATGACTGGCAATCAGTGAAGAGACTTCTCCTCGGGTCTCATGAGAAGCCCTAAAGCAGGGAAGATACAGAGAACCACAGTTTGTGTTTCAAGATTATTTCAGCTGTAGCTAGAATAAATCACAGGAATTCATCAACAGAGGGACAACATCCTGGCTCACAGGCAGGAAGAAAGACTAAGTTTCATACTGTAATCATGGAATCATAGAATCATAGAATAGTTACGGTTGGAAAGGACCTTAAGATCATCTAGTTCCAACCCCACTGCCATGGGCAGGGACACCTCACACTAAACCATGTCACCAAAGGCTCTGTTCAACCTGGCCTTGGACACCGCCAGCAATGGAGCATTCACAACTTCCCTGGTAAACTCATTCCAGTGCCTCACCACCCTTACAGTAAAGAATTTCTTCCTCATATCCAATCTAAACTTCCCCGGTTTAAGTTTGAACCCGTTACCCCTTGTCCTATCACCACAGTCCCTAATGAACAGTCCCTCCCCAGCATCCCTATAGGCCCCCTTCAGATATTGGAAGGCTGCTATGAGGTCCCCATGCAGCCTTCTCTTCTCCAGGCTGAACAGCCCCAACTTTCTCATCCTATCTTCATACAGGAGGTGCTCCAGTCCCCTGATTGTCCTCGTGGCCCTCCTCTGGACTTGTTCCAACAGTTCCATGTCCTTTTTATGTTGAGGACACCAGAACTGCGCACCATACTCCGAGTGAGGTCTTTTGCTACTGATGTCACCTTGTCATTTGAGTCAGGATTCAAACAGGGTCCTAGTTTTGACAGTACTGTTTTAAAAATGAAAACGCACTGATAGAAGAAAGCCTAAATTTATATCATGCTCTTCATCTGATAGTTGAATTTTCTGTGGATATTATGGCATCACTACTTGTGAGACTACTTGTGCAAATTAGGTGACTATGCAAGCACAAGGTATATGTGTTCACCTTGATGATTATTAGTAAACTCAAAAGAAAAGACAAAATTCAAAAGAACAGCATACTCTGTTAACATTTGGTCAATCTTTAATCCAATTAACTGCCAGTCTGCGAGGACTGAATGCTTAGTACAATATGAGAGCTTTCCTGGGCAGAACAAGAACCTAGGAGCAGCGCTTTTTGGACTTGCATCATGTTCCTAGAATGAAAAGAATAAGCACGTAAATCTGTATTTATGTATTTATTATACTCAGGAGATAAAGATGAGCAGATGACTGTATTTCAAAAGCCATTAGTATTATTCACATTTCTTCTAATAGTTTCATGTTAGATCTTGTGTAAATGTGAAGTACTTCTCATCTTTAAAGGACAATCATAGTTCCTTTCTACAGGGTAAAGTGATCAAACAAGTATTAGCATTTCCTTTGAGATCTTTAAGGAGGAGCAACAACTAAATAAGCTCCATATGACAAATGCAGAAATCTTTATGTAGAGCAGAGATGTGGAAAGCCTGTCTCCTCCTCCACCCTTCTCTAGGAAAAAAACCTCTGTAATAATTAGCAGCTGAAAAGTCTATGATCAGTAATGCAAAGACTATGAAAAGAGTTCTGCAAATGAAGAAGTTAGTAGGGAGAAATACTCAGCATGCATACATTGGAAATGTGGGTTTTTCTAAAACAAACACCTCTTTTATATGGCAGAACAGCATAGAGCAGTGTGTGGTCTGAAGACCTTCACCATGTTGACATTAGAATTGTTGATACTCAGAGCATAAGCAATCTATCAAATCCAGATGGCACACCCGCATTGTTTAATCATCAAAACAATCATCAGTAAAATAATCCTTCCTTCAGTCCTATTAATGTTGAAAAAGGAACAGAACCAAATCCACAGATAATTTTTGGTTCCCAAAATAAGCAGGGATTTGACTCAATCAGTTTTTTGGTCACTAGTCTATACAGCGTTGGTTTTACCTACCCAAAGGTGTGACTTCTCTGGCATGACTTCCTAGCATGCATCTCCAAGTTGGCTACCCAAAGTCTGAGATATTTAAAATCACCAGTCACTTTCAGAGATGTTCCTGTGACTCCTAAATAATTTGTTCCCACCATGTTTTATTCATACTTTTCATCATGCCCTTTCTGTTTTACTCAGATATCCTCAAAGGACTGGCATCTCGGTGGGGTCAGAATGCCACTGTGATTTCTGGATGCTCTGCCTGTGAGGCCTTCTTTGGTTGTGCCTCCTTAGAGGAATTCTTCAAATCCTATGGCTTTCTTCAGAGACAGCACTGCTCTGTGCAGTGGCTGTCCTGAAGTGCTGCTAACAGTATGTGAGGCCATGATTCACTACACATGTGGTGTTGGCCTTCCACAGTGTAGATGAACCTATACCAAATCCCGAATGAATCTGAAATGAAACTACAATGAATGCAGTATTCTACATTGCAGAGAAATCTACAGTGGTGATTCATCCTGCCCTACAGCAGATGTCTAAGAGGGGAAATGAATATTCCTGTATGGATATTTACATACTAATTGTATAGGAATCTAAAGAATTTAGGCTAGATGTGTAACTCAGCAAACAATAGCTGCAATTAAAAAGAGCAGATTCTGCCACAAAAGTTGAAAAGTTATTGTCGTGGTTTAAGTCCAGTCAGCCACGCAGTTTGCTCACTCACTCCCCCCTCTTTCTTCCCCCTGCTCCAGGAGGGATGGGGAGGAGATTCGAAAGAATGCAACCCCCACAGGCTGAGATAAGAACAGTTCAGTAACTAAGGTATAACACAAACCACAGCTGCTACCACCAATAATAATAATGATAAGGCAAATACAAGGAAAGAGAATACAACTGCTCACCACCGATACCAAGCCCGACCAAGCAGTGAACCCCCCCTTTCAGGGTCTCTGCCCTCCGTTTTTACATCCTGGGCATGACGTGCTGTGGTATGGAATACCTCTTAGGTCAGTTTGGGTCAGGTGTCCTGTCTCTGCTTCCTCCCAGTTTCCCCTCCTCCCTGGCAGAGCATGAGGCTCGGAAAGTCCTCGGCCAGACCAAACATTCTAAGCAGTAACTGAAAACATTGGTGTTATCAGCACTGTTCCCAGGCCGAAAGTCAAAAACACAGCACTTCACCAGCTAAAAATGGCTGCTACTGCTGAACCCAGGACAGTTATACATTCAGAGGCTGTAAAGTCAGATAAACCATTGGACTGTCTCTTGGCCTATGTGAGCAAGACCTTAATTACCTTTTTTTCCCCTGAGAAGTGTCTTACTTATCTTTAGAGAGTTGTTTCTCGTTGGTTTTGATAATCTAAGCAGATTTTGTACTTTGATTCTCTCACTCTTTGGTTCTCTCCACATTTTGAGTAGCTGTCATTTTTCTTTTCAATGTATCAGTACCTAAATTGTGGGAGCTACATTAACTCTTATAATCTTATCTAGAAATAAAACCACTTCCTTTCATTTTCTTGCTAATTTTTTGTTTAGAAAATCTGAAGACTGTGATTTGATTTTCTCTCCATATGATCACACTGGAAACTTAGGCTGAACTGTCATTCTGTGAACTTGATTGGTTTTAACTATCACTTTACAACATGCAGCCATTTTTCTGTAGATCTGAATTCCTTAGTTTAGATGTAGAGCTTTAAACTGGTTTTATTAAGATGCATTTGACTTAGTCTTCATTGTTAAAACCAGCTTTATATATGGCTACTTGGATTACTTAATCTGAATAGAAGTCAGGGCGTATGACTGCATTAGCGTTTCCATTAGAAGATAACGCCTTGTGGACAATCACATTTTAAGACAGCTCTCTTTCCACTTACTGCAATTTATGTGTTTTATAAAGCGATTTTTTATTTCAAAGAGCAAGCGATACTGAGTCAAACACTAGGGTTTACTTAATAGGATCAATTCTTCATAAAGTCGCTGAAACTAAACACATTCTCATTTTTAGGGCTCTGTTTGTCGACTCCTGTATGAGATTTTCAATTATTTCTCTCAGGAATAGAGTTAACCTCCAGTTACCTCATACATCATTCTCTGCCTTTTTTCTTTTCAGTATTAGAACAATATTAACACTTTATCAGTGTCCCATTGTAATTCCCTAGAATATTACAATATTTCTCAAAAAGTATGGTCAGTGGCAGACATGTTTGTTCAGACAACTCGTTTTTGCTTCCTTAGGTATGTATGGACTGGAAAATGCTTTATCATCCTCATGTACTCAAGTGCATTTACTGAGCTTTTCTTTATCATTTCTAGCCACTTTACTATCTCCATAAACTACACTACTTGATTTCATATTAATATATATCCCTTTTGTTGGACTGGAGTCTGCCAGACTCCTCTTCAGCTTTCTTTATTCTGTAGATTTTTACAGCTTTATATTATGTGGACTACTGCCTGGTTTCTTTTGTTTGCTTGCCAAACACACTATTTTTCAGAGGAGCATCACTGCACTGCTGAGCCTATAAATACCTGAAAATGTTTTGAGATATGATTTTGACATAAATTACATTATCAGAAATGTCCCTTTTAAGAGGCCAGTAAAAGTTCTTTTAGCCCAGTGGAAGCCATGGAAGGGTATTTTGGCCAGCTGCACTGCAGCATGCAGCTGACGCAGGATGTTGCTCCACAAAAGCAGACAGTGCCACTCATCAGCCAGAAGCTGGCAGCACTGCATGGTCCCATGCCACACAGAGTTGCCTTTTAAATCTTAATACTGAACCACAGTGTATTAGATTCAATAACAGAACAGGCTCCGAACTGATCAATGTATATTCTTTTGGCTCTGTGATTTCACTTACACAATCTTCTTTATTAAAGACACTTTCCTTCTTAGGAAAGCCTTTAAATCCACTTGCGAGGCGAGTGTTGTGGAGGTGGGCGTAATGCTGTTGGGAGGGTCACCAAACATTTGTGGTGGCTCTGTGACGACTCCCAGGAGTTTGGCTGTATGGTCAAAAACGTAGACCCATAGGAGCAACCAGGGAAGGACACATATTTCAGCTTTTCCTCCTGCACACCTGTATAGAATCATAGAATTATAGAATAGTTAGGGTTGGAAAGGACCTTAAGATCCTCTAGTTCCAAGCCCCCTGCCATGGGCAGGAACACCTCACACTAAACCATGCCATCCAAGGCTATGTCCAACCCTGCCTTGAACGCCGCCAGGGATGGAGCATTCACAACTTCCCTGGGCAACCCATTCCAGTGCCTCACCACCCTTACAGTAAAGAATTTCTTCCTCATATACTGCACAGCATCCCCTCTCACACCCTCCTGAAGGCAGATGGGAAGGACAAAGTGTCATCTAAATCTCACATCTAGGAATACAGAGATAATACAATACACAGATAGTTATAAAGCAAGGCAATATATAAAATAACTTCTTGTACATCTTCTGGCCCAGGTTACCCTTGAGAGTGTAACCTCAAAAAGTATGTTGAAAAGGCTTGTGATTTTTCTCTCCTAGACAAATAAGTAGAAAAGCTAATGAGGGTTCAACATGCAATTGCATCTCCATTCCCCCAGCACAATTCCCATGCAAGGAAAGGAGAACAGGTGAGTTTCTTCTTCTCTGTAGATGGCCTAGTCACTGAAACTCCTACCATGAAAACAGGAAGGAAAAGCCACTTAGGGAGTTCAGCCCACCTCCTCCTCAGGTAGACCTCTAAAACAAGGTGAGCTGAATCCTGGTGCTTTATGGCAACAGCAATGCATTCATGTTGCAGGGTCACCCCGAGGCCCTAGCACAGGGCTTTGCAGGTCTGCAGGCAAATGTCAGCTCACAGGAACAGGGTGAAGGTTCTCTCCATCTTTAGCTGGGAGCCAGTGGGGAGCTGCCTTGGAGGGCTAATGTCGGCTGTGATGGACTGCTTTTGGCGACCTGCAGGTATCAGCATTTTGTCAGTCAGAAGACCTGGAAGTGCAGTTAAACTATGCAAGCACTGGAACAGGCTGCCCAAAGAAGTGATAAATGCCCCATCCCTGGCAGTGTTCAAGGCCAGGTTGGAGAGAGCCTTGGGCAACATGATCTAGGGTGAGGTGTCCCTGCCCATGGCAGGGGTGTTGGAACTAGATGATCTTAAGGTCCTTTCCAACCTAAAACTGTTCTATGATCCTATGATTGCCTCAGCCAAATTCACTGTTTCAAGGATTGATAGTTTGTGTCTATGGTTTCTGGAGTCTCTTGGAAAAAAACCTGCAAACAATGCATTACCCATCCTCGTGGCATTCTAAGCCTCCATGGCCAGCATTTTGTAATTTTTCTGTGGTAAAACCAGCTTCATTTTTCCTTAAGAAATACAGACATTTGGAGTTAAACACAGCTTGGCCACTGAAGAAGTAGGCACCTCGTTGCAGTATGCTTGTGCTTGAAATTCTTCTTTCTGAGGGGAATTTCATTTCTTTCTTTGTGGCCAGGATAAAAAGCTCCAGTGTGAGAGTGGTCATCCTGCTGGTGTTCAGATACACAAGCAAAATGACTGCTCATCAGGTGGGATCACTGTCTACCAGGAAAACAGCAAAACCAGTGGCTCCTGTGCCACCTAGAGCTTTCTCACTTCTCTTACGAAATCACAACACCGGTACCAGGCACAGATTCCTGCAGTCCCAGCGAACAACAGGCTCCACAGGGCACTGTTTACTATTGTACACTGAGCGTTTTCTGCCCTTTTTTCTTCTTTTTTCTTTAGCACTGGCAGCAGAGCTTTTCAGTGGTTTTCAAGGAAACGGAATAGCCGGCTGCGAAACATGGATCACTTTCTAACTTGTTAACATGCACTGCCCTCTTGTGATAAAATATGTTTTTGGTGTTCTCGAGATGTTCCTTTCCTGTTTTCCTTTTTTGTAGTTCTGGGGTAATTTTTGTTTATGCTTCTCCCCCAGACATTGGGCTTTCTTTGAGGCTGTCTTCCTAAGGCAAGAATAATTCTCCTTAATGGTAGAAGGGTGAAAGAAAAGCAGCAAAAAGTTTGATCAAAACATTCTTTTCCAGTATTTCACTCTTTCACACAATTAACAACTTTCCAGATTGTTTTACTGAATGCTCAAGAATCAGACAGGTATGTAGGCAGCAACTACTCTAGTGAAAAATGTAGACTTGAAAGGATGAGGAAAATATTTAGCAGTCCATTGAAAAGGGAGTGTTTGAAGAAAGAGGTCCAGTGTGCAGCAGTGTACTTAATCACTGTCATAGCAGCCTGATGAACTAGCCAAAATCTCCCAGGTCATGGCAAGTTAAAGCTATTAAATGCTGCAAACCTGAGCTCCAAAACTGAACAGAGGCAAGTCACTTCCCAAAGCCAAGCAGGCAGGCAAAGCCACTCATGACTTGAACATAATGTATGAAAAGCCATCACTGCCTGGGAAGGGAGGGAGGAGGAGAAGGAACCCTTAGAAGCAGAAGGCAGCATGACACACTGCCCCAGCAGGCTAGGTGGTGATACAGAAGGAAGCCCGAAGAGAGACCTTTTGAGTTAGGTGCTGGTTGGAAAAGAGTTGCCTCCTCCTGTGTTTTGGGTCAAAGATGCAAATGTGCATCAAAGATACTCAGCTGTAATGCTCTTGTCCTCTGAACGGAAACAATGCAGAGGGACTGTGAGTGATTCCTTCCTGCTGTGTCATTTCAGACACGCAGATATAAATGAATTTGTGGAGTTTATTTCCTGGAATCAGCTACCAGATGGGTGGGAATTTTTCCTAACATGGCTTGCTTCATACAGCATCATTGATTTACCAAGGAGCTTGGTTTTCTTTGCTCTAGTATTTCCACTTTGTGCTTTTTATAATTAATGTTGTGGCCACCATTGAAGGACCAAACATCTTCTAAACTGTCTACCATGTTTTCGAGCTCTGGGGAGAATTTTCTGAATAAAAAATCAAAGGATAATTACTAGGTGGCTTTCTCAGAATCTGTATGATTGAGGGGAGATTTGCAGAGAAACTAGCTGTTATTTATGTCCAAAAGAGGAACTGAATGTTATTACAATTTAGGATGAATAATTCAATAATTGCATCCAGAGTTGGGATCTTGAAAGCTACCTGGTAGTCAGGAGCCCTCATGCATCACTGGCAGCACTTTCAGATTAACTTCCATGAACTATTTGAAGTCTGCTCTAACACCAAATAAGTGAAGCTGAACAGTTAAAAAGAATATCATGCAACAGAATTAGTGAATGTACAACAGAAGGAATTTAGCTGCAGGCTCACACACAAAAGTATATTGCTGCAAAGTTAAAAGTCAGGACTTTCCAATTCAAAGTCATCTCTGTCACATGCTTAAATCTATCCACACTTATACAGTATGAGAGAGTCTTTAGTTATGGGATTGCGTACAAAGTAATTTCACAGTGAGTGGAAAAAAACAGCCGTATGTGATCCTAATTAAAAAAAATACTATGTATGATGTGCTGAAGGGAGAAGAAGGGAGAGAATTTAAAAGAATAAAGCAGACGGAAAATCTAAATCCTGGCCTTTTCTAACTTCTGATTGCTGGACTTTATAACCTTTAAGCTTTTCTGAGATTTTTTTTGCTATGCAATGCCTCCATTTATATAAGAGCCAAGCAAAACTAATAAACTGAAACCATGTTGACTTCCCTACATTGAGATTTTGTTGAATCACGAGCCTGATTTTCTGCCTCCACTGCAAATCACAAGGCAACAGAATTCCCCAATGAAAAACCGTGTTGAGCTTGCTTGTTTGTTTGTTTGTTTACATTTTATAATGGCAAAGCAAGGAATATTTTTCCTGACCATGTTTCTAATATGAACAAATCATGTTAGCCAAAATACCCAAGAATACAGATCCCAAGGCAAGCATCCCACCCGGGAAAACTGTAGACAAGCTGTAGCAGTCATTCCCCGAGAGGAAGTATCGGGTTATCACAAATGGGGATCCAGCTGCAGAATAAGCAAAGGATTCAGATAATCTGTGTGTGTCCATGCCTGGAGATGGTCCACTTGAATGCTCAGTTTAACCTAACTTCTCCAAAGCCAGATGAATATTGTTGTCCTGCTTATACCCTTAGATGCTGCAGCAAGCCTCTCAACAAGTATTATCATGAGTCACTGCTTGGAAGCTCCTTATCACAAATACTGAGAAACATAGAGAAGGGACCTACACAGCCAGGACCATCTCTAACCCCAGGACCAGCTGTTACCTTAGGGGTTGCTCAGGACTGGAGCATCCTCACTGTCCTGAGGAATGCAGCTAAGATGAGCCTTGGAGATCAGCTGTGTGCTTGGCTCTGACCTTTTGGAACTCAAATCTCCTTGTAAATGGGAGTGTGGATCTAGGTTAAGATGGCAAAAGCTGAAGAACAAAAGAAAGAGGCAGTCAACACCCTTTCAGCTATGAAGACCCTGCAAAAAGCAAATGGAAAATGCTGTCGCTCCAGAAAACCTTCCAAGAGATGTTTGAACTCCATGTGAACTTTGTACTGTTGGATCCGCAGAACTGACCCAGAATGGTCACGAGAACAATCTCACTCCAGAAATTTCTGCTACTTCCTGCTTTCAGCAGTGCTGATAGACTTTCTGTGGTATTTTGGCACATCAGCAGCTTAGGGTGAAGTGAATGACCCCAGCTTTTACTTAAAATCTGCAGCAAAATTGTACTGAAAATAGCTGTGTTTGTTTTCCTCCCCAGTTTTCTAGGCACACTGCAAAGCAAAACACTCAAACTGGTGAAAGATCAGAGTCTCATTTCCGCGAGGTTCTCTGAAGTGGGAGAAAAACAAATCATGAATCAGGAATTCCCATTCAGAAAGCCACATGCCCAGGCAGCTGGCCATCAGGAGCAGCTTCAGTGCAAAGAGAGCAAGATGCAGCTGGCCCTTTCCTGGGTCGCCCAGCTTTTGGAACGCCACTTGGGCTGCCACCAGGGCAAACCCTGGGCTTTCCACCACTTCCCAGACTCAGTATCAGGTGGGTAGAATGAGCTGACAGCCAAACCTCTGTGTTGGGAGCTGAGCAGTGGCACTGACTCTCCCATGGGCACCAAGGTGCTTACATGACCTGCTTGCCCTGCCTGCCCACAGGGAGCTCTCTCCCATCCTGGGGATGCCATGCTGCCATGGGAAAGGGAGCTTGGGAGAGGTCACCCATGCCAGCTCAAAAACAGCCCCTGGGGTGTGCAGCAGAGCAGATGGTGCTTCCTTTTTTATTTCTGACAGCTTATAAAACAAAACTGCATATTTGGAGAAAAATCTTTCCAAGAGAAAATTCCCAGCCAGCTCCATCAGAAGCTGCTCTTGATGTAAACACAGCCTGGGAATGGAGGACATTTTCCTTACCACCACTGGTTTGCAAGATTCCCAGTGGCTTTTTTCAGTGCCAGTGTTATCACTGCCTTGGTATTACTAGAGTCAACAGAGAGTTTGTGACTGAACCTGGGAAAATACATTCCTCTCTCTAGTGTCAGCTAGGAACACTGATTTCTTCCCCATTAATTCTTGATGGCTTGGTAGGAAAGCATGTCTCTTAACAGCTCGGCTGAGTTCATTATCTGGAGCAGACCTGTGGTGAGAATGGGCTGCCTGGTGCCAAGCATGGACCTGCCCTAATTACCCTGGCAGATGTCACCTCGCAAGAAGAGCTGGGCAGTGATTATGGCCCTGCAAAGAACACACGTGTTGAAGGTGCTGAACAGGCCACAATCCTCTCTGTTTTGTCCTTTGTGGGTCACAGTTTACAGTTGACAAAGCACAATTAAATAAATGAGAGTGGAGGGAGGCAGGGTTGAGTAAATTAGAATTTCATGACAAAATGACCCTGTCATTTAGCAGCTCAGTGAATAAAAAGAATGAAAAGTCTTCTTCCAATAGCACAGAAAGCAAAAAAAGCAACATTCTGGCTTCAGTCCAATTTCAGGTTTTAGTTTCCAAGAATACTCCTGCTAACAAATTTGGAGGGACACATCTGGAAGCTGGTGTAGCTGCAGGCTCTGTGCTGCTACTCGGTGGTTTTGTTGGCTGGGCACAAGCCCTGAGACCCCACGCACCTGCCTGCATGCACTGATGCCAGCCTTGGTGCTCAGGAAGGAGAAGTCACGTTATTGTAACATCTGCGCAACTTGTTCCTCTCTTAAACCCCACTCTCACCCTCACTGGGCCATGACACAAGCCTGGGCATGGCCATGGCAGTAGGGTGGGCTGATGGCCTCTGAGGGCCATTCCCACCTGTGTCCCACTGTGCCAGGTCTCGTTGCCCCACCAGCGCTGGGAGCTGTTACAGAGCCGTTTCGCCCAACATGTTCCTGCTGCTCTCGAATTTTGTGTGCTGCTGCCTGCAACACAGGTGACACATCTACCTACACATAGGAGCAGCACATCCGCTCAGCTTTGCAAGTACTCTTTGTCTTCCACAAACACTGCTTTCCCTGCCTGCTTTCTCTACAGCGAATAGTTGGGGTACTGTTGCCTTCAAAGCATAATGGAGATTGAAACTAGGCAGCTGGTGACCTCTAGGCACCCCGTGTCTGAGCAGCTGCCACTGTGCAGCACAGGTATAACTTGAATCCCTGCAGGCAGCTTCATCCAGGAGAACAGGCAGAGATGTTTTGTCTTGTGCAGGAAAGATGCCCATGGTGTGGCCGTGGCACACTTGTGCCTGCCTGGGGTGCCAATGCCCTGCCAGCCTACTGTGCCATGCCATGCCATGGGGCAGTGGGTGGCTGCTGGCTGCCCCTGCCATGGTGGATGGTATGGAGGCAGAAGCATGGACCCCCTGCCTGGCACAGCAAATGATCTGTGTGCTCTCATGGGGCTGTTGGCTTCCCACACCACCTCAGCCAGCTGCTTTCTACCAGAATGCTCACATGTTTCTGGTTTGACCAGCACAGTCTCCCAGTGCCACCCGCCGGCACACGGACAGGCATCCAAAAGCAAAGTGCGTGTTGGGGGTGAGTCATTGCATGGAGTTTCTTGCAAAACTGTTTTATGGTCAGGGGTATAATAAGAGCAACGCAGCCTCTGGGGGGCTCCTCTGCCTGGATTTGTGGGCAGAGGGATGCTCACACAGTGCTTTTCCCATGACAGCACCTGCCTGTCCCCATCCACCCTCCCTCGCCCCAGCTCCCGTAACATTCTCATGGGTCTTTCCCCTGGCTGCCCGGCTGCACTGTCCCCAGTGGGCAGAGGGTGAACAGTATTTCCTGAAACAGCCTCTTCTTTGCGCGTTGGAAGCATACGAGCTTCTCTGGGGCATTTTGCTTCTGCTATGACGAGAAGAGGTGGAGCGATGTGGGCAGTTGCTCACGTTTCTCCTGTTACCTTTCCATTTTTTTTAACACTGTGTTTCCTGGGCTCATCGGCATTTTCCTATGAGTAAGCTGTTACCACATACACCCAACGTGTTTTCTGCTTAATGCTTGGGCCTAGAGCAGGAAGGAGGCACACTGAGGTGTTTGGTAGCAAGTGGGTACAGTGGTGGGAAGGTGTGAGAGATGGTGCCTAAAAGCTGTGGTGAATGAACTTGGAGGTACTAGAGGGTTAAAGTGAGACACGTCTGCCAGCCCCAGGCCACTCTTACCAGTACTGCACCACAGCTGATGCTCTATTAGCGTATAACCACATGTCAAATTAGCAACTGAGCTTACTTCATCCCTACATAGCGTCTTCCGCTCATTAACCACTTTAAGCATGGGATGGTTTTTACATAGTATATTATTCCAAAAGCTGTAAGTAATCTTTCTTAAAAATAGCTGCCTACAGTCAATCCAGGAGCATGTGTTGAGGAACCTGTACACTTTTCAGTACCCAGTTTCACATGGGGGTGATGACCTCTTTGCTGCTTGCTCCTCTGCAACCCAGTGCAATGCCCCACAAGGGAGATGGATAGGTTGAAGGCTGTAGCACTTTGATACATAAATTTATTTCAATTCATTCTGCTAAGAAGACAGTTCCTGCACCAGCAGGGAGGATGCACTTGGTCCGTCACCGGGAAAGATGAGGAACCAGAGAGTGACAGCAGCACTTTCTGAAGCAGGCCAGTCATCTCCTAACCCAAGCTACCATATTTTAGAAGTTTTTCTGTTACAGCTGTAAGTGATAAGGCCAGGTTGGATAGGGCTTTGTGCAACCTGGTCCAGTGGAGGGTGTCCATGCCCATTGCAAGGGGGATTGGAACTAGATGCTCTTTAAAGTCCCTTCCAGCCCAAACCAGTCTATAATTCTATGATTCTATGATTCGGTGACAATGAGCTGATACCTTGCTTAGCAAGACCACGCTCCTGAGCAGCAATGAACAACCTGAAATCACCCAATGGAAATGAACAGGAGGATACCCAGAGATCTTTTTGGCTGGGAATAGCTTGCTCTTGGCGGATGTTGATTTCATGTGCATGCTGCCCTACCCCACAGGAAAAGTGTGTGGGGCAGTAGGGTGCATGGATACGGGCTTACCACACATCACAAGCTCTTGCTGAGTTTACACATGGAAGACAGTGTTGTTTATATAAAGCAAATCCAGTTTTCCTTTGTGTATTCTTGTGTAAAGAGCAACGATCATCTCTGTCCATATCAGTTGGGATAAACTATCACCATTAATAAAAAATGAAACAAGCAGAGCTGTTTTATTGTCAGCTTTATTTATACATTTTATTGAAAGTTGCAGCGTAAGAAATGCTATCCTAATGTGCTAGGCAGGAAAAATGATGAACCTTTCAAACACAAAATAGTGGCCATTTTATGGGCACCCATGCTGTTATTTCATATAAGCAAAACAAATTTTAGCCAAACCCCAACAGGGACAACAAGCTGGTTAAATAAGTAGAAAACAATTTTACCCACCAACAGGCACTCTACCAGGCAGTGATAATCACCCAAATGTAGCCTAGTTGCCTTCTAGGGGACGTTATATGTGCAAACAGAAAGATTTCCCATGAAGAGCCCTATAAAAGACCAGTTTTGACTATCCCTAGGCACTGCCAGAGGTAGATAGATAACCTATGGAGTAAAGTACTGGCAGGTATCAGCAGGAGCTGATGAACATGGCTCTTGCACCCTTACAATCCTGGGTAGATTTTGTCCTGTGTGCTGAAGTGAAGGACTTCCACACTCCCTAAGTGTCAGGTGTCTAATGGAGCTCTGAAAAAAGATTCCAGTGTCCACTGATCAGGGTAGAAATGAGTTTCCATGAACTTTTGAATAAGGTAATTTAATAACAAAAATTATTTTAGGGAAAACAGTACAGAGTCTTTTACTGAGAAAAAGTCATGAAAAGCTGAAAGTCATCAAAGACTGCATTGTTACACCTTCACTCACACACTGCTGCAGGCTGGATGCCCCTCAAGACTGTGAAAGTGGAAAGAAAAAAACCTGAACAGAAAGTCTTTGAGGCACAGTGCAATAATTTATATTCTATTTTAACTCGAATTTCAGCCAGAGAGAAGCCATCAAAGTGGGGTTTCTGTAATGGTTTTGCAAACAATGGCTCGATCAAACACTTCTTAGATCATGAATAAATCATGGCCAATAAATCACTGTGAATCCTTTAGGTGTGTGATGAATCCTTGAGGAAACAGGATTATCTTCAGCAGGTACATTTAGGTTAAGAGAGGACAAGCAAGACTTGTCTTAGTTTGCTTAGACTTTATTAGTTTACCTCCATAAATCTCGCCAACTTTGCCTGTCTAGATATGCTCACCACAAGAATGAATAATGGAAGAAGAGTCATGGGAGGTCAGATCAAGGATCCACATGGACAGCATCTTGCCAGTGAAAGCAGCCATCAGCAGAAGTCTGCCCTAGAGTACAAAAATGAGGAAAGCACAGAAAAATTTCATTTAGCCTCCAGCAGAGATGTGGGACCCCCTGAGCTAGAGCTGCACCCTGGCAGTCACATGAGGGATTAAACTCCTGTGAATTCATCTTGCCCCAGAGTAGCATCTTTGCACTTGTGAGTCCCGCAGCATCCTATTGCAGGGATAAAACCCCATCCATTGCTCCGCACCCTGCCATGCCTGTTGCTTTTCCAGGCTATAGAGACTCTGAGGTTTTAGCTTTCCATCAGTGGAAGCCACTGTGTACCGCTGTAGGATGCTTCCAGTCATCCTCTTTTCCTTTGTTTCTTTATCATGTGTTGGCATTACCGGAGCTGCACAAAGTATTTGAGGTGCACATACACTTATGTGCTGGCAAAATGACAAGTCCCATTTTGTGCACTACACTTTTCTTGAGAAGTCTTAACATCCTTTTTGTAGTCTTTTAAAACAGCTCCTAAGTGTTGACAGAACTTTTCAGAGAACTTTCCACAGTGATGTCAAAGCCTTTTTCCTGAGTGGTAACAATTAAGGCTTGTCATCTTGTACATATTTTTGTCCAAAGTACCTTATATGGTGCTTATCAGCCCTTTTTATTGCTTATCAGTTTATCAGCTTTTTTACTTATTTCCCTGCTACTCAGCACCATGAAATAGTTTTGCAGGTCCCCAAAGTCAGCTTCTGGTTAAAGCATTCTGAAAAATTTGGTGTTATCTGCAACTTTTGGCACCTATCTGCAACTTTTGGCACCTACTATCCTCTCCCCTCTCCAGGTCTCTCTGCATTTCGGTAACAAGATGAGTTCTAGTAAATATCTCTGGGGTCTTACAGATGGGACCATCTCCTAATGGTCTTTCCATTAGGAAAACCAAATGCTCTGGCTCTAATTTCTAAAATTCTGGGAGACCCATTGTTAGCACAGGGTCCAGATTTGGGGGTAGTGCCTGGGCCACTTTAGCATGAGGCGCAACCCTGCGCAGAAAGAGTTGCCCTGGTGCCTGTAGGCATGGTGGAATGGCTTTGATTTTTCAGGCAGCTTTGAAAAGCCCAGCACTTACGTTTGAATTGTGCATGGTGAATATAACTACAGACACATGCCTTTAGAAAGGCAGACCACCCAGAGTGCAGCTGTCTCATTGCTGGGTGAAGACCACTTCTGCTCCACCATAGAGACATACACACGTGCGTGCATGTGTCGGTAAGTGCAAGACACAGAGTCACTGTTTTGATTTTGAACAGAGATCTGGAAAAATACTTTATCTGAGGTGTAGGGCTGCATGTTTAAGCAGCAGATATGCCTGAGTCAGCACAGCAGAACCAAGCCTTTCATGCACAGCTAAGCAGTTTCTTCTGGTTGCAAATCAATTCTGCTCACCTTCAGCAGGAACTGGTGAGTTCTACCTTTTGTTTTCAGTGCCATAAAGATTAAGGCTTCTTCTTTCTCCTTTTCTGTTTGATTCAGTGCTTGTCTCTTTCTCAGAAAGATCCCTGTAAAAATGAGGACTGGCAGTTAGTAACACTTCTGTTTGCATCTCATTTCATAAAAAACAGATGTTCTCTGCAGAACATAGGGGAAACCTGTATAAAACCAGGAAGTACCTTCAGGCTGCTGTGCCTGCTTGCTCAGCAAACCAAAGCCTCAAAATGCAGTGGGGCACTGAGGATCAGCCCTATTCTAGCTTCCCCGAGGCTTTTCCTAGCACTGTTTTCTGAAATTAGTCTGTTTCCAGTCTGTTTTCTGAAATGAGTTTAATTTTAAGACTACATTGTACAAAGTTGTTGTTTGCCTGATGCTAACAGCCGGAGCCCTAGGACTGCCCTAGGCTCCCCTGCGCTGGTTCCCATGCAAAGACAGAAGTGATTGTGTCCTGCCCTGAGGGTGTCTGCAGGAGAGGAGACCCATGGGGACACGTACAAGGTGGGAGAACACCCTCACACTATTCCAAACATAACCTCACTCATTCAATGGTTCTTCAAATATGACATAAAGCAAAGCTGCCTTCATACATTGCAGTGTGGACAAAGCTGGAGGTCAGCTGTGGATTTAATGCCCTGTTAGCATACCAGGGCAGAGAAGGGCACACCTTGGTGGGATGGGTGCTGCTGGTGGTCCACAGGTGCCTGTGAGGTCCCCATGCAGGCAAGAAGCTGAGGACATGAGTATGCCACGCCTGTTTGAGACCACGAGAGCTGTTTGTACATGTTTTTTCTGGGCTGGATGGGGAGCAGCCCTCCCTAGGCTTTTTAGAATAAACACAGACAGCTCTTTTGCATGGTGCTGGAAAAAGGTTAGGGCTGGATGGCACCTCTTATGCTCTCCATCATTACAGAAAAAGCATCTGTGTGCATCTGGAAAAACAAATCATGCATAACATTTTGGCTGTCTTACAGGAAAATTTCACTCCTGCTCTCCACCCTTCCACACTGACCTGCACCAAGCACCATACCCCAAGACAAGAGCTGGCTTACCCCTCACAGGGTGCAGGTCTGCTCTGCTGCTGTTGCTTCTTTTCTAGAAAAAAATACTGCAGCTCCATTCTGGTTTTGCTTCATGCTCACATTTTGGAAAAGGAATTGGAAATTCGGTATGCAGCCACTGGCAGAGAAGTTAAAGCATGATCTGAAACATTAAGATTAGGTTCTACTGGTAGGCAACTGAACATAGGCATCTGGACAGATGGTGCCAATTGATTTAACTGCAGCTGCAATGCTGAACAGGATAGAAAATGCAAGAACGTCTAATGAGAGTGCTGCCCCAGTTAAATCAGCTTCTTATTTAACTTACTAGGAGTAATCACTATTATTAACTTCCAGTTAAACCAGTGACAGAAAAGATGAACTGTTTTGTCACGTTTTTGAAGCAAAGCTAGTAAAGGTGTGCACCTTGAAAAAAAAAACAAACCACAACACATATATACATCTAGAATATACTAAATAATATACTGAAATATCTGAACATGTATCTGTGCAATGTATATCATATACAAAATACACATGTTGCCTTTATGGTATTATCAATATGCCCTGATAGAGATAGGTTTTATTTATATTGATTTAAATCTATATAAAAGTCTATCAAATGAAGCAAGAGAAAGCAACATTGCTATTTCAAATCATAGGGATGAAAACAGGAAGCATGGTAAAGGAGAGCAGAAAAAGCGTGAAGAGTCAGGAAACAGCAGAGGCAAGAGCCTGGGATAGATCCTTGTAGCTTCTCTAGCCTCTGTAAATGATGCCACAAAGCTGTTTTCCTCTCTGTGCTTCTCACTAAAGTCCTCTTTCTGTTCAGGCACAGGTTCACATCTTTGTGGTCAGATTTAAGGTCCCTGTTGGAGGTTCCTGAGACCTGGTGCACTGTAGCAGCCACCTCAATGTCAGACACCAGCTCTCCAAGCTGCTTTTCTGTTCCTTCACATCTGACTATGTTTTGGAGTTTCCTTGGAGGTCTGAGATGGATGCGTGTCCCAAGGTGTTATGAAAGAAAGTCAGCTTTAATGCTGTAGCTGAAAGGGACATTGGTGCTGCGGGACTGGGGTTTCCTCTCCTCTTGCAGCAGTGCTGCATTGCCAGTGCCAAGCCACCATTGCCCTTCCGGGCACAAGTCCAGAGGGAACAGAGGAATGTGGCATTTGCTCTTCAGCAGCCACCATGTCCCAGTCATGTAGCCCAAGGCAAAAAGACCTTCTGCAGCACAGAAGTCGATCACAAGGCCACTGCCTGCAAGCTCACAAAGGCATCTGAAAGTCTTTCATATGGATTCATTTACCCATAATTCATTCAAGAGTGAATTTGTCACCCTTGGCTGGAAGGTTATATATTTGCAGCTTTCTAAAATTAGCCCAGCTTGGCCAGCCACTAACCCATGTACTTGTCTAAAGCTTTTCAGCAGAAGCCCCCTCAGATCAGGAGCATATTCCTGTAGGGAGGTTTTCGGTTCTGGGAGCTCAAGCCTTTGGGAGCTGTCGAGCATTGGCAGCTGCCACTGGGCTCCATAGCTATGAAATTGTGGATGCCCAGTGTTTCTTAATATCAAACTTTGGGGTTAGAGGAATTAAGAGTTTCTTTTCCTCTCAGGCAGCTTTGCCCTTCTATGCACACACCTATTCTTCTTTTTAAGCCTATGTTCATGCAAGAAAGATTTCTGAATTCCTGAGAAATTCACATGAATAGAGTAAACTGGGGGGAATAAACACCTGCTTAGCATGTCATTGACTTCTACACTTACACACTGCAGATGCCAAGTAGCAAGACTCATCAAGGGTCTGGGCACAGAGAATAAAACCCACAAATGATTGCTCTGGCTTATGGGATTTCCATAAGGCCACTGCAAGTACTCATCTGAAAAGTGAGAGGTGAAAGCAGAGCCCAGCTCACCAGTGTTTCTGCATGGGGAGTTTTCTGGTCTCCTGTGCACAGTGATCCAGTGGGATTTCAGGGGCATAACTCCCCAGCCCTTCATAATGTTGGGAAACGACAAAGAAAGTTTAGGGAAAAAAGTAATTGTTATTATTAATAGATTTCTATAGCACCCAAAGGGAATCAAATTGTCATGTGTCCTGCAGCACTCATTCCAAGCAAATGTATTTGAAAGCATGGTACATCATCTGCAGCACACCACAAAGTCTGCTTTGATCTAAAGCCACCACTGCTACCACTTAAAAAATGTACTTATTGAAAAAGAAGAAAAGAGAAATCTCTTCCTGCCTCACTGTGAAGTGTGTTATTGCCCTTAGAAAAATATCTCCTGCTCACACTCACTTCATTGGGCAGATCTGAAAACATCTTTTCCTCTTTCTTCACTTTGCAGAGTTCCAAACTCTGTAGGGGAGCAGCTGAATCCCCAGCCCTGCCTCACAGGAAGCCCATGGGGCAAGACCTCACCCACTCTTTGCACACATGGCACATCCCCTGCAGTGATGCTTCATGACCTAAGCAGTTAGTGTAGAGATCACAACCATGGGTTCATAGGATTCTATAATACATGAGGGCATAGAAGTCTTTTCCTCTAAGTCTCTCTACTTTGTTACAGATTACCACAAACACCACAAAAATCACCACTAGTAAATATGGTTATGATTAGCAAAGAGAATATGAATGAACATATACATCAAGCTATTACAAATTACTAACAGCAGTGGATAATGCAGTATCACTCAGTAGTATGGTGTCAGTCAATAATAGCATCAATTAGTATTGTAGTGCAACCAGTAACAGCAACAACCAAGTAGTTTTGCCTTATTACTGATTGCCACAATTTGTCATTAGCAAAGCAAACTCAGCAACAATATAGCAGCAGATATACTTATGATAGATTACTTATATGAGAATATACATTAGTATGAAGTAAATTAGATATCAGAAGCCAAAAGAGGGGGGACAAACCAATATGGGATGGGAAAAATACACCCAGCCAAAGAGGGGACAACAGACCAAACCTACAAACAATCAGAGGGAGTGAGCTGGGTTTTCTTGTCCTTCTTTTTATCCATAACCATTTCGCAACTTCTCAGACACATCTGCCCAGAGCTGCAGAGGGTAAGCAATAGGCCAGCTGCCTCACAGGGCAGACTTCAGAAGGACACACTGCCACAGGTTTGGATAAAAACTGTGATGGTAGCAGACATCAACTTGTCTTTGCAGCCCTACTGCAAATTGCCTGTGGGGTAGGCAGCCCAAAAAGCAGGCACAAAGTTACATTTGGTATGTAAACAGGACAAGCTGGACGTGGAAGCCCCGAAGCCAGACCAGACAAGGCACCCAGGCTGCTTTTCTCATAGTCCCTCTCGGTAGGCAGGGCTCCCCACGGCTGCAGTAGTACAGGGCAAGGGGCCATGAGTCACAGTTTGCAGAATATGCTGCATTTTATGTACAATTTCTCCCCATCATTGCCTGTGTTTAGTGCCTGCAGAGTGCACTGCGTCCAGGCAAAAGTTTGAAGATTGCATGTGTTGGGGAACAGCTGGAAAACCAGTGATTTCTAGTAAATGGATATGTAGCACTCACACGAAAACACACCTCTCCTCCTAGAATGTGCCATGGATTTGTGTAAATTAAAAACAACACCTGCCTTGCAAGCCACTTAGCCAGCATTGAGGAAAACTGCACCCCACGCGGCACATCCCCACGGCTTCTCGCACAGGTTTTACAGGACCGCTTGATGTTTCTGACTGTTTTCGGATGTCAGATGTGCAGCTCTTTCTTATCAAAACTTTGTGGTGTGCTAGGGAAGGATGTCAAAAGGATGACACACAGAAAACCTTACAAATATTTGGAGGCTGACTTGCAGTGATTTCAATGAGGTTTTCTGTTTCCTAAAAATACTTTGTAAGGTTTTGATATAAATGACTTGGGGGGAATTTACTCTGCCACTTTCCAGCAAGATGTATTCTCTGCAAAGGGCAGGCTGAAAGATTTCCATTGAAAGCATTCTTTTTTTGGAGATAAACTGGAACTTTATTTAAATTACATCTTTCAAAAATATATCCTTTCTTTGAACATTGCTACTTTCCACTGAAACAGTGATACTAGAAACCACACAATTTTTCAGCAGTTGTTGATGAAGGAAAATGGTTACCAGCTGCTAAAAAACCAAGGAGCTTTTCACCATTTTGAATGTATGTAATTTTTCTTGAAAATGTAGCTTTTCCTATGGAAAGTTCTAATTAAAATGACGTTAATTTTATTGCCAAACTCTCTGCAGAAACTTTCTCTTTCCAATATGTTATTGACATGATCTCTATTTTCCTCATCCAGGATATCATGCTAGGAAACCACAGAAAGTGCTTCACAGAGGCACAGCCTTTACATGAGGTTATTCAAGGTAAAGTCCTGGTGTAGACCTGACAGTTTGTGGTTTTCATGTCAGCAGCAGTTTCACAAAATGACACCTGCAAGTTCAACAATCTGCCTTATCTCCTCAAAGACATTTCTGCTAAATGGAGTTATCATGAGGCTATCCAACCACTCCAGTCAGCTCCAAGCAAAGGACTTCAGCCCTGGTACATCCAATAGTCAGGTCCCTCTACTGGTGTCTACTTCAATCAATCACTGGATAAAATTAGGAATAAATGATGCGTATGAACCTGCTGCAGAAATGAAAATATTTGTTCAAATATGTGTTCCACCATTTTCTTTCACTTCTTTATTATAGGTTATTGCAATTTACATGTATTTTCTCTGAAAAATTAATTTGATACTAATGTGTCATGTTGCTCATATTTAATAACAATGCATTCATTGCCAGGCAGCTGTGTCCACCTTAACAGTCTCCCAAATTACTGCCATAAATTAACTGGGCAGTAGAATCTTTTTTGCAGCTTACAAGATGAAGATGCTTCTCTAGGCATTTGTTGGCATGACTTGTTACTCTCACGAAAAAGCACAGTATATGGAAAACAATGAAGAAAAGAGGATTCGATTAATACTGAATTTTAAAAAATGCCACTGCTGATATTAGTACAAACAGTATCATTTAAGGTCAGGAAAGATCAAAAGAAAACCTGTCTCCTAGAAACAATTCCAGCATTGGGACTCTTAGGGACTTAATAACCTATAATACAACCTATTCATGTTCCTAGATTAGTCTGTCAAAGACAATTAATCAAAATGCAAAAAGCTTCTCTTCTCAAAATAGAAATGCATACACTGTTACTGTGATGGTTGTATTACTGACATTTTACGGGAGTTTTCTTCTTATATTTTGCTAACGTTACAGTTGGAGGACTGGGAGATAAGGCCTGGCTGGGCAGATTTGTGAAGTCTGAAAGGTCACTTGAAGAAAAAAGCCAGAAATCCATTCCTGTTTTAATGAATTTATTTAAACATATACACATCCATTCAGCAAAAATGCTTGTATTTACAGAGGTTGCATTTATTTATGCACTTTTTATCCTTTGGAATGCGTTCTACAAGTGCATTTGTAATAAACGTGCAGGGATGTATTCTGCCATCAAGCACATGCAATCTCATTGACTTTCATGGCACTGTATCAGCATCGCTGAGGGCAAAGTTGTGCACCTTCAGGGACCTAATTTTGGAAGATAATTAAAAATGTCTGAATATAAGGGAAGGGGATTTTCCATTAGGAACTTTTTAAAATACAAAAGTATTACTTCGTAGTGCGTAGCTGGTTTTGTTATTGCTTCTTTTCCTATGCAAAGCAAATTTATAGGAACTTTTCATACAAAGGAATCAGAATGCAGTCAGTTTTATAGGAAGAAATATTTGAGATAATTATTTCTTTCGGTGCTGACTCAGAGATGGCATTTCCCCATTGGTAGTTTACTTACATGAATTTGATGGACAGAGTTTTACTTCACTCTCTCTCAAAAGATCACATGAATATTTATATATCAATTGTAGGATCAGTATTTAC
Organism: Amazona ochrocephala; assembly: GCA_039720435.1. Lineage (NCBI taxonomy): Eukaryota > Metazoa > Chordata > Aves > Psittaciformes > Psittacidae > Amazona > Amazona ochrocephala. The sequence goes on along the minus strand of CM077880.1, from coordinate 39,849,765 downwards.
TCCTGATCACATTTGGTTTATGTAACTGGAAGAGACCCAGAAGTCAGAGGCCAGGTTTTGGCAGGGTGCAGCAGGGCTGTGTTTTCCTGGCACATCCTTCCCTGGCACTGGATATTCAGTCCCATCTGCCTGAGGGTGCCTGGCATGGTGACAATGCCCAACATGTGGCCTGGAGCTGGAGGCAAGAGTTGGTCCATATCCCACAGGCAGCTCCATCCTGCATCACTGGCATCACCGCATACACCTTGTCTTGCCATCAAGCCATGCTCCTCCAGGGGGGAGACACTGAAAGCCTGAACTTTTCTTTGTGATTTTGCAGTGAAAAATACTGTTGAAATGTCAGAAGTGCCTTGGACTGAAAATCAAATCATGGATCCTGGGTCTCTGTGGCAGAGAAGCTGGACTATGAACATAGGTGAGGCAAGTGCCAGTTTCTACACTGACAGACATCCAAATAAATTATGTTACTGAAGCATGCTTTTGCTGATGATTTTACACGCAGTTATAATCTCAGAAGTTCATGTTCTCTGTCTAAGAGTTTTGGGCAGAGGTGAAAAGAGGGCTGTAATAGAGGGTTTGATCCTGCCAAACTTTTAAGCAAGATTTCTCCTTTTCAAAGGTGCAGCATTACCACTGGTTTAACATTTATATTTTTTGTGCTAGTTCTTTGGAGTCTTACTGCCTCTGTATACCTGTGACTACCATGCAAAGCCATTCAACATGCAGTTAAACCTCCCCCCTCACTTTTTTTTACCCAGCAGGGAAGCACAATGTGAAAAACTTGGAGAAAATAAAAAATTGTAGTTGAAGTATTTGTTTCTTACTACACTCGCCCTTCCCAGAAACACAAGTGGCAGCTTGTCATGAATTAGGTCTGCTCAATAATCCAGCCTCCACATAATCATAAGACATCAGTCAGAGCCGTGATGGATAACAGCCTCATGTTAGATGTCAGTGCTAAGTCTCCCAGTCTATCACCAGGCACTGTGATCATTGATCATGATATTCTACTTACCTGCCCACTGCCACTGGGAAGCCGTAAGGGGCTTGCATTAAAGTGATGGTTAATTTCCTGGACATAGATCCTTCACCAGCTGAGTCCTGCAGAGATATGCCACTTTGCTTGTCTTATACAAGAACTGACCAAAGACAACATAGGAGGATTGGGTCAACCTCCATCACCCATGCTGCAGAAAACACAGCTCCTTTCCAAATGCAAGCAGAGAAATTCAACTGAACTTTGACAAAGCTCTGTAATTTTGATAATGGACAAGTCTGCTGGGGTTTGACTTGTTCTCCAGTGCTCTTTGAGGTCTATATCACCACAGTCATAGCATTTCCTGAGTAAGGATTCCCAGTCTGAGAAAAGACATTTGTCAGATCATGAAACTACAAGTAACTGGCTTAAGTATTATACAGGTCTTTTGATATCTTAAACCTCCTGCTTTTATTGTGTATCTTTTTTCATTTTATTTCTTTAGGAAGAGAGAATACAGGATGCAAAACCTACAGAGTTAACCAGGGAAGACTCCCAGGCAAGTGCAATTGCAAATGCTTTAAAACAAATGCAGTGGTGGTGCTGTGGCTTTCACTGCTCTGGTGACAGGATGCACAATACCCAGATCCCACCAGTGGTGCTTTCTTCCTGGGCTCAGGAAGATCCCCCTGAGTTTTCTTGCTAGCAGTTTGTGTACTACAATGGCTCCTTTCTGGCTTCCAAGTCTGTTATACCTCATCTTTGAATGCCCTGAAGAGATTGCCTTGAATGCCTGCCCAAAATAAGCCACTGAATAACTACTTGACAAAGGTCAGTTTGGAACATGACCAACAATGAAAGACAACAGTGTTTAACCACTCTTTGAGTCACACAGACATCTTCCAAGAACTTAGATCTGATGTTCCCTATGGAAATTTCTCTGGCTTATGCTTTTATTTTGAGCTTTCATAGGCTTAAAGCTTTTTGGAACTGGGGTTGAGCAGACATCCCAAGAAGACTCATACATCTGCATTTGGCTATTGGGCTAGCTAGAAATGAGAACTCCAGCTTGCAAAACATCTCGAGATTTCAACAGTCATTTTGATTATACTGATGAAATTTGTCAGAAAAATAAGTGAGGGCAAGAAAGAAAGTGTTTGGTGAGGCAATAACTCATTCACTCACCTAGCAAGGGGAATCTAACACAGGTGATGTTAGATTCTGTCTTGTACATTAAGATTATCTGTCTGTTTGTCTCTTTTTAATCAGAAATATCATTCTAAGCCCCAAAACTTTTCTAACAAAAGTTTCAGCTACAGATACAGATTTCCTTGAAAAGTTTTGGTTTCAATGAAACAGCACTTTCTGGTGAAAAACATTTAATCAAAAAGTTCCCATCCAGCTCTTGTTTTGACATCCTCTTCAAGAGCTACAGGTTTGTAGGCAGTGAATCAGAAAGAAACAATGAAACAAGCATTTTATTTTGTCTTTCATTTTATTCAAGTTACAAAACCCACTTACATATGACAGTAATTATGTATTTTATGTGTTTGGCTTCATTCTGAATGACAAGACATAGCTTGGTTATTTAATTTTTTTTCATTTCTTTGAAACATGCTTCATCTGGACTGTTGTTGAGAAAAAATCTACTTTGTTTTAATTCCACTACACTTTAAATCAGTGAAAACAAAATCAAACAGAAAATATTCTGAGAATCTCTGCAGAGGAAGTAAAATGGAAGAAGGTGCTGTTAATGCATTTGTGTCAGTGGAAGAGGCATTCTTGCCTGTGTTGCTTTATGCAGAGGGTACAAGTGCCAGTGTGATGTGACTAACAGAGGTGCAACACCTGCCTGGACATTTTGGTGTACTACCAGGCATTTGCCTGACTTAGCAGAGTAAAGGGAAGAGCGACACTTCCCCACAGCCTCATTCTGTCCAGTGTGAGCAGTGAGCAGTACTCATGTCATGTATCACCACCATGGATTACTTTAGCCCAGAATGGGTGTTGGTGCTGAGACATCCTCACTTCAGCCATTTACAGGGCCTGAGCCTTCTGGAGCCACTGGCTTTCTTGCCGCAGTCCACCTATCGCCTGCAAAACTCCAGGAGGTGGATGGAAGTGTGTCGTCATATTTAAGCATGGCTTTCAGTAACGTTTTCAGGAAAAGAAAAAAAGGTGTCATGGTGAGGCTACATGGTGTTTGGAAAAAACCTCAAGATTCAGTGGTTGTGCATCAACCACTCACTTTCATAAATGTTTTTAAAAAGATTATAACTTTATTCAAACTCACCAATTCCATTCATGTTTATACTTGATTTGTTGTGCCTGAGTTTCATCTAACATTTAGCTGAAGTCTTTCAGTAATGTTAGTATTCAACAGCTTCCTTATTCAGAATGTGTCATATCTTCATATTCATGCTCTTTTTTCTTTTGTTTTGTTTTTTTCCTTATAAAAAGTTTTAATTGGGACACCTTTTCCTTAATATTTCATTGAATGAAACAGTGCCCAATAGTATGAATGAGTAGGATTAGGGAAGAGGAGGTCCCAAGAATTATACCTGCTGTATTCTGAGCAGCCCCAAGCAGATTCTCATACTCTGGCTTCCTCTTTGTTTCAGGAAATTCCCCTTTTGGAGGGATGCTGGGTGCAGACATTTTTGTTGTCAGCACAACTCTTGCAGAGCTGCAGGAGGAAGGAGGGTGCTGAGGGAGTGTGGTGGGGGCCCAAGGCACTTTTGGTAAAACAGCTGCAGCAAACAGTTGCAATATCAGCAGTGGGACCATTGTCAACTACAGGAAAAACCTTACCATTTCTACCAATTGTCACAACACTTAATAGCATCACTGACATGAATACTGCTGAAGAGGAAATTGGCCCAAATGCAAGGCTAGTTTGGGATGATCTACATTAAATCCCACTCAACTAGACCAGAAATCCATGAAAGAATCCATAAAGGCCCAGAAGTCCACGGGTGAGGTTCTTGCACAGAGCAAAAGAACAAGAACTTCCCTATTGAGCAGTAAAGACAAAAGCATAAAAACCCTGAGCTGCAAGCTGAGCATGGTGCAAAGCCTTGTTATGCAGACGGGCTGTGTTAGCCACCACAGAGTTCTGTTAGATAAGACACAGCTCAAGACTGAAGTGTCTACACTGAAGTGTTTGCATAGAGACGTTGACACCTGACCTTAGAGGGTGATTCAATTGCTTCTGCAGAGATTGCTCGTGTTGCCTGAGACGCTACAGGGAATCTGAAACATCAGCAAGGAGGTGACAGGTGCAACACAGGAATTCCCAGTGTCGCCACATGGAGACCTGGAAGAATGGCCTGGAGTACCCAGTCTGGCACTCAGCACCTATCAGCAGCTTGGCTATGTCCAAGGATGTTTAATTTCCCAATACATTAAAAGGATTCTAGAAAATAATTTGGTTTTCTGAGAACTAGACTTAGTGCCATGGACAGGCACTGACTGAATTGACAAGCTCTCCATTATCGAGGATCTTAGACGACCGGCTCACATGCAGATGACTAAATGTTGATATTTTAGTCTTCCCGTCCTATTCCAGTCCTCTTCCAGTCAATAAAAGTAAGAAACCAAAAATCTGTGCAAGTCAGAAGCACTCTGCCACCTTGAGCCAAGCTGCTGCCAGAAGCCTCCTCTAATGCAGCAAGACCAAGAACATCCCACAGTCAACTAGAGTTGCTATTGACTTCACTGTGCCTCACAGGCAAAGCATTTTGAACTCAAATCAAGGGAATGAATCCAGCAAAATTAACTCCCCACAAACGTTAGACCTGGAACAGTCTTCCTGAATGTGCTGAAACAGCCTTTTTTCAGTATGCACCAAGCACTGCATGAACAGATTAATTTTCAGCAGCTGTAATTCTTCTCTGACAGGACCTGGTTCCAGTGAGCCATCCAAGTGCATTACAAAGGTGCTCAGTACCGCTCCTAATCCATTTATTCTACTGATGTTAAGAAAGCACCTGACTGACACAGTGCCTTGTTGCCAGAAGCATGTCTTGCTCGCGGTGCATTTTGTGTGCACCAACACAATCACCAAGGCATTCTCTGAAGGGCTACTCCCTCCTCTTCACCTGCCATATCTGGACATGCTGTCTTTCTTCCACCTTAGGAACTAGATTATGTCCCTCCGATAGCCCCATTTTTGCTCAGGTACTTTACGCTTTTCCTCCTCTATCGCACGCTTTTCCCTGGTAGCAGCGCAGTCTGAACTAGCTCAGTGTTTTTTAAAACAAATCCCTGTTTTGGAAGTAGAAGAGGGGATGTAATCCAAGCAGTTCCAGGAAGAACGTGCTTGTTTTGAGTCTGTGATGGCTAAAAGCTAATACCCTGTGAAGTAATAAAAAGGTATTTTAAAGAAGCTCATCTTGGCTGGACTGTAAGCTGATTTATGAAGGCAAGCGCCAAGTGATTGTGTAGCTGTTGGGGCCACGGCAAAGCAAATTTTCAGCATTTATTGTTTTGCTTTTTAACTAGTCTAAGCAGAAGTACTGTGCTAACAGGGGGTTTAAATGGATTTGAGAGGGAGATCAGAATTCCTGTGTAATTCAAAGGCATGCCAAGCCAGAAAACCTGCCAGTACTTTGAGAGCCAGTATGAAGTTCAGCAAACAGTGAATATGCTCAAAAAGGGAGAAGAAAAATCCACTGCTAAGCAGCTGTTGCACCTGCTGCAGTGACATCTTTTCCTTATGATGTTCTTGCCCATGACTCACGCACATGAAGAGGGGTCATGGTGCCTGTTTCTAAACACTTGCATGGAGTGACATGGGTTTCTGTGATTCAGGCAGTGAAAAACGGCTGTGCTATGTTTCCAAATGATAGCTCCCCCTTGCCAAGGTGAAAATGGCTCTGCCAGGAGCAGGACAGCACAGCAAACAGACTTAATTTTGGCAGTGGCACCTTGTTTATTTATTCTACATGAAGATTGTTTACTACATTTTGTGCTACTGTAACACACATACTTTCCTAAAGGTGTTCCACATGAATTGGAAAAAAATACGATGTTTCTGCCACAGAGTTTGCGGTCCATGGATACGTTCTGCAGCCAGCCAGGCCAGATGTGTGAGCCAGTTGCAGGAAAAGAGCTGTAAAATTGCTTTAGCACACACCAGGGCTATGTTTCCTGTGGGGCACTGTGTCATGCCAATGGATTGTCCAGTCCTGCACTGTCAGGCAGGGATGCTCTGGCTGGGTTTGTAACCACCTCCGTGTAATATAACCCTGGCTGCAAAGCAATCCAGTCATGCATGCTACCCTTCCTTTAGACACTGTTCCCAGTTTCAAAGTGCTCCTGAACCAGCATGCAGATGTCACATTTAAGGCATATTTTGAGAGTGGGGAACCCTTGGAGATGAGCTGCATAGGCAGCTGACAGGCACCCTGCCTTAGCCCTGCAAATGTGAGGTGGAAAAAGAGGTCTGTAAGGGGATGCTGCACTTCTTAAGGCACCTCAGCCTGCCTACTAGCACGAAGAGAGCTAGCCAAGCAACACCTTACCCACTGTTCATCATCATTTTTCCCATTACATTTAGGGGGAGTGAGATTAGGTGAGCTGGCTTGCTGGAGAAGAACATTCCTCAGCCATGAAGCAGCCTTCTTGAGCCAGAAAGTCCACCCTTGTGTGCCCTTACATAAAACACCTCAGTGCAGAGCTGCACAGAGATGAACTTAATTTCTCACTGCCTCACTTAGTTGTTTGTAGTCCCCAAGGAGGGATGTCTCATCTCCCATCTGTTTCCAGCAGCATGGAGCTGGGGGGTGCTGAAGGGCCTGGGGATGCCGGGGTACCCAGTGGTGCCAGGGGTGCCAGGCAGGCAGTTAATTATATTTCACCATGTCTTTGGGGATGAAATCTGCCACTTGTGGCTTTGCAAAAGGATTTCTTGCAGAGGGTGGTTACTCTTGTCTCAGCAAAACTCTTCTTACCATTCCCATTGGTTTGCCTAAAAAATGTCTGAAAACCAAGTTGATCAACTGTATAAACTGCTGGACTGCCTGCAAATCACAAGAGCTCTACTTTTCTCTCAGCACAAGCATAAGCTTTTCTTGCAGCCTCTCCCAGCCCGACAAACCATCAGGCTGCTCCTGCCTTTTTCCATCAGGTCTGCAGCCTGCTTTTTGGATCTGCAAGTTTAGCTTTGCTGGCATAAACATACAAAAGTGAACCAGGTGGGTGCTCGGTTTATGACAACCTCAGCTGCAAAATTCCTGGCCCTGTGGCAGCAGAATGATCTCAATCCTCACTGTGTTCTGATTGCAACATTTAATGTACTCTTTTTTTTTGCAATGAGGCCTTTTTCAAAGGAATGATTCTGTATTAAATAATAACTATATCAATTAAAATACCGTGTGCATGCCTGAAAACCATAGCACAGAGCACTGAGAGGAAATATTCTGGGTTGGAAAATCTTTTTGCTGCAAGAGTCAGCTATCCAGATAATGGATCCTTATGAGTATGTAGGACAAATAGCTATATGAACCATCTGGGACTCACTCAGCAGTGGGGAAAAGACTGTTAAACTTGCAAGATCAGCACGCAAGAGTGACTGCTGATCACTCACTGCTGCTTTGCAGTGAAGACAAAGGCTTTAGCATTTGAACTATTAATAGTTTTCATCTAGCCCAGGTGTTGCAAAATGTATTTATTGCCCCAGACCATAAATTCAAAATATGTTAGATATTTTTCCTGACCATGATTTCCTAATAAATTTAACCTGATCCATATTCACTTGCTCCCGTGTCTTTCATGGGCCAGCATTAGTCTTTGAAGTCCCTGGCTGAGCCACACCTGGCTGACAACTAAACAGGTCTAAACCCCAGCAGAAATCCTTTTCAGACGATAATTCCCTGACTCAGATCATCCCAGAGCTGCAGACAGGTGATATTTCATACACTGCCCCCATGCAAGGCTACAGTTTGCAGTAATGTGCTGATACGTTTAACAATGGCTAACTAAATGCCCGACTATCTAAAGTCACAGCTCTTTGCAGATCCTTTTGCATCCCATGCTAATTTGGCTCAATTTGAGAAGCAGACCAAAGGCATTACTGTTTGGAAACACTTCATATAACTTGCCTCAGGACTGCAATTCCACTCCAGATGAAGGAAAATGCATGTGGGTGTCAGTATGTAGGATTGTGCCTGGCTTTCCAGCTAGGGGAGATGGACAGTTGGTTGCCTGCAGGAAGTTGCCATCTAGGACACCCAGGGTGCACTGACCTCCCAATGGTGCCAACAGCTGTGACAGAGGGCCTTCAGAGTCTGTGGTCTCTGCCACGTGGGGACCAGAGCTTATACAGTAGAACTAGAAACCTGTGCTCATGCACCCTTCCCCTAGCCTATGGTCAGCTTCATTCAGCTGGCTTCACACCAAGAGCAGGTTCAGCTGCCAATACATAAGTATCTACTACTGTTCAAGAGGCTTTCAAGCACCCAGAACACCTGCATGGTGTTGGCAGATGTGACACAGGACTTCTAGGAAATCTTTCTGTACTCCTTGAGCAGCAATGTGAGGGTAGGTGAGATTTCAGGTGGCACTGGATGCCTGTGTTGAGGCAGCAGAGAGGAATTCCAGAGCTGGCTTTTCCTCTGGTCACAAGCTGTGATGAGAATATCATCATACTGGACTGGGTTTTGTCCTGGCAGCTCATATTCAGAGACCTCTTGCATTGAATTTGTGGCATAAAATGCTTCTTGGTGCCAGTCAGGGCATCACAATCAATTTGTTTGGAAAGAACAATTAGTAGGTGATGCTGATGACATGCTAATGATCAGCACATTGATCAGTTGCTGCTTTGCCAAGGTTGAAAATACCAGTCTCTGATTCTGCTGTCCTGCACTCCAGGGTAATACCCAGACTTGAGCGAAGCCATTAAATTGAATAATGAGGTCCAATTAGAGATGTCACAGCATTCACCTCCTGGCAGACTTTTGGCTGGGAAGGCCGGTTTGTGAGCCAAACCACCCTCTTCCTGTAAAGGTCAGCTCGTATCCCCAGTGACCCGTAATTTTATCTTGACTGATGGTCCTTCCAAAAATATTTCAACAGCTGGGAAAGCTGAACATCTGGCCATGAAAACTTTCCTGAGAGTGTTGCCTTCTGGAAGCAATAAAGATGGACCAAAAGTAAGGCGAGCTGTCTGCTCTCTTTAACAAATTGCTCTTTACAAATTATTCAGCCTGTTACTTGTTGTCTTCATTTTGGAATGGGATGGTTCTCACCAAAGCCTATTTGTGTGAAACACTGAAACACTGAGAAAATCTTGCTGATTTCAAATTTACAAATACGAAGGAACAGAACTGACGCAGTGATGAAAACACAGAGCAACACATGCCATGCAGTGATACCTATGTGGTCTGAACTGTTCTCTCCAAGGCAGGCCAGTGCAACACACAAAGAAATATCACCTTTAGCAGGAGATGTAATTAGAAGCACATAGTGCTGAAAAAGAAGAGAGGGGGTAGTTAGCAGGAAGACACCTTTTACACCCACAAAATTAACCAAAGCAGGTGTAAGTCAACCATGAACCGAAAAACTGAGATGAAAGCAAAAAATCTCCAACAAAGGAAACCCCAAAGCTACCAAAATTTAGTTAGCACAGTCTTTTGATGCTTTCTGCCCTTTGGTAAGTGCCTTAAAGACCTATCATGAGACATTCACTTCACCTTAATATAAGAGAGAAATATTGATCGTATTTCTGCCAGTTTATTGATAATTTCTCTCAGCCCCTCTTTTCATGGAGATAAAACAAAGGGTGCGTATAGGCATCACACTGCTGAACAAAATACGAGCAGGGAGAAGAACCAGGAGATCCTTTGCAATGATATTCCTTCATTCTCAGTTGCTTGGGATGATAATTAAAGGCAATAAATTGTATTTACCTTTAATTACAGGTTTATTTTTTGGGTAGCAGACTTAGAAAATAGTTCCAATACTGCATGTAAATCCTGAATCATTCATTACTCCTGGTTTTTATTTCTCAGTCAACATACAAATATACCTTTTCTCCAAACTTAGGGATTTTGAAATTCAGGGCTTTATTTCCCCCCTGTGAACCCCTTGTTATACCTTTCTTTGGACTTCTTTTGCTATACTAGCCCAGGTCTATACTAGACCCACATGCACAGTTTGCTCAACAGGATCCAGACATATTATTTCATGCTGTGGAAAAAAAAGTAAGCTCAATATATCACATACACAAAATGCCCTTCATACCAAATGTTCTAGGAATCAGAGCTCAGCAGCAGAACAGTTTATGAGCAGACACTGCTTCAGTGTTATTAGTAATGGGACCCCTACTAGATGAAAGAAGACATCAGTAGGGCTGAAAATAAAGGATGACGAGAAGGGGAAAATTTATTAGGACAAGGAGTTAAACTGTGGTGCAAGATAGAGAAGAAATCATGACCAGTCTGAAGATTTTCTGTAAGAATTGACTGCATTATGCTGATTACGCTCATGCTTATGAGTTTAGCTGAGCACATGCATGTTATAAAAACACTTTTCCCAATAGCTCCAGTTTGATTGCTGCAGACTGACCTCTACTTTCTACTTGTTCTTGTAGCAGCGAAGTTGATCAGTAATGTAATACATTACACAGGATGCTATGAATCTGGATTTCTGATTCCTCTCTTGATGAAGGGACACTCGATGTCAGATTTGCTGATGGGAACTAGTGCTGGAACGCTGCTGGGGAACACAAAGACCTGACTATGGCACTCTTGTTTTAATCTACCCTGGCACACATTCAGCCCTCATCCTTATTAAAAGCCTAGATTTGGTTTTCATATTTCTCTATTTCTGAAATTCCTTTTCCTTTGGTGTTGGGTGGAAAATGCAAGCCAACAGCAACGTCATCTGACAAGCCAAGGGAAGCAGAGTCAAGGGGAAGCACAGTCAGCAGAGCCTGAAGGTCCTCCTACAGGTCCTGCTCCCTTGCAGCCTGGCAGGGGGGAGGCTGTATGATGTCTAATCCTGCGAACAGCTCCAGTAAACTCAGGCAGTGGAGCTGAGATGCTGCCTGGGTAGAACCGAGCTGCGTTGAGTTGGGGATGACATTGTTTCCCTGGTGGAGAGTGAAAGGAGTGAAGAGGACTTTATGCCTAATGTTACCTTGTTCATCTCCAAAACTGTCTGAATGCTTCTTGCTACTACTCACTATTTGTGCTGCGTGGGGAGCTGCATAGTCATCCTGTGTTTTCCCTCCTGTGACCAGGAAACAAACATTTATGAGAATAGCAAATGGTGAAGCATTTCATTTCAGGCATGAATTCTTAGATGAATGATCATTCATGCTAAAATTAGCAATATTCACAAGGACAAAACAAATGCGCACTGTTTGTCCAAATAGCTTCCAATACGAAATACCATGAATTGGAATAAACCAAACTTTGCACTTTTATCTGTTAAAAATATATATTAAATATATTTTTTTCTGCCACACAATCTTACAACTCTAAAATTATTTATGCACTAAATGATACATACTTCTCTCTTTCTTACAAAATGGTTTATGGTTTGTATAGCAACAACAGTACTATTCCAGGTATTACAATGTGGGGCTCAGCCTACATGTGCTTTTGATTTGGAATTCATAAATAGCATTTATTGTATCTAGGATAGCAGACTTACTTACATTGTTCTGGAAACATTAGAACGTTATATCAGGCAGAGGACAGTCTGGTAGTGCCTGGAGGCAATCCTTCCCCCCAGGCTGGCTGTTATGCACGCTCCCATTATTTTCAGTAGAGTGGCAGCTAAAGGAGATCATGCAGCATGTCCCAAGGCCACGTGAGGGTCATCACTTCACAGCACTAAAGCAGTTAAGTATTCATTTATAGCCCACTTAAACCATAAGTATTCCCAGATCAGACATATAACATTTTTAGCAGGATACTCTATTCCTCTCCATAGATTATGCTCTTTGCTTTTAAATACATACCTTAGGCTGCATTTTCAGACAGCATCAAATTGTCCTGTAAAAACGTAAGGATGTGAGTATGCTTACACACCTCTTTGCACACCCACAGAAACACACGGACACATTTTTCCTTGTGTAAATAGGATGATTTTGCAAATAGGATCTTAACCAGCCTCTGGTGCGTCTGCTCTTTTCTCACTGTGGGTGCCTCAGCTGACTGCCTGAAGTTACCTGCCAAGTGTTTAGGCTTCAAGGCACACAAAAATAAATTACACACACAGTGCAGTGAACCTGAAGCCTTGCAGAATGAGTGCTCGGGAATGCCTTTGCAGGCTGCTGTACAGAGGAGATAGGAGAGCAAGCCATGGAATTTATTAATCAGGAATTTTCCTCCTTGATGCTTGAGCCCCATGGAAACAATGCCAGGTTCATCCAGACAGTCTACAATTGCTGGGGGAAAGTTCCTTGGCACTCACTGCCATCTAAAGATAAAAACACTGTCCTGGATTTGGAAATGTATGTGTGTGCAGATCATCCTGCAGAAGCACCAAGGAACAGAAGCCACAACATCTGCAACCCAATTCCTCTTGGCAATGAGCCTGGCAGATTTTTGTAGCTTGAGAAGACCATATATTCAGATGTGGTATTTTAAGAGTCTTTCCTAAGGACAGTGCTGACAACAACCTCTTTCCTGCAGGCGACTCCCCCAATCTTGTAGCTGAATTTAGCACTGGTGCCCAGTGTCCTGCTCACTCTGATGTGCTTGTCTCTATATTAATACCAGGAACCTGACTACATTAAAATATACCTGTTTCTGTGTGACAGCCTGTTTACTAATGTGATCCACTAAAGACACCTTATTAAGGAGGATCTGGTCAAAGCGCATATGAAGGAGGCAGCTCTCTTTCCTTCAGCCGAACTTTTCTACCTCTTTGCCATGGTCTGATGCAGTTAGCTCATCCTTAGAGCATACCTGCTCTGAGTCCCAAATTGCAGAGATGAAATCCAGCGCAAGTTCTTTGGCCTCAGGTTACAGGCACATGAAGACCTTTTTGCAAACCCTTGTGTAATGTCACCAAAACCCTTCACTTGTGCAGTTGTGCCTGCAGCTATGGAGCTCTGGATTCACTTGGGCAAAGAGTAGTAGAGCTCCCAGGCAGTACAGGGTTTGAAGGGATGCCCTGTAGGTTCAGCTCTGAGCTAAGCTCCTCTGCAGGGCTCACATTGCTGCACTGGGCCCAATAGAAGTGAGACACTGAAGTCTGTGGCCAAATGGAAGAAAAGGTTGGCTAAAGTAAAAGCAGTATTGGAAAAAGTGTGGTTACTTTCACTAAATGTATGTTTTGTCTGACACTGATGGTGCCTCTTCTCTGGATTAGACAGTGCTTAAAGGATAGGATTACAGCCTAGATAAAATTGAAATACCCCAACTTGAGCCTACAGACAGGAAATTAACTCTTTGAATGCCTGCTCCACCATGATGCCTCACTTTGGGAAAAACTTCAGTGGCATATTCTTGTGGCCAGCCCTCTTCTGGTCTTCTTGCATAGTGCCTCTAATTCATCATTTAACTTACTGCCATCATCTACCAATTTTATATTTTTTTGACTGGATTACAGCGAAGAGTAGAGACAGGCTGAAGACAAACTTTGTAAGACTGAACAAGACACCTCTCCTTCGGGTGGCCAGTTTCCTCAGATAACCCTGCTGAATCATCTGCTCAAGAGTTTTTCGAAGTAGCACAGACTACTCAAAATAAATTAGACCTCAGAAGCCCTTTTGCCCTTCATATCTCTGCAGAGCTTTCACGTGTTTCTCATTTTGATTTTTCTGCTTTCAGTCTCAGTGTGATTTATAATCATGAGGAATATATAAAGCAGTTAACAGTGGTCAGCAAGTTAATAGGTGTTAAGATCTGCTTTTTACTTTACTGTGCTACTGTGTGTTAAGAACTTCAGACAAAGAGGCAGAGCATACAAAATCTGTTTCATCTAAGGTAAAATAGTGAGCTTAAACTCAGAAAAATCCATTAGATTATGGTTGAGGCAACACTCACAAGGATATTGCTATAGTAGGGATGACTGCAACCTTTTCTGGGAGCTTGACTTCCAAATTGTCTTTCTGCCTGGGAAAGCTGTTTGGGAGATAACATCCTGCAATTTGAGGTTTTGTTCATTTATTTTTGAAGTTGGGAAATATTCAAGCACTCTTCCTTATTCCCTAAAAGAAATGTGAATAAAATACCTTCTTTCTGAGTTTAATTCTGAGCATAGAGCAATTGCCACTTGATGTTTCAAATGTTAAAAGTAATTTGATGAAGTCAAAGAAGGAAGTTCATCAAGGCCACAGTAAGCTCAGCAAGACTGGCTGGAGCTACTTGTGTTGGAGAGGTGATAGCAGATCATATGGAGGGGAGGCTGTACACGTCTCCTCTCCCGTTGCTGTTATGCTTCTTTACATAACCCTAGCTAACTGCAACTGAAGTCAATGTTGCAGATAAGCAGAGCTTTTGGTTGATGCTGACAGCGTTCCCATGGGCATGCTGTTCCCATGTTAGGGTACAGGCGGAGCAAAAACAAGGTGAGAAGCAAAACTGGAGTGAAGAGAAGTGGATGTTTCTGAGAAGAGATCACTGTTTCTGTACAGGCAGAAGTAGTGCTTGTTGCTTGCAGACATGACATGACTTGATGTCATCCTGAGGACATGAACAAGTGATCCTACAGCTCTTATTCCCTTGCGCATTTTCTAGGTTTTCACAATATAAATTTTTGTTAGATTTCTAATAACTACCAAGGAATAGTGAGAATTATGTGATAGTGGAAATGACACCAGATAAAGAAAACACATCTTAATTGGTGTCCTTTTGATTAAATTTGGGATGTACTCTATAAATTTTATTTGAATTTTATGGTCAAAAAGATGTGAAAATTCAGCCTGTTGCCAATCATTAAGTATGAGCTTTTTACAATTTTATATTAAATCTATGAATGTTTCTTCATCAGCATATAACCTCACTAATTGGTTAGTTACTTCATAGAAACTGAAAACGTTTTGATAACATATGGCTTCATCTTTGACTTTCCTGGGGTTTGCACTTTTCCTTTAAACATCTAATGCCTTGCAAATAATGTAAGCTTGCTGACATTTTCTCTTTTCTCTTCCATATAACAATAAGGATTGCTACATAATTTATCTTCCCTTTTCATGCCTCTTTCCTAGAATATGCTTCCCTGACAGGTGGAAGGGCATGATGCCTGACCTAGCATTGCTTCAAACCTTTCTTAAAATGATCTGTGCCGTGGAGTGCTCTGAACTCAACTTCATGACCAACTTTGTTTTCCCCCTCCTCATATGTTACATTACTTAGGTCTGACCAACTTTGTTTATGTTTACATTTTCATGGGGTTTTGTGCACAAAATATAATACACCTTGTGAGCCATGTGTTCCCTTCTTCTACATTTGTGCTGAAGGCGTATAAACAAACCCACACTTGCACAGGCACATACAAGTCCAGTGTTGAGCCAAAATAATATCATCCTTAATCATGGCACTTAAGTGAAGTTCTCAAAGCTGGCCACTGTATTTTTTCTACTCAGTTATCAAGTAGTGTAATTTTGAAAAGCAGAGACCACATTTCAGGCATTACCTTCTTGAACTGAATCAATAAATTTTTAATCAGATGTAGGAATTTTAAGAGAGCAGACTTTCAAAGATTAGTATGAATTGCATTTGTGGTTTCTGTTGGGTCTGTTTTTCCTGCAAAGAACAGGTGCCCAGCATTCACTTTCTATTTCACCTCCACCTTCATTTTGTGCTTATTATCAAAATATGTCTGAAAGCCTTGCCAAATTCTTTGAAAGCCCCATCCCTTGGGTGTACCTGCTGAGACCTACCTGCTCTCTAAGTTAGCTCTTCATAGTGCCATTCAGATTGAAATGCAAGTAAATAAATTCTGGGGATTGATCTGATTTGGCATTGGGAAAGATCCTGAAGGTAAACACGCACTGGAAATCTCACAGCTGCTGCAAGCTTGGGGTTGTGCAGGAGGTGAGGAGAAGCTCCAGTGGGCCGGGGTGTCCAGGGAAGAGGACCCAGCAGCAGCCTCTTTGGTGGCAGGGACACCTCTGCCTGGTTGCTCTTTGACCACCGATAGACTGCAAGAACAGCAGCAAAGGTCTTCTAGTCCAACCCCCCTGCAATGAGCAACTAGATCAGATTGCCCGGAACCACATCCAGGCTGGCCTTGAGTGTCTCCAGGGGTGGTGCATCTACCACTTCTCTGGGCAACAGAGATCGTGTAGACCTCTGGGTTTAGTCTGCCTTGAAGTCACTGTGGATACTTTGCAAAGTTCCCCTGGAACAGAAACCCTTCAAAATAGTGTGCTCAATGTAAGGTGCGTCTCACAAAAACTTGAGATTATTTCAGATCGAAGTTTTCCTTTTGAAAAACACATAGATGGACATACAGACACAACTTCTGACTCCAAGTGGAACGTTTTATTTTCTGTATTAAATATTTCATGCTTGTTATAGCTAAACCTTTTAAAGAAAGAATGAAAACAATCTATTCTTGTTTTATAGTCAAATTGTCATAGATTTTACAAGTTGCCTCTATCTCTTGAAAAACACTATGTTATGGAAAGTAAGTTGCTTTAATCCATGTTAAGCAGCAGTTGATTATAATGTTTTTTAAATAATTAAAGTCAGCAGTAGATCAGCCAGGTATTTTGACTTAGCAACTGTGTCATAACAGAATATTGGATTATGCAATAGTAATTCTGATATCACTGAATCATATAAAAATAGGAAAACAAAGCCTTGCATTGGCTGAAATGTGAGAAGCCATTACATACAAATGGTTTGGAATTCGATATTTTTTAATAGATTATTTTTCATTTAAATTCTGATTGCTTTCATGGGAATTTTTTCAAGATTGCTATGATTTCGTGACTAAAACAGTAAACAATGTTTTTGTCAAAATGGGTTTTTCCCAGTGAGCAGTGATTCTGGCAGAAACAGTCAGCCTGGTTTCCCTGCAGGTACCCAGGAAATCTTGAGCACCATTGGGCTCAAGCAATGGTCCTGGTTTATAGAAGCTGCTAGCAAGTGGCCTGTTACCCAGTACCTGCCCCACAGACCACAGAAATGCTCCCTGAGGCAGGACATTGCTTTGTGATATTCACAGGCCAGAAGCTATCAGATTATTATAGATCTGTGTAGAGAAGTGGAAGGGTGAAGAAAGATTTGTGGGCTTTAGACAAAATAGAAGTAAGACATACTAGAATGATATCAAAAGCTGACATGGAACAGCCATCCTCATCTGCTAAAGACAGGCAAAGCTGAGTCATTTGTCGGTGTTTGCAACAAAGTTAAGGAATTTATTTCAGATGGGCATGTTTCTACCTGTGCTGAGCACCTGGTACTGGGGCTATACCAACACACACCACTCTGCCCAGTAATGCATAGTGGGATGGTACTGCCCAGGCAGATGCACACCATGGCAGGGCAGTTGATGCACCATGGACCCTACTTAAAATACATCCTTCAATGTATACCTTCCAAAAATATGTGAGGAGTAGAGCAGCCAAAACCCAACAGGTCAGGTTTATATCAGCCATGTTCTGTAGTTGCATTGATCCCACTGTGATGGCCATGCTTGCATTGCTAACTTTTGAAAGCCCTAAAATCTGAAATGCTTTAGATTGCTCTCATGGCAAACACTGAGAGTGTGCTATGGGGAAGAAGAGCTTTGGCTCCAACCCTGCTGATGTACTCAAAGCGCTCCTTCCAAACTGGGCCCTTGAGACAGCAGGCGCAAGCTGGAGATAGCCACAAGTTATTTTTAAGATAAGGATCAGATCAGCCCAAGGTCTGGCAACATGAAGCAGGATAAGAGCCTCCTTCTCCTATCTTTGCCCTTGTGTGAACTGCAGCTAAGCAAAACCCAAATGATCTACAGGGTGCACCAGTGACTGATAGCTACAGATGCACGTTCCTTCCATGTACTTTTAAACTGTTTTTGCTAGCTGTGCACAGGCACTGAGCACACTGGGATGGTAAACTCTGCTGAGGAGCATAATATCAGCACAGGATTTATTCCACATTTCTATCTCCAATACATCCGCACTGCAAATTTTTAATATTCCTTTACACAGGGATTTATCTCTATCAGTAGCTAAAAGCTGTTCTCAAGTTCTCCCAACTTTCATTTTCATCAATAATCCAGTTCACTGAAAAAAAGTGTCTGTTTCAGTCACGTTGTTCCTTATCTTGTATTTCTTGAAATTACGAGAGTGTAGAGCTAGCATCCTGCACTTGTTACATTTCTAGTAACTTGTTGAACTCTGGGAAAGTGAAGGCTGTAAATCTCATTTCTATCACAGAACTGTTTCTAATTCAGAACAACTGTGGAATAACAGCCTGGCAATGCCATTTCTCTTGTGAAGGCACAAGGGTTCAGCAAGCTTCACCTTTAATCTTGGGCTGTTATTTATTTACTCTGTAGCAGCCCATGGTATAAAAACAGCTGCAGAGAAAATGTGGTATATGGTTCTCACCTCGAAGGTAGGAGAGCTGTGCAATGGCTGTCCATCCTAAGAGGGAAATCTGTTCTCAGGCCTGCGTGAGATATTGTTTGGATAGCACTCCTCCTGGTCATCCTCCAGGCCAGCTCTCCCAGAGGTGCTGACCCAGAAGCAAGGAGAGGGACAGCAGCAACAGCAGTTCTCCTGCCTCCTGCCGCCAAACAGCCCCGGGAGGAGGCAGTACAGACAGCTACTGTAAACAGACCCTGAGAAATAAATCCATTCTGAAGGCACTGATGGCCACCAGCAATCCGGAGAGGAGCACATATTTAGCAGACAGAATAGTCCACACGAGGCAGCCAACACTTCCAGTCCTATGGGCGTTTGTAGCCAGGCTGTAGTTTTCTTTCATATCGCAGCCAGCGGTGAAGGAAAATACCAAACACTTATATACCTCTGTAAGCAATGTGCTCAATTCCTTTCTCAGTGCAATGAGAAGAGTAATGCGGTGCCTGCGGCCATTCATGGCTGCAGGGGACTAATTAACCCCAGTGATTAACATGTCTGCTTTGATACTTAGGCTGTTCTTCTTTGCTGCAGTCAGCATAAAACATAAAATCTGTAAGGTCTGCTTAGAAATGCCCCTGTTTTGCTATCCTCAAGAGGGTAAGGATGCTTTCTGACACATCACCAAGCAGAAGAGTTTTCAGAGACTTTCCACTGCAGCACTGGAAGTGTCAGATCTCTCCATTGCCCTCCCAGCTGCATTAACTGGCCATTTTTTCTCGATTAGGAGTGAAGAAATCAGTTGGCATAGTCTGTTCCCTGTGCAATGGACTGAGAAATATCACATTATTTATTCTGGATTAACTGAACAAGGCTGGAAAGATTCATTTCTTCTCAGTCTGCTTTGACAATGTAATTTGTTATGTGGCATTAAATTCTACAAGCTAGAATTAAGCTAGGAAAATGCAAGTTATTGGAAATCGTCCGCAAGTGCCTGTGAAGGACTCAGCACCCTGGAGCCCTGGGAGACCTGTTCTGACCCTATGCACAATATCAGTGAGCTGCTGGACCAGTAAGCCTGGGACAATGAGATGGGAGCTGTACCCCCTTATTTTGCGAGTGGTTCATCATTATTCCCATGTGATACTCTTCATGTGTTTTTCTGTGATCATTGACACCTATAGTGGCAGATAGCAGAGATTTCAGTGATGCAGAGACCTATCTACCAAGTATGCACTGAATTAAATGCCAGTCTAAACCGACATTAATCCAAAGAAATTCGCCAATAGGAGAAGCAATAGACAAATGTTTAGGAGACCTGGCTAACGTTTCAACTCCTGCCCCAGGCAGGCTCTTTTTCATACCTCTCAGCTTGTCTCTGTCTTCTGCATGGACTTTTAACACATTAGGGACAGGACCGCCCCTGGGAAGGGTCTGTACAGCACCTAGCACTCCCTCTTCCTCCTCCTCCCAGCTCAAATGGCTGCATCTGTACGCTCCCACCATGTATAATCATGAATATAGTCCTTTATATACTGTTAGGTGCACAGGGCAGAAAGTTTGATCAATCTTTTTCTTTGACTTTATCTACCCAATCTATTTTTAAGGTGTAACATTGATGCAGAAAAGTAATGCTCATGGTAGGGAACTGCACTTTAAATAACCTTACTTTAATAATTTCCCAATTCCTTCATGTTTTACTGAGAATATTGAGCAAAAATATTGAGCTCAAAAATAGTTATCTTTTGTACTTTTTCTATACTTAAATTTCCTGCTGGCTATTGCAGTTGAAATTAATCCATGCTAAGTGCTTTGGGCCAAAATTTAAGAGACTTTCAAATGGTGCAGGATTCACTTCATTATATCTTTTGAAATTTACTCTATTTAGGCAATATTACTAGGAGTACAGCAAGAGACTCATTGAGTTACTAGGATCATGGAATCATAGAAGGATTTGGGTTGGAAGGGACCTTAAAGATCATCTAATTCCAATGTCCCTGCCATGGGCAGGGACATCTCCCACGAGACCGGGTTGCTCAGAGCTCCATCCAACCTGGCCTTGAACACTTCCAGGGATGGAGCAGCCACAGCTTCTCTGGGCAACCTGTGCCAGCGCCTCATCACCCTCACTGTAAAAAAAGTCTTCCTAATACGTAATCTAAATCTACCCTTGTTCAGTTTAAACACATTTCCCCTTGCCCTGTCACTACATACCCTTGTAAAAAGCCCCTCTCAAGACTTCTTGTGGGCCCCCTCTAGGCACTGGAAGCTGCTCTAAGGTCTCCCTGGAGCCTTCTCTTCTCCAGGCTGAACAGACCCAACTTTCTCAGCCTGTCTTCATATGAGAAGTGCTTCAGCCTCTGATCATCTTTGTGACCCTCCTCTGAACTCACTCCAACACATCCACGTCCTTCTTATGCTCAGGATCCCAGAACTGCACACAGTGCTCCAGGTGGGGTCTCACAAGAACAGAGTAGAGGGGCAGAATCACTTCCCTCAACCTGTTTCTCTCAACGCTCCTTTTGACGCAGCCCAGCATATGATTGACTTTCTGGGCTGCGAGTGCACACTGCTGGGTCATGTTGAACTTCTCACAACCAATACCCCCAAGTCTTTCTCCTCAGGGCTGCTCTCTATCCAGTCTGCACGCAGCCTGAATTCGTGCTGGGGATTGTCCCAGCCCAGGTGCAGGACCTTGCACTTTGCTCTGTTGAAATTCATGAGGTTTGCACCTCTCAAGCCTGGCTTCCCTGGACAAATAAACTTGGTGTACCCTTCTTCTGATCTGCTGACAGCTTGCAAAGGAGTTCATATCTGATGGTGAGCCTTCCTCCAAGTCTGCAATCCTGCCTCTAACTATAGTTTAAGGCACATTTGAGAGGAAGCAGTGGGTTGCCTTTTAGATAAAAAACAGGATTTGGTGCTGGGAGGGCAGTATCTCCAGCAGAGAAAGGAGCCATCTATTCCCACTGTCCTGGTCCCCTGCCAAGAAGAACACCTGCATACTTAACAAAGGCTGGCAGCTGGGAGGGCGAGCACCGGGTCCATGGAGCCTCCTGTGATGCCATTAGAAAACAACTGGGTGTGAAAAGATAAACCTGAAATGCTGCCAGCTTCAGTGAGACCTGTGACATGGTGAACTTCCGGGTCAATAATCTATAAATTCTTTTAGAGCTGCCTGCAGCAGCTTTGCCTTCTTTTCCAGCATACCGAGCCATTACAGAGGAGAAAATTAATCACCAGCTTGTCTTTTGTTTACCTTTTCTTTGTTTCTTGGACTAAACAAAATTTACTGAAGGTTTTGTGAGCTCTAGGCACCATGCTAGTCCCTGTCTTGTGTAAACTGCTGCAGTTTTCACTGGCATCCAAGGTGCTGCCTCAGTTTACAGCAGCTGAGCACTTGATCCTCTGCGATTCAGGACAATGGTGTCAGCTCTGCACTAGCTAGTGTCTGGGGATGGTATATCCCAGCTGTATAGCACACGAGAGACACCCAGTGAGCACTGCCCCAAGGGACCACTGGTTCAGCACAGGTGGCAGGGAGCCAGTAACCCCGGCAGATACGGACTGCTTCAAGCAGCAGTGCTGGAGTGTCTCTGCTTTATAGCCGCAGCAGAGTGAGCTGTGGCTGTGGGCTGGCTTATTTATTTAGGTGTGAAACCACATTTGATACTCCCACTGCGCTGCACTGAACCTGGGCTGATAAGCCTCCCTGTCACTGACACACGGGAGAGAGCAGTAAGTAGCTTGGAGTGTATAGAGCCAAGGCCAAGTGGCAGTGAGTAAGTCCTTCCAGACCTGAGCTGGCTCCATGCAAAATCAGTTTGCAGAGCACAGTGGGATTATTACGCACAGATACCCTGTCTGGCCTTGCAAAGAGCTGGTTTCAGTCAGCTGAACGTATTTATCTGGACTAACATGCTTTCAGATAAGTGAAATACCAAATTGATCAGCAAATATCCACACTGGTGGATCTATGGCCAATGTTCAGTGCAGCAGGCTCATCCAGAGTTGGTTGTAGACCAATTTCTGAGAAATCTGAATTAACTGGACCTTAAATACAATGAGTATCTAGCAAAACCTGAAAATAATAAAATCCCTCAGGTTTTTTGTCTTATTGAAAAGCATGAATACTAGTTTGTTCATTTTAGATGCACTTTGCTTGCAAGATAATCTTTTGCTCCTTAAGTCAGAATTCAATTTTCAAAAGGGATGAATAATACATATTTTATACTGATGGAACACATTCCACTGGGAATCTCAAAATATCTTGCAAGTACTAAAGGATAAAGTCTTCCAATAGACCTCAGAAGGAGGTAAAATGATAAAAACAGGCATTTTACAGATGGCAAACCAGAGGAACTAGTCTTGTAATACGACCCACAGGAAAATCTGTACAAAGCTGAAAAGAAATCCCTAGCATTTTCTGTGTTGCTTCATATTGACACGCTTCCCTGACATATTTATATTGCCATATATTACTTTGTTTTTCCAGATGATAAAGAGCTAATTCTCGTTTAAACAAATGACTTTTCGATCTTTATAAATTAGGAAGCAGACAGAATTTCCTCCAGCTGCTGTTCAACAATTATGCCATTTGGAAATGGTACCCAGTGATCTGTGATAGTGTAACTCCTTTGGAGCATGGAAGTAGCTCCAGAGTCAGGCTTGATTAGAAATGCCCAGTTGACTGTCAGGGACACACTTCAAAAAGGCTTATGCTGAATGGCTGATATATTCGTATGCATGGATCGAACAGTCAAACATACAAATGACTCAATCTGCATTTGCAAAGCTGAACTGTGCAGCTCTAAACCCACTTTCTGGCCTAAAGAGTGCCTCATGCCAAGTACATAACCAGGAAAAACAATTCCTCATGTACTCTGAGTACAGTGAGCGGTATTGGACCTCATCTATATTTGCAGACTGTCAACTCTAAGCTCGCCACATCATTGTACCAGGAGCACATGTTAAACATTATGAAACTTATAACCATGAACCCTTTTGCAAATCCACAATACAAACGCATTCCAAGGACAAAATGTGTCTTTTAAAACCTCTGTCAGAGTACCTCAAAGTCTCTTCACTGAGCTAAAATCAGGCTTTAAACTCCATGTTGTTTTTCTACCCTTGTTTATCACGAGACAAAGCCCAACCAGACAGAGGAAATGACAACAGGAGAATTTCCTTGTGTCACCTCTCAAAATGGTATGCATTATATAGCTTCTTCTTAGTGGAAGAAACCTGAAAGGTACTTTTAAGACTGAAAACCAGATTATTGCAGTTGAAAACAGCTGAAAAATGAAGCAGATTCCTGGTCAGACGATTAGCTTTGGGATGCTGAAGCTGATGTGTGTGATTTCTCTCCTGAGCTGAATTCTGCTTTACCAGGGGCTCTCCAGCAGAAAACCCACCACGTCCCTTCCCAAAGTCTGCGTGCAGCTGGTGTAAAACCCTCTGGCCAGCCACTGCAGAAAAGTAAACTTAACATAAGCTGCTGCTCTATCCTGGCAAGTAGCTGCACTTGATAACTCTCTGCAGAGTTATAAAATTGGGCAGCGTTTGAAATGTGTTTCAAAACCTGGTGTGAGAAGAACTGTAAGCTACACAAAATCATACCAAACAGAGCATGAGGGAGGGAGCAAGGTGGAAGTGTGAATGCAGCAGAATGCAATATAAAAATACATGTTTATCCGTTTCATTTCTGGGGACATTATCTTTCCTCTGCCTCCAGGGGGATCCAGAGGCAGCTTTGCAGTATGGGAGGAAGGAAAGGTGGGTGTGGGCGTCCCACATGAAGTGTGCTCCTGTGCCGTCCAGCAGTGATGCTGAGCCAAGGAGCCTGACCAGCCTGTGCCAGCACCTAAGCTCCTCTGGTTGCCCAGCACGAGCCTTTCTGCACAGTGAAAGCTGATTTAAATAACTTTACACTGCTGTACAGATGCCCACAGGCCCTTTGGCTGTGGCACAGCTGTCACTTCCCATGCTTCTGGATGAGCTGGAAGGGGTGCAAACCCAAGGTCTCACCAGCTATGTTCTGAGTACACGGGAAGGCCTCTTACAAGCAGTGCAGCTCTGCAGGTCTTACAGCAACCTCACTGGGAAAAAAAGGGAAGGATTTTGTTCCATGCCGTACAGTAAGAAGTGCAATGCATTACTAATAATAATATCTGGATCATAGTGAATTACTAGCTTATTATTAGCTTATGCCTGGCTCTAATTTCCATTTCGAGTTTGCGTTTATTTTTCACTTTGAAAAATCTACAATATTAATATGGCATCAGACATACCCATTTGAAAAAAATTGCTGACTCCAAAGGGAAGCATGTCAGGACTTATTGGGGGGTGAGTTGATTCTCCTTAACTTTGGTCTACAGGTATATAAGTGCCCTGTCAACTTTACTTTCAATAGCATTATATTCCTAGTGAGCATCACTCACAGAAATTGCCCCAGCTATCACACTGCCTACTCACACTCACTCATTTATAGTAATCTGTCTGGAGAGCTGACATCTGAGTTGGCAGATATTTCAAAGAGCTGCTTTGAGATTCAGTCCTCCCTCTTAAAAAACCCGTCGTTTCTGTTTAACCGTTCTTGGAGGTAGGAGGCAGGGGCAGGTTTTGCACTTGCAAGGTGCGCTGCATGTCTGACAGACCAATGCAAGGGCCCTGGGCTGAGTTATTCCAGGGCAAGTCAGGTTGATCCAAAAAGAAAATTTCCATTGTGGAGGTGAAAGAGGTATTTTTAATCCATTAGGATGCTAGTTATGATTACTATATGAAACAACTAATCTATTCTGACACAGCTTCAAACAACATGCCACAAAGCCCAGACCTTAGTCTCGGTAAAGCTGAATGTATTTCTACTCATGCAAATAAACTTCATTTCTCTTTTGATGAAGCTCCTCATATTTTCATCTCAAATCCCTTTTCAGAGCTGCAATTACTCAGAGCCTTGTTTACCACGTTTCTTAGCTGAAACAAGCAACAGCTTTGCCAAGAGTGTTCTCCCTCTTGCCTCCGCATCAGGAGGCATGCTGGCAATAACCAATATGGTGTTCCCCTGCTGAACCATAGCAAGTTTTCCAGGGGCTTTTCATGGAAGGTGGCACCGGTCCAACCCCAAGGACACTTTTGTGAGAACTGTATTATGTAAAACATGAAAGTAACTCACCTTTGAGGAATCCAGCCCAGCCCAGCTTACTCTTGGATCAGCCACTGAATGGAGAGGCATCCCGGCTGTAGGCCCAATCTTTCACATCTCCCCTCACAAAGAAGAGAGGCTAATCTTGCTTTTCTTCTACTGTTGTAATTCACAACCCACTTAAACGCAAGTGATCACCTCCCGAGAACTCCTACACTTGGACTGAACACAGATGAAATTAAAGTGACTAATTTTTTGACCTGTTTTGCTTTTGTTTTTTATCCATCTGCTTATTTTGCCTTTACATTTCCATTCCATTTCTTTCCTCCTCCCTTTTCATTCCCACTTTGGTAGAAGTCCCTCTCTGGTAGATTTTCAGGTTAAAGTTTCTCTCTTAAAGCACAAACACAAGTGACTATGGAATCCTCCTAGTCTAGATATGCCCTTGAAGGGCAGGGAGGAGCTGTTGCTGATGCCTCATGGGAGCTCAGGATTTCAGCAGCCTTCTGCTTTGGTTGAGCAGGCTGTTGGCAAGGAAAAGGAGAGCCAGTAGCAGCTGAAGGGGAAGTGGTGGTGCTCCAATGCTCATGGCACACATCTGCAGCTATGCTACAGGAGGGTCAACATGAGAAGACTTTAGCATGGGGTTACACCTTAGGTGCTTTAAGGTGCTTCTAGCTGACCTGTTCAAACGTAGCTTTATTTATCCTTATTGTTCATTTTGCCTCCAAGACATTCTGTTGAACAATGGAAATGACAGTGGCTGACAAAGTTATGCACCTAAATTAAACACAGCTGATCTTCCCACATACCATAACACAAACACAAAGGAACTTTCCCACCTTGCCTAGGAAGCCTTAGAAACACAAGTAAGTTGTGCAGAATCTGAGCAGTAGCAATCCAAGGGGAAAGAGAACAGCAAACCACTCACAATAAAACCTCTTTATCCTGTGCCCTGGGGAAGAACTGCAGTGCCTCAGAAAACTTCTCACTGCACAGGACACTCTTTTTAAGAGACTTGAAGGTGACAGTGAACAAAAGGTGCAGGGACCAAGGACTTAGCTGGGATTCAGAGCAGAAAAAAACCTTCTTCCTGTGACTCTGTTCCCAATGCAACTCAGTGCAAGCAGAGGTTATTATACAATATAGATGCATACATATGATTGATATGTTATGGTTTTTTATGTCACACTTTACTGTTACATTGTCTTACATTGTTATCTTATATAAGGGAAACCAAATTTCACATTACATTCCCAGCCACTGTCTAAATATGGTCAGTGGGTTTTTTTATTGCTATATGGACATGTGCTAAAGTAGCAACTTAACAGTGCAATCAGAGCCAAGCCAGTTGTGCTATGCACTGTGAGCAATCACAGCAGGGGATAACTGTGGTTTGCTGTGAGATGTTAGGGCTCGTCATCAGGGATGACAAAGGCAATAAGGAAAGGAAAGAGCAGGCAGCCTGGATCTGCCAGCCTTTCAATCCTGTTTTTCATCTTACAGCAAGAAATAGTAGTGCCATTGCTCATCCTGGAAGGTGTCGCAGCTTCTCTTTCAACCTGAAGCCTTCCCTTGTGCCCTTATGGCCCAAGGTCACAGGAAAGATATGAGCCAGGATAAGGCCCTATCTACAGCTGAACATAACTGTCAAAGCTGAAGTTCTGTATCAGCCACACCTCTGGTGCACAGTGCACTAGCACTGTGTGGCATGGTGTATGGGGAGCCCAACAGGGATGGGGCAGCATTGCCCTTGGGCCATCATGCCATGTCCTCTTCACACAGCCCAACAATGTCAGCAAGTGCCACTGGTATGCTAGGATGTGTGTCAGCACAAGGAAAAGCAGATGCAGGAGAACAATACTAGCTCTACCACAATTTGTTTCAGGGTACATGCAGCCATATGGGAGCCCTGGAGAGGACTGCAGACCCCAGCCTGTCCTAGAGCTTCACCCCTGATTGGTCACCCTCGCTGTTCCTGTGTGGCTCCAAAACGACCTCCAAGACCAAGATGCTGGTGGTGCCCTGGGTGGTTTTCCTCTAGGATGCTACTTGACATGTTAGAACAGAAGAACACTAGTGTAGCCCATGGCTGTGAAGTTTGCTGGCGCTGTCACTCCTGCCAGCACAGCACTGCTGTGCCAGACAAGACTCTCCTCTCCTCCCACTTGGTGGGCAGCAGTGAGAACAAGCAGCCAGCAGAACACCACAGCACAGCCCACCATCAGCTTGCAGGAGCAGTAGAGACATTTCTTGTTTCAGTTTGCGCACTTCACACCTCCAGAAATCTACTTGGCAGTAGACAGAGTTTTTTATAGCTTCAAAACCTCAAACTACAATTGCTCTGAACCTATTGGCTTTAGAGGTTTTCATGATCTCATATTAAAACCGTGTGAAACTGCTGAGCCTTGTCAGGTACCTACAAACAAACAAACATAAGGTACAAGCCAAACTTCTCAAAACTCACAAACGAACAGAGTTTTACCCTAAGTTAATACATTTTACAGTGAAACTTGAAACCAGGTGACTTTTGCATGGATTCATTCAAAAATGTCTGTGCAGCACCCATGCCTTGTAGCTGCTCTGTAGAGCATGTCTTTATACTATATCTACTGCTGGGTGAAGGGTATGTGAAACGAAAATGTACTATGAAAACATACTATTAAGACTAGTTTTTTAAATACCTCTTCAGAAATATAGCTAGTCATACAGATTTTTGGACAAGTAGGGCAAAGAATGACAGCAAAAGAGGCAGCTGGTAGCTGCCTGGGGAGAAGCTGAAAAGCTGGCAAGAGCACTAACAAAAGTTGGGGCAAAAAGTGAAGGGCCAGACTTCATCTGGAGAAGACAGGGGAAAATGGGCATCTGGGATGGTGCTCCACAGCCACCTTTGACAGGAGAAAATCCAAACTCTTCTGCATCTAGCAAAAAACCCAGGCTGGAATATTTTCTGTTTGCACTTCCAATGAAATCAGTGTCTCCTTTATTCAATTGAAAGTTAACAGGCAGCAGGATAAAGACTGTAGATGAAATGTTATCCTGGGGAAACTGAGCAGCTCCATTATTCATGGGTTCACACCCTGCTTTCCTTGGAAAACATGGCCAGTGGTTCAGTTTTTATTGAAACTCCTCCAGAGCTGGAGGGCAGCATGGAGAGAGGAATCTGACAGAAGAAAAAGTGGCTTTGGTGACAGCAGCTTCATTCATTTTTAGTGAGAGGCATCACAAGATGGTGCGGGCTTTCTTCTTGCCCAGGAAATACGTGTTGATCCTGCAGTGGAGGGTATATTGTGCAGCAGTGCATCATCAAGGAATCCTATTCAGAGACACAAACAAAGTATTTTGGGCAAACAGCAGGGAGGGGTTTATTGTGCCTGCTCATTTGCCTGTGCTGATGATAAATCTCAGACATAGTGCATTGCTTGCTGTTTTATCTTGCTTTACCAATCCAAAAAATCTCATTTGCATGAGAAGCTGCTGCAGCAGGAGGGAGCAGAGACATGAGTGCATTCCTGTGTAGCTGGTGAGAGGTGTTTGTGTGTTGTTACACAAACACCTCTGGCACAGGACAGCTGTTGGGTTCTCTGTGGCAGCGCTCAAGCTGCCCTGCAGGGAGATAGCAAGGAATGAGCGAGGAGAGGGTGGGAAGACATGACACTGGTGCGCATGAGACTTTGAACTCAGAGTGGCAGAGCAGGAGTCTGGGGGCAGGGATTGCGATCCCATCCCCATGGGGGATTACACTGATGTCACCCAGTTGCACTGCATGAAAAGAGCCATGCTGCTCTGTGCAATTCTTCCCACAGAGTCAAGCTGTGAGATTTCACTCCAGTGAGGATAGGGAGTAGTTTCACCTCAGCAGGGACATCCCTGTCTGTGTTCCTGAGGCCTGAAGGCTGTGGCAGGCTGTTGGCTGCTTTTCCATGCCTTTGCAGCTAGCTCCAGCTCCATTTGCCCGGGTGGCATCTGCTGTGCCACATCCCTGCAAGCCAGATGTCAGATTTTAGGTGGTGTCCTGGAAAACAGCCATGCACAGGCTCGCATGCAGTTGAGGGATCAACATGTCATTCTGCAGGCACACACAGGCAGCATGGTTTCACAGGAGATCTGTGCCCTGCCAGCTTGCTCTCCACCAGCAGCTCTATGCCAAGGCCCCACTCTGCTCAGCCTCCGGGGAAAGGCAAAAGCAGCTCTTGGAGGACACACAGAAATGCAGTCATTTTTTTAAGGCTTTATGATGGTACCAGGGGGCCATGAGCAAGACACAGTGCTGGGCTGTGCAGAGAGACCTATAGGTGGGGTAAAAGCAAACCCCAAATGCCTGTCAGCAATGCAGCCAGATTTTGGCAATGGTTTCCTGTAAAAACTTGCATTTCATGTCCGACACAGCCAACAAATAAGAGAGCACAAAGGTGAGCATGACTAACTCCTCCTAGGAGGATGCACTCTTTATTTGAGACCTCACACAGGTGGATGTTGTCTTCCAGCTTCAGCCCCTCTGCCAGCACAACTCGTGCCACCACGGACACAGCATCTGCTAGGCCACGGCTAAGGAGCTTGACTAATGTTCTCATTCATGCTACAGGTGTAGAAACACTGCTCTGCTCCCAGCTGTTGCATAGCAAGAACGTGAGCATGCAGGGTCTGGCTCCATACATGCAGGGCAGCTCCATTAGCCTTGTGCCTACAGCAGAAGCCACCACCTGGATTGGCCTTGAGATGCTGTCAGTGCTCCTGAGCATATCAAGGCTTGCTGGACATGGGTCTTGGGACCCTGACATCTTAGCTGCAGCAGGCAGCCATGTGTTTTCCTTTTGGAGGCAGAAGATCTCCATCTCATGCGCAGCTGGTGTCCTGGACACTTGGCTGTTCAACAGTTAAACCAGGCTCTTCACCCAGCTACAAAAACATGTGCACTGCTCCTGTCCGCCTGCTCTCTGCTGCTTCTCTTAGAATCATAGAATAGTTCGAGTTGGAAAGGACCTTAAGATCATCTAGTTCCAACTCCCCCTGCCATGGGCAGGGACACCTTACACTAAACCACCTCACCCAAGGCTCTGTCCAACCTGGCCTTGAACACCACAGGGATGTTTCGGGGTGTTTCAGGATGTTTCTTGACTCACATCTTGGAAGTTTAAGGTACTTCTTGTCCTCCTGAGCCCAGATTTCTCACGCTTTATATTTCCCCTCCTTGCTGAGAACATGAGGAAAATGTCTCACCTGTGGTCTACCTGGCTTCTTGTGCCCAGGTCTCCTTTGGAAAGGTCTTCTTTGGAAAAGCAGCTGGCATGTTTTAACCACTCTCCATCAGCCCTGCTCAGAGAGACATGCACAGCACCCTGACAGCGTACACCAAGGCATGACATGGCAAAGCAGCTTCCCCACCTCAGCCTCTGTGCAAGAGTTATACAGACAGGGAGATTTCCCAAATCATCATGGCCAGCTTTGATACATCCTACTCACTGTCACCCTGCACAAGCACCATCCATGGGCATTTGGGAATTGCAGTAATGAGACTCATTTTAGAGGTAACTTGTTAAGTCTTTATATGGTTCAGCTGTTCCAAAAATAGCAGCTTCCTAGAATAAGTTGCTGCCTGAGCCCGATTGGCTATATCTGAGCCCCTCTAATTTATTAGCACTGAGCTGGTTACGTGCTGAAGGATGTGCATTAGCTACGCCAGCCAGCATTCAGCCTTACTGATTTCCACATCGAAACATTGAAGCTTTATGGTCTGTAATTGACGAGTGGGAGTTCGTGAAGGATGTCAGGTGTTACCTTTGTTTTACTGTGAGTCACTATCAATGTTGGCAAGCATAATAAGAGCAGAGGAATGTATTAGGCACCAAATATTGTACTTCTTGAAGTGAAAGACACTAATCATCAGGACTGAGATGTTACACTACCTGTGCAGACTGATGTCCTGGCAATTTAATCACTTTACTGCTAAGTGCTGCATCTTAAAGCTTGGCTTGTCTATGAATGTCTCACTCGGTTACACATTTTTTGGGGCAATGTTTAGTACTAAAAGTAATAAAATCACACTGAGTTTTCCACTTACCTCTGGATGAGGGTAGCAAAGCCATATACATACATTCTGAAGTACTTGGATACTCAGAGGTACCTACCTCCCCCATCTCTACTGTGAGCAAACTGTGGTGGTTTCCTTATTACAACAGAAAGTAATAAAATATATTACACAGCTGAATATGAGCCCTTTTCTACCGCCACGTTTTAGCCTATGGTGTAACTGGTGGTATCTGCATGGGCAAGCTGGAGGGATACACAAGGCTTATGCCAGTTTCTCATCTGCATCCAATCTGATTCCTGCCATGTACAGCTGAACTGGCAAAATTGCTGCAGTTACAAGACCTGGGTTCATTAGCTGGCCTGGTGACTGGTGAGGCTACTTCAACAACCACAAGCAGCATTTCTTTCAAATATATATCTATTTTGAGAGGACAAGGGGTAACGAGTTCAAACTTCAACAGGGGAAGTTTAGATTGGATATGAGGAAGAAATTCTTTACTGTGAGGGTGGTGAGGCCCTGGAATGGGTTGCCCAGGGAAGTTGTGAATGCTTCATCCCTGGCAGCATTCAAGGTGGGGTTGGACATAGCCTTGGATGGCATGGTTTAGTGGGAGGTGCCCCTGCTCAAGGCAGGGGGGTTGGAACTCGATGATCTTGAGGTCCTTTCCAACCCTAACTATTCTATGATTCTATGATTCTATTTTTTTCTTTTCCTATGAGCTGAAATTGTCAGACCCCTATTGACTCCTGCAGGAGCCTTAGCTTATAGTCTCCTTTACGTTCCTTTGCAAATCCTGCTTAAAATGAAAGTTCTTCTGCCACAAAACCTGACCCAATTGTCTCCCTCTGAAAGGAAGTGCCCAGGCAAGAGGAATAATCAGTGATTCCGTGGATGTTTTCCACCGAGTGTCAAAGTCCCAAGCTGATGATTGAGTTGGTTCAGTGTGTAATAAATGTTTTGCTTATCAATGGAGAGTCTAATAAGTAATAAAACACTGAACATAAATCCTCTTCATCCAGAGCATCAATATTTAAGTTGAGCTTCTCTTTTAAAAAGGCAATGGAAATAAGTTAGAGGAGGTCTGATGCTTTTAAACTTCTCAGTTTCAAAGGAAGAGGAAGTTGCACTCAGAAGAAGAGGTGTTTTGATCAAATCATAGTCAGCTGTCAGGGTCATTTAGGGACACACAGAAGAGCTTTATTTTTTTTCACATAAGCTACACAGATCTGACATGAATGAGTGGGTCAATTAAAATCCCCACTCTCTGCAGACACCGGCATTGAGTTGCCAGTACAGTGACAGTAGTTAATCCCCAGTTACATCTATTTTAAAAGTCAATTTTAAGCATATGCTCAGTATTGATGTATTTCTCCGTAGGTGGCTTTCTTTTAGCACAGTCTGTAGTTTATAGCATTTCAGCCAATTTCCCTCTGGGATATCAGTTTTCAAGGCTCTTGTCTTGGTTGGAAATTAAAACTCCTCAGACAAGCAGGCTGACATTCAGAAATCATGTCTGGATCATTTTGAGTATAACACAAGCCCACGTGAAAACAGGAGCTAGGCAAGGGAAGACTAGGTGGTGGTACATCCTACCTTGTTATAAATACCAGGAGAAAATGACTTCTGTTCCTAATAAGTGCAAAGAAGTCTGCCCTTTAACTACATAGCAGAAGCCACATTTTTGCATATCTGACTCCCTTTCAGTAGTAGATCTCTTTCTGGAGACAGTAGCACCTACCTTGGGAAGGGTGGGAGTTAGCAGCCAGCTGGTCTTTGATTGTCCTCTCCCCATCTTCCCTTCTCTCCCTGCACCCAATGCCAAGACATTTTGGCATTTGTGTGAGGGTAGGAAGGGGCAGGTCCTGGCAAGGCCAAGGTCTTTTGAGAGTGGTTGGAGTATGAGACCAACACAGTTTGGGAGCAGCTGGAGCTGCCTGGGGGCTGAGAGATGGCAAGGAGCTCTTCTCCTGGCTTCTAGTGCTGAGTTTGCCAAGGCTGAAGAAGGTCATGATTACCAAATTGCAGAACAGGCTCTGGAGGTGCCCAGGGGACTCAATATGGGGTGCCCATGAATGGGCATGAAATATATGCCCGTGAAAGGGGAACAAAGTGTGAAGAGGGGAAATACTGAAGCCCATGGGGAGAACATGCCTTGAGAATCACTACCTTCATGGAGACTGCCTGGGAATGAAAGCTGCAGACACCCCAGAGCAGCTAAATATTTTGAGTCTCTTTTTCTCTAGGAATTATCACAGAAAGCAATAACCAGAGCATTAAGCAAGCTCTTGAGTATAAGTTCTGGCTATCCTTAAATATAAGACCATGCTTTTATCTGAGTACTGCTTAAGCAACCTCTTGCCGAGGCAGCTCAGCACCTAGCCCAGCTGAGCCATGAACTGTTACCCAAAATAAACCTACCACCCATTTTCTCTGGGTGTTACAGTTTCTACCACGCCTCTTCATTTTTACACTTTGACTGTTTGTGTTTTACCCAGTGCAATAGTTTTAGGCTGCTGCCATATTTTTGTTTATGTTTTCATACACATTATGTTTTGCCTAAGCAGGAAAAGAGTGATTTAAGTTTCCATACATGCAAGTAAATGAAATTAAAAGGAGGGAATAAACAAGATTTTAATTGCAGATGTTGAATCATGAATGATACATGTTCTCAAATGCGTTCTTCAAGAAAACCATCACAGAAGCTGTTCCAGTCTACCCCACAGCAATAAACAGCTTTCCCAAAAAACACATTCATTATAAATAGAAGTCCTGTGCATAAATGCTTTTCCTCACTACCATTATTCTCCCTTGAAGAAATAGGAATTATAATTTGCATAACCCACCCCAGGACAGAGAGACAGAGCTGGATATATTTTAGCTCTTACTCGGGTACTTTGAGGATTTCTGTTTCCATGCCTCAACTGCTGTGTTATGGTCCATAACTAGTGGTGGCTCCAGCTTTTGGTGTCTAGGACTACTTTAGAAGAAAACTTATTTTTTAAATACTCAAATTACCCCTTTTTTTTTCTTTATTTTCCTTTTTTTAAATTTTATTTTAAATGAAGTCAGATGAAGACAAGGTAGAAATGAAAAAGAAATGCTGGTGAGCCTATTTTTGTCATAAAGCTACAGAGAAAGGGAAGTACATTTTATTGGGTATGGCCCTGGAGTTGGGGCAATGCACTTGCCCTGCAAATGACCTCTCATGTTCATGATCTTGAGCAAATCTTTCCCTTCCTGCTGTGGTTTCCCTGCCAGCATTGCTCTGTCTTGTCTGTTTATCCTAGAAGTCCCCTGGAACTGGGGTTTTCTCTTATCATTTCCTTGTGCAATTCATTGGTGGGATATTGTTAAGCACCAGTAAGCCCCTATTCTTTTGCTTGAGCTCAGCATTGGATCTCTGCCTGTGAAAGTCTCATGCAAAGGCATAAATTTGGTGCCAAAATTAAAATATAGGCTTTGGTCATCTTTAAGTTCAGTTCTCCACCCTACCCACCCCTCTATCTTCAGCTGGAAAAAGAGCAGTATTACTAAAGCTCCTCTAAATTGCTTTTGTTCTTAGCTCTGCCAACAATTATGTATGTGATCCTGGGGCTCCTTCCTGGTGTCACGGGAGGAACGTGTGCCCTGGTGGAGGAGTTTATCAGGATCCATATGGGAGCTGTATGCACTGCCCTTTTGCTCTCCCCACTAGGGATCAAGTCAGGGAGACAGATCCCAATGAATAGTTGTAGGATAACTTTTACCAATGAAACTGTTACCATTAATGGAATCCAAGCTATTACTATTAATAGCAGACGCCAATTCAGGCAGCTCAGTTTTTAACCCCCCTTTCATGGATGACACTCCTATCACTTTGTGGCTGGGGCACGAGCAAGGAAGAACCAGCCCCAGCACTTTACTCAGGAGCAGGGGATCATCCTGATGTGCCATGGCTCTTGGGTGGGTGTTCGAGCAACCTCTCCAGTGTCCTCTACTCACACCAGGTGTAATATGGTCTTTGCCTGAATGTATCAGCTGTCACCTTCATGGAGGTAGCCTAAGTCACGCAGCCAGCATGAGGAGTGACCTTGGACACTGTCAGACGACCTTGGGTATCCTGAGTTTCTCAGCTTTTGCAGATTCAGCTGGACCACCAATGTTGGGGCTTTCACAGCCTCCTCAGCCCACATATTTCCTCTCTTGGACCCGCTGCTTTCTGGCAACTGTTTCCCCATCCACACTCACAGGTACCGACAAGCCCACACAGAAGAGCTGTTTAGGATGCTTTATGCTTCAACATTTCCCCAGTTCATACAGCTGTTCAAAACTCTGAGGACCTCTAAAATGAAATGACATTCTCTTTTATTTGAAGAAACACTTCTCATTATAGTGCCTTTTCTAGAAGTGGAACATGTCCTGAGGTGGAATTTGTAACATATTCATGATAATATCTTCTTTTTTACATCCTCTGGGGGGTGAGACTCTGCCTACAATAGAAGGGAGAGAAAAGAGGAACTTTTTTGCCATAGAAAACAAATGAAAGAAATATTATGATTTTTCCAGTCCCTTTGCAAAAAAGTGCAGAATTGAATTTTATGTGCAATAGAGAATGTGTTGGGTATTTGCAGAAAAGATTGTTATACTTTGCTTAGTAACTTGTAGTAAATGTTACCAAATGCATTCATAAGAATGTAAGTTAAAAATATATATTTTTTTCCATTTAGGGTTTTATTATACTTTTAGTGCATCCAGTTCTGGCAACTGCAGCCCTGGAAAAGTGTTCTCTGTGTAAATCAAGGGTATTTGATCATAGCGATTAATGCCTGTGATTTTTGAGCTTCTTTGGACTATATATGTTGTTTAGAATCACAGAATAGTTAGGGTTGGAAAGGACCTTAAGATCATCTAGTTACAACCCCCCTGCCATGGGCAAGGACACCTCCCACTAAACCATGCCACCCAATGCTATGTCCAACCTGGCCTTGAACACCGCCAGGGATGGAGCATTCATGGTTTCCCTGAGCAGCCCATTACAGTGCCTCACCATCTTCACAGTAAAGACTTTCTTCCTTATATCCTACTACCTGCCCTTTGTCTGCTCCTTCCCTGGCTTGCCCTCCTGGGCTGCTCATGGAGGGCATGGCTGTAATCATTGCCCTGGGCATGTGAGTCCCGGCTGCTCCAGGAAGGGAATTTCTTCCGAACACTTTGGGTTTGTTTAGGAAACTACCGAGACAATAAATACACATCTTTCCTGAAAGACAGATGGAACTGCAAAGCTGTAGAAATATGAACGCTTCACACATAGGCTCAGTGCCAGCAACATATATGCTCACCACCCAGCTGTTTGTGCTTGGAAGGGAAGAAACCCATGACTCCTTAATGCTGCAGCAAGGGATCTCCCCAGTACTGGATCTTCTGCTTTCCTCTCTGCTTTTTCGTTTCCCTACAATGGCCCTTCTCAGAGCAGCCTGCATCCATGGATGCATAGGGAAGCAAAAAAGGGGTGGCAAAAAAGTATTTCCATCAGCCATCCTGACTCTTACATTTCACTGGAGGCTTTTTCTTTCAAAATGAGGCATGACTGTACCACACAGGAATGATTATAAGAACAGAAAGAAATGTTAATTCTCATACATGGACATTTTTTGTGGTGGTGACTTGACAATGGACATTTTTTCCCCATCCAAATCCAGTCATATGGAAAAGAGATATTCATATCTAACAATAACCGGGAATTTATTTGTATCAGATAATTTAGGAAACCATTAGTGACTTGAAAATGTGACTCATACTGATGTCTAGGAACCATTGTCAGAGCACAATACCAGCATCTTCAAAAGACTCACAAAACCGTGTGTTAAAATGCAATGAAGAGCAAGGCTACCCAACCTCTCCCAAAAGCTAGAACAGGACTATAAATTCCAGTGCATATTGAGTGGCAACAAAAGAATTCACTGGGCTGATGAATTAGCAATAATTAATGCATGGGACATCAGCTGCAGAGGTCTTGGTTTCACGAAACTCTTGCTTACTTGCAAGACAAGTAAATTTGAGACATAAAGACTTTGTAAAGAAAGTCTATATAAAGAAAATATGGAATATGTAAAGAAATTCTGCCAAAATGACTGGGAATACTCAGACACTTCTGGGGCTTTACAGTAACATCATGGGTTGGGCTGAAGCAAGCTAATCATTTGCTTGAAGCTAAGAACATGCTTAGATTCCTTGCAAAATGGAGGCCCAAGTAGTATCAATTCAATATTGGCTGGAGCTTACAAACTGCCATCTGTGTGGCTCATGTTCCTGCACACTTCTTTCTCCCTTTTCCCTCCTTGTAATGACTGCATTGGCTGCAGTGAGCCCTGTGTCTGAAAACCCACTGGCTGACCACAGGAAGTAGGCTTATGTGGATCATGAGGTCTCTGCAGGTTTTTATTCACCCCTAGAAAGAACTTTGCTTAATTGCTATTGATAAGTAATCACCAGGCTTGTTAACTGATGGGAGGTGGGTAGCTTTATAGCCACTGCAAAGCATTACAGTGGATAAGATTACTATAAGGCATTATTTCCTTTATAATGGCTTGCTCAATATTTTATCACAATGAAAAGGTTCACCACTCAGCCATAACAAGATATAATTAACTCTTGTAACTAATGTGGCACAGACCATAAATAATATGTGGCATCCATGCATTTCTAGACAACAAGAAGATTTAGAGATTGAGATGGATGAAATACTGTTTCTATCTCTGATTGCATTAGCTTAAAGCCCTGGAAGATGTATTCCAGATGTGCTATACTAATAGGATTATTTTATAAAACTGCAGACATATTTTAGGAGCAACACCCTGATTAAGCCATTTGCAGTCTCCATGAATCATACAATCACAGAATAGTTAGGGTTGGAAAGGACCTTAAGATCATCTAGTTCCAACCCCACTGCCATGGGCAGGGACACCTCACACTAAACCATGTCACCAAAGGCTCTGTCCAACCCGACCTTGAACACCATCAGCAATGGAGCATTCACAACTTCCCTGGGCAGCACATTCCAGTGCCTCGCCACCCTTACAGTAAAGAATTTCTTCCTTATGTCCAATCTACACTTCACCTGTTTAAGTTTGAACCCATTTCCCCTTGTCCTATCACCACAGTCCCTAATGAAGAGTCCCTCCTCAGCATCTCTATAGGTCCCCTTTTAAATTATTATTATTTCTATCTGAATTAATGGTTCTTTGGTCTTACATAAGTTTCATCTATTTGTCAAAATCACAAGAGAGTTGTCATTTACTAGCAAGTGATCAGGTACTCATTTAGATTTCCAAGCCTCTTTATGCATTCATGCTGATTCAAAGGAAATACAATGAATGGTTCAGGTGGAACCTTGGTAGTCTATGAATACTGTTTATGTCAGAAGTTATCAATGCAGTTTATAGAGACAATTTTCACACACACATATATGCATATATAAATGAAGTGGATCTTGTATATTTGTTATTTATTTCTGTGTGCCTGCATAGACACAACTGTGATTCACAAGCTAATATCAAAGATTCAGAAGAAAGTTGAAGAGTGCAAACGCTGACATTTCTTGTTTCATTTTTAAACTGATGGCTGGATGAGCATGAATTTTCCTTTTAGTTTGTATTTATCCCCAAAGCATATTAAAAAGACAGTTACCCTTCATTTCTACTTTGAATGTATCTGGTGCCCTCAAGTGAAACCACTGACTCATGCTCCTTCAAAAGCCTCTGGTGATCATTAATTCAGGAAACTAGATGTAAGAGAAAATACTTGGCTTTGCTATCTTGGAGCAAGTTAAAATAAAAATCCTCAGCCATAGGACTGTCTTCTCAAAACACATTCCAGGGACTGACTTTCTTTTTATTGGTTGGTCTGCAACATATTGTAGCCAAGTACTTTTCTCTACATCTACTTTGTGGAATTAGAGCAAAGCTGCTCTATTTTACACACCATGTCAAATACACCTCAGAGGTGGCTGCTGCAAAGCACTTCTGCAGGGAAGCCAGACACACCACATCTTGCAAGTCATACTTCATCTCTTTGATTTTCACCATTTGTTTCCCAGACCTTTGTCACCACTGAGAAACCGAAATATGCCTTTCATATTCCAAGATTACTTTAAGAAAAAAATAATTTACAAGAGCTGAGAAAGCACATTATTATTTTTTATTCAATTGAAATAATTTATTAACTTCCTATTTTTTATACTAGTTGCAAAAGCATGGCGGTGTAAGTGTTGCAGTGGCTCTCCAGCAACCTGAGATTTTCAGTTTGGCCTGTTCCCCTGTATATGAGGAAAAGAAATTAACAAGGAACAAGCAAGAATTATCCTTCATTCAAAGTTTTTGCCCATCATTTTCATGGAAGACTTGTCTCAGTGCTAAAACCAGCATTAGAAGAAGCTTTCTCATGTAAATCCTACAACACCTTTTACTTACTGCTGGCAGCATTATCTTTCCCTCAGCTACTTAGGCCAGTAATGCAGAGGTGACAGGTGAAAATTCCCTCCCTAAACCTAAAATGCCCTGAATATCCCATCCCATGCCATCCCATCCCATCGCATCCCATCCCATCGCATCCCATCGCATCCCATCCCGTCCCATCCCATCCCATATATTATCTCCTGAAAGATTGTTTAAAAATAAAGAAAACCCAATATAAACTTGGATTTAAAAAAAAGAAGCTTTCATTTCTTTTTGGTTTGGGTTTGGTTGGTTTTTCATAATTACTTTCCTTCTTTTAGCCTATGGGTTTTCTTAATATGTGTTTCTCGAACTTCAGCACATAGACAGTCATGAATACGTGGATTGATGCTTCAGGGAGAACTGGTAGAAAACACAGTATTAGGTCATTATTTTTAATTCAATTAATAGAAACCAGACAGCAGGCTTGAATTATCTCTCCTGCCTTTCATCATGAAGACAAGTGTCTTAAACAGAGATGGGCTATTACATATTTTCTATGCATAGACCAGAATGCCTTTAAATACCTTCAGCAGAGAAACGTCATTGGAAAACCTTATTTCTTCCAGGCTATGTTTGTTGATTGGATAACAAACCTCTCTGTAGAGAAGCTTGCTGGAATAAAATATACACATTTCATAAGCCCTAAAGACGATCAATAAAAATGAACTTCTGTTGGCTCTATCAGTGCATAAACAAAGCAGTATGCAGCTCATGCCTCCACAGCCTACACCTTAAATACTGAAGAAAGACACAGGATTGCAAAGAGTGGAAGTAGAATAAAGAGCATTGTCATAGCAAAGATGTTCATTCCAATCTTTCATGTGTTTACTGTTTTTACTCAAATAGCAGTTGGGATTTCCTTCTTTTATTTCTTCCCTCATGATTGAGCCCTGAGAAAACCTAAGGTTTTGTCTTAAAACATTGGATGAGTGGGAATTATGTTGCCTGACTTCAGGCACTAATAATAGAGACGTGGACAGCTGACCTCCTCACCCCAGCTCCCTTCATGCTCCTCTGAAAGAAATAGTCATATTTTAGAGAGCAATTCATTAGCCCTATTTTAAGCATTTGCTTTATGGTAGGTGAGTCAAGCATTCACATGGGTAAAATTTTTGCTCCAGAGGGAACCTAGATGACTAACTCAGATGGGGACACTTAAGCTGGATGTGTTATTTCTCCCTGTTGGCACCTGCTCCTGTGAAAATCCCCATTCTGGGAAAGTGGCCCCTTTGGACTGATGCAGAATGGTCATTCCTATCTTCGGGGTGGCTCCTGAGCAGGGAGCTCAAACATGAGCTCATCACAGACACACAGAAAGTGTTGCTTGAACATTTCCTGCTGGCTAATGATTTGGGTGGAGAGGGGATAAGGATTAGCTAAAACAAAAGACAGGGGAGGCAGCGAGGGGAACAGAGGAGGAGAAAAAGTTGCTAGTGTCTACCTTACGTTTTTCCCTAGAAATTCAGATTTGTGTTTGTCTCCCTAGGCTGCCTTCACTGCTGGGGAAAAGATTACAAAATAAATAATGGAACAACTGGAATCATCCATGAAACAGCTGCAGTGACAACAGTCAGCTACTTCCCAAGGGCAGCTTGGGAAATGTAAAAGAAAACCTTGCATTGCACTGCCAAATCTGGGAGAACGCTTCTGTGAAACTGAAGCCATGATAGCTCACGCCAGTCGCATAATCACAACCTTCCCTTCACTTACTCTTATTACATAGTGGTACGGATTTGATTATTCTGTCAGCAAATACCCTCCATCGTTGAAATGGATGAGTATGACATGTTTGGAAATATGGAGAACGCCAATAGGTTAAACATAATTCACATAAAGCTAATAAAAGGAATAAAAATAATTTACATATTAATCATAGAGCTCTAATCTGCCAGAAGACAGCAGGAAAATTGATCTCTCACAAGTAAGGACTGAGGAAGTAGCTTGAAGAGGGAATTGAGCTCAAAGACAGGACGTGATGTGACTTTCGTCACAGGCAGTCTGAATTTAAAAGCTACCAATTTGATAGGGAGAAATCCATTAGCCACAGTGCATCAGCCCTTGCTGGGTACATGGGGATTCCATAGCTGCTCTGAAGAAATCCACATTGACCGGGACAAAGAGCTGCTTATATGCTGGTATCCGTGAGAAATCCCATATAACCTTAGTGAGACAGGCATACACTATGATCATTTTAAAAATGACTAGATAAATTACATGATGAGAAGTTATAAAGCAGCTCAGAAATACTAGTTGATCTTGTTCCTGAACTTAACGGCTATTGCATCCTTGCTAGAAACGCTCTCAAAACAGTTGTCAAGTGCCATGTGTATGAACTAAGACACCCAGCTCTGGCAACTGAACGTTGTGTTTGTGCATGTGTGTGTACACGTGTGTACATCCACTAGAAAAAGGATGAGCTGAAATCAGTGACTTCTGGAATTAAGATTCCCAGGAAGGCTAATTACAGCATATCACTGCTAATAAGGAGGCATAACACATGGAAGTATACACAGAAGTGTGTTCAATACAACATCACAAACTGCTCTGTGCAGTGCACACCCCTGCAGATTATTTAGGCTTGATTGTGGAGAGCTTCTATCAGCAGAATATTAATTATGCCATTATGTGAGTCAAAGAGAAGTCCTTGACTCACAAACAGCAAAATGATGGAAGCTGGCCATGGTATCTGCCCTCCATTAATTCCCCTAATGCCAACAGTGTCCAGCCATTTTGAAATCTTAAGTTTTTTATCAGAACTGCCCTTGAAAAATCATAACTTTAGCATTAGATCATGTGCTCTTACTAGTTTATGAACCTCACCTGAGTTTTTAGCTGAAGTTTTCCGTATGGATTTGGTGTCGTAAGCTACACAGCTACTTCTATTGTAACCTCTGCTGAGAACAGTCTGGCTGTGCCTGAGAGGGGTGGTTAAAGTAAGAACCTTTGCTTATTTCAGAGGGGAAGAAAAAGATTATAATGACTTTTTTAAAGTGGCCACATGCCTTGGAAGACACTATGAAATTTATCACAGTGACACTGCTCTCTAGTTTAAAGAATATCCATGTAATTTTAAGGCTTTATTTTTCTCTATGGTTACCACTACCTTGTTTTGACGGAAGTATGATTCCAGCCCATCTTTGAAAAGAGAATATCAAAACAAAAGAAAGCAACAGTCAGCCATGGAAAAATGAGTCTGTCTTTGTTTTCGTTTACCTAAGCATGCACCTCATGAATCAGTGCTTTCAAGGTAGGGGCAGTCAATACATAGGGAAGCAAAAGATGCTGAAAAGAGACAAATGCTACAACAAATCCAACATCCTTAGCATAAATACACAGATCCTCTGTATAAACAATGCACAAAGGTAGAAAGTAGAGCTTCTACTTTATACTAACTAATATAACCAGTTATTTTTTCTCCATTTCAGAGACTCAAGAGCCCAGAGAGATGG
The DNA here is from genome assembly GCA_039720435.1 of Amazona ochrocephala. Taxonomy (NCBI): domain Eukaryota; kingdom Metazoa; phylum Chordata; class Aves; order Psittaciformes; family Psittacidae; genus Amazona; species Amazona ochrocephala. Next base: position 39,806,212 of record CM077880.1, on the reverse strand, counting down.
CCTTTTCATGTGAAGGCCAGGTACTCGTGGTCACAACCTTTGATACAAGCAATATGCATTTTAATTTCAAGTAATTTGAGGCATATCTAACATTGCCCCAGGTCTGGTCATAGTAACAAAAAGACAATTGTAAACCACTTTAAAAGGCAATCCTGATGACTCCTTTTTTCTTGATATTTCTTCTGCTGATCAGAACACAAGGAAGGGTAGAAGGCAGCCTGGAAGGCTGACTTTCTATCATGTGCAGGAGTAGGCTGGGATCCCACATGTAATGGAATTGGGTTTTAAGAGGTGTACAGACATGGGCACATGCAGATGGGGGTTAGAAATAATACAGATGCAGAATTCACAAGTAAGTACATGTATTGGCAAAGATCTAAGGAGACTACTTCAGATCCACTTAGTCTGTGATGGGAAGTAGTTTGCAGGAAGGGACTACATTAGAGACCTCCAGGTTTATTAAAGCTTCCTCATGCTGAAGAATATCACACTCTCAGGTTTGCTTCTGACTCCTTCTGTGGCCTGTAATTTGGACCTACAATACAAGATAGGCCAGGGTACTAAGAATAGCTGCTGCTTCAGGCACTGCTGATACAGAAAGTCATAGGCCAGTGTGTGCTTTATTTAATCAAATTAGGTCTGCCTGATGCTGCATAAAATCCCACTGGGACAATTCATTCAGCATAAGCCAGGTCAGACTTTGGCTAAACATGTGCAAGAAGGTAACAGCAAAAAAGAACAAAGAAGTCCATCAAACCCAGAGGTTATATCCAGGACTGGTTATTTGTGGATACTCAGAAAAGACTTTAAAAAACCAGCTTGACCAGGGTGATCCTTTTCCTAAAATATCCTCTGACCTAAGCAGTCAGCCACTTCTCGAGCCATTATGGGGTTTAAAATTGGAGGACCAAAGTTTGCAACATTGCACTGCATTTCAGATGTCTGAAAGGGATCAGTGTTATTCTGAAAAGCTGGATGCAATTCCACAGGTATGGAAATATCTACATTTTGCTACAGTTTACCCATTTAACTCCCTGTAGGGTTGGGGCTCCCATAGGACTTTACACTACACCCAAAATAAGTCCCTGAAGTAGAATCTGTTAGCACCTAGAGCAATTAAAAGGGCATTTTCAAACAATTCCCAAATCTATGGTCCCAGTCTCTCAGAAGATCCAAAGGTGGGACCAGGAAGAATTATGGCTGAACTCAAGAAATATTTTACCCTTCCCGATCTAGACAAGGAGTTTGCACAAAGGCTGACACAGCCCAGAAAGGGATAAGGACTGTCTTTTAGTGTCCTGGTACCCTTATCAGAGTGGAGTGTGAGGCTACTTAGCATCAAGGGGGCAGATGGTCCAGCTGTTTAGGACATAATTGGATTTCCACACACTTCCAAATCTCAGCACTGCAAACTGGCCCCTCTGTCACTGCAGCTGGCCAGTGAAAGCCTGTGATACCTCTCATCAGGTCTCTGAGCCTCCCTGGGGAACAGGGAGTTGTCCAAAAGGCAGAAAGCTCCATGATGTTTGTGTCACTCAGTGTGACTGTACAGGGTCTAGTCACTCATCACTAGCAACATCAACTCACACTGAGTCTAGAAGAGCTGGTGGGAAGAAGGCGGGGAGGTGAATGGACGCACTTGATGTCTCGGGAAAAACTGAAGTAGAAAGAAGTGGCTTGGATCCACAGCTGATTATAACTAATCCCTTGTCTTACTATGCCCTCGCTAAGACCAGGCAAGTATATGGGACAAAGTAATTGCCATGTAAACCAATGCAGTCCTCTGCCAGGGTCAGCCAAGACACATTCTGATTCTGGAAATGGGAAAGGCATGCTCTGCTCTCCAAAGGCTTCTCTACGGCTGTCACTCACGGAGGAGAGAAGGAGCCAAGTTGCACTAGGCAGTACACATATTCTGAATAGTTTTTGTACTGTCAACAGCTGGTGGTTTCTGTTCACAGGCAGTGGACTGCCAGAGCTGGTCTATTTTGGGTCTGCATTTGCCCCCAGTCTGACTCTGGTGGACTCTCAGGCAGGGGTTCAGTTCTGCCCAACAAGCCTTTGGAGCCAGGAGAAACCTGTTTCCAAAACATTCAGGAAATGGACCAAGTCGTCAAACAGAATAGTCTTCCTTGTGCGCACCTGTCTTCCCCTTGTGCTTCTCCAGGGTCATCAGCCTCTGAGCCCTGTCCTGTCCTGTTTTCAGGGCCTGTGCTTGGAGCTTGTTTGTTAATACTTGCAAAGCTCAGCTGAATTTAAGTCTTCTAAATTTCACTTTATTGAGCAAAAACAAAACAAAAGGTTTGTCTGAACTCTCCCCGTCCTTTGCACCCTGGTTTGCAGGTGAAGGCAGACCATGCTTGCATGTGGACAACAATGATATGCTGGCAATAATGACACTGAGCACCCTCAGATAAGAGATGTGGATGGAGCAGCACTGCAGCACATGCTGCATTATATAAAATTACAGCATTTTCTATAACGGTAATTTTGACCAGGGAAGAAGTTTGGAAACCCTTTCTCTGGCCTCCCATAGTCCCGTAACTGTTACCTTCTCAAGAAAAAGAGGCTTTCCTATTTGTGGGCATCGCAGAACAGGTATGCCCCACTACTGACCTACATGCTGCCACACTATGGGAAAGCAGCACTGGTGCTCAATCCTGCAAAACCAAGAACTATTCAAGCATTTCTGAAGAAAACAAAGCACCTTTCTGAGGTGCTTTTATATTTAGAGACCTGTCTATTTGAAGTCTGGTCTTCTCTTTTCAGCTTTGCATTTCCAAACCCTTGCATCTCTGAGAAAATGGCTGGTGTCTGCCTGCTCTGCTAGCCTTCTCCTGTTTCCCTTTTGCTTGAACAGCTTAGATGGCATTGAGTCAGCTTGCTTGTTACTTCACAGTTTTCCTGGCTATTGGTACTAAAGATCATAAACCACCAACCCAGGTCATGCTCTGCCAGGACTTCTGGGTAAGCACACTACAGATGGGAGTTTTAGAAATGCAGGTAGACTCTGCCATCGAGGTTTCTAATCCAGTCCTGCATGACAAGATGTAAAAAACAGTATTTGATTATACTACAAAGGCAGTGAGACAACTCTGTCTTTATGCTCCCTGGGGCCAAATTTGCTGCCAGGAGTGTTGCCAGGCAGGGATGCTGCAGATGCAAGCAGTTCCAACCTCAGCCCAGCACTTGCCAGGGAGAAGGTGTTTGAGGAGCTAGAGATCTGATTGCCTTATTTTGGTAGCCCAGGAGGCCAAACAAGCTCACCTGCTACCTTCCTTTGGGAGGAGGTGTAGGAAACTGCTGACCTTTCTCCAGCAGATCTAAGCCAGGCCCTCGTGCTGGTGGTGACAGATTTTAAAAACAAGTTGTTCTGATCAGGAACACAAGTTATAGAATAAAGTGTGCAAGACCTGGTCTCATTGCTTGCATGCTTCTTAAAAAACTCACATGTAATCGCAGAGAGAAGTTCAGTGTATCATCTGAAAAACCTGCCTGAGTCCTGTCTGGTACTTCAAAAGAGCATCTCTGGGTACTTCTGGCTGTGGGTCTTCCTGCAGGAGCTCCCCTCCTGGCAGCATCCCAACACAGAGCAGGAGGCAGAGCAGCACTGCTCGCTATGGCCTCTGAGCAAGGCAGTGGCATGGATAGGGAGCCAACCACCTCCTCATCTGTTGCTAAGGGAACATGGGGAGATGAGCTATAATTATACCAATGAAGTGTGAGAGACAGAGAGCGAGAGAGAGAGATGTGGAATGGGCATTCGTGATGGCTCCTTCTTTATTTTTACTTAGTTTACTGCTTTGTAAATCACCAACAGAAGGTGTCCAAAACATTTCATGTGTTGGCGTATGACTGAAATGTAAGCGAGGCCTTTTGTACAGAACTGTCAGCATCTTCCTGAACACAACAGGATGAGAAAAAGTGTTAAACTGCAAAATCTATCCCAGGCACCAGCAACTCCCTGTAGGAAACACACAGAAACAGAGCATTTAAGAAAAAGCGGGGCAAATGGAGGGGAAGTCCATGGAATATGACATTATTTAGGGCTAAGTGCCTGAGAAAGAGAATTGTCCTACTCTGAATGTCAGGTTGTATGGCTTTGCAAAGGGAATTACATTGTTTCAGCCAGGGCTTTCCTAGGGAGGAAACCTCTTGGGATGGCAAAACAGCCTGGAGATGCTACTGCATTTCCCACCCTGGTGTGACAGTCCATCATTCGGTACAGGCAACCTGTCTTCCCCTGGCTATGGGAGCCTGAGACAGTTTCACACCGTGGCCCTGGTTGGCACTTCGGTTTGAGGGAAAGGAGAGCAATCGGATCATACCATGGTGCCTCAACCTGTTGCTATCTCACCAGGGAATCCAGAACAGCCTTCCACTTCATTGAATAAACAATTTCTCAATGTTTCTAATCACTAACAGTCTTCACAACAACCTGCTTATCGTTTAACCTGGCCAAACTCACAGCATTTCTAGAAAAATACACTCCGTTACTGTAAGCTTCATCCTTCTGAGCTACTTAATGCAAGTTACAGGGAGACGCTCAGTCTAGAACAAACTGAGTCATTCCCATACAATTAGGTGTCTGGATTAGTAGAAAAGTAGCCAAGAATGTGCTAAAAATAAAGTGGAAAAAAGAGGGATAGAGAGGTTGGAAGGTGATTACAGATATTTAGCAATTAGTGAGTTCATTCAGAGCTGCTGACTCAGAAGGCATTGCACTTCACTAAAGTGATGGTGTGATCTGCACCTTGCTAGGGACAAAACAGCACTTCCAGCATTTGAAAGCCAAGCATAATCCCCTGCCATATTTGTAACTGCAAGGGAATAACCCACCACAGTGATCATTCCTTGTGCCCAGAAGTGGGGTAAGAGCCAAGTTATACCATTCACACCACCTGAAGACCATCCTTGAACAATCAGTCTTTTCTGTACAGCAAAGGACAATGCCCAAGGGGTCCACCAAGCCAATAGGCTGACATACCCATTGTTTTTAGATCAATGTTTTGTTTCGTTTACATTGGTAAAATGGATGTATTTTATTGGTACTGTTCTGATATTGCGAGAGGGGATGCAATGTCAGGAAAAATGAAAAATATATACCTCCCCTGCCAAGTGATAATATACAAAATCTATTCAGTATTTGACCATATCAAATCTCAGATCAACAGACACAGCCCTGCTGATTTGGCCCAAATTGTAGATGGCCCTCCTATGCTGCAGTGTGGCTACATGCTCAGTATACGCACATACATATCTGCCATCACTACAGGAAACAAAAAAGGGCAAATTCAGCTCTCCTCTAACTCTGCCAAACCAGGCAGCACTGCAGCAAGGAATCCTGCCCTACATAGCAGCACTCCACTTGGGAGCCCGGGTGCTTGCTACCGTCCGTTTCTCTTACTGTCAAACATATGTATTCATACACACACATTACTTAATTATTGAACTTAATGAAACATGTCAGTACAATGCAGTTCTTTCAAATTCCTTTTAACTTAACCATGCTGAATGCTCTGGGTGAAGCTATTCTAAACAGTGTGCATAATTTCATATGTGCCGTTCCCAAGAAACATTAGGCATTTTAAAGAATATGAACTGAGCCAGAGAGCTAACGAAGTTAAAAGAAGCTGGCAAATGACAGTGAACTGGACATGACTCAGCAAATGCACCCTGAAAGGACAGTATTTATGAAGGCAGAAATTTAGCTGCGTGTACAGTGGAGAAGCTTTCTGCAAAGAGGTGACTGTGGTTCCCAGGATTTCAGCTATCAATCATGCCTCTTGAAAAAAGACCTTTCCCCCCAGACAATCCCTCTACACTTCCAACCCTAATCTTTCCCTTCGCAACATGCAGGGGAAAATAATGCAACCTCCACAGGAAACAACACATTTTAGCGTCATTCGTCATCTCTGAGACTCACATTCACTCAAGAACACGTGAAATCACCTCTTTTCTCTGGCAAACCCTGCTTCTCTCCCCTTGTCCCCAGCCTCCATGTTTTTCACAGATTGCTTGTCTTCCAAAGCCCTTAGTTCTGGTAGGGAGCCCAGATCTTACCTGAGTATTTGCCAGTTTGACTTATCCACACCAATTTGACTTTTCCACATGGGGCTGCTCAGAGCAAGATAAGCAGCCTGTGGCTGCTGAAATTTCAGCCTGGAGCCAGACCAAGTCCTGGGTGAGACCGTTTTTGCTGGCAGTCGGAGAAAACCTTCACCCCTGTGGTTTTGTGAGGATGTGCCGGTGCCACTCTGCACACCCGGTGTTCAGCAGGTGAGACAATGGGGATCACTGGTCTTTATCCCTTGTCTCAAGGAAAGCCCAAGGGGTTCTGCTGAGGTTATTTAATTTGACAGAAGACAAATGCAGAGTACCTGTTGAATGTTTATCATCCTTTTGTATGCAAGGCCTGTGAACAGGCTGCTTAAATGCCGAAACTGAAAGAGGAAAGATTCAGGCTGAACGTGAGGAAGAAATTTTTTACAGTGAGGATGATAAAATACTGGATCAAGTTGTCCAGAGAGGTGGTGGATGCACCATCCCTGGAGACATTCAAGCCCAGGCTGGATGTGGTTCTGAGCAACCTGATCTAATTGAAGATGTCCTGGGTCATTGCATGGAGGGTGGACTAGATGACCTTTGAAGGTCCCTTCCAACCCAAACCATTCTATGATTCTATGAAATCTCTGACAGGGCACCAAGGTATGGGTCAATGCCTGGAGCAATGTCTGCATAAGTGCACTGCTGATCTAGGCATGAAGAAGACTGATACAGAGGGAGGCTACAGTGAGGACATCTCTCCCTCCCACTCTAGTGGGAGGTTGCATTATTTTCCCCTGCATGTTGAGAAGGAAAAGGTTAGGGTTGGAAGTGTAGAGGGGTTGTTTGGGGGGAAACGCCTTTTTTCAAGAGTCTGAGTTACTTCTCAGAAATGGAGAACCCTATGTAGGAAAACACATACAGATGTTTTCAGTGTTTTACCTGGACCTAAAGACTTCTTATGCCTATTTGAATAAAAAGCAGCTGGGCTTGTTTGCTTTCCTCTTCACACTCTTTGGGAGTGATTGTCTGAAGCATCATTCATCACTGAAACAAGGGATGAGAAGCCTCAAGTGCCCTCTTAGCTCATGATGGGAGGTGTGTTTAAGGGGGTTACTCTATCTTCCTCCTCAGATCAGTTCTGGATATAGATGGAAAAACCCACACATTTCCCAGCGTGATGCTTACAGCTGTATCTGAAGGCCAATGGAAATAATTATCCCTTCTCTTGATCCCACAGTTTTTCTAAAATAAATGGCCAAGACTAATATCTCAAAGGCTCATATTTTCTTAGTGAGGATTTCTATTCTCTGTCTTCCCAGTTACAAAAACAATCCAGTGTACTAAATGAAGACTGGTTTTAATCATCCTGAGCCATTTTTGACAAAGAAAGGCTAACATTGATTGAGAACAGTCACAGAGGAGAACAGATTCGTGATATATTATTTTCTCAGAGCTAAGAAGGATTCATGCCCAAACTGGAAATGAGCATTGTCCATAATGGCCCTTTCCAAGATTTCTTCTTGTTACAGTAATCAGACAAAGAGAGAAATTTTAGATTTTATTTGCTTGGGAGAGAAATGGAAATTGTGATTGCATTTGTTCATTTATCTGTAGGGATAATAGCAATGGAAGCAATACAGGAACTTAGATACAGACAGAGATCAGAGGAGCAGCTGAATACCTGACATAAGCAAACACTTCTGAACAGGGCAATTTCTGATCTTTTGAGTCAATACCCTGAGGAAAAGGACAGATGAACTGTGTCAAAGGAAGGAAACATTTCTAACATCTCTGAAACATCCCTCCCTAACTTCTTTATCTCTGTTGATCAAGGCCTCTGAACCTGTCAATCACCAAGTGCAAAACTATGTGGTTTCCTGCTCAGGAGATTTTTTTATACCTCTGTTCAGTCTAGTAGATTAAAACAGGTTTTTTGAAAGTCAGCTTAACGTGATGATTAGGCTTTCTAGACTGCTAGGAAGTGTTCATCAGTCAATCAATTTGTGTTTCCAGTTACAGGCAATCAACAGATATAGGGCTCCAACTGGCTCTGAGCTAAGCAGAGTGACCGTGTCACAGGGAAACAGAAAGACTGTTATCATTAAGTGATCTACACAAAGTGATTTGTTCCTTGCTTATAGGTAATTTTAAGCATTTGTTCTTGTACAGTGTAACTGCTGCATTCATTGTTTTCAAAATCATCTGCAGTACAGAAGACGAGAAGGTGCTGCACCTCTAAATCTGCATTTTGCTGCTCTGAACATAGCTGCGATAATACTCTGTGTGGCACTGTATTCTGGCAGAGGCCTTACTCAAGACCCATCCATCTCCATGGATCTGGTGGCATTGAGCCCCCACTTGGATGAGGTGGAGCAGCAGTGATTCTGTCACACAGTGTGCATCTCAGCAATACACACCCATGGGCGTGAGTTATTATTTCCAGACCTCAAAGACCCAGGCTGTAAGCTTTTGGCATGACTAACCATCCTTGTCCACCCACTTCCTACCCCTGCTGTATATTCATTCTAGCTGTTAACAACTGTATTTGATACTTCCTAAGTTACCAGAAGCCAAAGCTTAATTGCTTACTCACCTGCCATGATGAAGACATTGGAGATCTGTGAATGGAGAAAGCAGTGTCTAACACATGCTTGAGTACATCACAGCTCACAGCTTCCATTTTGAGGCAGGGCAGTCCAGCCACCCCAGATTTCCCATGTCGGACAATGCCGTTCTTGCTCCAGATGGAGGCATGCTTGGTTGGCAGCAGTAAGAAAAATTTCAGGAGCACACTGTGTATATTTTGCATATTTCAAGCCTGCACCAGTGATTGTTTATCTGCACACACAATATGAATCCAGTTATTCACAGCGTGCTCTGTGTGTCTGGCAAAAAATCCCTAATTTTTGGAACAAAGCATAATTTACTTTGGTATTTTCCTCAACAGCAGCTCAGACAGAAAGAAAGTGGACGACTGTTCTCATAAAGAAAATGAAACAACCCTTTTTACATCCTTCTTTCTGAAACTGCTTAGAGCCTGGCTTACGTCAAGTCAAAGGCGGAAAATAAGATCACTCTTCTTGAAACTGTGGTATCTTCTTATCATTTTGCTGTATTTGCCTCCACGTTTTCAGAAAATCTCAATGTTGATATAGCAGTGTATGCATGAAATGCCAGGTAAATAGAGAAGGAAGTCCAAGATAGGGATTTACATTAGAAAACTAGCTTTCCATTACAATGCTGGAGAATATGTCATAACTAGAGAGAAAGAGACCAATTAAAAAAACAGAAACTTATACGGTGGTTCTGGACTAGGGAGTAAATCATTGCACTTCCAAGTGTGGATAGGAAGCACCATCATTTCCAGTCATATCCAAATGACTGTAATTGCGTATGCCTCAGGAGGAGCAGGTTTTTATGTATTACCTAACCTGGGCTGTATGTTCCTGCCCACAAGAAGCTGATTAGGAGTGCTTCTTGGCATTCCAGGCTTGTGTCACGATGTCATCATGGAAATACTGCTTGGACAATACTGTTATGAAATCATATGGTCATTAAGAGGTATTTTTTGTTACTGAAGAATGAACAAAACGCAAAAAATAGTCAAATCTTGCCAAAGGGCACCAGTAGCGCTAAAGCAAGTACACATATGGATGAGTGTTTATACCTTCAAGGCATATATACATACATATATTTATATATCCACTAGATGTATCTTGTATACCTGAAAGAGTTAGATGGGAGTATCACTAGACAAATGCAAAACAAAGGCGGACAGTCTTTTCCGGAGAAAGAAGTGTCCAGTCAAATTCACATGTAGGGAGAAGTTAAAAAAAAAGACTGACGTTTGCCTTGAATTGCATCAGATTTTCGAGCCTCTGCCATGCATGCTGCCTACAGCACTGGAGAGTGAAGCTATGGCAGAATGGGTATAATGCTGCAGTGCTGTGGAGAGGCAGGGCAATGGGTTTGGGCATTCAAGACCCAGAACAAGACCACAGGACTCTCTAGAAGCTCTTTTATTTCTAATCCAGCAAAAATAAACCAAACATCAACCTCTCCATGGGTCATTAGTGCCAAGCTTCTGACTTTCTCTGGATGCACTGAGGAAATCAGTCTCCACAAGGGGATTTCACCTGAATTTGCCCCCTCAGCCTTCCTGATGGTGATTTGGCCCCACATGCTTTTACTAGAGATTAGGCAGTTGAGTGACTCACGGATGAGTGGGAACAAGGGGAACCCTGGTTCCATGTTTAGCTCTTGACTTAGTACCAAACCATGGAGTATTCACTTGACCTTCACAAAGAGCACTCAGCCTCGGTGGAAAATGGGGAAGGAAAGCCACAGAACACTGCTCTTGCTGAAAAACAGGAAACCTGCTTTTCTGTACGGAGAACAGCTGTGTGTTTTCATTAAAACAAAGTGTGGTTCATCAGATGCATCTGACTGCTACTGCACTAAACCCTTTATTAATTTAATCATTTTGGATGCTCGCTCTTATTTTATGGTCAGTAGATGTAAGTGGGTTTGTTTATTTATAGAGAGGAATATAAGTGTGTTAGTTGCAAATGAAAGACCTGCTCTGAACAGTACTTCCTTACTTTCCTATTTGGGCACTTACACAGAATCACAGAATCACAGAATAGTAAGGGCTGGAAAGGACCTCAAGATCATCGAGTTCCAACCCCCCCACCAACACAAGGTTTTAAATCTTGAGGATGATGACCTTTTGCTCATCTTCAAGTAACACTCCAAGAAAATAAAAAAATGAAAAAAGAAAAGCAAAAACCCCACCACTAAGATGTTCACATTATAATAGCTGCTATAATTGCATTTAAATGCAATACACTTTTGCTGATTAGTTTGCATGCAATTGAAACAAGAGGGTAAATAAACACCTAACAAGGGCTTTATGAAGTAATTGCTATTCATCAGAATTATTGTGGTGGAGGTATACGTCAGCTGGATTCCTTTTCTTTTTATTGAAGAAATAGGAAAATGCAATTTATTTCTGACCCTCTAAAGATAGCATGATCTGAGAATTTCTATGAAGAGCCAAGTGGATTCAAAACACATTTCGGCATTCCAGCAGCCCCCTCCCACATTTAAGCTGCTATTCCCATGTGTCTGTTACTAAATATAGCAGCAGCTCCTGAGATTGACGGGAGAGTTCCTGATCCCAGCTCCTGGGCTTTGCTCCATACGCTCCTAATATGGTAGAGCACTGCAGCCAAGCGAGTGCTGAGGGAGGACTCGAGAGGGTAAACTGAGTCTGCGGGACCATCCCTCCCCATGCCATGGGAAATGGAGCAGCAGCAGCCACAGAGAAGCTGCACCTTAACCTTTTGGTGTCTTGGCTCCAGATCAGCTGTCAGTATGTGCATATATACTGAGAGACTGGCTTCTCACAAAAGTGCTCAACTGCGCAATACCAAATGATGTCAACCTCCAGCTGACACCAGCACTGAGTATTCCCACTTGGCCCCCCATCTCAGAGCAGCAAACCAGGATACAGAAACATCTGGTTAGGGCAAGAAGGGACGAAATGCTGACAATGTTTGTTGTGAATATGTTTTAGGCTCATAAATGGACATGTAAAGCAACACGGGTAATTTTTGTCACCCTCGCAATTCTAGTTTTATGAGCAAGATAAAGCTTGTATGCAGTGCTGGCTTGCACGTCTCTGCAGGGCATAGAGCTGCGAAGGCAACAGAGATAAAGCCTAAGAGACTATTTCAGATAGCAATAGTTGATTTAATCTACAACTATTTACCAATGTTTTTATTACTAATTTTAAAATCTCTCCTCCATGAGTGTATGAGTTTAGCAGGAGTCCCTGAAGCCACAAAGCCTGGACCTCTCTCAGTCAACAGAGATAGAAGGAAGAAATTCACCTCTTGGCAGAGGATCAGAAGGTTTGCATGAAAAAAGCTACAAATGTGGCATAGGCCTTTCGCTGTCCCTCATCCTCACAATGAGCATTTTCACTCCAAAACCCGTTCTCTGAAGTCCAAAGCATCTCTGGCTCATTAAACATTTCTGCTCTCTTTGCCATCAATCTGGCAAAAGGGAGCTCTGAGAATATACCAGTTGGGACTTTCAGCTGCAGGCGGTGGTTTCACAAACCAGAAAAGCACCCTCTGGGCATGCCACAGAAGCTTTCATTTACACACTCTCAGCTCTTTGGGGGTTTATAAAGAAATAGATTTTATAAGTCAGTACTTCAGAAAGGCCAGCTGAAACAGAATCACAGAATCATAGAATGGTTAGGGCTGGAAAGGACCTTAAGATCATCTAGTTCCAACCCCACTGCCATGGGCAGGAACACCTCACACCAAACCATGTTACCAAAGGCTCTGTCCAGCCTGGCCTTGGACACCGCCAGCAATGGAGCATTCACAACTTCCTTGGGAAACACATTCCAGTGCCTCACCACCCTTACAGTAAAGAATTTCCTCCTTATATCCAATCTAAACTTCCCCTGTTTAAGTTTGAACCCATTACCCCTTGTCCTCTCACTACAGTCCCTAATGAAGAGTCCCTCACCAGCATCCCTATAGGCCCCCTTCAGATATTGGAGGGCTGCTATAAGGTCCCCACGCAGCCTTCTCTTCTCCAGGCTGAACAGCCCCAACTTTCTCAGCCTATCTTCATACAGGAGGTGCTCCAGTCCCCTTATCATCCTCGTGGTCCTCCTCTGGACTTGTTCCAACAGTTCCATGTCCTTTTTATGTTGAGGACACCAGAACTGGACACAATACTCCAAGTGAGTATACTTCATGGAAAACGCATGGAAAAAGAAAGTTTAAAGCAGAAGCAAAGTGTAACCAGTACAAAAGCGAGGAGGAGAAGAAGGCAGAACTCTTTAGAAATGTATCAATTATAGCACACTGCATCCATTCCTAAACAGTCATGAATGCCTCTCATTCCTTTTTATTGATGGGAGGGAGAGGAAACAAAACACAGAAAATAAAAACAATTTATTCAGATTGCAAGGTAGGAGACCAGACATCCCAAATTCTCAAATTCTTGGCTAAAGGACATCTGTAGCAAGGTCTGACGCTCAGGGAAGCATTTACATCTTGAAAACATTTCTATCTTTGTGGCTGCTGTGGGTGGATAAGCTCCCGTAACTCTGGTAGGTAAAGGCAGATGGGAAATCCCTGCAGGAACATCTTGCAGTATGTTAAAGCTCCACTGAAGCTTATGGCAGAGTTTTCATCTTTTTTTTTTTTGTGTGTGTGTGTTTCATTTCCACTATCAGTGATGCATGAAGGAAGCCAAAACTGCAGATAAACAGAGGTGCCTGTTGCTTAGGTTTCCTCAGTGCTGAAAGTGGCAAATACACATTATTTATAGTCAGAATAAGCCAGCAGCTATGGTGTGTGTTTCTATCACTATAAATTGAATGAATAGATTGCCCTACATCAGCTTGTTAAGCCCCACTGCAGCAAACCCCTCTTTATACATTGATCCAACCTACTAGCTAGTGTTCATCAACAATAAATCAAAAGTATGATCTAAAATACCTGTCTTCAGAACGTAAACTGAAGTGGGCCACCAGAAAAAAGGTACCCAAACTTCATATGTAGATATACAATTTCAAAACAGAGGCAACATTTTGCTGGGTTTCGAATCTTTATCTTCTTTAGATAAGATGTCCACAAATATGAAAATCAGTTCAATCTATTTTTAGAATGTTTAAGCAGGAACTCTGAGTTTCTCGCTTCCCCCAGACAAAAGTTAGGCTATTAAAACAACAAAGGGGAAAAAAACAAAACAAAACAAACAAACAAAAAAAAAACAAAACAAACCAACCTAACAAACCCCAAAAAACAAAAGTGAAGAAAGAGGGTCATGGTGCTAAATCCAGGCTTTCTACAGAAAAGTCCGATTTAATGCTATGTTTGATCTGGAAACAGACTGGCGAGTACTTCAAATTGTTACTGGAAGCTGCCCAAATCCCATAATGACACTGATGAGGTACATTAGGTAGAACAGATTCCAGAAATAGCTAGAAATAAGTGAGATATTGCTGATGCCCTTTGCACGGCCAGGCAGCATCCAGATTCTCTGCTAGAGAAAGCCTCACTAGGCTTGTCAAAGGCAACTGCAAGGGCAGCACCTTGTAGTACTCCAACCTGAAGTCGAGACTAGGAAAAAAACAGGTTCTTTCCATGAGATGTTGTGTTGGAAAAGTTCATTAGGTGAGAAACTGAAAGACAGCGGATTCTGGAAATACTCAGAACAGGCCATACTCGTTGGCCAACTAGGTGCACTTGGGCTGTGACAGGGCAATCACAACTTGCAATGGCATCTTGGGTTGCTCCTCTTGCCCATCTCCTTGCACCTTGCACCTCACACCTCTTCTTGCCAGGTTCTCTGCCAGCTGGCTCTCACCCAGGCCTCTCCCTTAGCCAGGTTCAGGGAAAAAAGGGAAATAGCACCATCTGGATCTGCTGAAAAAGTCATGGATCAGAATATCACCAGCATACTGACAGCACAGCAGCCAAACCACAGCTGCCACATGAAGGCTCAGCAGGAGACATGACACAGTGGGTCTTCTGGGATCCACCTCTGAGTTTACTGACAAGGAAAAACTGAGCTAATGATCAAATCTTGCCAGATCCTGTCAGTAGAAGCACTGGGACTCTCTGATCAGCTTCATTCAAAGTTGCTGGCAGAGGAAGCAAAGTTAGCAATGACAATTTTACTTAATCTATCACTTGTAGCAAGAAGTCCTGCTCAGGGAGCAGTAACACCTCTCAAGTCCTAAACATGATTGTTGGAGGACAGAAGCAGCAGCTGCTGTGGCTCAACAGCCTCTCCCAAGCAGGAAGTCTTGCACTGAAGCAGTAATTAGAAGCTGATCAAGACATACTAAGCAGAGGCTGAGATGATGATTGCTTAACCAGATATCTACAGTTCTCACCCACAGCAGACCAAGTTATTTGGAGTTATGTCTTTTCTCTTAAAGCTCTCATCCTGCAGCCTCCAGTTCCCTCATGTCTCTTTAACCAAAATAAAGCAGGTCTTGGTATCAGGGAAACACACAGCTTGGCACAATCTGAACACCTGATATTTTACCCACCTTCCTAAGTACTTGTGCCTGATAGATGAAGGCTGAGTTTCTAAGAGGCTACCGCAAGAAAGATGAGCAGCAGGACAGTGTCCATGAAACTGCTGAATATTTCACCTTTTAATTCCATTTCATGTCTACAGCTGAGGCATAAAAGGCCTCATGTGCAGAGGATGGAATGAAGACATGAATATGTGAACTCCTACAATCCATGCATCTGGATGTATTGGCTGGCTTTTTCCATACCAGAGATAGGCTGTCCTTGAAAACTAAGCTGATTCATCTCAATTCAATCTATACTAAGACATTTTAAGACCACTCATTTACCCTGCATCATACAGACACTTACTGCAGGCACCATTATTATTCTTTGTAACATATGGTACTCCTTGGTTCTCGCTGGTCTCCCGGCTTAACTCTTAGAAATTTTATAATCTCCAGTATTAGATAAATAATGTATTTTTTCAATTTTTCTTTTAAATTTTGAACCTTCAATTATAGCAATATAGTCTAAATCAAGAAAGGATTTGTATGGACTTTCTTACACTGACATAGAAACCACTCATTGGCCAATCTTGGGTGTAAGAAATGGTCCTGCCACATGGATGTGGAGTCTAGCAGGTAACTTTTATGTATTAAGGATTTCCAGACATAATGCCAACTATTTGGTTCCAGACAGGAAGGATTTAACCATTATCAATCTGTATAATCTCCCAGGGTTATGTGTTTAGGATGCCTTAGTCCCTCAGTTATTCCAAGTCTGGAAAATTTCCAACTGCCAAATGTTCTTTCTACCCCTTCCTATGAGCTGAGACTTCTTACAAAGATGGAAAAGCATATAAATACTAGCATAAGAATCCTTAGCCCAGCTATGAATCTGAATACTGGAACTCCACCAGCTCAAGTCTTTCCCGCATGGAGGAACATGGATCATGAGGAAGACCCATGGAACTTCGCAAAGTGATGGCAAAGCTCTTTCTGTGGCAGACTAGCAGGATGCTCTCTCCCAGGGCATGAGGCACATCTGGTCTGGTATGACGAGACCCCACATGCAATGCCATAAAGAAGGATGGGTACATGGAGGGCCACAGAGATGTTGGCACTAAGGCCCTCCAGTAAAAGCTAGGCTTTGTTCTTACAGGGAAAACATTGCTTTGATTCAGCAGAGATGACATCTAATTCCCTCTGGAGCTGCCTCCCAATATTTGCCTTCCTGAAATATCAAGGTTGGGCATGTTTCATGACAAACTGGGCAATTACACCCACTACCGGAGACGCACATGCTGCCAGCCAGCTCAAACATTTTGGAAACAGGGAGTGAAGCTTCCCGATGCATTATTTATGACCTACCAGCTGTACTGAGAGGCTGCTCATTCTGGAGAATGAAAGACATGGAGAAATACAATAAGAGACCTGGACGGATGAGTTCATGTGGAGAGAGGAAAGGAGAAGAGAGGGGAAAGGTGAAGAAATGGTGGCAAAGAAAGCTTTAAGGCTGCAGGTTCAGGTTCAGTTATGTGATGGCTGAGAAAGGAAAAGAAGTACTTTAGCAAGTTCTTAGCACTATCCCAACAGAGGTTTTACTTTCTTTCCCCAAATGATTTGGACTAAAATCAAATTTCTATTAGCTACAGTACCCCTGCTCCTTCCATTCTTACATCCTTCATATTTGTTGACAGCCATGAATATCACTTTCATTACACCTTCAGTTCTGAGCAAAGCCTACCCTTGAATATGGGTGTTCTAGTGACTTTAGCTGCTCCCTCCCTGTAGTAGCTGGTTTCACATCCTGCACAAGCAGGTCAGGTTCCCCTGTTTTGTTGCCTAGGTGCCTGATGTTTATGTGTGCAAACATTTCCATTGTTTCTTTGCAATCACAGCTGGGCTTGCGCAACAAAAACTCAGTTGACATGGAAAACTGTTAATTTAGTTCACAATTATGAGATGTGATTGATAAGGGTAGATAATCCTGCTAGGAAAAAAAAAAACAAAAGTGCCAGCTTGCTTTGTTACCATCTTAGGGATAAGCAGTTTCCTACACTTAGAGCCAGCGGCTGGCAGTCTCTCTTCTGGAATTCACAAATGTAGAAAAGTCCAACGTATTTACTGCCAAGGCTCAGAGGGGGAAGGCCAGTCTGACATGCATACAACCTTAGAACCAATCACTCCAATTTCAGGCTTCAGGGCCATGAATGGAGTGCATCAGGGAGCTGTATTTAAAGTACATGTACAGGGAACTGACTTGTGAGCACAAGTGTGCTCAGTGCTGTATCAACACTCTGTTACAACTGCTTAAAAATCTTTCAGAGGTTGAAGTCTGTCAACTTACACCTAGCTCAACAGAAGTGGCCTGAGTAGGTCCATTCCAGCCTGTCTTTATTCCTTTCTCATCTCAAGGGATAGTAATGAAATAAAGCCATTGTCTCTTTCATGTCCTATCACTGGTAAAACTCCACAATCAGGCTATCTTTTTTTTGCTTGTGCTTATTTTATAGCTCTGTGATGTTTGTAGGAGAGGCCTCAGGGACACCAACACCTTGATACAGGGTAGGTAAAGCAGGGCACCAAGCACATTTTCCTTTCCTTACCTGCCAACAGGCTTAATTTTCATCATGGAAAAAAATCTGTGGAGACCAGGAAGCAACAACCTGACTTGCTTGGACTTTCACCCTCTGGACTCTAGCCCATACTGTAAGACACTAATTACTCAGCTGTGGCAGGTCCCCTTCCCCCACACCCATAGTACCATCAGTTCAAAGCCTGCCCAGTAATGAAGCCTATCACAGAAACTGGCTGAACGAGGCACTTTCCCTCCTGAAGTGACTCTGTAATTCTATTTTGGGCAAAAAGCAGCAGATCAGGCTTGTCCCTCTCATGGACTTTGAAGCAGAGTGTCTACAAATGAATCCTGCTTTTTATTAAAAAGGAGTACAGAACTAAATGCTTTTTGCTATAAGAACTCATTTTGCGCTCTTGTGTGCAGAGGAAACACAAGTAGCATCTGTATGTGTGGTTGATATGCTGCACTGTTATTTGCATAAGGAGCTGGAACTCAGGGAATTATAGTTACTGTTTGTTTGCAGATAAGAAAGATTATTTAAAACTGCTCCCCTATTGTAATCAAGCCAATCACTTTTACATCAAAAATTATAACAGAAACTTCCTGCAAAGGTTTGGATTTGCATACATACATGACTTAAATCTAATAGCACTAAAAAACTATCATCTTGCTATGTTATATGGGAACTTCAAGACTTAGCAAGCTTGCCTCAGACCCATAAACAATGCCTCCCTCTCAACAGGTTTAGCATGCTCTTTATAGTCAAGATATCGAAAGACCCCTACAATGAAGCCCACCTGGGATGGCCATGGCAGGGGAGCAGGGATGCTCTCCACAGCTGAGATGCTGGGCAGCAGGACAGAGCCTGAGCCTGCAGCAGCCCAGCACTGCGAGCTATGCAAATGCTCCTCCAATTTCATCTGAAAAACTAAGAGCTGTTTCTGAAGGACAATATCAAACACATGCAAAGCCTTAAACAAACAGCACTGAAAGAGAGTTACATACATAACTAAGGGCTCAGAGAGAGTGCAAGGACAGGCTGGCCTGGTCTCAGCACCACCTGGGGCTGTAAACCAGGGTGGCTCCACTAGCTCTTGGCACAGGCAAATGCCCTGTGAAGCTGGCACACTGCTTCTGCTGGGGCTGCTGGAAAAGCAAGGAAACCACTGTCTTTGAGAATGCTGGGAAAACCTGGAAATGTGCACCCTGGGGACTCATACCAAGCAACATTCCAGCTTTTACAAAAACCTTCCAGTCATCTGTAGAGTATTGCTGTATTGCATTGGCAATAGTGCTGCACAGAAAAGAAGCTAGGGCAGGCTGGGAGGATCTTTCCAACAAAGAAAGTCTCAAGGGCAAATATTTGTTTCCTATTCATGGCAAGCTTTTTTACATGAAATTTAGTTTTCAGATTTCTTCCTTTAACATCATTCAGAAGTAAACCTTTTCATGACTGTCGATATTAACACCCCCCCAACACAATCCACTTTTTGCTTATGCTAACGGAATTATACAACTTTCATGACGACCACAAATAACTTTTGCTTCAGAAGCAAACAAAACAACTGACATTTATTAGAGTGAGCTTGAAAATGGCTTTAATAAAAGTGACTTTGAGATAAGCTTAAGGCATTGGTATAAATACCAGTGATGCAACTGCATGAAAAATAAAGCAATGTGGGATTTTTTGCATATTTTATTCTTCTCCCTGAAGAGAACTTGTCTGAGTACAGCACTCTTCTCTACCAAACTACAGATATGACATTTATCAGATGTAATAATCATTTCCTCTTAGCCTATGCGAAAATCCCAGCACAACTGAGGCTCTAAGGACCAGAACATCATTTTTAGTCTGTGATTTAGCAGATGAATCAGCATAACTGCATGGCAGCAAAGGTAAATTATTACTTTAACCACAAGTTTTAGCTTTATTTGGTTTAGTTTTAAAAGTATATTCCCATGAGTTCTCCATAATGTGGTACAAACCTATTAAAATTGTTTTCCACAGACTACACAAGCTGTCCATTTCACACAAAAACTGGGCAAAAGCAACTTAACTTGGCTCTACATCCACTAACTACAAGAACAAAAATAACCAGTAATTTGTGGAAGATTGGCTCAGGAAGTGACAGTCAGATTAGAAAAACTGTATTGCAGACAAGTAGGCATTTTCTAGATGGCAGCAGTATTAAACTTAAATTAAAACCTAGCTAAGCATAAACTAGAATCCAGGATCAAATAGGAGTTGAAAAAGCAGAGTGTTATTCTAGCAGGTTCATACTGTAGTTTAGTCAGGCCAAGATGATCTGAACGTGACAATGCAATGAGTGATTGAGGAGATGGATAACTGTGAATATGAGAACAAAACAAAATCAGATATAAACAGTGAAGGACAGCAGTGTTCAAATACACTTTAGAGAGTGTCACACAGCCCAGCTGCAGCCCACATGTGAGTCCTTAGGCTAGGACCTCTAGCAGGTCCTCATCAACCAGTTGATCCCAGACCTCAGACAGACCAGAGGCTCCTCAAGACACTGAGTCACACAGGTCCTTGTGCAAGGAGGATATAGACTCACATGTAACGAAGGGATTCCTCTGTAGGCAAAATTCTCTTTCAGTTTGATGGATAACATTTCACTGCTGATAAAAGCTGCTGAGGCCCCAGTAAAGTACAAGAACACCGGGCTTTGAAATGACCGCTTCTTTGTTTGCATTATATATGTAATTGAGTGTTTTGTTGGGCCAGTCCTTAAGTTCTTGGAAACTTAGTTTCCCTAAAATAATAGAACTTCCTTTCCTCTCTCCTTTTGCAGGATTGTCCTGTCAATGCACAGTTTTGGGACACAACATTTCAGGTACAGCAGCATGTAGGTTGGACTCAATGATCTTAAAAGTCTTTTCCAACCTGGTCCATTCTATAATTCTATGTAGTGAAGATCCCTCTCCCAGCACTTTAATCACAGGTTTGGGTTCCTTCTGATAGTAACAGCCCAAAATTAAAAAACACTTTTCTTGGTAAGTAGCAAAAACTAGCACAAGGGTAGAAAGCTCTAGGATTAAAAACACTTAACAATCCCATTGCTGAATATTGTTATAGGACAATTTGAATTCCCAGCAATTTTAAAGTTTGATTTCTCTCTTTGCGAGAATGAACTCTAACTTGTAGAGTCTTGTGCAGAGACTCCTCGAAATGTTTTGCACTCTGGATACTTTTGCATTCAGGTAAAGGGAAAACCTTGAGGAAAAGCTTCTGAATACCTGCAGAAAGCTTAAGAACATGCAGCCACTCGGAGAGAGGTTCCTCCTACACGGCTCCCTCCATGAACCAAGCAGTGCTAACCAATTTTACCTGCATTGTTTATACAACAATTAAAATGAGCTCTCCCTACACATGGCCTCGAAACCCGCTTGCTTTGCAGAGTAGTTATGCTCACAGTGATTGTCTCCCAATGCCTACCTACAACTTCCTGCCCCGGAAGGGCAGACAGATTCGGTGCATCAAGAGAGGCCCACTGACCTGAGAGGTGAAGAGGTGCTCCTGGGCACATTGCGACCACAGTGTGACTATGGTACAGCCTCACCACAGACAGCCCATAAGGCAAATGCTGGGGCACCCACAGTGCCCAAGGCCAAACCTCAAGTGAAAATTAGTGATTCCTGTCCCCTACTAATAGATATCTTGTACTGGAATACAGTACTCTGCTTTCTTGCTTCTTCACATCATGCTGCTGTTCCCTGGTTGGGAACAGAAGAAGTGGTCTTCTTTACCACAAACAAAGCAGCTTTTAAAACAATTTAAAGGAAGAATGCAGTTAAGAAACAATTAATAAAGAACTCATCTGCTCTTCTTCAAAGTGTGGGCTAATCACTGAAAGGAGATCTGGACACAGCTCTGGGAATCTTTTAGCAGAAATACTTTCCAGGATGTTTAAAAAGAACAGTCCAAAATATTTGTGTTTGTTGGGGGTTCTGTTTGTTTGTTTGTTTGTTTGTTTGTTTTTTCCAAAGATCGCCCCTTGCAATTAAAACACTTTGAAAGCAAACCTACAGTTCCTTCATTCAGCCATCTTTGTCCCACACAACACAATGACTTCTTGCTGTTCATATCACAGCAACTTTGGCTAACAGATGTAGGCTCTAAGGTGAAGCAAGCTCGGAAAAAACTGCTTGCAGACAGGACAATCATGTCCAGTGATCTCGACCCTGACATGGATTTTCAGGCTTAAATTGTCACTTCAGCATTTGTTTCACTCAGCCTATAGCAAGGTGCAGTTTTTAGCTGGGTGTAGTGCTTACTTTCCAAAGCATGCAGTTGTGAAAGGCTGAGCACAGTTGAGCTCGTAGTTTGCGCTACCTAGAAACTGAACATCTTCTTTTGTGGTACCATGCAAGATGCTTCAGTAATATTAAAAGCAGCAAAAAATCAGCAGGAAATTCATGATTGTGGTTTTCTCCTCACCAAGTCTCAGCACCCAAACCTGCCCCTGCTCTTTTTTTGTACCACTGTTTCCACTCTGTTGTGGGCTAGTGCATTCGAGGACTGCTCAAAATACCCGGTGTTCCTCTCTGTTGAGCTGCTGTGTGTCCCTTTTTCAGCTGCTGGCAGAGGTTTTTCATGTCTGCTGGGACATCCAGTGCTAGCCAAGGAGCTGCTGCAAGCAGCTTCTCTGCGGATGTATCCCATCTGCACTGATGGCATCTCCATGGCACTTGGCTGGGGCCAGGCCTTGAGAGTGGGCAGGAGCTCACACACTCAAATCAACAAATAGTTCAAATACAGCAACACATGCCCTGCCAAAACACTCGGGGAAAGTGGAAAAACTTGGGAGTGCGGAAAAACACTCGGGGAAAGTACACCTCACAGCTAGCAAATTACATTACCTACCTGCAGCCCTGGCTTCCAGCGGGAAAGAGGCTGATGCTTGGTGCTCCCATGGGGATACATGCTGCTCAAGTCTCCCCCAAATGAGCCCTGTGGGGTGGATTCCCTGAACTGTATCGCTATAGGAATAATCACCTAGCCCTTAAACCACACACCAAAGAAATGTGACAGATTGATATTTAACTCCGCTTAATCTGAAAATGCTATTGTAAATACATAATGCATGAAAGGCTGCCAGAAAACAGGGCATATGTATCAGGACTGCGGACTAGCTCTGTGATCACACCAAAGCAGGTCACCCTCCCCTTATTCTCTCCTTTTCTTCTGTCTCCACTGTGCACTGAGCATCCCAGTGCTCTCTACCAGAAATGGCAAAGCTCCTTTCACAGACCAATTTTCTTCCTCTCTGTTGCCCCTCGAAAAGCATTGCACTTACAACTGACAGGACCGGGAGAGGTTTGGAAGCAGGATTTTTCACAGAATCATAGACTCATAGAATGGTTTGGATTGGAGGAGTTCTTAAAGATCACCTAGTTCCTGCCCCCCTGCTATGGAAACCCATGGCGTGGTTTCTTCCTACAACATCCCCCCCCAAAAAAAAGGGCTGCAGAAATAAGAATCACTTACATTTCTTTGTCTCACACTTTCCTGAATAGAAAAGAAATGAAAGAGTAGAGAACAAGCCACCAGCACTTCTGAGCATGCACTGCTAGGCTGCCAGCTGGCTTATAAGCTAATACCTTCACTCTTCTGAGTTCACATGGATTTGATGATTTATGGTGAACTTCAAGTTAAGATTATAAATGCAAGATAAGCCACCAGTCACCTTCTTAATGCACGACAAATCACACACTGTTCCTTTTTTATCCCTTTATACCTTAACCCAAGATTAATAGTAAAATGACACTCAGAACAGTTTCTAATTGGGGTTTAATTGGGTGACTTTAGCTTAAATATCACAGGAGATGGACAACTGCTAAATAAAGAGTTTGTGTCACTGTTCAGTGATGGCTTTCAGAAAGCAGGGGAAACCCTCTTCAGGCAGATTCTTCCCCTGCAAGTTGCTATTTGTAGCCCGCTCTCCACGTGGTCTTGCAAGCCCGAGATCAAATGTTGTAAAAGTCAGGCAGTGCTAAGCAACAGAGAGGACAACACACAGGGAGCCAGCCCCCAGGTTGGAACGGACTTCAAGCTGTGAACTCAACCTTTCCAGCTTTCGAGGAGCTCTGAATTTCCTCACACAAAGATTAGTAACCAAGCATTCTTCTTAAAATGGCTTAAAGCTAGCAAAGCTCGATTGTGAAGGTCTTCGATGCCAAACCAGAGCTTTCCTTTCCATGCACAGCTGTGCATGCAAAAGATGATAAATTAAATTAGCTGCTGTCCCTCCAACTGTTTGCTGGGACTAAGAGAGTGCTTTTGAAAAAATGAAAATAAAAAATATCCAGAATATAACAATGAAACAAAAGCATCCCCGTTTTAGTATTTGTATACATAAATTGAAAACAAGAATTCACTTCCACTGTGCATTGTTCCCCCTATTCCCATACCAATTAATGAATATACATCAACTAGCTGAATGATCTGTTGTCCAAGGCACTGGTTTTTTGGCTTAGCACTGATATGCTTGGCACCACTTGCACTAATTTAGAAGTTATATGGATGTTCTAGCTTGCTATTATTCCATTATTTTTTTAAGTTAAATCCCAAACAATTATTAATGCTCCAAGGAGAGCCTCAATTGCTTTAAAAATCCAACCAAATAATACAAAACCAGTGAGGCTGTTGCACTCTGAAAAGAAGAGCTTATGATGCCCTTGTCCAGGCTTGTTTTCCCAGAAAGAAAGTGCAGATTGAAGCTCTTGAAGTGGATGGTTTGTTCCTCCCTGCCTGGTTCTTGGGCTCTTCACTACCACTGGGAGAGGGTATGCAGAAAGTACAGAGAAGGAAGCATCATCTTTGCTATTTCAACTCAAACTAAATTACTACTACAAGTCAAAGGGCTGGCCCCGGGACAGAAGTAGAGCAAGAAAACCACAGTGAAAAGGTCCCTTAGTAAGGACAAACAGCAAGGTAGCCAAAAGTTGCAGAAAGCTGGTGATGACGGGTCCAGCATTCACTGCTCTGCAGTAACAATCCCCTCCAGAAGAAAAGCTGCAAAGCATATGAAGGCTTCTCTGAACTTGTGGAAGGGTGCAGCACAACCCTTTCCCCAAGGGGCTGGCCATAGAGCTGTATTCTCCCATCTCATCTCCAGGAGAACCCCACACTTCGCACGAACCTTAGATATCATTCCCAGGCCAATTTTCTCCTGCCAGGATACAAACAATCCTTTGCTTATATTCTTGGCAGGAAGACTTGCTTCATAAAGAAGGGTTTAAAAAGAAGCAGCAGATGCTCTCCTCCTTCGGCACGTAACAACAGCAAATAGCATAATCAGGGGCTGATTACAAGGCTGATTTCCACTCTGTAATTTAAGACGTGGAGCAGGTAATGGCGTGTACTGCACACCATGTGCCATAGCTTGCGTGCTGATCATTCCGTGCCATAACCTCAGCTCCTGCAAGGCAAAGGTTTTTCATCAGCATTTCTCATTTCTGGGCAAGTTCTCCAAAGGCTGTGAGAGACTGAATAATGTCCTTATTCTGCCCGCAACAAAATGCATGTTCTGAACACATAATCCACAGTCCACAGGCTGAGAAAGATCAGAAACCCAAGAGGACTAAGCAATTTTGCAGGATCCATTGTGAAAATGTCAGCAACCACAGAGTCTGTTCCAGTGGTAATAAGCTCAAACAGGGTATTTAAACATAGTGATTTAATCACCCAAATGATAACCCTCATTATGTTGTGTAAACTGTGCCACAAGTTACACTATGGCAGAAGCAGAAAGGGTATCAGGAAAGGACAATAAACAAAGCTGGTTAAACACTGTTCTGAGCAAAGAAACACAAAAGGCAATGACCAGTTTCAGTGGGAAGTATCTGAGGTTGCTGAACAGAAATGGACAATGCAATAATATACAAACTATAACCTGAGCACAGCACAGCCCTGGCACAATAAATCAAACAAGGACAAAGAGGTACAACATTTTTGAAGCTTGTCAAGCCACATTAAACAGCTAGCTCACCCCCAGAGTGCCACCAGCAAGCCTGGCACAGCATGGCAGAGGTACCTATGAAGTGGATGGAAGCTGCAAATTCATTGCTTGCAACTAGGCAGAGAGGCTGAGGGGTGGTAATCTAACTGTGTAAGCTGAAAGGTATGCAAAGAAAAATAAATGCTACTAAAAAATAAAAGCTTTGGGGTTTTGTTGCATTTTTAAACATATAGCACTTCATCAGTTTAGAATCAGCTCCAATGAGTTTTAGCTTCATTATTCACTTGCCAGGTGCAAAAGATTTTAGCAAGGTGATACATTCTTTAGCATCTCTTTTTTTCCCCCATCATGTCCCACATCACGGCAGGAGTAGCATGTGATCTATGTCTCTGGCCTGTGATCTGGTTTCATCTTTTGCTTGTCCCTTCCACCAAAACCTTGTATTCAGGCCATCTCTTACAGTTACTGCTTCTTCCTGTATCACTCCAAAACCATCTTCCCTCATTTTGACAGACTTTCATCTCTTCCACACTTTTGACTGTTACTGCCTCCTCCTTTCTGGCAACTGCTCAGGAAACATTGCTGTCCTTTCCTTTTACATCATGACCACTACAAGCATAAATAAATAATAAAAATAAGAAATATTGCTATAGTAAAAACACTGTAATTCCTTCCTGACCCCTTCAAGTCACCCCACTGATTTCGCTTTCCATCGCATCAAACACAAGCTTTCTGCCCTCCCCTTGGGATACAATTCCTGTCATGTCATCTCATTTAGAGAAGGCTACTGTCACTCCATCATCAAGAGCATCCTCAGTCACCTGAATCTCCATTTCTCCCACAAGCCTGCATTTGTCCTCTCCCACTTCTCCCCTTACTGTTGGCAAAATCTCTTTCAGGATTCATGGAAGCAACTTTCACACACCCACCTCAAAGCTTACTTTCCCCACAAACTATCCAGAAGAAACAACCTGAGGGAGGATGGTCATGCAGGGAGCTGGCGCTTCTACTCTCACAAGAGGAAAAGAGGGTTCACACTGCCACTCTTCCTGCTTCTTTTTGGTTTGCACATCACATACACTTGAAGACTGAGACTATGATTTTCTGTGCATAAAGCAGCACAATGAGACCTGTGCCATGACTGGCTTAGGTAGGTACCATTAAGTGAAAATATTACCAGTAGTACATTTCTAGTAAGGAGACTTATGAAAAAATTCCCCTTGCCTTTTACATCATCTTGCTACCTTGATCTAATTCATATCAAGTATTTATATTTCCTTT
This sequence comes from Amazona ochrocephala, assembly GCA_039720435.1. NCBI lineage: Eukaryota > Metazoa > Chordata > Aves > Psittaciformes > Psittacidae > Amazona > Amazona ochrocephala. The sequence goes on along the minus strand of CM077880.1, from coordinate 39,779,262 downwards.
AACTAGAGTTTGTGAAATACTTCAGAATTTGGAATTGCAACCAATGCTGCTGTGTACCAATGGCATATGTGTGTACACTCATGTATATGCACATAAAGGCCTTTGATGTTTAGACTCACAGATTCTCATATTAGAAAAAATAATACTAATTTTTAATAAAGATTTCTCATCAGAATTCACCAAGATCATGCACTGATTTTAATATTTATTTAAAACAACTGTGACCTTTTAGGTGCTCATTCAAGGGCTTATTATATTTTTCTACCTGAAATGAAAATCTTTTAATTTTTAGGGTTTCGTGTCATTATAAAGATGAGGAATGGCAGGCTACAGTCAATTGTAACACAGCACAATGCAATAAATACGTTTTAGTGCAGAGGCTGACTGAAGTGACCCACCAATACACAGCTCTGAATGAAAGCAAATGTTTTCAAATAGAATAACAACTAGCGGAAGTCTTCCAGTGGAGTGAAAGAACCAGGGAAGGTGCAATCTTAGTGTTGACCTTCCCTCTTTATCACCCTGCAGAATGCTAATAAAGGAGAGGAAGGGCAAAGGCTTTCATCTCAGGGTCTGCTGTGGAAGCAGTACGACAGGATGTACATGCCACCAGTTTGAACAAACTTCACGGACATCCCAGTATTAGCATGCCCTAGGTGAGATGTGTTTGTGTCAGCATTAGCCAATTAATGTATGCACTGAGGTATTGTGTTAGGTTTACAAAAACAGTTTGTCAATGATATGGGGGTTTTTTAATTCAATTTGATTTCTTCTTTCTTTCAAAATGCAGTATCTGAGGCAGCGTGGCAGAAAGGCAGCCAGGTTTCTGGATGTGTTTTGGCAGAGGTTTGCTAACACATTTCTGCAAAACCTTTTAGTTTTCCTGCAACATTGCTGGGTGGCTCTAACAACCAGCCGGCTTCTTGCTCTCCTTACTACTGTCTGTGCAGATTTGCCCAGACAGTACCAGATCCCTATGGAAATAGAGAGGGAACATATACTCTTTTGAGAGTAGGGACCACAATTCTTTCTGGCTACTGGCAAGGAGCTTTTTCAGGGAAAAAGGCTTTTGTATCCCTGGAGAAGTCTTCATGTCTGCACAGAGCAGACTGGCCCTAAGCTATGCCTTGACTTCACCTCTGGCTCTTGCTGTCAGTGTAGCAGCTGGAGCCTTCCTCAGCCAGAGGGAATGGTTTCACTGCACATTTCTAGGGCTGGAGAGCTGCAAGCATATCTGTTTACTGCATACTAATAATCTCTGTGTGTTATGCAGCTTGACTATCTAATGTCAGTACTCATTCAGCAAGAAGTCAATAAATTGAAGAGAGCCACTCCTGCCAAATCTAACAATCAGAAAAAATTCACCTCCTCTTCTGTATTACAAGCACAACCCCAGATTTTAAAAAATCTCATCTCCACTTTAGGATATTTACCACATTTTGTATTCAACCCCATGGCTGTTGAACACTCACACTACCAAAGCATATGTCTGCAAAGTGGTAAAGAGATATCCATTTAATTCTGACCTTTAAAGAAAAGGGGAAAATGCTTAAGTGGCAGCCTGGATTGCAAACGAGAGAGAGCCTTTGCCCTTTGGACCACCATCTAAAATGAGTAGCTTGCGGAGGTCTTTGTTGAACTCAATCAAATCTGCAGCAGGCAGCTGTCAGGACTGCATTGGGCAGATCACAGTGGTGGTGAAAGGGCTGTAATTCCTCTCTCACTGGCTTTCTCCCTGGGACAGACTGCTCCAAGCCGAGTTGAGGCTATTTGGCTCAACTGGGCTGCACCTCTACTGCAAGAGGGCTGAGGGGGTCAGTGAGAAGCAGGAAGGTAACAGCCTCTGAAAAAATGCAGCTGGGGCTTGGTCATTCATATTCCAAAGCTCAGCCTAGGGGTGAAACAAGATCACAAAGAGAGCCTATGTGAAGGGATGTAGGATTAAATAAATTATTGCCAGAACTGATAATGCCTTCTTCCATTTCAAAGCATGAAGCTTAATTTCCTCCTTACACCTATGATAGAATTTTGCAGTGTTCAGCACTCCATGTGGACTGTTGATATATAAATAACTAATCAGATAAGGCTCCATTTATCTGAGAAAGGCACAGCCTTCTGAAGGCAGGCTCGCAGCAGAGCAGAGACCACATGAGTTGTATAATGCACTCCTGGATTTTGAAGGAAAGCCAGGCCAAGTCCTGTATCACTTTGTTGACTGAAGGCATACTTTTCCAAAAAAATCAAAGCTTAAGCTGGATTCCCAAGTCTGTGTTTAAGCTTCAGAAGTACAGCTGGATTTTCAACCTACCAACACCCTTGAAGTCAGCCTGTGTTCCAAGTATGCTGGAAGTCAGACCAGTAATGTAGGAGCCAAGGTCTGGCAGCATGGCCAAGACGTCCAGAATGCTCTTCAGTGTTTCAGAGGCATGCAGGAGGCCCTAACTGAAAACCGCAGCCAAGGCATGGGCAACCATCATGTTTTTTCTTCCCTTCCCTAATATAAGAAGCATTTCAGTGAAAACAGTGCTATAACTTTCTCGTGCCCTTGTTGCCCTGAGGACTGCCTGCCTCTGCTGGTGATTAGCATATGTGGTTTGGTCTCCATTTTAGGTTAAGTTTTAGGCTTCACCCTGGGAGACTTCAAGTACAGAGTGTGGGCAAGAGAAGAGATAGAAAAGCATCAGCTAAAGTACAGAACTGGAAGATAACTTTGGCAGCTACCAAACCAAACCAGCTATACATTTATCTGCCAGAGAAGAGGGTTAAAAAAAACCAAACAAACCCCCAAAAAACAGAGTTGAGGAAGCCTACCTCAAATTGTTGTCAGAAAACATCACACTGAGTAACGGGAGGAAATTATCCTACCCCAAGAAGGTATTTCTTACTGAGAAAAAAAGTTGTTCTGACCGAGAAGGCATCAGCAAAGACTCTCTCTGGCTTTTAAAGACAGGTTTGCGACAACAGGAATGTCTGAAATCAGGGACACTTTCTGTTTCAGTCCTCAGCAATGAACACAAATCAAACAGCATTAGACCCCAAGTATGTCTACCCAGAGAGATTTTTAAAAGGATCAAGATGTGGGAAAGTGTCTCCAGGTAACCTATGAAGGCCACTTTTCATGCTGGAACCAGCAGTGTGGGGAAAGATGGGGCACCCTTCTGCAAAGGGCAAGCAGCAGAAAGACATTCTGCACCTTCAGTACAAAAAACCTGTGCTGCCAGAGCTTGCCCTAAGCAACTAACCAGGGTCAGGGCCTTATGGGTGAGAGGTTTATAGGTGAACAGACGAAAATCTCTGTGGTCAGACTCAATTTATTCCAGATAAGAAGGTTATCTCTGTTGGATTTACTTATTTTCTGCATAGGCAGAGAACATTTGCTCAGCAATAATGTCCCCATGTGTCTGGTGTACTGCAGTGGCTGTTGGCTGGCACACTACTTTCTCGTATCCCTGGCATGCTTCCTACAGATTTTTGTATTTTACAATAGTATGCTACCATGATGAGGGTGTCTCATCCCTCTCATTTCCCATTTTGCATCACTGCAGGATCTCTTGCCATCAAGACAAAGAACAAAGAAGTTAAGAGCCAAACAAATGAGAACCGACTCTTTCATGGCAAAATAAGAATAAATTGTGACTAGAGTTGAACACAGTTGGACGGAAGACTCTGCTCTGATAGCTGTCACAGGGAAGTCTGTAGGGACTTTTGTGTCCAGATGGTTAAGGTGAAAATACTGAGATAAAGTTTTGGCCAAGAAGGCAAGTCCACTTTACAATAATCCACAAGATTATATGTGTGTAATGGCTAAAACAGGCCAAGGCCCAATGGCGCATTATTCCTGGCACTCCTCAGAAGAGCAAATGAGAATACCCAAGCTTTGCAGAAGGTAGTCTGGCAGGTAGGTGGATTTCACACCATGCCTGCAACTGTTCTGTTCCCATCACTGCACAGAGGTGTGTATGATGGGATGGGGAGTGTATTGCCAATGTTGTGCTAGAGTGGGGCCAGCTCTGGGCACAATGGTGGAGACAGATGGGCTGGAAGAATGGGCCCTGTCACAGACCACCAGCTTGGCAGCAGACACTGGATCTTGGTGAGTGCAGAAAGCCAGCCTCTGGTGTTCACAGAAGGTGCTGCAATGACTGCACTGGCAGAAAGCACCCCTCTCCTTAGCAGGAGATGAAACTCAGGGCATGTACCAGCAAAGCACTGGTGACTGTTAGCAAGTTACCTTCAAGCATGTCTGGAAAGAGCTCTGTTGGGCATGAAAGGAGTGGGGTTTTTCTGTCCTTTCAGCCCTTATCCTCTTTATTCAGTCTGCTAGAAAGGTTGACAAGCTGTTCAAATGACCTTGGCAGCTCTGTGACACAGGTGCCACTACTGGGCTGAGACCAGAAACTGATTTCAAATAGTCTAAGTAGCCCTACAGTTGAAGAACTTCCAATTTCACCAGTACAGACACAGAAAATGAAGGTCTTTCATCCGGCAAGTTTATCCAGGCAGTGGTCAGGAGTTGCAATGAGAGAAATTCTCATTAGATATCGAGGAAAAAAATCATCATCAGGATGAACAAACACTGGACCAGGCATCCAGAGAGGCTGTGGAGTCTCCATCCTTGAAGACATCCAAAACCCAACCAAACACAGCCCTGAGCAATGTGATTAAGTTAGCCCAGCTCTGGGCAGGAGATTCTCTCAGAATATCTCCCGAGATTCCATCCAGCCAAAAGTATTCTGTAATTCTGTAATTCTTCTATAATTTCTTGAAGTTTCATGATAAAATTACCCAGGCTTAGAGTAAACAGCTTGGAGATATAAGAGCTTTCCTCTACTCCTCTTGATAGGCTCAGCATTAGAGAAGTGTGTTTATCTGCTTATCAGGCCAAAGGCAGTATGTAACAAGAAGGTCCTAGAAAGGTATTTTCTCCTGAAAGGTTGAAAGATGATGTCAGATGAATTTTGTCATTTTTATATGGACCTCTTCAGTAGACTGTTTTCAGAATCTGGCTGTTTTCAGAATCCATTCAGGACAGTCTCCCCCTTGCTCATCCGTACAGCCCTGGAGAAATAGAAGGGCAAATCAGAGTCTGGGACATGTACCATGAAAGATGACAAATCAGCATGGTGGTGGAGCAGCTCAACCAGCACCCCATGGAGGACAGGCTGTAAAGTCACTGAGTGTGGGTACCGGGGCAGTGTGCAGAAGGGGGGAGGTGGTAGAGTGGCAGTCTCCTCACCTTCTTCCCATCAAAGGCCAGGGCAGATGGAGCACACCAAGCAGAAATTCTGCCAAAATGTGTTTGCCCAGCACCTCTGAAAAATCAGCATTGTGAAGTAGTTTGGAGAAGAGCTAACGGAATATGCACTGATTTTTGCCGTTCCCACAATAAAGGGGGATAGGAGAACAAGGGGGTAGAAATGCTCCAAAGAGAGGGAAAACCAGCAGGATTTTTGAAAAGCCCATGTACATCTTGACACGACTTCTCTTGCTGTTTGCAAAGGACAATCAGCAGAGAGACATCCTGTACATTCAGCACCACTGTGTCACTAACTACAGTTACTGAGATTGAAAGGTAGCTTAGGATTTATTTTTAAAGATGCCGTTTTAGTTTAAAACAAACAAACAAAAACAAAAGGTGTAATTGGCTCGAACCTCTGCACAAGCACATGACAACTTAACATTCGTGGAGGCATATCCGTGCAGAAAGCACTGCAAAATGCTACTTGGCGTTGACCACAGGGACTTTTTTGTGCCCACTGCCCGTTTTTCTCCCCTCCTCACAGCCAATGCTTCCCACCCCCAAAGTTAAGGATCAGCAATGCAAGTGTTATAACAACACATGTGAAATTATATACACGACTTACAGAGTTACAGTTCCTAAATGCCTTGATTACGAAACACAGTATGAACAGGCCCTAGATGATGAAATCCAGCACATCTGTGCCAGAATGCTAACTGGGAGCTTCATCTGAGCAGTTAAAGCAAACCACAACATTGTTTTACTACGCTCACCACCCTCAAAAGATTCAGCTCAGTTGCTAAAATGATTGCAGTGCTCAGAGAGCGAGAGATTGTTTTTTCTTCTGGAATTAAGGAGTCTTAAAAACAGAAGTTGCTCTGTGCCACCATCTCATCTACTGCTCCAATACCACTTATTATTCACGATTAATATATTTGTTAAACTATGTCAGTCTTAAATGACATCAGCCCATGAAGTAGATTAGTAGATCACTTAGAATTGGTTTGATGAAATAACTTAAGACAGAATCACACAGAATCACAGAATAGTAAGGGCTGGAAAGGACCTCAAGATCATCGAGTTCCAACCCCCCCGCCATGGGCAGGGACACCTCCCACTAAACCATGCCATCCAAGGCTATGTCCAACCCCACCTTGAACGCCGCCAGGGATGAAGCATTCACAACTTCCCTGGGCAACCCATTCCAGGGCCCCACCACCCTCACAGTATAGAACTTCTTCCTCAGATCCAATCTAAACCTCCCCTGTTTAAGTTTAAACCCATTACCCCTTGTCCTCTCACCACAGTCCCTAATGAAGAGTCCCTCCCCAGCATCCCTATAGGCCCCCTTGAGGTATTGGAAGGCTGCTATGAGGTCTCCACGCAGCCTTCTCTTCTCCAGGCTGAACAACCCCAATTTTCTCAGCCTATCTTCATACGAGAGGTGCTCCAGTCCCCTGATCATCTTCGTGGCCCTCCTCTGGACTTGTTCTAACAGTTCCATGTCCTTTTTATGTTGAGGACACCAGAACTGCACACAATACTCCAAGTGAGGTCTCACGAGAGCAGAGTAGAGGGGCAGGATCACCTCCCTCGACCTGCTGGTCACACTCCTTTTGATGCAGCCCAGGATACGGTTGGCCTTCTGGGCTGCAAGCGCACACTGCCGGCTCATGTTCATTTTTTCATCAACCCACACCCCCAAGTCCTTCTCTGCAGGGCTGCTCTCAATCTCCTCCCCGCCCAACCTGTAGCTGTGCCTGGCATTGCTCCGACCCAGGTGGAGGACTTTGCACTTAGCATGGTTGAACTTCATCAGGTTGGCATCAGCCCACCTCACAAGCGTGTCAAGGTCCCTCTGGATGGCATTCCTTCCCTCCAATGTATCAACCGAACCACACAGCTTGGTGTCATCGGCAAACTTGCTGAGGGCGCACTCAATCCCACTGTCCATGTCACCCACAAAGATGTTGAACAAGACCGGTCCCAACACCGATCCCTGGGGGACACCACTCGTTACTGGTCTCCAGCTGGACACTGAGCCACTGAGCACTACTCTTTGCGTGCGGCCATCCAGCCAGTTCTTTATCCACCCAGTGGTCCACCTATCAAATTGATGTCTCTCCAACTTAGAGAGAAGGATGTCATGGGAGACAGTGTCAAAGGCTTTACACAAGTCCAGGTAGATGACATCAACTGCTCTGCCCCTGTCCATCAGTTCCGTAGCCCCTTCATAAAAGGTCACCAGATTGGTTAGGCAGGATTTCCCCTTAGTGAAGCCATGCTGGCTGTCACCAACAACCTTGTTGGTTTTCATGTGCCTTAGCATGGCTTCCAGGATAATCCGCTCCAAGATTTTGCCAGGCACAGAGGTGAGACTGACTGGTCTGTAATTCCCCGGCTCATCCATTTTCCCCTTCTTAAAAATGGGGGTTATATTTCCCTTTTTCCAGTCATCGGGAACTTCACCTGACTGCCATGATTTTTCAAATATGATGGACAGTGGCTTAGCAACTTCATTTGCCAGCTCCTTCAGGACCCTTGGATGGATTTCATCCGGTCCCATGGACTTGTATACATTCAGGTTCCTAAGGTGGTCCCGAACAATATCCTCCCCCACAGTGGGCCCAGGGTCCCCACCCTCACCGTCCCCGCATCTGCCTTCCAAGACTTGGGTGGTGTGGTCAGAGCATTTTCCAGTGAAGACTGAGGCAAAGAAGTCATTAAGAACCTCAGCCTTCTCCAAATCCAGGGTAGCCAATTCTCCCGATAGCTTCTGGAGAGGGCCCACGGTGTCCCTAACCTGTCTTTTATCGGCAATGTACCTATAAAATCCCTTCCTGTTATCCTTAACATCCCTAGCCAAGTTTAATTCTAAGTGGGCCTTAGCTTTCCTAACCTGGTCCCTAGCTTCCCGGACAACATCCCTGTATTCTCCCCAGGCCGCCTGACCTTGCTTCCACCTTTTATAAGCCTCTTTTTTCTTTCGAATTTTGCTCAGCAGCTCCTTATCCATCCAAGGAGGTCTCCTGGCCCTCCTGCTGAACTTCCTTCTAGTTGGGATGCATCGCTCCTGAGCTTGCAGCAGGTGATCCTTGAATATCAACCAACAGTCTTGGGCCCCCCTGCCCTCTAGGGCTGTATCCCATGGAACCTTACTGAGCAGGTTCCTGAAGAGGCCAAAGTCTGCTCTCTTGAAGTCCAGGGCAGTGAGCTTGCTGCACGCTCTTCTCACTGTCCTGAGGATCTCAAACTCAACCATCTCATGATCGCTGCAATCAAGGCTGCCCTGGAGCGTTACATTCCCAACCAGCCCTTCCCTGTTGGTGAGGACGAGGTCAAGCATGGCACCTCTCCTTGTCGGCTCCTCTATTACTTGCAGAAGGAAGTTGTCTTCCACACAATCGAGGAACCTTCTGGATTGCTTGTACCGGGCCGTACCATCCCTCCAACAGATATCAGGGTGGTTGAAGTCTCCCATGAGAACAAGGGCCTGCAAGCGTGAGGCTGCTCCTATCTGCCTATGGAGCGCTTCGTCCAGCAAGTCCCCTTGGTCAGGCGGTCTGTAACAGATCCCCACAATAATGTCACCCATCGCTGTTCTCCCTTTAACCCTGACCCACAAACTCTCTGTCGACTGCTCACCTGTCCCCAGACAGAGTTCCATACTCTCTAGCCTATCCCTAATATAAATAGCAACTCCCCCTCCCCGTCTGCCAGGCCTGTCTTTCCTAAAGAGCCGGTAACCTTCCATTCCAACACACCAGTCATAGGTGCCATCCCACCATGTTTCTGTGATGCCTATGATATCATACCCCCATAGATGTGCACACATCTCTAATTCCTCTTGTTTGTTCCCCATACTACGGGCATTTGTGTAGAGGCATTTGAGCCGAGATCCAATTGAAGTTGGGTCATTAACTTCATTTTGTGTCATTCCTAGAGTTGTTTCAGTTTAATATCTTGAGAAAGCAAAATATTCTGAGCATAAGTAGGAATTCATAGCAACAAACAGTCATCAAATTCTGGGTTTCTTGGGTTTGTTGTTACTGACACTGGATTCATGTTGTACTGGTCAACAGTATAACCACCTATAAGAAGGCCTGAGCTTGGTGAAAAACAGCTTGTCGGGTACATTCTGGCATAAAAATTCTATAGTTCTGTACATTTCAGTAAATCAGAGAGGGCTATTGATTTATTGGTGTTGACTCTCTATTTTAAAACACTTCTGATGCAAAATATCAAGGCAGATTGCAAAGTGTAGTTGAATATACTGTACAACATTCAATGGAACAATTGTGTTGCATTTTACATATGATAGTAATGAGCAGTGAGATATCAGAATGATTGAAAGGTATCCAAAATTATGCTTGCCAGCAGAGAATTATATTCCATGTAATTCTTTTTGTACTGGTCTTATCATCAACACATCTTTAAAAAGTGGTTAACTGATTCCATAATTTTGCTTTAAATTTTCTTATCCTCTCCTAAGAGAGGATTATATTCACTTTCTAGTGTTATGTCCTGATGATGATTATTTTCATTACTTCTGTTCTTGTTTTACACCTTTCCCTCTTTTTGACACAGGCTGGTAGGTACTTACATTAGAGGAGCTGAAGTCACTTGGGGTGACCTGCAATCAGGTCACCCAGCTGGGTTTGGCAGGACATAGAGAAGCTGAAGGCAAATGCCTGGGCTTTGGAGGGTTGCAAGTGGAGAAAGTGGAGCCTATCCAGGCTCTTGTGCTGTCTGTCACTCTGTGGCAGCGAGCTCCTTGGGCTCCAAAGCTGGTGGCAGTACTACAGAGATGAAGAAGTAGTTAAGGGTAGTTGGATGTAACATACTTAGAGCTTCACATGAAGTACTTTCTTTCCATGTTGAAAATAACCACGTTGAGCATGATATCTGTGGAGGACTCTGATTTAGCAGGTAAATACTTACAAAAGCTTCAGTATAAGACATGAGAGTAATGCTTGCATTACTCTGAAACACAATACAAATCCTAAACCCAAGGCATTGACTACTTTGCAGAACGATTTGCAAAGCCTCTGAAGTACATATCAAACTAGCCCTGGGGGATAAAAAACCAGTAGTGAGATGATGCTGTCTCGGGGTGTGTGTATTCAGATCACCTAAGCCAGAGTGCTAGCACTCTGCATGGCACTCCAAGAACCTCACCCAGTTTCAGATAAAATGTTACACCACATTGCAATGTGGATTTTATTGTATCATCTTTCAGGAGCAGCAGGAGGCATTGAGAGAGTCTGCAATACAGTTAGAACTACTTGATAGCTAATAGAGCACTTTATTAGATTCTTCCTTATGGGATTTTTCTGTTAAACATTTGAAATACAATATACTGCCTTGGACAAATATGTAATAGGAATTGGGAGTTATTAATGCATCATAAAAAATCTATTCCAGCAAGAGCAGTTACCTTATTAATTAGGAATAGCAATTCTGAAGATTCAGTTATTTATAGGATTTTAATTTAGTTCCAATTCTAAAGGAAAGTTTAATTATAATTGCACCTAATTCACCTAGAGGATGAAAGGGCCCATTTAACAAAGGACATGCTGCCTTCATTTAATGGTTACAAAGGGAACTAGAAATTGATGATATTTTGCTATATTGTTTCAAATCCCACAAGATTTGCATCAGATATGCTCCGTAACTTTTAAGAAAATCAATTCTGGAGCCCCAGTAAATGAATCCATAAATTACACTCTAATATCTCAAAGTGCTGCCTTCCTCAGACGGAATTTGTCACTCCCAGGATCAATATGGAGAATACAACTTTATGGAGAGCAATTCATGCAACTGCGTCATTATACTGTGTTTCAGTGTGTCACATTGTCAATGCATTTACATCTAAACCCACAGACACACCATTCTTGAAGTCTAGCTATAAAAATTTGCTACAGGCTAATCCTTTGTTTCAGAGGAAATAATGGAAATTAACGTTAACCAAACTTGATAAATGGATGGGGAAAAGCAACACTCATAAAAAATGATTGAAGCACTTAACACTTTGTGGAGTGGCTCTCATGGTCTCAGCACACAAAAATCAAAACAAGCACTCCTTTTTAGCACCAACTTATTGAACAAATATCTGTCTCTGGAGAATTAGATGAGCAAAACTCCCCTCTGCTAGTGTCCAGATATCATCAGGAAGTGGACGGTTTGTTTAAACGCCACAGAGAGGAGTTTGTGGCATCCCTTTGTTTAACTACTCCAGCAGTGAAAGCAGACCACACCAGGGATTTATTTGGTGGGAGTGTCAGGGTTTTTGATAGGCGCTCTCGTATTGGGAGTCTGGACCACAGTGTCTCACTTGAAAGGCATTTCGTGCGGGTAATGCTATAGTAGTTCTGGTGAGGACAGTAGGACCTGCTGAGACCTCTGTGCCAGCACTGAAAGTCAGACAGCTGGCAGCAAGGGACACCTATGTAGAAACATAAGATGAATCGCATGCTGCAGCTAGGGAGTGCCTGTGCATATCTATGTGTCTGGCCTTGAAAAGGAAGAGCAGTGCTGCATTTTCCCACTATGGGGGCAGGGAAGGACAGAGTGTCCATGGATGGAGAGGTAAAAGGAAAAAAATCCTTGTTTTCTCTATTATAATTTTGTGGGTGGAATTGTCCATATTGGCAAGAGCTGTAGTCCAGCAGTAACCCATCAGTTCTGGGAACCCAATCTTGTGTTACAAGCACTTGGGGGGTTTTGCTGTGGACTGGACACAGCCTATGTCCTCCGGGACCCCCTGTGTGTGTGGTGGGGGGTTCTGGTTGGAAGACACCCGCCTCACACTGACTACAGGAGCATCTCTCTGCCTGCCATTGTTCACTCAAGACTTCGCATGGAAGACTCTCCTTTTCCTCCTCTGACACATGCTCCTGGCTTATTTCTGTTGTTTTGGCTCAGGGCATTTACAAGGTACGGTTCAGTGCTTGCTAGACTGAGGGCCTGCTGGCCAAGCAAAGGAGCGAGAGAGCGGCATAGGCTGTATTTAGTCTTACAGCAATGGGAGCATCTGGGGGACCCATACACTGCAGAGTCTTGCCACCAGCCCCTGCTCCATTGGGGCTGCACCATGATTTCTAATCTTATCCCTTGTTTTTCAAAGGGAGAGTGAATTAATGGGTTCAGACAGCAACAGAAACCACTTGGCATATCAGGAGATGGGCAAAAGCTGGCACTGTGCTGCCTCGTGGTGTAAGAGCTGAAAGTTTCAATTCTTTGTTCTCATGTACATCTGCAAAATTGTCAATCAATGCCAGGATTGTTGCACAAGAAAACATGAGAAGAGCTCACTGGTACATTCTCAGCAAGCAGTCTTGTGTAAGTACTCGGCTTCTCACACTCTACTTGCTCAGTCAAGAAAACGTGCTCCTCTGGCAAAAGCTGACATCCTGTGCAAAGGGTTCAGCCTCCTCTTGCTTTCTGAAAAGCAGTGCAGCCACTTTTCCTCCTTCCTTATTTTCTAGGCTATATCATCATGAAAGCAGTGCCCATTTTACCCAGTTGCTTAAAAGGAGTGATTTTGAAGCACCCAGGGTAAAAGCAGTTTCTTTCCCACTGTAGAAATAGCCTGGACATACACCAGCACCCAGCCATGGACTGGTCCTGTTATATGCCACAGGGCATTTATTTGTTATGTCATTTGCTTCTCATCTGGCTCTGGCTCTCTGTATAACTGACAGGAGAGGCAGGCTTTTTTGTCTTAAAGGGAAAAATATAGCACTATAGAGTCCCTTGTGGTTTTTCAGCCTCCTTTAATGCTACCTGCACTCAGCATGAATTCTGTAATAAGAGAGAGCATTAATCCTAAGATCAGCACAATTCACCAGAGTATCCATCTATTTATTTTTGGAAACTGGTGCATTACCACATACACATCCTTTTTCCTTAAATTACAGCAAAACCTCTGCACGCATGAGACAATATTGCATTTTTGCTTCTTATCAGATCAGAAAACAAGAAATGCCTCCTTGTGAAAAAGTGCAAGCAGGGAGGGGGCAAATGCAGTGAGAAAGCAACAAAATCTCTGCTTTTCACAAGGTTAGCACAAATATATTACTAACATTTTAAATGTTTGATTTTCTGATTCTACTCACACCATTATGTTCAAAGGATATTTTATCTGGGTTACTCAGCTCAACAGGAGGAAGAGGCACTAAACTGAACTTCGTTTTCAGACAGCATCATGTACATTGAGGTACCAGCCAGCCTCACAGATTTTTGCAACAAGGGATGGTCCTTCTCCCATACCTTTTGACTTTATAATAATCAAGGTACTTGAAGTGTCTCTCCTTTTATTCTCACGCCTGCAGTCTGCAAGTGATTATGCAGGAAAAAAGGACTTTTCTTTTTCTCAGTATGGAAAGAAGGAGACCTTTGATCTAAACCAAAATCAAAGCCCCAGAAAAGAAAGTTCCCCAGATTTAGGGAGCACAAAACTTACAGTGTGGAAAACATTTTGTATGTGAGAGCCAGCAGTTCTCAGACAATGACAAAATACGAATCCAGAATAGCACAAAACAAGGGCTTCTTTCTGCAAAGAAGCAAACCGGCCTGGAAAAGCTATTCTGGGGACTGTAAAGTATACATGCTCAGACTCGAGGGCAGGCAGTATCTCTGAAAGTCTGCCTTCAGGTGACTAAATTTGGATACCCAAAATTAGAGGCCACTTTTTAAAACATGAGCCTGGGTGGAAAACTTTGCACTGCACATAAGCAATGTGCCATTTTCACAGGCTTGTAACAACTTATCCTGAAACCAGTGTTTCTTCATATACAACAAAAACACCCCTCTTCGGTCCAGATGAAATTTTTTAACTAGTCAGAGTTCACAAACTTAGGCAAACATAAAACCCAAAGACACAGAATCACAGAATTGTTAGGGTTGGAAGGGACCTCTGGAGATCATCTAGTCCAGCCCCCACAAACAGTTGCAGAACTACAGCCTGGTATGTGGAAAAATAGCCACCTTGTGCTAGGCGAGCTCAGAAAGAGCTTCACCAAGAGATGTTTTTAAAGCAGTCCCAGAGAAGCAGACCTTAAACATGCTCAGCTGCAGCATTGTTGGTTTTCCTCAGGGAACTCTTTGCTGAATGAGGCATGACAGCTTTCCTCCTCCTGGAAAATCAGCATCTGAGGGCAGTTTTCAACTGTGGGAAACCCAAAGTGCCTCACACTGGGATGCAGCCCCGGAATGGCACTGGGCAATGTAGTCCATGGCAGAGTCAGTAGGGAATGCCTTTGGCCACCCTGCGGGTTCATCCCTTGCAGATGTCACCAGCAGGGGCCACAGCAATATCCCACACTGGCACTTCTGTCCTTCCCACACAGACAGGCAGCATTTTCTTACTCAGACATATATGAATATAAGAAATATATGAAATATTTTGGGGAAATTAATCCTAACTATGGCTAAGTTATCAAGATGATTACTAAGAAGACACTCTTCCATGTGACTATATGATATCTACACTGTGCCACAGTATGGACCTGTGACAATTTACTCTGCTGCTGCCATTACACAGCATCTCTCTGGCACAGTTATCCAGCAGCAGTTTTGCTTACTGCCATTTCCTTAATCATCCTTCTTTTATTTTATTTCTCTTGTCTCTCTTATTCAGTTCCAGGTAATAGAAACAATATCATATTCTTAATTCACATTTAATTTGCCTGCATTTCTCCCAACCTAGTTTGTCCAAAACCAGTCTCTCCATTCCTCCCTTGGAGAGTTAACACTGAGGCTTTCTTCAATTTCTTTTGACCCCTACAATAAAATTCATTTTGATGAATTATTTATGTCCGGAGCTCCCCAGGGAATTACCATTTGTATCTTCTATAGTTTCTGCCTGTCACCAGCTATTACAGAATTACATCAGCTGGACAGCAGCTGCCAGTAATCAAACCAGGTTCCTCCTCTGCCTTGGCTTATTTGCATCACACAACAGACACAAACCAACCAGCTCCTGGAGCAGGTTATTTTACAAGGCCTACTCCCCTTACCTATTTTGGAGGCTAAAGTTGGGTTGATTTTATTTCTCAGCAACCTTGGTATGGAAGGTAGCAATAAAGAAAACAAGAAAAAGATGCTGCTACTCCTGTGCATTTAGGTGGGCAAATAATGCCAAAAATAAAAACTAACCCAGCCTCACATCAGAACATAGTTGTATCTGCCTGTGCTCCTAAACTGCCTTAATTCAAACATCATCTTCAGGAAGAAAATGTACCTGCAAGCTCTCTAAGCCCTCCTTGAAAAATAAAGCAAATCCTTGGGTGTGAATCTTTGCTTATTCAGCAACAGGCCTCAGTTGTCATCTAAACACAAACTGTAATACTGTCATGTTTTCCAGCCACTACAAGAACTGGGTTCTTCCAGGCTTAAGGTCCTCACTGTTGGATGTTACAGTGGTTAAAAGCTTCACAGAAGCTCTTTGAACATGACTTCTAATCCACCCTGGCAATAATAAATGTTTATGTGTATTAAGCTAAACAGGCAATAAAATCTTTGTAGGATTGGAGTTTTAGTCAGAGAAAAACTCTGTGTACAGAAAATCCAAATGTAGACCCATTTCATTTGTTTAACTGATTTTTTTTCCCAGTTAATTTTTTGTGTCTGAAAATGAAAGCTCTATGCAAAATCTCTACAGTGTTTTCAGTTTCACATTTAAACTGACTTCTTCTGGCTTCTTTCACTTTTAATCTGTTTCCCTCTCTTTCCAGATTCCTGTGGCAAAATAAGCGAGTGCCAAAAAGGAAACAAAGAAAAAAAAATGCAAAGCATGAGAAGAAAAACAAAAGCAAAACCTAACACTTAAAAATTCATGCTTTTGACAACATTTCAAAATAAATGTTGTTCAAAATGTGCTTGAAAAATTATTTTTTTCCAGCTCTAAAGCAGCCATCCATAATATTTTCTTGCCCTTCCATTCACTGTATTCTCTTAGCTTGTCCACAAAACTTTGTATTGAAGACAAGAGCAGAAACAATCACAAGTAGAAGCTTTTCTTAGCAAGAAAACTCTTTTCTTCTGAGCAGGAGGGAGTTCACTGTTAAACAGAATAAAAAAGATGGGCAGTGAAGACTTACACTGAGGTTTCCTCCTCGATCATCAATGTGAGCTTTGAATTTTTAGAGAAATCCCTGCCTTTGGGATGTACGCTGTACAGAACAGCTAGCACTATGGGCCAATACACTGTAGAATCACAGAATCATGGAATAGTTAGGGCTGGAAAGGACCTTAAGATCATCTAGCTCCAACCTCCCTGCCACGGGCAGGGACACCTCCCACTAAACCATGCCACCCAAGGCTACGTCCAACTTGGCCTTGAACACCACCATGGATGGAAACATATCACCTTCGACAACATGTCTTTGAACCTTGACTTAAACTCATTAACAAATCCTGCTGAAGCCCACAAGTTGGCACATCCAACCCCTCTCACCAGCTGCAACCCTTTGATGAGTGACACATAGAAGTGGGAATTGGCAGAGGCAGGGATCAGCCTGTCTGTGGCCCATGACATGAGTATGTGCTGCGAAGTTCAGTCTTATTTTTGGTTCCTCATAGGCACTAAATTCACCCCAGTAACTTTAACTATTCTTTGATTTCCACAGCTGCTTTACTGTTATAATCCTCCTTCCTTGTATCTCTGTAAGAGAGTAAGAACAGTGTCCCTGAGCACTCGGTGTGAGATATTTTGATGCACAATGGCCAGGTATGGCACAACAGTACCACCACATCTGGCTTGATGTCTTTCCAAGAAGCAACTCTCAATTAGGTGCGTAGTAAACCAGCATTTTTGCTTCAAATCATACTATTTCACCGGCTCCTGCTAGCACTGAGGTCTCTGAATACTCAGAAAACTTTAGCAATACTGATACATGCCTTGCGACATGGACAGTGGGATTGAGTGCACCCTCAGCAAGTCTGCTTTGACACCAAGCTGTGTGGTTCGGTTGATATGCTGGAGGGAAGGAATGCCATCAGAGGGACCTTGACATGCTTGTGAGGTGGGCTGATGTCAACCTATTGAAGTTTAACCATAACAAGTGCAAGGCCCTACAGCTGGGTGGGAGCAATCCAAGGCACAGCTACAGGTTGGGCAGAGAAGAGATTCAGAGCAGCCCTGCAGAGAAGGACTTGGGGGTGCTGGTTGATGAAAAAATGAACATGAGCCGGCAGTGTGCGCTTGCAGCCCAGAAAGCCAACCGTATCCTGGGCTGCATCAAAAGGAGCGTGACCAGCAGGTCGAGGGAGGTGATCCTGCCCCTCTACTCTGCTCTCGTGAGACCTCACTTGGAATATTGTGTGCAGTTCTGGTGTCCTCAATGTAAGAAGCACATGGAACTGTTGGAACAAGTCCAGAGGAGGGCCACGAGGATGATCAGGGGACTGGAGCACCTCCCGTATGAAGATAGGCTGAGAAAGTTGGGGCTGTTCAGCCCGGAGAAGAGAAGGCTGCGTGGAGACCTCATAGCAGCCTTCCAATATCTGAAGGGGGCCTATAGGGATGCTGGGGAGGGACTCTTCATTAGGGACTGTAGTGAGAGGACAAGGGGTAATGGGTTCAAACTTAAACAGGGAAAGTTTAGACTGGATATAAGGAAGAAAGTCTTTACTGTAAGGGTGGTGAGGCACTGGAATGGGTTGCCCAGGGAAGCTGTGAATGCTCCATCGCTGGCGGTGTTCAAGGCTGTGTTGGACAGAGCCTTGGGTGACATGGTTTAGTGGGAGGTGTCCCTGCCCATGGCAGGGGAGTTGGAACTAGATGATCTTAAGGTCCTTTCCAACCCTAACTATTCTATGATTGTATGATTCTACTCCGGATTGAAACCTGCTTTCTCTTTGTAATCTGTTTCTTTTAAATTCATCAGAACTGTTCTCTGGATTTGCGGTTTACAACAAACTTCTTTCCAGATACATCTCTGGGACTAGAAACTTTCATTCCAGTAAAGGTCAGAAAATGTAACTATGTAACAATTCTAGGAGCAAGGATTTGAGGAAAAACATGAGTTGAAGTCATGAGATCTGGCAGCATCATAGTCAAAACATCATTGCTATTTTTTTTGGTGTAACAGCCACACCTTGCTCCATCGGTGTAGATTAGAGCCAACTGCATCACATCCTGAAACATGTCTTTGAAAAATGAATGCCACATATGAGTATTTCTTTCTAAGTCACATAATTTCTGATGTTTTCCTTAAAGTTCCAGCTTCTCAAATTACACACACTCATGAGAAACACAGGGTTTCATTTCTCACAATAAGGCAGTGGTGATCAAATACAACAAAGGCAAGCAGTTATACACCAGTCGAAAAAAATTTCATACAATCATAGAATAGTTAGGGTTGGAAAGGACCTCAAGATCATCGAGTTCCAACCCCCCGCCATGGGCAGGGACACCTCACACTAAACCGTGTCACCCAAGGCTCTGTCCAACCCTGCCTTGAACACCGCCAGCGATGGAGCATTCACAACCTCCTTGGGCAACCCATTCCAGTGCCTCACCACCTTTACAGTAAAGAATTTCTTCCTTATATCCAATCTAAACTTTCCCTGTTTAAGTTTGAACCTATTACCCCTTGTCCTCTCACTACAGTCCCTAATGAAGAGTCCCTCCCCAGCATCCCTATAGGCCCCCTTCAGATACTGGAAGGCTGCTATGAGGTCTCCACACAGCCTTCTCTTCTCCAGGCTGAACAGCCCCAGCTTTCTCAGCCTATCTTCATACGGGAGGTGCTCCAGTTCCCTGATCATCCTCGTGGCCCTCCTCTGGACTTGTTCCAACAGTTCCATGTGCTTCTTATGTTGAGGACACCAGAACTGCACACAATACTCCAAGTGAGGTCTCACGAGAGCAGAGTAGAGGGGCAGGATCACCTCCCTCGACCTGCTGGTCACGCTCCTTTTGATGCAGCCCAGGATACGGTTGGCTTTCTGGGCTGCAAGCGCACACTGCCGGCTCATGTTCATTTTTTCATCAACCAGCACCCCCAAGTCCTTCTCTGCAGGGCTGCTCTGAATCTCTTCTCTGCCCAACCTGGAGCTGTGCCTGGCATTGCTCCGACCCAGGTGGAGGACCTTGCATTTAGCATGGTTAAACTTCATTAGGTTGGCATCAGCCCACCCCACAAGCGTGTCAAGGTCCCTCTGGATGGCATTCCTTCCCTCCAAAGTATCAACCGAACCACACAGCTTGGTGTCATCGGCAAACTTGCTGAGGGTGCACTCAATCCCACTGTCCATGTCACTGACAAAGATGTTGAACAAGACCGGTCCCAACACCAATCCCTGAGGGACACCACTCATTACTGGTCTCCATGTAGGCTGTAATTTGCCTCTCATCAGCCATATACAGCAGAAGGAGAGGAAGGGGAGCAGCCAAAGGCCAGTGGGATCACAAGCAGAATGCTGTCCACAGCCCTAAGAAAGCTGAACTCAAGCTAGAACAGGTGCAGAGACCTAGTAGGATGGGAATGGGGAGTCAGTTTTACTGATGAGACAAATATAGCTTACTAGGGTCAGCCTAGCAGAAGAAAGTCTGAGGGGGGATATGATTACACTTTATAAATATATGCCCAAATACCACCAGGGCTGAAGAATTATTCAGGCTATAAGACAATGTTGGCACAAAAAGAAATAGCATGAAAAAAAGTCACCAACTATTTTAAGCTCAAAGCACTTTCCTAACCATTAGAGAAATGGTGTTTTATAACAGTCTTTCGCCAGAAGCAGTAGGTGCTAGTAAGCTGACTACTTTTATAGCAGAAAAACAGTAAATTTAGCTAAGGGATTTTGAGACATGGTATCTGCTGTAATAGTGGGTGTTCCCTTGGCTCTATGCTCCTAGAAAGGCTCTGCTTGTCATGGTTGGAAGGTAGAAATTAAATACATAAATGTGAAACTCTGAAACCTGAGCTCCATGAAGGCAATTAAACAGTAGTCCACAGGTTTATGTGGCTTGAATCTGGGTTCCTTTTTAATACATAGGATACTCATGGCTCAAGCAGGCAGTTGTTTGCTGATACCCAAGTCCAGCACAATAAAGAGTTGCATGAAATCGCTGACAGGAAAAGTGACCCCTTTTTTATTGCTTATTGTCCTTCCTTTGCAACCACCATGCTCCCTGCCTCTCCAGTCTGCCCATCTACAGAGAGTCTGGTTCACAAGGATTTCCTCAGCTTTAGCCAAAAGAAGAGTTTGTCTGCCCAAAACTGCAAGGAGAAACCAAGAAACTGGGAACAAGGAGGCTATAACCAGGGATGGCTTATGTACCCAGCTCCTTCCTAATCAGAACATCCCAGGAACCTGTTATGCCGCAGTTTTGACAGAGGAGGAAACAACAACTTCTCAAAGGTCCATCGTAGGCATCTCTCTCCTGTTTCTAACCTTGCTCAAGTCATCTCACTCCAGAGCCACCTTTTTGGCAAGCAGGCCAAGTGGCTTCTACCAGGTGGGGAAAGATTTCTGCTTCTCACTCTTCAAAGGCAGAGGCACACTTGCCTTCAGCTTGATTTCACACACATTCCATTCACAGGCTCCGAAAAGGCTACCAGCACCACTACTCCCACACAGCAGATCATAAATAACTGCACGGGTAAGTATTTCACTGCAGGCCCTTGGAGTACAACCCTCTAACTCCTGTACAGTCACTGGCCATAAAGATAATTTGTCTGAGTCAGTACCAGAGGAACAAGGAAATTCGAGGTTGAGAGGTATCTACTGTAAGAAGACATCAGGGTGCCTTCTTGGCCACTCTGCCTGCGTTGATTTGCTGTTCTCAATCAACAGACGAAGAGCAGTAGCAGGAGCTACCTCCTAATTCTGAATCATTTAGTCAATCAAAATATAGCTCCTCAGCTACGTAACAATCTCATTTCTTCTCAAGAGCCTTATATGGAAAGAAAAATGGAAATGCTGTATCAGGAGGAGAGAAAAAGCTTTATTTAAAAGTGACAAAAAATGAAAGCTTCATGATCCCATTTGTGGTGTAACTTAACAGCAACTTAGGTACTTGTCAAAGCTAATTAAGACAGGCCATCTGCAAATGCTTATGATTGGAAACATTCCCCCTCTTGCCAGCAGAAGAGTGTGTTACAGCCTCCTGATGAGCATTAGGCTGCTTTGCCTGATGCTACCTGCCCTGGGGTAGGGAGCGCTATCCTCTTCCTGCAGCGTGAGAGTGCATTACCTGAGCATTACCCTTTGGTTCTGTCACACAGGAAAGGGCAGGGGAAGGGAACCAATCCTGCCAAACACACATCCTTAGGGACAGGAGCACCCTGCGGGGAGCAGGGCCAGTGTCACCAGTGCCACCACTTGCACAACTTGCTCTTGGGCCAGCTCCCATCAGTGGGCTAGGACACCTTACTGGGTACCCTATAGCAGCAACTTATATCTTCAAAGCACTGTACTAGTAGTTCACTGCCTTTGGCAAGCGATTTGCAGGCAGTGCTGAGGGCAGCGACAGGCGAGCTTGGGAGGAATCAGGCCTGCTGGTCCACGCCAACAGAGTGGAAATAGGGGTGCTGGCAGGTATCTGCAGATTAGCAGGTTCAGTGGGGCAAAATGGTTCATAGGGCTGACACCCAGCCAAATAGCAGTGCCTCTAGAGTCCCGTTAATAGCGTGCAGTGCCCTTGATACACAAATATTTAATTTCTTCTCAGCAACACTTCTTTTATTTTCTGTTCATGAAGTGCTCTTTGTACCCTGAGGAACCCAGAAGCGCTGTAAGCTGGTGAGGAGCACCAGCCTCGCAGGGGAGCCAGAGGCACTGCCACCAGCATGCAGGGTAGGCAGAGCCACCAGCCCGGGAATGTCCTATGCAAAGCTGTCTCTGCACAGGCCTTTGGAAAGGTCTTTCAGATCTTAGAAGCCATTTTGGAAGTGTCACAGTTGGATATGACAAGTACTGGGATGTTTAGAAATCCATTTTTATTCTAGCTGTGAGCTTTACAAACTCTGCCTTGGCCTCAGGGTTTCTTTCTCAGCTGACATTTCCCAACCCAGTCTAAGTGCTCTGCAGGCTTTAATACTAAAGGAGAAATTTCAGTTGCCAAGCAGGGTAAGCTACAAAACAGCTCTCCCACTGGTGAAGGCCCACTTTGGAAAACACAACAAGGACCACCTCTCCCTGGGGTGTTACCTGCCTCCTGGTCATGGAGCACCAAGCAGCCTCCATCAGGAGAACTGAGGTTTGCTCTGAGCATCCTGGAGGCGAAACAGGGACTCCAGCCTTGAGAGCTGACTTTGACGTGTGTGTAATGCAAAGATGTTTGGCTTATACTGAACCTTCAAAGAGGCAAGAGGAAACTGAAGCCCCGTCTCTTTTCTTTGTGAAGTACTATAAACAATGCCTGCAGAGTTTTGGGGTTTGTTTTTCAAAGAACCATATATATGTCTATGTACATGCATACATATATGTTACACACACACACATTCTTTAATTTTAGGTCCTGCTCATGTCAGGAGATGATATTAGAGTAGATCTCTATACCTAGGTGGCTTGAGCAAAGTATATTTGTAGTGTCTGCAAGCACCCTGTACACCTGGGGGGGAGGGGGGAAATGTGGAATTTTTACTGCCACACTGAAACTGAAATAAAAATCTCATTTCTTTATGCAGATATTTTTTATTAAATTAAAAGGTCTTATTAAATTAATCAATACTATACCTGAAAACTGAGTTTGCCCAAAAGTCTTTATAATACCATTGTTAATTGCTTTTCTACTAGGTGGACGCCTTTCTCACACATTACATTTAATACTTCACTGCAATACTTTGCATTCAGAGAGTCTCACATGGGACCCTGCGGGCGCTACACACAGGGCACTGTCAGATCAGACAGTCTCTGAATGAAAATCTCTGGTTTTCCCAGTGTCAGTGTTAGTTATAAAGTAATACCTCACTGTTTGCAGCTATTCCAGACACCTCCAGGTATATAAGGTATGCATAGCCATGTCCAGCTTGCAGATAACCAAACCAAAGCAAAGTAATGAAAACAGAGTCTACAAAAATGGGAAAACATTTCCCACTGTTAGCAGGAACACTGCATTTGCCAGTTCCCAGGGTGTTATGTAGAGCTCCCAGCCCAAGAACTTCACAGCAGAACCTCTCCCTAGTTCCAGCTAGATCCCAAACTTCATCAAAAAGATGTAATGACATTCCTTTTGTAGTCTTTTTCCCCCTTCAAAGTTAAGGAACAAGGTTATCGGCTTGGTGTGGAGACTAGAACACAGCAGCTGGAGGCAAATGCACATTCCCCGTCTTTGGAGTCTGGTACTAAGCTAAACTTCCTATTTATTGTTGGGAGAAAGCTAAGGAAACATTATTTTTGCAGCACTCTCTATCTCTGCTCCAGAGTCGGCAGAGAGCCAAGATTCACCGCAGCCAGAGGCTGGAAAGCACTTCTTAATAACAAACAAATGAAGAAGTAAACAAACAACAGACAAAACCAAAAGGGAAAATGACACAGAGAGACCCCAGCTCCAGGAGCTGCAGAGGATTTCTGTAAAGGAACAGAAACTGGTTCTATCAAAGCCACTTCTACTCTGAAAATAGCTTATCTGATGGCTGGGAGATGCCTACTAACATGTACTTGAAACAAAGAATGTCCTCTCAGGAACATTAAAATACAAACCACATGACTGTGCTAGCAGAATAACAGCATTATAAATCACATTTTTTAAAGAAATGTATAATAGGGGTTCTTCTAAGTTTTAGCTGCTGAAAAGAACCTTTAATGTTATCCTTTAATTAGGAGCATAGAGTTTAAAATGACAGTCTCTCAAAAGAAGATTTTCCACAGAAATAATAGGTTATCAATGGTTTTCAAACACTGAGATGCATTTAAGACTTTCCCAATCTCAACCTGGTATATCCAAAATTCTTCATTTCTCAAGCTTTGAGGAAGAGTAAAATTCATGCTGGATCTTTCAGTAAGCAGATCTTTAGAAAAGGGCCCAAGACAGGTTTTCTTAAGGAAAACAGCAACACCTACAAGTAACATGGTACCTGATTATAATTACATTTCTTGCACCCTTTACTCTGTTTGCTATAGGAATAACAGATGCCCCGCTGACATCCAAAAAGTGTGGAGATTAACAGCATCTACAGCCATTCAGGGTGGATGCTGAAGGCCCCATTTCAGACAGGGATCTGAGCTCTCTGTTAGAGCCCAGGGAGAGAGCAGTGCTGACAGAGAGCAACAGTTTCCCCACCAGCTACTGGGAATCTCAGCAAATGACACAGGCCAAAACCCAACATCCAGACAAGAGAAATCAGGAGAGATGGCCTCTACCCTGCTTCAAATGAAAAAACAGATGCAACAGAAGTGTACAAGAGTTGGCAAAAGGGACAGATGGCTGGAGGAGAGGGTGACAGATTAGAAGAGAAAGAAGTCTATAAAGCTAAACTAAAAAAGCCTTTATTCTCAGAAGAACACAGTAATTAACAAATAAGCTTTAATCCACAAAAATAGAATTTTTTGCTTTCTGCTCTTCATAGCTTTAAACTGTGTTCAGCTATATTTAATCTTCAAGGTTTTTGCGCTCCAACATCTCCAACTACGCTGAAAAGGAGACACTGAAGTGTAGTTAAAATACCTTGATTTCAGCCTGGGCTCACCTCATCGGAAAGCTTTTCAGTGAAACTGGTCTAGGTGTACGCTGAGACTACCAAGAAGAGAATGTGGTCGATTATTCAAAATTCTAAACAGCAAAATTATTCTAGATGTATGTATGTCAGAACTTAGCTCAGTCTAGCCTACCAGCTTGGTGTAATATGTTCTCATTGTCCTGGCACATATACTTAAGTCTGGCATGCTCTGAGAAGTCAGTCTGACTCAAAAAGCAGCGTAGAAATGTGGGCATTTTTAAGAATACACACAGCACCTTTCTCAGTCAAGTATTTCTTATAAGACCAGATCGATTGTCATGTTAAAGAAAAAGATACTCAAAAAGCAGCTAAAAAGAGTTCGAACACCCATACAGGCAAAATTCCTGCCAAAGATGTTTTCTGACAAATGGGGCACATAAAAATACAAAATATCCTTTCCAAGTCCTGAGAAGAACTTTCAAAACAACAGGGCAAAAGTAGCCTTTGGGCAACATTCAAGGCTGTCAAGACACATAAAGCATCAGCAAACTCATCCTCCAGCAGCAAGTAATTACTATCTACAGATAGCAGTAAGCATGCTGGGGGACAAAAGGTACCACAGGCACTGCCTTCAGCAGGCTAGAGCAGGCCTTTCCATGCTCAAGAAATGCCAGCGCTCCAAGGGTTCTCTTTATGACCAGAAAAAAACCCAAACTACAGTGGAGAGAAGTAAAGTAGGACATAAAATTTTATTCTGAAATGATCTCTGGCCACAACAATAAAATGTAACAAATATTCACTAGAACAGTCTTAACTCCTGTCATCAGCTGTACAATACATACAGTATCATAGAACTGGCCACTAGGATTAAAACCCACTACAACATCTTTAATGTGAAGTGGCAACAGCAGCATCTCACAGAAAATTATACATAAATATATACACAGTCCACATTCAATCATTTTTCACGTTTTCAGTACACACAGTTGCAGCATATTACAGTCACGTGTCTAAGTCGTTGCCCAATAAAAACCCAAGCCACTGCTTAGACGTAATTGTAGCAGTCGAACTGAGTAATCACAATTTGTAGCAGAGATGTACAAGCCCCTAGAAACAATAATTCACAAATGTTATTTTATTTAAATGCTACCATAGCATTAAACTGGGCAATATTCTAATCTTTGCTGACTGAGAAAGAAAGAGTTCTTTTTGTACTTATCACAAACATTATCGATGGAAAAAAATACTAAAAAAATGGAGAGCATTAAATAATGCACACCCTGTCCTAAAGATTCTAATATTGCCCAATGCTACTTATGTCTAAAGTGTTTTCAACATTCCCATGAAGTCATTTGTAACTCCAAACCACCCACCAAGTTAAAAGTGGCTTAAGTGCCTTGCACCCAAATTGTAAAAATCCCTGGCCACCTTTATAAGAGCCAGGCACATATAAAAGGAATGCACTTTGGTTCATACCAAATGCCCTGGGATTAAATCACGCTATAAAACTAAAGAGTTTGAGGTAAATTTTACAAATACAGTTGATTACTGTCTGGTGTCACCATAACAAAAATTTCTTAAAGAAAAAAAAATGAATCAATTTGATGTTAAAGTACAACCAATGAGGAAGGGCCATCTTTAACCCCCTTATGAAACGTACTCCAAGATCAGTGTGTCCTCTCCACCCTACCAGTGTGATTGCCTTATTGTTTCTATTAAGGCCTTGATCATCTACAGGATGTTCTAAGACAGGTACAGCATTGAAAAAGATTTCACCCTTACTATCCAGTATTCTGAGGGTTAAAGAGGCCAAGATGCATGCCCTACTACTGGCATCTGTAACAAAAGGCACATTGTTAACACCAAGGGCACAATCCATCCTCTACTGTTGATCTACACATCTTGCATCACCCTGTTGTTCCAATACACTTCAGTGGTAATGAACACTCCAGTGGTGCAAGAAACTGAGCCGAGTGAGACTGCAACCGAAGACAACACTGTGTTGTTACTACATCTGAAAATAGCTCAGACATCCCTGGACAATGGTAACGTGAGACTAAGCACTGCTTCCAAGCCAACTTCTATCAGCCTAAATATCAGAGCCCTTAGAATAAAATCACATCAAACCAAGAGGCAACGTCCTTTCCCCCCTCCCTCCTTTTTTTACAGGTATAAATAAGCTACAATAAAAAGCAGCTACATCACTTAAAACCCTTGATGTAGCTGCTCCTTTAGCATAGAGGAAGTTCCACTGTATCTGGGTTAAAAAAATAGCTCTGCACACTATATTTTGGCCTTAAAGTTTCCGGTAGCATTTATGGAGAAGTTGGATCATAAATGCATTATTGGCATTAAGAACTGGTTACATGAAAAAGAGTATTTAGTGGTTTTAGCCCATTAATGACCCACGTTTTCACCTTAAAATGCCAGGAAAGGCAGGAACATGTTTCAATGCCCCCTTTATAATATATCAAGGGAGGTGATTCTCCTTCTGCCCCAAACATAAGCATCCCTATTTCCCTATTTCTTAACTTTTGCAGGAGGGGTTAAGGTAGAAAGGAGTGGTAAAGCCAAGCAGGTGGTGGAGGAAGTAAAGATTCCCAGTTACTGTAGAAAAATACACACTATTGTATTCCCACAGTCATGAAATCAGTTAATTTTATATGAAAACTAAGATATCTCTTTTCCAGACTTAGAACTTACTGACCGTAACTTACCAGATATTCATATTCCAAAAGCCACTTTTCTCAGCTGTATTACTATATTTCATTTTTAACATGATTTCATACATGTTTACATATTGCACTTACACACATTGTATAAAGTCGTGAACATTTAACACTAAATAATTTAATTTGACTAGAGGCAGGAAACAATCTTATTTAGAAAAGAAAAGAAAGAAAGAAAGAGAAACACAGTTGATTGATGCTCTAATTTCCACAAGTTATCAATCAACAAGTTCCATCCTCTACTTATTTTTGGAGCTTCTTTAGGTGTTGACTTTTTGGCAAGAAGTGAAGCGATATGTTTCCTGAGAATTCTGTCATTTTGTATTTTTATCCCTCCCCCAGTCTTACATTAAATTAAAAACAAACCAAACAAACAAGCAAACAAAGCTAAGCTGTAAGTGGTAAATTAATGAGTATGAAGGAGAACTTAACCGGAAACTTTCTTGGCCTCTCAGGGGACCATGCTTTAAGTATTTTTCATAATTTGTACAAGTAACTCAGTAAAATCTGTGCATATAAGTGTTGCTTATCATAAGTTTATTGAGGTTTAATAAAACCCATTCTAGAATGTTTTGCTCTAATGTCCATAAACCCTTTCAGATTATGTTTCATTTCGTTTAAAATTCCTTGTTCATGTTTTATACATCCAATGTAGACCACTGCCATTGTATGTGATGAAATACTGATCTTGCATTTCAAACTGTTCCTGTTGAAAACATGCTACAACACGTATTTCTCTCATAGGTTTAGATATCATTCCTCAGCAAAGACCGTCTTTCTTCCATGAATGCTTAAAAGAAGAAAAACCAAGCATTAGCACACATGCGAACAAATCTACACATCTCTAACTGTTCCTCCAAAGCTGATTTACAGCTACAAATGCCAAAGATTAAATCAAATTCCAACCATTTAACTCCTTTGAGAATTCTCCTGTACTAGAAAATTTCTAGGATGCTGTCTGCCGACTGAGTCTTCCCACTCAGGATCTTTCCATCTACAGTTACGCTCTCTAGAGTGAAGTTCTTTACAGAAAGCAATGTAGTAACATAGTGTTTGCCCCTGCATGCAGATTTGATCTGAAGTGTAAACGCACCAGAGAGGTCACAGTCGCTCAAACAAATATGGTCAGAAGAAACAAAAGCTATCTGTGAAATCCCTGTAGCATAACAGTCTAGAAATTACAGTATAAAACTGACAGAACAAGTACTTCTGCCTATGTGATTTCGGGAGACCAAGCTGCATATCAGGAAAGAAAAGAGAACAGGAAAGGAAAACAAAAAACACAAACCAAGAGAAGCCCAGTGTGAATGCTCAATGTTATATACTTTTCAGATTTACAGGAACAGACATACTTCCACCTTCAAGGTTTCTGAGACTGCCCGTTCCTCTCACTCCACCACCCAGCACACCAGGTGAGACAGTCATTTCAGTCCTGGAAATTCTTTTTTTTTTTTTTTGCATTATATTTAGATGCTGATTTTAACCAAAACCCATTACTTTTGAGTAGAGAAAGCATTCCATAGGAGGTGACTGTATCATAGTAATACCACTACCTTCTCCGGGCTACCATATAGAAAATGACAATGTAACATGCTACAGCTCCACTTTAAATTACAAGTTTACAAGTGCTTAACTGTACTTCTTTGAGCATTCTCCCTGGAGCCCAGTCAGGCGTAAGTGTGAGCGTTCGCATACCCATAAAATCCAAAAAGTAGAGCCTTACAAAGTTACCCCAGGTGAAACCTAATACGAACTATGGAAGAGAAAGGATAATACCTTTGACACCACGCTGCAATGCATGACAGTCATCTTGTAACCAGTGGCCTGCCACTGATGTTTATTACTGTGTCACACTAGTTACAGTAAGGCTAGTTGTACTGTAGAAGACAAATATCTTAAAAAATAAGTATAAAAACTTAAAGCATTGTCCCCGTGTTTTTATAAAAACAAAATCAACATTTCTTACATTTAAAATGAGTGCTGAAAGATACAAATTAATAAAGTTATTGAGCAAATAAAAATGTATATCTGAGCTACCTTTTCGGACAAATAAGGCTCAGCCACATTGTATCTCTCGTACTAACAGCATTGGGTTTCTCAGCCTCAGCTAACGAGTTTTGGCAACACTGTTCTTTGCTGAATATTCCCATTGGCATCTGTCATCTGTGACAAATTAGTCCTCAGTTTTGAAGCTGAGCTTGAAGTCGGAGGTAACTTGGAAATCGACGTTATAGCACCAGTGCTCTCTGTAATTCTCTTTGCTGAAGCCTTTTCCCCAGTTGGAGGTTTTGGCAACCGTCTCCTTAGCCAGGGATGCCGCAAAGCCTGGCTGGGTGTCATACGAATAGCAGGATCCCATTCTAAACACTGTTTTAAGAAGTCCAGGAACAAGGGATCATCACATCCCTTTAATGCATTACCCCATTCTCTGCTCTCTGGTGGGCCACGTAGTTTTCCTCTTCGAGAGCGTCCACCATTAAGTATTACAGAGCCATCAGACAGGGTTGTGATGCTGCAATAGCGGGGATAACCCTTAGAACTCACAAAGTTTTTGGCTCGCTTGGATGAATCTAAGAGTTTTGGAGAAGGCATGCCCAATAGCTCAATCATACAAGCCAGCTGGTCTCCTTCATCTTCTCCAGGTAAAAGCGGATAACCGGTCAGAAGCTCTGCTAGAATACAACCCAAGCTCCACATATCTATGGGCATCCCGTAACGGGCACCAAGGATGACTTCAGGTGCACGGTAAAAACGTGACTGAATGTAAGTGTAGACACGCTGATGCTCATAACAACTCGAGCCAAAATCAATCACTTTGATACCACTTCTACCCTGTTGCTTCAACAGAATGTTCTCAGGTTTAAGGTCACAGTGAATGATTCTGTTTTTGTGCAAAGCATCCAAGCACTGCAAAATTGAGTGGGCAAACTTGCGGACCAAAGGCAGGCTAAAGCCCTGAAACTTGTTTTTCTTTATCAATTCATACAGGTTCATGCTCAGCAATTCAAATGTCATGCAGATATGGCTGCGGAATGTAAAGTTTTCCAACATGTGGATAACATTCATGTTGTTATCCTTATCTTGCTTCCGGAGATGCTCCAGGATCTTAATTTCTTCCGCAGCTTGGCGGTGGAAACGTTTTTCATTTCTCACCATTTTTAGAGCCACATGCTGATGCATCTTGTGATCATAGGCCTTCACCACTTGCCCAAAGCTTCCCTTCCCTATAACTTTCAGGACTTCATACCTGTATGCAATATGATCATGGGGTACTTGTATATAAGACCCTTGGTCATCATCATACCCACAGTTGTTTGAACCACCAATCACACCTTGCCTCTTCTTTGCATTTGGACCCAAAAAGTATATTTCAGGGTAGCTAAAAATCTCATGATGCTCAAAAGCTGTTAATTTTTGCATGTATTGCTTCATTGCCTGTTCTGGTGTCATAACGGAGGCTTTCACCTTCCCTGTTCCATCTGTAGATTTTAAAGAGCTGGAGCTCCCTTGTCGTCTGTGAGCACTCTCTGACTGTCTGTCCTGAACCACTGGCAATCCAGATTTGCCCAACGTTGTAAGTCCATTTGGCTGTGTCGTCAGAACCGTCCTCTTGTTACTATTATCTTCAAACAGCTGCTGAACCTGGATTTGTCCATGGCTACCAACATGGAGGTGCTCATTCATTGTGTGCTTACTGCCTCCAACCTAAAATCAAAAATAAATACATATCCAGTTAACAAGAAAGGCATGAGCTCTATGCTTCACCATGTATTCTGCAACCCACCATCCTGCCTAAATCATGTCAAAACTGAGTGTTTTCTTAGAAGTCAGTACTCCACAGATAATCTAAAAAAATACAGCACATATACTCTGCTTCTGCAAGGTGCTATTAAATTTTTCAGATCCTTGTTTTTCAAATGCTGCTTTCACAACTTTCTAGATTGTTTGCAACTAGGCAATCACAGATGTGCTACCATGATAAGCTGACAATTCCTTCAAGAAATCTTCAAGGAAACAGCCCTGTAACATCAAGAAGTAGGCCTGAAGGACCTCAGACTTTACAGAATATAGTAGCACTTCTACTGATGCTGGAGATCAACATACAATGCCTGCTAGAATTTACATGGTCTAAGGCTCTCCTAGTCACCTGTTCTCAGAAATCACCATTTTAACTTGTTCCTGAATTTGCTGTATACCAAAAGCTCCAGACACAGTTTTAAGCAATAACTTATGTTCTGTGACATGCACAAAGAGGAGAAGAACCTGAACATATCTAAAGTTCAAGAGATACCATTTACTGCTTGCAGTTGAGGCAGTCACTGTTCAGGAAAGTATTCAGATCAATGAAACACAGCATATGCTTTAGCACCTTCCCAAACCAGTCTTATATTAGCTTTTAACCAAGGTGATGTTTGGGGCCTGATGCAGGTCTAAGTGGAAAGAAAATCTTTGCCTTGAAGAATACACAAGTAACTTTATTTTAAAGGAACTGAAAAAGGATTGATTTTAGAAATTATATTTGTTCTTCACAGTTTTCACAAGGGAATAAACAGAAATATTCGGCATTTTCAAGCAAAGGAACACCAGAAGCACCAGGGTGTGAAAAGTCTTGCTCAAAACCTGTTCTTTTTAACATGAAACAAGAAATTTATTATACCTCTCACTAAAATAGCTGTCCTTAGAATTCCTCATTTGCTCTCAAGTAGAAGATAATTAGTCTGTCTTCTGCCTGGTCTTACACAAACGTGGGAAGATTTCCCCTTCTGTCTCTCCAGCTGACTGACCAGCCTTAATATTTATGCCAAATTACTAACCAAAAGTTCACTGATACTGTCAGACAGATGATCAAGCCAGGGTTGAGAGCGCTTCTAATCTGAACCTTACCTTTGCTAGACAGCTAAGGATAACACAAGATCAGAAAATGACAGTAGTGTGCTGTGATGTGAGGCAATGAAATCTGTGCTGCAACTGCAGTAGTACTTCCTAATGAGAAAACCAGGACATGCAACACATACTCTTAGCATACTTCATGCTTCTGTTAAGGTCTCAGTCCGATATGGTAGAAGCCTGTTCTTGTAAATTCAGTAACTTGTTCCCGAGGAGTAGCCAGCTGGACACCCACTCCACCTTTGGATAATAGTTTTAAACTTGCAGCTCTGAAACTCACACCATGTAAAACCAAGATCTCTTGGAGACTGCTTCCACTGAGTCCACTACTCTTCTGATTCCATCTTGACTTGCTTTGAATAACTGGTTCATTTTATTTCATCACTACAGTTTGACTGTGGATGTTTATTTGAAGATCAATTTGGGCTCACACTATCAAATTTGATCAATCTCATAGAAAGAGTTACCACACAACTGCAATCCAGACCTAAGACATCTGTAACATTTAAGCAAAGTGAAGATACATGGGATAGCAACATTCAAATTCTTCCTAGTTTGAGGCCTCAAAAGCACCAGGAATTAATCAGAAAGGGGACTTAACGAGCCTACAGGTAATTCCTTCAGATCAAGTTTGAAGCGCACTGCAGTAGCAGCTTCCTGAAGGTTGCCCTGATCCTCTACATAAGCACCAGTTACTGGGGAAAAAACAGGTAATTCAGCCCCAAGAGCTGCAAAATGACGCATGTCAGAAGAACCAGATCTAGTTAGCAAGATGTGTCAGAGGCTCAGCACATGCAATACTGCAGAACTGTAAATATAAGAAATGCACAGTGAAGCAGCAGAATAACTGCGTAGATTACAAGTACAGGTACAAATGTTTCTTCTGTGGCACTGGTTGAACACCAAAGCAGAACATATCAAGACAAAGGGGTGTAGACAATACTGATGTACAGTCAATGAGAAAGAAAGAGCACAGTGGAGAAAACCATCTTTAAGAATTCTTAACCCAAGTACACATTGCCACAGTTCACATCCTGAATTAGTTTGCTGTTAAGTCTTTTTTTCACTTGAGTCACCTGTTTTCAGAATTAACTATTTTCTGCCCTTCCTAAGCACTGCTTGTTTCAACAGATGAACAGGGGAATTCTTCAAACTTCAGTTATTTGCTTTGTATCAGGGCTAGGAAAAAAACCCCAAACATTTGTCTACTCTCATTAGGTACTAAACATTTCCTTTTTCCTAAAAGCATGTTTGCAAACACATTCTAAAGTGCAAATCATGCAGCTCTGCTTCCTGCACCTTCAGGCAGCCTCACAGTTTCTCTTGCTGCTCACAGCCCGGCTTTTTTTTCCCCAAGCAGCATTATCCCAGCTTCACCCCAAATCCAAAGTGACCGGTTTTGCCAGTTTCAGTCAACTGCTGCTTCAGAATGCAAATGCAGATGCAGACAGTAGCACTAGTTTTCTTTGTGGAAGAAAAGACACCAAACCAGCATAGGCTCTATTCCAAAAGCTGGCGGGGAGAAGAGAGTTCACTCTTCTTTTCCCCTCCCCCCCCATCTGGCATTTCCAAGCTATCAGATATATCACAACCACAAAGTCAGTATGAAAAATGGACCTTTCTCATCTCAAGGTACTACCTGCACAAGAATCACCACCTCTTCTTCTATTTCCAACCCAGATTAGGGCTGGATTCTCACCAGCCCTTTGCTCTGCCTATCTACTTCTGGCTACCGGCTGACTGAGATTGTTGTCAAGTTCAGGCTTGCACTGCTTACAAGCTCCACAAGCTTCACCAATGACGTTGTAAGTTCCCTGAACCGCAACTAATGGGCTTGGGAAGCTACAAAGCACTATAGACTCTAGTCCAGTACCAAACTGCTCACACTACATGGAAGCTCCATCAGCCCCTCATCCGAGACCGTAAATCTGAGCTGCTTATAACGCATTGCACCTTTACTTCTGCCGATGAGCCTGTAAATCCCAGAACCAACAACCTACACAGCTGACAACCTGCATGCACTTATGCAGCTTACTTATATATTTTACTGCCTGTGCTCACACCCATCAACACCTTCTAAGATTTACATAATTTTATAGCGCACATCATCAAAACCTTACTGATGCGCACACTTCTTCACAAGACATACTGCAATAACAGGTAAGCTTGAACTCAAAGAACTGACCTTCCTGAATCTTCTGTCAACATCAATTACATAACAGCAAACACTACAATGGTGGATTTTTTCCTCTCTCAACAGTTTTTCATTACTTCAAAATCACCACTAGATTTTGCTTTAACTTCTGTTTGCTCAGTTTATGGAAGTTGATGACCATGCTAAAAACATTCACCTAACCTTTGAAGTATAGACACTAGGCAAAATATAAAACCAAACCCAAACACCTTCTTTTTGGGGGTGGGAGTGCTAGGGGTTTGAGTTTTTGTTTTGTTTTCACAAATGGGTTTGGGGGCAGAAGTAGAACAGTAACTTACTATACTTAGGCTACAGACCTGTAACAGCACAGAATTAGCATAAAACTGAGTCCATCGTGCCAACAAGAAGACAAACCAGTCGACAATTCCTTTGCAGTAACACATGGCCAACGCTATGGTCTGTTTCAAAACCCTCTGCAAGACTACTACTGCTCAAAAAAAAACATACCACAGAAGAGTTTGCTGTCAACCAGACTCTAAAAAGGTTTATTAAATGAACCTTATTAATAAAGCAGTCACAATGGCCTGCTGTACTACTACACAGAAGTAAGATGTCTTTATCTGATATATATATATGTATATATAGTGTTCCAAAGCAGTAACTCCATTAAAGAATAAATGTTACATTATATACCCCTTTCTTTACAGTATTTCTGGGCATGCCAGTTTCAGCCCTACTGTGTCTGACATGCTACAGGCACACAGTATCAGGTGTAGCATGCTTCACTGACTATTTTGTTGACTACAGCCTGAGCAAATGTAAAAAGGCCTTTTTTAACCTGATACATGAATTCAACAGCATTCCTCTGTTCAGAACTAAAAAAAATGTGCTAATTAGTACAATAGCAATAATACAGGATTAACATAATGGTTTTATTATGAGCATGGGTTTACACACCAAAAAAGACTAAGCCCTTGTCCTAAAGAGCCTGTAGCTCAACAACAGCTGTACTAAAAACACACCACTTGAATTTTTTTTGCTGATGTCATATCTGGTCCATACAAGCTTATTTTTTTAAAACTTAATTTTGACTTTATATAGAAGATATTTTCAGACAGAACTAAGGCTCAAGAGTGATCCCAATTCCTAATTCTTTTCCTCCTGTCAGAACTACATGGACACAGTAAGTCTGAGCACTTCTGGGACATCCTATATGCATTACACATGTTGAAACAAAAAAGGACAGTCAGTGCACACTAAATTGAACCCTTCAGGTAAACTGAAGTGTACACAAACAAGAGATGTGCCCAGATGTACAGCAGTCCCCACAGCACAGCCACCAACTGTGAGAGAACAAATTTCAAAAGTCCCCTATTAAAAGTTAAGATAGCTTCATATTCCCCTCAGACATAAGTTTAATGTAGAAGAAGAAACATCCAAACAAATCTAGATGAAGTACAGATCATGACAGTACAGTTATTTCCACTCAAAAATAACAACATTCCCTGTGGCAATTTATTACATGAGAGCACCACAACTGCAAGGTATTTTCATTGGTTTTGCCTGCTTTAAAGCAGCAGCCTGCAGTAAAAACCTGCAGCATGTGACCCACTAGATCTTCACATTTAGTCCAGGAATCTCTGTTCTGTTAGCATGTGAACTATTTTTTTAATAAAATTTAAAATTTCTAAGATTAAGACTGAATGACTGATGCAGAAGTGTATGGGTAGACATTCACCAATGATTCCAAAACAAAACAGGCCTTGCTGTAGGGAAATCTTACAAAGGAATTGGAGTGCACTGAATCATGCACTGTAAATGGGCTGTTGCTACAGTACTAGACAGGAGGAGAAAAAGATTAAGATTGCTTTACTGCAAGAGAAACAGGAAGAGTGCAGAATGCAGGGATATGTGCCAAATAAGCATAAACAGAGATGGAGATAGGCAGAATACAAGAGACAAGAGTCTGGGAGAGGGACTCAAAGACGGGTGGGGATTTACACAAGCAGAGCAGCAGGCAAGCAAGATAATCTCTACTGCAGCATGTCAAGTGGATGTACCAACACCATAATGAAACAGGAGAGTGAATGGAAGAAGGTGCCAGTCGTCAAGGCCAGAACTTAAGACTTCAAAAAATAAAGCAATGACTTTGGAGAAGAAAAAGAAGAGGACAAGAAACGTGTTCTTGTTTTCCACCATGAGCCCAAAAAGAGTCAGGGATGGGAGCAGACACAAGCCCAGGATGAAGCCACAATTAAAAACAAACAAACAAAAAAACCCAACAGCCTGCTTAGCAACAAAGGCTGCTGTGATTGCAGAGACTGCAGCTAAAACCTCTGCCTTGTTATACGAAGCCTCGGTAAAACAACATCTTCCCCCCTTCTGCCCATGTGGCTGGTTTCTGCCAAACGATGAAACTTCACTTGAAAGTAGGATACCACAGTTTCACAAGAGGCTACATCACAACTCGCTACTGCAAGAAACATAACAGGTGGTGGATTTATTCTCTGAATTAAAAGAAAAACTTTCTAGGTTAAATAAAACCCCATCTTCAACCTCTGTCTCTCTTCGCAACTAGTATATGTATATACAATGCACACATTCACATCCAACCACCAGCAACTTCAACTACTCAAGCAAACTATAGCTCCTGCAAGTTTCAAACACAAAGAGAAATGCTTCCCATTTTTTGCTATTACAGAAGTCACGTAGATATACAACAGGGATGAAAACAGAATAAGCAAATGATCACAAAGAAGGAAAACAGTTTAAGAACACTGAAATGTTCCATTTTAAAAAGGCCTGATTGGAGGAAGTAGTGGGATGCAAACCTAATGATTTCAGTCAGGGTCAGCTGAGGTCAGTAGGCCTGAAGTTTACAGAACAATCACATAACAGATATAACCCTTTTTTTTTCTTTTATTTTTAGGTTAAAATACAGCATTCTGATGTCGCATCTGATCCTTACCGCAAAAAAGTACGCTAGCCAACCACAAAATAACCACTTACAAAATTCAGAAAGGCAGTCTGAGGTATTTCTGTAATAGTACCCAAGGCTAAATAACTACTGTAGAGTAAGCTCTGTATCACAAAAGAAAGGCAGAGTTTCTAACAGTCAGAATCTAGAGAGACATGAAACACAGCAATATAATGCTTGGCCACCCCTGTGTGCTTCCATAAATACTTCATCTCCATGTATATATACACACACATGCATATAAGCTATACATAAACATACGCATGCATATACAACGATGTATAAAAATACTCCAAATACAGAAATGTAACTTGAACACCCCTTGCATGCTTTCATAAAGACTTCATCTTTATATATGTAGGTATATATGCACAGACACTATATATAATACACACATACACACATAAATCTATGTATACAAATACCAAAGTTCTGTACTTCTAGATTAGTAAGTAGTCCCAGATATATAGCTGGACCACTGTGCCTTTACAAATCCTAAATTAAGTCTGGGCTCTATTTCATGTGGGCCCCTGTTATTTGTGAGCCCATCTGCA
This sequence comes from Amazona ochrocephala, assembly GCA_039720435.1. Taxonomy (NCBI): domain Eukaryota; kingdom Metazoa; phylum Chordata; class Aves; order Psittaciformes; family Psittacidae; genus Amazona; species Amazona ochrocephala. The sequence goes on along the minus strand of CM077880.1, from coordinate 39,741,108 downwards.
TGTGCAGTTTTATTACTGGCATCCAGGCTGTCTGTACCACATTCCTTCTTTTCTGTTTTTATAAAAGCAGTAAGCTGCTGCCCCAACCCTAAAATCAACCAGCACTTAACTGATAAAGGAATGTGAAAAAAAAATGGCCTTTGATACTACTGAACAATTCAGACGCATACCCTAGCTACATAAATATACAATTATGCTGATCTCAAGTATGCAGCTCCACCTTGAATTTGCAGAATATTCATAATTCCTTTTGAGAATACCCTACATATACTGATTTTACCTTTTATTTATGCCAATTCTTTCTATAAATGGATTTGAATAAGATGCTTTTACTCAAGGTACATAGAAAGTCACTGAAACACTAACACCTAAATGCACAGTTTCACCTTCCACTAGCCCATAATCACATTACCATTTAAAGCTCTGCCATATGTTTACAAAGACAGCATGTGAGCATCCATGAAGTATTCATTAATTCTAAGGAAAGTATGCCATCAATGCCTTTCAGAGTCAGTATGAAATCCCTCATAATTTAAAAGGAAATGCACACAATAAAAATTTCAGATATTTAATGATAACATGACAGCATATAGATACCTCCCTCTCTACTCGGTCGTGCCTTCAGGACAGAGATACCCTCTCTCATCCATATATAGTGGCATACTTGGGAAGTTTCATTCCTAGCAGATGAACTATGAGTGGGAGATAATGTGATATATCACAGAACCGGAAAATAAAAACCTTTTCATGCCATCAGTGCTTATTTCTTTAGGTAAACTACTGCAGTAATAAAAGTCGTATTTATCCAATCATTGTCGAGGAGTACAGTGATAGCTATTTCAAGGGAAGGGCAGCTATCGGCCTGAGCTAATCAGACATACATGGGGAGAGCAGCCTTCATTTTTCACTACAGTTCACTTTAATCACAGTGACTAACCTCATTGCCAAAACAATATAATCTCAAAAAATGCATTTACCAAAACAGCTCCTCTGTGTGAGTGTGGGAGACCGAATCTGCCACTGAGAACGAGACACAAAACCAGACTGAAAGGGGCTGGGGATGGGGAAAGCTGCTTCTCAGTGCAGACACCGAGTCCCAGCCTCACAACAAACGTACATTTGATCGGAGTCTGCAGAAATTAAATGCACTTTGCTCAAGCACCAAGCGCCTCGTCAGGCGGGACGGGGCACCCGCGGCGGCGCCCGTCAGAGTTCGATCCCGCCGGGGGGAACACCCGGCGAAAGCAGAGTGGCGGCGGCGCGGCAAGCCCCCGAGGCCGGACGACCCTTCCCCCAGCCCCCGCCCCGGCCCCCCGCCCCGCACCCTGGCTCACCGTGTGGGAAGCGTTGCTGGCCCTGAGCGGCGGCAATGCGAGGGGTGATGGCGGACCGGTCCCAGCTCCTGCCCTGGGGACCCCGGCTCCGGTGCCCGGGGAAGACTGCAGCGGGCGGCCGCTGTCCCCTGCCCTGCCTGCGGAGAGCAGAAGGATGAGCGCGGAGAGCAGCGGCAGCCCCTCAAGCAGCGAGGCCGTCGGGGCGCGGCGGTGGCCCCGGCGTTTCGCCGGTACCGCCGCCCGTCTCGCTTCAGGCAGAAGCCATTAAAAGCTAATCACCGCCGCGGCGCACACACGCACCGATCCGGCTAATAGCGCGGGCGGGCCGTGTTCGCCCGGCTAAACCCTTCATCCGAGATTAACCCGCCACCGGCAGGCGCCTAACCGGGAGAGCGAGCCGGCTCTGCCCTGCACACGCCACGGGGCTGGACGGCCGCCCGCCCCCCAAAGCCGTCTGGCCCAGAGAAATCCCAGCGCCGCCAGGGACCCGCCAGGAGTTCACAAGTCTGCAGCGGCAAGAGCAGGCGAGAACCGCTGCCCCTGTCAAAAGCGGCCGCTCCGGCAAACGCCGCGACTCCCGGTTTTCCCCGGCTCGTTTCCCCAAGTGACTCCTCTTCCCCCCACCTCTCTTCCCCGAGGCGAGCTCGCCACCCCGCACAGCAACGGCACGCCGGAGCCGAGAACGAAACCCCCCGCCGGCCCCCGGGCTCGGTTGCCGGGGGGAGGGTGGATCATTGTTCCGACGCGCACGTCCCCGCTGCGGCGGCGGCGGCAGCCGAGGGGTGGCCGAGCCCACCCCCCTCCCAGCCGTGCACGGCCCGGCCCGTCGCGGTGGTGGTCACGGCAGCCCTTTGCTTACCGGCTGGGTAGGCAGCACCAGCGGCGGCGCTAGCTGAGGGCTTTCTGGTTAACATGGCCGCTGGAGAGGAGGGAGAGGAAAAGGCATGTCAGGGTGGCTCTCCTCCGCTGCTCCTCGGCCTCTCCGGTGGGCGGCTGCCTCCCTTTTCGGATCAGCTACACCCAGACCCCGACACGTCCTCCGCTGCATCCCCCTGGCCCCGGGCCGGCCGGACAGACCCTCCAACGGCCCGCCGTCGCCTCCCGCCGCCGCAGCAGCAGCAGCCGCGCCGCTGCCGCAGCCCCCGGCCCAAGCTCATCACCTCCCCCGCCCCTCCTCGGTCGCCCCGGTCCCCTCGCACGGAGGAGGGGGCAGCAGAAGGCGGCCGGACAGGGCCCTCCTCCTCGCGCGGCGGAACAGCGACAAACAGCGCACTGGAGGGGCAGTCCCCGCCCCGACCACCGCCTCCCTCCGTCCCTCCCCTCCGTTACCGCTCCGCGGCGGCGGCGGCGCGGCCCGCCGCTCCCCCCGAGCACCGACTCCCCCCTCCCCCCCCCCGCCCAACGGCAGCCTCCTGAGCCCCGCCTGCCCAACGGTCACCCCCCGCGGTCAGAGCCATGTTGGCCGACGGTAGACAGCCTGCGCCGCTCCCCGCCGCCCCCCGCCCCGCGCGGGGCAGGGAAGCCGGGCCGGTGCCCGGCTGCGACAGCTCCGGTCTGTGCGGTGGAGAGAGGGTGATGCCGAGGGCAGGTCGGGTCGCGTGTTGGCAGGGAGGAGTGGGGGACCACCGACTGCTCAGGCAGCGGGGGTCACTGCTGTCAAACTGGGAGGACAAAGGTGGCGCCGTGGATAACGTGAAACGTGCAATGGGATGCAATCCTAAAATATGGCAGGGAGGGAAAAGAGCTTTTGGGATTGCCCTGGAGTCCCCAGTGCCTCAACCGGGGATGAGGGAGATGAGATTGCGGGGGCATTATTTGCCGTGTTTTCTAAACTGTACGAAGTGCTTTGTGGAGTACAATGCTTTGAATTCCTGGTTTGTCAGTTTGAGCGTCATTACAGCCAAAAATAGATATCTAAACATTTGCTCAGCTTGGGACAGTGTTGAAAGAACTCTCCTACCTACGCTCAACCCTTTTTGAAGTCTGTACAGACCACGCGTATTTGCCTTTTTGAAGCTGCTGGTAGGTGTATAGACAGACCTCCCTTCGTCCTCTTCCACAGAAAAAGGAAAATCTCCCCTTTTTCTATGCCTAAACAACAGGAAAAAAAAAAATATATATCCATCCCTTTGCCTCTTCCAGTGACACAGATAGGTGCATAAACAAACACGTTTCCTGTACTGGTACAAAGAAATAAACAGTCTCCTTAACCCCTCCTGTCACGCAGGGAAAACAATCATACCTTCTCCTTTCCACACCCACCTAATCGCTTCCCTTCGCTGTAGCGGAAAGAAAGCTTTGTCTTCTTCAAATCCCCCCGTATGTACACAGGCATTCCCAGTGTCCCTTCCCCACATCTGCCATGTGTACAAATGCTGTTTACTGATCATTGTATGTGTTTTCCCATCATTTTTACACGCAGTGTATGCACATCAAAAATATCTGTGTATCAAACACTGTGATAACATTAGCGTTCTTTGTGACGTGCCTTAAGTGGTGTGGGAATGGCAAGAAAAAGATACTTTTCTAGTTAACCTAAGGAGAGGAATGGGGAAGAAGCTTGTTCACATTTAAGCTGGATGAGAAAAAATGAAATTACTACCAATTATGTTTTCGTAGGGGTTGTGGGAGCTCACACGTCATCTTAAATAATGTGTCTTCTCTGTCAAAGGCACAGACAGCTTCATACATGTTCTGGGGTTAGTTATACCTAAATACCGAGATAGGAGAAAGCTCATCCAGTGTCCTATTTCAGCCCCTTTCCAGTGATGTATTCCATTCACAGTGTGCCTTCCACAGTTTGCCCAAACAATCTGTGACCACCATGAATACTATGTGAAAAATTGAGTTAGTCCATCACATAGTAAACAGTCTTTTAATTGAGTCAGTGGGAACACATTACATTGGTAACTGTCCAGCTATTCCCTTTCTGAAACTGTGTGTGTTGTAAGCTTTCAGCATTAGTCTTTGAGCCTCTGAGTGTGCGTGGGCCTGCCTAGATGCCTCTCTTCCTCTCTCTCCTCTCTTCCCCTATCTGCAATCCATCCTGGCATCTGCTGTCATGGGCAGTGCCTGATGGAAGCTGAAGTGGAACTCAAGCTGAGGGCATGCCCACCTTGATTCCTTCTGAATGCAGTACAGTAAACTTCAGTTTAAAAGCCTCTTTCATGTAGGATTTAGGTTGCTAAAGAGGAGGAGCATGCTAATGTAATTGCAAAATACCTTGGTGGCAAATAAACAGCCTTCTTCAAAATCATGGTCTCAGATGCACAAAGAAAAGAAGAAGACAAAACCTAAGTACTGAAAGACAAAACAAGGATTAATTCTTTCACGCCAAGTGTTACACTCAGGAATCTGAACTCTGTCCATTGCGTGGCCACAAAACTATTATTTCTGATACTGTCCGACTGAACATATCAGCACTTTCCTGACTAGTAATATACAAGATGAGATCAACAGACTTCAGTTCCCAGGACAGAAATAAGAACTTGGTACCTGACAGGAGGAAGTGTACAGTGCTCAGAAATTAGAGAGTAAAATGCATCAGGGTTTTGTGATCCTTTTTCCTGCTCCATCAGCTTTTATTGCCCAAAAGTGTGAACTAACCTGTAATGACAGAAGATTAGTCTTCTCTTGCAAAAATATCTACTGCGTGTTCATAAATGTCAGACTACTTAGAACCATAGAATAGTTTGGGTTGGAAGGGACCTTTAGGGATCATCTAGTCCACCCCACTGCCACAGGCAGTGACACCTTCCACTAGACCAGGTAGCTCAGAGCCCCTTTAAGCAATGAAAGGCTGCTAGGTCTCTCCTGAGCCGTCTCTAGGCTGAACAACCCCAACTCTCTCAGCCTGTCTCACAGGAGAGATGCTTCAACCCTCTGATCATTTCTGTAGCCCTCCTTGGACCTGCTCTAACAGGTCCAACAGGTATTTGCAAGGGGCTCGTAAGGCAGTGTCACTGAACCACTTTTTTTAAAGAGAATAATACAAAAACTTTCCTTCCAGATGGGTACCCAACGAGGCTGGAGAGTGGAAAGGGCCAACTCAGAGGGACACAGGCAGTGCTGGTTCTGCGCTGCCACGGCCACCTAAAGAAGGAGGTGAAGAGATCAGCAGCTGGAGGCAAAGAGGTTAGCAGCTGGAGGTGCAGGTGGGATCAGGAGGCTGCTTGCTGCAGTTCTCTTGAAGAGGCTTATGTCAAGCTGCTACAGATCCCATCTTCCCATGATAAACTGTACAAAGTGTCCTAGAACAAAAATTAGCAACTATTTGGTAAAAATAAAGTAGTTAAAAAATCACAACCATTGAATGAGAAAATTAAAATTCACTTTAAAAAAGAAAGAAAAAATCCCAGAACCAGAATAGTCTAGAATAAAACATGTTATCTGTAAAATCTTGTCTAAAAGTGCTCCTGCCCACATAGTACATTAAAATGCATTATTGAGGATAATAGGCTAGTGCATATTAGAAATACAGAACATGCTGTGTTTCTTGAGCCATTCGGTCAAGAACTCAGCCCTTGTGACCAAGACAGATATTAATTCCAAGCAAGCTGTGAGGGGTTACCGAGGTCTGTTTTTGCCAACCTGCCTTGGGACTCAGTTCATATCTCGTCCTGTTAGAGCACTGTACCTCCTTAGCATCACTGTGACATCTCTCATGCCAGTCCCCTTACCTCTGCAAAGCAGATGCCGGTTAGGGTTTTAATTATATGGGGCTTTGGTATGTAGTTGCAGGGCAAGAGAGGCTGGCTGATCAGTCACACAGCATCTCTGCCACTGTGGTGTTAGCAAACACTCCTGTAGTCAGACATCAGGAATTCCTGAGAAGCCATGCATGTCCAAAGCTGCGGTGATGACTCTGGGGGCTCCCACAGTGACAGGTGCAGCGGTTGCTCAGCACCTTGCTATGCTCTGACTGTTCCCACTGAGTGCAGCAAACTATTCTGGATGCAGATAAATGACCGATAGGTAAAGCAAATACAAGCCTCCTCAGACATGATAGGGATAGAGGACATGGTGCTTAGGGACATTGTTTAGTGGTGAGCTTGGTGGTATTAAGTTGATGGTTGGATTTGATGATCTTAAGGGTCTTTTCCAACCCAAATGATCCTATTATTCTATGAAAAGGAGAGGTAAGACAAGCCTAGAACAAAAAAAGCAAAAATGTGGTTTTCTGCCACCTTTTGATCATCCTCTCGTGTTAAGCATAATTTGCATAAGAATGAGAATCTGTACTCACTCTCAGCATCTTTTAAAATGTTCTAGGACCTAAGCCATTTTTAAAAACATGACTTTTTCCCATTGTTTTTGTGAAGCAGGCCTTAGATGCTGAGCTGGAGACATTAAAACACTGAGGATATGTCTCACCATCAATTAAACATAGGTCCATGCCTGTTGTCTCAGCCAGTGAGACCTATTTTAAAAGTAAACCCTTAAGCCCAGTGGTTGCCTCAGGAGGGCCTGAATACAACCAGCACCATTACTGTGTTGTGGGTAATTTAGGCATGAGAAGGACTGTATATGCTACAGTGTGGCCTTTCAGCAGATCCTGCTGAGAACAGTGTTAAGCACTTCAAAATACAGCAGCCTACAAATGCTAGCATTGCAGATGGAAAGCATGCAGGTCGGCGCTCAACTGGATCTCAAACATGCACTTTGCTGTGTGGTATACATGTAAGGCTTGCAACTCCACCCTCTCTCTACCCTCCTCAGGATGAAAAGAAATGAATCCCAGCAGAGCATTACCTGCAGCTCAGAATAAAATTGTATTTCAGTACAATTATAAAAAATGAGGTTATGTATTCAGAGCAAGAGTGCAGAGAACCACTGCCACAAATCAGTTTGCTAATACATATTCCTACTGACATGAGGGTACATGAAGCTAAACTGTCTTGCCAGGTTCAGATGTTTGTTGGCCTTTATTCCAGCATGCGTTCTGTTGAGGCTAAACTTTATCCTGTGTTCAAGGGTTTGCTCTTTCTGCTGTTTAAGAGTACATATGTCACCATTTGTATTACAGTATTAAGATGCAACGAAAGATGGTTTAGTGGCCAGTGAGTACCCTCTGAAGACATACTCTGAGATCCTATGAGTCTGCAAGCATACAAGCATTTTTTTCTGCTTACTGTATTACAGTTATTTTGTGGGAGATTTTTTCACAATATATTTGCATTTTATTGATGGCAAATTACATATTAAGGAAAATGCTTTCCCTTTTCACCAGACCATGTCAATGTTTATAAGTTTCCATATTCTATATTTTCTTTATCATTTCTGGATTCTTATATCATTAATATTCATTAGAACATTAGACTCATTCCTTTGTGTAAAATCCCAGCATGTGTAATGGGAGGAGAAAGGTTCCTGTTTTCCTGTTTCATACAGCAGAAGCAATTCTGATGGAGTCAATGGAGTAGCATTAATATAAAAATTATCTCAGTGAAGAAGCTAATGGTAGCTGATTCTTTTCAGCTTGCTGGCACACCCTTCTTTATGCACTCAGAAAAAAGGGAACCTCTGGAACAACACAAGAAGGAAATTATGTTTGTGTCATTGGCCCTTCTTCCTCTGTGGACCCTTCCACACCTTGTCTGTGAAGCTCCTTCATTTCCCCAGCTATGCAAAAAAGGGAGATGAGGCAATTGCAAAGATAGAATTCGAAAGTACTGGCCTTCCTAAAAACATCCTATAAAATAACTATTATTGATAGCTTAGTATGCAGATGATAGATAGGATGTCTACCAAACTGTTCTAAGAGAGAAACGGCAAACTTGTTAAACCTCTGAATTCAGTTTCCTTTTCTAACCACCTTCAAAATCAATATAGAAACTTGGTATAATCTTTCTTGCACTCATTGTGTGGGCTACTCAGTTTCAAAACCAGCTGTTCACACACTGGGTTAGTCCCAGATGTTGAAACCGTGGTAACCTTTGACCATCCAATTCCACATGTGAAATGAAAGAGACTTAACTTTAAAGGGTTTATAGGAGTCGGTTACTCTCCACAACAGCGTTTCGTAGAAGCTGGGATTTAATTCTCCCAGGTGATGAGAGGCTTCAGCCCCACTGAGACAGGGAGCTCGGTATCTCACAGGGTGCACTGAAATTGAGAAATTACACAACTCACTTGTGATAAAGCTCATTAAAATCATAAAAATCACTGCTCTACAAAAGTACAAAAATGAGACATAATTAAAAGATAATGGGTCAGAGGAACTCAGAATCCAGAAAGAACTCCGACCAAGTTCGTTTCCTCACAAAGGCTTACTCTGGGCAGAATTTATTAATAATAAAGGAAAAATGAATCATTAACATTAAGTCCCAGAGCTTGAGTATTGTATTATTAACTGGTATAATCTGCTGCTGGGATTTACTTGGTGACTTTTAAGTTAAACCATGAGCCACCTGCTGAAAAGCAAATTTAAGGTTACATGCTGGGAAAGACCTTTCTCATTAAAACATAATAAAGGTTTGTTAGGACAACAAGAAAAGAACCAACCTGATGTGCAGAATTAAAACTGAGTGGGAACTGAAGATACCAGACAGCTGTGGAGAATTCTTCAGCTCCCCATTTCACAGAGTGTAAGCCCTGCTTGGGCTTACCTTGGGAAACAGATTACATCTATTGAATGCACATGATAAGAGGAGCCCCTGGCTATGTCTCCTAAGGTTAGTATGTGCAACATACACAGTGCCTTTTCTTCAGTAATGAGCATCCTTACCCTTCACTTATCTCAGGAGTGTAAAAATTACTTTTAGTGGGCATGGTCAGACTGATACTGAGGTAACAAGGGATATGCAGGCATATATTTATATTGGGGAGAGAAAATTAAGTGATCTCCCCAGTGACCACTTCAGTACCTTACTAAGCTGCCCAGCCTCTCATTTGGATTTCTAAGTGAATGCTTGGTGGATGTGTGTATTCAGATGTAAAGAAGGGGAGAAGAAACACAGCAAACACATGAAGTGAAAATAAAACAGAGGCTTTAATTCACCATCATCATTTGTAATCATCTCCTTCCAAAGGAATAAATATGCACACAAACACACAAACAGTTCACAATCAATTCAGAAAATCATTGTGTAATTTGGAAAATTTAGTAAACGTAAGAGAATTCCTGCAGATGTTCTACAAAGAGAAAAAGAAAAAGGAGGCCCAGGGGAACACTTCAGTATGTGTGCTACTTTACTAGTAAATTTAATCCCAGTGATTTCAAAAGGACCACTTACACACAGTTCCATCTGTGATTAGGACCAGGGCTTTAAATTATAGAACAAATTATTTGTTTAGCTGTGATTTTAATTTGCAGAAAGGCAGAGATTGCTACCTACAGGTAACGCTGTAAACATATTTAGTTGTATGTGAAATGGGTAATGTTAAACGTTTGGGGCTAGGTCTGACAAGTGTCTAGCTCATAAAAGGAAATCACAGAAAAGATAGGTGCCAACGCTCATTTCAGTGCTTGGAAAAGTGTGCTGTGAAGTGGTGTCCAAGCAGACAGATACAAACCACAGGTGACCATAATAACCCAGAGATTTCATCCTGCACAAGCTGACCAGCTCAAGAACATCCTCTGGAGATGTCATCTGCATATTCTTTTGAGAAAAAGGATCACTGTCACCACATTTTATACAGACCATATGTACAATACACTAGTGGCAAAAGCACTCATTTGGGAAAGTTTAGTACATTTGATCTTCAGCCTCTGAAGGTGTGCAACAAACTACGAGCTGCTGAATCTGGAAACAGGAATTCATGACTCACTGGGCCAGAGAGAAAATGAGTTACAGAAAAGAAATTAAAGAAGAAAAAGGTTTATTGTGAGGTTAGATTTTACAAGTGGGTTTTTCGAATGTTGCATACAGCACAGTCGTATTCCAGTCATGCCACGTGTAAAGTTTTTGTCAGCGTTTGGAAGCAAATGAGTATTTTCAAATAGAGTTTAACTTCCATTCATAAAGGCTAATGATCTATTTTTGTAAGCAGAAAACAAACTGAAAAACAGGCAGTAAATACAAAAGAGGCAGGAAAGGAAGACAATAAAGGGTAGGAAAGATAACATGAAAAACATTATGGAAAGCCACATAGAAAGAGTAAAGAGGATGAAGCAAAAGCAAAACAGAATCATCTTTTATTTTCTGGCATTAGCTTCCTGATAGTGTGACCTCTGCCTTTTTCTGTCTCTCCATTCAGTGCTATTTCCACTTGTGCTCTCCCATTTTAAGTCAACCTTTTGTCTCCTACTTCTTGTCTTTGCTCTCCTAGCACTTTCAGTCAACTGGGAGTCTACAGATAGACCACAGCACTACACTGCCACACTTTCTAGACAGGCTGTCCATCTCCCAATAAATTATGCCATCACAGGGATGCTCCCTTCCAGGAATCAGAGTGGGTGAAGAATGTAGTCCTGCTATCTGTAGAGCATCAGCTAGGAGAAAGAAGAGCTGGAAATGTGAGAGGACAACTGGGCTGGATCAGTGGGCTTCAGAGAGCTAAACGAAGTTTCAGGGGACTTCCCTGAATGGACGTAACTCAGTGGTTTCTCACTTTCTTTACTGAGGGCTCTGTGCTAATCCTACAACTACAGCTGCAGAACTTGCGTCTGGGGCACTTACCTGCAAGAGTAGCTGCAGCACAAGGAAGCACATGGAAATGGGCACACAGCTACTGACAGCCTATTGGCAAAGGAACTGGGGCCCTGATACGCAAATAAAAAAAAAAAATTATAAATTTTCTCAGGAGCTGACTTCTTGAAAGCTCATTACTTCCAGGTCAATCAATTTCTGCTAAATCCATATTTCATTTTGTCCCATTTTCCATTTATTTCTAGGTCCTTCCTCCACCCCCAACTTGATAGATTTATCCAGTTTGCAATTGCAGGGGTGAGTTATTCCCATATGCTGAAATCCTCCTTTTCCACTGCTATACTTTTTATTGTCGTGGAGGACTCTAAAATGAACCGTACCCTGACAGCCAAATGGTCGTAGTTGCAATGACACTTTTACAATTAGCTTTCTGGATGAGATTTTCGGCTTGCTCTTAAATTGCTCATGAAGGCGCACTAGGCTTCTTGTCACTGTGAGATAACTTGTATAGCATGAAGGACTCCACATTTTTGAGAAATGCTTTGTTGCAACCTTACGAAAGTTCAGAGCTTCTGAACCTAGTGGCACATCAAAACGGCATGGTCAAAGGGATGAATCCTTAGCTGCTGGATACATAGAGATTCATTCAGGCAGCAAAAAGATGCCATGAAAAGAAATGTGTGTCTTCTCTTTCTGAACGTTTTAATAGGGTGCCAGATTGGCCACTTTACCTAAATTGCAGTTTGAAGAATATGTACTAAATGGTCTATTTCTGAGAGGTAACAGAGGCTGTGTGTGATGTGAGGCTGCAGCACAGGTCTGACTAAGACGTCTCCAGTACCTGGAGAGTGCCACTGAACTGAGAGGTAATATATATATATTACAGAAAAGAAAGTAAAAACATTTTTTTCAAAGCAAATGCTCACTCTGGGTTATTAATGAAATAATTCAGTATAATTCAGTATATTTATATATAATGGAGATGAAAGTCTCCATTGAAAAAATGCCAGAAACACAGGAAGCAAACCGTAGGACCAGAGGCATAGCAGCAGATAAGAACAGAGCACACTTCTTCCAAGAATAGATGATTTTCATTTTAATTTTTTTTAATAATTTTCCTCTTTTGGCTTTTAGTCAAAGTTGTAATCGCTAATTCCAAGATTTAAAGTAGAAATTCCATACTGCCCCACAGCTTTTCCCAAATCCTATAAGAATACAAAATCTTTTGGTCCATTTACTAGCATTTTCCCATTGCATTCAGTTCAAAAGAGATTTCTCTTTTCAGGATGAAAGTCAGAGTGCAGAGAAGTATGCACACAGGAAAATCATTGCTTCGTATGTGTACACATTTATTATTTTAAATGGAAAGGTAAGTGATAAAAATATGTCAATTCCTTGGGAAGATAAGGCTTCTGAGTAAATATTTAATTGTGATAACATTAGGTGTGCTGTTACAACATCAACTGAATATAAGGACCTCACGTGCTTTCTTCTAGGGACCTAATTGCAGCAGAGAGGGACTTGTTTGACAAGATGGCCATTCATAGTGGCCATCAGCATCAAGCATGACACCTAACTGCTTCATGCTCTTTACAGAGAAAGCCATAAATGTTTAGAAGTTTGCTGTGCAAATTAGCATGAAGAAAAAAACCTTGCAGAATTTATTTTTACCCCATAATCTACATGAGGGGTAACTGAGGATCAACATTGTATCTCAGCTATGAAACACGTTAATCTTTGAACACTCTACTAGTTGAGAAGAAACATTTGCTTGGGAAAAAAGCCCAACAGTTAAACTTGAGCAATCAAATCTCCCACAAGGAAGCCCTTTCATCTCCTATCTTCCCCAAGCACTGTGATGGGAAGTCTTTGAAATGACAGTAACAGTAAAAGTCAGGGGCTCAGGCAGAGAACATGCCCTGGGAAGATGCTGTGGTTCCAGCAGCTGTGAGGAAGACATCAACTTATAAAACAGCACCAATGCAACACCTCTGCCATGACCATCACATGGAAGAAGCAAAGATAATTCCCCAAAAGCCAGCCATCTACAATCAATTCACTCACCAGTAACTTGTGTAAGAATGTCTTTTCAGCTGCGTAAATGCTGTTCATACACTGACTAAAATGAAATTGCTTTGGCCATTCATCTATAATTATAAAGCATCCTGAAATCAGATGCCTCACTAAATTCTGGACATCACATGTTTGTCCTTAGACATTGCCCTTTCTTCTGACTATTGCATATTTTAATCAGAAAATAACACTGAGGTCCAGTTTTCTTTAAGAGCAGATTTAGAATATGACAGCTTCTACTTTTGAAAATAGATTGCTTTAGGCACCTCTGAGCTTTACTCTAAATATAAATCATACATGTGATATGCTTGTCAGCTTAGGCCAGATATGTCATACAAAGGTTGGGTGGATTTTAGGTTAGGGTTTTCTTTTTCACCTAGATATAAGCAAAACTTAATGCAGAAGCTTGAAAAACAACCAGACTCCTGTCATCTTCAGTTGAGAGAAAGAAACAGAAGCGCCATGCTTAAGTCCTTCTTTCCCATATGGCTCATAAAATGCCAAGGCTGCCATTTTCTTCCTATGAAGTGATTCTGAGGTTAATTTCCATTTTGATACAGATCCCAGAGGAGTAAATGGAACATCCTGACATTGCTTTTTTCGCAGCAGAAGAAGGACCTGACATGAGACTGACTCATAGGTACCAGACATTATGGCAAACATGGAATTCTCTGTGCCCCAAATGGGAATGCTCAGTACCAGAACAGTCCTGGTAGATCTTTAAACAAAAGTGCCCTTCATCCAGCTCTTATTAGGAAACACAACTTCCTGTGCTGTTCTCAGTGATGTTGCATGAGATCCACAAAATTACCTTTCTGTAATCTGCATTTCTAAAATCTGCTTCAAATCAGTGATTTGATATCCATTTCTTAATCACTGGTTCAAAGCACATATAGTCTGTGCTTGCAGAAAAATTTAGCTTTGTATCTGTGAGGGTTGCATGTTTTCTTTGAGACTGACTCCGATTTCAGCAGGGCCCTGAGCAAGAATAACACAAGTGCTGCAAGCCTCCATAAGGCTCCTTCTTCAGCAGTGATGTGGAGAGAGCATCTTTGCACATCCCTGACAAGCCCTAACCTTTCCTCCCACCCTCAGCTGTCTGTGACTTTGCCCCTCAGGCTATGATTGCCCCATCCTTTTGTTTTCGAGGCTTTGCAGTCTTTGATGCTGTTACAGGCAGTGCTAGATGCCAGGAACAGGGGAAGGATGTGTTAAGGAGAAGGATGTGTTGAGACTGAGAGGGAAACTAGGGAATTCAGCATTTGCCGCGGCCTGTCAGTGTCATGTCAGGACACAGTGATGATGGGGAAGTGTGAACTGAGAGGATAGATGGACACGTTTGTGGAGTAGAGCTCTGGAAAGACGGTGGGTAAATAAACTGCATGCTACCGTTAGGGTTTCTTGTTCTATTTAGTAATACCAAGGAATCTTTGTTGGTTCCTGCAGACTTTTTCACAACATATGGGGTACTCTTTTCATATGCAATATGAAAAAATCTGGCAGGCATAAACAACTTCTTCAAAAAGAAATTATGACCTTGACTGCAGAAGAATGGGTTGATACCATAAACACTACAAACACAATGAGTCGGTGAGACTCATTCTCACTTGTGACATGAAAAAAATGAACTACTTGGAACTCCAGGAATCTCCAGTCACACATGAGTGACAAACAAAATTGACAGCTCTATTTGGTAATTCAGATCCTCCTGTAGGTTTTGTCTTTCTAGACCATCTGTCAGAAAGATACAAATCCCACACATCTAACAAGGTGGTGAAGGGGGAGCAGTTCCAGTTGTAGATAAGAATTATTCAAGACTGTGCTACCTGGTGACTCTGATCTTCTCTCTGATACCAGTTCTTTCACCTTGCAAGCTTTCCTAATCAATGCTCTTTTATCAGAGTCTCGTCCTTGATCTGTATTTGAAGATCAGCTGAAATATCCTCAGTGCAACCAACCTATCAGCCTGATCTAAATCAACCATTCTATTTTCAGCCCACAGGCATTTTCCTTGTTAGACAGCTGAAGTGCAGCTTCTGAATCTAGACTGCCTCTTCAAAGTTCACCTTGCACAACAGTATCTAAACTGCAAGAGAGAGAAAAGGATATGAGAAAATGCAGCTATTGTCAGAACTGGAGACAACTGATAAAGAGGGTCATGACAGTATTCTACAGCAGAAGCTCTAAGTGTGGGAAATGGGTCAAAACATAAATTACCCAGAACTCCCAGCATCTACCTGGGACAAGTGCCCATCAGCACACTGATTTCAAAGCTGTTTCAACATGCAGATTCATAGATTTTAAGTTCAGATGGCTCTACAGTGGTCATCTGGTCCAAAGTCCCATATCATATGGACCCAAGGGCTCACTAAAGAGATATCCTTCTTTAGACCCCACATCAGTACTTAAAGTAGAGCATGAATTAAAAAAAAAAATATTAAAAACTATCATCAATTGTATTTCCAGTGGTGAAGAATCCATCATGAGCCCTGAATGTTAAACTTCAATGACTTTCTCCATTGTTACAACACTTTGATTTTATTTCTGGTCTGAATTGGTCTAGCTTCAGCTTCCAGCAATTAGTTCTTGTCTGAAACGTTTTGTGTCTGATTTGAGTGCCCTCTATTACCAAACTTCAGCTCCCCACCTAGATCATCAAAGGCTCAGACTCCCCATGTATTCATGCTGCATACCAGTTGAGTGTGGTCAGGAGATAGAAAGTAAGATTTCTGATGTACGCAGTCAATTAAAAAATAAATATTTCAAGATCAATTAATAAAATATTGCAGAATGTATGTATTTTTTCAGAATGGACAGTAACAGTCCTCACTTCTGGACTGCATAGGTCAGACTTTTCTTGCTACCTGCAATTCATATTGTGATTGCTGCTGTGTAGAACAACCTGACATTCTTCCCCTTGATTACAAAAATCAGCTTGTTTTGATTCTTGAGAATAATGACACCTGCAAAAAAAAATGCAAAAAACACCGAGCCAAAAAACCTCATTAAATTTGCTGACTGCTAGATTACATTTCTCCATAGCAGAAAACAAATATGCAACTCAGAAAGTAACAAGAGACACAAATCTTGCCTCCCAGAGCTATTAGCCGTTTGTTTCTGAGCATAACCTCATTTATTTTTGTAACCCTTACTTTGATTTCAAAAGGAATGTATCATACTGTAGCTAATCCTGATATCAAAGCTTACTTACTTTGCCTTTACATGTAGCATCATGTAGCTGGAAAAGATTATTTGAATAGAGTTATGGCAAAAGTGCTTATTACATTCTGCTTCTGTACAAGGTGTTTTCCCTGCAACTTAGAACCAACTAATTCCATTCTGTGCTTCACATTTTTCCTGTCTAATCCTATTCCATTTTACTCTGTCAGGAATACAATGCTACTCTTTCTAATGACAACAGCATTGGAGGTCTTAGGCACTACATAAAAATACTCCCAAGCGAGAGAAGCACTTCATAGCCTCCACCAGAGACCAAAACCACTACAGAAAATGCTCTGCCCAGCAGGATTAGTTATGCAACTATGTTAATAGAACCAGATCTTCTGAAAGGCCTTTGGATCCTTTTGGATGAAGCGAGTTATGCTCAGGTGAACCTGACTAGTATGGTTTTATGTTTTGTTTTGTTTGTTTTTTATGGATGATCCCAAAATACTTTTGATGGTGCAATGGTAAATTAAAAAGTGAGTAAATTTATTTGATTCATGTTCAGGGCTGGATGGTGGAAAATACATACATTCTATATTGTCCAGGTTAAGAGTTTAGGCGTATTTTTCTTTAAATCAGTTTACTTCACCAGTGAAATAAAATGTTTGTACAAAATAAAGTACCTGTTTAGTATCTATTTTACATTATATTTAATACATCACAGTCACACTCAAAAGCTGTTGAGAGTAAAGGCAAAAAATACGTGAAGTTTTAGATGTAGCTATGTAATTGGATGATGTGTGTTCAAAAAATTCTAGCTAATGAGAAGAAAGCAAATCTTTCCAAATAGCACAGGGCCATAAGAACACAAATAAGAATCAATTTAAGTAGATACTAGGTTTTTGTGGGGTTTTCCTGTTGCTTTTAGGAAAATCTAGATATATAACTAGTAGTTTCATGTAGTAGTTTATATAACAGGGGTAATTTTAGGTAAATAGAAGTACTAGGATAGGTGAAAAATATATTCTGTAGATTTATACAAACCAAGAACAATCAAAAGGGGTAGCAGCAACAACAACAATAGTGAATATTTACGCTCCATGCTTCCAGAAGCACCTTTTAATGCAGAATAAAAGAAGGGTGAAATTCAAACCCAAGTGCTTCATAGGCGAAAACAGATTGCCACACCAGCATTGCCTGCCAGTGTTTGTGGACAAGAAGAGGAGCAGACAAGGTACACTGAGGCCACTTCACATGACTTCACACAACCGTGGCAGTGACAAAGACCTCACAGAGGCTATAATAATTATTTACAACCTTAGTGAGACCTCCCTTCACAGTAAGGAGAGAAGTTAATATCAATGGAGTTGGGCTTAGAAGTACCCACAGGTATACTAGGGAAACATACACTGAAAGAAGATACATGAAGAAGAGAAACAAATGTGAGTATTACAAAAATTATAAATGAATTTCAGAGCAGATAGTTAAAAATGAATAATATGGTATTGGCTATTCAGGCATTTACTGGGAAATAAAGAAAACCAACACAGAGACCTAATTGCTCAGGCTTTTTCTCTTCCTTTCAATGAGCCTGGCATCAGCAGACCCCCAGATGCAGAAAGGCTGTTTCCATCTCGAAGTGCAAAGCTTGAAAGGCCTTGTTCTATGACAGTGCACATACCAGGCTTTCTGATATAAGATGTCTCTGGATAGGAGACTCAAGCTAGCAGCACACTAAAGCAGCCATCCTTGTAATCCAAAGGTACACAGAAGTTGCTTCACTGCTGCTACTACCTTCTCTGGCTGACAGCAGGTTTCCCCCAAGTGCACATGGTGATGAGCTCTGATGGTTGGTATTCAGGTAAATATAGGTTCTGCACTTCTGTCATTTTGTCTGTTGGGATTAGATAGGAAGACTAGAAGTTCTGCTTAGTATTGTGCTAATACTGGGCATTTTGGTGCAGCACACTTGCAAGCCATCCATGGACAATATAGATAGTATGCGGCCTTAATATTAGAGGATCATAGGATAGACATCAGGATACTGCACTTTAAAATGGAGAGGGTTGTGAAGGCGCACGAGTGATAGTAGTGACTACCAAGGAAATCACTTCAATTTTATGTTCAATTATTATGTAATTTCATTAAATGTGTTCAATAACTAGAAGCTAGTCATACAATAATAAAATCTCCCTGATTAAACTATCACAGGTACATATACAGCAACGATGGTTCAGCTTCAGGCTGTGGTTATCAAATCTCAAGGCAGAGTTTCTTCTCAAAAGTGTTGACTGTGGGATTTCTTTCTCCTTGGATCTTCTGGTGCCAAAGTCTGTCAAAGTCAATCACCACAAAGTGGCATGGCTTCAACAGCCAGTGTGACTGACTGGAACATGGGAGTAGTGTGTTTGTTATTAGAAAAAGCATGTTTGGATAATAACTGAAATTAGTTGTATAAAACAAAAATGTTTGGCAGTACTTAGTAAAAGTTGCATATGAGCAAAATTCAGCCTTATGACTTTATGCAGCCACTTTCTAGGAATGTCACAATTACAGGATTGACACCATCTACTGAGACCCAGGTTCTTTCCAGATTCTTCTATAGGAAATGATTTCATTTTGATTCCTTCTGGGTTGTTGAAAAACAATGCAAAATTTCACATGGAATGTATCCTGTATCTTTCTGATACAAAGCTGGGGGAGCTGAAATTTTAATCACTGGGAGCAGTAGTCCTCTCTGCCCACATCAGCCATCTTAAAGTTTGATTTCCAGTATAATTAATCTTTTCTTTTTCTTGCCTTATCAAGGAAGACACAGAGGCACATCTAGAGTGCTTTACTAGTACTCATTTTTTTTCTTATTCAAGGCAGTTTTTTGTGGTTATATCTCTAGTGATTCAACAGGGTAAAAGCCTTTGTTAGTGTCATTACAACTTCCTTTGTAGTGAACAGACCTTACTATGACCGGTCTGGCTCTGCAAGTATAATGAATCAGGGAATTTCAAACAGCAATCTGAAAGAAAAGGTTGGTCTATTTTTGTTTAGGACAGGGGTATCTTCCTTCTTGTGCCTTATGGGTGACATAAAATAGAGTCTGCAAATCAAAAACATTTCCAAATATAGCTCTGCTGTTGGCTTGGAGGTTGTTTGTGACACTAGAAAATAGCACTCCTTCCAGCACTCTGAATGGCATAATGAAATGTCTTCCAGCTGAAAAGGTAGCAGTTCCTCACAGAATTAAATCTCCAAGATTAGAACAAATTTAGCAATCCTTTTTGTACGATAAAGCAGTTCTTAGCATACAGATAAAATTGTACATCTTTTAAACTAATGAGAGGTTTTCAGTAGGCTAGCCTGAGAGTTTGATATCGCAGTATATATTTAGCTGGATGTATTTGCTTCAGTAAAGCTGTCAGTTTGTTCATTAGCCCTGTGTTCACGAACTAGCAGTCGTTTCTTCAAACTTTTTCTATTTTTTGCCCATGAAGTTTCTGCCAAAGTTTTTGAAGACTGTTTTATCTCTCATCTGTGTTTCTCAGGCTGCACATATTGCATCTGAAGTTTGAGGTAGGCTTTCTGGGACAAGCTATCTGGGACATTTCATTTCATTTAAACCTACTCTTCTAGTCTTATCATCATACAATAGCATGTGAATACTTGATAAGCTTTATACGTGTAATCAAAACACTATAAGCCATTTCCCTGTTATAATATCAATTTTGTAAAAGGCAGGCTTTTTAGCCTGTGCTCAATATTTAAATGTGCTCCAATTGTGGACTGCTATGTACATTCATCACTTCTATGCACTGCTTCCACGCACAGAGTTGTTATTTCTTCAGAGCAGCTGGTCATGCATGATTATAACCAGATATAGCTCTACTTGCATCCTGTCTACAATCTTGATGTATCTGTCCTCTGCTGAAAATGAGTAACACAACTTCGTGACAATTCAAGTGTCATCACGCTGTGTTAACAAGGCCTTCATATCAGCATCAGGAGGAAATGTGTTGACACCTGGTTTACAACCATCCTTTGTGGACATCAAGAACTGACTCTCCTTTCACTGACATCTGTTTTACATTGGTGCAATTCCATTGGATTTACAGGTACTTTTCTTTGATAGCCATTTGATAAGAGAACCAGATTTGGAATTTGTCAGTTCTGCTTATTCTGGCATTAAATGTTCGTTTCAGATCTCAGACTTGCAGAATGTTTTGAATGCCTTAGTGCATAGTTGTTTTAAATGTAAAAGTGCAAACAGAATAATGTAGTTTTAAATGTAAAAAAATCCTATTCAAATGTACCAGTGTAAGCATAATAAAGCATAAGCTTGATAGTCATGTGAACTTTTTTGGGTTTTAATCCTTGAGTGTTTAATGTTAGCAATTTGGTCTGGCCTTCAAGTATGGGCTAGTGATTTCAATTTTAAATCCCTGATATGTCATTTTTAGATTGAGACTTAAGAGAAATTCCTTCCTTTTTTTTTTTTTTCTCAGTGATTAAAAGCTAATCTATTTTTAAAGTATCATCATATGGGCAAGGTGCATCGAGAAATAAGCAGAAAAATATACAGACTCCTCTGTATCTCTCGTTTCACTGCTTGAACCATCACACAATCTCTGGCTTCAGAAGCTTCTTGACCCATCAAGACATTCCCACTACCTGACAACCACCTGCTTATGGTCTTTTACTCCTCAGTTGATCCCAGACAGACTGGTGACACTCAATTGCCTTAAATGCCACTTCCACTCCCGCGAAAGCTGGAGTTTCTGTATTTCATCTTTCAGAGGTTGTATTGCCAGTCACAGAAATCTATGACTTCACTGCTGCAAGTGTCATCCTCTCTCTCTTATGCTGACTTTCCACAATCCCTCTGCTCAGACCTTCTTCACTCGTCTTTCATCAGGTCTGTTCCTCTGAGCATTTTTCCCCCTCCTCTTTTTTTTCCACAGCCATAGATGTTATTGCTGTAGTATGGCTCTGGAGAGGAACTGTGACACTCCCCATTCCCTCATGCTACCCCACAAGATTCTCTTGATTCCTCTAATGAAAAGAAATCAGGGAGGAGGGAAAGATAGGCAGCTGAACTGTAATCTCCACTATCATGAGTTCATCGGCCTCATCTTTTCTGCACTGTAATACCTCTATTATTCTTGTCTGACTCACATAAACCATGCCTGGTAATATCATCTTCCTTCCACATCTTGCCAACCTCATAACCCTTTCAGTATGATCCCTGCTGTGGGTTTCCCTGTCCTTTCATTCCACTGCAGAAAAGCTCTTTGTTTTTGTTGTCATCTTGCTCTTGCCTGTGCTTCAATTTGCTCATTCTCTCATTGCTCTAGTGATAGAGTCAAGAGGAAATAAGTCCACCAGCTTCTACTTTGGACAGAAAAGTGCTTTTCCAGTTCTCCATGCCCAGCCAGGAATGTGGAGTGAGGAATTTGCACAGCTCTTGCTGCAGCCTCCTACTCCTGTCCCCAGCAGCTGCTGCGCAACACTCACCCCTTCTCCAGCTCCTCCTCCGGCCACTGGCTTTACCATGCAGGAAGGTTCCTCCTGTCTCTGTAATCCCCACTGCCCTTGGCCATCACACCCAGCGATTCACTCGTGGCTCAGGGGACTGAAAATGTCTGCTTACATATAAATATGTACACAGACACATGCTCCCATATATAAAAACATGTACATTTTTTTTTCCCCCATGCATTCCTATGCACATGTATATATATGTATACCCTCTTGCGTGGAAACAACTGACATCCTGGTTCTCTTGTTTCCCTCCATAGGGCATGTTAGTGTGCTTGTTTGAAGTGCAGGCATAACACACCAGTTACGTCTGCCTTCTGCAAATCTTTATTGAGGGAAAATTACATTTTTGCTTGAGAGTATGTATGTTTGCATCATACAGACTCAGCTGTAGCTGATTTTTCCAAACCCTTTCCATTTCATGTATTTCTCCAGTGCTTACATTCTTTGAGGCAAGGCTTGGCTTTTCATACCTGTGGGCAGCCCAGGGAGGCTCCAAACACTACTAGTGCTGAAAAAATGTATTTTCAAAATAAAACATTCCTAAAAGCATAACCTTCAAGAAAAATTCATGTAGACAACTTCTGGGGTCCTGGGCTTTTCAGAACACTCACTACTAGGTGGAAAAAAAGCCCAGCTCAATAAAAGTGTGTTAAATGCAGCTTTAAAACTGTGGTGCTGTGGCCAACACGCTGTAATTTTTCACAGGCGTTGCTGTGCTGTGGGAAAGGAGGAGGAACGGAGATGAGCATTTCTTTGTGCAGGAGGCTGGGTGTTTCTCAGCAGCTCTGTCCTCTAGGCTGCTCGCTCACAAGCTTGACTCCTTGCCTGAGGCTGGCAAGAGGCAAGTCTCCTTCTCTTGAGTTGCTGCCTTCTCTCTCCCCCATCTCTACAAATCCACTGAGGAGCTCCACCCCTACATTCTCACGCTTCTTAATGTGACTATAAACAGCACCTTATTCTCTGCCAAATCAAATTATCTGCATAGGTTATTTCAATTTAACTGTTGTGCCAATCCCATTTTAATTCAGGCAGAATACAGGCATCAACCTTTTCCTTTCCTTAGACTGCAGGAATGCTGCCAAAAAGTATGTAGGACTTCAGAAACAAGAAATGACAATGTTAGAAGCCTGATCTCTAAAGGGATGACTACACTGAGGAAACTGCTTGGGTTCTTCCCTTGACTGTATAGTCTTGAGCCTTTTCTCCCCTGGATCTTAATCCACTAGCATCAAGGTTTCCAAATAAAATCCCTTGTGTAGAAGTAATTGATATCATGATGGGTATCCCCAGACAGATTAGGACTTGCCCAAGACCATTTATTACAAGACTATAATAAGGGTGTTTTGCTCCCACAGCTAGAAAAAGAACTAAATATCTATTTTAAAAAGATAGTTCAGCTCTCCTGGGTATAACCTGGAGATTGCAGATATGACCTCATCACAACTGATGATTTCATGCATCTTCAAAAAAGCCTTGATGAAGAAAAGTACTCATTCCTGTTACCAAAGCAGCCCTGTCATCAGAAGAGACACTCCCTTTTGGCAACGAAAGTCTGTATGGTTGCAGTGTTAATAACTGGGACATAGTTCTGCCTCATTAAAACAGAGCAAGCAGGGGGCCTGAAAGTAACAGGAGACTGTATACTTGACTTCCAAAGTAGCCTGTGCAGGGGGCAGAAAGTTGTGTGTTTGAACAGTTGCAGTTCAAGTTTATACTGAATAGTGCACCTCGACCATGTCATTGAGATGCTTCAAAAGTTCTGCTCCTCTTTCTTTACCTGCTCTTGTTCATCAGCACGTTTTCCCTTTTGCATCTCTATTTTAAATGGGCTGCCAGGCATGAGTGCCCTTTTGTCTGACTTTCCCTGCAAAGTTCCCTGTGACTTTGTTACAGTTATCATACCAAAAGCCCAAAGCAGATGGCTGCTAGCCTATTTTATATCCAGTCTACTGCTGTAAATAATTAAAGGGAATCTGCTGATGAGGATCAGGGATAGTTCAGGTGACCTTTCCAGTAATGCTTTTAAGGTTTTCAAGCAACTGGAAGCTACACCTTGTGCCTATGGTTAGTTTATACAATCAATTCTCCTTTGCCAGTTGTCTACCTGCTCAACCTTTGTCACACGCTCCTCTTCTTCAAGGTCATTTAAAAGCCCTGAGGGACAGAGAAAACGATACCTTCTCACAGGTGTTTTTAGTGCTCAGTAGGGAGGAGGGAATCCTGGATATGAGCAAGGCTTGTGCTCTTATAATGCAAGTCAGTCAGATAAAGCAGCACTGATGATAATAAAGAACACTGTATCAGAGAGACAGCAGTGATATCTGGGTGATATTTTGGACGCTTCTGTTCTCAGGTATGAGCAATCTGAAGGTGTCAAACAATTGCAAGGTAATAACATAAGGTCATGAAGGGAAATTGCAGCGAGAACTCTTAATAAAACAAATTTTCCAGGAATCATTATGGCTCTGAGACCTCAAAAGTCAAAGACAACCCATAGCCAGGAGACACAGGTGATGCAGACATGCCTTATACTGTGGACAGGAAAACAGTGTGTGTCCTCTGCAGGAAGCCCTTGCCTTGGGGAAGGTCAGCAGAAGCAGTGCATACAGACTGTCAGTGAAGAAGTAAAAGCATTAGTTATGATAGCTGTGCCTTTGGATTTTTTCAGGGCTGGAATATGGCAAGCCTTAAATGGGCTTAATTGTTGGACACTGACAAGCTGCTTCAGATAGAAGCTGCCAGTATGACCTCCTCTGAACTCACTCTCTAACCATGTTGCACTCCGTGAGCTCTTGAAGTGTTTTATAGTTGTGCAGTAAGTCTAGAAACCTCAGGTGTTAATTTTAGCTTCAGAACAGCTCTCTGAGGCTCCTACTTCAAACAATTGATGCACGGTTCTATTTCAGGTCTCAGCAGCAAACAACCGAAGACTTGGCCACTGTTCAGATTAGAGGCCTGGGTGTTAGCCTGTTGGATTGCTGATGTTTTGGTAGTATGCTAAAGAAAGAAAAAATTAAGTAGAATGAAAAGAAATGCTTGTTCAACTGACCGATACAGTTAACACCAGCAAGGGAAAAAAAGAACAGCAACTCAAATTGGAATAGGAAAATGACAGGTTAGAAAGTAATTGGATAAACCAGATGTGTTTAGATTACCTGTGCCTGGTGAAGTACGCCCCACAATAATGAAGGAGCTGGCTGTGATCAGCCTTAAAGCTGCTGTCAATTGTTCTGAAAGAATTGTGGTGGAGCAGTGAGCATCCACGGGACTGAAAGGGGGAAGGCTAACACCTACTCGAAGGAGCAAGCAATCCACTGAATTGTCAAGCTGGAAAAAATGAACAATCAGACTCTTTGTGACCATCTCAAAGAACACAAAGTGGTGAGTAACAGCCGAGGTGGATTGGAACAAATCTGATCTAATCCAGCCCAAACAATCTAATTTCACATGATGAAAAGTGGACAGATTACTGCTGCTTTTCAAGCTGCTGTCAGCTGAGGCAGGTGACATATGCTTGACCCACCCCATTTACAAAGAAAGCCTGTGTCTACAAATAAATGTATTGATATATTTTTTCTTCACAATTTGTGGGAGGTAAAAAGGCATACAAAGAACATCTGTTCAGAATTTTTGGGCTTTCTTTGCATTTTTCTTTGTTTAGAGAACAGAAGATTTTCCTTCAGTTTCAGGAAAGACAAAAGGAATATCCTGATCTCCACATGCACTATTAAAAAAAAGAAGACTAGACAAGGAAATACTCTTAATCTGCAACAACAACAAAAATATCATATTATACAGAACAACCCTGTCTGATCTTAAGGGCAATTTAGTTTTGGACTTGATTGTGTAATTGACATCATTTGAGCTGTTTAAGAATGGATGAAACAAACACCTATTAGGAATCACATGCTTATTCCTTATTTTCCAATTTTATTTTCTGTGGTGTTCTATGATTTAGAAAGACTTGTAATCTCTTGCAGCATCAGTGAAACAAACAAAGCTTCCCCTGTCAAAGGAGTAAGGTGCCCTGCAGTCTGGGGGAACTTGTAATTGCCAAAACAGATACCCCCATAATATTTTCTGTCCCTCTTTCCTCAGCTCCAAGCTCCAGCTAGTTCAACTTCTCAGGTTTTTTAACCTCTGCAGCATCTAAATGTGTGGTAGCTGGCACCCCTGTGCCATGCAGAACACTGGGTTTAGGGCCACTCTCTGATCTTGACCTTATGATGAACAGCATGAAAGGAAAAGGGATTCAATGTACTCTAACACCTTGGGGACACAGTGCACTATCAGATAATCGCTGACCTCTCTGGATGTACCAGTATACTCCATGCACAGTCAGCAAACATTACTTTATAAAGCAGTTCCTGCCTGCTCTACAAGTGCTGCTGGCAGAAGAGGGCAGCTCCTGTCAGGCACTGAGCTACGGGTGGAGGCTCAGTGTTCTCACCATGCACCTTCAGCATCAGCTTCTTTAAGTGTTTTGTCATTGCCAAGACAGCTGTAGAGTCTGAGTCAGCAACTTGTTTAGTTTGGTACCCATTTCCCTCCCCTGTGGTGAACTACTTTACACACTCCCCAAGGTTAGTGTATTGGTTTTTATGGAGCAACAGGCTTAGCGGAAACAGGTACTCAGACAGGGAGTGATGCGAACCTTTGGGGGACAAACATAACTGAGAAATGTGTGTGATAAAAACTTAACTTTTTGTATTTATCCACTGTTTTGCTGGGCACATCTTTGTAAAATCAAATTCAATTTACAGGAGTAGCTAGAAACAGTCTCTAGAGCTGAAGTGGCTGTGTCTCCCACAGGAAATTCAGCTGTGAGCTGTGCAACTTCTTTCCTACTAATTTCAACTAAAATCAGATTGTAAAACAAGTAACCCACAGAATCATAGAATCATAGAATAGTTAGGTTTGGAATGGGCCTTAAAATCATCTAGTTCCAGCCCCACTGCCATGGGCAGGGACACCTCACACTAAACCATGCCACCCAAGGCTCTGTCCAACCCTGCCTTGAACACCGTCAGCGATGGAGCATTCACAACTTCTCTGGGCAACCCATTCCAGGGCCTCACCACCCTCACAGTAAAGAATTTCTTCCTCAGATCCAATCTAAACTTCCCTTGTTTAAGTTTGAACCCGTTACCCCTTGTCCTCTCACTATAGTCCCTAACGAAGAGCCCCTCCCCAGCATCCCTATAGGCCCCCTTCAGATACTGGAAGGCTGCTATGAGGTCTCCATGGAGCCTTCTCTTCTCCAAGCTGAACAGCCCCAACTTTCTCAGCCTATCTTCATACGAGAGGTGCTCCAGTCCCCTGATCATCCTCGTGGCCCTCCTTTGGACTTGTTCCAACAGTTCCTTTTTATGTTGAGGACACCAGAACTGCACACAATACTCCAAGTGAGGTCTCACGAGAGCAGAGTAGAGGGGCAGGATCACCTCCCTCCACCTGCTGGTCACGCTCCTTTTGATGCAGCCCAGGATACGGTTGGCTTTCTGGGCTGCAAGCGCACACTGCCGGATCATGTTCATTTTTTCATCGACCAACACCCCCAAGTCCTTCTCTGCAGGGCTGCTCTGAATCTCTTCTCTGCCCAACCTGGAGCTGTGCCTGGCATTGCTCTGACCCAGGTGTAGGACCTTGCACTTGGCATGGTTAAACTTCATCAGGTTGGCATCAGCCCACCTCACAAGCGTGTCAAGGTCCCTCTGGATGGCATTCCTTCCCTCCAGCGTATCAACTGAACCACACAGCTTGGTGTCATCGGCAAACTTGCTGAGGGCACACTCAATCCCACTGTCCATGTCACCCACAAAGATGTTGAACAAGACCGGTCCCAACACCGATCCCTGAGGGACACCACTCGTTACTGATCTCCAGCTGGACATTGAGCCACTGAGCACTACTCTTTGCGTGTGGTCATCCAGCCAGTTCTTTATCCACCGAGTGGTCCACCTATCAAATTGATGTCTCTCCAACTTAGAGACAAGGATGTCATGTGAGACAGTGTCCAACGCTTTGCACAAGTTCAGGTAGATGACATCAACTGCTCTGCCCTTGTCCATCAGTTCCACAGCCCCATCATAGAAGGTCACCAGATTGGTCAGGCAGGATTTCCCCTTAGTGAAGCCATGCTGGCTGTCACCAACCACCTTGTTGGTTTTCATGTGCCTTAGCATGCCTTCCAGGAGAATCCGCTCCAAGATTTTGCCAGGCACAGAGGTGAGACTGACTGGTCTGTAGTTCCCCAGGTCATCCATTTTTCCCTTCTTAAAAATGGAGGTTATATTTCCCTTTTTCCAGTCATCGGGAACTTCACCTGACTGCCATGATTTTTCAAATATGATGGACAGTGGCTTAGCAACTTCATTTGCCAGCTCCTTCAGGACCTGTGGATGGATTTCATCAGGTTCCATGGACCTGTGCATGTTCAGGTTCTTAAGATGGTCTCGAACCAGAACATCTTAGGAACCTGAATTTAAAATTAGTCCTTGCAGATTGGTCTTCCAGCAGAAAATGATAGAAGATAGAGTAATCCACAGAGACCAGCAAGGATTCCTGTGGAGCCCAGTGGAATTTCCATTAAAGAGATGACAACTGTCCTGAATTAGCAGTCACTGTCTTTGGCAGGGAGAAACTCATTATTCTGGTACAGCCCTATCATTTGCCAAACAGATCGTTCAAAAAGAGGGGTTAAGTGACTTGTGTTTAGGTGAGAAGTGGTGCTAAGGAAGCTGGGGAGAAGTGCTTTACAGAAGGGAAATTGAAAACATGGAACAGGCTGTGCCAAGGGGAAAACCTGAAACAGGCAGTTCTGATCAGCAACAAGCAGAAATAATGACTTGCAGAGAGGTGGGAGATGCCAAGGAATACATTAATTTTCCATTGCTTGAAGTGTACCTGCCAAAGGACAGCCTCAGTAACCCTTTCTGGCCCTTACGTGGTCCAAGGTAAAAGTAAACTTCCCCCTCTGAACCTGTTCACTCTCCCAGACATCATCTTCTCTCCTTCTGTTTTTTAAATTGTTTTCAGAAGGTTTCTCTGAAGGGTGCTCAATCTATCAGTGTCATTTACATTATCTACAGAGAAAACCAGAGTGGGAACAGCTGCTTGCACTCGCGATACGTTCCTCTCTTTAGGCCTTCTGCTGATGACCTCTACAGTACATGTGTTGAAATCTAAAATATCTATACATTGGGGTGACACTGTTCCTCTAATTAGTGCAAATGATGTTCCATGTCTTTCATAGCATCTCCTCCGAGACAGCATATGTGATCAGCTGTATTCATAAATTCATTCCCTCCTCCTGCCATGCTTAAAGCTGGCTTTATTCTTTGCCAAAACCCCTTCCATTTAGCATTGTCACACTTAATGAGTATCTCGGAATAAAACTTGATCATGTTCTATCCAGGGAACCACCTAAATGTCTGTATAATAAGAGCATGGCTAAAGCACAAGAAATAGCACATAACCTGCAACTTTGTTAGGGTTAAAGCCATGCTATTGACTTTATTGAGGATGCCACATCTCAGATGATGTTCCTCCAAATGATTTATACAACAGTGAGCAGGATGGGCTGGAAGTAAAAGTGCCATAAGCAATTGCATTAGGACTCAGGCTCTGGAAGGAGCTCAAAGCCCTGCACCAATTTGGTGTTTTGTGAGCTGGAGCTTGATCTTTTTCTCTGGCTGTGACTCAGAGCCTGGCTGAACTCCGTCACTCCTGGCAGCCCAGAGCTCTGCTCTGCCTTGGGCCCCTGCAAAATCTGTGATCAACCCTGAGTAAAATGAGAATTGGCTTAACACTGCCAGGTGTCACGGGTAATATTAAATTGACATATAACTCCCCAGAAGGCCAAGAGGGAAAATAAGCAGATCTGAAATGGATGCCATTCCAGCTGCTCACTGAAAGGCGTTTCATAACACTTTCCTCAACACTGTGTAAATATTAAATCCTTCTGCTGGTAGCCCTTAGAGGGAGCTAAATATTCTTATGCCAAAATGAGTAAATTGAGGCACGGAGGAGTGAGATCTCTGAAGGGGGCCAATGCTGCAGGAGAATTCATCAGCCTTCTTCCAGCTACCTGCTCTGAGCACCTTCTGTACGTGGTCTACTCCTGGGGCCTCTGTTGCAGCTCAGTCTTAGAGCAGGATGGATTTAGAGCACCTTGATCATCTGGTCCCTGAGGCACAGCTTATGACAACTCTGTTGCTATTCCTCCACACGGCAGCAGCTTCCCACTGCTGTGGATGGGCAGTGCAGCTGCCCAGGGTGGTGGCAACAGGCTGGCATTGCACGGTTGTGAGACAGCTGGGCTTTGCTGCTCCAGTTCAGCATTATAACAGCACAGAAGGTGCTGCTTTCTGCTCCTAGACCTTTCGTTCTGCTGTGGCAGAAGCATATGGGCAATTTGGATGCTGATTTATAAGCCAGACAACTTCAGCAAAGTCCATTTTAAAGGCTGTGGTTGAAGTCATTTAAGTCAGCCAGAATTTTTCCAATGGTCTCATTTCTACCTGCTTTGTCCCAGTTGAAGATTAATCAGCAAATTCTGTCAACCTTTTCGATCCTGTATGTATGATTTTGCCTTCATAAATTAGAGCATGTGCTTCTCCACCAAAGTACCAGTGTAGCAATGCACTGTTTCAGTGCTTGGGCAATAAAAATTTGTCTGTTAGGCAATATTAAAGTTTTCTTATGCTCCTCCCTCCGTCTGTCTCATCTTTTCCCATGGAGAGATCTGCTGCTGTTGCGTTATTTCCTACTTTTTCCCCACATCTCACACATGTGATGGTACTGAAGAGCGCCCTCTATCAAGCCATGCCACGATGCTTTGGAGGGCACCAGGCAGGGTGAGAAGTCAGGATCTGCCTCGGTCACCAGCGCCATGGGGCTTCCCCCCAGGCCCGTCTGGCTGGCCCATCAGCCAGCCAGGCTGACACAGCTAATCCCCCTTGCTGTCAGGGACAGCTGTCAGACGGTGCTGTCTTTGCGGTCACTGCCAGCACAGGCCAAATTTAAACTGGTGTCCCGTGGACAGCCTTGGATCTCATCATCACTCCTGCAAATGACTTGCCCTTTGTTTTTTAAATTGGAGTTTATTCTGCTAGGTAGGTGATGCTGGTGCTGGCTACAGCAAGCTTGAATCTGGAATGCTGGGAGGCTGAGCTAACCAGCCCTACAGGTTTTAATCTGGGAGCGCAGGGTCTGCACCGGTGCCTGTAAAATACAGACAGAAGGACATGTTCAGCAACCACTCTAAACCACATCCCTTGTATTATAGCCTTATTATAGTCCTGACTGGAAAGGCCACAGAGCATGCACATGAAGGCTACTTCTAATTATTAGCCCAGTCACAAAAAATCCCACGCATGCAGTCATCAGGAAGCCTTAAGAAAATCAATTCCCAGAGGCCAGATTGTTCTGGGATTGGCCAGGTGGAGGGCAGGGCTGGCAGAAAGATGTCAGTATGTGATTCTTTCAGACCTCTACCCTGGCTCACTGCACCCACCAGTGCCATCTTGCACTGACTTCCCAGGCAGAACTGATGAGTGAGAGACTTCCCTCGGCATTTTTTCCCTTCGCAGCTCCTGCTTGTTCAGCCTACAAACTGGCCTGGACTGGTGTTGCCTCCCGTTATTTCTTAGCACAGTCTGGCACAAAGGGACTCTGATCTCCACAGATCTAAGCCCTGCTCTATCGATAGCTAATTAAAGTTTCTTCCATATTTAGGACCCTAGTCAGCCTTTTACTGACAGTGATGTGAAAGCACAGTGACTGGAAATCAGACTCCATGATGTTAAAAAATAACTGACCAGACTGAACACATCAAATGTTTTCTGACCTGTTTCACTTTGTCTCCCTTATCTGAACCACACGGGTGGAATTTAGCTCCTCTATTTTTAAACCTTTAACTCAGGCGTTGACCTCTTTACTGCAGTCACCCTAGGTTCCCTTTGCAGTCAAAGAAGAGAGAGGCGCTTCTGGGGTGCAGTTTGCTTGGCCTACTTTTGGGATCTACTTTAGGGCAAGATGAAAGAGGCCCCAGAAATGCCTGTTTCTCTTCACTGACTGTAACAAAAGTCTTGGTAGCCATGCCACGTGCCTACAGTATCAGTTGAAACTGAACCAAAGTGCTACAAGATGCCTTTTGTACATTGTGCACACCGTTAACTCTCAATAACTGGATTATTCGTAGCATATATAGAATATTATATGCCCCATATGTTCTGTATTTGCATATATATGTAAAATACTAAGCTCATGCATTCACGTATTGTTAGGAAGCTACTCAAACAGCTGTAGTTATCATCTCACCATTTTTCTAACTTTTTCGTAGATGAGAACTCCACCTTCAAACCATCCAAACCAGTATTTATACCAGAGTAGACTGCGTGGGGTAGAGATTTGCCAGGCCCTCATCCTTGGTGATTCACTGTATTTTTGACTGTGTCACTCCAGTCCCAGCCATAAAGTCAGACCCTCACCCTGGGAAATCTGGCTCAGGATATTTCTTACCAGGGCTGCACAGCAGCTTGCTGGGGAGAGTGGCTGGAATGGGAACTAATAAGTACTCGTAGCATCCACCATGCATTGATTCCTTCAGTGGGGCGCAACTTCCACTGAAGCTTTTGGGAACAAGGACTTCATGTGTCTGTGTGAGAAGCCAGGCTGCCCCCATTTTTTTTGGCCCAGGACCAAAATGAGGTCTGGAAAATTCAATCTACATGTGGGTCACTTCATGCTGATACCCACAATGTGCAAAATTAATAACTCACCAGTGCCACAAGATCTTCCTGATGGATGCAGTTAGCCATGCACTACACTGCAGCCATCCAAAACTGGAATTGGCACTTACAGAAAAGGATGTGTTTTAAAAAGAACTCAAAATGCTACAGCCTCTGAACCGAACTTGCTGGTACGTTTGTTGCAGAAGACATGAGGTTTTGGGGGGAGGCAGGTCACAAGTGCCTTCCTGTATATGCCTAAACAATAACTGAAGAAAGTTTTCATTTTCTAGTTGAAATCACTCCGTGAGGAAGTCATTACTTGCTCTTTTTTCACTTCAGTATGCACCTGAGAAGAATTGGTATCAGTCACAGCAGGAGACACAGGATTGATTACACTGATGAGGTGAGACATGCTGCCATACATACGAACTACATACATGTCCCAGGAGCATGTTCTGACATCGCTAATTTGTTTAACTTACCTGAAAGATAATATAAAAGAATGGAAGAGAATAAGCTGCCACCATGACTTTTCAGAAACTCTAAGTCATTCAGTCTTGAGCACAAATATTGCAGTAAAGCATCTTGATGCAAACACTCATTTTGTGATAGACAATTCCATTTATTTCCTTGAATTGGAATGCTAATTAAATCTGTCAGTGGTTCTCTTGCCAAAGATCTGCTGCTACGTCTGTGGGCAAAGCTGTATTTAAATACCCTTCAGAGCCAGTAGCATTTCATTGATCGGATTTATGAAGTGAACATATCTGGGGAAAATATATCCTATTATATAGCTTCTCACCTAGGAAAACAATCTGATAGGTGGATTCTTAAGTGGAGCTGTCTTTTGGTAATGGGTCTAACTTTCTGTATGGCAAATGAAAGTATTATAAATAATATCTTAATATTTCAGTGTATGGCTTTTCAGTGATGAACTGCATTTGAAATGCATGGCAAAATATTTTCCCTTTCTTCCTAAGAGGCATTGTAGCTCTTTGTTATATTTTATGCTCAATGTAGCCTGTAGAAGCTGTCCTGCTAATACTTCATGTGCAGCAATCTTGGCATTTTCATGTACCTTTAAAAGAAAATTAGCCCTGCTGCTCTGCATTTCTTATGGAAAGCCCCAGAGATCAGTATCCTCTTTCTCACTGGAAATGAACCCAAACCATGGATCAATATCCCACTGCTTTTAGGAAGTGGGTTTCTCTGCAGGAACAGAACTCTGTGGGCTTGTTAGCATTTCCCCTTCCTGCACATCTGGCTTTACACATAGCCTGTGAAAGATGAATAGTTGGTACTTCTACCTGAATCACACTGAATCACTGAGCTGCAGCAACGCCTGCGCTAAGGCAGTTCCCAGGCTGGCTGAGCACTCCCCAGAGCTGCACTGTCAGGCACAGGGTAGCCTTGCATGTGGAGCTAATAACACTTAGATATGTCACTTCAGTGTCAAACAGATCCTTGGCCAAACACATGGATTTTAGATCACAAAGGCCTCAGTGAAAAGTGGCTTGATAAATCTTAGTGATGGGGAGTGCTATGTGGTAAGTATTACAGCTGAGAACAAGCAGGACTCAGATTAAACTGACGTTTCCAAGGGGTCCAGGGCTGTGAAGCAGGTCCCGTCTTCTCCCTATGGCAACAAACTGTGACACGAAGCATCTTTCAGGGTAGCAAGGGACTGGACAACATCTTTTGACCATGCTGGTCAAAATGACAGGGGACCAGCACAACAGTGCCTGTTCTACAAACCAAACAGCTGCCAATACTTACAGCAAGGTGTTCATAAATGTGAATGTTGGAGAACCCAGGTGGTCTGGCCCCTGTCAGGACCCTGACATGTTCAAGAAGGTGCTTGTTCTACAGTTGCTGCACTAAGGCATTTATGGGACTGAATTTGCGTGTTCTCTCTGAACAATTTCTCTCTCTGTGTTTATAGACAGGTTACTCCCATCCTGGGAACTTATTTAGCGGTGTTACAGGGGCTTTTCTGGCTTGCCCATGCAGTTTCTGGCTTACAACTGTGTAAATAAAGTATGTGCAACTGGAGACCAAGGCTGGCCAAGCTCTGTGGTTGGCTCCTGTATTTTGGATCAGTGGGAAAATCAATACATGGATGTTCACAGCACAGCCCAAGAGCCTGGCACACTCTGGCTGCTCCTCAGACTCATCCTACTCACCCGGGACCCCACTCCTTGTAAGAGGGCTGTGGGGACTCCAAGGTCATGGCAGGTCCCCCTGTAGCCTCCAGTGTAGCAGAGGGTGCTGTGGATGCTGTGGGCTGAGCTCAGGGAAGGCAGGCACTCTCAAACCCAGCTATCCCACTGGCATTGTTTTGTACTTGGAAGCAGTTAGTTGCTGTTATAGTGGGCCATGTGTTTGCATGTGAGCCCAGACAAGTGCTTTCCAGAGCAGTAGGGAGGAGTGAGGCAACTGTGGAATCTGTCTAATGCCAGCAGCCAGCCCAGAGACATGACTGATGCAGACACAAGCTCCCCACTGCAGCTTAAAAAGCTGTTGATATGTAAATAAAAAGGTCTCATCTTTTGGAAGAAAGAGAGCATACTGTCAGGACAAGCTAAATGGGACTCACCGGAGGCAAAACAGCTCTACAGTGGCTCTACCTGATGCTCAGCTTCCTCATCACTTCAAGTACCAAAGAATGGAGATGCCCAGCTATATTAGGTAAAATCCTTATGCTCATAACCTATAGCAGGTGCTCTGAGGGCAGCTTCCAGGATTTCACACTGCTCAGAAATCTTGGCATCTTCCAGCATTAAGCCAGAATTATGGACCCTTAATGTCACTAAAGCAACATGGGGTTCTCAGAGCAAAGGTCTGCCTCAGCAGCTGTTACTTTCCCAGTGTAGCAAGTTTGATTATTGTTCCTAGCTCGCCATCAGCAACGCAGACAATGGATCTGTGTGTCTGGCTAACAGCTGTTATCATGTATGGGATCAATATGTGCCTGTCGCAGCTCAGTATTTTAAGTAGGACAAGAGAGGCGCAGAAGGTTGCACAGAGTGTCTCCTCTCCATATACCATTCTTGGTCATAGGTTACTGGCTTATTCCAGTGCCTGATGTAGCCAGGCTAATCCAGTGGAAATCTATTAGATCAGCTGGGAATGAGCATCCAGTGATGACAGATTGAGTTAATGGTCTTTATCGCTGGTTCAGTGACAAGGGTCTAATCCTGGTATTTCTGTACTGACATGCAGAACAGAGCACACATGGGAAAGCACAGAGACAGGCAAGGTAAGTGCAAACATGCTTTTAACTTCTCAAAGACCTGTACGTATGACTGGGCTGGTGCTGGAATACATAACTTACCCCTTTTTTCCCGTACAAGGTCAGGACCAAGCGACTTCTGTTTGTGTCTTCCCTCACACTCACTGATAATATTACTGACTTACATATATCTATTTCCTCATTAAGATACATGCATTTTGATTACAGAGATGTTCCTGCTTCAGTCTTACCTCCAGATATAGCAAGGTTTTTACTGTTATCACAGATGATATCTAAATACCAGTAACAGCAGAGCTCGGTGCTGTCCTGCTCTGGGTTTTGTGCTATTTAATGTTAAGTATTAATTTAAATATCATTAAAGCTAGATGTTGTGGGGTTTTTTATTCTTCTGCACCACTGCCTTTCTGAGGATGATGTGATAGAGAACCATAATCTGTACTTTCTCTTGTATACTTCAAGGTCTGCTGCCCAAAGATCAAGAGGTATTTTTTTGAGTCATAATTGAGGATGTTTTGAATTTTGACTCTTTATGGAAAGTTAGGAAAATGCACCCAAAACCAGACATTCAGAGTCACCAGTCATCTTTTAAAGACTTCATTATTTCCATGCTGCTTTACCTGTGATCAATCCTCACAGCTATTATTTGTCTAAAACATAGGCGTTTGCACATGAATATAAGAAATATCAGTGAGACTTCTGATATAGGAAAGGCCAGTAGGGTCAGACCTTAATATTTCACATCTAATCCTATGAATATTGTGTTTATTAGGTCCCATATGCTCTTCTAATTCCAGCTTTATTTATAATACATGGCTTATTTCATAGGATTAGGTTTAGAACAGCAATTGGCTGTTCAACAAACAGTGCACTAAAGCAGCCTCTCCTTGCAGCTGGAAGTGGCTTCTGCTTGTATTGTGAAAAATATTTATCCAGCTTGATATCTGAGCAATTGGAGCTCTCCATAATGAAAGCTGTGCCTCCTAAAGGGCCTCACTTATGTACAAAAGCATATCCTGATCCGCTGGTGCTAACAGTTTTGCAGCCATGGAGGAATCTGGGACGGCAAAGATTGTCTGAAAGCATTATCTAAACCACCTACTTACTGCACCTGCCAAAATACTTCTGCCTGCACCTCTGTGGGGCTGCTCAGCTGGGGTTCCTGTGCTTTGCAAACCCCTCTGCCTACCCTAACCCCCCACAGCCAGGACGAGCTGCAGCATCACGCCATGGTGGGTGCATATCCTACCAGCTTGGGTGAGAGCAGTCAGCATCTTGAGCTGCATGAATGGGGAATAGAGAGTGTGAGGCTGGGAATGGTGCTGGAGGGCAGTTTGAGCCTGGTGGCCAGTGGCAGGGCTTTGGAGTCAAAGGCATCTATGCCCTCTGTGTAGAGCCCATGCTACCGTCTGCTGTTGCTGTGCCCAGGTTGGTGATGTCCTTGCTTCACTGTCCAGGGCAAGACCACCCCAGTGGTCCAGGCTCCAAATCACACCTTCACCCACATCGCCATGCAGCTCCCAGTTCCTTTTCTGAATGGCTTGTGAAAGCCCTTCCTAAAAATAAGCTGGCTCATGGAAGCAGTGAGAAAGAGCGAGAACACAGTTATTAAACAGACACAGGCAGGGCATGAGAGTGTACAAAGTATTGGTTCATTTACACATCATTCAATTAGTTCATTTTGTCCTCTGTCATTTGCATCACATGCCCAGGCAGCCATTTAAATGCTGGAGGTTTTCTTTTATCTTTGTTGCTTCCAGGATAATTTTTCCTTCTGTTGGCTGGTTGGACTCACTGTTTCTCTTTTGGGGTCAGGGTGACTGAACTGCTCGTGATCCTGTGACTGACTTTCTGCCCTGCCTGTAAGATCCTGTGGCCAGCTGAGAAGGCTCCTGTCTGTGCACTATACAGGCCTTGGACATGCCTTTCCTTAAAACAGCCATTACCCTAATGAACAAGGATGCAGAAAATGCTCAAATCAAAATTAAATCAGCCATGAAGCCACTGTTTCGAATAAACTCAAATAAAATTAGTTAATTGGGGTGGCAAGCAACAGCAGTCTTCCAGTCTGTAAATTAATAAGAAATTATTTGAGCCCATCAGAAGATTTCTTGCTCTCTTTATTTTGGGAAGTCTCAACATCCTTCTGCTTTAGCACAGAAATCAGCAAGGAAGGGCTCCCAGTCCAGTGGTTCCCTCCCTGTATCTGCTTCCTCCTCCTCTTCCCTATCTGCTGCTTCACCTGGTCTTTCTGTTTTCTGAGATTGCTCCTCTTTACCTATTGTCTCTCTTTTCATCCTTTGTCTCCAGAAACCATTTTCTCTTCTGAAGAAGCTGGGTGTTTTAATCACAAGTCCCATGTCCCAGACACTAAGGATCATGCTGGGAACACCAACAGTTTCTTTAGTAACAATAATCATAATAGTAACAACAATAATTCTTATCTGCAGTGGAGAATATTGAGGGCAAATGCCCAGGGCAGTTGGCCAGTGAGGACCTTCAATACATGAAGGAAGACCTGCAAACTCTTGTAGCTGGTGGGCAGCCTCCTCCCGAGCCATGCCCTGGGCATGAGGGGCTCTGTGCATATTTCCAGGGATGCAATGACAGGAGTGCAGGAGATAAATTGCTGTTTATTATGTCTTCCACTGGCTGGCTTCAGCCAACACAACTTTCTGGCAGCAAAGCTGTAAAGTCATAGAGGTGAGTAAGGCGGGGAAGATCATCTTAATCGCTCTGTCCTGTCCTGGAGCAAGTACCAGGTTGCTTCTAAAGCCCACTGGTTAAGCCCCATGAGCAGCCACAGTGCTGCTGCCCACCCAGTTGCTGCCCATCTTGGCACACAGCTACCCAGCACTGGCTCCAGCGACACAGAAAGCAGCCACAGGGCTGAAGCACAGCTGGCAAGTATGGCTTTATGGATGGCTTATTGCATTTCACAGAGTCCTGAGCCTCAGCAATTTCCTAAGGCAGCCTTAGGATGTGTGGGAGTGGGGAGCTGAGCACCTTCTGCTACCTATTACAGGTGTCCAAATCTCTGACTCAGCCAAGGAGACCTGAAGGCTTCCAAAGGAATCCCTCTCTCCAGTCCTCCTTTATCCGTTGCTTGCTGCTTAATGTCCCAGCTTCAGAATAGCAAGTTAGGGAAGAATCCCTGCTAAAAGCAGGCAAGTCCATGGCTTTCAGGTACTGCATCAAAAATCCCCCACATCAACCAAGGCAAGGAAAAAAGTACAAAGATGTGTTTCTTTTAAAATCTCAAGGTTTTTGACCAAGCTTTGTGATTGTTTTCCAGGGGGAATGTTACATGCATGTCAGTACACTGAAGCAGACCTGTCCCTATAATATCCCCTTTACCACGGTGCTGAGACTCTTTTTAAAGTTCTGCATACCTACACATAGAAAGTTAAATTTGCCAGAATACCAAGAATGATAAATGAGGTGAATTTGCATGTTTTTCTCCTTAATTCCCATTCCATTATAATCACTTTCCCCTTGCACAGGGCTGCCTGCTTGGGCTGTCACCTGAATTTGGAAGCGCAGTTTGAAAGGCAGTTGATTCCTTATCAAATCTGTGAAGAGCCTGCTATGGCCTTGTTAAAAGGGAACCACTTGATATTGGGAGGGGCGTGTTTTAAAGTTTGAGTTGTGGTCTTCAAGGATTTAAACACATTCTTAAAGTGTTCTAATACCATCTTGTTCAGCTGATGACAAAGGAATTCGGAGAAGATTAAAATTACACTCAGGGGTTTTATTATTTTACGTGAAGAAAAGGCAAAATAAATAAAATTACAAAAAGTTGTTAGTTTAAAAACAAACAAACAAAAAACCCACTACAGCAATCATCTAATCTTAAAACCTTATAAATTATACATGTAACATGGTAATAGGGTGTAGTCGATACGTTAACTTTTCATCCTTGTACAGCTAGACTATTAATGCACAAATGTCGCATAGAAAATCACATATTTGCAGTGGGATGTAACAGCGATCAATTTAGCATCGTTTCTTTTGGATTATCTCCTTGCTTTCCTCCTCACAAGCCACAATTACCTTTTCCCTTACACATGGCTCCGTGGGACAGGAGTGAGAGGCAGAACAGGAGGGCCTTATTGGCACCCTGTTGCTCTGCTGGCACCCAGAGCACCACTGCTACCAGTGCTGCCTGACCAGCTTCTCCTCCCACAGCTGGTGGGTTCAGTAGCTTTTAAAGATGGCATGGGACTGTGGGGCTCCCGCCCTCCTGGACTTCCCCAGCGGTTGCAACATTCAGAAGCTTTGGCTGCTCCGGTTTCTCAAGTTGATGAATGGTTGGAAAATTCAGTCCTGGAGATGTTTGTGCCTGCATATACGGAAACTTGGGAGCTGATGAAAGGGTGCCAGAAAGACAGAAATAGCAACAGGTTGAAATCTGGGGCGGGTGGCATCTCCTTCTGCTGCTGGGAAGTACTGAAAAGGGCTGAAAAGCAAGGACAGGAAGTACCCAGCCTGTGTCCCTGATACTCCCTGCATCTCCTCATCCCTTTCCTTGCTGCTGTCACCTACAGAGACAGGGTGGCCCCACAAAGTCTGTACTTTCCCAGGGGCTGGCATCTTTGAGGCTCTGCTGTTGGTTGATACGCAGTGCTGCAGCCCATGCTACACACTCACTCACACCGGGGGCTTAAAAGCCGTGCCTCTGCTATCCTTTCACCTTTCCTAAAACTCAAACAAAGCTCTGTGAGCTCTGCCGACCCTCAAATTCGGTCTGAACCAGTGTGAAGGTTAAACAATTATTGTGGGGTGGGACTGAAGCAGGCTGGTGAAGCACCACACAGCCAGTGTCCTCACAGAGGCCTGATTTCTTTAGAGAGCCAGGCTAAAATCATAATTAACCAGGCAATGCTGCCAAAAGAGGCAGTGCCTGTGGGCTCTGGCCAGGCTGGATGCCGGCTGGAAGCCCTGAAGCTTAGTTCAGACAGCTGAATCCCCCTCCACATACCCCCAGTACACACACACGTGTATGCACACAGAAACAGAGCAATGGGCCCAGCATGGGGTGAGAACCACACCAGCCACTGTGACACAGATGTCACACAGCTGTCACGGTGCATGGGCAGAGCTGGAGGCTCACCTCCACCGGCTGGGGACTGGAGACATTGCAGAGTGTCACAAACAGCAGCTTTTTGATGCATGGAAGGAAAGAAAAAAGCAATTATATTGTCATCCCAAGTTGAGCCAAAAACAAAGTGTGTGGTTTTCTTTGGGATTGTTCATGTGGTGGAATAAATGCATTTCACTTACCCAAAATGCAGTGGTTTATATATTGAACTACCCAAAGGCAAACAAACACTTTGAGTGTGCAAAATGGATGCAGCCCCTCCAGCCCAGCAGAAAACTGTGCATTTTCTTGCCTCTTGGAAAAAGTTGTCCCACTGAAACAGCAACTGTTTCCCACGTGCACAAGACCCTCAGAGCACAACTACAAAACCTGGTTACTTTCCCTCTCTCTGGTCCTTCCGTGTTGGCTGCTTTGCCTCTTTGTCCCTAGGCTGTGGGCAGCAGCATGGGGCTGCAGGCAGTGCTGGACTCAGCAGCAGGGCTCTGGATGGGGCTTCCATCCAGGTGAGACACCCACAGTGCTTCATCCCACAGTAAACGTGA
This sequence comes from Amazona ochrocephala, assembly GCA_039720435.1. Lineage (NCBI taxonomy): Eukaryota > Metazoa > Chordata > Aves > Psittaciformes > Psittacidae > Amazona > Amazona ochrocephala. The sequence goes on along the minus strand of CM077880.1, from coordinate 39,699,785 downwards.
GCTCATCCACTGCCCGCACCAGCCTGGTAACACCCACAGGTAGTGTCCCTAGGTTGCTGGTGTATTTTGTGTAACTTTGCTTGCTCATACAACACAGATGGGGGCTGCACTGTGAAAGCACAGTTCCTCTCTTCTTCCCCCTCTCTTTTTCCCTTGATTTAAAGTGGTTTGTTTCTTTGAGTAGCCACATTGCTGTGGAAAAGCTCTCGTCTCTCCATATGTGGCGTCTCCCTGGTGCAAATGAGATGCAGGTATAAATAGCACCAGCTTCCATCAGCTGCCACTCTGGGGCCTACCCCAGGGTTAATCCACTTCAAGACTGTCAAAATCCAGCCTGCTGGCTGTTGGTCCTTCTTTACAGACCTTTGTATTATCCTTTGCACAGCTTCCTGCCTCCGCTCCCAAGCAGGGTCTGCCCCAAGCCTCCCCTCGAGGGTGCCTTGCAAGGACTAGGCAGTGCAGGAGCAAGGTGCCACAAGCAGGCTCCTTGCCAAGCACCCAACCCATGGAAAGCATATTCAGTCTCAGGTGACTGGGATGGACTGAACTGATGATTACTGTGCATGTTGAAGGGCTGACAAGCACAGCAGACCTCGGGCAGGCAGCCTGAATATTTATGCTCTGTGGCCCCCTTGCATATGAACAAACTAGCCTCTTTGGGACGATGAGCTAGATCTCTTTGTATTAAGCATTAATGAAAATATGTTGCATTGCTATTGGAAAAGAAGGATTATGGAGCTGCTGGAGCTTAGTATCAGAAGGCTAAGGTTTAACATTGTTTTGGTTCCTTGACTAGTATTTTATGCAGGAAAGCAAGCTGTGGCCTTGATACATAATGTTGCTGCTACCTGAGAATTACAAAATCCCAAGGACGGTCACAGCGCAGGCATAAATATGTATATTGCATTAGCAGCAAGTGCAGATATTTGGTAAGACTTGCAGGCTAAGGAGTTCGATGTGGATTCTTCTGACCAAAATTTAGACAGGTAGACAGTGTCTAAGCCGGTAGTTCCAGGCCCCCTTCGAAATCAATAGAAAGGAGTAGGCACTTTTAGGGCACAATTCATCTGACCTGTATTAGTCTTGCTTTAGCCCCACATGTGTCTGTGTGTCTGCTCTGGCCATAGAGGCACTTTGGATAAGAAGCCCAGGTACAGAGCCTACTGTAAGTGTCTGATTTTGGCTGGGTGAATCTCTTATCAGGTGAAAAAATAATTTGACTCTTTATAGCACAAGATTGGGAGAGGAATGGAAAGCTGGAAGTGGGTGAGATTTCTTAACACTCCTCTAAGATCTCCTGCTGTTAGTTTGTCCTGCTCGGCTTGGGTCAAGCACAAAACCCCTGCAGCACACTTAAAAGGCGATGTTCAGCGGTAGGGAGAAAAACCAGAATGTGCCATCAAGGCCCTGCACCATTTTTTGTCAGCCCAAAATTCACTCAGTACAAGTAGTTCTTGTGAGACTTCAGGCGCAGACAGGAAAGTTGGGTCATGAACTCTGGGAGGTGTTTGCAGACAAGCTCACACCTAAGTTCAGCAGCTGCAGTTCAAGGTCTTCCCACAGCTGACTCCAGCACAACCAGCGTCCTTGGCTTTGTGCGGCTCAGGCACATCTTGAGCAATGATTATTCCCCCCCCTTAGACACAGAAGCCTTTTTCTTAAAATAGGCTTTTAAAAATAAATCCTTCTCATGGTGTGGCTGCTCCAGCCCAGCAGCTGTGGGCAGGTCTCGACCCCCAATCTCACTGTCTGAGGACAGATTTCCCCCCTGCAGAATACCTGTAATTCGAGCATTTGATTTTTCCCAGCAGGGCCTCATTTCTTCAAATGAAGCCTATTTGTGTAATGAAACATCAAGTAGTTCACACAGGGATGCAGAGCACTCATAGGGAAAAAGCTCTCAACTGAAATGCTGTGCCAAGAAAGATTTAATTGCAGTTACCATACAATACAGAAAAAAAGAGGGGAAATAAAGGAAACCAAAACAACTGCAGGAACAGGCTGTTTTCATTTCCTAGCAATTGCACAACCGCAAGCCTACCTCAGTGCTCAATAAGCTCCTGTTGGCACTAATTGGCACCTTTGCTGGTGGGTCCGTGTGGAGGAGATGAGGTCTGAATGGCTTACAGGGGCAGACCTGCTCCTGCACCTCCACAGAGGCAGGCGAGATGCAGGCAGCCAGCAGCAGCCCTGGCCCTTGGCACCCTTCAGGACTTCTGCAAAGGAATTTCCTCAGATATGAAGAAAGCAAGTGTGTGCACAGCCATGCTGATATCAGATGGGGGACTCGTGCCAGGAATTTGAGTGTAGGTAGCAACTCTGTAATGTGCAGGGACACCTACTCCTTGGGTATAGCAAGCGTGTAGATGCCTGTATAGCTCAGGGCATATGCTTCAGTGCTTTCTTCCATGGGCGCCTTAAGGAGCTCGTGAGTTCCTCCATATCTTATTTACTAGTAACATCCAAAATGATCACAGGCTTTTCCCATCCTAATCTTTGTGGTGGTATTTTCCACATTTCTTATTTCCTATGAACCTCCCCTTTTGCCTTGTTATTTGCAACTGCATTTGATGATCTTGTCCCTGATGGAGTCTAGAGTTTTTCATGTAGAGGTAAAATTTATTACTAAGACACAAGTGAATCTTCAACCAGGGTCACTCAGGTGCTTCATTTGGCCAGAGACCAAACCAGCCCCTTCTCTATGCTGTTTCTGTACCAAATTGCAGCCTGTCTCAGGGTGATGCCTAACATGAACACTTAATAAAGCAGCCAGGGAATTTTAGGAAAAAAGAATAAACTTATGAGATTTACTACTTTATTTATTCTTCTTGTTTTTCAAACAACAGTTAACTGGGGTGGAAGGAAAGATACAGCTTATACAGGGTTCCTTTTTAACATGCATCACACAGAAATGTGGGTTTTAGCCAGATCGCTCTCTGGCTGCAGGACTATGGGCTGAGTTCACACCTCAGACATTTAGATGTTCCCATTCCCTTCTGTGACAAGGGCTTACTGTTTCTTGGGTAATTTGTCTATCCAAGGTATTTTCAGGGTGTTTAAAGGTACTTTCAAGAGTTCACTAGATATTCAAGATACCACTAGATATTGAGAGTAGACTATGTTTTCATTTGGTTTAGCAATACTGACTGTGAGTACTGCACCAATACATAGCCCTCCAAACCCAAATCCTATAGGAGGCTTATCTGAAACTCACCAAGTGTTAAGACACTTTTTCTGTTGAGTTCTGCAGGTTCTAAAACACACCCAGCTGTATGATTAACCAAAGAGACAGAGCAGGATTTCAGCCCTGCCACTAGCAGTGCAGAAAAAGGGAAGTGGACAGGCAATAGCAAGGCTGCACTCTTCCCTCTTCGGCTCTCTCTGGTTTTGTAGAGAATCAACCAGCCTTTGGACTATATATCTCCTTTCTGAATGTTTTTTAAAGCTGAGGAATAAGTCTGTTAGTGACAGAGACGGTAGAAAGGTAGGGCATCTACAAAGAAGTCATGGCTAACGCTGGCTGCAAACTTTCAAGTCTAGGTTGCCTTTGAAAAGCAACTTGGGTTATTGGAAGAAACAGTATTATGAACACAAAAGCACTCTATCATAAATGTCAAACTGCTGCCAAATACTTTCCAGCCAAATCTAGGTTTAGTTTTTGACAAGAGAAAAAAAAGAAATGTTCCCATGGCTAAAACTTCTCTCTGCAGTAGCTCTTTGTAGTTGCTGGAAATGCAGACTCATATATGAAGGATATCTTGCCATGCACAATATTGTAAGTAACTTCGTGACTGCATCAGCAATAGAAATGCCTGAGTAAATTCTTGCAATAAAACAGACAGAAAAGAGCAAAATCTGATTGCCCACCAATTAGCATTTTGGTTTTGTATGGAAATAAGCATTTCCATTCCTAACGATTATGTGAACAGAAGTGCTTATGACAGCTAGCTTATTTCTGCAATAAGACGCTTCTTGGGCCTGGATGGTTGGTAGAATAGGGAAACTCATATCCGTCTGCATGGCTAATATTTTAGGTGGTCAGAAGGGAAAAGCCCTTAGAACGGTGGCCTCAGTGCCATAGCAGTGAAAGCCTGGTTAAGAGGCAGCCAACAAGATCTGATTTATTCAATCTGCAGCTTAGTGTTAGCTGCTCCTGACTCAGCTCTGCCACTGAGTTGGTGTATAGTCCTGTAGAGCCGTTCATCTCCCAGCACTGGACGAAGGCAGCCTCCATCACATCTGGCCACTGCTTCCAGGAGCTGGAGCATCACAGCCATTTTTGGTGGCCTGGGAGAAAAGAAAGGAGCAGGTACAGGTCAACTCTCCTGTTATCAGAGGAGACTTGAGTCACCAAGAGTGACGATGGCACTTCAAGGGACTCCTCTCTCCCCACTTCCCATCCGTCCTCCTATCTGCACTTTCTTTGGTAAGGTCTGTGCTTGGTCCTGGCATAGGATAGGATGGGATGGGATGGAATGGATTGGAGTGGGGCTGGGTGTCCCTTGCCTGAGCCTCTCTGATGAGGTCCAGCACTGGGGCTTGCTCCCAGGTCTCTCTCCCCAGAGCTGCTGCCCCATCCAGTTGCTCTGCTCCCATCACCGCTCCAAAGTGGGAAGGTCTCTGCTGTGTCCCCTCCTGAGCCTCAGAAACTGCTGCAAGTCCTCCAGTAGATATTTCTGCCCCACACTGGGTGCTAGCTTCCAGGAGATGGAGCCTCAGCAATGTCGTGGGCCGAGGCCAAATAATAAATACCTCTGAAAAGGTTTAAGATTCTCTCTTCAGGCCTCTGCTTTTGAATACCCATGCTTTAAGTCAAGCGTGGTGTGGGGGAAAATACTGAATAAGCAATAATTGCTTCATAGGTATAATAATCATCCTGGCAAATCATATTTTGACTTTAAAGTTGACAATAAACACACGCAATAAATAAAGGTAATCATGCATTACATGTCCATGGCAGTAGATGATACCAAGCCTATTAAAACAGTATCAATCAGGCACTGAAAATGGTTTATATTTAGCACATCTCATTTTAGATTAAACAGACTCTGCTCTCAATTATCCAGTAATTACCTAGAGGCATGAAGGCATGTACACAAAGCTGCAGCAAAGCGACTGTGTGAGCACTGGCTTACTTTGCTCTTGGTAAGCTTCATTTTGTCAGGATTAATTGGTAAGAAGGCTGGTGATGAACACATGACAAGCACAACACTCAATAATGCTTTAATAAAGTGATGGAAGCAAATGTTTTCCATCAAACCTCTTCAGCACAGGAAATGTGATTAATTAAGCACATTCATCTAATTACTGTATGAATTCTCAGGAGGTAAACGTATACTCCAAGGCAGATATGCTGGGTATGATTCCAGAGGCTAGATTCAATTTATTTTTATGTGACATTTTTATGTAAACATTAAAAAAGTTCTTTTTTAAGGAAAGATCATAACTGTGACTAGTTTCTAGCACTGGATCAAAGCTGGTCCTAATCACCAGTATTCATCAGAGCTAGCAATAAGTCTTCCTTCAGAATAACTCTCTGGCTTTTCCATTATCTCTAGAGAGACCGAGCATTAGGAAAAATGCAGCCACCAAAGTTTTTGTTGGATGTTGGCTGTATCTTACAATCCCTCTGCTTTCCTTTGCTTTAACAGTGTTTAGGTATGCAGGGCTGGAGTTGCTTTTCTAATCAGCATCAGCACACGGAGGATATGAGGCTCCAAATTCTGTCACTATGAGTCTGTTCACTGGGTAACACCGAGGGTACAGGAGCCATAATGTTGCTTTCCTTAATCCAAGCATAGGTACCTACATCAACAGCTGTAGGAGATGCTGAGCTCTCAGCACTTTCCAGAGCTGGGCAAGGGAAGCCCATAGGCAGGGCAGCCACATTGACAGCAGCGGGTGCCAGTGGCATCTTCCTGGCTGGCCACCGCTCCAGCCTGGCTCTGCCCTGGGGCTGCCTCCAGAAGGTCGCCTGCCAACGCTTCCAGCCAGCACCCAGCACAGTTTGCTTCTGCAACAGAAATCCTCATTGTGCCTGCGAGAGGAGAAGCAGCAACTGCAGGAACAGTTACATCAAGTGACCCAGGGGCCAGTAACCCCTGCGGAGTCATTCCCTTGTCCCAGCACAGCCTTGGGCTGCTGAGGGGCCGAATTCCCTCACCAGCTGCAGGATGCTCCCACCCATGAGGTCACACAGAGGAAGGCTGAGGGGGCTGGGATGCCTGGCACAAACAGATATGCAATCACAGCAGTGCCTTGCTGTGGCTTGGTGCAGAAACACCAAATATTTGGGGGAGTGAAGCTAGGGAGACCAAAGCTAGCAATGAGAGAAAAGCCATGTCAAATCCCTACCACCAATATCAGCCCTGTTTCCGCTTCATCCCCCTCTCCCTGCCCCATGGGAAAACCCATGCCTGGTGCCTGAGCCTTAAAAAGATCACTGCTAGGCTATAAATATCCAGCCATCAATTAACCACATAAATGCCCACCATCCAGACAGCTCTCCTCCTGCATCACCAATGTAACTAACATCAGGGTTGCTCACCATCACAGGTCCTGCCATACTTGTCTCATTAAACCCAACAGCACCTTGGTCTTTACCAATGTATTCATTTTAGGGGTTTACAGCAGCCTAGTCCATAGTGCATTTAAAGTCAACAGAGAGACTCTGCCTGAGTTCTGTGGGCTTGGATCTCTTCCAAGGGAAATATTTTCCTGCTTAAGTAACTCTGAAACAAGGCGATCACAGAAAAAAAAAAAAAAAGGAAAAAAAAAAGAGAAAAAAGGGAAAGTTTCTTTTAAAAATATGTTGTTGACAACAGAGAGCAAAGAAATCCCAGCACTGGGGTTATATTTTTAATGCTGCTTCAATTGAAAGCTTCAGAATAATGAAAGACTTGCAAAATAAACCTGTTTGCATTTATGGCCTTGCTAACTATGGATGGGCAGGGAGCGGGGGAAGTGCTAAGAAATTCTGGTCCAAAGGAAACAAATAAGGAAAGCAAAATCTTTCTCAGGCAGCCTGTCTGCTTCCTAGCTTCCCTGAGAGCAGCAAGGAGAGCAGAGGCTGGGGGAAGCCCACGGAGTGATGCAGTCCCATGTTGCTGTATGAGGGTGTCTGCCCTATTGGTGTGACCTAATTCGTTGCAATACCTAGCAAAGCGCTGGAGGCCTTCCAGAGCATTTCAATGAGGACAGCATTTCAGATAAATAGAGCCAAGGAGGCAACCCCACATGAGAAGGCAGGGCTCTGCTTGGCCTTTGTTTGCTGACAGCAGCTCTCAGAGGCTCCCACGAACCCTAAATAGCTCAATGCAGCATTGCTAATGCATGTAGTGTGATTGTGTATACACAGCAGCAGCAGGTGATATCCACCTACCTGCGGGTAGGTGGATATCTCAGAAGGCTCCTGTAATCATCCCTGCAACATAATCAGTGCTCTGCCCTCTACTTAGTGCATAATACCTCCTTGCGTAACACCAGCAGGATAATTAGTGCCACTTCAGCAGACTGAGCCCAGACACAGCGCAGGAGCAGTGACTCCCCGGTGACTCCCCTGGGACGTCTACTGGCTCCTGCCGGTGATAACAGGATGGTGTGGTGGAGGAAATCCTTGTGGCGCTCACTGGGCAGGCAGCGCCAGCCCCTGCTGAAGCACTCAATGATGGACCAAAGCTTCTAGCAAGATCTGTGAAACCCAAGTCTGCAAAAGTATCACAAGATGTTTAACTGCTAGGATTACTGTTTGGGAAGACTGTATGAAAGGTGCCACGTGGGCACTGTAAAGCCTGCAATCAGGTCTTGATTCTCAGAAAAAGGAGAGGTCTAGCATGAGCTAGATTTCATAAATCAAACCTGTAGGTAGGCATCACTCCAGCATAGTGTGTGCTTTGGCTGCGATGTAAGGAACCACATTTCTGTCTGTCCTGCTGGAATATGCAAACCCTCTGACATCTTTGTGCTAAAAATGAGTTGGAATTGCCACGTCCCTTAGTGTGCAATTGGCTTTTGTCTTCTACCCTCTGTTCAGAGGTGGTGGCATTCCATGTGTGGCCAGGGCCTGTAAAATGCTCTGGGTGAACCCATACAGTCTGTTTACTCAGATCTATAACTAATTATATGGGCTGCCTGGAAGACAACTATGAGAGAGGCAGCAATCAAACCATCACTGAAGCACAGTGAAACTGTAGGACATGGGCTACAAAGCCACATTTTTTCCCTCGAGTTTGGAAGGACAATCCCAGACTTCACCTTACTGACATACAGAATTGTAGAATCATAGAATGGTTTGGGTTGGAAGGGACCTTAAAGCTCATCCAGTTCAAACCCGCCTGCCATGGTCAGGGACACCTTCCACTAGACCAGGTTGCTCAAAGCCCCATCCAACCTGGGCTTGAACACTGCCAGGGATGGGACAGGCCCAGCTTCTCTGGCCAAAGGGATCTCCTCTCCCAGCCTGTATTTAAGGTGTGGGTATCAAAGTAACAGATCAGCTATTTTGAAAGTTAGCACAGGAAATAGTGCTTTGTGACAAATCTTAGACAGGCACCATCTGTCTAGGACACCTCCCACTTTCTTCCCCTTCTTTGCAACTCCTTTATGATCCCCAAGAACTTTGTGGTCAACAAGAGTTGCCATTGACATAGCCTCCATCATGGAAAGCAAAGGGAGGACAACTCAGCAGTCCAAGAAACTGGGTCTGTGTCCTGTTGAATACACAGTAGTATGGGAGGAAATACTTGTACAAGCACGGGAGAACTTGAAAACATCAGAAAATAGCAGTTGCCCTTTCCAGCCCTGCCAGCCTCACTGCACAGGCTAGAAGGGAGTATCAAGGTGCAGTCTTGGTTGTAGCTCTGGCAATCTTTCTAAGGCAGGAGGTGACCTGAAAACTCAGCCAACAGAGACCAATAGCTCTACTGCAGCCGAGACCCAGAAAAAGGTCTCTGGAGAGGAAAGGAAAAGCCATCAGTGAGAAATGTGAGTACCTGTATGAAAAGTCAAAATGCAGTAGAAAATACCCACCCAGGTCCTGTGCTGCTCTCCTTGCTCATCCTCTATCTACACAGCTGGGAAGGGGCTGGGGCCACGGCTGGCGGGACATGTGCCAGACACGGCAGCAAGAGGCTCCTGCCCTGGACTCCAGCTGGCCTCAGGTACGAGTGGGAAAAGGTCTGGAGAGGAGGTGCTTCACATTCAAACCCGTATTCACATTTATCCAGTTTGCCTCAGCTTCACTATCTTCCCACAGCAGATGGGATGGGTCAGTCCTTTACACTGTAGAAAATATCCTACATGCAGTTGTGAAAGCATCCTCTCTCATTTGTCCATATCCAGCTGTCACTTTCTGTAATATCCACCAGCATATGGGCAAAATGCCATTTTAATGAAAAAGAATAATACACAGGAGTGCTGTGAACTGAAAGCGAGTGTGGCCTTTTGGAATAACTGGAATATCTGGACAAGGAAGGATTAGTAGATGTTGCTCATGCCACTACTAAGGTGATGAAAAAAGCAAGTTATTTCCACTGCACTGCTAAAGCATATTACTTATCAAATATATCCTATAATTTATATGCAGTGAAAAATTGCTAGAAAAGTGTGTGTTTTCAGAGTGCTGGTCTAACTGAAAAAAAAAAAAAAAAAAAAAACAAAAAAAAAGCTTTTCATTAAAAAAAAAATTGGAGGTGCATCACAATGGCTGGAACCAGATTTATCCTAGAATTAACTCTAGGAGACCTGGGGCAGGCACATACTTCTTATTCCCCTTTCACATGGTGCTGAGCACAACAGGGCACAGCCCTTTGACAGAAGATCTGACATAGTGCAAGAGTAAAAGGACCATAATTTGGACCAGATTTTGAAAAAAGACACTAGGGACGCAGTACCCAAATCCAACAGCAATTTTGAGACCACTGGTCCATAACATTAATTCCTAATAAAAGTTTCATGTCTGCAGTAGTGCAAACACCACCTTGCTGACAGAGTCCTTTCCCAATACAAAAAGTGAAGAATCATGTATTTCCCTGCTACGGTCAGACTTTCCATTTGTGGTCCAGGGATCACAGATATCTCTAGATGTTGAATACTGTTGTCCCCAGTTTTTATCTGGGAGACTACACACTACAAAACCCCTTCCTGTGTCCATAATACTGATATAGCAAACGGGTGATTTAGGATGCCAGGATCTGTGTGGCATCCAACTCGGGCACAATACAAAGCAGATGCTAAATTAGAGAAGCTCAAGGTGGAGCAAACATTTCATGAACATTTGGAAAATACTGAGCTCAGGGTAAGAGGATAACATGTACATATGGTGAATTTCTTTAAAATCCTGAGGATACTTCTGATCAAAAAGGAGACGATTTGTCAGGCTTCCTGTACCCATGAATTCAGAAGTGCAGTGATTCATTTCCAGTCCAGCAGTTCAAAGACAAAGGTGTTCTAAGCTGGCTTCTTGACATTTGCGAACAGAAGCTGTCTTCAACCCCACACAAGAAACAAAATTGGCCATTCCAGATTAGAAGGAAAGTATTAGTAAAGCACCAAAGGGTTCAGTGTGGGGTCTTTTCAATAGTGGCAGACTTGGATGATGATGCTCAAAGCACGAGCTGCCAAATCTAGAAGGCAGGATGGATGAAGTATTAATTTACTTATTGCTTAAGTGCCTCAGCTGGTGTAGAAATACTGCTATGAAACACAGATTCTTGGAGCGAGGTCTTAATACACCACAGGAGTATTTAAAAGAATAAAAGAAGGATTTTAAATTGCCACATGAAAATTTCCAAAGCCTTCAGCTAAGAACATCTGCAGGAAGAATAAGAAACATGAAACTGGGTGACCTGGCCTGAAGGAAAAAAGGGGACCCTATTGCTAATATCGGATGTGCCTCACTAGGGATGCAATACATCAGCAAAGGGTGTGTTACCATTTGCAGACCTGCTAGTAATCAGAAGACAGATTTCCCTCACAGTTTGGGTGTTTTCTGCTGATTTTGTATTTTTCTTTTTACCTACTGCCAAATCTTGGACTAAGGGCAGATTTCCTACGAGACCACAAAATTATGTGTTTGTATTAGTCACTAGCTCTGGAATTTCATTGATCGCTTCCTTTATTTTTTCCTTATTTCATAAACAAAATCACCCAGCACCAGATAGCTAGATAGCCTCCGTGGTGTAATTTTAGGATACATGCATTGTCCAAGAATGGTGTCTCTATACCTTTTCTAGTGATTTTAATTTGTTAGTTCAGCAGAGGATGTCAAAGGCTGTACGGCAGAATCCAGCAAATGCTAATCAATCAGATCACAGTGAGAGCGCTCTGCACCACTTTGGCTTAAGCCCTGGAAAAACCTCTAGTCCAAAAATCTGGGTTCCCAACAGCATGGTCTTTAGTAGGGTGTTACCATCCCCACACCGTGGCATGGGCCTCCCCATGGAGAACCAGATTTGTACAGAGGTACAGATCAGCTGTGCTGCCTTCATGACAGTGGAGCTAGACTACTTTGACATGAAGTAAGAACACAAGCTTGTACACGACAATTCCAGCTGTCCAAGACAAATTAGTAAACAAGAAAAAAATAAATAAATCAGATACCTAAGTATTTTTTGTTTATTTGACTGTGGACATGAATAGCAACACACAGACTTCCTGCAAAGTCGGTTGTCCTCCTCCCAGAAGATGAACCAAATTGACATAACGCTGTGCATTTGTGGTGCCTGTTTTTTGTTCAACAAAAATCATATGGAAGAAGCACTGATTGATTTGAAATAAGCTACAAATAAACAAGTTAAATGCTAACTAACCACACACTGCCTCGGTACTCCTATCTGCAAGCACTGATTGGCTTCTGACACATAGGAAGCCATGGATCCCACTGTGTATCTCTAATGGGCTCACAGGCTGCTAAAAGGGATGTTTAACACTGTCTCTGCTGTGTATGCCTTGTGCAGTCACTAACAGCAGGCATGGGGTTCTCTATTTGAAATATATTCATGAAAGGCAAAAAAAAAAAAAGCTCCTTTGAATGTTGCAATGAGAAACTGCTGGCCATCAGAAATTAAAAAAAGTCGCAGTGTGAGAGCATGGGCTGCACGCCTGAGCCCAGGCAAGCTGCCATCAATGTGTGCCTGCACAGAGCAGGCAGTGTGGCAGGTTCAACTAGAGCTGGCATCCCAATTTCTGTCAAAACCAAGCTGTCTTCCTACAGGTGCCATGTTCGCCCAACTTGAATCTAGGCTGCAAGAGGCAGTCAGTGTTTCTGACCTGGCTGGGGCATCCAGACCTATGAGCTTGAGGACTGAGGGCATCAGCACTGGGAAGGGCAGGGCACGGTCTGAACTGTTGGCTCAGGATTGCATTTATCCAGCTCCAGGGTGGTCACGAGGACACATGCTACGTCATCCTACATGCAGGGGAGCGCAAGCAGGTGTGAGAACATGCAGCTTTCCTTTTTCTCCAACTAGCAGAGCTCTGGCATTCACACTATTGCAGTCTCTCTGGTTTTGTCCAGGTACATGGGAGCTGTTCCCATCAGCTCCAGGAAATCAGGCTGCTGGGCTTTGGCTTCACCATGTCTGTAATTCACATGAAACATAGATTTAGATAGTTTTGGTGCAATGATTTAAATTTCAAGGCAGCTTTTGCAATCAGAAACTCCTTTCCCTTAACACTTTCCAGCAATCAGTTTACAACAGCATCATTTATCATCATTGCTTAATGATATATTAGCAATACTTCTGCCCTGGCAGTTAGGCTCTCTGTAGCAGCCATTACTGCCCTCTGGGCAGCTGCCAGACCCCACACTGCCTGGGCAGCTCTCCAGTCTCACTCCACTTGCTTCTGAGAGCTGCTTCAGGTATCTGAGCTAAGCCTTGCTTGCTATGCTCATTTCTAAGGCTTTATACTTTCTGCGCAAGAGTGACCGACCACTAAAATAAACCTGACATGGCTTTTTTTTTCTTCTTTTCTTTTTCTTGGGAAGCAATTTCAGCAGGATTTCACCTATTGCCTCACAAACACAGTTATTTAACACAGCCTGGAACCTTAATCCTTCTGTTTGGGTTTGTTGTGGTTGTTTTTAATTTAGGTACTAATTCTGCTTTTTCTGTTTTACAGATAAATTTGCCTCCAAAATCCAAATAACCAAGTTAGCTCCTGTTATGGCAAAGGTGAGCTGCACTGAATTTCTCTCTGTTCCCCAAATCTGGCTTTTCCCTTACTGGAGAATAACCAGGTGTCTCCTGGCCTCTGATAAGAAAGCAAGCTCTAAATCAACAGGTAGCAGTTCAGATAGGTGGCTCACTGATACTGCAACTTTCATGTTGCTTTTAATGACACAAACAGCCTTGACTTTCTGTGCTCCCTTTGCCAGGCCATAAAGCAGCGGGGAGCCTGGAAAACCACAAGTGATAAGAGGCCAGTACAAACACAGCACCTGCCTGCAAGTTCTGACCGTGTCAGCTCTTGCAATCACAGCTGTATTGCTCAAAGGAATATGAAAAAGCTGGGTAAAAACTTTCTGACAATGTTTTCATGTCTGGAAATATCCTTTGGTCACAAGCACAATGTCTGAAAATGTTGAATCCGAATAAATTTCTTCTGAAAAGCAAATGAAAATGAAGTTAAGAATGTTAAATTCTTAAGGGAGTTAAGTATGTTTCACTGTGGAAACATACCAGGCTGGAACATTTCAATTTGACATATTCAAATACTTTGAAATGAAAAATGCAACATAAGGAAATCAAAGTTATAAATGAAAAAAACTGTATTTCAGATTATTTTAGCCAATCCAGAACAGCAAACAGTCACAAAATTTAATATTAACAGGAACTCCAAAATTACATTTTATTACGATTTTATTTTAAATTAGAAAATCCTGGGGAGCAGCTCTAAAGCTGGTAGTTGGTAACCTCTCTGCATAAAGAAAGAGAATACATTTCTCTTTTATTGCTTTTGATCAGTCTGCATTCCCCTTGCATGTAGAGGGTTTTTATTTTCCATGCTTGAACAGCACATTTAAATTGTAGGTTTTTAACAGACAACTTAAAGGTAATTTTAGATGGGGATGCACTATAAGATCAGGGTATGATTTTTTCTCATCGTATTTACTTAGATTACTGAGCTAGTAAAACAGGACACCAGAGGTAAAGGCACAGCATGTCAACACATTTGAAGTATAGCAGTTTTAAACTATCTCTAATTCACCTCCTCCTCATAGAATTTGCCTTTATTTTCCAGTGCCTGGAGAAAAAAAAAATGAAATTCAATAACAATTGAATTTCATTCAATAAATGGTAAAAAGCAATAAAATGAACTCTGCAAAATTGAACTAAGATAAGATAACTTGTATGTTAATACATTTAAGGGCTCTCAGACACAAGGCTTCATAGCAAAGCACCCTTTGCATAAACTACCTTAGCCAGGAAGGGTCACATTTACCTTTACCCCGAGGTCGTCAGTGAAGGCACTTGCATTGATCCCAGCAGCAGTGGTACAGCTGGGGTAATAAAATCAGCAGGCAGAAACAAAACTGGTGCTTAATCATGTAACTGCTGAAATTTGATGAAGGCTGCTGCATGTGACCAGGTCACCAAGGGGATGCTGCAGGAAGGGAACCATACTGCCTGCAAGTCCTGGTATGGAAGAGAATTAAAACATTCTGGGATTTCTGTGTCATTTTTCATACTGCCTCCACCCCACCACTCGTCTGAGCTGCTGCTCATGTGAGTTACCGCTCAGCAAGGAAGAAAGCAAAGATGAAACACTTCACCTTCAGATGCACAGATCTGGCTGGCCAGGGAGCCGTGCACCCAAGGATGACCCAACCCACCTTTCACCCCTTTTTTATGGTCCTAACCAAGCATAAATGATGAAAACCAGCCCATTCTGGTTCTTACTCACCAGCAGCAAGTCTCTCCAAGGCCCTTGTTTGGTGCTTTTCATTCATGGGAAGCAAGCAGGTAGAGAGCCCAGCCTTCCTGGGTAGAAGGATGGCCCAGATAAAAAAAAACACATTACTGACAACATCTGAGGCCTTGCAGTCAGGCTGGGAATCTTTTTTAGAAATTACTTGATTTTAAGCCTCCAGCTTACCCTTTCCCAATGCTGCACTGCCATTTAGCTTGCACCATGGCCATGATGACTGCCGCCCATCCCAGCTTCACTGTGAGCACGGGCAGGGAAAGTACACTGAGGAATTGGACCATAAGGCAGCAACTCCAGGTTTATATTTTGATGCCTTAGAAATTGTGCCACCTCACCAGCACACCAGGTGCTGGCTCCCAGTTTTTCTCACCCCCTTGGGTCACAGCTATTTGAATTATATCCTCCAGGTTTTCTCTGATTCACATCAGGGACACAGGGAATACTGGCTCCTGCCCATCAGGGGTTTGGTGGGTTGAGAAACCCCAGCAGACCAAGAGACCTCCAAGGGCTGCTGCTTCTGGCATCTCTAATGCCTGACAGCTTAGTCCCTGGGCATTTCACTGCCAAGTTAAAAAGCTCATTCATCACTTGACCTTAAAATAGTACATTTTCAAATGTTAAAAATATTAAGGACCTACCTCTATAACTAAATCCCAGTTGTATTCAAGCCTTAAAGGGAACTCAAGTGCTTACTTTTAGGCACAACACAAGCCTGGGAAAATTCAGCGGTCAGACAAAGAAAAACCCTCATGAAAACTTAGAGTGACAAACTACAGGCGTTCTAGTTATCAGCCTGCACTCACGTGGCTGCAGACGGCAAAAAGAAATAGCCCGGGAGACCATAAGCACTGGATCTCCCAGTTCGAGCCCTGGGATGGGAGCACCAGGATCCGCAGCCCGGCACAGAGCAAGGCTGGCAATTCCACTGTGTGATAGCACTGCAAATGCTGCCAGAGGGTTCCTTTGCTGGTGGCGATGACGTGAGGCAGGATCCACAGCCAACAGCTTTTGCCATCGCCACAACAAGGCTCCTGACCCACCGCGAGCGGCTTCTCCACCGGCGTTTCCTCCGCGGCCCCACCTGCGGGAACGGGTCCCATCGGCACCGAACCGCTGCCCTACACAGAACCGCCGACAGCAACACGCACCTGTGAGCGGCCGAGTCCCCACCCCGAGAAGCCGCGCCCGCCCCACCGGGTACCTGGCCACAGATCACAGGCCGTTCCCCGGCCTCGCCCCGGACCCGCACCCCCACTGACTGCAGCCGCCCTCTCCCGCCCTTTCCCTTTCCCTCTTTCCCTCCCGCCCGCCCGCCCGCCAGCCCGCCAGCCCGCCAGCCCGCCAGCCACAACCTCCCCGACCCTGCCCGCCTCAAGGGCGGTGGCACGTGCCGCAGAAGCAGACGGTGCCGGGCGGGGCGGGCCCCTCCCGGCGGGCCCCTCCCACTGCCCCGAGCCGAGCGCTACCGAATCGCCACTACGTGTTTATTGCCGGCCGCGGCCGTCCCCGCGGGGCATAGCCCACAGGCGCAGCGCGGGCAGGGCTGGTGAAGGGAGCCGGCTTAACGGTGACTCCAGCATGGACGTGGGGAGAGGGAGAAAGGGCGGAGCAGGAGCGGAAGGAGCGGCCTCGGACGCGGTGCCAGCCCAACCCCACCGCGGGGCCGGACACCGCAGGCCCTCCTTCCTCACTCATAACAGGAGGTAGGCCTCGTGGCTGAGGACAGCTTTGATGGCGCTGCGGCAGACCACGCTGTTGTTCATCTGGTATCGCTGCCCGTTGCTGGCCTGCAGGAGGAGAAGAGAGAATGGGGTTGGGCTGTGTCCAGGGCCTCTCCTGGCCCGAAGACCAGCAGCAACAGCACCCATCAGCAGAGCTCCTCTGGCCAGAGCCCACAGCAGCCCAGGACAGGCAAGAGGCCTCTGCAAGAGCAATTCTTGCAGCGGAGCACTGCTTGTACCCACCATCCCTCCAGTGCTCCCAACCATGCACATCTGCTGAGCACCCTCCTTCCTGCAGCCAGCAGGGACCCAGCAGCACCCACCAGCTCCCAGCCCTGGGCTTACCTTCACATAACAGTAGTAGTGCCCCATCTGGCAGCTGTACACAGGGTGTACCAGCACTGCATAGAGCTCACACATGACAGAACCCCTCTTGTGAGAACAAGACATCTGTGGGCTGATGTTCAGGACCTCGGGGTATGCCATGGCCTGCAGAGGAACAGAGGGTGTATCAGGAGCCTGCACAGCAGAGCAGGAGCAGCTCAGGTGTCCTGCGAGTCCATCTCTTGAGGGAGTGGGGCCTACATTTACCAGGCAGAGGTCACCATGAGGAAGGCATCAGGACATGCTCCCAGGGCATGGGTGGACAAGGGCGGCAGGACCACCTCCCACCCTGCTGCTTGGGCCAGGAGGCAGCCCCAGCACTGTGTTGCTGAGCACGCACTTTGATGATTTTCTGCTCTTTGTAGAAGGAGAACCTCTTCAATGAGAGCATGAGAACGTTGGAGGCTCGGTGGATGCTGAAGTGTTTGGTGGCCAACACTCTCTTATTGCATCTGCACAGGAAGAGCTGTGTTACTCAGGCTGTTCCACCACCCAGATGATTGCCAGCCCTGGCCAAGTGGCAAAGCTCAGAGAAATAACCCCGCAGGCACCAGGCACCTGTTCATGCCCACATCTGCTGATCCAGGTCCTCCTCGCGAGAGAAAGGAGCTGAAGAGCAGCAGCTTTCACCACAGGCTTCCATGCCTCATACTTTAGCACGGGGCAGGTTGAGAAGCCCTCTCATGTTGTGGGTTTCTCCCATGTTGTGCTGTTTCCCTCCAGCACAGCTGCAGGCCCATTCCTGCCCTCAGCCCCACACGTTCTCTGCACACAGCCATATGTTCTCCCCACCCAGCAGGTCTGGCTTCACAAACAGCTCCAGTGCCTCCAGTAGGTCTCTGGCTTGCTGCAAGGATGGAGAAGAGGTCAGCGCACGGGTGGCCCCGCCAGGAGACAGCCCAGCTCCCTGCCAAGACACCAGCCCCGGGAGAGCGCAAGCACAGGATCCCCGCCCGCCGCAGCACCCTGATCTCCAGCACCAGGTCCAGGAACGGTTGTAAGTGTCCGAGACGCTCTTGCACACCAAACACTCCACTGCAAAGGAAAGAGCAATGAGCACACCCTGGCACAACAACCTGCACCTGCCACCACCCAACACAGCGCAGGAACCGCCTCCCCCTCTCCTGATTCCAGCTCTGGGATGGGAGCACCAGGGCCTGCAGCCTGGCACAGAGGAAGGCTGGCAATTCCACTGGGTGCCGGCACAGCAAGTGTTACAAGTGGATTCCTTTGCTGGTGGTGATGAGACGAGCTGGGGATCCACAGCCAACAGCTTTTGCCATCGCCACAACAGGGCTCCTGACCCACAGGTCCCATGGGGCTGACCAACTGCAGCTCTGGATCATTTCCATGTCCTCAGTCATTTTCCCAAAGGATTTTAACTACAAGGCTCCCAGCGAAGCAGCGGCCCAAAGTGACTGCAGGCCCAGGGCCTGGCACCGAGCACTCACCACAGGACCCCAGGTAACCGCCAAAGATCTGATGAACCAATGCGGTGGCCTGGGTCTTGCAATCCAACCTTGAAACAGCAGCACCGGGTCTTCACACTGTCCCTGCACCATGGCCACACCACATCCACCAGGGTGTCCTCAGCACAGACTCCTGGCTGGTGCTCAGAGCTGGGCACTGCAGGGGCAACGCAACTTCCCAGGGCAAGGGCCCAGGGATACAAGCACTGCCTGGGAAGCACGCTGACCCCACAGTCCCCTACAGCAGGGGCAGGGGACCACCAAGGGGACAGTGGAGAAGAGCAGCAACAGCCCATCAGAGAGGCCCCATGTACTTGATGCAGCTGCTCAGGGAGGACTTCTGCATGGCTTCGATGGTGTAACGCAGGAACTCATGTGCGTCTTCCTACTGCTGCCTGAAGCGCATGTGCTGAGCAACCTCTGCAGGAGAGAGAGGAATCAGCCCCAGCACGTGCTGCAAGAAACAGCCCCCCGCCTCCCTCGGGGGCCCCAGGGGTTGAGTCCCGTCAAACCAAAGCAGACGGCAGACTCATGTCAGCCACGGGGGAACCCCACACACAGCCCATGAGGTCACCAGGTCCCAGCAGGCTCCATGAGTCACCTGCCCTCATCTCAAAGGTTCTGCTCCCTGCTCTCCAGCTCAGCTATGTGAGGGGAGCGGAGCGCAGTGCAGCCATTCTTACTCTCGAGGTCTCAGACAAAGGCCACTGGCTCTGTTACACTGCTGCTGTTGGCAAAAGCTTGCACCACATGGTTCTGCGTGATGCATATCATGCAGAAGCTGCCTTTGTCACCTGGAGCAGAGGAGAAGACAGGACGTTGGGAACAATCCCAGTAGAGATCAAGGCAGTACAGGAGATGGGGCATCACCAGTCCAGCACAGCTCAGTTTTCCCTATGAGCTCTGTGCTACAGTCCAGCTCTGGAGCATCTCAAGTACACAGGACCAGCATATGTCACCCCCTCTGGTGCGGCCATAGTCACAGCACCACCCAGACAAGACAGCACCCACGTAGATGGAAAACATGTCACAGGTACTGGCTGGAGAAGCCCACAGATCAGCCCTGAGGGACAGATGATGGGGCCGCAAGGCCTGCTGCTCTGCTTCCTCACAGCTCGGAGCGATGCCCATCACATTCCTTTTCAAAGCCACACATCAGCAGAATGTGCTGCCTCTATGCAGCCGTCTGCCATCACACAGGCAGGGGCTGTTTGGGACGCCCAGCTCAGCCCCCAGGAAGCCAGCAGATCCCACTGGACCCATCTTAGTTCTGACTATACCCACCACCGATGGAAGACTCGACAGACACAAGGATGCAAAGCTCGGGAATGCTGCTATGGCCAGAAAAAAGGAGCTGTATGCAGGAACAGCATCTCGGTGGAGAAGCGGGCAGGAGGGAGCCGGAGAGGTGTGTCCTGACACCTGCATGGCTCTTGACAGAGCCATATGTAGGGATGCTGAGCCCAGCACAAGGAGCAGGGATCTGCCAGCACAGTCAGCTGCAGCGCCAGGTACTCACAGGTACAGCTGTGCTCCTTGGAGAGCAGGTAGCTGGTGAGTGGCAGGGTGTAGGTCAGGCACTGCACGGTGAAGTGGAGGAAACACGTTCCCGAGGTTGTGCAGCCACGTGCCGATCCAGGGCACCTTCTGCCACTTCAGGGGCAGGCGCTCCATGGGGAAAAGCGCCTTCTGGGGTACAGGGATCTCGTCCCCTGGGCCCATCTGGGGCATCGGGGCAGAATGAGGCTGAGCCCGAGTCCGAGCAGAGCAGCACCCAGGAGCCCACCCCACGCGTTCGCCGCTGTCAGGAGGTGGGGAAGGGGGGAAAAGGCGGGACAGGAGCGGGAGGAGCAGCCCCGGGCGTGGCGATGGGCCTGAGGCGCGTTGCAGGCGCTCCCCTGAGCAGGGCTCCAGGCTGGGTGAGAGAAGCAGCTGCTCCAGCCCCAAGCGCAGGCCCAGGGAAGCTGCTGAGGGAGCCTGAATAAGGCACGTTCCTTCTCGGCTCCCCCACAGCAGAAGGCAGGGACATCGAGCATGGAGACGTGGGGATTGGTGTCCTCTTCCCTCTGCAGCAGCTTCCAGCACAGGGCTCCATGGCTAGGGCTGCTCGTCCTGCTGGCTGGGGGATTCAGGCTGCAAGGAAGGGAGCTGTGTTAGCGCCTGCCAGGCAGCTGCCATAAGCCTTGTCCAAGGAGTCCCCAAGCAGCTGGTCCACCACCGTGGACTCCGGCTGGCTCGTGGATGCTATGCCAGCCCCACATGCAGGCACAGGCCTCTGGGCAGCAGGGCAGCGCCCGTACCCATCTCCAGCCTGGCTGTCCACTGCCACTGCGGAAACAGGCAAGGTGAGCACAAGGCAGAGGCTCATACTCCAAGGCAAATCTCACGCCCCAGAAGTCTCTATCAGGACTAACAAGGTCCTGAGGGCCCAGGGTGCTTGGGTACGCTAGGGCCTGCCCTAGGCAAAAAGGAGATGGAAGTAAATTTTCGCCCCTCCACACATCTGCAAAGGAGCATGCCCTTATCCTGGGTACTGCGGGGCAGCTCTGCTGCACAAGCAGCACGCTGGCCTGCAGGAGCCCAGGCAAGGGCAGGAGGAGGAAGATGAGCATCACCAGGCAGCTGCATGGACCAGCAAGCAGCAGGAACTGCTCATCAGTGCTCCGAGGGGCCGTCTGGGCAGATGAGCCGCCGGCTCCCCCCTGCCATGCACCAGGGTGGAGGCACAGGATCATACCTGCAGCGTGGATGATGTTGGCACCCGGCTCCCCTGCGGCTGGAATGCTGGCACTTCCCCTCCACTTGTGTTTGCAGTGCCTGGGCACTCCAGCCTCCACTCTCTGCCTGTTCTTTGTCCTCCAGGGCTCCATCGCGGCCTCCCTGGAGCTGTAGAGTGCAGCCAGGCTGAGCTCACTCCAACAAGAGCAGAGCTGACATGACTTGGCGTTTTCCCCAAAGGCACCAGGATGCAGGGGCACAGCACTCAGGAGGGGTGAAACCAGCCACAACAAGCCAGTGCTTGGGCTGGCCCCATAGCAATGCTCATCCCACCTGCAGGAAGACAAGCAGTGCCCACCACAGCCCAAGGAGCCTGCCTCCAGGCAGAGCAGAGGGGCACAGGGCTCGCTTATGGCAGCGGCCCCAGGCAGAGCTCTTACCTCTCATCCCTCCTCCTCCTCTTCTTCTTTTCCCTCCTTGGTGCAGAGGTGACCTCCCAGTCCAGGTGGGCACATGGGGGGTGACACAAGCTGGCTCTCCAAGGCCTGAAAGCCCATTGCCTCCTGGTCACCGCTGGGACCTGCCACCTCCTGCCCCTCCAGGGACACTGAGGCCTCCACAGCAAGAAGGTGATGGTTCTTCTGGGGCAGGACAGAGACCTCCTCCTTACCCGCCAGAGCGCCAAGGCTGCTGCCTGCCTCATGTTGCTGCTTGTTTGTGAAGGAGCCAGCAGTGACTGGGCTGGGCTCCTTCTCCCTGCTGCAGAGAGAAAGGTGGTGTGAGAGGTGGTCATGGACCAGCACTGGTCGGGGGGAGGCAGGGTGCTGGGGTGCTGGGCTGGGGCTGGGGCAGTCCGGAGAAGGGCAGCTCTGCCTCCTCGCAGCTTGGAGTGATGCCCATCACATTCCTTTTCAAAGCCACACATCAGCATGGATTTCACCAGCTCCCATGGACTTTTGCACGTTCTGGTTCTTAATATGATCTTGAACCTGATCCTGTCCTACAGTGGGCCTAAGGTCTTCCTTCTCGCTGTCCCTGCATCTGTCTCCCAAGAGTTGGGCAGTGTGGTGAGAGCATTATGATCAAAGGATCATAAAAGGCTGAATCTCTTCAACCATGTGATAAGACAACTGTTAGTAGCTATGAGCTTAACTCACAATTTCCTTGGATTTGTGGGTTTAACTGGGAATTGGAAATGCTTTAAATGTGTTTTTGCAGAAACATGTGCATACTGAAAAGGAAAAGAACATTTAGTGGGAGCTGCCAGTATCTGGCTGATAACCCAGCATATTGGGTATGTTGGAACTGAATCACTCTTGAACAGTAAATTTGTTTTGGGTTATAAGAGGGCAGAAAAGATAAACTGTATTGAGACTGACTGTGTTACGTGAGTCCATGGACAAGGGATTGGCTTTTGATGTACGAATATTTGGTGGTCAGCACTGAAGATTTATTTACAGGGTGTCATTTGAGGTTTGCTGTCATATACCCAGCAAAATACCCACAAGGGTTATTTTGCTTGGGGCTTGCTCTTTCCAGGTGCCTTCTTTAACTTTTTTCAGCTGCTTAGGAGAGATTTCGTAAACTGAACTTAATCCTATGTTGTACTGGGTTTGAACATTTCTGGTGTTCATCCTTCCACTGCTCCCTCTTAAGCCTTGCCTGACTAAGCAAATAAACAGGAGGCTTAAATGTATTCTTATATATGCACATGCTAAAGAAAATACACAGTAATTCACCCAAGGCCGCAGCACCCTCCTCCTGGAGGCTCGCAGACGCTCCTGAGGGACTGTGAGCTTCCTGTTACTGAAGGTCCCTTGATTGCTGCAGCATGTTCACCCTCGAGGAGAGGTTACAGGTACTGTGTGTTACTCTAGGTCTGCTTCAGATGGTGTAAGGCAGAGTGTTTAATTTGTGTCAAGAATCTAACTCGAGAATATAGCCTGACAGGGCATTTGACACCTGTCTCAGGTCTGATTTCAGTTCTTCATCTGAATTGTTTATTCCTTTGTCTCACTTTGAATTATTTCATGATTTCCATCTACAGCTTGTTCTTAAATCAGTGAGTTCAAAAACTGCTTGTATTACACACTTGATGAATGTTTCTCATAAAGTTACATTTACAGTTGTGTAGCATGTAAGAAATCAGTTGTTCTCACTTAGCGTGAGATTCCAGTAAAAGCCAGTTGGGTATACAACATCCATCAAAAAATGCCTTTGATCTCTGCTGGCTGAATCAGTGATATCAGCCTTTAGGGACTAGCAGGATCCTCTACCAACAGAGAGACTCTCAGAGTCACAAAACCTTTGTAAATAAAAGCTAAGAACTGTCTGGTGATGACATGATCTGTTCTTGCTTTAGCCCTGGCATAAGTTCTGTACAGAAATGTTACTGATGCATGACAGTGATTCTGTGGCTTCCCCACTGGAGACAGCACTGCCAGGGCTGGCCTTACCACATCAGTCACTACAAATTCCCTCAGGTTAAAAGAAGCACATTTTATAATCTGATGTGGCCATGTGTGCAACACAAAGTCTTTCCTGTTAATTGCAACAAGAGAGAAATGAAAGCAACATTTGAACTGCTGAACCCTGAGTTGCTGGAAAGACATGCCATTTTCCTCTGCTTTCTCTTTTTCCCTAGCGTGGGCTGCTGTGAATCACTTTGTCATGTGTGACTGTGCACAGGGCCTGCCTGGGTGGGAAGCACCTCCCTGGGAGGTTAATACGTTGTGGCTGTCTCATAGGCAAGTGCCTGGACCCTGCGCAGCACACAAGAGATGAGGCAGATAGAAGGAATGATGGCTGTGGGGAAGAGGGAGGAGCAATTCGCTTCCAGAGTATGTGACAAGGACCAGCTTGTGTGTCAGGAGGACAAAACATGACCTTACAGCTAAGGCCTATAGCATAATGCATGGGCAATTCAAGTGTTCCTGTGAGCTAGTTTCAGTTCTTGCATTCCCCCCTCTCAAGTATCACCCTTCTTTTAACATAGTTTAAGAACATTCAAGAGCACATATCCTAACAAATTTTCTACAAACTTGCATATGTATTTTTTTAACCAGCCTCTTTCAGGTCTTTTGTTTAAGCATACACATAATTATTTCTGGCCAACCCCTCTGGCCATTCTAACAACAATTATTCACATTTTCAATGACCCTTTTCCCATGGGCATGTCACCACTCAGCCCATGAGTGAAGGCCACTCCTGTCTACCAGGTCATGATGCTCAGCAGAGGAAATGTGCCTTAGCTGATCTCAGCTAGAGACACATCTAAAATTTGAGCAGATCTCATCTTGTTTCTATAAAGCTTCCATGTTCTCCCCAGTTACTGACTGAGAGAGAGAATTTATCCAAAGGAAAATTGGATTCATTGATTGGCCTTCTCCTCCCACCGTGCACATTGTGTAACATCAGGGTACACTTATTCCGCATCACTAAGTTTCAGCCTTGCTGCAAACTAAGTGCTCTCCCATTTAATTATTTAGGATGTCAGGACAGGCAACCAGCTTAAAAAGAAAACTCTGAATGACCTAAAAAGAAATTTATGTTTTTATCTTATAAAAAGCCCAGGAACCTTGATGTTATTTTTATTTAGTAAGATCTATTTCTGGCAATACTAGCTCAGCCATTTCACTAGACAGAACCTTAGAAAAGAAAACACACAGGCTAATGCTACTTTTTTTCTTTAGAAATCAGTCCTGCTTGTTGTAACTGAGGTTTAAAACAGAACTGTGAGCTACACATTATTTTAATGTGTGAGAACGGAAGCGAAGGATGGGCTGGAACAATAAATGAGTTGCTTGCTTAAAAAAATAACGGGGGAGGGAGATTGCTGTCTTCATCTCCTGGTCATTAATCTGGTGGTTGTTTTAAACAAATTAAAGCAGACTGCTTTCTTCTTGTGCGTTCGAGTAAAACAGAGTTTTCAGCCAGCAGATATTCAATTTTCCTGGCTAGTTTTTGGATGCTGGCCATGTGTGATTAGTGACCTATTTTCACTGCAGTGAGATCAGCTATGTTTGTAGGACCCTGAATCAGCAGATTTGTCCTTATTCCTGGCTCTGCCTGCCAGGGCGCCAAGCCAGGCCCATTCTCCAAGTGTGCTGCCTGCGGTCTCTGTATAGGTCTGTAGGAAACAGCGCTTGGTCGTAAAGGAGCTGTGCTTGTACCTGCCAGGCCAGGACCATCAAGATCCATGATGTACAGGCTGCTGATCTACTGAACTTGACATTTTCTTTGTCTAATTAGAAGGGCCTAAGAATAGAAAAGACTGTGCTGTGCTGGGAATTATAATCCTGGATAATGATGTTAGGAAAAACAGAAGGGACAGAAGCAACAGTCAGAGAAGGATCCTGGGGCTTTAGCTTTAGACCTGGTGCAATTCTGGTCACAAACTTCTGTGGCAGACTTTTGCCTTTGGAAAAATGTGCATCATATCCCATGGTTTGCTAGTACTGCATTATCATTTCCTAACACAACTGCGAGATCACCTCCAAAGTCTTCTGCTGCTGTTTGCCACCAAAGCCCAGATCGGTGTCTGTGAAAGTCTGCTGGTGCTTCTTGAACTGACCCATACTGGACTGATTGAACCCTCATAGGAAAACTTAGTCTGGAAAGGACCCTGCAAAGGTCATCATGTCCAACTCTCCGCTCAGGGCAAGGGCAGCTGAAATTGGGTTGCTTGAGGACCTCTCACTTGAGTTTTGGTAACTCAAAGTATACTATGTCCAGGATCTGTTCTTCTGGGATGAACTCCATTTGGATTAGTATATTTAAAGATGGATTTGAAAGAAACCATTATATGTGTAGGAGACCAAAAGTCTGGCTGCAGTTCCTTTTCAATTAGCCCTGTGACTGCTGGTACCAGCAGCACCAGGCTCTCAGCCATCAGGGAGGAGAGGAGCTGGTAGCAAACAGACAGCAGTCAAAACCCGTCCCCAGTGAATAGCCAAGATCAAGGGAAGAGAAGGAAATAAAGACAGACAGATTTCCCTTCTAGCAGCCAGGAAAAGGAAAATGAAGAGCAGTGGTTCACATCCTGCCTTCATTTACTTTTTATCCTGTGGCTGTTGGCAAAAAGAGATGCTTCATTGGAATTAGAATACTGCTTTTCCTGTTCACTTAAACCCAGTGGACCACCTCTGGGATGAGGTGATGTAAGAAGGGATAAATTTGGTTTCATAGTCTCTAGTGAAAAATATTGCTGTGCATCACCTGAAATGTCCTCAACAGTGCTTGTAGAGACTGCATTATGACCAGCAACGCTGGGATTTTGCCTTGTATGGCTGTGTGATGAGGGCCTTCCTGATGATGAAGCCTCCATCCAGACCTTTGAGGAGAAAATAATCTAATCCATTGGCAGAGGTCAGAACCATCTCTGGTGAGTGTTGTGTACCTGACTGCCTCTTACTGGTAAACCCCACCAACCTCTGTGAAAGTCTCCTAAAAATACAGATAATTTTGCACCAATCATCTGTCTAACATGTTGCCTACTTCCATTCTCCTCTGCAGTTCAGACTAATGTACTTGTTTGGTACACCTTCACCCGTGTGTGATCCTGAGAGGCCACTAAAATGCCAAAGTGCAAAATGAAGAGGGCTGACATCTCTGTCAGTATGACTTCATGGATGCCAGAGGCCTAGAGAATTGAGCTGTGTTAGGGTTTTCAGTTTGAGCAGTGTCCCCTTAGAGCCACAGACATATTCTTTTTGCATTTATGGTGAGTGACAAGTTGAAATGCCTTCCCTCAGGCATGTAACAGCATGGGATACTACAAAAAACCAAGCTCCTTCTGAAACCACGGGGATGATTTTATTAAGTTAATCTCTCCGAGGACTTGTTTAGGCAGTTGCAGTAGTGAGAATGACAAAAGCCGTTATGCAGGAGATGTGCTGTGGACAGTAAATACAGCCAAAGCTGGGCAGGTGGTGAATACAGTACAGATTAAAGCACTTGTGATCTTCTGTGCCAGGTCACCTTCTTGCTGCCACAGACCTTGAGGAATGTCCTTGAGCATGCACTTTACAAATAGGTTTGCAGTGACTGATGTGCTCGGGCTTTCCCTCTGGATAGACGGCATCATTGCATTTTTGCCATTTCTTTGTTGTTTGCTGCCTCCAACCGGATTACTGGGAAATTTTCCTTCATCGGTGACAAAAGACCTGCAACAACGAGAGCAGCTGTCTTTGATACTCACAGAGGAGGGCAGAGTCGTCCTGAGAAACAAGCAGCAGATTTGCAGAGAAGTCAGGAGAGGTCAGCTAGAAATGAGCACAACTCCAAACTGAAAACTCTCCTCGCAGTTGTTGAAGTATTAATGACACAACTGTTTAAAAAGAAAAACCACAACCCTGCTTAAAATATATATATATATAAATCAATTGCTTTTTTAAAAATAAACCAAGATGATACTTTGATTCTTCCAAGGTCATTCTTGGAGGTTTTATCTTTATGAAAAGGCAGAGAAAATAGGGGAGATTGCTGTGGAACCCTGCTCAAACCATATCTTCAGCCATCTCCATGTTCTTACACACCTAACACAGGATTTTTGAACCCAAAGTGCAAAGTCTAGGTCATAAGGTTCACTAGGGCTGAAGAAACCTCAGCTTAAGTCCAAAGTTTCAAGCAAGGTCAACCAGATTGCTAGGTGCTAGAAAAATGTGAGTGCTGCTTGACTTGGAGGGGTGCAACTGCCAAACATAAGCTCAAGGGTGAATGGGTTAACAAACGTGTGCTTGCACAGCATGCACACACACACATGTGAAAGGGTGGGATAGAGGCCAAGTCTTTGGGCAGGAGCATGCAATACCTATGATTTTCCTTGCAAGAAGCAGGCAAAGAGATAAAGGGATTTCTCAGAAGAGCAATATGAGCACCAATACGGAGTGTTCCCTGGATGGATGAGGCCAGCTGCGAGGCTCAGCCTGAACCACAGCCATCCCTACCTCCCAGCAGCACAGCTCCCTGGCCCATGAGACCCATCAGTCACCACAACGATTTTCTTTCCAAAAAGGTGTTATGTGAAGGAAAACAAAACCAGCAAGGGAATCTGAAAGAACTTCTTCATTTCTCCATTTAACTGTTTTTTTCCAGTTGTGTAAGCAAGTTTGAACCTGGGGAGACATACTGATCTCAGCATTAAGGTTCTTGAGAGCCCTGTGTTTATACAAAGCTGTATTTGGATTAAAATTTTATGACCTCTTAACATACACTAGTCTAAAAATAACATTAAGCACATGTTTTTTATCACAGTTAAAGCCGTTGCAAGAAACTCCACCCAACATCACACTCAGCTGCTTGCTGTTATGTTGCATAGTAACAGTATTCAGCAAAACCAAAACCCACTTTCGGTCGGATGAGATGGGGAATGAAAATTTGATAGCAACCCCAAAAGCTCCATGAAGTCTTTGAAGGGGGATACATAGCTGGTGCTGTGGCATTCACCTTGCTGAGGAAGACACCGGAAAGAGGCAGATGATGTGATCTAGAGATCAAGCCCAGTGCCATACCAGTTAGGGAATGGGATGGGGTGGGAACACACTTCACTGGGAATCAGCATGCATTTTTTCAGTCCCTGGTGCAAAAGAAAGACACAGCAAGGTCCAGTCTACTCCGCTCAGCCGGTGAAATGAAGACAGCTACAGTAAGTGCTCTCCAGCCTAGCTGTGCTCTGGTCCATATTGCTGGGAGCTCAGGAGTGGAGAAGCCCTTGTTTTGGGCTACAGTATGCATGGGATATTTGGGAAAGAGATATTAATGAAGAGCAGAAAGAAGAGGAGCAGGTTCTGCCTACATGGGCACATCTTCATGCAACTGAAGCAGCACAAAATTACATTAGCACAATAAAGAATCAGTTCCCAGACACAAAAGCATCAAACCCTTAGAAATAGCATGTCTATGACCAGCCCTGATGGCTGGCTTGTGTTTTCAGTGTGGCTCAGCCCATGCCCCTGAGTCTGCTCACCTCCAAACTTTCAAACTCAATTTTTTCCCGTATGGCTGTGGGGATTAACTCAGAGTTCAGACACTCCAGATACCTCCAGTGACATGAGCTTCAGCATCTGATCTACTTATTAGAAGCCAAACCAACACTTCAGTTAACAGAAGCAGAAAAACACTGTTCGTTACATCCTTCTGTTTATCTTAGAGGCGACAGCGTATGCATTTGGCACTTTGTCAGTTAAGTGATAAAAGTAAGGAGTTTATAAAGAAAATGCTGACACAAATGCTCTCAGCACTACTGGGCTTCCCTATAACACCAGTGAAGATCACGAGCTGTTGCTGTGATTGAACCCACCCTGGTGAAGGCATCCTGCTTATGCCCGTATGTGAGGCACATTAGTGCTATCTTTGTGCTACTATCAGCTTTGGAAAGGTTGCTGACAATGTTTGATCTTAGTTGATCCTAAGTTAGAAGCTAAAAGGATGCTAAAGGCTTGTGAGAATGGAGGCTTAATTATACCTCAGCACTGCCAAGACAAAACTCCCAGCATTAACTCAGAGGTGGTTTTATACCTTTGCTGTGTTTCTGAATGTCACTGGTGCCACCCACAGTCCTCAAATAACTACTTAGAAAGCAGCAGGTGAAAGTCAAGAAGCGTCCTTCTAACTGGTGAAGAATTCTCTCTGCCCTCTATCAACATGGAGCTAAAATATGATTATCAGGGCACACTTCCTGGCACCCACACTGGGAGATGGCCTGATTTTCCTTACCTGCCTGCTGCAGAAGAGCAGCTACCAGCATTACAGTGCATAAGTTTCAAAGGCAATAAGTATTACTCAGTCAGTTATAGATGTAGCTGCTGTTCTGTCAGTTGGGTACCAGGCTGCTTTGTGTCCCTCCCTGTGGCAGGGCACCCAAGCTAGCACCATGTTTGCAATAGGAAAAGCAAACCTCTACCCATAGGACCACTGCAGCTCCTACCCCGCGACAGCATAGATGAGGGCTGCTGGAGGAAATAACAGCCAAAGCAAACACATGCAGAGAATTTGCTTCAGGCCTTTGGTACAGAGTTTGCTTTATCCTTCCCTCAGTGTCTCTTCATCTCAGCTCCACTTTGTTCCTAGCCCTACAACTTTCTCCTGTCTCCCACAGTTTTCTTTCCATATTGCACTTCTCTTTGTCTACCTCCACCTTCCCAGAAAATGCTGAGGAAATAAATAACCAAGCTTTTGCCACTGTCCTGTGATTCGCGTTACTTGGCTGCACCTCCCCAGCCCTGCACATGGCTTGTTATTGCTACGAGTCTGTAGGGCTGCAGGACAGGAACTGTCTGCTGCAATCAGCTTTTACAGCAGGGTGCATGGCCAGCTGCTCCTATTGTCATACACAGAATAAGCTTTTTACAGTACAGGGGCTGGATTAGTGGCTTTGGAAACGTCATTCGAGACAGTCAGCTGGTTTTGTTATTTTTTTCTTGCTGTCCATAGGAATTCCAGCCCATCCATCAAAGATCCAGTTTGTTGCACAGCTTCTCACACCGACTAAAGGCAGTCACCAGTTCCTGGGCTGTGTGGGTAGAAGATATGCTGGAAATTACACGCTCTCCACATCTGATTTTGGTTTTCCTGAGGAATAAAGCCACAGATTTTGGTCATTTCTGTGCACATGCAGAGAGGGCAGGACAACTCCATGAATGGCCTCAAAAACACCCAGAAGTAGGGCACAGCTGCTGCCTGCTTAGGAGCTATTTCCACTTCTATCTGCAAAGCTTTCGGTGTGTCTTAGTTCCGTGTGTTGGCTGGGACCAAGGCTGACAGCTGAGCAGGAGCCAGGGGAGCAGAGGAGGGTGCTGGGAATTACGGGCTCCGCTGGCTTGGAGGCCAGTTGGGCCTGCAAGGGCTGCTCAGGGGCCAAGGCTGCTGCTTTAGAAGCAGCTGAAGGCAGATCAGGCTGACTACAAAAGTTCTTATGACCTCCGTGTATTATTATTTGTTAGGTTTTTTCTCTGTGAATTCAGCTTAGGTGTTTTCCTAAGGCTCTGCATGGTACTTTCTCTTCTTTCCCACTTGTGGGAGCAGATAACACCACATTATCCAAAGCTTGTGTAAAATGCTACCCTGTGTGATACTTTCTGAAAGCTACTGAAATAAGAGCCCTGGTTTGTCTTCTGCCAAAGAGCTGGACTGGCAGGAAGGATAGTGTCCTGGGTTCAGCAGCAGCAGTCATTTTTCTCCTTCTCGGTAGCTGCTGCAGCGCTGTGTTTTTGATTTTGGGCTTGGGAACAGTGCTGATAACACCAGTGTTTTCAGTTACTGCTTGGTGATGTTTAGGCTGGACAAGGACTTGTTGAGGCTCATGCTCTGCCAGGGAGGAGGGGAAGCCGGGAGGAAGGAGAGACAGGACACCTGACCCAGACTAACCAAAGAGGTTATTCCATACCACAGCATGTCAGTCCAGGATGTAGAAACGGAGAGGAGAGACCCGGAAGGGTGGTGAGGTTGCACGGTGGGGGGCACTGGTGGGGGTGCACTGCGTGGTCGGGCTTGATATTGGATGGTGAGAAATTGTATTCTTTTCCCTTGTATTTTCTCTTGTCATTATTATTATTGGTGGTAGCAGTAGTGATTTGTGTTATACCTTAGTTACTAAACTGTTCTTATCTCAACCTGTGGGAGTTGCATTCTTTTGATTCTCCTTCCCATCCCTCCAGGAGCGGAGGGAAGAAAGAGTGGGGAGTGAGTGAGAGAGCGGCTGTGTGAGTTTATAGACTTAAACCACGACAGATAGAGAGATGCCCCAATTTTTGTGTGCTGCTTCCTCAGCACCTCCTAACCCCCTTTACACCTCTCAGTCTTTGACACGTTGGTAGGGCACTGCCACACTGTCCCCTTAAATCCACGACTCAGTATCTCACGCACCACTGCCCAGTCCCACTCGTGATTCACTGACTTGCTGAACCCAGCACATGGGGCCCAGAAGTGGAAAGAAGCTGTCAGACTTGGAAAGAAAGTGATTTTCTACCACTGAAAACACCCCTGCTCAGCGGTACCCACAGGGCCAGGTATCCTGTGACCCAGGAGGTCTAGGGGGTGTTAGCAGGTTCCCAGCCTGTATTAGCTTGCTGCCTGCCGGACAGACACCTCCCTACTGGGAGGCTGAGCTATGCACATCAGCTGGTTTCACACCAGCCACAAACAGCCCCCCCGAGATCACAGATTTGCCATCGCTTGACCTGGTTTCTGACCACTGGTCTGCATTTGAAACACTCGATAGATGGTATTTCCCATGGAAACAGCACCATTTCAACTTTGTAAGATGGTACATGTCAGTGCAATGCTGTACCTACCCCTTCTAATTAAGAGACATTTTCAGAAAGGGGGTGAAGCAAATGAGAACAGTAATTAACTGAGAAATTACTTGAGTTGTTCTCTCAATTCCCTATACACCTGCTGAAATTGTATTCTTACAAAATTACATGTACCACATCAAAAGTAAACACTTAGTCTACTATTCTAATTGTGGTTTTAGATAAGCATCACAGTTATAAATCATTTTAATGAGTATATAAAAAAGAAGCAAATACCACATTAACTTTTCATTACCTTTTCAACATCCCCCATGGATAATGCAATTCATTTAGGAGTATAACAGCCCCTTCTACTATATGCTGTAGGTAATACAGAGGGATGAAATAGTATAGCTTTGGGGGTGATTAGGTGTTTTAGAATAAGAAATGGCTATGACTTGATGCACCGCTTGTAAAAATAAAGGTTGTGCATTGTAATAAAGAAGACTGGGACAAAAACATGGATAATTTGATCCATTAATTAAAATAAGAGGCTTTTCAAATTGCTGCCCTCATGCAGAACAGGTTCTTAATCAAAGAAAAAGTAAACAATAGGAAACTCAGAGTAGTCAACTTTTCTGGAAAGCTGTTGATCTGAAGACTCTCCTGTTACAGTCACATAATCAAACACATCCAAAAAGTCAATCAAGGCCAAGTAAGCATCCCAATGGGTGGCAAATTCTTAGGCAATAGTAATTCAACTGCTTTCTGAAGTGGAGCCATATGCTTCAGTAAAGAGCAGAAACATCTGGGGAAAAATCATGCTGTTCTGTAACTCAGCAGAATTTCAACATCAACTTCAAATGTGGTCAAGCTTTGGGTGGTGTTTCGAGTCCTCTCTTTTTGGGAGAAGTCCCTCTTTAGAGCATTTGGTTGATAGTAATAGCTTAAAAACATAAAATTTTGGTTCTCTGAGCAAAAAGCGGTATGAAGCTTCTGTTTCTCTGAAATAATGTAAGGAAATATCCCATGAAGCCTTCCTAAAGCAGTACATCCATTGTTTCTGATGCGCCTTGCTCTAAAATTTATGTTGTAATATTTGTACAGGCAATGGGATTTCACACAGAGCTTTGCAGTGGCTGAATCAAATAACAGCAATGGTGAAGAAAATAAACTCTTTCACTGTGTCTTAATTTATTACACTTGACTGAAATGGTTTAGAGCCATCTCTAAGCCACACAGCCAGTAATTCTCTGCTTCATGGACAAGACATATTTTCCCAGACATAAACTAAATTATTATCTAAGCATTATATTATACATATAATGCTTAGAACATGTGAGCCATCCATTACCTGATACCTCTGAAACAATAGCATGGAAAGCAGCCAGCATTAATTGATCATCCAACTGTCCAGTTACTCCATGCGGGCAATTTATGTCAGATGCTATATAATCACACTTCGAAACATTTTCCAGAAATTAATCTTCCCTACAGAGGGAGGCGGTTGTCTTTGGAAAAACTATTTATGCACAGTGATTTGCCAGCTACAGGACTTTGGTAGGATGTGAGCCAAGCTCTCATCCCCACTGTACAGCAGGGCTGGTGTTCACACACAAACACACCTGATGGAAGGGCTGAGTTAATAGGGCACTGAGTCATTTTTCTGAGACAGATTTCTGGGAGGTGTCAGAGGTGGTTTGGCCTGGCTCACAGGAATCCGTTATTAAAATTACAGCTAGTTTCCAAGCAGCGGTTTGGACACTGCATTCGATGGACTTCCCCACTGCTGCTGCAGCTCCTGGCTTCGCAGGGCTGGGTGCACGGATTGGCATGATGGACTGCTTCCTAGACCTGGTGATCACCAGCCCAGCAGGAGCTCACATGGTTGAAACAGACACCCTGGGAGAGGAACAACTCCAGCTCTGGGGCAGAGCTAGCTTGGCACAAAGTCCGGGTCAAACAAAGCAGCAGTGGCAGCATGCCCCTGTGCACCAGCACAGCCAGACCCTGGCCCTTATGCTGAGCCACACTGGTTGGTCCATGGTGAATGTCTTGTGTGAATGTCACCCAGGGCTTCTGGGTGAAATCAGCTCTGGCATCATCAAAACATCACCTTCCTATCCTGTGTCACCATGGGCTATTTTATCCCATGCAAACATGGTGTTTAATCAGTTAATCAAGTAACAAGTTACTGTTATTTTGGCCAATGAAAATGTTAAAAAACTACTTTTTCTTCCTCTAATTAGGCCACCAGTTCTGAGAAACTTTCTGCTTTGTCAGTTTTCTTGTCTCCTTTTAACTATGTGCCCCACACAAATGCTAGGGAAAGCTTTTATTCCTGTATCTCAACTTTTTAGTCCACCAAAGCAAGTATATTTACATCAAAGACAAGCTGCCTATTAGGGTTGCTGTCTTCATCTCCTTTTTTATATATATCTTACAAGAATTCTTCCTTTGGAGAAGTCAGTCTTGGAGCATTCTTTAACCTACAAGGTGAAGAAATGCTCTGCACAGTGCAAACTGGGGCAACAGATCAACGTCAGACGTTTTAATGGACACTTACAGCACATCCACAAGAAGTTTGTGTTGTATTTGTTAGGATATTACACACAGTGGTTTTTTGCTGCATGTGGAAGGATGCAAAAAAATCTAATTTGTTACAACCACAGTGTAAATCTTCAGGTGGCCTCAGGACGAGCGCCTGTGGGGCATACAGAAACTCTGTCATACATGGAAAATAATTGCCTTTCTACATCTTTTCCTTGCTGCTCCACAAGATGCTGATAACAGGTCACCTTGATAGGCTGAACGATTCACAGCTAAGTCTTTGCAATGACAAACTCATCATTCCACTTGTGCCGCTAATCCGTGTTTCCCCAGAAGAGCCAGCCTGGGTTGCAAAGATTCTCAACACTAACCTTCCAGGGTTCTCTGCTGCCACCTGCAAAGGCAGAGCCGGCTTACATGCATAGGCCCTGCTGTTCTGGGATGGATTTCTTTAATTACCGATGTCTCCCACAGTTGCTCTGTTCCTTCCTTCAATTTTCAGACCAGTCTCCCTTTTCATTTCTTCCTGCATCTCCCTTTTCCTTGTCTTCCCAAGTCTTCCTATGACTATATTTTTCATTTCCTTCCTCATCTAAACTTCCATTTTGTTCACTTCTTCCTTTAGCCTCCTAAAAATAGCTCTCTGCCATGCACTACTGATCACCAGGAGAGGAGCTGGTGGTGGCAGAAACATTTTGCTCCTCCAAGACCTCTCCTTCAGTGATCCTTCTTCCCCATAAAGGTCATCTAAATTCTACAAGAAATTATGCTTGTGGAGGTTATGGATAAAACACCACAGTATCCCTTTTCCTTGAACATTAACTTAGATAGAAGCTGCAACTTAGTAGAGGTTTTGCTAAAGGGCAGGAAGATCTCTAGGTTTTCTGGACTTCATAAGTAGAAAAGATCGCACTACACAAAATTACAGTCCCACAGCTCCAAGGGTACACGACACTTGAATATAGTTGTTAATAAGAAGTGCCACTCAAATCAGTACCTGCGATAAGAAGAGGTTTGCAGTGAACACGCGATCAGACTTGTCCACGCAGAAGTGTCTGAGTACTTGAGCTCCCTCTCCTCCCTTGGCACGATATCAAATGCTCAGATTTCCATAGGGGTTTACCATGCATGGAGCTCACCCTGGTGGCAGGCAATGTTCTGGAGTTAATACACTTCCCCTCCTCCTAGCACCTCACTGGCAAACTGTTTGGCAAGTCTTCCAGTGATACTTAAAAACAAAGGTGAAATACATACAGCTGGTGGCCCATTATTTTTTAAGAGAAGGAATCAGACTCTGGTCTGAATCCTAATGGAAAATCATCGACTCAGGCGGTATTTTCACTTGCTATTGAAGTGTAAGTTGAGACTCTTGTGGCTGTAGTGCAGACCAAGGAGAACCACCACCTGAATCCTCTCAGAGTGCAGGAGCAAGAAGTGCAGCCAGTTTCCCGCCAAGCGAACCTGACCAGCACTGGGACACAAGAGTCCTTAGGAAAAGGCAGGTGAAGACCCAGGTCTCCACTGGGTGCAGGGGAGCTGTTGGTAAAAGACCAGCTTTCCAGCCAGCCCCAACAATCTGCAGGCCATGTTCAAAGCATGATCTCACCAGCCCCAGCTCTAAGAAGACAAAAAGTGTGGAGCTGTTTAAATCCCTACTACATGGGGCAAATCCTACCCAGTTTCCCAAACAACTATTGAA
This sequence comes from Amazona ochrocephala, assembly GCA_039720435.1. Taxonomy (NCBI): domain Eukaryota; kingdom Metazoa; phylum Chordata; class Aves; order Psittaciformes; family Psittacidae; genus Amazona; species Amazona ochrocephala. Next base: position 39,663,085 of record CM077880.1, on the reverse strand, counting down.
TATGTAGAGGTCTGGACATCTCTGGGATCTTCTAAGTAAATGATTCATTCTTGCAAGTGCTAAGAGAACAGAAGAGTCAACTGAAAGCCAGGTCCTGCACTTGAAGTGCCCTGCAGACATAGTGAGATCCTTTGGTCTCAGTGAGGAAGTGGGGTGTGGGCATCCCTCTGCCATGTCTCTTCCTGGACATGAAAGGCAGATCATGCACCATTCCTGTACTTCCAGCACTGATACTGTGCTTCCTTCTGGGAGGGGCATATGGACAAATCCAGAAGGCTTCCAAAGAAGAAATCAGAGCGTGTGTTCACCATGGCACCAACAAGAAAGGGGAAGGAAGGGTTTGCTTTGCTCTTCATCCCTTTGCTTAGACCTTTTTTTTGACATCTACTCACATGGTGCCAGAAAGCTCCAGAAAGCCGCAGAAAGGAGATACCTAGCTACATAACCTACATTCGATTCAAGATTCCTTCTAAACTTTATTTCATTCACACTCATTTCTACAGCGGAGGAATTCTCGTGCTTTAACAGTGTCTCCCTATCTTTGCAGGAGATCCCAGCTATGTAACTAGCAAAATATAGGGCCATTACAAAACAGAGGAATAACTGTTTGACTGCTTATCTCAATGATAATTTACTCTCTAACTGAAAAGGCATATAGCTGTGAGATGGGAATTTATTTACAGTTCATGCCTGACCTTTTTAATGTCTGGTAAAATCATGTTATGGAACTGTTTGAAAATTTATTGTCCCCATTTAGCTACACTGACATTTTGTGATTATTGGCTCTGGAAAATCTACTGGCACTGTCAGGCAGAGAAAGTTCAGAAATTGCTTCCAGGGAACAACAAAGCTCTGATTTTTAGAGTGTTGAACACTGACAGACCCTTTTTATTGCATATTTTTAATATCCACAAAAAAGAAAAACAAGCTGCAAAGCAAAGCTGAAAAAGGAAAGAAGAAGAATACCCTTGATTAAATGCAAATCAGAACAGGGCTTCATTCCCAGCTGGCTGAACTCGATGGTAAAAAGCATCATTACTTCAAAGCAAGGATGAGCAGGTCCAGGGATGCTCCAAGACCAGTCCTGTGCCAGTTGGGACTGTTAGCAGGTGGAAAATAGCTCAGAGCAGTCCAGCTGGCAGCAGAGCAGTCACACATAAGCCTCAGGCTCATGGAGGGGCTGCGGGCGAGGAGCCTCAGCAAATAGAGCTTGTGAAACTTTCCAAGTGCATCAGGCCACACAAGCGGCCCACACACAAACATGGAGGGGTGAGAATGACCCCACAGGGCTCCTTAAATCACCAATGGCAAATTATGCTTTTTGTACATGGCCCAAGGAGATGCCCTCTCAGCAGGTGCTTAGCGCACAGCATCGATGAGGTTGAGCCACTGCCAGAGCAAAACCTCTACAAACTTGTCAGTATGGAGTAGGTTGACATGGTGCTCAGAATGGTGCTGAGAAAACCTTGGCCAAGATATGTAAACTGTATTCTCGTACAGCAGGAAGGCATTATTGCAGAATGACCACTTGCAGCCTTTGTTAGAAGCTGTCATGTTTTTCTTGACTTCCCCTTTCTCAATGACCTTCCTTTGCAAAATTCTCATTTCTCCCTTAAATTTTCCCCTCTACTGCTATTGAAAGAAAAAAAAAAAAAAAAAGCTTTGTATTTGTAGAAGCCACGAATTTTATGTGCACAAGTAAAAAACGAGCTGCTTGCTAAAGTGCTCTTAAAATTCAGCATGATATTGATTCATAAAACCCTTTCCATTGACGAGATGAGGCAGCAGACCTCAGCTCTTGAAATGCACGTGTTTGTGATGCATCAGCGTTTCTGAAGGAATTAGATAAGCAAGCTTGCAGCTGTGATGGGCAATTGCATAGTTAGCTAACAAGTTTACCACTGGAGGACACGGGTTTTCCAATATGCTTCGCTTGCTGTAAAACCTCTAATGAAACTAGATAAAAATTCTTTCTGAATTGCAGCTACAAAGAGAAACAAGAAATAAAAAGATCTACATCCTTTCAAAGGTCCTGTTCTCAGAGACAGTTTGCTATCACAGTTGCAAACAAAGCCACAGCATGCAGCAGAGATCATGGTAGTACATGACATGAAATATGCAAACCCCTAAATTTCATGAAGATTATGCTTTACATAACTATGAGAGGTCTTAAACATTGTTATTTAGAGCTAGCCAACCACTGCAGTGATTTCATTGAAGTATAATGATCTTTAACATGGTTCTTCTAAATGTCAAGACTGTTCTAACAGTATGATTTTATGAAGTACATATAGAGCCATTGGTGGCCAAATGGCCTTGACGCAGCTGTGCATCCAGCCCATTTACAAGCTGCTGTGTTTCAAGCCATACCTTTCTTTCTTCAGGTTTTGAGGAACGCTGAAGGACTCTTCAGTTAATTCTAATTTGATGTTGCTATGAGAAAGCTGCATTTGACTGTTGTGATTTTGGCATTATAATGACATTTTAATACTTCTCATTATCACTCCAGAACTCATATGGATTAATAGAACTATTTCAGCATTTTAAACAGATAAGCATTCTTTGAGAGTCAAAGATTATGCAGATAGAGCATTTGAGCATCTCCTTAGAACATACTCTGTGGTACAATTCATGTAGAGTCTCAGTTGATTCTGTGGTCCAGGTCTGAGTCTAGCTAATGGCAATCAGAAAATTATCTGAGCAGTGATGTGGTTAGATGTTAACACATCTCTGAGTACACCAGTACCAGAATTTGGAATTGCCATGGAGATTTCTGCTCTACCTGCATGTGGAAGGCAGCTGGCACATCAGTGTGACACTACTTGGTGCCATCACAGCACTGCAACAAGTGACCAAGAATGTGCCAAAGAGCCACTCTTAGGTTCAATCGATATTAAATAACTCAAAGACCAAGTTCTCACTGTATTGCTGAAAAGAAACATCTAGTTTAATGTGGCTGCAGTCAACCACCACATTTCATTTCTTTGTGCTTGTTTGCTTGCTTGTTTTTAATTTGCGTTCCTGTTACCAGTCACAGGAGAGATGTTTTGCAGAAGGCAGATTTGGGAGGATGGTTTTGGCTGCACTGGTCATACTTTTGCTATCTGTCACCTCTGAGACAGGCGCAATTGATTTCATCCATCTTCTAAGCGGGATATGCTGTTACCTCATGCTAGCTCAACTTTGTGAAAGTAAAGAAATACTGAGTATAAAAGCAGATTAAAATTCATTATAAGTGCCCTTACTAGCATGGATCCACATCAACAGAAAGCTCACTGCAAAGGCTGTGAAGTGGAAGCAACCACAGCCCCAGCTTTGCAGTCAATGGCTCAAAGCAGTTGCCTGTGTACGACCAGGAAGGGGTGCCAGGGGTGGCCTGAGGTGTCCCAGCAGCACCAGTGGGCTGGCAGACCTGCCATGGGGTCAGCAGGAGTCTGGAGAGGCTCTAAGATGGCCTAGGACAACCCACCCTTTCCTGCTCCCATAGGTCCAGCACTACATCCACCAGCCCTGCATGGGTGTCTCTGGTGACTGTCATGATCTGGTCCCTCTTGATTGTGACAAATCAGACTGAAAATCAGACTCCTCTGAAGTGCATCGTGCGGATGCTTTCATATCATAGAAATATCTACAGCCTTCTGCCTGCCTTCCTCTGATCCAGTGAGGTTCTGCAAGGGCCTTTACCTGAAACTACCAAGCAGATTTTATTTGCCTGTTGAAAATCAAAAGGCAAAGGTCACACTGGACTGTAACAACCATGGCATGATTGAATTAAAATGCAACAGCAGCTGAATAATTATCACTTTACTCCATTAGCCCACATTCATAAAGCAGAGTTATTAGCACTTGGTGGCTTCCAACAATTATTTTAAATCTTTTTTAAATGTGGTAATGGGGAAAACTGATGGAGTGTTTCTAAAGCAGCTTGCTTCTGAAGGACTTATTCAATCAACATTCATTTATCCTTGTATTAACATTTGCAAGTCAGCTTTTAAGGAAATTTTGCATAATTCCACTCATAATAAATAGCATTTTAAAATATGAACTGCTAATGACTGAATGTTTAGAAGGGAGAAGCATTTTCAGTAGTCATGCAAGAAAAATACCTGTGTCAAAATGGGAAAATGGAAAAACATTTGACTTTTTAATCTAAGGATGGTTTCAAACACAAGTGTTAATGAGCAAGCAGACTTCTGTTCGCTTCGTTATTCTCTTCTGGTCTCTGTATCTGAGCCTTAAGGACTACACTGTATTGTTGCTGCTTTTAAAAGCATCCCTTCCACTGGCCTGCTATGTGTTGGGTATCACAGTGATGACCAGCCCATAGGAGACAGACAAATAAGTTTTCTAGCTGCATATATGAACATGGGAGATGAAATAGTGGTCAATGGGAGAGTAAGATCCAAGGCTGCCTGGATTACATTACTTATTATTGCTGCCCCCAGGCCAAGAAAAGGTGGCGCTGGCTTTAAGGCTTCGCTTTGCTGGCAACTGTTTTACATGTAGGTGATGACTCTTCAGGAAGCACTTTGGATTATGCTTGATTCCCAAGTATCTGAAAGTGCACGGACTACGTTATTTGCTGCTTCTCTCTGGTGAATAATGCTAATGAACCAGGGAACTGTTCAGAAATGACCACAAATGAGAATGTATTAGGATAATCACAGTTTAGCAGGCAGCATAGGTGCATAGAAAACTCATCCTCAGCCACACAAGGAGGGTGGAAAAACAAACACTGCAGTAGTAAATTTCAAGGCAGTTCTAAGAGATATTCTTAAGCAGTTTTTTCTTCAAAAAGGCCAAAAGGAGGTGATAACTAGAAGGTATGTACTGTAAGAGAGTTCAAAATGAATGCATAGAAACAGTCACAGCTCCAGGTGATGAGGTTGATGTTCTCCAGAGCAGCTGGAGAACATCTGCTGGGTTAAGCACACCAAAGCTCTTCACACTCCTTCAGAATTATCATAAGATAAAGTAATTGCAAGATATTTTTGTTGCATGTTCTGTAGAGCCACAAATCAGAGAACCAGCTTAAAACTGTGCCTTAAAGAGGCAACATCAGAGAAATTCACACACTGTGCAGGACTAAAACACTCATGGGAACAGAGGCTTTAAAGAAAGCCTCCACTAGTGCCTTCTTGTACCTCTTATAAGCCACAGCCTTGACAATGACTTCAAATAGCTCTGCTGCTGCTAAAACTCAGCGTCCTGTTAACTGGGAGGGTCACAGGAAAACTTGCAGAAGGGACAAAACCAGTTCCTCCCTTAGCAAACAGCCGTGCAGAAAGGAAAGCATTTCAGGGAAGGTGACAGAGATGGCTTTTCCTTTTGTTTGAAACCCTTCCCAAGAGAACGAACAACAAACATTTGCTGCTCCCTCATCCCTCTGACACAGTAAAACAACATCACAGGGCAGTTCTGTTTATTGCCTTGTGCTAACCAGGAAAAGAAAATAAATCACAGGACTCAAACCAAGTCAGTGTGAGTCTCACTAGGTATTAAGCAGCTAATATTAAGCAAAATGCTGCATGTACATAGAGGCACTGAGAAGCTGCAAACAGGCAGAGCTGAAGTGAGCTGAAATTCCAGCTTCAGAATCAAGCACGTTGCCACTTTGCAAGATCCACTCATTCTGCACTGCTCACCAAAAGAATTGCTGCTTTTTTCTTACTGGAAAATATGCACAGGCAATATTTTTCACTCAATTCACTCAATCTGTGCACTGCACTTCCTTTAATTAACTGGAGAAACACTTGCACTTTGATGAATATAAAAATCAACAGAAATCATGTAGGACAAGTTGGACACAAAAATATCACTCAGTTGTGTATTTTGACCCGTTGAAGTTTGAGGAGACAATTTTGAAGCACCGCACAAGACAAGGTTCAGTCTGTTACTGTCTTACTCCTGTCTCTGAAAGAGAGAACTTACAGGGGGTTAGGGATTAAGGGCTAATGCTCATTCCAGAGCTTGAGTTGTACCCCACTGGTGAAGGACTGAGACATCCTTCACCTTTAGCAGCCCTCATCCTGTATTTGTTATCCTTCATCAAACTACCCTTGAGCAGGTAGAGTGAAGCAATGGCCATTCTTCTTTCTTCAACAGGAAACATACAAGCATGTTTTAAATACCTACCACAGCTCATGTGAGCAGCAGAGCTACAACAACTGATTTGGCTTCTTTTCCCTTCCTTTGATATTTTCATTTCAGCCAAAAGATTCCAAGTTTCTATGTTAAAAGTGATAGAGAAAATTTTCAGCTCATTTCTGCCCTGAGCAAATAAAGAGATTCAGATTTCTTATCTTCAAGTCTTGGCTTTTCACGTTTTCTGACTCAAATGCTGGGTTTATTCTACAAGCCAACCCATCTTTATCTAGGTTGATATAGATTGCTATATTGCATTACTGTAAGGTCAATGGAATTAATTCAACTACTTTTCATAAAATACAGAGTTTTCACTTTCATATGAAGCACACTGCAACTGTCCATAAATACAGCAATATACCCCAATAAGTTTTATTTCATTCATAGAATCATAGAATCAATGGAAAAATTGGATCTATTCCTTCTCTGTTCCTAATGCACTAAAACTGTTGCTCAAAATCTCGCAATAAAACATCCAGGAAAAATTCTGACTCAGCAACCGTGAAGGTCTGGGTTCCAACATGGGCCATTGCTTGTGCACTACTAGTGCTATTTATACCACAATAGACAACTTCAGCATATTCAGACATTCTGTTACATCTGCTGCAGTGCAGAACCCTTATGGCTTTGCCTACACTTGAATAAACATTACCAATAGCTTTTGACTCAACGCAACACCTCAAGAAGCTCATAGGTCATGTTCAGCATCTGTTCAGATAAAACAGTTTGGTCCAGGTCCCACTGAAAGCATTTTTGTCACCATTCTTCAGCAGAGATAAAACCTTTATTCTGTTGTGATATTTTTCATAGTGTCAGTGCTTCATTCTTTCTGCAAAATGCACATCTAAAAATTGATCGCTCCATTATGAAGTATTGGAGAAGCAATGCACTGTAATAAATCACTTTTCCCATTCACAGCATCAAAATAATTGTAACAGGCTTACACTCAGCTAAAGAAACACGATGGGCTTCCATGTAACTGAAAATGTAGAGGTAAAATGTTTAGAAGAATGACTGTTGTAAGAACATGTCCTGTTTTATGGTGGAAAGGGATATGGATTTGGCCCAACCTACACTTTTATCTTACTTTGGTCAGCCCCACATGCAAGCAACAACATGCAATGCCAATACAGCCTCTGTGTCTGGCTGATAAGGAGAAAATTAGGGGTATTATTTCAAATAAAATACGATAGAGTCCCAGAATTTAATCCAGTGCAATACGAACATCCTTTTGGCCAAACACAAACAACAGGGTTGGAAGTGATGCAACACCTTGTTTCTGCAAAGAGACAGGAACTACTGCAGTATTCGCAGGTCATTCACACTATCCTACATGCTAGCTAGTATTTAAAATGCAATTAATGAAGTTTAGTTGTACAGTAAAGCAGCTGGTGGCTGCAAGGAGCACTGCCAAAGTGTGGAAAGCCTTCCCCCCAAACACATTCTGCTTCAGGAGCCTGACATGGCTCAGCAGCATCCTCAAGGAGGTACTGCTTCATTGGTACAGACACACTGACAGTGTGGAACAACATCATTAAACATCACAGCAGGAAAGAAACAATGAAAGGAAACTGCAGCAGAGCACTACATTCACATTTAACACAAAGAAATACTTGGAGTGACTGTCTACACCTTGAAGATTTATTTGTACTCATTATAAAGAAGTGACTACAACAAAAAGAAATGCCCTGATAGCAAATGCTGAACTATCTTCAAAAGTAAGAGCTGAGTGGCTTTTAGTGATGACTACAGCAAAAGATAAATGCCAATAATGGGTTTTATGTCCTACCTTTTCATAACTATTTCCAATTTTGTAGTCAAATACTTAATCCTTGATGCCATTTACCTCCATTTCTGAAACTTGCTGGTTATAATCATATACAAGCACATGTTTGCACTGAATTTGCTGCTAGGTGTTCTGCCAGACTCCCAGGCACATGTTGAGCATGCATTGCAGAGCTGTGGAGAGCAGGGCCCATGCTCGCTGCTAGCTTGCAGGCACTGGCTGAAGGGCTGCTAACCATACATCCCATCCCAGATATTGTGTTCAGTAGACACAGGCCTGTATCTTGCTCTGTTATCTACCTCTGATCTATCTCTGTTTTGAACTGGTCTGCTTTCCAAGAGTAAAGAATTCTCACAGGACAGAAAAGAGATCACCCCTTCTGCTGGGGCATTCAGAGACAATGGTTCAAGCCCCAGCTCCACTATATATCTGGTATTCATCATGTAAATAATTGCACTTAAATGAAGCAGAACAGCTCTCACAAGGCACTTTGAGGGAAACTCACCTCAGATTAATCTACAGTCTCATGTTTAGGCCACTGAAATTTCCTGATCTGGATCAAACTAAGAACAAAACCAAACGCGCTCTGCAAGATGAAGAATGGGGGCGAAGTTCTCACTATTGCCTGCAGTCTTTTTATTTGGAAATTAATAGAGTTAATAGAATGACGTGCTGTGGAGACATTAAGCATTACTGTAATGCACACAAATATATGAGCCTGCAGAAAATAATTGTTATGTTTCATTTTCACTCCTGCTCACTGTCTAAAACTGCCAATGATGATTCTGGATTTTAGCTTTTTCCAGCAGAAACACCAAGTCAGTAAAATATCACATCTGTTCTACTATTCAAAGAGTTTTGTGCAATTAAGCACAGGATATATTTTCATTTAGTTTGTACAATTAATCGTTTTCCACATGAGAGGAAAAGAAAATATGCTATTCGGAAAAAAATAAATAAATAAAAATAGTGTAATTAAATGTGGTAAATGACCCCATGTCAGCCATTGGCAATACTGGGAAATAACTGGCCTTTCTTCCGCTGCCACCTCCACCTGGCTGGCAGCTGGTTTCCTTGTTCATTTGTGCATGGGTAAGAAAGGGCTATGTTTCATTCTCATATTTTCTCTGGTAGCTGTCAACATTAGTTAACTATTGAAAAATAATATTTTATCTCTATTTTTTTCTAAGGCACTAAAATCCAGACCTTTTATCTTTGAAGGCTGACATTAAGTCATCAGCAGGATCCTAATTTGGCAGATGCTATGGTACCTCTTTTCAGTGATGTCTGAACAACAGGCTGGGCCCAGCATTCATAATTCACTTACATGTGCACTTTGATAAAGTCCTGTCAAGCAGCTCTCTGGATTTTAAAACAATAGTATTCTGAAGTGATTTTGCAACAGCACAGGGAGAAACGTAGCAAGAAAATTGCAGGAGTAACTCTACTAATCAATATTTCCATTACACTAAAGAAAAAAGTCATCTTTGATTTCTCTGTCGAAAGTGATTCTTTCAGTTTTGCCATTATTTGCACCTGAATTTAATTCTGGAAAGGGCAACCCATTTTTAATCCTAGCCACATAAAGGTAAGAAAAGTACCTAAAAAAAAAGTACATAAAAGAAAAGTACCTGGGGTCCTGGTAGACACTGACTGAGTCAGCAATGTGCCCTTGTGGCAAAGATGACCACAGAGTTATTCTCGATGTCCCATTCCCAAAGTATTTTATACCACTAGTACAGCATAGCTCCTTTGCTGGTGTTTCATGGCTAGCTTGTAATCTGGATGTATCAGCTCCCCTCAGCCAAATACATGAATTTATTAACCACAGTCATATACCTATACTTACTAAAGCTCTGAAAGCAGTTATCTGTGGCTCCATAGCACCCTCACACAATCTCACTGTTTCTCCTCCAGCAGTCTCAATTCTGACAGTAACTCACTCCCAAGTTCAGGATGCTTCCTCGCTCTGAAAAGATAACCTTTATTGTCAAGCCTGTGCTTGCAGTTGATAAAGCAGCTCAGATCGCAAGAGCTGAGCCAGATAACCTCTGCAGGGACAGAAAAGGGAACAGTATTTTTCTCTTCAGCTTGTGCAGTTCCTGTAAGTATTCCAAGGCTAAAACAAATGATTTATAAACTGTGAGATAATACAAAAATTCAGTTCTCAGAAGGAACTGACATGCATATCTTGTGTACTCATGGCCTCTGCGGCCACACTGAGATGTGATTTGTTTAAAAACCCACCAAAGTTAAACCAAAATAGATATATTAACACTTGTCAATGTAAATTGAAACTTAAACTGTAAAAACGCTTTTTGCTACCTAGAGAAATTAGCAGGATTATGCATAAGGTAGACCGGAGCAATTTATGTTCTTGGTTGTTTGCTAGAATAAATATCTACAAGGAACAGAATCTGAAAGTTCAAGCTGAGCCCTCAAACCCAAAACTGCAAATAAAGGCCTACTTTGGCCACAATGATTCAATATAACCTCTTTGCCATTACAGAAGCAAACTTTTTTCTGAAGCTTGAGATGCAGGACCTGCCAGCAAAGGTAACCACTGAACAGCCTGCTTTTCCCGTCCATTATAACAATGGTGATGCTCCTGAGTGAAAGGAGCAGAAATCCTGTAAAATAGGTAATCAAACCAGCCTTTGTGTTTGCTCCATTCAGCTCCTACCTGAATTCCTTTCAATTGTTGCCACTGGTTACACCAGTACCAAGTGTTTCAAAATGAATTTCAGTTATTAGAAAATAATTTAAACTTCAAATAGATTTTCTTCCCATTGACTTTTAACGTTACATGAACTCAATGAGAAGTTTTTTGCATTGCTATCTCAAGAGTTTTGGTTTCCTGAAATGAAGAATTTATGCATATTCCAATATGTGCCATATCATATTGGACCTCTAGAATAAGAGCTAGACTAAGGAGAGAGAAAAGCTTTTCACTGCCTGCTTATACATCTAAAATTACCCACTCAACTGCTGATAGCAGAGAGCACTCAAGCATGGCATGTTTATGGACATACTCTGTAGCTTTATATGCTTTGGTTCTTCTAAAAATAACACCCACATACTAAGTGTGATATACACTTATGTAGAACTGGTCCATAAGTACAGAACAGGTAGTGCGTATTTGCCCTACCCCTGGAAGTGCTGAAGGCCAGAGCCAGCAGGATACGGTTTCCAGATGAGCATCGCATCCCTCCTGAAGAGGTAGTAAGATGTGTGGGCTAGAGAAAAGCGCTGTCCTGAGGGTAGCTGATGCCATGATAAAGGCAGTAATTAAAAGCAAACACATAATAAAGCCCTGCAAGACTGAAAATGCAGAACTGGTTAAAAGCGAGATAAAACAAGCTTCAGCCAGGCATCCAAATGATGCCATCTCTCACAGCAGTGGCTGAAAAGAATGGCAGACTGCAAGGATGTGTTTTGGTCTGTGTTCATCCCCACACTGGACTTGAAGGCTTTGTTCCCATTTCTCCTGCTGCCTGCAACAGAAAGTAAGTCTTCAGCTCCAGCCACCAAGCCGAGTCACTGCAGTGTGGTTGGACAGATCATTCAAAGCACTAATCACTTAAGTGTTAGAGATTGACTGGAATGGTTAGGCTTGGGTGTGTGTGTGTTTGTTTGTTTCTATCCACACATCTGCATAACACACTTGATTCCAATTAAAATTATTCTTTGTTTTGGCTTCTGTTGAATCCTATCTCAAGTAGCATATGCTACAATAGCAGTGTTTATTTGGGTACTTGCGGCACATAGTGCAAGCCAAAACAACCTCAATAAGCTTGTAAGCTCCTGAAGCTGCAGTTGGCTTACACACACACACACACACACACACGTCCAGTGACAACTGCCAGGCAATCACCTTCCCCAGCTGTTCTTATAATTACAGTGCAGGTTGCAGTTCATTAGAATTGCATACAGTTCATTCCATATTACTACAGTTTGCCTCCTCTTGGTTTATTGTGCTCCTTGCAGCAGTGCTGCACCACCCAGACCATCCATACCACCACCAAGCACCGGGCTGCAGGAGGAGCATTGCTGTGGTGACCACCTACCTCCACCACCCTTGCCAAACTTCACAACACAGAAGTTTAGAGATGACTTGTAAAAAGGTTTAAAAGGAACTTTGAAGCAAGCCACTCACATCAGGAACCTTCAGTATCTCAGCAAGAAAAATAAAATTACAAGATCCATTTTACATCCATTCTGTAAACACCTACAATATCTTATTTGCAAACCTCCTGGTTCTCCCCCTTCTCGCCCCAATTTGTTTGGCATCTGTTAATGAGGCTACAGCGCCATCTCCTGGAAGAAAATAACTTGCTGGAACTGCTCCTGAAATTCAGTTTTCCCGGAATCACGGAATCATTCGGGTTGAAGGGACCTCTGAAGATGATCCAGTCCAACCCTCCTGCTAAGGCAAGGCCACCCAGCGCAGGTTACACAGGAACACATCCAAGCGAGTTTGAATGTCTCCAGAGAGGGAGACTCCACAACTCCCCTGGGCAGCCTTTTCCAGTGCTCTGCCACCTTCAGCATAAAGTTCTTTCTTGCTAAGGTGAAATTGCTTGTGTTTCAGTTTATGGCCATTGCTCCTTGTCCTTGGGCACCACTGAAAAGAGTCTGGCACCATCCTCCTGGCACCTGCCTTTGAGATATTTATATACATTAATGAGATACCACCTCAGTCTTCTCTTCTCTGGACTAAACCAGCATGGCTCCTGCAATCTCTCCTTGTAAGAGGGATGCCCCAGACCCTGACCATCGTTGTGGCCTTGTGCTCACACTGCCAGCTAATTCTGTCATGGCAGTGCAACAAGGTGAAGTAACCAGATGGGCAAAAAAAACTGTATTAACCTCTCTTCCCTTAGTAGACATACCGTAAGCTGTTGCAGTGAACATAGGGCAAGAATGGAGAGGCTGACTCTAGCCATTCCCTAACCCTTTGGAAGGAATCAATTACGGTCTGTTTTTAAAGAGGCAGCAGCAGATTTACAATTACAGAACCAGCACTGGGAGAGCACAAACAGGCTCAAAAAGATCTGTTCATTCATTTATCCAAATAGACATTTAGGGTTCCTTCGAGACAGAGGGTATAAAACCAAAGGGCCCGAAATGTTAATGCTATAATGAAATCAAAATAACACCAACCAATTGTGTTAGATTGGTTTGCTTCCTTCACAAAACCACTGAGAAATTAATAGTAATAAAACAACTTTCATGTGAAAATGCTGTTGTCAGAATTAATTTTAGGTTTTTAAAAGAAAATGTTACTATATGGGTTTATTTAACACAGCATTGGGAAAATATCAAAGAATTGTTGGTCGTTTGGGGTTTTTTTAGTTGCCTGAAATAACTTCCACAAATGCAATAGTAATTACAGGCATTCAGGAGGAAGCGTAGCTTCAAAAAATTAAACCAAACAAACTAACCCACCCACCAGAAAAACTCACCCATTCTCAGATACATGTGTACACCAGCAGGACACATATCACATGGGTATTTTAGTGTAGCATCTTGCTTTTGAGCACAGAAGTAACTGTTAGCCCTGTGCTGTATTTACCAGCATATCCTTGTGCATTTACTGGCACAGCCAGGCAGTAACATTTGGATTTTTCTTTAGCAAAGACCACTGATGAGCAATGAAGACAGACTTCACTGTGAACACGCTCTTCTTTCAGCCACATGATCAAACAGCTGTAAGAATAGATTTATCAAAGATGCTTCCGATGCTGTTCTTAGACACTGTAGTTTGTAACAAACCTATTTCCACTATTTTGTCAAATAAATAGCTGGTCTGCAATATGGAGCATATTAGCTGTGACATCTTTGTAGTCAAACATACTATCCTGCATGCAGACCTCAGACATTTCCTAGGGCTTCTCTATTTCTGTAACATCAGCTTTGTCAGAAACAAATTCTGGTTTTATTGCTGTAGGCTGTACCCTGGGTAAAACTACAGAAAAGTATGCAAGATTTAATCAAGGCAAGCAAGACTGGGTTTGTACTGACATAAAGCAAACATTCACAATAAAAGATGTCATCTGCTCGGAGTCCCTGAAGTGCATGTATTGGAACATGTCACTTGCAAACAAGCAATACAGCAGCAAGGAAACAACATGGTGACATTTACAGGCAACTTTGCAAACAAATACTTAAACCTTGTATTGTTTCCTGTAATTTTTCAAAGCACTATCTGGAGAGATTGCTCCTCGATGTGTTCCAAGTGTTAGCTGTAGTCTGCAACAGTGACAGGTCAATTTCTCAGAAGTGGTCTCCTTCATAGCTTCAACACATTCCTAAGTGAGTCTGCAAATACATGTATTTTTTAAAAAAGCATCAGCATTCTTGATTTCAAATCACAGTTATTCACTGGACCACTTTAAAGCTCAAATAAAGGAGATGAATATAGAGTAAATATTCTCGCATTTGCTCTTTACCACTTCCAAAGGCAGGAGGAACATCTGACTCAATTCCTGCAGAATGTTTTAGCTGATCCTGGGAATTGTGCATTGTGGTTGCTTGCTTTACTTCATTAGTTAACGTAGCAGCATTTTAAATGTTTCCTTTGTTGGAAATAGATTTTATTTATTGGAATTATTAGAAGCATTAACCACTCAGTTTCAGCTATTAAATGCTGTCAGAGGAATTCTTTAAAATTGTATTGAGATGAATTCTCCAAAAGGAGATCAGTGAAGCAAGGCAATTTTGGGGATGAACCTTCCTTTGAAAGGTAATTGGGCACTTACTAAAACCACAATTTAAAAACCCTGTCAAAAGCAGACCACCGCATCCTTACAACCAACTGGACAGACCAGCAAATGAGCATAACTCCACTCCCTCAAGTAAAACATAGCTCCCTTACATCTACTTAGTTACCTATTGCAGTATGAATTGAATGATGGGGTAGACATGACCAGATTTTCCTTCTGCATTGTATAGTCCTCATTTTACAAGAGTGCAATTTGCTCAGCATCCATGCTAAACAGAATATGGGCCCTCACTGCATGTGTGCTAAAAAGCATGTCACAAAACATGCTCCCCAGTTACCTTCTTTCTGTAGTAAGGAATGTACCTCACGTATATGATGTAGTTAAGCACAAAAAAATCGCACCCATGTTGCGATGGCAGCCTTTGGGTTGTTCTTAAATGGTCTGATTCTCTTCAGCAATTCCTCTAGGTTTCACAGTGATGTTTGTTCTCTCAACTGTAAGGATTTTACCAGGTCTATCTGGTTAGCCACACTAGAATTTGTTGTCCCTGGTGCACACCCCAGCAAACAAAAAATACTTTGACCAAAGAAAATTCATTATATTCTGCTGTGATCTTCTCAACCTTCTTCTATAAAGTACCTAAACCTGCCAATGGACCACTCTGTTTCCCATCCTTCCATATGTTAAAAGATACATCACGAAAAAGAAACACAGTCAGTTGCCCAACTGTTTCTGCACTCCTCCCAAACCATCCTTCAGCCTCTTCCTCCCTTAATCAAACAGAACTTAACGTGTAGAATATTTTGTTGACAGCTATGAGAGGTGTTGGAGCAATAAATGCCTAATGACATCAATACCAAGAAAAAACAGACCAACAATTATCAACCATTTGCCAAACTGCAACGCATTCACATTCGTATGCAATAGCCTGCCCTTGCCATTCTTTTAGCTTCAGGTTTTCTGAACCAGCCATGTTCAGGCACCTAACAGACCTGAAATTCATAATGACAACCAGGAATTTTTACATTTTCAGAAAATTCTTTGTCCTCACATAGCCCTTGATGATATCCAACTGTTTCAACCTGAATACATCCATCCAAACCATTGAGAAAACATTACCTTCCCCATGGATAAGTAGCCTCTCTTCATTTTCCTTATAAAACTGATCGAATGCGCAAGGCTGAAAGCCACTTGACCAAATTTCACTTCAGACTTTTTTGTTTCTGGATAGATTTAAAAGTGAGGAAAAAAAAAACCAAAAAGGATGGTCCTGCAGAAATCAAATACCAACACCACTACAAGAATTACAGACTTTTGGGGTTATTTCCCTCTTATTTTTAAAAGTGGGGAGTGAAGGAACTGAATAAAAATTGCCAACGTCTTTGGAAATTACCTGCAACTAAGGTCACTGTGTCTACACATATACTCTCCAAAAAATCAAACCAGTACATAATCTTCCATGTCAAACAATTTTCATATCAGCTACTAGAGATACAAATATTCTTTTTATCAGAGCTGAACCTAAGCCACCTTATATGGCAGAATTGGTACCGTGTGAGGTTTAGTGTTTTGCTTTGTCTGCCCCCTGACAAGGTACTGAAATCAACCACCTCATCCATCCACAGCTTCAGTTCCACACTTTCAATTTTGAAGATGTGATGGTTTTTATAAACAAGTCACAATTCAAACCAAAGATATGTTTTTTCAGCCTAAGGTGTTAGGGAAAACAAGAATGCAGTGCCACTCAGTAACTTTAATACCTTCCTCCTCATGAAGACTCATTTGCTCATCTTTGCATTTGGAAACTAATATGGTAAAGTTGTTGGACTATGAAAAGGAATCAGGATGACAGGAAATCCAACATGTATTTTTTAAACCATCTGTCAACTTTCACCCTTCTACTGAAGGTGGCTGACATTTCAGTTTGCTATCTGTGTGAAGATCAGTAGCTGTGGAGGGAGGAAAAAAACCAAAGTAGTTCCTCCCATGCATTCCACCAGTAGGCAAAAGTTTGCTGTTACAACACAAAACACCCTCTCACTGGCAAGCCGGTCCAGAACTGCAGATCATTTGATACAGTGCAAGCATTCAGAAATTGAGAGCAGAGAAAAATTTACAGGGAACTACATTCCATTAGTCATGTTGCACACACAAAAAATTATTTTGTCCTCAGGTATGTTTTATAAATATATTATGTGTTGGGTTTGTTGGGGGTTTTTTAATACTCTGAATTCCAGTAATTTTTAGGTATACTGGATTTTCACTACCAAGGGGAGTAGTTGAACTATGAACTTCCTCAAAAATGGCATTCAGCTGCATTTAAGCATAGCATCTCTCTGAGGCACTCATCAATAAAACGGATACTACCTGCAACTCATGAAACAATTGTCTTCATGCACAATAGAAATATAGATACGGAAGATAAATCTGAGCCTTCTGGCAAATAACTTTAGCAAGGACTGGAGAAAATAAGTCTTCTAGAGGCCTTGACACACAACAACAACAATTTCCAGGATGGGTAGCATCCAAAGTAAAAGCCAATCAGACTACTAAGAGACCAACAGTTGCCAGCTGAAGAAAGGCAGGCTGGCAGTTGAATGGAAACTAGAGTCATATGTGAATGATTATTTTTTTTCCCCCCATCTATTAATAACATTGGGAAACAGTGAATTGCAAACTTTTTCTACTACAGGAATATATTCACTGCACAGACCCAAAGTGACACGGCTTATTTCCTAAAGTCTGCATCAGCTTTATGTAACTGCCTCATAATTGTCAGGCTGGAGCAATCTGCATATGAAGGGAAAGAATTTCTTCAGAACAAACAAAAAAAATAATGGACATATAATAAAAGCCTTTCAACTCCTCCAGAATAAAAGCATTTTCAGAATTACTATGTACTTTTGTCAGAATACCTAAGCTTGGATTTTTTAATTTGTTTTTAAAACCAGCAGCAGGGAAATTACCCCTTAAGTTCTGTGATCACAGAAGGTCACAGCTTGACAATTACTTCCCCCACCACCACTGTATTTCCTATTCTTCAAAAAGATGATCAAATGCAGACCACAAAAGAAAGGAGAATTATTTTAAATGAAGTTATTCTTGTTTTAACATTTCAGTTTCTCTTTCTCAGTGCCACATTCCAGGGAATATCCATCTTCCAGCCAGTGTCTGCGCAGTTCTCAGAAACATTACTGATTTCTTCTCTGGTTCAGTGTTACATTCTAAACCACAATATACAGGCTAAAAATCAACACAAACCTTTTTGTTTGTTTTGGGGGAGGGATGACCTTTCTGAAGGCAGTTTTCTCCTCATCAAAGATTATGTGGAAACATTAAAGCCTCATGGGGTAGAAACTAATCTAAAGAAATCTAACTCCCTACCAAGGCAAAATTGCCTGACCCTTCCCAAAAGCACCTCTTGCAAAAAACTTCCGCGCTTTACCAACACAGGTCACAGAAGATTAATTTACTTCATTATTCTCAAGAACTCCAATTTCCTTCTCCTCCCCAAAACTTGGAAACAGAACAAAAAATATAAATGGATACTTATGAAAAAGATCAGTTTTAGTGTAAAAGCTGTAACTGAAGAGCTCTTCTAGAGCAGTGGGCAACGCTCACTGTTACAATGCCTGCTTATGTTCAATGGCGCAGCAAGCCTTTCCATTTCACAGCAAAGAGCAAACAAGAACAAAAAGAAAGTAATAAACTGACCAATAGCTTTCATTTTTATGAAATTAATTTTAAAAGCAGTTACTTTCATCTGAACTTTTATCTGAAGTTTACAGCAACAGGGAAATAAAGCGCAGAGGCTGCAGCCTTAACCCTTTAGTATCTAGCAGAAACAGGTGTAATTTCAGTCAGAATGATCCGGACTAACAAAACAAAAAGTCACTTCCAAGGTCACGTTACTTTGCTTTTGAAGTCATCTTAAGGAGAGATGAGGAAGGGGAAGTACCAGTAAATATGAGAACAGTTACGAAATCCCTACTAAATCACCCAGAGCAGGGTAAACTGGTTCCTAGAATCATTACTGAGTATATCTGATAAGCCAAATACCAATAGTACCAGCTATGAACTTTTAATTCATATTTCTAATTTGAGTTGATGAAACGTTAAAATGAGCCTTCATTGGAGAGCAGCAATGCTGCCTGCATGCATGTGTACTGCTCTGCTTACCTCATAAAAATACAATCTGGAAGTAGTTGAGCTCTTTGTCAACTGCTGCATTAGATGTAATATTTTGAAGGAAAAAATTATATAAAAAACCCCCTATATGATTGAAGTGCAGGGTTCTTTAAGGTATTTGTAGTTTTCAATTTATAATTCCTGAAAATATTCCCCTTGCAACGATGGCAAGATTTTTCATAGACAATCACAGCATAAAGTACTTTTGAGATAGAAAAATAATTAAAGGCAAGAATCTACAATGTGAGGAGTAGCCAACCATTTGTATATTATGTGCAAGCTTATTAACTGGTCTCAACTGCCTGTGCGCAAAATGATTAAAGAACACTAGAAAAAGTTCTAACCATACACCAAAAAAAAAAAATCTCTAGGAGCAGCCTTTCAGTATTCTGATTTTGTTTTAGTAAGAGTAATTTCGTATTTTAGTTTCAAATATTTAGCATTTAAAAAAGAGCTACAGGTATTCCTAACATCATCCTTAACAGAATTACCTGAACCTAATTGCACTAAAAGCATAAATATATCAGATCTACCCAAATATACTTGGATATACAGTGGGGAACAACGACAAAAGAACCCAACAAAGAATAAAAAACCTTTCAATCAAGGGGTCCAGTGGAAGTTAGTGGAATTGGAACACCTAACTGGTTGGACTTTATAAAACTAATCAATCATTTCAGTAATTACGGTGCAGTTACACCCTTTATAAGTCCATCTTCCTGCTTGTGAAGTAACCAACTGCTACATGGACAGAAGCGTACCCTTAGAATTGCTGTAATTTACCGGGAAAAATTGAATTCTTACATTTCTACCTACTTCATCATTGGTCAAAGTGACAAATACTCCCTTGCAAGAAAGCATTCACTACGTAATACACCTCAACGTTCTCGTCTATCCTTAAGCTTGCTCCACTGTAATGTACTGTAAAACGAAGCATATTTGCACCCACCACATTAGGCTTTATGGTAGTACAAACACAAATCTCTCAACAAACCTATCCCATTTACATAGGTTACCCTCACATTTCATGTTTATCACACCATTCTCACACCTAGCATTAGGTCTATAAAACATTTTAATGCACTCCAAAAACTTAACACAAAAGTTTGAAGATTAGCTTGACAACTAATTAGCACAACAGATTCTTAATTAGGAGGCTTGTATATTGCTGTCATTGAAGTAGATGAGTTCTATAGCAAGATAAAATGCACCTAACTCACAGTGCTTTTTCTCTAAAGTCATCCCACTCTTTTTCATGACATTTAGATATGTTGGTACATTTAATCTCATTTATTTCTACTTCTAGAAAACATTTGTTACATTAGTATGAAGACTTTGGAGACAGAGAAAGCTACAATTTCAGAAATTTCTACAGCATTAAAATCCCCACTACGGAATGAGTTCATAGACTTCTTTGTTCAGGTCCTTTTATTAGCGTAAAATGCACGAATATCTCCCCTGCTTTTCCCAAGCTGCAAGCGTTTAAGGTGAAGAATTTTCTCCCGAGCCCCAGTGCTCACAGGAAACTGTCTCTGAGGTCATAAAAATTACGTTTGTTTAGTCACATAGCAGCTTGTGCCACATATCCATGTAAAAGGTTTCCAAATCTCAAACTAGCTAAAAAAAATACTAGTTAAATAGAGAAAAATCAAATTCAGATCTGACTAAAAATGAGAACTAAGCAACTGCATTAACCAAGTAATGACAAGTCTTAATTTGAAGCAGTTGTTCCCCATCTTTTGCTATTAAATCCCCAAATCCAGTTCATTGTGGGACTGTCAGCTATAACCTTCTGGTCCACTTCTAAACTACCTCGGCATATTCACGGCAGATTTTCTTCTTCCGTCTGTTCACTTTTTACCTCTCTCCGGCTTATGACCATTCCGCTTCCTGTCTCTCTAGAATACTGTACGATATATGCAGCACCACAATCTACTGGTGGTTACACATGCCAGAAAACATTCTGACAGCCACAAAATGATGGTCTGGCAATATTTGTCTAGGTAACAGCATATATTAGTGCCTTAAAAAAAGGCTGCTGGATGAAGAATAGGAGGTAGAAGCCACTGAAGAAAATTCCCTGCATACTTTTATGACAAAAGCAAAGTTAAAACCAGAGTTCAGGAGCCACCGAGCAGCTACTGTTCTCTGCTCATTCTACCTCCAACTCATCCCATTTTCCTCCGATCTTCCAGTTTGTCCACCTCAATTCCAGAGGATCCAGCCTTTGGGAATGAAAAGCCATGAACACTGCAGGAATGACCATATTTAACATCTGCAGGGTCATACTACTGGCATTTAAAAAAGCCAAGTTAAGACAACCAGCCTTCATTCATCCCTTCTTGAATGAATGGCCTATACGTCAAAATACCTGAAAAGTGCACTGATACAGCAGAACTTATTTTAACTGGCATTACAAATAAACTGCACATGCTGTTTTACAGACAATATATATTTGTAAACTTGCTCATGCAAAGTCAGTGTGCACAACAGGGATATTTGTTTCCTAATCCCCACGCCTCTAAAAATGACATTTATGTCTGCTTTTTTTTATACTGTGCCCAAACCCTCTTTAGAATAAATCTTACACAGATTCCATCTACCAGGCAAACCAATTTATGAAGCTGAAACAAAAAACAAAAGTTATACAAAACCATGGTGCACCTGGATGCTTGATTCCCACCTCCCCCCTTTCTTTGTTCACAAGAAGAAAGAGTGAATAAGAGAAAATAAAAATCATGGTCACAAAATTTTGACATTTTAATCCTAAACATTACAGGGCAAATGGATGGTGGAACCTATTTCCATATACCATGCGTCAACAGTTTAATTCCCAAATGTGGCCAAATCCACTAAAACAAGAGTGGTTAACAAACTCTGGATTATGGAAATATATTTCTGGAATAAATGCTAGAAAAGCAACAATGGGAAAAGCCAACTGTCTCCATAAAGGTAATAAAGTGGAACAATGTGTAGATAGGTAAGTTTCCTGTTTCTTACTCATAACCTGTCAATTCAGTGCATCATATGGTTCAACGTAATGGTCCCCATTTTGGACAGACATCTAACTAGTGTCCATTGATTCCAAGTTAGTGGATGATGAATCTTTTTGGATACTTTCAAAGATGGCTGCAAGCTCAGGGTTAGAGCTTATTTGTGACTGAAATTCACTCATTAATGGACTCTTCTCTGCTTCTGGAATGGTTAGAAGCGCTGCTACTGCCCGCATAGCAGATCGTTTCAGTTCATCTTGCTTCTCAAACTCCTGTTTCACTGAATTTGCCTTTACCTAGGAAAAAAATTAAATATATTTGAAGCTTTCGCTTAACCCTCCCATTTACACACACCTGAAAATAAAATAACTACCTTACAAAGACCTATTGCATTCCATTCTACCACTCTAAACAGTTTTCAAAATGGCCTAAACTCTTAACTCCCCCCCAAACACCTACTTTTTAGCAGTATTTATACCAGCAATTTATTGCTAAGTAAGCAGAAAAAGGCTGTAAACTTCCAAGTCAGTTACAAATGAAAATAAATACAGCAGTCAACCTCTAGCTAGTAAGGTCAGTGACTAACATTAGACTGGTATTATCACAGTACTTCCAGCTTCCAGAGGACATAACATTTTTTAAAAGCTGGCCTCCATTAGAGTAACTGCTTAACCTTCTGTTATAATTCTCAAAAGATGTTTCAATAATACAAATATAAATTATCATTAAAACCAGTCAAATTTCTCCATGGGAAATGGAACAGACTACAGTAATGGAAAAGCAAAGTAAATCACACATAAAGTGACTGTCAGAGCACGCAGGTGGATCAAGACAAGAACAGGAATGGAAGGAGACTAACTGCATCAAGATTCTTCTAATACAAATGTATAAGAGGGGAAAAAACAAAAAACAGCAAAAAAAGGAGTAGTTTATTCTGCCTCCTTCTTTCATCACCCAAATGTTTGTATGAACCAATGTAATCATCAGAAGTCAGAAAAAACTCTCAACTCCCAGTTTCACTACTTATATAAAGAAGTGAGACTTGTAAGTTGTTCACGTGGCAGCTAAATTTTTAAGGAACAAAAGAAATATCATCAAGGATCACAGGATTTTTAAAAAGAAGCAAACAAGTCTACCCCTCCCTTTGTAATTTAAAGAATTTCAATACATATATAAAGGTGCACATATTTATATTATCCTCACTACTGCAGTTTGTCAACTGTAACTCAGGAAATGCTGCAGCTGTACAGAAGCATTCTTCATACAAGTTCATTTATATTTCCGTAAGACAACATGAAATAATTAAATCGGTTTAAATTTAAATACCTTAGTTGTACACGTCGCACGCAAAGGTTCAACAAGCCTGTCCAACCTCTGCAGCACTGCGCTTGGACAAAGGGTAGACAGTCTCACCAACATTAAAAAGGTTAGCATCTAGGTTGAGAAAAAACAGTAATTCAACAATTAGTGATGCTCAGCACATATATGAAGATATATTTCCTGCAATGCTGTATAACCTTTTAACAGCAACACTTTAATGAAAATGGCAAATACAGTGAAGTACTTAAGCATATGAAATAATATTTTTACCATTTCAGTCTTTTCATTATGTAAAAAATTTTGACTACAGAGAGAATAATAACAGCTAACCTTAATATCATAGTGATCCTTCAGGCCATCTTCTACATGGTTTAAGAATTCAAAAATATCTAGTCTATCCAAACAGCTATCCAAAAGAGTATACATGCACTCAAAAGCTGCTTTCCTTATGTCCAACCCATCATCAACTGTATGCTTAAATGGTCCCATTTCCACCTGTTTGCAAATAAAAAACAAAGTTAAGAGGTAATATACTTAGAAAACAAAGAATCTGTTTACATATATTTAGCACTTTTTCTTAGTTAACATACCTCTCTAATTAATTCCTTTCTGACTTTTGTTTCATTGTAAAGATGAGGAAGCACAGTGTCTAAGAGGTCCCTTATTAATGATGGTTTATTGTGTGCAGCTGAGTTAAATGTCACCAGTGCTACTCTCCTGACATTGAGATCTGGGTCCTCCAATGTTTTCAAGAAATCACCTGCAATCATGTACAGAAACAAATCAACCTGTGAGGATCTTTTTCATTTGCTACCTTAAAAATATCTTTGCTTAGTTGTATCAGAAAAACAATTTCAATTCTGCAGTTCGAGAATTAGAAAACCCCTCTTAAGGAGACTATCAAAATACTGATTTTTAACCTTAAATCAGCATGTATCGAGAATTCTTAGATTGCCCCAAAATGACCCTAGCTTGGTATATATTAATGTATAAATACCTCTCTCATCCCACTCTGCCTTCAGGCATTTTCAACTTAGAACTTCTACAGTTCTGTAACATAGCCTTGTTAAAATAAATTCATGCAGGAACATATCTTATTTTCCTCAATGTTTGCGGAGTTTTACTAGCAACTTCCACGAGGAGTGACATTTTAAAAAGGAGAAAAACAAGGTACAAACACCAAAGCAACTTCTACACACAAAAAAGAAACTGGGTAGCAAAACTAAAAATAACTGAGATTTTTTAAGGACAAGATACCAATCGTTTTGTTTTTTTACAGAATAATCAATTCATATTTCCAGAAGGCAAGGCAGCTTCCATGGGAGATGCAGCGGCGGGGGAGGGGGGGGGGACGGCCACCACAAACAATTCTTGAATATATAATTAAAAATTAAAAAAATAAATTCGGCTTAGTGATGAAAATGACACAAAGGAACTGATTCCACTTCACCATAAATAAAAACCTTGCTCTCCACAAGATTGTGTGTTTTAAAAATTAATCTTTTTTCCCCCTATTAGGTTTAGCAGTATGCACAATTTTTTACAGATCTTTAAACCTATAATTAACACACTATAAACCAGTCACCATAGCATATTAAACAATTCTACAATACTTTGTCATACAAATAAGAAAAGATCAAAAAGCCACAGCACTGCTAAATCTCTTTATCCTACTGCTGTCATAGAATCATAGAATCATAGAATAGTAAGGGCTGGAAAGGACCTCAAGATCATCGAGTTCCAACCCCCCTGCCATGGGCAGGGACACCTCACACTAAATCATGCCATCCAAGGCTATGTCCAACCCCACCTTGAACGCCGCCAGGGATGAAGCATTCACAACCTCCCTGGGCAACCCATTCCAGGGCCCCACCACCCTCACAGTAAAGAATTTCTTCCTCATATCCAATCTAAACCTCCCCTGTTTAAGTTTAAGCCCATTACCCCTTGTCCTCTCACCACAGTCCCTAATGAAGAGTCCCTCCCCAGCATCCCTATAGGCCCCCTTCAGGTATTGGAAGTCACACTGAAAGCTTTGATTACATTATCCCTGTAAAATATACACACTTCCAAATGCTTTCGGACCTTAAGCATTACAGAATCATTAGGATCTAAACTTATAATTCACCACCTGATAATACTCAGAATTGAGACATGCATTTATATTTTAAGTGACTGAATGTCAAATACTTCCAAGACCACCCTCCTGGGTAGACAGTAACTCACCACATTAAACTGATATAACCTGCAAGAGCACATGAAAGAAAATCAGCTTTTGGATCCCATCTTAAGAAAAGCCTTAGATTCTTGTATCACAGCTTCAATATATATATAATTTTTAATAACACAACTTTTGCTGCTCAGAATTCAAGCAAACTACAATTAATAGAAATAACTGGCTAATACGGAAACATTTCATAACTGTTCTAACAGTTATCATTAGCAGCTAACACCAGTACCTGAAAAATATTTACTTCTGAAAACAAAAAGAACACATTTTAAATGCAATTCTATTGCCTGAAAACACAGAAGCTGTTCGCAAAAGTAAAGAACTTACCTATGCAGTTCTTCAGAAGTGGGTCTATGGGTTGTGGATGATCAGAAATAGTGAACTTAACAGCAGTAACCACTGAACTTCTAGCATATGAAGACCCTAATATGAAACAGAAGTGTGAATATGTAACATTAAAACAGTACAACTACAGAATTTAAATCACGCTCAATGCCATTCTTTTTAAACTTCTAGTACTTTTAAGAACACCAAACAAAAAATGCTATTTATTACTAGCAATGCAATATGTAACTCAACTGAATCTATGGAGAAAGCATTTTAAGGAGGGAGAATACCATGACATTTGTAATAAGCATTTAATGTTTCTGGTACAGAAAATTCTAGTAATAACCCTATTAGAACCGATTTTTTTTATCATCACATGTAGGCCTACAAATAACTCTCCTCTTTAAGCAGAAGCACACGAAGAAAACGGTTTCAGATCAGGAACTCTGACAAGATTCGTAAGGTATGCACAATTATCTTTCCTAATCCTTAAAAATTTCTGAATTCTTATCTGAAAATTAGGAATACTGTAATTTACATCAAAAGGTTAACATGTTCTAATGGGTTTGTCTATCTGTCCTTTTGTCACCCATGTTCTTTCTGGCTTAAGTTTATAGCTCTCTGTTAAACACAGTATCAAGTGAAATACCACAGTCTGAAAGGAGAATATAAAAGTAATACATATTATGTACGACTAACAATTTGCAAAAAGGGAGCCATATAAACTGCCCATTGTTGTTGGGGGGAGCAAAACTTCAATATCACAAAATTTAAGTAATTGGCAAAACTAAATTTAATAGATAGCGTAAGACCATTTGCTACAATATCTACATGATTTACCATTACTCACCTGACGCCAAGTATCCCTTGAGTCGCGGAAGCAGAGTCTCTGGGTCTATTAACGTAAGCTTGCCCAAGCATTCAGCAACAACGTTCCTTGTACCCTCTTCTGCACATTCGCAGTGTTTCAGAAGTAAGGCCCAGATGTTCTCAACATATGGTTTGAGACCAATCACTGATGCAGAACTAATTATTTCTTTCAAGGAATGAAGAAGAAGGTATTGCCTCTTAGGTTGGCTGGTTATTTCTTGTAAGACAAACGGCAGATACTCAGGAAGATTGCCAACACTAATACTGCCTAATGCATAAGATGCAGCTGATTTGACTTCTTCACTAGGAGAAGAGAACGCTTCTAATATTACAGACTTCAGCTCAATTTGTCCGCTTAAGTCAATGTGATGCCCAACTTCCCCAAGAGACAGCAAAGCCAAAAGACGAATGGAATCTGTGGACCTTGAGTTCTTGACGTCTTGAATGAACTGACCTACAACCGCTGGTCCTTCCTTAGGGCAGGCTCGAGTAAGGGCAGCAACACATTTGGCAATGGAATAGTAAGACTGCTTATGAGTAAGTGCTGTACTCTGCGAGTACACTGGGCCCGTTAACATGCGCAGTAAATCCATATATCCTAAATTATTTGTACCAGTCACAACCAAAGCTTGGAAAAATTCTAGCATGGCACTAAGTGCTCCACCCTGAAGCAAAGGTGATCTCACCAGCCCAATAAGTTCATTGAGAATGGACCCACTAATCTTTGACAGGGAGGAAGGATATACTTTAGCCAGCGTTGTCAGAAAACTGATGGCCATCTGTGATACATGCATATCACTTTCACTAATCAGAGGTGGAAGCTCATCCAAGACAGCATCAATCATGGCAGCTGTCAAGCTGTCACTGTAATTCTTAATTAAAATATCTAGAGCAGAAAGAGTACCCAGTTTCAAAGCTCGCTGGTTCTTTCTCAAAAAAGAAGCAAGAATAGGAACTCCCTCCCCAAGGACTGGTCTCAAATCTATCTTCAAAGGAGAACCAGCAATCAATGTCATGGCCTTTACTGTAGTTAACCGAGTGATCTCATTCTTCAGTCTCTCTAGGAAGATCTGAAGTGTACTAGGCAGGTCTGTGCCTAAGCTATCACCAAGGCTACAGATTATTTGACCCATACAAGATATCGCCCTTTCTTTCACTTCCTGGTCAATGTCGGCAGCCTTTAATCTCTTGATTGTACAAGTAAACAAATCTTTGATGTAAGGAGTAGCATCAAAGGAAGAAGGCTGGTCTAAAGGACGAATAACCTTCACAAGTTGTTGTGTAACCAAAAGCGCTTCCGATGTTATCTTGTAAAATGGGTCTCCAACGCAAGCTACAACTGGAGGTACCAATGCTTGAACATGAGGATGAAAGACCTGGGGAGAATGATTGCAGAGGATCACATACAAACAGGACAATGCATCTATCTTCAGATTAGAAGAACTTGATTTGTCATTCAGGGAAAAAATTATTCCTGGAAGAAAAAAGAAAAATATCTTTTTAGGTTAGCAAAATTTCTGAGGACAGCAGCAACACTGAATTTATGTTTTCCTGCTCCCAACCTTTTTGAATGCTTCTAAGCCCCTCTCAACAGTTTATTCAGTCAATTAGTTTTCAAGCTTCCTCTACACAGAGGACATGGGCCCTCTGATGACTTGTGACGTATTTTCTGATTTATAAACCAATTCTGAACCTTCAAACTTTTCCAAACCTACTTTCCTTTGTTACTTCAAAATTCAACATTTTAGGTCCCAAAAGCTGAATAACATTTCACTCTGCCGAGATCAGAAATGCAGTGTGATCTTGCAATTAAGAATCAAATCATCTTTCTCTTTAAACACAGAAGCAAAAAAAAACATAAATCTCATTTAGAATTAACCCTTGTTTTCAAGATTGAAATATGTCTCTAAAATATTTACATGCATCCACATAGTAGCTGATTATTTTGCCCATTTCTTTAAATAGAAGGAACACTTCACAGCTTTTACAAAAAGCTGTCAAGATTTAAAGATTTTGAAATTTCACATTCAATTTACTAATAAATCCTTAAGTTGATATTATGTTTTCCATACCCGGTACAAGTACAGGAACATGCTGTGTTAGGGCTCCAGGTAACACATTTACCAGCTCAGTTAGCATGTTAAAGCAACACTGACGAGTCTTCACGCTTTTCTCCTTCATCTGTTTGTGCAAGGCTTTAACTATGTTGGGGACCTGTAATCATCACACATTCGTTAATTGATTCAACAGCTGACATTTCTTTCATCTTTGATCACCAGGGTGATAGTAAGATGTGTCCTACCCCTCTATTTCTGATTTCTCTAGGGAACTTATAGGAACAGGGGAAAATTAGTCAAAAGAAATGCTATTAAAAATAGCAATTTAACTTTAAAACGTGAGATGAAACAAAACACTTAGAAAAAGTTTTTCAGCATTATCCTTTTTATTCTGCAAACAGAGTACGTTGCAGCAAATCAAGTTAGAACATTAGAGTTTACATCTGCATTTTTTGAGTTCTATAATAAATGTTTTGCTCCGGTAATTTGGCTAAACTACATAAGACGTGCAACTTTTACAGGTGGCGATAAAATACTGACATCAGATAAGCGTATTTGCCGAGTTTGGAATTCCACTTTCCAAGACTGCTGCACTTCCCTGGACCAGTTTAGCTGGCCTGCTCTCTATGTTAGTACTACAGTAATCAACTGAATCTGTGTATGAGGAAAGTACGATATGGCACATTTCAAGAATTATCCTTACGAACAGGGTACAACTTCCGTGCCTCTTCTCAAAGACATGAAAATTTTTTGATAAATAACCTGACTCTGAAGCATTGTCAATGGTGTCTCTCCTTGTTCCATTGCGTCAGGATCACAAAGCCAACTTTGCACAGGTCGAGTTTGTTTTAAAAGAGAAAGATAAGCATGAAAAACATCTGCTTTAACATTCTCCTCACGTTCTTTGAATCTGGCTATTAAAGCAGGAGATACAGTTTTGTAGAATTCGGGAAGCATTTCATGTCTTGTGCTAACCACAGCATCCAGACACTTAGCAGCTGCACGCCTCACTTTCCAGCTCATGTCATCATCATCGCTATATTCATCATCACTCCCTTGAAAAAATAAATAATGAATATGTTCAAGTCTAGACAATCAAAGCATTAAGTTTTATTTTAAGCAATTAATAAGAATACACTTGGGTTCTTTCCATAAGGCACACCAAAGAAAGTTTCAGAAGAACATTAAAAACCTTAGATAAAAAGCCTTCTAAGCTGCCTAAATCATAAGACTAATTATTTTCTCTGCCAATTTTTTCACACTAGTCTTACACATGCATTGATTTAAACTGCAAACAGGACAAGGCAGTTTGCATCTTATTTACAGCCTGACTACTGATTTAAAGCATACTCCTCTTCCCTCACGACATAAACAAGAATGCAACAACAGTTACTAGCTGATCAAGATTCAACAAACTGTTCTGTTCGTTTCTTTCTAGCAGTAAATCAAAACATACTCTGACTCAAAAAATTACAACAAAACCCCACCATACAGTAAGCACTACAGGTTAACTTCTTATGCACTGAATCAACAACTATGCAGCTCACTCATTCTTAAAGTAATAAGAATATTATGCTCTGGGTTCAGATTATTTGTGCGTCCAAGTTGTCATGAAGCTTACATATGGCAAGGTATATATTGTCACCATATCAACAACAAAAACCTTACACCTTTCACTCTAAAACATTGTTATTCTATAAAAAATACTGAGTAGCTTGCAATTTTCAATCTATTCTGATTTTATGCATTAAGTAGCAATATATTATAGCAGAAAGGAGCGAGAAGCCTTTCCCAGTCTGAATATGTATTTTCAATTCATTAACTGACGTTCTTCTCACTTCAGTTATATCATCCTACATGCTTCTGCCATTTTCCGCCTTTCAAGTATTTTAAAGTATTTGACTTGTACCCTATGCTCACCCTTGGAATTATTTATCTCTAGCACCAACATCCTATACTTTCATTCCAAGAAGTGAATTCATAAAGTACTTTCAAAAACAGTACAAAAATTGAATACAAAAGCATGCAAGTGATTCAAATGCTGGTACTTAATAGCAATACCACCCATACTGATTTTCCCAGATGAGTGCAGGTTCACAAGCTCTTCCTCTCCCCCAAACCAAAAGGAGAATATACCTTGATCATCATCATCACCACCATCAGCATCCATAGCATTTTCATCTTCATCTTCATCATCATAATTGTAATTAGGATCATAGGTAAGATATTTAAGACAAATATTTATAATAGTAGATACATGAGGATAAACTTCTTTAGGACACCTGCATAATACAAAAATACAATCAATGTCAAATTACTTTGAAGAATTAAAATACTCCTAAAAGACTTGATAATACATACTGCATTTTGGAGACATTGGCCAAACCAAGTACCCTCAATTCATCCATCAGGATTACAGAAATTTAAAAAGAAAGGTCAGAAAGTACAATGCTACCATATAAGCGGATCTGCTAGATTGGAAGATTGCAGAGAACCAAGATGTGCCTTTGGGTACTTATGTTTCTGTCCCCACTATTGGACAACAAGTAGTATTCAAATACTTTCCTGTAAGTAGTAATGGCACAGTAGGAAGTTTCTTCAGTACAGATATAACACACTGCTTAGAAGTCAAGTTACAAGACAGAGTTATAGGAACAACTCCAGCTAGGAGCTTGCAAAAATGTTTTGTACCAAGGGGACTCTCTCTTGACATCAAACGGCACACACTATTACATCTTACCTCCTAACAAAGGATTCAAAGGCTTGAATGCAGTACTCTCGTAGTTCATCATCATCTACGTTACAAAACTTTACAACCAAAGGAATTATTTTCTCAAGATATTCACCTAGTAAGGGAAAAAAAAAAGTTAGCAAAGTAATTACTCTCACATAAAAACTTTAAAAATTAAAGATAATTTATATATTTTTCTTACCTATTCTATGACCTGCTTGCCTACTAATAGCAGCAATACACTGTATATAGGTCCTAGTTGTTGACATGGAATCATTTTTAGACAATTCTGTCAACAGATGTTCAATGAGGTCAACAAAAACCATATTGCCACAACTCATAACCAGGTGACCAAGAGCAATGATTGTTCTTTTCCTCACAGCAAGTCTGGGGCTAGTCAGCTGGGGGAGCAGACAGGTCAGAATTGAAGGATGGAAGTTAACAAGCAGTCCTCCTTGCCTTAAAACAGACAAAACACAAACTCAAACCAATTGAATCTAGATAACTTTGTTCATATATTTACAACAACTCCTCTAAATATTCCCAAAACATCACACACAGATACAAATTAGTCTTTACATTTAAGGTTTTGGACCTTTTTAAAATATTAAATTAGTTTAAAACATACCTTCAAAGCAATAAACATTAACATAATCTTAAAACTACAGTTCTCAGAAGATTAAATAGCAAGCAATCTATCAATGAACTTATTGTTAATACACTCACTTTTTTCTCATAAAGTTTCACCTATATTTAATACATTACCCTATTACCTCACATAACTTCAAGTAATTTAAATTTAACATTTGGAAAATTAAAGGTCAAGCTTTAAGGAGTATTTATCAGCATTTACCAGCATTTTGGAAGAGTGATGTTTACCTGCTTAGCATATCAGCCATAATATCCAGTGCCTCCAGTTGAACAGACACATCTTCCTGTTTGGCTATAGCACTAGTGAGACGCCCTGTGATCTTTTTGCAAACATTAGCTGCTAATGCAGAACCTGGAACAACAACAAAACCTCAGCATTTTCATAATGAAAAAAACCCACAGTTTTTAACACCAGAGATGATGTTCATGACCATGGAAAGCAACCTGATCTCAACATAAAAAAAAAAACAAACAAACTTCCCACCCAACAGAACAAGCTTGAACAGCCAGTTTGTTTGCTAATGTAACATGTACTGTGCATTAGAGCTGAAAGACTATCTATGTACAAAAATACTGAGAAGGAGGGCTTCTTAACTGTCTGATTTATATACCTTATGGGAAAGTACACTGCTCTTGGCAGGGCAAGCAATGGAAAGTGAAGGCCAAGACAAACCTAGAGCAATAAATGAAAGGGCTATAAGTAAAAATAAAGGAATAAGCTACAGGAAGCTACAGGTAGGGGGAAGCACAGCAGTAGATAGAGCCACCTCTAAAGAACAGCTGTATATCAAAGAGAAAAACCTTTGTCCAAGAAGCTACTTAAGTACCTGTAGTACTGCTGAAACATTTGAGAAAGGGAAGAAAATGTATACCCCAAGTATTTGAAAATTCAAGTAAAAGTATCTTCAGCACAACTCCAGAGTTTCCCCCATTCCCCAACTGTCTAACAGTGTCTGGAGTAATTTTGACAAGAGAAGAAACTCGTGTCATGGTATCAGCTACCCAAAAGCTAGCACTCACCTTCACTTGTTTTATTTTTTTTTATTTTTTTTAAAGAAAGCTCAGTTTCTAATACCTGCATTTCCAAACCCTTCCGAATCACTTCTCTATTCTCATTCATATCTTACGTTATGATATCTGAATATAACTTGAAGAAAAAAGTAATGCCATTAACTGATGAGCTGTTCATCATTACCACCTCTTTTGAAGGAAAGACTGCCTTTATTTAAAACTGCAGGTAAGCATTTCAGAAATTTATCAGGCAATTGTTAGACACACGGGGTACTTTCCAAAACACTTGCCAAAAACTGAGACAAGAAGATCATAAAAGAAAAATACCCAAGTTACAATCAATTTTAAAGAATACTATCAATCAAAATGCAAGATGAGATTTAGCTATTACTACAACCTAGAATTGTTCCACCAAGGCAATTATTAAAATAGGAGGCTTTTACACTCAATTTGTTATACTGAAGTTCATACACTGTAAGTTTGGTTTTCATATTAATGCAATCCTTTAGTAAAAAAAGTTTTCAAACTAGCAAAATCTGGAAATACAGAGAAGAAACATCTAAAAGGATCTGTGCCATACATTTTTGCTCTGACAAATAAATTCCAATGTTAAATGAACCAAAGCCTCTTCACTGAAGGACCCAGCTTTTGTATTTTATTTTCTTTCAAGTTAGTAATGAAATTATAAAACTAGGTAGTCTTGAGTACAAAATGCCTTACCACTGGAAGCTGGGGGGAGTTCTCCAATCACAGTTTTAAGGCCAATGCTTGAAATATCACGTAATTGTTCTTTATCTGAAAGCATGTTTGTACAGAGGGTATCTACAATGGTCTCCACTTGATACTCCTTCACTTTACTCACCAAGGGGCCAAGACTGTATAAACAGAAGAAAAGTATTAAATCTGCAACCTTAAATAACCTCCCTTATTTCATTTCAGTATTTTGCATTCAAGTCACAAACTTAAGGTTGGTTTTGGTAATAATATAAAGCATAATTTCAAGATTTGGAAACCTTCAACTGGTTGGGTTGAAACCTGCCTCTGTAAGTTTCATAACAAAACAGTGGTTTAGTACATGTTTTTAATCTACTGGTGGAAACTGGTTTTGCATGACTGTCTTGCTTGAGTCTCAAAGCAGGGTCTCTCTTACTTCTCACTTAACACTAAGGTTTATAACAAAAGTTGCCTAGCCAGAGCCACCAGTTTATGTGCTTGACTTAGTGCCTGCTTAGTTCACAGACAAGCAATCTTCTTAATTACTGCATCTTTATTCTGCACAACACTTGGGTTCAATCTGATACAGACTCAGACTCATTCTGTACTTTAGAGTCCCTTTAATAGAATACAAACAACAACATAAAAATCAATGACATGGCATGCCCTCCTCCACACAGACACCCAGCACCACTATACATAGAGCACACAGCAACATTTCCTCTTTCCTTTGAGCTATGAGTTTTCAGTCATTCTAACTGCTTTGAGCATCTTAATCTTTTATTCCTTTGTCAAATGCTCCCATTTGTTCAAAATGCTAAAACCAGAGATGTCCCATTAAAGTCTAGTTCATTACTAAAATACACCATCCTTCACCATAGTCTAGCTCTACCACCAACTTTCAGCACTTCTCTCCATTGTTAATGTTCTGCCCCAAAAGGGAAGTTCTGCAAAAACATAACTTTATATTGTCTCTATTTCCTTCCATTCACATGTGAAAATCCTGCACAAAAACTCAGAGAATTTATTCTCTCTTTCTCCTACTACCCTCGTCTTCCAAATTTGCTTACCTAGTTTCTCTGTATGTTTAAAACATCCACCTTCAAAGTATCTCAGAAATGGGAAATGAATTTCAAAATGCTTTAAATCACCAAATATTTTAATCTAATTCAACTCCCTCAAACGTACTACATTAACAACGCACACATCAAATAGTAACAAAAAGGCATTGCAAGCATTCCTACCACGTTCCATCAAAAAAACAGCACTGTTAACCTGTGCATACAGTAACTTCTCTTAAAGACATAGCTCCCTTTTCTGTAAGCTTCTGTCTTCTGTATATTGATCTTGCCAATTATTCTCTCTTTAATTCTCTGTGGCAGCATCTATAATACTACTATGCAATCAAGAAAGCATGCTTACCAATGACACAACACTAGACATGAGATGTCACATGAAGCTAAAGTTCTACCAAGCTTAGGTTCTGCACTGACCCTGACAGAAGCAATGGCAGCAAGACAAGAAGCTGTGTGCAGCAGTCACACAGGAGTAAAAGCAATGGCTTGAAGCAAGAATGGAGACAGCAGTAGCAAGGACCATCTACAGAAAATGTGGGAATTAAATGTGAAGTACAGCCCACAACAGAATTAATAGAAAAACAGACATAACTCCAGAAAACTACTATTTATTTTCTTTTCCATCTGAATCAAAGGGATAATGAACAGCATTTTGACTTGGTCTTGTGCACAGGCCATCTCCTAGCTGCTGTACAGTTGGTTCCAGATTTCCACCAAGGAAATCCTACAGCCTGACTTTCAACAGCATCTCAGTGTTCTTTTTTCCTATGAAACACCTGAATTTATACACATCACCATCAAATTCAACTTCAGCCACAGTGACAATGCACCAAAGACTTAAGAGATTTTATGTGCGTTCTCAGCATGAACTTTAATGAGCAGTAAAGCATCAGGATTTCAAGGAAGCTCTTTGTACCAAAACAACTGGTTAAGAGTCTGAGGAGTAGCAAAACATCTGCAGATTTTTTTATTTTTTTTTAGGAAGCATTTTTCAGAAGATTAAGTTTTGTGTGTCTTCGTGGAAATTAGGGCTCAACCTGCAGTACAGAAGTCAAAGCAAGCTCATGCAACAGCTCCATCAGACTTACACTGTGAGGATAGACAGTGTTAAAGCAGTTTCAAGTGCTGATCTAAGAGGCCAAACCTCCTACTGCACTGACAGAGCCATGCATTACACAACAGAAACCATGGATGTTTCTGTGGCTCACAAGGGAGGGTACAAATTTTGCATCCACCCTCTAACATTGTGTACAATGTACACAGACAAGCTCTTTTTAAATCAGAGCTATAAAACTGAAATACGTGGAAATGTATGAACAAATGTGAAGATAGGAGCACCTTAGAAGAAACGAGCATCTTAAAGCAAATTACCAACTAATTATATTAGGACTACATTAGAATGTAATGCCTCCATAGAAGCTTCATGTTTTTCCACACTGAATGTTAATACTCCATCTGCGTTTCATTAAAGTTGATTCTAGTAAAGCTGAGCCTAAAATGATGTCTATAGGGTTATTAAACACTAATTGTTGAGAGTTGAAGTCAAACTGAAACCCTAGAGGAAAAATGAACTATCCTGTTATCAAAACAAGACTACGATCAAGAAAGCAAAAGCTTAAATTTTCAAAAACACGCCATTATTCACTACAAGTACACCAGACTTTTGACACTGCAATGATTTAAGGACCATATGGTCACAACCTTTTTAAAGCATGAGAAGTATGGAGAAGTTTAACATGCAGATGATGAAATTATTTGTAAAACAGATTAACGTAATTATCAACAAACCAACTTTCAACTAGAAGTATTTGCCTAGTTTAATTCCTTGTTCAGTGCAAAGGGAGTAGGGTGACCAGAGTTCCATGCTTTGGAAAAAAAGAAACTAAACAGTCGCAGTATATTAATTTGCACCTAAATTTTCCCTCATGTGAAACAAATAGTAATTATCAAACTTTTTAAACAGTTTGGCCACAAGTTAGTTTGATACACAAGGGTATTTTTTTCCCTCCTCCCCAAAAGTAGCCTTTCAAAACATTTTACAAAAACAAAGCAAGCTGAAGACACTTGAGAAAAGGTAGGAAAAAAATTCCAACTTCATACATTTGACTGTACAATGTAATAATAAAGTTGCCAGATCACGGTATGGAGCTAAACCCTGATTAACAGTTCTAGCAAAACTAATAAATTAATTACACCATATTCTAATAGCAGCAGATTACTGGAAAGAAACATCTGGATGTGAAACACTTTCCGAAGTACCTCCTTTCAGACTTCAGTAATTACAGTGAGGAAAAAATGTTATGCCTTTATTTCATATGATTTTGAAAATTATTCTGAATTAAGAGCAACTCTCACATTTAAAAAAGCATGGACATTAAGTCAACTAAACACAACTGGGGGGAGGGAGGGTGGAGAGAAGTCATCTAGACGCAAGCAGAAATCTGCCCAAGCTATCAAGACACTAAGCTCTGAATGAAGACTATTATTCTGAAAGCAGATAGTCCAAATCCAAATTAAGTTGTGCCACTCAGGCAAAGAAGTATTTAAATAACTTTACACTTGGTACTTAAATTATCTAATTCCCACATTATTGTATTACAGAAACCCAAAAGTGTTTTAAGACAGAAAAATTACTCGAGTCTTTACAGACTAAAGGAGAGTTCCTTTCTTAATTTATATGCATTGAGACACAAGTACACAATGTACAAGATGAAAGTGAAACAGCTTTTCTTGGTTTACTGCAAATTGCTCTGGAGTTTAAGTCTAACTCTCCAAGAACACAGCTGGACCCTAGGTTCACTACTACC
Source organism: Amazona ochrocephala (assembly GCA_039720435.1). Classification (NCBI taxonomy): domain Eukaryota; kingdom Metazoa; phylum Chordata; class Aves; order Psittaciformes; family Psittacidae; genus Amazona; species Amazona ochrocephala. The sequence continues at coordinate 39,625,455 of CM077880.1, read as the reverse complement.
TAATAAAGCTGTCAGCCAGGCAGCTGTGAAGGAACACACAGGTCACAGATCACTATGCAGAAGGAGAGGCTCAAGGCTATGGCATTCAAAATAAAGGCACTGAAGTTAGTTTAGGAGCTTAGTAGTGCATTTACCTAGAATGACAACAAGACAAACCCCACACTTACTTCCTTGCTGGTATAGCTACAGATACACATAGCCTATAGCTGGTACAGATGGGTAAAAAAAAAAAAAACCACAAAACAAACAAACAAAAAAAAAAAACACAAGAGACAAAATTCCTGCATTGCTTTAGTAGCAGAGATCTGAGAATGTGTAGCTTAATACCAAAGTGCTGTTAACAACGATGTTATCATGTATTAATTTTACTTGTTGACCCATCCACACTTTGTATTATCTCACGATTCTTTTAGTGTGACTTGGCTTCTTGGACCATATAAAATTAACTTCTGAATGTACAGTCAAACTTGACATAGAATTTGTTCATTTTGAACAAGTCACTTTTGCAACTCCCACTTCTGGTCAGAGCAATTGTCATTTTGAGTATGCATGGGGAAAAATAGAGGAACAGTCTGGTCAAATACAATTTAGAAGCACCCACAAGGTAAATCCAAGCCCACATGTTCCAAGTTGCTCTGAAACTTGGTCTTCAGCCTCAGCATCAAGCTTTCCATTCCTCCTGCTACAAAGGCTCCCAAACACACCCAGAGTTCCCCACACCTTTGCTTCCTGCCTTGATCGTGTTCTCAGTCATTCCAAAACCATCCTTCTCTGTCATACAGCTCACACCACAGGATAACTGTAGACCCCCAAAAATCATTGTTTCACCCAATATGCTCACCCACTTATTCCACTCCTTAAAACAAAGAAAAAGTCTTCTAACAGTTCAAACTAAACCATCACACACAGCTGTTGGAGGGAGCTACACTGGAGGACTAGGCTCAGATCCAGAAGAGACTACAAGCCAGTAATTCCAGATGGACTCAAAGGGCTGAGATCTATGGCCTTCACTCTTGGCCAGCTAGTACACATGGCTCCACAGCAAACAAAGCCAAAATACATCTTCCATCTCAAAACCTGTTGTATGCAGCCCACTGCTGCCACCCTTTCTTTCCAGGTAGAAGAATCCACAGTAACGAGAGCTAATTATCATTAAAAATGCCCAACAAACACAAAATGCAGCAAGCAAGGAGTACAAACAGGATGAGGGCATGGACAAAGGAGATTTACCTATTATATAAAACAAGCCCTTGTTTCAACTGTCACTAAGTGTGACTTAGAGCATGATAGTAACCAGTGTAACATTCAGCGTTTCATCCCCCACTAAACCATGCCACCCAAGGCTTCAGAAAGTATACTTACTCCTGCAGAAACTAACAGCCCTGACAGAGCACCCTTTGTTAAAAGCAGCCAAATCTCAGCCCTAACCTGACACTGATGTTTAAGAAAAAAGTACTGGAATCTTCAGATTCTATCAAATCATCTCCATAGCTATTAAATCCCTGAGAACAGGGATTTAGAGGACCATATCCCCAATCTAATCTGGTTATTTTACTGCTTCAATCACAGTAAATTAATACTGCAATCTTATTAAAATAATTTCTGGTGAATGATATTGGTAAAGATCTTTTTTCTTCCAGCAGACAAATTCCAGATTTATACACATGCATTTGCCAACACACAAATTACTACAAGCACTATCTCCCAGACTCAAATACATTTAGCCATTCCTGACTGCACTCCTGAAAGCAGAAACATTTTCTCCAGTAGCTCAAAAAGCATAACAGCTTTCTCCACAACTTCATTTCACTCTTCAGCAAAGGTTTCCCTTGACAGTATTTCATTGATGCATCACTAGTTTCTCTTCGAATACACACCACTGTCAGTCAGTGGCTGCTCACAGCATTGTTGCACTCATCTACCCTTGGTGCATAGTAAAACGTGTTACAAGCATTGCAAGCACAAATCACCTAGAACAGAAACAGTCACAATGCCAAGCTATGAGGACCGCCTAGAGTGGTCCAAAGAAATGCCCCGTGTTTCAGCCAACAGACTGCAGTATACAAAGGTGCAAATGCAGAATCTGTAGAAACTACTTCACATCTGTAATGCTGCATGCTCCAGAAACAGCACTGTAAATAGAAATGCCAGGAAGCATGAACAAGCACCTGTACAATTATGGAAGTGTATTCATATAAAACTGAGTGACAGTACCCTTTTAAAAATACGGCAAGCCTTCAGAGTAGCAATCCTGAAGGTTTGCTTCTGATCAGTAATGCGGAAGTTTGCTACCTGGCTGGTGAGATTCCAGGTGGCAACGTCGTCCCTCCTTTCACTGCTTGAAACATCACATATCTTCTGCTTCCTGCAGTTTGCAATGACTGCTGCAGCTCTATGAAAATGCATCTTCTGCATCCTAGAGATTTGCAGCTGACAGCATCCTTTTATACATCAGCTTTGACAGACAAGAAGCAGATCCCCACCAAAAAACAACTGTTCCATAAGTGAAAATATCTGAAATGACGGTAAGGCCTTTTTTAAAACCTGAGCTATTGAGCAAATACTAAATGCTCCTGATTTAAATGTTTCTTTTTCAAATGTAGCCTATGAGTAACTAATATAATCACAGAAAAGGCTGGTCAGTTAGATCCATCTCAATTAAGCATAGGAAACACCTTTTCGCTTATGTTTCAAGGCTGACCAAACTCCTGAAATGACTAAGTCATTCACACAAACACTTGAAATTAGTTTCTAGAAAGCACTAAACCAGATTTTACCTGAATAAGTGTCTTCAGCCCTATCTATTCAGCCTCTTAGTTCAATAAAACTGACATACCAGTTATGAAGCACATTTTTAAAAAGATTGCCTCAAGCTCTTCTGGCCTTTAAAATTAGTAGATATCACTTACAGACCTTATTATTAGTTCCAGATTACAAACTAAGCTTTTAAGTTGAAAATCAAGTGCAACCTTCTTTTACAAAATCAATTCGGAATACAAAGCTTTTGCACTTACACATGTGTTTTACACACTTGAAGGCAGTTTCAGATATTGTTTTAAGTGGTCTGTGATCTTTTCCCTTTCTCTAGCCACTAATTTGTGTCCAGTTCCTCCTAAAGCTGCCTGTGCAAATAAAAAGCAACTATAACACACTGCCTCCTTTAAGTTACATATGTTTGGGAAAAAAAAAAAAAAAAAAAAAAAAAAGTGTTCATAGCATAGCTTCTTATTAGGAAGAGGGACATCAACTCATGATCAATTACAGCCTCAAATTGGCATATTTTCATTGCTACCAAATAAGCACATTTACTAACAGAGAAGAGTTAAAATTCATAAATTAAAAAAATATTGATTCAAATCACCAGCACAGCGTGATGTGCAGCACTGTATTACCACAGCATCCAAAATGCTTTAAAGCTGCTGAACTGGATCAGCCACACAACAACCAAAGCATGCATCATCCTGTTCATACTAATGACTCACACTTACAGCATCAAGCAGGGTTCCCTATATTGAACCACTGCCCAGAGAAGTCACACTGATAAATGCAGAGAAACTACAGTATTGCAAGGGAGGAAATACTGAAAGTACTTTGATCCCTCTTTTTTCTCATATATATTTATATGTGTGTTTGCTTTGGTTTTTACAGGTTTCAGGAAACAGTTCAGTGTGAAACAACAAAAAATTTAAGTACACATTTAAATGCCAGAATTACAAACCATAGATAACTGCTTAAACCAAAAAGCAGCTTATCATTAAACTACAACACTGAACATATGAAACAATTAATGCGTAATTTGGGCCAACAGAACATTACTCCCAACATTAGCAGCAATGAACAAACCATTCATCCAACACAATACCTAGGCTTAGACAAACCAAACTGCTTGTCTAATTGAAATGCACATAATCTTGGACAGAGCTACAGGCAGCATTAACTACTACTGCAACAAGGTGCACATGATACCATGGACTACACTAACAGCTTTAAACTAGGAATATGCTGTCAGAATATCCAATAGCATTTTCTATGTTGGCTGACTATAAAACAGCCTATGACTATCAGATGAAGCAAAAAACAACTCCCGCAGGAAAAAAATGTCGACAAGAATGTTTAAAATGTTACATGCTCCTAGGAAAAACAAGGTGAACATCTTGCAGTTACTGACCTAGTTTGCATCTACCGCCTGCAATAACAGAAGCTTGACAAACATACTCACTTCCCTTTTGTAGGTTCCAACTTAGAGCAGGTTGAGAGTTTTACTCCAAGAGCACAAAGGCAGCTCATTAATTTTCCTTTTTTTCCAGAAATGAACTGCACAATCACCTTGCAAGGTAGCTACCCAAATACCCATGAACTCTCAACCTGACTTCTGCTAACCAAAGGATTACATGCTTTATCCTGTCCAAAACAGTGCAATGTAACTGAATCAATCAGAACAAAATCACTAGCGTGCTTTGAAGAGATAATAAGAAACAAATTCAGCAGCATTATAACCAATAAAGCCCTTCCTAGCCAAATGTGAAAGCAAGCAGAGGATAAGGCAAAACCGGAACACTACTTACTTGTTGTTATGCTTGCCTAAAAATAAATGCTGCTTTAAGGCTGCTCTGAATTGTTTTAAATCTGTTCTGTTGAGTTACCTCACAAATCAAACCCTGAAAGAGTGATCGTCCCACAGGAGGTTCTCACCTGCTAAAGGAGTGATCGATACCTTTGCCATTCACAGTGTTTCCATTGATCTACCTGTAGAGGAATCTGTCCTAACAAATTGCAAATCTTTCCTGCCTTCCCCAAGGAAAAAAAACCTGTCTCAAATACAGACTCAAAGGTAAACAGGGTTGTCTTAAATCCTTTTTCTGTGAGAGAGGGAATCCATACCTACTTAAATGGGTCACCAAGTACCAGTCTGATGAAAGGTCCTGCTGCCAGTGTCTGAAGCTCACCAGAGCGTTTAAAGTAACAGAGATATAAATGTAGTTTATGTTTTTCTCAGCTGAAAGTGCCAACAAATTTGTCACAGACATAAACAAGTAAAGAATGACAGCACAAAATATTATAAAAAATAAGAAGTCAAGAAAAATATGCTGGCTGAATTTAATTTCTCAACAAATCTGATTTACACTCAGTATCGTATTACACAGAAGAGTTTAGATCAGCTTGAACAATCTTAGAAAAACTACAGCTTAATAATAGTGTTCAACCTCTCCCACCATCCTTCACCACACTACTGTTTCTACCAATGTCCATCTGATTGCAGGAGGAAAGCGTTAAGCCAGAGGAAAAGTTAAGCCTCCAAACCAGTCTACAACAAAATCTGATAAGCAACAGTACAAGAAAAGGGACAAAGAAGTCAAGAACAGCAAAGCAGCATTAGCTTAGACTAGCTTAAAACTGTCACAGAACAATACAATGACTATAAGCTGCCTTAATAAGAGAAGGCTCTTTTAAGGTGTTTTTTATTTTGTTCTCAAAGCATATCTGGAAGTGAGTGGGATGCAAAAGAAAACTTAACAGGTTCAAGAATGTACACATTCTAGATGAATGGCTACAATTTACCTGAAAACTTTTCCATCACATTTCTTGTCCCATTACAGTAAATTTAACACTGTTCTTAAACATTATTTGGATTTCCCAGAAAGCCTCCAAACTTGTACTGCATGTATGCTGCAATGAAACTTTTATACAAAATGCTATTTCACATAAAGATAATTCTAAGCCTGAGCCAAGTTTCATAATAATCTACTCTTCTGAGCAATGTGTTTCAAAGCCATAGAACTTGAGCTGTACCACTAGGAACTTGGACATTGCAGAAGTTTGAATTAAGAAGAATGCCACTTGTATTGTTTGTTTACAAAAAGGGAGGAAAACATGTTTAACAACTCCGCAACCCTGATAAGAGTAGTGACAAAGCACTAACAACTACATTACTGTACTGTTAAGATTAAACTTTGGCTTGAAACTCGCTATTCCTTAACTAGTGTCTCTGTACAAGATTTTGGTTATCATCACTTAGGAGCTATGTTTGCCTCAGCTTCTGAAATATACTAAGTACATACGCAGATGTACACACAGACTTTAATTTTCTGCTTTGATAGCCTGACAGAGCAAACTGTAAAGAATAACAAGCTGAAACAAACTAACTCAGCTAGTCACAATGTGAAACTACTCTTCAAGGCTGTCCAAAGCTCTTGCACAGCAAGTTTACTTCAATTCATGCCTTATGCAATGAAAGTAGAGTAGATGGAGTATTTTAGAAAATCTGAGCTCATGGAACAAGAACCATTGTCAGCGAACACTAGAAGCTTCTTAAAAGAGAAGGTCCTCTTGAAGGGCACAAAAAGTCAGAAGGGCCAAGCACAAAAAGTACGTCATGATAAACAGCACCTCTTCAAAGGGTGCTCTGGAAAAGCCACACCGTATGTACAATTAAAGTGAGGAAGAGAGGGTAGTGAAGCAACAGAAGCCTCTCAAATGCAAGTAACTGCAGCCTTACTCCACAAAACATTTACAGTTTCTGCAAAGCACGAACCACCATCAATGCCATATTCTGAATATGAGTGAAGAGTCAAGTTCCACATTTGATAACCAAGACCGTATATTTACCATTTTATGTTTTTAATCTCTGCTTGAAAACTACTCAAATACATCTACCTATTCACAGTCAAATATCAATGTGGCAACCGCCAGTGAATTATAAACTTTTAAAATCTACTTAGCATTCCAGAATTATCACCAAAGAACAAGCATGTCATTCAAACACTTTCAGCAAGGACTGCATGCACTATGCCACCTGAAACTCCAAACGTTAATCTGCAATTTCAACAAAAACAGTTCTGTAAAAACTACAATTAAGACAGGAAGCCTACAAGTATAATGGCTCCTTTGTGGACATCAATTTCACAATTATTTTGTGTAGCAGTGGTCCTGAAGTTTTTCAAAAATGCTTTACGTTGTTTGGTCATTAAGCAATTCCTTATACCACAGAACAAGAATACTTACCATTTCACAGCTAAGTTTTGCACCTCACCATTTTTATCTTCCAGTAATTTCAAAATCATCTTCACCACCTTTCTTTCACTGTCATCATCCAGCTTGATAGAATCTTTCTGCAGTTCTGTCATTAAGTCATTAGTAGCCATAAACCTGACAAAAGATAGTCAGATAATTATTACTAGAAGGATACAGGTTATCCACAGTGCTCAGGATTCAAGATGCTCAGTTTGCACCATGTGCTATCACGTAAATCATATTTAACATTGGATTACCGTTAGCTGGTTTTGGAATTTATTTTAGTTATAGAAAATAAAAAAAAGAAGAAAAATCATATTTGAAAAAGAAAATAACTTTTAAGTGGGTCATCATCCCTCCCTGATGAGAGCTGCTACGCATTTTAATTCCACTGTTTCCACTATATTCTAAATGATCTTTACAAATTAAAACTCACACTTTTCTGGATTTTAAGTAGTCCTCTCATGAGCTATGCTGATGTTGCAAAAAATGGGCTTTTTAAAAACCTTTTTATAAAAATAATTACCTGAGTTTATTTCAAGACAAATTTTAAGCAAGAATAAAAATACAGAATGTTTTTCAAACATTCTCCCATAAAATTCACAAAAGCCAAACAATGGAGAAATAAAAGCAAAGCTACAATTAATGTGGTTTTCATCTTCTTGCCCTGGACAGACTAGCTTGTTTATAGTCCAGACAACAGCAGATCATGTTTATCCAACCCCCAACCCAGGGTGCCACATTAAAGACCAGGATTAATTCTTGAGAGATCAAGCAAACAAAATCATCTCTCATATCCATTGATTTTCTATTCAGTAACAGTCACATCCCCCAATACAAGAACATACTGAGAAATTACTTTCCAAAAATATTGCTTTTACGCCTTTTGTTTCTCTTCCTTCTGAAGTCTGTTTTCCAATCTGTTCTTCTTTTTTAAGTGCCCTCTCTTCTCAGAAGAAATAATACAGATGTATTACTCAATTATGAATCCCATGGGCTTCAGTACCAGTCCCAACCCACATACAAAGCCCCAGACAAAAATGGTTAGTAATTAAACAGTTTAGGCTGACATTTGGGCTTCAGGCACATAAGCCTCAGGCAGACATCACTTGAGCTTAGGTCATATTTGGAAGGTTATTTCTATAGCCTGACATGCTAGATACTTCTTTTTTTACTGAAAATGAAAGCTAAGCCTCTGCATAATCTTAATATGCATCACAAATACCAGATGTCTGTCCTCACATAAGGGACCTCAACTTGTCCTGTCTTTTAATACAGTAATTCCAGCCTAATAGTCTCAAGGTGTTTCTAAGATAAGACCTCACTCATTTTTCATTCCCTCCAACACACCCACTGAAGCAACCCTGTAATCTGACAGGAACCAGATGCGTGCATAAGCAGATGATGAATGCAATAGCATCAGCTTTTAAGCACAACAGGGAAAAATGCTTCTTGGTAAGTAAAGGTAACGAATAGATAGGATGGGAATAAGGATATACATGAAATCATGCAATAGCAGAAAATTCAAAAACTGTCTCCTTGTTACTGTTACGTTTACATCCTTTTCCTAAACCATCTTAATAGCTTCCCCTCACTTCCTTGGTCAACAGTTCCCATTTCCTAGCCTTACAAGTTCACATGCACTCATCACCTAATTGTGACAAGTTTCTAAACTGAGCAAAGCTTGTGCACCCTCAGCGCATTCGCAGCTTCTGCACTCAGCTACAACTGAAGAGTCCTCCTGGCAGACTCCTTTATTAAAATAAATCCAACTCCCTCCCAACACTGTGGGGAGGCTTGGCAACTTTAAAGTAGCTGGTATTTAGAAACAGGGTTTTGAGTAGTTTAGATGTGGCCTTTAGTCATGGCTGCTTCCTCCTCAGGCACATCAAACTTTACCTGGTGCAAAGTAGCAGCACGTAAGCAGCTCCTCATACCTTGTACTCAGAGTAGTCATTCTCCTCCTCCCACAGCCACACAGTAAACTGCCACCTTACATTACTGCCCATTTTAGAGTCCAAGTTTCTGGATACTACAAACATTTTCACCAGACAAGTCAGTTTAGCCAAAAAGAAGAGGATTAAATTCTGCGGTAAAGTACTTACTTGAACTGTGGGTTATACTCAGCTCCTTGGTATCAAGAAGTTAACTACAATGTCCTACAAATATACCTTAGAAAAATGCACTAAATAGTATTTCATCCATTATGCAAATACATGATACACAAAGTTCCATAAAATCTGTTACGGCTAACAGCCAGTTTGTAAAGGTCTATTGTCAACCACTTCTATGTCTTGTAATGTCAGATTTTAATCTACACTAGGAATTTTTGTTTGGTTTCTTTTGTTTTTCTCTCATGTTGGTTGTTTTTGTTTGGGTTTCTTCTAATATTTGAGAACCCCAAAGTTGTTCAAACCTCCTAGAACAGGTCATTTCTAAAGTGTACCCTACACAATTACAAAGCAAGTTTTAACTACATATAGCTGGGGAAAAAAGTGCTTGCTACAGCCCTGTTTGACAGCTGTAACCTACCCTTTTTATGCAGAAAGTTTTATACTCAAAGTCAGTATTTAGCTGGTATCCATTAGAATTTTTTCTAAGTCATGCTCCCCATAAGTACAAAAGGCAAAGCTCACTTAATCACAGAAACAAATTAGCATGAGGAAAGTAAAGAAATCTCCAGTAATATTCAGAGGAAAAATGTTTGAGTTTATTTTTAGTACAATTTAAGTAAATCAGGAAATTCTAGATTGCCTCTTTTCAGACTAACCAAATTGTTTCTCTGCTTCCAAACTTCCTAGCTTAAACTTCCCAGGTAATATCAAGCTACTAAAATATGACAGAAATCAATATAAATCCCCATAAACTTATTACACGTGTCCAGTGCTACAACAGTTTGTCAAAAGCAAACAAGATTATTCAAAGTCCAACTCGATGGTTATTTAATTTTCACCTCTGTTTTCCTTTAGATCTTAATATATTAACAAGAGAATTGTTTGGATGTCCACGTGTTTTTTAACCATAAACTAAGCACTTTAATGCTGCAGCAAAGCAACAAAAACTCAGTTTATTTTATGCCTTTTCCCTGCCTGAATTCATGTACCCTCTTTGACAAATAAAGGCTTCAAATGTGGATTTTTTGGTTGCACACAATACAAAGAAATGTAATTATTTTTAACTTAACATTTTGCTACAACTATTGTGTATTACCTCTGCTGGGTTTTAATAACTTACTGACACCATTTCGTTTTCTGATACTTAATACTTTCTGATCCTTGCATTTTATCTGCTACTAATTTCTTGCAAAGCAAGCAAATGATCAATAAGAAGTAGTGCTCCTAAGACGGAACCTCAAAATCACATATACCAGTTCTGTCCCCTTAAGACTCAACTGGACCTTTCTCTCTGGATGCAAAGACTTTGAGAGACAACACCAAATTATGTGAGTAGCACAAAACCCCTCTGTCTACAACATGCAGCATCCAGTAAGCACGTGAGTTCAAGATGATGCTCAAGCCTGCTGTGCTGGGTGGCCCTCCCTGCTCCTATTTGCAGAGTCACAGGGTCCGTATTTTTTGAGGTTGGGAAGGGACCCTGGGAGGTCATTTCACCCAATCTCCGCTGCTCAAAGCGGGGTCAGCCACAGCAGGCTGCTCAGGGCTCTTTGTCCATTTGGCTTCTGAGCATCTGAGAGGCCAAAAAAATCAAAGGCTAACTTCCCCCCCTCGCCTAGCCCCACGCAGTTCAGCAAACCTGACGACCACTTCGCTCCTCACGGCTACCTAGGATACCTGCTCACGAGGCGTGGAGGCCGCCGGCTTTTCGGGCACTGGTGCGTCCCGTCCTTCACTAGCAGCGAGAAGAGGCCCTGCCTCCCAGGAACTTACTTCCCGGGGCAGCTGCAGATTCGCGCCCTGCCCTGCAGAGGAGGACCGGGGACGGGGCCCCTTTCCACGCAGGGAGGTACTGAGGCAAGCACGGCCCAGGCTGGCGGTACCGGGCCCTGACAGCCGCGGCGCCAGGCCCGGGGCCGGCGCGGAGACGGCAGTGGGGGCAGGGAGGCGCGGGGCCTGCGGTCGCGCCGTGGCCGGGCGGACGGTGGAGGGCGCGGCGGGGGAGCGGCGGCGGCGGCGAGCCCCACCTGAAGTCCTTGTCGCTGGATGTCATTTTCTCCAGCAGGTTGGAGATGTGGTATGAGGCGCTCGCCATGTTGACGGACCCGGCCGGGAGGGAAAGGAGGAGAAGAGAAGAAGGCGGCAGCGTCTTCCCGGCCTCGCCGGCTCCACTTCGCCCGCTGCTGGGGATGGCGCACGGCGGGCCGGAGTCGGTGGAGGGGGCGAGGGCGGCGGGAAAAGGCAAGCGCTCCGCCGCCTCCTGCGGCTGCGGCTGACACGGCGGGAGGGGCGGGCGGGCGGGGAGCCACTAGCGCTCGGCGCCGGGTCAAAGGTCGCGGAAGGGGCCCCCTTGAGCTGTCGGCAGCCCTGATTGGCTCTGCCAGTGGGAGGGAGGTGCCCACGGCGGTGTGACGCCAGGGCGTACGTGGCGCAGAGCGTGCGCGGGAAGTTTAGGCCGCCGTTGAAGGGTGGCGGGAGAGGGGGATGCGGCGGCGGGCGGCGATGGGCAGGCCGGCGAGGACTACGCTTCCCAGCGTGCATTGTGTCCGTGTCGCGCCAGCAGCTATTGGCGGTGCACGCCGGGACGTGTAGTTCAGGGGGACGGCACCTCCTCCGCGGCGCATTGCTCGCCGGGATGGGGAGCCTCGTTGTGGTGACCGGCTGAGGCGGTTTGCGGCTGGTGTGGCTATTGTTGGGGTTCTTCCGGTCTCGCCTTGAGCGGGAGCCAGCCGCAACGTGGCTGTTAGTACGCTTGTCCTGCGACCTAGGCGCTGGCCACTTTAAAAGGATTCACCAACGCTCTGGGTGCATGACAGTGCCCTGAGTGGGAAGGCACCAGATGTCATTTTTGTGCTACGGCCCTTAGAAACCAATGGCATCCTACGGTGTTAACAGACGCTGCAGCTTCTGTTCCAGGCCCTCTCATACACGTGCTGCTGCCATAGCTGGGAAATGTCTGATGGAAGCCAGTAGTGGTGTGAAAATCAAATTTCTTGGTTAAAAAAAGAAAGGCAAGCTCCTGTTTGGTCATAGTTTGCAGAAGACAGTGTGAAAATCTGATGTGAGCGCTTTCAGAGCCTTGAAAGCCAAAGAACATGATTGTCGTGGTTTAAGCTTCTCAGCCACAAACAGTTTTGCTCACTCACTCACTTCCCCCTCTTCCCTCTGTTCCTGGAGGGATGGGAAGGAGAATCGGAAAGAATGCAACTCCCACGGGTCGGGATAAGAACAGCCCAGCAATCAAGGTACAACACAAACCACTGCTACCACCACCAATAATAATAATAACGAGAGAAATACAAGGGAAGAGGACAGAACTGCTCACCACTCGACGACCGAGCTGTGAACTCAAACCACCCCTCTTCCGGGTTCCGGCCCCCCAGTTCTTTTTCATCCTGGACATGACGTGCTGTGGTATGGAATAACCTCTTTGGTCAGTTTGGATCAGGTGTCCTGTTTCTGCTTCCCCCCGGCTTCCACCCTTCCCTGGCAGAGCATGAGACTCAGCAAGTCCTTGGCCAGCCTAAACATCACCAAGCAGTAACTGAGAACACTGGTGTTATCAGCACTGTTCCCAGGCTCAAAATCAAAAACACAGCGCTGCAGCAGCTACCAGGAAGGGAAAAAAGAAAAAATGATTGCTACTGCTGAACCCAGGACAATGATTCAGATAATTATTTTTTTTAATACCTCATTCATGTCAATCCTGTTAGTTTTCTGGGCCTGACCTGTAATCTGTCTGTGCATCAGTACATGGTACAGAGCAGTGGGAGAACAGGTAATATTTCCATACTAGATCTTCCTTAAGGTTCGTGTTAAAATACAAGAATGTTAAATAGCCTTAATCCCTCTCAGTTACACGTGTGTACTGCAATAATAAAAGCTTTTAGATCACTTAATGTGTATTAAGAGAAAAGGACTAAAAATTTCTTTTAAATAGGCATTTATTACATGCGTCTTGCAGGCAGCCTTGCACAGCAGCTGGTGGAAAGAATGCTCTACTCAGTGGAGAGAAATTGTGTGTCACTACCGTGGCCTGTCACCCAGGCACAGTGTTCAAGCTTGTATTTTGGAAGACAGTCATATTGCTAGTTGTCTTTGTGGGAGAAAGAGCTTAATATATACTGGTCTCATTCCCGAGATCAGCTTGGTCATAGGTTAGCACTGTGCAGTGAAATAGTGGATAGGGTAAGAAGGAGGTGTGCAGCATGATGTTGGATTAGTAGCACTGTGGTGAGGTGTGATGTAGGGATAGAGTAAGGAAAATGCAAGTAGTCAGGATGGGGGTGGGTATCCTGAGGAGATAGGGGGAACTTCAGTATGCGTAGAGTAACTGCAGTGAGGGGAAGCACTCAGGAGAGCTGACTGATTTTCAAATAGGCCATACACTCTTTTGGTTTGGGAATACTTAACTTAAAAGTTTCCTTTAGAGAGGGAATTTCTTTACTTCATTTTGCTTGAGTGCCTGTGTTGGATATTCAACGAAGCCAGCTGGAACAATACACATGAAGATAGATTCAGCCTTGACTTGGTTGTGATAGCGGAAAATGGTTTATGGCATCTGTCTTGTGATGGTATTATACTACACACACAAAAACTGTGTAGCTGCTCTTTGAAGTGCTGAGACATAAAAAGTAGAAGTACAAACATTTGGCACATTGATTGACATTTTGCCATGTGAACATTAGTGCTATTCTAAATCATTTCAGTGGCCATGACTTTTGCATATGTTACATTTCCCAGGAACAATTTGTTTCTGAGATGTCAGTGTCACATTATCATATTACATTCATGACTTTTGACTAAACTAGGATGGGGTGGTTATAGGGTGGTGAAGATCATCTGTTTCAAAAGTATTCTGCCCACATGGTTACCGTGCTGCATTCTATCAGATAAGCATGTTAAGACCGATCAGACAATAGAAAACTCTCTATGGTGGGTAAGGTCTTCATGTCCCTGTAAGCAGATCCACTCAAGTAGGGATTTAACTTTTTTTAATCCTCACTGTTTCCAATTAGACATTAAACTAACCTGTTTCTGACTTTGCAAATCCTACATACATTTACTTCTTATAAGAGAGTGTAGGAGAGAAAAAAAAAATCAGATAATTTCAGAACAATTCTGCTCTAGTCTGCTGCACAACCTTGAACGCTTCAAAATTACCTTAAATCATTTAGCATCATCCTTCCCATGCTGGTTTCTATACCCCAGCCAGCTTGCCGTGTCACTGCTTAAACCTGATTTCCTATTACTGCCAGAAACATAGGCCATCATGGAGGAAGTTACAAGTATTTTTTTCTTCAAGTACATTTATTACAATTGGGATTCAGCTATAGTAGATGCAATGTTCCAGAGGAAGTTAGACACAGAGAAAAGCTAATTGCGAAGAGATTTTTTCCAGCTGATAGCAAACAACTTCACAGATGGAGTGGTACTCCTGATCTGTTCCCTGTAGACGTGCATATTAGATGCTCTTGGTCCATTCACAAAGATAGCTGAAAGCTTAATTAAATGCTGGAACCTGAAAGGATTTGTCTTGCCTTACGCTTGCAAATATATTCCCCAAATGCTGAAGATGAGAGAAGAGCAGGTTTAGTTTAGAGATGCATTCACAGCACTAGAATTTGAACCCTCAACAATTTGCCCTTTCACTTCACATGGAAGTTGTGATCCCACTGATTGCAGAGGACATGAGGAACGTGCTGCATCTTTGTCTATCAGCCTGGAAAGAAATATACTACACAGCTTTACTCGGCTTAAAGGGAATCCTTTAGGATGACAAGTTTAAAGCTGGTTATCATTTTTTACAGCTGGTTTTGGGGTAATAAAAGGAAAATTGCTGCTCTAAGTCAAAAGCTGCTCACTGCTGCACACAGATATTTGAGCCAAGAACCTTACAGTCGTGGCTTATCACTTAGATGCGTGACTGACTTTGTACATCTGAACTTTGAATTTTTAAAAAGATGCCTGGAAAGAAAGTCTTTACAAGTCTATCTGCTAATTATATTAACAAACCACAGATGGTGTCAAAGAAGTGATCTAGATTTAAATATGACAGAAACAAAAAAGAATGGTACAGCAATCTTTAACTTAAAGCAAACAAATTGAAAAAGCAGCATAACCTATGCTAGAGCAGTTGCGTGGGTAAATGTGTGTTTTAAGGCTATCCCTGAATTGCATTATATAAAATACTACCTTCCAAGAGATGAAAGCGCATTAACTGGAGAACTAGAAACTTGGCTTTGGAATCTTAATCATAACAATGCTCTCTTAAGGGTATTTCCCCTCCTCCTTCTCTGCACCCTTTTATTTTCTGTTTTCATTATTTTTAAAGTTAGATTACATTCCATACTAAATGGTAGGAGTTTCCAAAGTAGGGCACATTTGAACTAAATAAGTCATAAGCTGCCTTTCACTTCCTAAACCAAAGTTTTAGTGAAATTATTCTTTCTCCCTAAAGCTTAAAATTTGTTCACATGCAGTTTAAGTAAGAATCCCAGAGCATCTTTCCAAAAGCAGTTGATGCTACTGTGCTGATTGTCACCTAGAACTGTTTCATTTCTGGACAATAGAAGATACTCATTTAGGGGAGATTTTATACTTCCCAATAAGAACAAATAATATCTACGGCTGTGAACTGCTTAGGCTTTCCTTCCTTAACCCAGATAATCCACTTCTACTTCTATAAAGCAAAGTGTCTGATTCCATCAGCTTTAAATAGAGAAAGATATGGAAAAAAAGTGCTGAAAATAATATATGCATCCGGTTAAGTAATGGACTGAAGCAACTGTCAAATGGGCTGAAATTGCCTCTCTAAAAGAACAGAGCCCCACTAGCACCCTCATCATAAGATTAAGTTTCAGGAAATGTAGTATCTTGAGGAAAAAAAAATTAACAGTAATTTTAAAAAAAAAGGAAAAAAAAAAACCACAAAAATGCTAAAATAAATCTCCCTTCTGGTTGCTAAACATTGCACAGCTTTTTGCAGCATCTGTGGTCAAAACTTTATGAATACATACCACAATCACCCAAAAATAAAATGAATCTTTCAAATGAAATCTGATTTGAAGCATGAGCTGGAAATTTACATTCAAAGATTTTTATCATTGTATTATTTTCATTAGCATTTTCATTCCTTATCACAACTCTACATTTGTAATTGCTTCAGAGCCAATTATGTTTCCCTTTATGTCAGCACACCCAGCTTTCTTCATGTAATGATCTCAGCAATGCTTGTACTAGAGATGCTTGTCTCCAGTAAACTTA
The DNA here is from genome assembly GCA_039720435.1 of Amazona ochrocephala. Lineage (NCBI taxonomy): Eukaryota > Metazoa > Chordata > Aves > Psittaciformes > Psittacidae > Amazona > Amazona ochrocephala. The sequence continues at coordinate 39,609,064 of CM077880.1, read as the reverse complement.
AAGCAGTTGTTCAATTGGAGCTTCTGATGTTGAACAATGCTCTTTGTGTTTCAGAAGTCATAAAAATACAAATTATTTTAAGTGTTTGGACTATTTAGGCTTATTAGAACCAGAGGTATTTGTGCTGTGGATTTTGTTTATTCCGGATCCCACATTTCAGGAAAGCCTTGACTATACTGGTAATTTAGAAATTTCAGTGTTGGTACATTGACTAATTACAATATGAGTCAATGTTTGTCAAGACACACATAAGGGCTAATCTGTTTCATTTCATAACATTTTAAACCGCTGCTGCTGTTTTGTGGATTCTTGCTTAAGAGTGCTTCATTTCAGACCTATAGAATGTGCTATCTCCCTTCCTCATTTATGAGACTGTCAATAGCAGCAAAAATGAAAAAAATATAAATGTAATTATTCTTCTATGAATCAGGGAGAACACAGAAGGCTAAAACTAAATTGAAATTAATGAATCTATGCAATAGAGTGTAACTTTGCAGAGTCTGATTTCTTGGAGCAAAACTGACTCATCCACAGGATTGTCCAAGGTATAATGACTCATTGACTCTCGGAGGAGATGATGCCGTTGCCAGCCTGCCATCACTTGAGCAACAAACATAATCCACTGCCTGTCAAGATGTGTCTCTGTTGGACACTACAAACTGACTGTGTTTTGATCTTTTTCATACTCTATGGGCATTTTATTATGGGGCTCTGTTAGTCTAACTCGCATGCTGTAGCTGAACAGTTCTTAACATGTGTATTCTTTCCTTTCAAATTTGCTAGTTGAGTAATAAATAAATAATAATGACTCAGTACACACCATCATCCACATTCTCACAGCAGAAGAATCTAAAAACATCCCCTGAATTCCATATGCTTTGCAGGAGAAATTTTTTTCAGCCATCCTTATGTAGTTCTTATATCTGACATGTAATACTTGTACTATTAGGTCCTCTTGATCAGGAACACATACCAGTCTTTATAAGAGGCTATTCCGGGACTGAAAAGCTTTATGTTTGATCAACTGAAAATTTCTTTGATTTATTTTTTTTCTGTGAACTGAAGTATATTTAACACACAGTAAGTGGTTATTATGCACAAAATCTTATCAGAGGAGTACTAAGTTCAAGTACTGATTAGACCCTGTCTGTGTAGTTGCCTCTTGTTATGCATTTTTCAAATGAGAACAAGGGCATAGCATGGTAACAGACTGGAAAACTGCTGTAAGGTTGCTTTTGCTGTTTGCACCTACAGAACTGCCACTTCTCCCTGCAAAATCTTTGAGTATTTTTAATTGAAACCTTTAAAAGGAAGGAAGTCAAGATTCAACCCCCAGAACATATGAATTTGCTAATGTGTGGGAAAGCTACATACCTCCTTATCCTTATTAGAGTTTTGCCCAAATTTAGTTAACTTGGCCTAGTGCAACCATTTCCACTTTACCCTGGAGGCAGGGATGCTGAAGGGGCTGGGGTATCCAGGGTCTTTCCATTTTCTGTCTGTCTTTCACCAAAGAACAGATAACACTCAGTCTCTTCAGCTCCGCACTGAAGGTCTGTGTGAGTGTCAGCAAACATTTGAACAGAAAGAAAAGTTAATTTATATTGCCAATATTCTCACCGTAACCTATTGAGTCTTGGGGCCTAATGGCTTTCCACATGATTTTGCTCTTTAATATAATTCAGTAACTACATGTTTGCATGCTAAAATTAGTCAACACAGAGTCATAGGTGTGAAAGTTGTTTAAATACATATTAGTAGGCTAGTAATATCATTCTAGGATTAATACCCATGTATTATAATAGCAGGGTATAGTCTAAGTTTAGGAGATATATGAGACAGCGTATGTTTGAACTTAGCAGAATCATGGTTAGAATTTTTAAACCCTCTGGGTATGTACAATTTCTCTTCTCTTTATAATGAATATGTATAAAATTGACTAGGACTGCCAAGTATTGGTGGCTCATTTGTGAATTTGTGTATATGAATGGCAAATACAAAACAAAGTATCAAAAGAAGCACGAATACGAGCCAAGAATCTGATATAACTTATGTGTATTATTCAAGTGGGAAGAGGCTCTTAAAAGAAAATATCTGCAATTAGTTGTAATACTTTTGAAATCATTACATGCCAGTAAGCAAAACATATATCAGAAAGAATATGTTTAAATTTCAAAACAATCTGAAGAAATACCCCCTGTTGCTTCATTATCTCTTGGGGGGTTAATGATGCCAGTACCTCTCACTGAGAGAACTGGCATTTTTTAATGACTTCTGTCACAAAAGTCAACCAAAACAAAAATAGTTTTCAAAAACTTCTTAGTCTTTTCACGCATTGAAATGTTGAGTCCTGTTACTTCATTAGAAGAAACATCTCCTGCCTGTCACGGTGAAGGTGACCTGTGTGATTTTTAATTCTTTCACTGCTTTTGTGGTATTGCCAGTTTAAGGACATCATTTTGTCTCTGTATTCAGCTGTAATGGTACCGTATCAGGTCTTTGTTCTGTTATCGTCTTGTAAAGACCAAAATTAGTCATTTTTGTAAGATTTTTGCATTACTAGCTAGTGCTTCAGAGAGCCTGGAACAAATATATTGTAGAAACAATGTCATTTGAAAGGATGAGATACAGAGAGACAATTGTCTGTTCACATATTGCAAGATAAAGATGATTTTGTCTCTCAACATTCTGTAGAAATGTCCTCAAAGTCCATTCCTACAGTTTTTCTGGAGGCAATGCTTTCTCCAGCAATAGAAATAAGCTTGTTTCTTTGTTTTCTTCTACCTGATGTTGTCATTTATGCCAGTGCATTCTCAGTGTGAAAAAGATGATCCGGTGGCATTTTGCAGTTACTTTTTCCTGCTGTGAATAGTGGCACTCTCTGCAGCTGTGATTGGCATGAATGGAAGGAAGCCTTATCCTCCATCAGGAGGTCATCAAAGCATGCTGCTCCTGCAGAAGCACTGGGAGAGCAGGAACCAGTGTCCCTCAACTCTCATTTGAAACCTGTGCTGCCAAGGAGCAGAGAAACAGATGGAGAAGCACCTACTGTAATCTGCGAGCCTGGTGCATGGCTCAGTTTGTTGTCCTTTTCAGATACAGGATGTTATCCCTTCCATATTTGCCGTTGTGATTAAACCACAGAGGCTCACTGCTCTCAGATCCTTTTCTTGTGTTGCTTCCATTTGTTGCTTTCTCATCCGCTTTGCTTTTCTGTGTGGTGTTAATGGGCTCATTCTGGAAACCCAGCAAAGGCCAAGAACAGTGTGAGATTTGTATTATGGTAAATTCACACAGCATCAGCAGCTGATGCTGGAAGAGAATTTTCATTATCCCTTGGCAGTGTATAGTCTGAGGCATCTAGCTGAGAAGCTGTGATACCATCCGGAAGGAATAGTTTGTACATGCTTCAAGGTCAGCTTGTAAATATAGCTATTTTATTGCAAGGAAAAGATTCCATTTTAGTCAACATTCAGGACCAGAACATTACTAGAAGGGCAGAAACACCTACAGGAGTAATTTTTTTTTCTGTTCAGAACTCTTTGTCCACAAACTGATGCAGAGTTTTTGTTTCAGGAAGCCAGCTCCAAAATTACATTTCCTTGAGGTGACTCATCTAGTACTGCAGTAGTGCAGTACCTGCAGGGCAGTCAAAGGAGGTTGGCAGTGGTCCATGTTATTTCAGACTTCTAGGGGAACAGTGAATTGTGGAACGTGGTTGGGTTGTGTGAGCCATCTTGGTAGATTCAAGGCTGGCTTAAATACAATAAAGCACTTAAACACATTGCTTAATTTTAAACCAAACAGAGTGTTCTTATGGCTTCATGTTAAGCATGTGCTTATGTGCTTTGCTGGATAAAGATGTTATTATGTATTGCAGGAGTATCAAACAGGAAGAAAATCTGTATCACTGTTTGCTGTATAAGGTCTGAGGCTCAGATCTTTCTTTAATTAGCATATTTATTTTACATGCTTCAGAGAGCAGGAAAAAAAATCATTTTTCAGTCTCCTTAATGAGGGCTCAGTTTGTCAAAGTTCTTAGCTCAAGTTTGCACGGTACAATATAAATGCCATTTTCATCATCTAGCAGGATAAAATCCTAACTGACACATTTGCAAAACCAAGCAAAGCCTGGGATGATGAATGCATTTCTAGACCTGTGGGAACTCATCAAATGTGCCATTATATCCATTTGATTCTCTTTTATTAGCAGCTACCTGGATGTCCAGGTAGGTAATTCAGAATAAATGTGTTCCTTTGAATATTAGAAACAACTGAAATGAATATCCATTTTCACATGAATTGTAAAACACTGACCAAAGGAGCAAATGTTATGCTGAACCATGTTCTAATCTGGGGGTGAGGGATATATATATATATCTTTCAAGATAAAGCATTGTGTCATGTATGATCCACTGTTGGAAGGCAGAAGGAAATAGAGCTGCATGTGGCAATTATTCCTACATTTCCCACCAAGTAGAACATCTCCTGTAAAATTGCTCTGTTTGTAGCTTCTGCCTCCAGATAACTTCTGCATCTGCAGCTAAAAGATTAAATGACATCTGTTGAAGAAAAACTGCCATTTGGGGTCACATATGTCATCAAGTGACATATTTTGTTTATCTGTGCAGTTAGGGCTACCGAATTAGGAATTCTTTCTCTTCAATTTGATCTTTACTATGGGTCTTCATCACAAAATATTTTTTGGAGCCAGTGAAAATGCTGAGGCTTTAAGTTGTATAGCAGGAAAAAAGAAAAAAAGGGACATATTTTTTCCTAGATTTCTCTACAATAATGTGTCTGAATTATTAATACTCCAGTCAAATATGTAATTCTGTATTCAAACCCACTTAAGTACCCAAGAAGTTACAGATTCTCCTTGTTAAATACTTTATTCTTTCGCTGTCATTTCTGGTAAGGATTTTACTCCCTGCCACCCTCACCCCTTTTAATGGCATTGTTATTCAAGTAAACTTTATGTCAAACATGAATTCAGCATCCTTCTTGATGTGTGCAAAATATAGCATAAGAGCAATAAGAAAGTAAGAACAGTGGCTACTTCTGAAAAGTAAGGTTTATACATGGAGGTGTTCCCCAACATAGGTCTTTTAGGATATTTGTAGAAAGCTTACAATGTGGGTATGCTTAATGTAAAATAATATTCCTCTAAGAAAGTTATTTGATGACAGCTATAGTTCATTAACTTTGCATGGGTCTTATTCTAGAATCATTCCTTTATGGACATAAGCTCAGTAACATTCAACATTAGTAAGCTACAGAATTATCTGCTTTCACAGTTATTTAATATGAAAAAGCTGACTAATCAGAACCCTTGGCAAAAAGAAAAAGGAGTAATGGCTGAATATATACCACTGCTTCCAACAAACTGCTATGAATTGCTCAGTCCCTCAGTGTTGCCTCCTTAGTGATACTTTCTGTTTTGACAAAATCATTTACTCAAGCTGTCACTCCTTTGGTACATACGGTTGGTGGCATATCAAGTCAAGTAAGTCCCAGCTTTTCATCCTTGTTCCAGTCACAGAGCAAAACTTCTGTGAAAACAGAATCAGGTGATGATTCAAAACAGAAGCTAGTACTTCAGGTTTATATGTTATTAGACCTTGCAGTCGTGGTATACATTCAGAGTTGCTTCCAACTGAAATCCACCAAACTCACTACTCATGTATTTGTTTTGGTTTTCATGACAATCTAATGCAAGGGGTTTAAGATATATTTGCCATAATGCACATATCTCAGGAGTCATCATAATTTGTGCTCAGTATAAATGCCTAGGGAATAAGGCTGCACCTCTAGGAATAGGCTTCAGCAAAAGAATATTCTCTGGTTGGGTCGTCGAATGGTGTAAGACTTTCCAGGGTATTTCCAGTGATTAGAGAATGCAAATAAAGTGCAAAAGAAATAAGTGTTGTCCTAAGAGCTGAATGATATCAAGAATCATAGAATCATAGAATAGTTAGGGTTGGAAAGGACCTCAAGATCATCGAGTTCCAACCCCCTGCCATGGGCAGGGACACCTCCCACTAAACCATGCCATCCAAGGCTATGTCCAACCCCACCTTGAACGCCGCCAGGGATAAAGCATCCACAACCTCCCTGGGCAACCCATTCCAGGGCCTCACCACCCTTACAGTAAAGAATTTCTTCCTCATATCCAATCTAAACTTCCCCTGTTTAAGTTTAAACCCATTACCCCTTGTCCTATCACTAGAGTCCCTCAGGAAGAGTCCCTCCCCAGCATCCCTATAGGCCCCCTTCAGGAATTGGAAGGCTGCTATGAGATCTCCACGCAGCCTTCTCTTCTCCAGGCTGAACAGCCCCAATTTTCTCAGCCTATCATCATACGGGAGGTGCTCCAGTCCCCTGATCATCCTCGTGGCCCTCCTCTGGACCTGTTCTAACAGTTCCATGTCCTTTTTGCTTGGGGGTCGCGTAACTAGTTAGAACTAATGGAACAATCAGCCCTTCTTGCTCCGAAGAGTCATCTTTTACAGTAGAAGGAGAAAAATGAAGCAATCATAACCTATAATATGATGGTGGAAGATGCAGTGAGACTGATATTCCATTAAAGTTTAGATTTCACTTTTCACTGAAGATCAGCAAGTTCGACAACAGCTGAAATCAGATTTTTAAAGACAGATATTGTTTCAGCTGTCATTACTGTTTCATTTCTTCCATCAATGAATATTTTCGAGTGGCAGATCTAGTATTTAACTTAGCTGCGCTCAGCTGATGCACCAAGACATACTTAGAAGTGATGCTGGAAGATTACTTAATAAGCAGTGATTTAAACATGGGGAAGAGTTAAAGGGAATAATAAAACCAGTGTGCACTGAATTGCAAACAGGAAATAGTTTCTTTTTGCTAGTAAGGCTACATGAAAACTGTCTCAAAGCAATGGATGTTCTTCATGTCCAATTGATGCTGACAGAATTTAGGTTCCCAATTTGTAAGGTTGAGTCACACTGTGTGCCAATTGTGGTAGTTTTTCTCTTGCCCATAAAAAAATACTGTGATTCCAATACTAAAAACAATTTCACTCAAATGCTGCAGCTTAATTCTTATCCCTTCAAACCAAACCCAAGGAGCTGATGGCACAGAGATACAGGAATTATATATCATATCAGTGCAGAATGATCTAATTTGCTCTGATACAGAAGTCCTGAAGAAATACACTACTAAGGCGATCCAATCATCTAATCCTTTTCTAGTTTAGAAAGCAAATAAAAAGATCTGAAAAAAAAAAGCTATGCCCTCCAGAGGGTTACCTTATAACACTATCAGCCACAAATGGAATGCAGAAATCTTTCAGGAAAAACAGACATCAAATCCATCCTGGTGGTGTTATCTTCATGTTAGAGCTTCAGTAATGATATTTCAGAGGAATTCATAATGAAGCCTCAAAAAGGGAGAAGTCTGGAAGTTTCACTTTAATTTCATACATGAGTTACAAAAACAGCTCCCAGACTGAGACCTTCCTTTCCAATGATAGTAAGCAAACGTATGCCTGAAGAACTATGTCAAAAAAATCTTGCTAACAAAAATAGAGTGGGCCAGAGTGCCTTCAGAGTTCATTTGGCCAAATGCAAAGATACTTAAGTGTGATGTCTCTTTTCACTACTAATAATAGAACCAAGTATGAAGATCTAGGAGGCTCAGTGTGCTCATGATCAGGCGTGGCCTCTTGCATCTAGGCTAGCAATTTAAAATAAGTGAATACAACAGTGATTGAATTCTCTTGCCACACCTGTTCTCCGTGAATTGGTCTCAGAGTTCCTGGTAAATACATATTATATCACACACAAAATGTCTCACCATAATTGTCACCTTCTTAATCCTCAGAGAAAGAAAGAATATAGACTGGAGCAGGCAGGAAGAACAAAATTCTCACTAGCTCTGTAGGTTGTTTCCCTTTGGACAACAGATTCACATTGAGGAATTGCACCAGGAATAGTGAAAGAAAGCTTGTAACACTTCCCGCCCACAGCTTTTAGTACCAGCCTTATGCTTAGCCAAACTTGGTCGATTATGTTTCAGTATTTTTCATGAGAATTAGAAAGGCATTTTCAGGTCTACATAGAACCACTAAATGACAGCTAAAACCCAGCAATTAAGGAAATTAAAGCAAGAGATCTATTTTTTTCCACTCAAGAAAATATATTTCAGATTTGCATTCTACTCATTCTCAGTAAATAATTTATTCTTTAGTCTTGTGCAACAGGTTATTAACCTGCTTAACAACCCTAAATCTAGATGTTTTCCGTTTAGAGAAACATAGTGAAAATACCAAATCTTCCTTCCACTTCATTTTCTTTGATAGCTGATGGCAGTATGTGATTTTTCTCTCTGAGTGGCAAACAATAGTTTAGCTATTAACTACATGGGATCTAGGTTTAGGAACCTTACTATGCTATATACAGTCTTATTATCTTTTGAGTCTGATAGTATTCTGATCAATATTATCTAATGACTGTGACCACAGGTGGAAGATTTCAAGTAAATTTCAACTTCCATTGCCATTTGACAGTAGGCAGAAAGTGTCACTGTGAAGTTATTTGTCCATCTTCATCTTTTTTTCCTAATCAGAAACAAGAGGAAAATCCTTGAGAGGGTAATTCAGTTTCTTAGCCCCACCTCCTATGTTCTACCGGCAGCATAAACCATGTGGCTCTTTAAGAGACAGATTATGTAAAGAGAGCGAGAGCTGGAGCTACTCCTACAAGCCTAGTGACAGTTCAAAACCGCTTCTAGGTTCCACCTACCTCTCATTTGAATTAGTGCTGTTTTGGAAGTTACTGTTCTTAAGACATTATCAGATTCTCTGTTTCCCTTGACATGTTCAGTCTTATTCTCATCTGTATGGATGTTCTTTTCAAATTGGTAACCTAGAGGCAAAGGCCAGAACCTTTCTAGCTGTAGAAGCAAATTATTACTCGTTCTGCTTGAAGTATTATAAAACCTCATCTCTCTGTCGGAGATGTTGACCAAGAGAGACGTCAGCCAGAATGGTGTTCCGGGTTTAATTGAAGAGTTTGTCTGCCAGACATTCTTTAAGTCTGCTTCTTCTCATTTTATTTTTACTTTTTGGCATGTAACAGTATTTCCATACTTATTAAATCCTCACTGATAATTACATGTAAAAGAGCAATTAGCAGCAGACAATTTTGTGGCAAAGAATTTATAATCTGAACTGTTTACCATTCAGAGATGACTGAAAGTGATGGCAACTTGTTTCCAGCCCATTGGACTTCTCAGTTGTGAGAGTGATGGGGCCCTATAAATTGATGCAAAACTGCACCAAATGAAACTTCATGTCAATGGCATTGTTCCAGTAGAGTTTCCAGCTGAGGTAGTCTCTGTTTCTCCAGCCTATGTTTGTATTGAACATAAAAACATACGTAAACAGTAGGCAGTTACCTAAATGGCATGTAGTATACCAGGTGTTGCTTAAAATCAAAACTTATTTCTCTGCTCATCACTGTGTGTTGAGTGAGCTGTCCATGTGCCGCCTCCTGCCCTCACTAGAAAATAACCCAAGTGTCATGAGTAAGCATAAATTATATTTGTTAGAAGAACCCTGCAATGTCTGAGATCAACCCTTAAAGCACCTTCCTCATCTCCCTTCTTCCTCCAACTTCTCTCCCGAATTCTCTACCTCCACCCCACAGCAGCTCAGGGGGGCAGGGAATGGGGGTTGCAGTCAGTTCATCACGCTTTGCCTGTGCTGCTCCTTCCTCCTCACACCCTCCCCTGTTCCAGTGTGGGGTCCCTCCCATGGGAGGCAGTCCGCCACAAACTTCTCCAGTGTGCGTCCTTCCCACAGGCTGCAGTTCTTCACACACTGCTCCAGTGTGGGTCCCTTCCATGGGCTGCAGCCCTTCAGGAACAGACTGCTCCAGCCTGGGTCCCCTGTGAGGTCACCAGTCCTGCAGCAAACCTGCTCCAGTGTGGGCTCCTCTCTGCACAGGGCCACAGGTCCTGCCAGGAGCCTGCTCCAGCGCGGGCTTCCCATGGGGTCACAGCCTCCTTTGGGCAGCCCCCTGCTCTGGCGTGAGGCCCTCCCTGGGCTGCAGGTGGAGATCTGCTCCACCATGGACTTTCATGGGCTGCAGGGGCACAGCTGCCTCACCATGGGCTGTACCGCGGGCTGCAGGGAATCTCTGCTCCAGTGCTGGAGCATCTCCTTCCCTCCTTCTGCACTGACCTGGGTGTCTGAAGAGCTGTTGCTCTCACAGCCTCACTCCTCTCTCCACCTGAAGTTGCTCTTGCAGTTTTTTCCCCTTCTTAACTCTGTTACCCCAGAGGAACTACCACCATCACTGATAGGCTCAGCCTTGGCCAGTGATGGGCCCATCTTGTAGCCAGCTGGCGTTGGCACTGTTGGACGTGGGGGAAGCTTCTGGCAGCTTCTCACAGAAGCCACCCCTGTAGTCCCCCTGCTACTAAAACCTTGCCTTGGAAACCCGATACTGCCACATAGATCTTAGCTGTCTATGTCAACCTGAAGACTTGAAGTGGCATAGTGCCCTTTCAAATACTGGTTTAAGGCTCATACAAAAAGGAGTCTGCTACCTCCTGATGAACGTTTCCTTTCTGATGCACCTGCTATGTCTTTCTAACCAAGTATTGACCTAATCAAAACTCATTTTGGTTATGAGACCTGATGTAACTATGGCCTGGCAGGTATGGTTTGGAATACTTCAGAACTCAGCAGAAGAAAACATGCCCACTTTATATTTTCAACATACGTCCCTGAGCATGCATTTTGATTCATTATGAACAAGTACACTGATGATTTTAATAGGAAACAGAAGATCAGTTTTGAGGCTGAGGTACTTTTTATATTTATTTGCATGTGTAAGTAGTTTTTCTACCTGACGTAACAGGAATCTCCTGTTTGCTTTACAGTTTAAGTGTGATGAAAAATATCCTCCAGCATCTGTCATGAATATACACAACTCTGGCTCCCTAATGAGCTTTCAGGCTGTCACACCAAAATCAAGGAGCCTGGGAAAGCTTTTATATGGCTATACTTGTTGCATCAAAGTCCCATAGATCATTGCCTACTTCATTCTTGCCAGCAATTTTACAGTTTCAGAAGAGGTTGTAGCCTCCACACCTATGATCTATTGCAGAATGATAACTGTAGACACTTGATTTAATTCCTCTGAAATCAATGTTCACTTTTAATTTGCTCACCCTAAGTCAAACCAGATAAATCCAACAAACCATTCAGACAAGTCTGGTTTAAAGAGAAAGTGTGGGGGTTTTAATAAAAAAAAATGAGACAACTGTGCAATAAGACAGTTAAAGCATTTACACCTACGCAGAGGCTAGAAAGCATAGTTAGCTAGGCAGTCATACTTATTTGTATTATAATAGAGTCTCTTGCTCTACTGGATGGAGGGTCCTTTCTGGAGGAGATCCCTATCCCAGAAAACAATTCCAGCTGCGTATACAAAAAAGGCACAGAACTTTTCAATGTAACAAAGGATCGTTCAGGCACTGAGATGTTATGACTTCTTTGTCCTAGTCTGGGAAAAAAATAGTCTTTATGATAAATTGCAGGAGTCCATCTGGTATGCATGGGGGCTACCAATCCTTTCCCCCTTTAGTGGGGAGGTGTCTTTCTTTCCACAGAGCTCATTCTTCCCTGCTCGGCTGCCTGCACATTAATAACAAGGAACAGAAACCATTCAGTGATTGATACCAGCTTACACTAAACAATTTCCCTTCCTGTTTCCAATAAACATGGCTGTTCAAATAGATTATAGTGTCTCAGAGCATTCACTCCCCCCCAGCCTGCCTTACATGTCCTTTAGCTGCTCCTTTGTAATGGTAATGAAACTAAACAGCATTTCAAAGCAGGCTTTGATTAGCATGATAACCGTGTAGTGGCTTGATGGCCAGCATGGAATGATTATCTAGCCTTCCAGCACCAACAGCTTCGAAGGAAAGTTATACAACCTGTTAAAATGCATGTATGTATGTATATGTGTATGTATGTGTTTGCATTTGCATAATACCGACAGGTATAACTCAGGTATCAATAAAACCTCACAAGGTCCATTCGTTGATATTCCCTGTTAGAACAGTGTTTTCTTGATGCACGGGCTAATTGCACCAATTTGCCACAATTTGCTTGGGTAGTGCATACACATCTAAATGGAGAACAGGAGGTAGGATTGCAGCAGAGCTAGTAATTACTCATCATGTAGAGCATCATCACATGCTGCTAGTCAAGCCACTGGGCATTGCTGGATAGTGGGACATCTGGAAATGGTGTACAGCAGGAATAGTGCAGAAAACTATGTCTCAAGACCTGTGTAATAGCATCACTTAGCGCACCGAGGGCTGAAACTAAAATGCCATGGCACCACTAATACAGTCTTCCAAATCAGATCATTTAGGGCAAGACCTTCAGCTGCAGCAGTCGCATCTCCATCAAAATCCACAAAGATGCCTGAGTTTGTGCTCAGAGCATGCCTCTTGTAAGATTTATTCCTTCCTTCTAAAAAATAAATGCAAGACAAATGTTTATTTCTGGAATGTTGTTATCTGACATACAACATGGTTTTAAGAAGTTACAATCACACAGTGTGATGGGATGAGCAGTAGCCCTTTGGCTGCTTCACAGAAGTTAGACTTTGTGATACATGAACGATTCTTCTGGTTTCATTTCTTTTTTTAGTTTCAACTTTCATTTTCCCCTTTTAACTTATTTGGAGCACAAACAGGAAAAATTGCCTTAATTGAAATAATGTTTCCTCTGGATTTCTTTTTTATAGTGTTTGTAATTTGGCAGCCCTTCAGGATGCTGCATGTTAAGTGAATGTATGACAAGTGACATCTTGGTAGTCTGCAAATACTTAAACGCCAGAACATGGAGAAGCTTCATGCCGGCTATATTAGCAGCATGTGTATCTGTAATCGAAGCAGAAAGCAAGAAATGAGTAGGTACATTACATAGGCAACACCAGATTAATTCAGCAGCATCACGAAGCTGGTCACTGTGATAAAAAGCAGTGTGTCATCTCTGTAAATGTACTCAGAACTCTGGGGGCTATGATTACTGCAGAATATCAAAAAACCTTACAAAAAGGTTTATCTGCTTTATCTCCAGAAATACAAGCAGCATGAATCCAACACACACTTTGCAGATGTTTTTTGATTTATTTCTTCTGCGACTATTTTTATGAAATCCAGTAACTGGACATTAAAATAACAGATAAAATTCAGTAAGTTAATTGGGAAAAGCAGTCTTAATTTCACAAATGAAACAGTGGGAGTTTCTAACTCAGGAGTTAGATCTAGGAGCTATAATGTACGTGCTTTTAGGCAACTATGCCACTGTGATGATCAGAACTGGGGCATTTGCCCTTAAAGGAGATACTGAGGGACCAGGGCATCTTCAGCCTGGGAAAGAGATAGTTCTAGGGGAACCTAATAGCAGTACCTAGCAACCAGTACTAATAACTAGTACCTACCAACCAGTACCAGTGCTTACTGAGAAGCTGGAGCCAGGCTTTTCTTGGTATTGCATAGCAAGAGAACACGGAACAATGGCCATGAAAAGATACAGAGCTTGGTGGCAGATCTGACTATAAAGGGAAATATTTCCCTGATGAGACTAATGAAATTTTTGGAACAAGGAGGTTGTGCAGTCTCTGCACATGGAGGTTTTAAATACCCAACTGGATAAAGCCCTGAGCAACCTGGGTTGTTGCTGACCCTGACTGAGCAGGAGGTTGTACTACAGACCTCCTGATACCCCTTCCATCCTGAATTATCCAGTGATCAGTGATTGTGTGATTGTTTCACGCAATATGTAGCTAAGCTTTACAACTCCACTGCAGGATGCTGCAGACACTGTAGGTCAACATAGGTTTCAGACGCTGGATAGGATCACCAATGGGAAATGCACTGATGTTTTGGGTCTGAATCCCAGACACTTGGAGGCTGGGAAATATTAAGAGGAAATACTATGAGATTATTTGCTGTAATATATTCTTCCTTGGGCAGCAGTTTATGGCCACTGGCAGAGATGGGTTAGTGGCCTAGATGGACTGGTCGTACATTTCCCAAGCCATTACAGCTCTTTTTGTGTTCTTATTTCTATAAAGTACACCATTATCATGAGCTTCTGTTTAAAACCTAAAATTTTGCAGGGCTTTTAATTACAGGGAAGTGCAGTTTTTAGAACGTCATCCCTGCCCTTGAAAGGAAGAGTAAAATAATGAGGCTTTTCAGAGCTTTTTTTGTTTTCAGTCAGTTTTCATAATGATGGTATTTGGGGGGAAATTGAAGATTGTAGCTTGCCACCAGAAAGTACCAGAAATGTTGTAGAGAGATCTATTTTTATTTGTTTTTCTTACTTTTTCCAAAGTTCAACAAGTTCACTGCAATCTGCCTTTCAAGGTCACCCATCTGAAGCAATGATCATCTTAGCTCCACCACTTCTTTTTTTTGAATAAAATTGTAATTACCAGCCTTTTAAGCACCAGCTGTTCTATTGAAACATGATACTGGTGGTGTACTCAGTCCTGGTGGAAAAATATCTGTGAGCTGCTTTTCACTAAAGCCTTCTAGCTGATTGCAAGAAGCACTTGTGGTCACAGAATTAAAGGGGCTACAGCCAGATCCTTTATGGATACAGCCTCTGCTCTTTTGTGAATTACCCTATTCAAACATGTATTTGAACCTCCATTATACTCATTCCCTATAAACTGAGGAGAAAAAGGTAAGTACCCTATAGTACAGTATGTTATGCAAAGGAATAATCTGTTAGCTCATCCACATGATGAGCCACATGACATCAAAGCACAGAAACACAAATACTTTGGGGAAATTTTATCTCATTATTTAACAGCACCAACTATTTAACCATGTGTACTGTCTTTATCAACAAGAGACCAAGGTTAACATTTAAGGTGAAGGTTACTATCCACATAGGGTGGGATATGGTGCTAGAGAAGAAATCAGTGATGAAAAGAGAAGCTGAAGAAGTGCATTTCTAGCGGGATTTTCAGGAGAATTGAAAGGCTGATTGGCACAAGAAGTGGCATGGAAAAATAAAAGCAAGAGGTAGAATTTGTCTTGGCAGGAAAGTGATGTTCCACTATTAGAAATGCCTGCAGGCCAAAAAGAAAAAAAAACCTGCGCTGAGATTTCACATGGATTTTTCAACTGCTTTAGAGCTCAGGCCCTACAATAAATATCTTCACAATGCATATACCATTTGAGCTGTACAGAATGTTTTGGTCATCTTCAGGGACAAGTGCTGATTTATCCTCTCAAGCTGGGATTGTGGCAGTGTCTGGTGCAGATGGGAGAGATGAGAGGAGCAGTTGGGCGCTGGAGTGTGCCTGCCAACTGCTGCAGCGCTGCCTCCCGTCCCTTCCCCTGACAGATTTTTTCTTTGCCTATTATATTTTACTGTATTTTCCTTTTTTCTTCTATTTTTGTAAGAAATAAAGACATTGGTAGTTTAATAACAGGTCTGAACAGCTGCTGCTGCCAGGTCAGTGTACTACCAGAGGCACTTGGGCCTGAGCATGCAGGGGCAGGAACTTGCCAGCTTGCCATGTCAGCCACAAAATCTGAAGCATTGCAGTACTGCTGGCTGATTAGGCATTGCTATATTTTTCTCTATTAATTATATGGCCTTTCTTCTCTCCAAAGCCAGGAAAATGTCCACGCTGTCAGAAGTCTTTAGATACAAGGACGCTCATCCCTCTGCAGTGTGCTATCAGGAACTGCAGTTTCTGGCAAGTACCTGCTCTCTATAAACCTTTCCCTTACACAACAGACTTTACACTGTATCCCTGTATTCAGCACTCCTGCCACTCAGACCATTAACTCATAAGGTCCCAGTTCCAGAGGCCTTTGTGCACATAATGACGTATCTCTTTCTAATGATTGCACTTAACATTGAATCATTATCTCTACACCTGGTCTGAAGAGGTATTTCTTCCTGAGCCAGAGATAAGTAAATACCTGGAGTGAAAAGGCAATACTCAAGGAACAGTGAAGGAATGCAGTACTATATCTTTATTTCCTTATTACACAGAAATTAATACAGTAAGGGAGAAAAACAATGAGTGTATATTTCAGTTGGAATATGAGTACAATTGAATTGAGCTACCAAGGTTATTTCTTTTGCGCCAGCCATGTCTATCCCTGATTGCAAATATTTGCCATGGGAATTTTACTGCTTTTGTATAAAGCATCTTTTGCAGTCTTGATCTCATGCTGGCTCTCTAGGCACTCCTATAGGAAAGGCAACAATAACTGGTGACAAGTATGAAGGACTCCTGTTGCTAATCAGTAAGGTATTTCTGAAAAGCAATGCAGGGAAATTCACAATGACCACAGGAATTAATAATAATAAAAAAAAAAACAGGTTATAAAGCTCAAATTATTTCACTTAAGGTAAAAGATAAAAGATACAGATTAAAAGATAAAAGATTGAAACTACGTCTCTTTTCAGAGATGCTTCTTTTGTCACTCCTTTGATATTTGCCCTTGCGTTAAACAGTGTCTTCAGGGGCTGCATCATGATAACTGAGGTTGAACAGAGTCTTTTATCTTGAGATATGTAACTAGTACCTCACATCTCCAGAAGGAGCCACCACAAATACCCTGAGCACTTCCAGTTCCTACTTCTGTGCTATGCCTGGCTTCTGCTAGCCAAAAGGGGGTAATTTCATCTTAAGATTTCATTGAATTGCTATGTTAGTAATGCATCAAAGATGGTGTCTTAATGAAATGCAACAGTGAGATACAATCATATTTGAAGGCTATGTAAGAAAAAAAATGGCTGTTTACTTTGCATGGAAAAGAAGGCCTCCTATTTGTTCTTCCGAAAGTTGGAAGCTCCAGCTCTGGAGTAGGCGAAGTGTACAATATGCATTTGGTGTTATGTGAATTTCAGAGCTGGTGATAGACATGCAATGCCAGTCAGCTGGCAGGGATTCACTGAGCAGGCAGAGGCTGCTGCAACCAAGTAAGCTTCCATATGCTGCTTTGCCTCAAAACTAGTCTGAAACAGGCAGAAAATAGTTTGTCATACTGTGGCAGATTCCTAGCATCATAGCCAAAAATGCTTCTAGGGTTTGTGACTGGCATCAAACATGTGGTACTCGTGGGTTTTGCATGGGTACTGGGCTGACAGCACCTAGCTCATCCCATACGTGTGGTCTGTAGGGGCTAGCAGTCCCTAGCCGCTAGTGGCTAGTACTGATGTTGGAAGAGAGTTCAAGGTGAAGGATGTCCATATACCACTACCTGTGCTCTAGGCTGTCCGTCTTTTGACAGAACTCAAAGTTACAGAAAAATAAAGACCCCAAATTGACAATGGATATTTTATTAACAGCATGACATTTTCTCCTTAAGAATTACTGATTTGTTTGCAGGAGACCCTTCCTTTTGTTTTTTTTTTCACTTTGAGTTTATAATCTCAGAGAACTATAAAAGGCCTCCTATCACCTTTATGACAACTGGCAACTACAGGAGCACTGTATTTTGTTTCTCCTTGAGCAGATTTCATACTTTTTTTACCCTTTGTTCCTGCCGCTTGTTTGATATCTGAATGTGTCTGTCTCTGAAGGTAGTTCTCCCAGAGTTCCTAAAGAAGTCTTTTCCTCCGGTGTGTTAGTTTATATATTACTTACAGGTGCAATACACAAAGCCTATTTTCAAATGCAATCTCTTAAGCTTGCAGAATGACTGATCAAGCTGTTGGCTCAATTTGCTATCTGATCATTTAGTTGGTGAGGTGAATCTTGACTTGGATTTTCCATGGTGGATTGATCAAGTGATGGAAGTGAATACTGTATTTTCTCACCTTAAGATAACCAGTGAAAGGATCAGCATCAGCAGACATCTCTGTAAGTAGGTAATTTAAGCTGTAAAGCTTGATTTCTATCAGCTGTTAATATCCATGAAAAATAACTGCATATCAGAATGACAGCATTCACACTCACTCTGTAGTTGTATAAATAGCTATGTGAAGTGCACAGGAACCATGAGTGGACCCTACTGTGTTTTATGCCAATAACCCACAAAGTCAGTGTGCTGTACCGGTAAATAATTTTGTATGAGGTTGCCTATAAATGACTAACAAATGAAACACTCTGATAACAGAAATGTGCAGTAGAACTGATCTACTCCAAGAATCACATTTTCAGTTTTTCCTTTCAGAATGGATTTGATTTCATCTGGACTAATTCATTCCTCATTAGTAAGAAGACAATAGGAAAATTATTTTTGGAGGAACATAAAGGCAAAGCCAAGCAAAAAAAAAAAAAAAAAAAAAGGCAAAAGAAGCTAAATATAAAATATATCCTTGGATAAGACTATGGCTGGTCTCTTAACAGTGAAGACATGAGACAATTTCAAAGTTCCCTTCAACTCATCAGAACTGAATGGTAATCAAATGAAAAATTGCTTCCATCTTAAAATACCATTATTCTCCCATAATACAGAATGTACCGTCAATTACTGAAAATGCTATTGAAACTGTGCATTAAATTCATTCAGTATGAACAGCATTACTGTTGGAAAACATTTTCTGTCACAGTTGCCTAGTTTATCCGTTATTCTTTCCCTTCTTTGAGTTTGCAAATGACCAAGAACTGGAGACAACACCCACCCTTTGCTTAACTTTTCATATTTTATGAAAATATCACAAATTGCTTGTCTTACATCCAGTCTTCTGGTGTGATTACGTTCCAACAAAACCTCACCCAAATCTACACAAGACTGGTAGCCTATATTATGAACTTTACTACTGGGAAAGAAAAAACCCACGAAACCACTCATCATTTTATACTTTCATAGAATCCTCTATACCAAATGGAAAGGAACTGTCTTATCTGCTCAGACACTGATGTGAGAACAGGGCATATCATCTGTGAATGTATTATCTGGATAAATACCTGCTTTCCAGTAATCTGAGAAAAGGATGATAGCGGCCATAATATCCACCTGCCTCTAAAGCTCTGCATTTTGCTGGTATCTTCATTTACACACCAAGCACAAAGATGAATCTTCCAGTTGCTAAAACACCTGACGCTGTGAAGTGGTTGCGAACTGGGTTTGGCACATCTTTTCCCTATCGCTCTCTTAAATTAGTCCCAAAGTCTTATGCTTACTTATTAGGCTTATAAATACAGACTGCTTCCTTTTCTGCTCTGGCTGCTTTCCACAGTGTTGGCTGGCTTCAAAGGAAGGGGAAGAGGTAATGGCCTCAAGCTGTGCCAGGGAAGGCTGAGATTGGATATTGCGAAAAATTTCTTCACAGAAAGGGTAATCAGGTGTTGGAACAGGCTTCCCAGGAAAGTGGTGGAATCACTGTCCATGGAAGTGTTCAAAAACCGTGTAGATGAGGACCTCAGTGACATGGTTTAGTGGTGGTCTTGGCAGTCCTGGGGTAATGGTAGAACTTGATGATCTTCAACATCTTTTCCAACCTAGCTGATTCTGTGATTCTATGCTGACACTGCCAGTACTTTTAGTGAACCTCATTCCCTTATTGTAGCCTCTAGTTTGTACAAATTTTAGCTCTAAGGCATTTGCTTGTACAGCTTTCACATCATCAAGAGTTTCTCTAGCTGCCCCAAATCCTTTCCAGCTCCAACTCTATTTTAGGATTCTGGTTGCACCACATTGTCTAGGTGAAGAGAGAAACAAAAATGAGGTTTTATTTGCCAGTGTCTTCTGGATTTAAAACAACTTAGCATCTAACCCCTGCAGTTATCTGTTGGGGAAATATTTGGCACATCCTTTTAGCTCAGAACACCAAGCACCTTCCCTGTGTCAGGGGCTTTGTTCTATAATCTGGAGCTAAATTTCTCCATGACAATTATCACTGGACCCATACTTTTACCGCTTTGTACCATACCAGGATTGCACCACAAGGTTCTGGAAAGCTCCTGGAGTAGGCGTCAAAATAAGACACTGCATTCAACAGGAAGCCTAGAAACACGCAGTCAAAGAGTTTGGCCATGAAACACACAGATTTAAAGCAGCTGAGGGCATGCGTTGGAATACAATCAGACCCTTCACCAAGTATGTATTGCAGAATCCAAAACCTGAACCACTCTTCTTCACTGAAAGTTATCTATATAGCAGGCACAAGATTCATAACTTATGGTTAAGAAAACCATAAACAGAAAAATAAACTTTGTCACCTGATATATTTAAAAGGGGCACCCTAAACTGAAAAGCATTGGAAAGTGCATGCTAAATACTTCGGTTTCTCTTCAAATCATATAAGTTTTTCACCTTTTATGATGATTCTATGAATACTATGAACAACATTTGGCACTGCTCAAGGCCAGGCTGGACAAGGCTTTGTGCAACCTGGTTTAGTGGCAGGTGTCGCTGCCCATGGCAGGGGGTTTGGAACTAGGTGATCTTTACAGTCCCTTCCAACACAAACCATTCTATGACTGTTTGTTTCTAGGAATATGTTTATATTTCTATTTCACACAACTCCCGATCAGATAATTTGGTAAGAAATAGCAGTAAGGCTTATCTTGTGACAAGACAAAGATTTCTGGCCACATCGACACCATCACTCATAGGCATCCAGACTGGCTTTTCTGGAGTTAACCTCATAAGGAAATACAAGAGTCTCTTATGTGGAAACACACAGAAGTCCTTCAGATCTGGAAATGTGTAGCTGCATTGGCATGGCACTGCCCTGAGCTAACATGCTCTGCAAACACATCCAAAATCCCCTGAGCTTTGAACTGCTGCCTCTGCATAGTTCTGGGCTACGGCTTGGGGACCTGCTGGCTTAGGTTGGCTGTAACTCAGGTACTTCATTACATGACAGAAATTTGGCCTTCATGTCCAAGCATAAACACCTAGAGGAATTTCAGATGTCAGCCATTGCTCTTTTCTTCAGCTCATCTGAGTCAGACTAATAATGCACATATTCAAGACAGACTTAATTGCTCTAGTGCCAAACTGTACAAACTTTAACATATCTGCTGGTTGTTTAAGTCATTCTTAGACACAGATGTTTGCTGCCACTCCAATGTCTGGATACATAAAATACTGACGAAATTATGTTCATTTTTAAGTATACAATATATTTGATTAGTATTTTAAATGAAATTTCTTTGCTATATCCAGATTTTGTCTATTGTTAACTGATGTAGCGCTATTTCCAGGAGGGCTTTATCTCTTAGCAATGTGGTTTTTAAAATTCCTTACATTGTGTAGCAGACTTAACGGATGTGGTCCATTTATTTCCCCTCCAGCACATTATCGCCAGTATGTAAAATGAATTATTACCTCTTCTACAGTGTAACAATGCATTATGCTCAACAGAAGACCCAAGACTTCTAGTCTATGTTCCCACAAAATGTTCTTCCATGATGTCTGTGTGTTTCTAATTATGCTTACATCACTAACTGGTCATTCATATTGTTCTAATAGTATGAAAATTACATATTAACATAAAAACTTTACTGAACTCATTCCCAAAGGATGTTACATTCCGAGGGTGAAACTCATTCCCATGCAGTTCATTTGCCAGCCAAGAGAGTACAGATTTTACATGTGATTTATTGATGCATGGCCCAGCTGTTCAGGGTCTACTTAGGAGATTTTCATCCTGATTGCATAAACTCTGGGTAAAACCTTGCTGCCGTCTCACAGGAGTCCCATCAATTTTAAATAGTACTATTTAAGTGTGTTAAGTGTGTAAAGCTCATGGCATTTACATGAGAACGACTTTGCACAGCCCTGAAGTCAGAACCACTTCTGACATAAAATACAGCTGCTATTTAATATCTCAAAAATGCTATTGAAAGCTTAAGATCAGGTGTGAAAAATACCATATTCCTATGAAACTGCAGCAATATAGTAGACAAGAAGCATATAAATACTGTCTCGGAAATTAAGACTCCATTATGTTAATTGGTAGTAAATATATATAAGTTCCTTCTAAAGCCTTGCTGGGATCTGTTTCCCTAAATGAGTCGGAAGAGACACTTACACCTGTTGAATTATCAACTGTTTCCAGTAAGCATATGGGATTTCCCCCTTAAGTACCATTGCAGCCCAATCCTGCTTAGATTGTGATCGCTGATTAGGTCACAGCTTGAGGCTTAGGCAATAGTTGCTATCCACTTAATTATTTTACCTTATATTAAACTCCCTAGTGCATTTCCACTATTCTCCCTCCTACGCTGCAATTCTTACCTTTCCAGTTAGATGGCAAAGTCATCCAAAAGCTAACCAGCGTTGAAAAGGCGACCATGAAACCCCTACTCTTCCTTATTCTTTCAGGTTTCTGTTTTTGAAGGAGTCAGTTGATATGTTGGTTAACGTATGGCTAGTGTTTAGGTTAATGCCTTTGTTTTGATGACATTGCTAAAGTGGCTTAGAAGAACTTTTTCCAGTGTTTCCATTTAGCGTTCCACCAGTGTTCCCCTGGCTATCGCGTAGGTTTATTTCTAAATAAGTGTACAGATTCTGTATCAGTCACATTATTACACCTATTCAGTTAGAGGATCACTACATGTGTTTTGCAGAAGTCACTAAGAGTTTGGAAAGAGCAGACCTTGCCTGAGCCATAGCTATAGTATAGCTAGCTATCCATCTATCTGTTTTGTCTGCCTATCCATCTACCATATAGTCCTCATCTTCTCTTTGGGAGGTCTTTTACTGGCTTCTCCCTTTTAAATTAGCCAAAGCTCAAGGGAGAAAATGTTAGAACAGCGTTCTGCTTTCAGAGACATGGTAAATTGGAAACCATTAACAGTGTGAGGCACATTAAGCCAAAGTTATGTGTTAAGACCCTAATCTGTGGTGGTAAGACACTGGAACAGGTTGCCTAGAGAAACTGTGGATGCCCCATCATTGGAAGGGTTCAAAGTCAGGTAATATGTGGCTTTGAGCATTGCACGGGGCTTTGAACAACCTGATCATTGAAGATGTCAGGGTGTTCGACTAGTTGATCTTTGAAGGTCTCTTCCAACCCAACCCATTCTGTGATTCTGTGATTTGTGCAGCAGCACAGCATGAATTTTACACTGACATTACTTGCTGAAAAAAATTTTATTTCCTTCAGCTTCATATGCACATTTGTAAATTCATAGCAGAAGTTGAAAATGTTAGAAACTGAAAGTAATCATCTGTCTTTGCTATCTACTTGCACTGTGGTACAGCACTGGGATATCCTGATTATGGGGCTTAGGACTTCTTGAAGAGAAGAACTGCCAGCAAAGCCTGGGTGGTAGTATGAGTCCCTAAATTCCAGATGCAGTGACCTGCAATGGTGAGCCCTGTGTGGGAACAGGCCTTCTCTTTTCTACAGATGCAGAGTTGTGAGGAAGGGTCCAGCATTGCCCACGGTAAGACCATCCCTTTTCCAGTTGCATTTATCCTACAGGCTTGGGGCTAAATGGGGAAGGAAGGCATGTTAAGTCTAAATTATTTATTGAGACTCTGATTTGTGGTGGTGAGACACTAGAATAGGTTGCCCTGAGAAATTGTGGATGCCCAGTCATTAGAAGTGGCACCTGTCACATGGCTAGTGTAGGAGTATAGACAACAGAGAGCAATTTTATTCCACTTGAAGACTTTTGCCAATTTTACATTACAAGAGAAACTCCTGTTCTTACTCAAAGCTCATTGAAGAAACAGTCTTGTGCACGTGTGCAATCCATATTAGCTGACTTCATGCATGGGTAGTAACGGAGACCATACAGACATTTCAATCTGATTATCTTATAAAGGTGGGGGGGATCATGGTGAGGTGACCATGCTGAGTATTTGGGATCTATCTACAGATTTTTATATCACTCACCATTAAGCATTCCCTCTTTTCAGGAGACTGCAGCCCCATACCCTGAAGGTCTCTCCTGTTCCTCTCAGTGATTACATATGGAAATGTCAAATGTTCTTCTGAATACCTTTACCAGCAAAATTACTCAGGCTAAAAGTGATTTCATCTTTTAAACTATAAATACATATATATATGTATATATATGTGTGTGTATATATATATGAGATAAGGAAGAAGACAGTGAGAGCCAAACTGTCTGCAGTTGATCATTAATTTCTTTTGTTTCTCTTTCTTATGAAATCCATTTTGCTAACCATGATTTACCCTTTTAAATCCATGCAGACTCTCATGAGTCACTTTGTCCTTGTCAACATGTTCTAGCTTGTTGCTGACCAGTGATACCAAATCTTTCTCTGTATCAGATGTTAAAAAATTCTCATTTTTTTCCCTTGGATATCTGCATTTTTGAGAAGGATTTTATTAGCCTATTTTGGTTTCTCATTTTTACTCCTTTTTTAGACCATTATTTTGAACAGTCTTGCCTTTTTAATGCTTATTCCAATGGAGGGGTATAAATATTTTATCTTAAATGTATTCCAGCAGAAGCAGAGTGAACATTAACTGTCTATAAGGGTTAACCCATTAGTGAAAAGGATGCCTGATAAATTGAAAGTGTGGCTCTTAGCCAAGTTCAATTCTGAACATTCGTTTTCTGCCTTAGGAGTGGCAAACCATGTTGCCTGTATCGGATGTGATACAGCTTCTGAAAGAAGCAACCTCAGAGGCAAATTCATACTTTGCTATTCAGAGAAGTATCCACTGACTGTGTATGTGAATTAAGGGCATGTCTTACTTACAAAGTTATCATTGTATCTGAAATAGTAAATCGTAACTGGGAATAAAAAGATACCATAAACAACTTTAGAACAAGTCAGATTCTATTTTCAAAATATTATGCAGTATGCATATTAATGTAAAATTTTAGGAGGTGTTTGTTAAATGCTCTTTATCATATTTTAAACATTTTCAGCCATATTTTCTTCTGTTCTGAGTGCTAAAATCAGAAATGCAGACAGTAATCAGATGCCTTGAGGGCCTTGTTAATCCAAAGGCATTCCCATAGTTCTCAGTATGGATAAGTAAAGAACTGCCAATCAAGCTGTCTGGAAGTGAACTTGACATAGAACAATACATGCTTTAAGAATAATTAAACAGAAGTTAACCTTCCTGTTTTAAAAGAAAATAACGATTCCACACTTTTTTCCTTTACAAACTCATTTTTCTTTAAAATGGCTACTGCATTATTCCCTATGTGCACACTTTAATTCAGCAGCATCGTATTTGATTTACACCATGTTTAATTTACATCAGTGTAAACACCTGCACAAGGAACAGAGGTTGTGCTTTGACAAATCCAGGCCATACTGAGCCTAGTCAAATTCTTTCCAAAGGAAAAAATATGCAGAGCCCCAGTGCTAATATTGCTTTGGTGTACAGGAATTTATGACAGATCATGTTGCCTATGTGCTACAGCCACAGAGGGCTACTGCAGCCACAGAGGGCTACTGCAGCCACAGAGGGCTACAGGGAAGCTTTTGGGGGGCCTTCGTTTTCTTCTAATGGATTATAAAGAAAGCAAAACGCTCCTCCTGGGCATGGTGGACACCTGTATACTTGCTGCCTGCTTCACCCAGTCATGTTAAATAAACCTCCAGCGAGTCCTGTGCAATGTGGGGACCCAGCACTAGTGCCTCCAGTTCACCAGTGTTGGCCTTAGCATCAGAACCAAGAATATGGAGAAGGAAGGGTTTTGTTAATAGGACTGGGAAGATGACAGTAGCCTCCCCCAGCTTTCTTTGCTTCCTTCTCCTCCCTTCTCAGCTCATGAGGTACTTTTGTCACCACCCAGACAAGGGCTGTTAGCACCAACGAGAAGGACACCAGTCCCTGGGACAGGTGAGGCTGAAGGGACAGAGGAGGACAGGGGTGGGGAAGCGCATACTTGGAAAGAAGGATGGAAGAAGAGAGAAGGAGAGAAGGGGAAGGGCAGAATTAGAACATTATACTCTTGAACACTCGTCAACTCTTTAGCACTCTA
This sequence comes from Amazona ochrocephala, assembly GCA_039720435.1. Lineage (NCBI taxonomy): Eukaryota > Metazoa > Chordata > Aves > Psittaciformes > Psittacidae > Amazona > Amazona ochrocephala. Next base: position 39,583,142 of record CM077880.1, on the reverse strand, counting down.
CAATAGCCCCTTTTTACTTTTCCAAGTTATTTTCCACAATTATTGAGAGGCAATTCTCATTTAACCACATGCTTTTGCCTTTCCTGATAAAAGATATCAAAATAGTTTTCCACGTGGTATTCCCTCAATTTTCTCCACAAAAGTACTTCATACATTCAGGTATTGCAGCACAAGCTCACACATGAAAATAGTAGGCTCTGAAACATCCAAACTCCAATATTCCTGACATGCAGTCTATTGTTCATTAAGGAAAAGCTCAATATATTTTAAAGAACACAGAAAATTCCAGTATGCATACAGTTACGGGGGATGTATTAATTTATATATCTTTCATAGACTTAAATTTTATTTGTAGGATAGACATAATACATAGAATGTGCTTGTTCTGCAATACATTAAATGCACTGTCAGTATTCATTTTCAAGATTTACCAGTGGATGTTTCCTATTGTTTAAGCAATGCAGGAGGAACACATTTGTTGCCATTTTGTAAAATACAAAATAATTTCACAGTGAGTGTTCTTTATTTGCTCTGTTTTCCTTTAATTGTCTAGCATGGAGTAAAACATGTCAACGGCTCATATACAGCATTTAAGTAAAATACTTTTTCCCCAGTGTGATTAGGTACTCTTGCTATTTCAGCAGTCTATGGAGAAGCATCCTTCATATTTATGCACTGACTTAGGAAAATTACCATTCTTATTGGCTCCCAGCTGTTCAATGACATTATATGCCTATCCACAAACTGCAACCACTTTGGTCTTATAATTCATCATTCATTAGAACCTTAATACAATCTTCTTGTTTTTATTCCTCAACACCAGACAAGATTTGGAAGTTTGGCAAATAGGAACGAAACAGACTGAAAGAAATTGTACTACAACATGGAAATCAAACCGCTGAATTAAAATTCCAGCAACAATAGTTTTCCAGTATCTTCTACATATAGGTCTTATTTTCTAATTTATTTTATTGTATTAGGTTTTTCAATAGCTAGACCAATTTCTAGAGAATTTCTGAGCATCTGAAAAGAGGATAGATTTGGAAAACTGAAAGAGGGTAGATTTAGACATTCTTTAAGACATTCTTTACTGTCAGTGTGGTGAGACACTGGAAGAAGGTTACCAGAGAAGCTGTGGCTGCCCCATCCCTGACAGTGTTCAACAGGCTGCATGGGGCTTGGAGCAACCTGGTTCAGTGGAAGCTGTCCTTGCCTGTGGCAGGGGTTGGAACTGGATGAGCTTTAAGGTCCTTTCCAACCCAAACCATTCTATGATTCTATAATCTGTGTTTTGTTTGCTATTTATAACAGGACCCTAAAGTGGCCAGAAGTCCAAGGTCAATCCATCTTCATCACATCTTGAAAGAGAACATCCAAATGCACCAAAATGGTTTTCAGGTTTTAAATGTAGCATTTTGTTTGAACAAAAACTGCAGCTGTAAACTTTTTTTTCAAATAACAAGCTCTTGGCTAAGACAAAATTTTGGTTCAGGGGTTTGTAAACCGTTTCCCTGTTTTGCCTGCCAACTGCATGTTTGAGATGTGTGATTTTTCCTTCAGGCCTGTTCTCAGTCCAGGAGAGACCTCCTGGGCTATAAGGAAATCCAATAAAACCTTCTCCAGATCCTAGAAGAAATCGTTCCTTCAGTAACCTCCAAGGCCTGGATCCCCCAGGAACCTGCTTCCTGAGCCCATAGTGTTTTGGCAGGATAGCATGATCAGTTCTTGTTGATTCTCCCACGTCCTCAATACCCATGTACCCCTGAAGCCTCCCCTCCTGTGAATACTTTATTGCCTTTAGGAAAGGGGAGCAGCACATACCGAAACCAGTGCACTGCTGGCAGGATATGGTGAGTAAAACCTCCCTTGCCACCCAGCTCCACTTCATTAAAAGAAGATGCCATTGCTGTGAGCAAAGTAAAACAAGTACCACCCATCGCATCTTGAAATACACTCAATAAGTAGTATGTTCATGGCATGAGAGCAATCATAATTGCATACACAGCAAACAGCTGCCAGCTGCCTTTTGTTCAAAACCAGAATTTGCAACTGGTATAAATTACTTTAAAGAAAATACGATGCATGTAGCCAAGAAAAAGATGGAGTAATATGTATGGTGAACCCACACCCGACTGGCCTTGCTTTATCATGGTAGACTGTTTACTTTCTTATTTTTTGTGCAGTTACATTTCCTGTGTGAATTAGCAATTGCAACCAGTGCTTTTACAGCAGCACCTTAAAGATTCATTGCTCCAGTCAGGGTAAAGCAAATCCAAGAACTTCAGCTTGGTGAATCCTCTGAAAATTTATAGCAAGCTTGTGAGCTCTGTTGTGGGTTGTTTTGTGAAACAAATCTACACTATAAATTACTGTCCTATCGTCCTGATGCTGGCTACTACTGCAAGGGGCAGTTGCTTCCCTCACAGCCCTGGGCTAGGTTTGGTATCCTCAGCACCTGCCCAATTCAGTGCAGGCTAGACACAGCCAGCAGTCACAGGGAAGTGCTACCGTAGGAAGACCTCCTATGGTAGCAGCATTACGGTTATCTCATTCTGTTAACTATATCCTCCACTATTTCCTCTTTTTTCTCTCTCAGGAGTGTGAAGGAGTTCCACATCTCTTTTCAGACCATGAAGAAGCATCTCAGAGCCTCACTGAGCTGGGAGGAGCAAGAAGGTGACATGCAAGCAGAGCAGGATCCTCTGCTTGCTAGCTGTTTCTCACTTCCCCCATGAATTCCCTTTTTTAAAGTTAAGAACATGGCAGGCGGCATGGCTAACATGAGTGCTTACGTGATCACAAGCATGGGTCTGAGTTACCTGTATTTGTGCTACAGCAAGCACCCTGATAGTGGTATCTGCAATACTACTCAACATAATTTGAGTTAGAAGACTGCAGTGCAAGTAAATGACATGCATTACCTATGTGTGTTGGGAGATGTTTGGAAGATGGTACAGACCTTGTCAGGCAGTTTTAGCTAATACTTGGGTTTGAAAGCAACGACCCTACCAGCTGCGGGCTGCGACATCCCAAGTTGATGGGTCAGGAGTGGCTGGCAGGAATGCTCCCCTGGATGATTCCCCCCCTCAGAATCCTTGAGTGTTGAAGTGTCACACTGGATTTCTTTCTGAGGCCCCAGAGGCTATTGTTTTAGTAAATCTGAACAGAGGTGTTTTCCCCCCTAATGCATTCAGTGTAAACGTGCATTACAAGCCACTGGGGAAGACTGAAACTTTTGAATTGCTTATAATAGCTAATTTGTAGATCTACACATGGGGTTAGCTGCAATTTCTGAGCTGGTTCTATTAGGCTTTATTTAATGAGACTCTTCATTGCATTATAAAACTGCAGAAACCCTTGTTTGTGCAATTTGAAGCTCTTCGTTGTTGAGACTTGGCCATAACCCTGTTTTGGTGTCTGTAATCTGTCCTATTGGTCACAAACGGGCATCAAAGGATTTATTTGATCTCTCTTTTTTTTGAGTCAGTTTTTGTTCTTATAAAGGCTTTGAGAGAGTTTCTGGTATTTCTGTACAGGAGCCTTGTAGGAGAGAAAGCAATGAATAGGCTGGAAAATAAAAAGCTCTTTCCCAAGTAGCATAATATCATGCTACCCTCAAGCTGTACCACAGTGAAAATTACTAGCTAGGGAGTTTTATTAAAATATTTGATATCATTCCACTTATTATATTATATGAGAGAAAGTTCAAAGTGTCATGTTTGCACTGGCTGCCATAGAGGTGTCATTTTCTCCAACAGGCATATGTTACTCGATTATCATTATCGTGCATTTCTTCATTTTCTACACCAAGCCTTAAAAAGGTTTCTAGCACCAAAGGCTCTGTTCAGCAGCAGGCTGGGTAGCCTCCTCCTGTCCCTTCTCCAAGGGAACTGAGACCAGCTGGCTTCTTCCAGGGCTTGGTCTCCATTGAGCAATAATCAGGTAGTTCCCCAACAGTTCAAGTTTCTCAAAACCATGCCGCTATTTTAAAGTCAGTGGTATTTTTCCCCCTAAACATTTTGACTGTGTCATGGTAACAGCTACTTTTAGTTTTGAATTTGTTTTCCCATCCTTCGTTTCAAAAAAATGTCAGTTTCAATTTATTCCCTCTCAATGTAAAAATCACTATTTTTAACTTTTAGTAACTGTAAACAGTTATACGAGTGGTTTGTGAACTGCTTTGGATTTCCTGTGCAAATGTAAATTACTATACTGATCGTTAAAAAAATTTTTTTGTGATAATAATTGATCATATTAATTACAAAGAGGCATGTTCTGAATGTTCCTAACAAAAGCAAATGTACACTATAAGCACATGTGTTGTAAGCTTTTTTGCAGGAAGTGACAACAAGAGGGAAGCAGGAAAATTCGAATTCTCAGTACATATTGGAAAATCAAGAAGTCAGCTAAAAATAATTGCATCATAAATGGTTAACAGGAGTAATTAATGGCCCTTTTTTTTCTGTCCAGTTAACTTTAATAGGTTTGCGTGAGTGTAACCCCGATTGAATAACCGAATGCACAAATTCTTAATATTAACAGTTGAACATTTTGTTGTCCGAGCCAGGGCTAAGGAAAAGATATTTAAGATCCTTAAATGTAACCCTTAACAAATGTACCGCAAATAATTGTAATAATTGTTGCTACTATTATTATTACTACTATATTTGAAGAGTGCCGGCAGTAAAATGCAGTGGATTCAAAAATAGGTACTTCCCAAGTGCAACTGGATGATGACTTACTTTGGTCAAACTAAGAAGAGACTTATTTCTGCTGTAGAAATCCAATGTTCCTTTTCAGAGTCATCTGATCAGCAAGTAAATGACAATCAATCAAATTTAAGTAAAATCGTGCATGCAAGTCTTTCGCCTGTATAAGCAAAACACAGAAGCTTCATGGGGTTTTTTGAAAAATAAGAATCCTCTACTCAAATTCTGATTACCAACTAGTTCTCATAAATCATTATGCAACTTGCATATATTTATAAATGAACAGGACAACGAACATATAAAAATGGTTCAATGAATTAATTTTATAATGGAAATCAATATTTTGTGACCTTTTCTGTGCTAAGTCTGAAAAAAAACAAGCAGTACTACCTAGTAGTATTGAGACTTTGTAATAAAGTTGAAACATGCTGATAGTTTTAGCTCTGAAGTAGTCCTGCAGGACCGATAAGGTGAGATATATAATAGCATCTAGTTTGAGAACAAAAATATTACAAATGGATTGTGCTTCTTACCAAGAAACTACACCTTACCGTGGTCCAAAGGAGAAACATAATACACACAGATATGAATATTTCATATTAGTTTATTCCATACCACATTTTGCCCTTTTCATTTTAAAGTGAGAGTATGAATCTCTAAATGTCACTGTGAGTATAGTTCTACAAACCTGCTGGATTGCCTGATCCAGGAAAGCTCCTTTCACTCCATTGGTGGAACTAACCATATCATTAAAGTTACAGTTTGTTGTACATCCTCTTCTGGATCAGGGCTGTTAGCACTGAATAATAGTAGTAATTAATATTAAATAGTATGTCTTCTTTGTAGAAAACTCATGATAAAATACTTATTATACCTCTCCAATCTGCATCTTCTTTGAATGTTTTAAACAATTTATGTAACAGTCTTTGCTGCTGTAAAGTATAATTGCAGGTTTTCTGCCTTGACTGGTGGAAGGGTTACAAACACATTCTGCAAGATCACTACATTATCTCAAATAACTTACACAAAGGTTCTCTCAGATCAGCTCAGTGTTCTGTATATTGTAGGAGATGCAGATAATAGTGTCATTCACATAAATTTGCATTAATGATACTGAATTTTCCTAAAAGACTAAATTTAATCTACGTTTCAAAAAATGAAAAAGGTGACCAAAATTTTTCTGATATGCACTCTAGCTGAGCATCAGTTTGTTAAAGCAGGTGGGAAATAAAAACCTTTTTTTAAGATTTGGGGTAAAACTTGAAAACTGTAAGCACATGTAGGCAGCTGAGGTCCTATTCTCGAAAGGCACTTGTGCTTTCATGTTCCAACTCTCCTGCTTTTGCTGGCCCAACATGGTCTTTCACACCCCTAGTGCAGAGCCTTCTCATAGCTTTTGAGGGCTATTCCTCCCTCATGCTACAGTTACAAAGATTTGGTGTTAGGGATGCTGGGGCATGTAGTGTCTCAAAAACTTGCAGCCATTTTAGGAATTATTTCTTATTGTGTAAAACCGAGTCCATCTTTTCTGTCCCCGTAAAGTGTCAATGGCTTTAACTCAGCTCTAGCCGTACTAGAGGCACCCCTAAGACTGCATGCTAGTTCTTTTTCCTTCCCTCCATCTCACTGCTGTTAATTTCAGCTGACTATTCTTGTCAAGAGCTCATGCAACAGGCAGATGTTCTGTGAGATGCTAGATCCTGCACACCTTTCAGGTGTAAGGTCTATTCAGGAGATGGATCATAGTTCTCCATAGCATGGAAAACTGAGGTGACAAGCAGTGGCCCCAGGTCTTCCATCCCAGCAGGCAGATAGATTTAATGATCTGGCCCTAAGCCTCCAGGAACAGGACACTTACTGCCTGCAGTAGGAACAGTTGCCAGTAGAGCTGTTGATCCCTGTCATGTTAAGTTCATGACTGGTCCAGTACTGGCAAATCATAATTTCTGGGCTAGCGAGTATGCGTAAGACAATCAATCGTGTGACTTGTGTGTGGATAATGGGTACAACTAATGTGCCCGAAATAGCAGCTGGCTTTCCGATAATGGGCTTCCCAAAGTGTGCTGAGTGTCATTAATAGTATTCATAGCTGCAGGTCGCTTGCCAGAAAGAGTAAATAAATACATTTATCAGAATTTGATGCAGACAAGCATCAAAATGAAAAATGCAGGAAAGGCACATGACAAAAGCGTATTCACCTTGGGAATTTCAGGGGCCAAACTGAGTTTGTTTTGCATGGTCTATTCTTTAGTACTGTCTTCTGGAGACAACAGGGTGAACCTTGACAGGCTGCTGAGCAAGGAGCTGATCCTCAGCTTTTAACTCGCAGGATGCTTCCTTGAAAAACAAGATTCGATTCATTTAAAATTCTCTGGGGGAAAAAGCTGTAGACAGAAAAGAACTGGCAGGAAGTTTGCATGCTGCCAGTGTGATATATTCAGCACAAAATGCACATCTAACTCAGGTGACCGCTTTCTTCCATTACTAGCATTGGGATACACAGGAACATTGTTCAGTGTAAAACAGCTCATGTGAGTAAGAGAATGCAATTAAATTAACTTGAGCTAGGCACCCATGCAAGCTTTTCCTGTGGCACAGAAATGGGTATTACAGAGTTTCATTGCCTAAAAGGATTTATTTGTAAATTCTTGCATAAGACAGGGAGAAGCATACATATTCCACTCAATGATCTGAATGCGGTTGAATGTTATTCCCAAGAAGCCAGTGGTGCTCAGAAAAAACCTAGGAATTATCTCTCATTTTGAAGCACGTTTCTGGAGCAAATCCAAACCAGCAGCTGGAATTTTATGACTCCTGCAGGACCCTGAAAAATCCCACATTCAGCCCTAAGGACTTTTTACTCACATTCAAAGAGATGGCACTATAAGAGAAAAAAAAAATGAAAGGTTAGAAAATGGCTTATTGCGGACTGCAGAGTAGAGCAATATTCCTCTGACCTGCAATTTTGCAGAATTCCAGTGCTGGCAAAAAACCATTCGGAGGATCACAACTACAATGTTAAGGCTCGGATGCTTGTATTTTTTTCACTCATAATGGAAAAGCTGGGAGTAAACACTGGACATCAGGGGTAGTAGATAAGATTTAGGATGTGGATGAAACACAATCATCTGGAGTTTTATTTCATTCCATAGCACTTGAAAGCCCAGGTTTCTTTTAAGAAATGGCAGAGGTTAGGAGAGTAAGTGCCAGACTAATGTTTTAAAAGTAGAACTACAGCTTCTAAAGCACTTCACTGTCTCAAAACCTCTTTCCTGGCTGTGTGTTGTCCAGCAACTCTTGGGACAGTTTTCAGCACCTGCTCCTTGTTGGTGCCTGCTGGGCTGAGCAGCTGAGTCTTGTCCTTCTCCTCTGAACCTGCCTCAGGCAGTGCAGTTGCTCAGCCTGCATGCCCCAAAGGCATCTTCTGGAAGGTTTTGCCAGCTATGTGGCTGGAGGTCTTTATTTTATAATGCTTAGAAATTCACATGCACATTCACATTTTTCTTTAGAAATGCAATTAAATAAACCCCCAACATTATTTAAGTAAAGGGACTCTGGAAGGAAGAAAAAATATTTGGATAAACGTGTCTCTTCTTGAAGAAAGGACACAAGACTGCCGTTTAAAGATGCAGGAAGTCAAATTTAGTGCTCCCCAATAACAAAACAATCAGTGGTCACATGATTCAAACCTGACATGAACCCAGTCTGACAATTCTAACTTGGCAAAATGCTTTTGTTTTTTGTTCTGTATCATAGAATCACGGAATGGTTTGGACTGAAAGGGACGTTAAGGACCATCCAGTTCCAACCCCCTGCCATGGGCAGGGACACCTTCCACTAGAGCAGGTTGCTCCAAGCCTCGTCCAACCTGTCCTTGAACATTGCCAGGGATGGGGCAGCCATGGCTTCTCTGGGCAACTTGTGCCAGTGCCTCAGCACCCTCTCAGTCAATAATTTCTTCTTAGTATCTAATCTAAACCCACTCTCTTTCAGTTTAAAGCCATTCCCCTCATCCTATCACTACATGCCCTTGTAAACAGTCTCCAGATTTCTTGCAGGCACCCTTTAGGTACTGTGAGGCTGCTCTAAGGTCTCCCTACAGCCTTCTGTTCTCCAGGCTATCAGGTATCACCTGTTCTGTCGTAAGCCGCAAGAGCACTGTTAGCAAAAACAACTCTTTATTATATACTCTCAATTCAGCAGAAAATCCAGGATATGCCTACTCTTCATTTGGATCACGGGTACTGCTTGGTGATCTTGCCACATGCAATGGCAGCATTCCCGATGACAGGACCACAGCTCAAGTGCAATCAAAGAAAAGCCAGTAGCTGCAGCTCTCATCAATGGGGTTTCAACCAAGGGGTTTTCATGAGCATCAAGAGACGCGTTCTGCTTGATGCAGCAACACAAAGTCAAGGCAGAAAAAGGCTGTGTCAGGAAACAGAAATTAAATCCAGGAAACCCTTCAAATCTTCAACTAAATGAAGGGTTCACGTGTAGTTGTTTGACCATGTAAAATGACGTAATTCCTGATTTCTATAAATGTGAGGGAATGACAGACAATACAAAAATAATCACACCCTATGTGCTAGGCAGGAGGAAGCTGATATAGCAGTCCACCCCCACAAGTGTCTGCGGAAAGAAAAAAGCTTCCCTTATATTACTATCATTATTTTAAAATAATATGCAAGCCTGCCACTTGGAATTTTTATAGCGGTGCTTTTCCGTAAAAATTAAAAGGAATATTTAATTGCCACAGCAACCGTCTCCTACTAGGACATGGCTGTGCCACAAATAATTTTAGCGGTGAGTTTCGAGGTCTTTTGGTCAAAAGGTCGTAAGGAATTGGCTGTAACGACAGAAATCCGACCTGTCACAGCCGGGTTCGGGAGTCTTTATGGTGCAAATTCGGGTAGATTTGATCAAGGGCTGCCAGTGCCCCTGAGAGCTTCCCTCGATTTTAACTCTTTATTTCCTAGCTTTCGCACGTGTCGGTGCCAGCCGGGAACGGGGAAGGAGCTCGTTTTCATGCTCCATTCACGCAGCAGGAGCCGCTGGCCGAGACGAGGGCCGGGCGGGATGGCTGCACACGGCAGCCAACGCCGCTCCCCGCATTTCGGGCGCCTGGAGGGGCCCAAACTCAGACCCGTCCGCACGTGAGGACACGGCGGCCCCGGGCGCGCAGTTCCCGGCCCGCAGCCGCTGACACGCGTGTCACAGCCGCACCCGTAGCCCCCCGCCCCTCTCCGCCCGCGGTGTGGGCACGGCGGCGCGACGAGCGGCTCCCCGCGGCCTGCGCCCGGTGCAGCGGCGGCAACAGCCCCTGTCCCGCCCCGTCCGTCCCGCGCCACCTGGCCCCGCCGTGCCGGCGCGGGGCCGGGCGAGAGTCGCCCGGGGGCCTTCCATTGTGCGCCCGGCGGCTCGGGCGGTCCCACCTGCCGGCGGCAGGGAGGGCTGGGGCCGGGCTCCGCTCCGCGCCTCCCCCTCCCGCAATCCCCCCGCCCGCCCCCCTCCGGTCCCCGGCTGAACCGGAGCGAGCCCGCCCCACCCCGCGCCCTCCCTCCCGTCCCCAAGCTGCTGGAGCTCCGCCGTCTCCCCTCCCCCGTCTTTCCTTCTTCCCTCCCGCCGCGCGGCCGCCGCCCCTCCGCTGCTGCCCGCCGGAGCTGCCGACTTCCCCGCGAGCGTGGGTCGCTGCCTCCACTGCCTCCTCGCCCTGCCATGAGCCGCCCCCCGCCGCCGCAGCGCTGAGCGGGGAGCGCGGAGCCATGCCGGGCTGGAAGAAGAACATCCCCATCTGCCTGCAAGCCGAGCCAGAGCGAGGTGAGCGCGGAGCACGGGCGGCGGCAGACCCCGCGAGGGAAAGAGGGCGGGCGAGGGAGACCCTCCCCTCTCCTTCCCCATCCCCGGGCACGGCGGTAGCCGTCCCGCGGTGGGACGGGCTGGCGGCCCCGCGCCTTCCATCTTGCTCCGCCGCCGCGGCGGGAGCGGGGGGCGCGGGGTGCCTGGAGGAGGAGGAGGAGGAGGAGGAGGAGGTCGGACCCGGGGTTGGGGGGACGACACCGGGCCGGGCCCCGCAGCAACTAACTTTTCTCCCTGTGCCGCCGCCCGCGCTCCCCCCTCGTTCCGGGCCAGGCTCCTGAAGCCGGGGGGCTTGAGCCGGGGAGGAAGGCGGGAGGCTCCGAAGTGACTTCCTGAAACTTCCTCGTGTGTGGCTCAACCCCCTGACCGCCACTCGTGGCGGCGGCGCGGGGCTGGACCTGTCCCATGCCTCCCCGGGGGGCGCAGGCACCGCGGAGCCGCGAACGCCGGCCGCGAACCGGTGGCGATCGCGCCTGAGCGCCGAGCGTTGCCCGCAGGAGCTGCCCCGCCGGTTCCGCCGAGGAGTGGTGTCGGGTCACTCAGCCGTGGTCGGTGCCGGCAGAAGGCGGGTAGTTTGTGATCGCTTTTGGGAATAAACCGTCTGTTTATTCTAATAACGAGGTAACTGGTGTTTCTTCATAGAGGGTGTCTGCCGCGGGAATTGTGTTACTGCTTGTCCTCAGTCTGTGACTCAAAAGAGAAAAGGCTAGTACACCGGTTACACTTGTGAACTCTCAAGTGTGCCCGTCATATCTTTGATTCGCCGGTCATTAATTCCACGGTAGCATATGGAGTCCTGAAGTAGGACGTCTGGTTTTGGTTGCTGCGGTATTGGATAGATAGCTGTACTGCTAGGGACAAAATTCCCCGAGTGTTAAAAAGGAGGAGGTTTTGTGTGCTGTATGGTGGAAGTATTGTAGCCTTGTGTTGGAAGTGCAGGTCTGTGGCAGAACTGCTGCCCTGCTTCTGACTGGTAAATGCTGTCCCTAATGGGAAGTTCATCGCAAGAGTATGACATCATAAAAATAGTTGCTGAAATGGGAGCCGGTATTTCAGCTGTGAAAAACGAGGTTTCTCGTCTTTTGCCTTACTAGATACCATCATTACTAAAATCTGTGGTCATATTTCTTAATGTCAGGAATCTGTGTAGCTGCGGAATTGCAGAAATAGGATGGATGACAGTTGTCAAAATATGTTGGATGCTTTTACAGATGAGAAAACTTTAGAAAGGGTCTAATCTGGCTACGTCAGAAACCAGAAAGATTTTCTCATTTCATTCTGCATAAAGGTTGTCATGAGCTGTAGCATGTGGTCACGGTAATGGTTTTGCTCTGATGGGTTTAATGCCGGTTAGAATGCTGATTTGTTAGCAGTTCTTGTTTATTCTTATTCTGTCTTTAATCTCTTTCATCTTCATTGTGAAGCTGGATAGCTTTATATGTTAACAGTCTTATCACTGATGCTTTTTTTTATTGTATTCCAGTTGCATAAATAAAAAAGCTCTTCCATGCCTAAAGTAAATGATTACCTTCTAAAGTATGTTGCATTGTATATTGCTCAATTTTAGCGAGTAATTTAGCAGGATTCCAGTTACTGGAACTTTTCTGCTTTAGGCTTGGAAAAATATGAAATGGTCAAAATAGTTAATCAATGTTGAATGTAATAGTCTTTGAGCATGAAGAATAGATGAAATAAAGCTTTCAAACTAGCCAGAAAAATGGCCTATGCAGTAATGAAATGAAGGTGCATCTTTAGCTAATGTAGGAGTTTAGTATGGCATTGAGTTAAAAGGCAATTACAGATACAGTTAAATTCTGGTTCAAAGCCAGTTGTGCTAACATCCCCCTCTTCTGTTTCTAGAAAATATTTCCATTCAGTTACTCTGCAGAACATTTTTTGTACATCCTGCTATCAGCAGGCTCTGGTGAATGTAAATGCTGTTATTTTATACTGACATGGTAGCCAGTTGTTTTCTGTGATTTAGATATGGAGTAATATTGGATGTGAAATATTTAGTGATATAAATTGTATTTACGTCACAGATACAAGCACACTCATATATAGAATATAAAATATACATTTATCCATCCATCTCAAATGTGTGTTTATATTGGATAATAATACTTACATAGACTATAAGAATAAGAAACATTTAATGTGTGTGTATTTTCTTTGATTTTTATGTACCTGTAATCTGCTTGCTTAAACCAGTGTTTTCCTCTAGTGAGAGCAGTTAGGCTTTATTCAACCCCACAAACACCAGCAGGACTGACTAGTATTGATTTTGCTATATAACAACGTGAAACTGTTCAGTTAATTTAGTGCTGATGTTTCTTGGTGGTGAGTACTCCCAAAGCAGACTGTAAAAAAGAAGAAGGAAACAAAAACTAACCAAAAAACCTCAACCCACACCAGAAAATATCCAAACCCAACCACAGACCAAACTAAACCACTTGTTTGAAGTGATTAGCTTAATAATCGGGGTTCGTCCATGTGCCTTCTGCTGGCTTTCCCTTCCAGTCTCAGCTTCACTGTCTCCCCAGTCAATACCCACCCTTCCCTGTCATAATAAACAGTTACTGTGCAGCTTTAATTTCAAGTCTAGTTGTAGCAGCAGGTTTTAACTGGAAGAGAAGTCATCACTGGAGGTGCTGGGAAAAGCAGGAATGCAAAGGTGTCCCTATGGTGAGGCACAAGTGCTTAGTACAGACTGTCTTTCTCCGGGCTTTTTTCCCTCTTTCCCCATAGACTTCCTTTTAGCCTCTGCATCCTGTGCATGCACCTGTATAGAGCTGATCAGTTCCCTGTGTTCTCAGCTGTAGAAAGGATAGAAGTTGTGGGTGCTGAGATGTGAGGCTTCAGAGGTGGGTGGACTTGTTAGAGGATATGAGGTCTGTGTGGAAATTTCCCTGTATTCCTGAGACACTGCAGCATAAAGGGTTCACTGGGTGCTGATACTCTCATCTTGTCTAAACCAGTGCAGCGTTGCTTTGGGGAGCACCTCAAGGCTGTTGTATCTCCCCTAATGCTCAGTTCATCTGGTATGTCAGGAACTGGATGGTGGTGCTACTGCAGCAGCCTGTTTCGGGTGTGAGGACTCAAAAAACTATCTGAGGGAACTTTGTTGTTTCAATATGAGAAGCTGTTGGGATATTGCAAATGCTGATATTCTTGTGCAGACACAGCAGGTTTGCTCCAAGCAAGATTATTTTAGTGTATTGGTATCCTTGATTCCCCCTTCCTTGCTTCAGAGTCCCCTTTCCATGCTGAATGCCTACCTCAGCCTGTATTTGTTGCGCCTACAAGTCATTTGCTGGAATGGAGGTTATCCAAAAACTTGACAAAAACAGGGTTTTGCTAATGGGAATTGGCTGTTCTTACTGAAATGAAGTAGCAGAGAAATAGTCAACACTGTTGGTTCACCTTGGCAATAATTGATACCTTGAGTGAAGGAGGATAACCCAGGTTAATGTTTCAAGCGCTGGAGTATGTGTGTGTGCACGTAGGGTTTAGCATTTGTGAGAGTGCTGCTTTGTGGAGATTTTTTTCGAAGGGGTGGCAATCAGTGGTATTTCAACAAGTATTTTTAGATGTCTTCACTGTGGAAATTATGTGGAATACTTACGTCAACTGAAAAATCACATTGTGCCGTTCTTTAGAGGCTAGGACCATATTTAAAATAGGAAGTGGATAGCTGGTTTTTTGTGCACACTGCAGCAGTTACTGGGTTTCTACTGCCTGCTCTGTAATCGAGCAGTGCTCTGCAGTGGCTGTGTCACTTCTGCTCCCACCACCATGATTATCGCAAGGAGTCCTCTCCTTTAGGGGACAGGAATTGTGCTCTGTGTTGAGTAGAACAAATGTAACGTATGCCTGATGCAGTAAACCCTGTCATTTCAAACATGACATGTGAAGACTTACCAGTATTAGACAGCGTGATTAAAATTCAGGTCGTGCTTCCCCCTCCCCAATTTTCTGCCTAAGATGCTAAATCAAATCTTGTTATAAACCACCTAAAACACTTTTTGAGGTGACATCTAAGCAAATACTTTGAGAAGAAAAATGTTCCTGGAATTAATTTTGTTCAGTATTCTTCCAATCAAGTTAAATGGAAGTGTTTTATGTAGCTCCTGTTTCAACTTTATAGCTGATCAAGTTTGACAGGAGTATGGAAAATAGTATTTGTATATCTTGTATATTCATTATGGGACTGCTTGAGATCCCTTTATGTACATGGTTATTAATTTTAAGAATGCATCTAAGTATACTTTGGTCTTGATTTTAAAAAAAAAAGTATTATGCCTTTCATAGTTGTTTTGCCTCTATACTTAACATGGTAGCCCAGTTATATTGAGGAAGAAGGAAAGGCTGTGTCTGTTTTCTGCTCTTCTGTCTTCGCAGTTCTTGACAGTTAAAGTAGGTGAACTTTAGGAATTTTAAAGACAACATTGGGAAATGTTTTAAAGCTCAGGACTCAAGGATAAAAAAATATGCAAGTATTTTGTGAATCTTGCCTCAAATACAGAACTGGTGTGATCTCATGGAGGATGTTCTGACAACAAGCATCTATCCCTGAGGTTATTGCTGTGTGAGCTTGTCTGCTTATCTTAAGCTGGAAGAGAATCGGTTTCTCAGATAAGGGAGAGGTATGGGCTTGTTACTGCACTTAATCATATTATTGTGGGTTATTCTGGGTATATACATCTGATCAAATGAGGCTGCTTTAGCAGAGGATTTGCTTCATGCTCTTCCCAGGTGCACGTTAAAAATTAGTTTAGGTTTTCAACACAAAAGGCTGAGCATGACTGTTCGTTGTATTTTAAGCGCTGGCCTGTTAAGGCAGGAGGAATCTCTTGCGTCTTGAGCTTAAGTGGGTCCTCAGAAACTGAGGAAAGTGACAGGTAGAGACCTAAGGATGGAAACCTTGTGCAAAGGCTTTCTGTTTGCCTTTGTATTTTCTCACTTGTGTCACATGCCTCCTGAAAAGTTAAAGTACAAACTGTATGGCCGAAAACCTTTTGTGATGAGACTTTCTGTGGAGTTCAGACAGGTTATCTAGTGCATGAACAATTGGGACTTTTGGTCAATTATACTGTGCAAAGCATGCTGTAGTTGCTTACATTTAAGGTGAAGAAGGCATTGAATAACAGTGGGAAGGACAAAAATAGAAGGAAACATCGCTGTGTCTGACTGTTGACATAACATCAGAAGCTGCCTTAACTAGCTGCCTTCTAGTACTCCAGTAGCATCTGAAAGTATAACTAAATCTTGAATTGGAAAACACTAATAATAAGACATACTGATAACAAAATGCTAATTACAAATGGTCTGTATCTTGCCATTGTCAGGGCTTCTGTCTCTTTTTACCTCAGTCTAACTGAACCATGTCTGGGACAGTTGGTCTTTATTTGCTAAGTGGAACACTGGTAAAGACCATTTGCCAGCTGGGATAAATGACACTCTAGAGCTGGTTTTCATCAGCATGCAAAGGACACAGGTGCTGTCAGTTTTTTCATTTCTCTTAAAACTAGCTGGGGCCACGAGGGCTCTAACATGGGTAAAAAGGAGGCAGCGATTGCTCTCTGGTGTCCTTTTAGCATGAAAGGAACTGAGAATAAACAATAAGCATCTACATCTCCTGTGATCCAAATTAACAGCATTTTATGACCTGAAGTATTAAAATAATTGGATATATGTTGCAGATGCTTCATGAAGTTATGGTATTCAGTGATTGCAACATGTGGTATTTGAAGCACTAGCAATATTTGCTAGTGATGGGCACAGTTATTTTTGCAGGTGTCTGGGAGCCATGAAGGGTATAATCTCTAAAACACAAGTTTTTGATCAGAGTTTTGTCTGAGTATTAGAGTGTTAGGCATAACCTGAAACACAGAAGCTTCTGTGTTAGGTCCTTCAGTAATTTAGGTGTAGGCAACTTCTCTTGAATCTCAACACATATCTATATCCCTATTATCGGTTGTTTTTTGTATGATTAAAAATTGCCAAAGCAGCCACTGCTCAGGGTTCTCCATGAAGAGCTGCCGAGACTGTTGAGTTCAAGTGGCTGCAGTAGGCAAGGCTGGATGGTGCATCTCCACATTGCTCGTATCTGAGCCCTGTTTAATCATGCTGGTGCTTTTGAAGTTGTCCATAAGGGTCTTATGATTGTGGCTGTGAAATTCTGTGTTGTTTGAATGTTTTTCACAAGCCATTTGAATGGCATTCAGGCATGTAGAAATGTCAAGAATACTGTCCGTCCTGACTTAGCAAGAACAGCCTAACAAGATGTGTCAGCATCCTATGTGGGTGAGGACACGGTAATCACCTGCTCTGCGATTCAGTCTGGCAAGATGAGCGTGACACCCTGTAAAATTCAGGGTAAAATAGTAACATTTGTGTTTCATGCAAGTAATCTTGATTATTGTATCACCACACTGATTTTTTCCTTCCTCCTTCTTCGTGCTGGCACAGACTGTGCTGGGTGACTGGGCAACACAAACCATTCTGGCATGTCCTGCGGTACAGGGTGGCCAGATTTTATGGTTCTGAATGATGCTGATGATCTAATGTTTGGTTGTTTTTTGTGTGGGTTTTTTTTGCTTTTTTTCCTTTTTTTAGCCATGATCAGTGCTAATTGTACTTTTTTTGCTAATCACAGCTTAGAAGCAATGCTCTTTGCTTACTGTTGAAATATTTCAAAGAGAACATGTGGAGGGGAAGAACAGATAAGTAGATGACGACAACTTGGATACTGAGACATATCACATGGAGTGTTGTCGTCTTCTCTCCTTGGAAATTACCACAGGAATCGAGAAAAGCAGGCAGGACTGACCCTCAAGAAGATTTCAATCTTCTGGTTTTTTATGCCTTATTTTATGCTTGCTGTCAGTGCACAATGCCACAGAAAACATTCTGCTACTGTGCAGGGAAAGTTGCAGGGAATATTTTAATAGCTTTACCATCCTCTTTACGCACTGGAATCCCACAGACATTTAGGGAGTTCCAGAATTGTCTCACCAAAGTTTAAATCTCTCAAAATAACATAGCTTCTTTATTCCCTGAAATGTAAAGATAGAAATGCAATGGTGGCAGTTAAAAATAGCAGTCAATGAAACTTACTCATAACTATTTTTTCTTTACCAGTGGGATGAGACTGAATGTTAATGCCACCATTTTGGGAGATGCTAATTGAATGTTTTGTAACTGAACACAAACGTTTCCTTATTAGCAGACAGTATTTTGAACACTATAAAGTACTGCCAGAATGTATCCTCCCAGTAACTACCCTTCCTAGGAAGGCAAACACTATGTAAAACACTTATTTTTTCTACTGAGCCACACTATGTAGTGCAGCGCTTTCTTCCTGAAGCAGTTTCATGGTAGGCGATTGTACAGCGAGATGTGATCTCTCTGTTCCTCTCTGTAATGTGTGAATTAAAACCAGCACATTTACGTTTAACCAACAAAATGAAGAACGTATCAGTGACTGGAGCATGTGTTTTAAATGAGCCAGACCCGAGATGATTTCTCATGTTTCAAGCTTTTTGTTTCTATGGATATCAATTAGCGAGGCAGAAGTAATGCCATCCACAGTTGCCTGTGATGGAGACCAGGTGTTCCACAGTCCAGTGCTTGTCAGGTTAGCTGCTTCTACGATGGGGCAGTATTCATGAGAACAATCTTTTGGAGGCAAACAGGAGCAGTAACTGGTGCTTTCTGTGTGTGTGTGTTGTAGTAACAGCTAGCCTCATGCCAAATCCTTTTCCAGTGATCAGAAACGTCTGTGGAATGAATGTGTTCTGCATAGGTATGAAGAAAGAAAGTGCGCTGAGTCCTTGGGTTAGTGACAGCCTGTAGCTCAGAGCAATGATGTTTGTTAACAGAAAGCCTTATTGAAAGTTGTTATTAAATTAGGAGCAACACACCTTTGGACTATTTGAATGATATTATTCTCTTCTATTTGAATTATCATCTCTGTGAACCAGATGCCATGTCCTTCGCACTGCTGTGGCAAAGAGGAACTGCTGCTGCCTTTCACTATGATTACCTGCTCCTCTTCACTACAGATCAGTGGCTGATGCTTGCAGGTGCTGCTTCTCCTGAGAGGAATTTTTGGCATCTGAGTAAAGCAAAGGATGATTCCAATAAGCGAGTTGCATCAAGCTGGCTGCTATACTCCGCGTTCTCAAAATCTCTTTTAAGCATTGCTAACTGGCAGGATTTTGTCCTCACTTGTACCCACGCTCCTTATGACAGGGTTGGGACCTGAGTTTGAGATGAGGCTGTTGCAGAATAAACAACACTGTTTTACTACTCTGGCAAAACGTTAATTTCAGTGGCATTTTCAGTGAAGTGCTTGGGTTGTTTTTTGTGTTAGGAATGGATTATTTACTCAACAGCTGGGCAGAAAGTGGAGTGGCAGTCACATGGAAAATACTCTGGGGAGTGAAATTCACTGCCCGGTAAATGGATGCAACTCTGCTGGATTCTGGAGGTTAATTCACTTGTGCCAGCAAATTTACTGAGCCCTTGTAGCGATTAGTGGAGGCCGTTTCTTACTCCAAGGTTTCCTCTGAGAAGTCAGAGAAAACCCAAAAATATGTTGTCGCCTTCCTGTGTATCTGCTGGTTTTATTATTTTGTATTTTTATGTTTTCTGGTGGTTTTGTATTTATCACAATGTTTTTGAATGCAGTGAGAAGATTCGAGCCCGAGTCTTTTCAAAATACCCGATCTATTTGATAAAACTTCCAATTTCATGGGGAAACCTGTAATTTACTTCTTTTGTGGTAATGCTAACCTTTCCCAAACCAAATAAACTATATATGTGATACGGGCTTTAAGCGAACTGTGTTGCAAAAGGTTCTACATACATCATGATTTCGCAGGACTTAGAAGATGTGTTCCCCTTTTTAAAGAAACGTATTTTGAAATGGTAATTTCTAGCGCTTTTAACTTCACCTCTTGTAGGACTGTTTGCAAAATGTGCAGGAGCCAGATAAACTTGCGAGATTTGCATGTCAAAAGTGAAGCGGTTGATTAAAACCTTTCAGCTGGGGTGTGGGTGGCTGTGTGGAGAGGGGAGAGAAAGAATGAAATGGATAGTGTATAAGGATATTTCAGTAGCTTTGTACTTGCAGATCTTGTGAGTGAATAACTTAATTCAGGAGCGTTAGTGGTAGAACACCCTCCTCACCCCCCCCAACGCAAAGTGTTAAAACGCAGCTGGTGTCTTGTGTGTTCTCATTTGCTTACTGAACAAACACATCTTGTAACTTAAGTTTCATGTTGTCTTTATTTGAATATTATAAGGCTCCAGTATTCCCAAGCTTTCCTGTCATTACAGCTGCTGACAAAAATGAGGCGTTACCTCAGGCTTTTCTTATGGTCTCTCTTGTTTCAAGTGCACTAGCCCAAAAATTTTTGAGATTTCTTGTCTGTTTAAGGTGTTGCTTTCACATGTCCACAGATTCAGGCATATGCTGACTATTTATGTCTTTGCTTAGAAAAAGCCCCAAAAAGAATGAATAGTATGTATTGTATTGTATTAATTCAGCATTCTGCTTAAACACATTTTAGATGTGTTCACTGCTATTTGTTTAAATATTTAGTGTGGACTGACCTTGCTTTTCAGAGCACTTTAATGTGAAAACAGCCTTAATTTTCAGACAACTTGCCTTCTGTCATTAAATTGTTCAAACTAAAGAGGAAGGTTCAGCTGCCGGCTCTGTATTCTATTTCAGTCAAAGATCAGGTTACTGGGTAAGTAGTGTCAGAAGCCATATTCCTACATGTTTCTTTTCTGTGAAGTGATTGAAGTAATTTTAAATAGCACAGCCTTTGAGAATTTTAGGATGGCCTCAGGTAGGTGACTTAAATATAGGAAACATCCTTGTGGTTGAGTTATGGGGTCCCAGGTCATCTGAAAAACCTCTCTTTGATATTTCTGATTTTCCCAGCTTAGAATATGCATCAGGCTGGTGTTGACATTTCCTTCCTTTTCCATCATTCCTTGTGTTTTTTGGGGTCTAACCAGGGTTGGCAGTACTTTTTTCTGACCTTTGTTTTGTAAGTAGGCATATTTAATTTTCCTGTAACTGCAGAGAAAGAATTCAGCATAAAAAGAAAGCAATGGCATGGTGGGCCTGTTCATTGAAACTGAACAACTCTTTGCTGTTTGGGCTGGCACTCTGAAGGACAGGAACCTTCAATTGACTTGTTTCAAGTGTTTATTATTCCTTACTGCTAGCTGCCTGTAATAATTGCATTAAGCATCTTTTTGTAATTTGTTTAGTTTTGCTTTAAATTATTAGACTGAAAATTCTGTATGTTTATGTGAAACTTCTGAATGTCCAACTGGCAAATTCTGGATATTATGCAGTTATATGGAAGTACTGTAATTTTCTGGGGAGTTTATACTGAATTGTGGCTTATTCCGTCACAATTAGGATGCTCAGGGTTGCACACATTTAAGGGTTTGCAAAGTTAAAGGTATGCATTTTAATCGTATTTAAAAAATACACCTTTTGTGGCATGCTGTGCTAGTAAAATACACTACCCAGGGAGCATAAGTGAAGGTCTGTTCCTGGGGTGGTTCTAAAGTCGTGGTTTGTGGCAGTATTCTTTAATCAGAACAATTTTTAGGCTATTATAATGATTTTGGGTGTTCAAGTTCAAGCACATAAATTATCTCATTTGCATGTGGATTCCAGTTGATAATCAAATATTAATCATTTGCCTCAATCGATAGCACACTAAGGACTAAAAGAAAAACAAAAACTTGTCATGAATTGATAATATGTCAGAGATCTGTTTATCAGCAGATCATGCACATGAAGGACTCGAGCCAGCAAACTGTCTTGCATGGAGTCCCTAATCCAGGAAAGTATTTAATATACGCATGTTTTTCTGGATAAGATTATGGCACTTAGTAAACTGTTAGGCTCTAACTGTATGAGTGGGCAATGCACATGGTCCCAGTATATTTGATGCCAATCTTGAAAGATCTGTAAGTGAAGAGCACTGAAACTTTTACTGCTTGTGTGTACAGATACTTGAGGATGAATAACCCTTTTGAAGTCAGTGTGCTTAAATTTAGGCTTATAATGTACATGCTTCAGTGTATTCAAAGAATAATTCTGGAAAGAAACTTTCATTAAGGATCATTCTTGTAATATGTGCTAATATTGTTTTGTGGGGAGAGGGAATGCCAGTAAAAGGAATTTAAACATCATAAATTTCTCACTCTCTTTTTGTTAAAAGCCTTTTTTCCCCAGAGAATATGTAAAATATATTTTTCTTTAGTCCTTTGCTTATTCTTCATATTCTTTGTTGGAAGAAAAGTAAAATGTGTGTAACTGCAAGATGCTTTATATTTTTTTTTCTGGTAGAAAAACATGTTTTCCACTCATTGAGAAATGTTGCATCATGAATGAAAGTAATGTGCAATAAAGGTATACTCAGAACTGGCAGTTTTATCACCTAAGGTGACTTACGCCATTTACCTGAAGAGGTCTGAAATCCCACTGCATTTCCGGAGGTGCCTGATTCATTATCACAGAAAGGCTGTTACATATCATAGCAGGAGGAAAAATCTTTGTAAGAGTGAAAGCACTGATAGTTATTTTTTCCAAATTTATTTTTTGTGTGGATCCTAAAAAATATGAACTTTTTTTCCATATATGTATTTGATATAATAGCCCTGGAAGCAGAAGTGACCACCGTGCAAAATAGGGTAGCATCTTGGCTGAAATCAATGAGCATTTTTTGTTGAATCTGATGAAAGCAGGCATTCAGTGTGTTACCTGTGCTGTTGGCACTTGGGACAGCCACAGTTTTGGCTTTTTCTTTTTTTCGTTAAAGGAAGCTAGAATGCTTCATTGGATGCAGTGAGAGAATCCTCTGTTAAGAAAGAGGAATTTAAACGCTGGGGCTGTTACTGTGAACTGGCATTGAAAGCAGCAGTGCTGCTATTGTGCTTTGTACTTTAATTCCCAGGCAGTTTAAAATACATATACTTCTGAATAATCCTAACTACTTTGATTTTGTATTCCAGTCTCTGTTTTTGTGAACTTCAGATGTGTTGTCTGCACTTTGAAAATGCTTTGCCAGCTGGGAGGTGTTGCTGAAATCTAAGTAATTATAGAAATACTAAAATTTCCACAGAAAGTCGTTAAACACTCCCAAACAAATCTTAATGTTTTCTGCTTTGTCCAGCAGAAGAGAGAACTTTCAGTTCATTAACTCATCATTAGGGTTCATCATCTTCAGCAGTGGTTTATAAAACTCAGTCTTCTTCTTTAAAGCCAGGTGGGCATTGTCTTGTGAAAAAATTGGGATGGAGGTGTGGTTGGTGCAAGCTCACAGCAGACATCTGCTTTGCAGTTTGAACCCTCTTATGTCATCGTCTTCAAACACTGAAACCCTGTGGTCTGTAGTCTTTCCTGTGCACAGGAATCTTACAAGATTTCATTTAATAGTTCATTAGAAAATATGACTACCACAAAAAGAGGCACTTTGTTCTAGGAGAAAAGTTGCACGTAGGTGAATACAATGCTCAGGAAGGATTGCCAAGTCCACCTGCTCATCCTTAGAGGCAGGAAGCCAATGTCAAATGGGAACTTCAGTTCTAGGTTGTCATACATGGAGCAGGCTGATTAATAATAAAAAAGCTGAATAAACCCAATATTATTCTGCAGCGTGACACTGCCATTAATCTCTACTAGTGCTGTATAGCTTTCTAGTCAGTTAAAATCCTCCAGTATTCTCTGTTAACAGGAAATACTCATGTCTCTAAACAGACTTTGGTATTGCAATGGTAAGGAATATTGGTGTATGTCATAACCTATATAAATATTTATTTGTATATGCTAGTTTCCTGTTCTACTGGTGCATCTCAATGTCTTTATTGAGGGTTTCCCTGAAAAAAGGCCTTTACAAACATCTTTTGAACATAAATGTTCAATCTGAGGAGACAGAAGCATTATTTTAATAATGAAAATGTCGCCTTTCTGCTTGAACTGAGGTGCTGCATAAAAGATAGACAAGAACAAAAGAGCCATTGCTTATTTGATCTTCCAGGAGCAAGTTTATGATTTGCCCTAGCAGAGTTTGGGGGCTGATAATCTATGAGACTTGTTGCACAGAAGAGAGGAGGCAGTTTTTTCCTTTGTGTGTAAAAAACCAGGAATTTATTTTAAATTTTATCAAAAGTCTGCTGTGCTAATACCAAAATGTACAATGCCGAGGTGTACATAAGCATGTACAGAAGAACAGTACCAAATTGGACTTGGCAGTTAGGTTTACTGTTAGACTCGATGCTCTCAGCGGTCTTTCCCAACCTGTATGATTCTAAGTTCATCTGTAAGAAACCGATTTAGTTGCTGATCTTTACCCCTCCTCCTGATGTCCAAGTAATTTGGACTACACTGGAGACAGTTTCTGAGATTGGCCTCAGACACCTTTAGGTTTTACTGCTGATGTTTGGGTTTTTTTTCTGAGAGTTGTGCTTTACTTAGCTTCTAGGATTGTCTTTTTGATGGTGATGGACTTAAATTCCTTGGTTGCTTCACCAGTACTGTGTAACACAGAGCATTTGCCATTCATTGCAAATGCTTCAGACCTGAGCAGGTACTGCACCTTCCGCGTGAACACCCTTCAGTTTTCCTTAAGCTATGGGTGTCATCTGGTATAGTAAAGAGAAGTAAGTGTTTTTTTACATTAGGTTCTGCATTCATCTGTCAGCATTGTGTTCTACTTCTTCCTGATACTGAGTTTGGAATATGGTTTGATATAATTGATCTGTGGTATTTCAAGGTTGCAAGGAATTAGGGCAGTTATGGGAAGAATTAGAATATTCAAGGCAAAGTACGAGTTCAGTGAAAACACCTATAGGCAAAGAGATAGAATATATTGCCATGGAAGCCTTACTAAAGTGGCAATAGTGAGAACTTCGGACTGATTAATGTTTCTTTGTGAGATGTTTTATTAAACAAAAATGAAAAAAAAAAGTGTAAAAATGTTACACAGTAAATAGACTGTGCTGTGGTGTTCAAAGAGGTGCGCTAATATTTGCCCATTCAAGGAAATACTAACAAAATGTCACTTTGATTAAAGAAAAGAACAACTTAAGGGTCTAGTGGTTCCTTCATCTGCTTCTTTACACACAGTGTAGGCTGTGTAAGCATAATTTGAGGTTCAGAACATGGTTTGTTTTGGAAAAAGCTTTTCTAATTTTTATCCATTGAAAGTCAAATTAGGATTTTTAAATTTGGGAATAAGCAAAAATTTATTGGGTGAAATTGTTTGAAACTGCTTTCATTATGTCTTATGTCATTTTGCAGATGTTTTAATTTCTTTTGTGACAAAGTGTTTAATAAACATACTCAAAATGTGGCTTTCTATTTTATTATTTCTAGTTATATTAAAATGAGGTATTTCTTAGAACAAAAAGTTATTCCAGTTACCTGAGTTACCCTAAGCCCCTAATTTATCTAATGTTTTGTATTTTCATTTGTTGTGTTAACCGTTATGTCTTCACATGTTATTAGTCTTGTTGAATGGCTTAATGACATCTCATTGTTTGTTTCCTTAATAATCTTCAGCTATTGCAATGCATCTCCTTTTTTAATTTTGGTTGATTTTTTGTTTTAACAGAAAGAAAATGAGTGAGAAAATAATGTTCAAACAGGAACTCTGTGTTTCATGTTCGTTGGGGCAGAGGTCCTTCTCGTCTGATTTGTTTGTGACCATATCTAGTGTTTCCTGATTCAAGGCAATAACCTCTGTATCAGTGAGATGCAGGGTAACCTTCCTCTTGGGGATATTTGGTAGAATATTATTATTGTCCTTCAGTTTGAGAATTTCTATTACATTTGAAGCTTCTGTTTATATTTTATTGCTTGCTATTATAAAGTGGGTATGCTTGTCATCTCTGCAGATGCCTGATGTAATCTTGTAATCAGTTGTCTAAATAGTATTGCATGGAAATGAAATTCACAGGCTAATTTTGCATTGTGTGAAGCTTGAAAAACCTGGGGACCTCTGGCTGAGATTAAGGGATCTTGGTTCCAGAATCCTCGCCATTGAGTTGGAAGTTATTCCAGTTAGAGCTATAACTCTGGCTGTGGGTTTCTAAGCTCTGTGGCTGCAAATAGGGCAGCCCTGAAAGCCCATATAATTTCAAATTCTAAAGCAGGAGTTCTGGAGACCCTTGTCACTAGCCACTCTGCATGGTGAAATATCATAAAGCCGCAGATCCAGCAGCTCAGCATAGGAATGACCAGATTCCATATATGGTTTGGAGTTTATAATAATATTTTCTATATGTTGAGGTCATTTATTTATTTATTTACATTTTGGACAAATCAGCCATTGTTTGGAAACTTGAAAACTCTACTTGTGAGGATCAATAATAAATAAAGTTAATATCACTGACAACATGTAGATGTACTGTTTGAATTCAGAAGTGTAAGTTTAGTGGCACTGTAGAGAGAATGTAATAAAGGAAAATACTGTCTGATTGTATAGAAAAGTGTACGTCATTATAAGAAAGTTAACTTCTAGGATGAAAACCAAGTATAAAAGGCCATTACTGCTCTAGAAGCTGGAATAGTTGGAATTGTCTGCTTGGTTGTCTCTCTGGAAGTGGGATAGATGATTTGGTGTGCTTGCAGTGACTTCTGGAGGAAGACTAGGAAGTGGTCTGGTCAATCTGCATGTGTTATGGGGGCAGTAGAAGTGTGCACAGCTTTTGCAAAGCCACTTTTTTGTCTTGTCTTTAATTGGAGGTTAACTGCTATGAAGAAAGTGTGTATTTAGTAGCAGACAGAACTGAACGGCTCTGACAATGTTCCTGCTTTGTGTCTTGCTTTGGAGCAGCAGGGGGCCAGTACTGTGTCGGACAAAGTTATTAAAAGTTAAGATTTTTTTTTTGTCAGTAATTATTTATAAAAATAAATAATAAATCAATATAGTAGCTTGTATGTATTTTGATTTTACTCCCCTGGCTTTCTCTCTGGCCTGATTTGTAGCATGAAGGAGCATGCCCGGCAGTACTGGGCAATGAGGTTTTTGTTTCAGCAACTTAATGGGTGTCATCATTGTAGTTTGCACTCAGCAAGAGGAGGAATTTCCAGCAATAGCTGCAAAGCTTCTCAAACCATTTTGACTGTTGATTTACTTAAGGTGTCTGAAAGCTTTTTCCACTTGAGATTCTGTGTGTTTGACTTCCTGGGGCTTTTCCCCTGCTTCCTCCTTCCTGGGCCCTAATAGCAAAGGGTTTCTGAACCACTCCCCTTCTTCCATCTCACCTGCTCTCCTTTTTTCTTTCTCTGTCTCTTAATCCCTTTTTTCCCTATTTTATACCACCTTTTATTCTTGTTTCTTCAGGTCTTCCTTATTATTGATTTATCTCTTTAGACATGCATTATAAATAAGTTGCACTGTAATGATGGTGAAGACAAGCTAAATAAGGTGTATGCTTGTTGTCTTGGCATAACTTAAGACTTTTCTCCTCACCAGTACACAAATAGCTGAGTGTATGGGCAAAGTGCTGAATCTACATAGAATCCAGAGAAAAATGCCAAAAGGGATAGAACAGGTAGTTTTGTTTAGTGTTATTCAGCCCATGGTTCATGAATCACTGCTGGTCCATAAATGGATGTGTATGGTCCTTGAAACAGTTATGAAATGCCCCAAACACACACATGCTCCCACACGCTCAACAGGATTGTGTCTGAACATGTGGGCAGGCACAGTCAGCAGTCGACTCCCACCCACTGTCCAAGCCTTATTAAAATGTTTATTGCCATCCTGCATTTATTAAAGTTCTGTTGTAACCAAATATTCGGCATCCCTGTTCTCAGCTTACCATGATGCTAATGCAGTAGTTAAACTTTGAGCTTTCTTGCTCAAGGAAGTTGCTGTCTATGGCTTGCAGTCCAGATCTCCTTCTGCAGGAAGTTATAGGCTGATTTCCTTGCCTAACACTCTGCTTGTAGAGTAGTTTTAGACCCCTTAGTCCTGTAATCGCAAATCTTAAACATTTTCTTTGTTGCCTGGTGTTTCAGTTCAGTTGATACCTGGCTAATAAATTTTTTCTTACCCTGGTGATTGTTTTCCTATGTTCTTCGTATTCTATTCTGTCAAGGTGTTGTTGGTGATCATGCTAATCATGGCATTGTGTGTTCTAGCACCTGCCTTCTGTATCTGAGTGTAAAACTTATATCAGTAATCCTTACAGGGAAAGTCCAGGTTTGTCCTTGTGGCCTTGGAATATGGCATACTTAATGAGATTAGGGCTAATACTTTCTTATGGGCATGCATCAGAAATCTGAGAAATTAACATGCTCAATTCTTTCTAATGAACATACCCAAATACCTTGTTGGTTTTGTACTGTAGCTAAATTTGGGTAATTTTCCATGACCCATTTGTGATGCAAATTTCAAGTCCTTACCCTAAAGCACGTAAATGGGAGAATATCCCAAAGAAAAGGTGCTGACTGTTTTGGAAAATAAGACTTCAGATATATTCACTTATTTCAAGTATGTTAAAATCCTTCCAATTCTCTGACCCATTTGGTTGAAACAAGAGCAGTAGGAGCAGCAATCACCCAGAGGCAATTAATTAGCACAGATTTCAGTCCAGTTAAGATCTGGCAAAGAAACAGATACCTGCAGAAGTCCTATGCTGTGAGGAAGTAGCAACTGTAATAATAGGTAGTACTAATAATGAAAGAATTGCAGGAGAAAGTAGTTCCTGCAGAGTGGCTAGAAGCTGATTTTCACTGTATTGAAGTGATATCATAGAGAATGAGGTCAACTGGTACAAATTCTACTATCTGCTTTTTTTTCCAACATGGTAAGGAGTAGAAGTCAACCCCCTCTTCCAAGAAGAGGAAGAATTTAACAATAGTAAGAAAACTACCAGGAACAAATCCAGGTATTCTTGCTTTTCTCCTTTCAAGGAGAAAGAGTTGTCTAATGCAAAACCTACTTTCTGATAAAGACCAAAAATGTGATTAAAATTCTTGACATCCAAAATGAACATGAGCTGATAAAGCGCCTTTTTAGTAAATATTTCCCCGTAGGACTCTCAAAGGAACCTGGCATTACCCTCCACTCTGCTTCTGGAGGATATAATTAAAATAGGAGCTTCTGAATAAAACAGCCAATGTGTGAAACCTTACAGGTTTGAGGAAGAAAAATCTGTTTCATATTCATTTCCCCAGTGTACATGGAGCAGAGGCTTTGCTCACAAGTGAAACTGTTATACCAACTGCATGAAGGGGGAAATTTGTTCTAGGAAATAAATAGATAAATACATAGAATTTCTCAGGAGAAATTATATCGTATCAGCTATGCTCCAGGCATCATTAGATTCTGTGTAGGTTTGTCAGGCCTCTGAGCCTGAAGAGGTTCAGGTCTTCAGGAGGTCTTCGGAGGCTAAGGTGCTCAGGACCACAGCCACCAAATGAATGTGCCTTGGCCAGCTTGTTCAAGGGGGCTTCACAAATCATAGAATCATAGAACAGTTAGGGTTGGAAAGGACCTTAAGATCATCTAGTTCCAACCCCCCTGCCATGGGCAGGGACACCTCACACTAAACCGTGCCACCCAAGGCTCTGTCCAACCTGGCCTTGAACACTGCCAGGGACGGAGCATTCACAACTTCCCTGGGCAACCCATTCCAGTGCCTCACCACCATTAGAGTAAAGAATTTCTTCCTCATGTCCAATCTAAACTTCCCCTGTTTAAGTTTGAACCCGTTACCCCTTGTCCTCTCCCTACAGTCCCTAATGAAGAGTCCCTCCCCAGCATCCCTATAGGCCCCCTTCAGGTATTGGAAGGCTGCTAGGAGGTCTCCACGCAGCCTTCTCTTCTCCAGGCTGAACGGCCCCAATTTTCTCAGCCTATCTTCATATGGGAGGTGCTCCAGTCCCCTGATCATCCTCGTGGCCCTCCTCTGGACTTGTTCCAACAGTTCCATGTCCTTTTTATGTTGAGGACACCAGAACTGCACACAGTACTGTAAGCAGATATGATCTTGGAGGTGCATTTTCACACATGCTCTTGGATGTGTCAAGGTGGTGTATCACAGAGCAGGACAGGATTCTGTGGCTTGGTCCCAACAAGTAGCAGAGTCCATTGGCAGTGAACGTGTGTCACCGCAGGGGTTGAATCTTGGAATTGGCTTTACTGGGAGTAAAATTTTTAAAACCTTCAGTGTAATATTCAACCATGCTTTGGGAGAGAGGGGGAAATCCCATAGAGAAGTTTCAACAGATTCTGTATGTATTGGAGGCTCAGTAAAGCAGGGGAGGTGCAAATTAATACATCTTTAAGGTAGTCATTAAAGTAATGTTTTAATTGACGGGCTGACACCTGTGTGAGTGGGCTAATAGTCAGCATATACTTATCTCCGAACTGGTCACAGCATGCACTGGCTTCCCCTGTGGGGATGTTAAGAGGGATGTGGAGATGTGCTTTGAGCGTGATAGGGTGAAAGAGAGTCAATAGCAGGGAGACGGGGAGAGAGGAGTGTGTGGGATTTAAGAAGCAGATTTGTTCATCAGTGGGGAAGCAAACTCCTCTGGTTCTGTTGCGCTTGGTACCGCTGATTGTGTCCTACAGCTGCTGTCCTGCTGAGTCAGTTGTACTTTCTGTCTTTATCACTGTTGCCAAGGCAGACATTGCCTTTGTTGTGGATCTCTGGGAGGAAGGTGCTTTTCCTGTTTTGATTTTGGTCTTTTTTCTTCTCTGTTTTTTAATTCAGCTGCTGCTTAGAGTCAATCTCCTCCAGTCTGCTTTTGGGTTTTGTTACAGACCATTTGTCTTGGAACAGAACAGGTTCTCTCATGTCCCTTCCAGCTCCTGATCTGTTAACCACTGTTGAAGATGACGTGTTCTGTCTTTGTCGCTATAGTCCCAGACTGATGGGGATGGGTGGCCCATTCCAGGCTTGGGTTCCCTTAACAAATTTGTCTTTGGATTGTGAGTCCATGGACGAACTTCCCAAAAAACATTGACAAAATGAATGGATTCTGCAAAAATATTACAGCTTTATTGGATGTATGCAAAGTAAGATCTAGGAGAGGTCTGTCTGATCTGTCAGTTGTTGCTGTGTAGGGTTTCTGAGCTCTCTGGAAAGTCTGCCCAATGTCTAGTACAGAGCTCTCTCTTCTGGGCTTCAAATCCTTGAACTGAAAAAGGAGTATCTGAAATTGTCAAAAGAAGCAGTTGCCCAAAAAGAAATTTAATGTCATACAAAGCATTTAATTTCCTTCAATGCCTACTGAAAAATGAAAATAGAAGGAATTTGTCATTTAAATCTGAACATGATATCATGAGAAATTTCAGATCACCACTTAAAATCCAGCAAAGCAAGAGGCACATAAAGGCAGTGTCAGTTTTAATCATTGGCACCGCTATCAACTAGAATAAATACATATACAAATGTTACAACAGGAAAGGTCTTGGTGTCTTGCTTAGGAGTGGATTGGCTTCTCCTGCTACCTGAGGAGCTGATACTCATGACATCAGTCCCCAGAGGGACAGCTGAGATGGAGTTGGTTTTGTCATTTTGCAGAAAGTAGATGAGCAAAGCAGGTGTGTATTTTTACACCAGCATTAATGGAACTTGCAGAATGCTGGTTGCATAGGTCCTAGTAGCCTGCTTGACAGTATTTAGTGTGAGTTACATGCAAAGCTAACATACCTTGACCTGATGTGGTTGTTTCAAATAGTGCTTTTTTGGAAAATGATCCATCAAACTCTGTAGGAACTTAAGCGTCTGCTGGGAAGTTGGAACAAAGAACTTGGTAATGGATGAAACTTGGGGTTAAGAAAACATCCATTTTCTTTTTCTATAGTTTTTTTCATCCCAACTATTATTTGAAAATGCTTTATAATCTTGCAAAGCAAAACTTTCCAGGATGCTCTTTACATGCACTACTCTGATGTATGATTGTTGGGCAGTTTGACCTCATGGAGGAAAAGCCATACACAATGTGTCAGATTCTTCAGGAAATCTTGTTTGTTAAAATAATGTTTTAGATTCTAAACTCTGTATGAGGTGGCCCATTTGTTTTTCTTGGTTATTGCTTATTTTGTGCAACACATGTTTTTGAAAGAAAGCTCTTCATAAAACATAGCATTCAAACACTGGAAGAGGTACCAAAGGAAAAAACCCAACACCTTCCTATATAACTCCTACCTGATTTTTGAAAATCTATAATTTTGTCGAGTTATTAGATGAGCAAAAATAAAAATACAGAAAGAGCATGCTGCTGTGAAAAACTGGTTTAGCATTTCTGAAAAGTATAATTAATGGATATTTAGATCATTAAGCACTTTGGGAAACACAGGCTGTCTGACAGCAGATGTGCACTGCATCTAGTAACATTTTAAATTAACAGGTACAGTGAGTAGGCTGAGGGCTCAGCACAGATTGTATTAATTTCCTCATGGTTTTTAAGCAATTTTAGCATGTATTTTTTGCTTGTATAAGAAGCATCATAAGCTTTGTCTGTCTTAAATTTTCTCTGGGTATTTGGAGTGCTTTCCTTTGCCTGCTGGTATTGAGCACTGTTACAATCCCGGGGGAGGATGCTGCTCAGGAATACGACTAATTTAGACTCTACGTGGGTATATTTATAGGAGGGCTGGCTGCTGGCTTTAGGTTTGGCTGTCATCCTTGGTTACTGCTGGTAGTTTGAGACTAGGCAAGCTGCAAACTCAGCTGGACTTGGGTTTACATTCATAGACTGCAACAGGATTGCTGTGCTCTTGGACTGGCAGCCAACTGTTTAGCTTTTGCAGTGTTTACAGAGCAGGTTACTTGGCTATATTAGGTTTTATTTTTGTAGTGACTAATGACAGGTTCTGTT
Organism: Amazona ochrocephala; assembly: GCA_039720435.1. Lineage (NCBI taxonomy): Eukaryota > Metazoa > Chordata > Aves > Psittaciformes > Psittacidae > Amazona > Amazona ochrocephala. Next base: position 39,550,688 of record CM077880.1, on the reverse strand, counting down.
TCTAACATTTGGATCTCTCCTTTGGACAGGCTTTCTTCTACCACTCTTTCAAATCCTCTTACCTGTGCTTCTGCTGGGCTTGCATTCACTTGTTAGTCTCAACTTATGCTAGGATCTGCTTCAGAAATTCAAATTCTGATTCTTCTCCTTTCCTCAGGAAAAATAGCTTTAATGAAATTCATGTTTTTAATTTTTGTAATTTCCATCGTAATATTAAAGACAACACGTGACAATAATATCTGACTAATTGTTCCCTTTGTAGTTCCCTTGCAGTAAGGTAAAGACTAATAAAGTTGCTCTTCTGGTAGCTTCCATTCTAAGCAATCAAAGATAAATGTGTATGTCACTTAACAAGAAAAATACAGGTTTTACAAACACAATTGTTCCAGGGTGGGCTTATTTCCAGTCATGCTTCTTTTTGACTGGCATCAACCACTAGCACCTTACAAAAGTTCATGCAGAACATTCTGTGGAAATGAAAGGCAGAAACATATCTAATTGATATTAGTGGTGCCTTTGTATCTTAACCTGTATACTGGTTGTGTATGCTGAACTGTTTTTAATTGCAGCCATGTAAATCACATTATTGCTGTTGCATTCTGTCATTGTGATTTGAGAGAGCGATATATATCTTACTTGGAAAGAGGAGGTTTGAGTGGTATCTGCAGGAACTGATGCCATTCTCCCGCTGCACACGTGGAATTCATCGGAAGCCACATCTAAGAGTAACAGCTTATTTAAAACGCTAGCTCGTGCTACACATTGGTAAGATCTATTCTTGCATGTTCTGAAATCAGCTGCTTGCCATTTATTGGGACTAACCTAATCTGAAAGATAGAATGCTTCATCAATTCCTAGATTTCTCTATTATCACACTTGATGCTAGAGACTGCAAATGACATGTTTTAATAACACCTTGTGTAGATTTCTCACTTCTGATAAAACCTTGATCAGTTTGTGCACATTTTAAATTTTTTCTTTATTTTTCATTAAGCTCACAATTCTGATAGTAAATTGTTGAGAATACAGCTGGCTGCAGTTTAATGCCACAACTACAAGATAAAATGGGATTTTGATTATATAGATACATGTGCACACACCCACAAATGTGTGTATGTGAATATGTAAATTACTGGCAAAAAACTGCTTCTTTGCAGTTGCAATTTTGACTTTTTTTTTTTTTTTTTTTAAGCTGGGAACAAAAATCAATTGGAAATTCAGTGCCAGCAAGTTGTATTTGCATTTTGTGATGACCTGAACATGCTGCGTCTTAAAGGAGTGACTCTGCGCCAAGGCTTTCAGTGTGGTTTATTAGCTGAGTCTCACTTCTAACTAACTATATTTCCAGGGCTTCCTGTGATGTGCTTCGAGGTACTACATGGTCTTTTGTTTCCCCCCTCTCCCCCCTCCCCATATATATTGTAAAAAACTGAGTATCTTTGCTACTAGTTTGGATAAAGTCAATACTTTGTTGCCTGCAACCAGATTCTGTTCCTCTTGCATCTTTTGTTTGAGCTTTTACAGATGACCTACTGTTATTAAGCATCTGAGAAGAAAGCAGAAGTCTAGACGAAGATCTTGTAGGCCGTGCCCAAACCAGGTGCAGTGTTGTTAAGGTCCATATATGTTCCTTCATCTTGCTGAAAGTCCTGTTTGTCGTAGCAGGAGAATTACGGATTACCACATGTTGGGTTTCTGTGTCTCTGCTGGTTGTGCGTGGTATTCTGTTTCCCTGCGTTTGCATCAGAGAAGTTTGGAAGATGCTTTGTTCCAGGGGTAGACTCTAGCTTTGTACATATCAAGAATGCCGCTTCTGTGAAGCCCTGGCAGATCTGGGCCTGAAAGTTAGTTTTTCCCAGTTGTCCATCAGACTGTAAGGATGTTGAGCTTCACTCTGATATTTCACTTTATCAGAGGCTTTTCTTTAGTCAGGATTTAGACATAGCATTTTGTCCTGCTTCTCTTTAAAAATAAATGAGATTCAAAGTTTCATGAAGGGTATCCTTGCTTATCTTTTTGTATTTTAAATATATCTAATGCTGTTTTGCCTTTAATTTTTGGAAGTGGGAATCGATTGCATTTATTATGGTCTCTTATTAAGTAAGCTTATTGTCTTTTCGTGCAGTAGAGCTCTTATTTGACCAGTCTCGATGTCTGTGCACTGGAAGTTGTTGTCAGTTAGTGGCCATTGTCTTGTAGATTTGCACTTTGAAACATTTATTGGCAATGAGCTTTGGTTATTGGCAATGAGTTTTGTGTGTGTTTACTGTTTCTAATGTTTCTCTTTTTCGCCTTTTATTTATTGCTTATTTACTTGCAGGCTTTTTGAGTTGTCTGGCTTCATTGAACTTGAGTTTGGAGTTGCTGATTCTGTGTCTTTGGTCTAGAGTCTGTCCTTTTAAATAATAGTAACAAAGTGCTGTCATGATGACTAGGTTGCTCTCTCTAGTGTGGGAGAATCATCTCTGCTGCTTCTGAAAGCTTTGCCTGAGGTAGCCCTGTGTAATTGTAACATTTTAGATAATTGTTTAAAGTTTATGCTGTGCTTTCTACCTAAACTGAGAGCTGTACAAAAATTGGTTGAATTAAATTCCATCTCTCCATTCTCTGTTGGTGATGCTATGGTGCAGGATTGGGGTTTTAAATATGTCTTCTAATAGATGCAGTTTGTGTCATTGTGCTTGTGTTAAGGTGGGGACGTTGTGTAAGAAAAAGGGTTTATCTCCCAAAGTGTGGATGTGGGGAGGTAGGGACCAGACCTCCTCTGTCGCACGGGAGGTGCATATCAGATGAGGGAGATGTTTTTGTGGAATTAATGAATCATGAGTTTTGGTTTTGCTGTCAGTCAGCTGGTATTAATTCAGATGTTTAGAGTTAGCTTTTACCTTGTTGTCCAGTAGAAGCTGTACTGCAGGGACTACAGGCAGCACTGGGGTTGCAAATCCCTCACTGGAAAAATCCATTCTATGTGTGTTTGCTACTAAGGCCTATAGGAGCTGGATGCTCTGCTATGTAAATGGGAGTGCAAGAGAATTCCCATCCATCTGTGCCTTAGCCTTTCTTTGCTCTTATTAGCTGTATATGTATTGTAGCAAAGCGAGGGGTGCTTGGGCTTCATGCTGCTGTTCATTTTCCCATTTCTCATTTCTGCAGCTACCTCTTTCCATTTCCCTAGAGAAGGATGCTGGTTTTCCTTGTCCTGGTGGTTCTTGCATTGGTTGTTTCTTTAACTGTGGTCTGTGAAATGACCTAGGTGGAAAAAAAGGAACTGCAGACTGAAAACAGGAAAGAGGCTTGAAACAGATCTGCCTACATAGTAAGAAAAATATCAGCACTGTGTGGAGCTGTCCTCTGTATGACTTCCTATTAAAAAAAATCCAACCCCCAAAACTAACCAAACAACAAAACAAACCCAAAATAAGAACAGAATGTAAGAATTAGTCGTAGTGTTTCAGACTTGATGTCCATGTAACCCCGCATCCTTTATGACACTGGTCAAAAGTGACAGGCTCAAGAAGATTACAGCAACAAGGCAATGACTTTCCCATCCCTCCTCTCCCACCCTTCAGTGGTATGTGGCTCAGGATGTTTTCCTGAGATAAGGGTGATCTCTGTGTGGTTACTAACCCTTAACTGCATTTCTCTTCCATAAATCTGTTTGGCCTCTCCTTAAGGCTGCAGGGTTTCGATGTCCACAGTGTCTTGTGTCAGAATCCCATGACGTAGATGCAAGTTGTGAAGACAACCTGCATTTATTTGTTGTTTATACCCTAGCTCTTGAGCTACAAGAGGCAAAACTGATCCCTGTCCATCCTGAGTGTGCCACCTGTGAGTGTTATTGGCTACCGTTATATCCTGGCTTCTTCATCCCCTTCCTAGCGGGGTTTGAGCTGTTCAACCATTGATTGAGCTGGGGGAGGAGCAGAACAGTATCCAGCATTCAAGGTGCTGACACAAAGTGGGTTTATTGGCAGTGTTAAGCTTGTCTCTTCTTTTTTTTCTCACCTCTGCATAACTCATAGTAACCTGCTGTTTTGTTCTGACTGCTAAGCATTTAGCTGATAGTTGCCTGAAAACATGTATTTTATGCTGGAGGAAAATACGTCATGCCAGGTCCAACAGCCCCAGAGAGGCGAGGCAGCTGCTGTGCTGTGCTGCCAGGTCCAAGTCGTGGTGAGGCTGAAATGTATCCCCAACAGGCATGGGTATGTGCTGTGTGTGTCCATGGCCAACACGGATAATGCAGGCAGATAGAGCACTCGGGTACAGACAGGTCAGCCTTAGACAGAGGGAGGTGTGTGCATGAAAGTATGTGTATGCATACGTAGGAGGAGGATCCTTCCAGCAGCTGGGCTTGGATGCTTGGTCTGCCCAGTAGCTGCCTGTGGATCCCAGTTGCTGGCCCCTGGACATATAAGCCTCCTGGTCCCACAGCCAACACCATCTGTGCTCTCGTCTGCAGAGACACACAAGCACTCTCAAGCCCAGAGCTGGCCCTTGGAGACCCACTCTAAAACCTTCTCTTCGGGGCCAGATCTCCTGCTTGGTCTTTGCTAGTGCTCACATACTCATAAACCCAGTACAATCCCAAAATGCCCTTCCCCTTCATCCTCTTGTGTGTTGTACACCCTGAGGCAGCAACTGTCCTTAATCCAAAAGGTGATGAGGAGAGCTGTTCCCTGTGACTCATGTTGATGGCTCTGTGCCTGGATGCTGGGGCTGAAGTTCTCCTGGGACAGATAGGGTGTTCCTCAGCAGGAGTCCTTGGGTTGGAGTCCTGCCTGCCACTGTGCCTCTGCTCTTCCAGATTTGTGGAGATGGGCTTTGGATGCGCTGATGGGCTTGGGAGTAGTCTGGAGGTGTATTATTTATATTAAGTGAAATACAGTTATAATCCCAAAATTATACTCCCCAAGTGGCAGTGGTCAGATTGGAAGCCAATATTTCACCTGTGACACCAAGACTGACTTTTTTCCATGTACTTGGACTTTTATAAATGTAACTTTTAAGTGGGGTGCTTTTTTCCTGGCTAATGTAAATATTGACAGCAAACCTTGCACCTCATTATTCACCTTTTTTTTTCTTCCAGGTTTTCTTAAGAGCATCTTGAGTAGCATAGGTCCCAACATAGATCTGCAAAACTACTGATGGCTTCCCTCTGATGGCTGATGATCACCCATCTTTTCTTATTTTTTAATTTACTTATCTATGCAAGAGTAAATTAGGTTCTGTTTCTATTTAACAAACACCGAAGTTATCTGTCGTTATTTTCAGGATTTTTGTCTGGTGTAGTGTTGGGCTTGTCATTGGCAATGATACTTCTGTCATTTGCTTTTGGAAATTGTTTCGTATTCGAATAGCTTTTTTGTCAGATTTTATGTACTCTCCAGTTTTATTCTATTGTTCATAATAATTTACTCAACCCGTGTAATTTTCTAAATTAGTCCTGTCATCCTTCAATATAAAGAGGTTCCTAGTCACCTCTGTTAAGCAGATGAAATATAGAATCATGGAATCATAGAATAGTAAGGGTTGGAAAGGACCTTAAGATCATCTAGTTCCAACCCCCCTGCCATGGGCAGGGACACCTCACACTAAACCATGCCATCCAAGGCTCTGTCTGACCCGGCCTTGAACACCACCAGCGATGGCGCATTCACAGCTTCCCTGGGCAACCCATTCCAGTGCCTCACCACCCTTACAGTAAAGAATTTCTTCCTCATATCCAATCTAAACTTCCCCTGTTTAAGTTTGAACCCGTTACCTCTTGTCCCATCACTACAGCCCCTCATGAAGAATCCTTCCCCAGCATCCCTATAGGCCCCCTTCAGGTATTGGAAGGCTGCTCTGAGGTCTCCACACAGCCTTCTCTTCTCCAGGCTGAACAGCCCCAACTTTCTCAGCCTATCTTCATACGGGAGGTGCTCCAGTCCCCTGATCATCCTCGTGGCCCTCCTCTGCACTTGTTCCAACAGTTCCATGTCCTTTTTACATTGAGGACACCAGAACTGCACACAATACTCCAAGTGAGGTCTCACAAGAGCAGAGTAAAGGGGCAGGATCACCTCCCTCGACCTGCTGGTCACGCTCCTTTTGATGCAGCCCAGGATATGGTTGGCTTTCTGGGCTGCAAGCGCACACTGAAGCCGGCTCATGTTCATTTTCTCATTGACCAACACCCCCAAGTCCTTCTCTGCAGGGCTGCTCTGAATCTCTTCTCTGCCCAACCTGTAGCTGTGCCTGGCATTGCTCCGACCCAGGTGTAGGACCTTGCACTTGCCATGGTTAAACTTCATCAGGTTGGCATCAGCTGACCTCACAAGCGTGTCAAAGTCCCTCTGGATGGCATTCCTTCCCTCCAGCATATCAGCACACAGCTTGGTGTCATCGGCAAACTTGCTGAGGGCGCACTCAATCCCACTGTCCATGTCACCCACAAAGATGTTGAACAAGACCGGTCCCAACACCGATCCCTGGGGGACACCACTCGTTACTGGTCTCCAGCTGGACATTGAGCCATTGAGCACTACTCTTTGCATGCAGCCATCCAGCCAGTTCTTTATCCACCGAGTGGTCCACCTATCAAATTGATGTCTCTCCAACTTAGAGAGAAGGATGTCATGGGAGACAGTGTCAAAGGCTTTACACAAGTCCAGGTAGATGACATCAACTGCTCTGCCCCTGTCTATCAGTTCCATAGCCCCATCAGTTCCATAGCCCCATCATAGAAGACCACCAAATCAGTCAGGCAGGATTTCCCCTTAGTGAAGCCATGCTGGCTGTCACCAAGCACCTTGTTGGTTTTCATGTGCCTTAGCATTCCTTCCAGGAGAATCCACTCCAAGATTTTGCCAGGCACAGAGGTGAGGCTGGGTGGTCTGTAATTCCCTGGCTTATTGATTTTCCCCTTCTTGAAAATGGGGTTATATTTCCCTTTTTCCAGTCGTTGGGAACTTCACCTGACTGCCATGATTTTTCAAATATGATGGACAGTGGCTTAGCAACTTCATTTGCCAGCTCCTTCAGGACCCTTGGATGGATTTCATCCGGTCCCATGGACTTGTGTACGTCAGGTTCCTAAGATGGTCTCGAACCAGATCCTCTCCTACAGTGGGCCCAGGGTCTTCATTCTCACAGTCCCTGTGTCTGCCTTCCAAGACTTGGGTGACGTGGTCAGAGCATTTGCCAGGGAAGACCGAGTCAAAGAAGTCATTAAGAACCTCAGCCTTCTCCAAATCCAGGGTAGCCAGTTCTCCCAATAGCTTCTGGAGAGGGCCCACGGTGTCCCTAACCTGTCTTTTATTGGCAATGTACCTATAAAATCCCTTCCTGTTATCCTTAACATCCCTAGCCAAGTTTAATTCTAAGTGGGCCTTAGCTTTCCTAACCTGGTCCCTAGCTTCCCGGACAACATCCCTGTATTCTTCTCAGGCCTCCTGTCCTTGCTTCCCCCTTTCATATGCCTCTTTTTTCCCTCAAAGTTTCCTCACCAGCTCCTTATCCAAGGAGGTCTCCTGGCCCTCCTGCAGCACTTAACTTCTAATTGGGATGCATTGCTCCTGAGCTTGCAGCAGGTGAGCCTTGAATATCAACCAACAGTCTTGGGCCCCCCTGCCCTCTAGGGCTGTATCCCATGGAACCTTACTGAGCAGGTTCCTGAAGAGGCCAAAGTCTGCTCTCTTGAAGTCCAGGGCAGTGAGCTTGCTGCACGCTCTTCTCACTGGCCTGAGGATCTCAAACTCAACCATCTCATGATCGCTGCAATCAAGGCTGCCCTGGAGCGTCACATTCCCAACCAGCCCTTCCCTGTTGGTGAGGACGAGGTCAAGCATGGCACCTCTCCTTGTCAGCTCCTCCATTACTTGCAGAAGGAAGTTGTCTTCCACACAGTTGAGGAACCTCCTGGATTGCTTGTGCCAGGCAGTACCGTCCCTCCAACAGATATCAGGGTGGTTGAAGTCTCCCATGAGAACAAGGGCCTGTGAGCGTGAGGCTGTTCCTATCTGTGTATAGGGCAATTCATCCACAGAGTCCCCTTGGTCAGGCAGTTCGTAACAGATCCCCACAATAATGTCACCCATCACTGTTCTCCCTTTAACCCTGACCCACAAACTCTCTGTCGACTGCTCACCTGTCCCCAGACAGAGTTCCATGCTCTCCAGCCTATCCCTAACATAAATAGCAACTCCCCCTCCCTGTCTGCCGGGCCTGTCTTTCCTGAAGAGCCGGTAACCTTCCATTCCAACACACCAGTCATAGGAGCCATCCCACCATGTTTCTGTGATGCCTATGATATCATACCCCTGTAGATGTGCACACATCTCTAATTGCTCGTTTGTTCCCCATGCTATGGGCATTTGTATAGAGGCATCTGAGCTGAGCTCCAAATGAAGCCGGCTCATTGGCTGGAGCAGCTGGAATATCGTTACATTGCTCCAAGCATTTATTATAGGTGCTGGCAACTGCCTGGGATTGTTGGGATGGAATGATGTCCCCCTCCCCTAACACATCTAGTTTAAAGCATCCTTGACCAGTCTGGCAAGCCTCCTACCAAATCCGCTCTTCCCTTTCTTTGTCAGACCAGCTCCACCAGCCCCCAGTAGACCTGGCCTCCTAAATTGAGTTTCGTGTTCAAGATAACCAAACCCGTCTATAGCACCACCCTTCTAACCATTTATTAACCTGCCCAATCCTCCTAGCCTTTTCAAGGTCCTGCCCTGTATCCTGGAGAATTGACAAAAAGACGATCTGAGCTCCAGAGCCCCTAACCACCTCTCCCAGAGCTCTGTAGTCCTTCTCTGTGCTCTCCGAGCTACTGCTATCTATATCAGTAGCACCCACATGGATCACTAGAAGTGGGTAATAGTCAGTGGGACTGACTAGAGCAGGCAGCTTCTCGGCCACATCCCTGATCCGAGCCCCTGGTAGGCAACACACCTCCCTTGAGCCTGGGTCAGGCCGGCAGATGGGTGCCTCTGTGCCTTTCAGATTAGAGTCCCCGACTACTATGGTCTGCCGCTTTTTCCTGGCAGCACCAGTAGTGATCTTCTTTACCAGTGTAAATATATTCAGCTTTTCTGACTTTTTCTTATCAAGTCAGTGCTTCCCTCACTTTTCCTGTCTTAAAGACTTTCTTCTAGGATACTCAGCAGAGCTGAGCATCTTGTTTCATCTGTGCTCTTTTCCATTAGAAAAAAATGTATTTCAGGTGAGTACTGCACAGTAACCCACTGTGGTTTTTGGACAAGTCTGAGGCTATTTGGTAAACTATGAGTGTTTGCTTTTTATATATATATATATTAATTTATTATAATTTTTTAGTATTGGCTCTTGTTTTACTTAGGGAAAAAGCCCAGAGGGAGGCATAGTGCACTAATTGTGAAAAGGCATTGCTTTCTGTTTTAGAAAATAGTTCTAGTAAGCTTAATAGCCATGTAAATAAATCTTTTAAAATTACATAATAATTCATGTATTCTTCACTGTTTAACCGTAGTAAATTCTACAGAATTTTTCCTTCCTGTTTTTACAAGTGTCTGGCTTGAGAAAAGCAAATATAAATTGATTTATGAGTGTTTTGCATTATCATTTTCTCCTTTATGAACATACCCAGTTCTGATGTTTTTCCTGAATTATTTTTGCAGAGCTGTTGTTTTCAGTTGAAGGTATAATAAAATATGCTTGTCTTGATCACTCCATATCAGATTCATATCTCCAGTAATTCCACTTGATTTTCTTTAGGGTTTAAGATTATTCTTAATTCAATATTTTTCTGTTTCTGTAGTGTGTCTGCTCTGTCCTTACTCAAGTCCTGCAGACTCTGTTGTGGGAACTGCAGTAGGGCAGTGAATCATTTCATGGGCTGATGCACTGCTGCAGTGGCTGGCACCAAAGGCATTGCTGGGTCAAAGTCCTTTGGATAAATAAACATTCCTATAGGACATTTTTCTTTTTTCCTAACCCCAGGCTACTAGTGATCAGTTGCTGTCTGGAGTTTTTGTCATTGGAGATGAGGTGGGAAGTGGTTGCTCTTTGCCAGAATCGAACTGGGGCATTAGCATGTTCTGGTATAGGGATCCTATAATATTGTGCCCAGGGCTCTGAAAATAATTGCTAATTAAACTTAGCATACTGGCTCTGCTGGTGTGGCTGAGTATCTGCTATTTTATTTTGCCAACATAAACTTCGTAGCCCTCTTAGTTTAGTTACTGAAGTTAGAGCATGCGTGAAGCTGGAGAGGAATAGTATGCCAGACAGAAAATCTGATTCTATATGTGATGTGCTACATACGGCAAGTGGAAGTGTTCAGACACGGACATCTGCACCTCTGGTCACCAGTCTTCGTGCCTCTGCCCAGTCTCCCAGAATTGCTAGGTTTTGGTTTCGTAAGCAAGCACACTTCATTCCGCCACCATGGAGCATTGGATTTTCTTCAGGATCTTGTCTGTCTCAGCTTTGCATCTTTTAAATATAAAGTTGTTGGCTGAAGTTCCTTTGGAGCTCTGGTCTAAAACATGAAAGCTTGGAAGGTTGGTGTGAATAGATGTAAATGAGGATTTTTGAATCAAATGGGATTTTGCAAATAAAAACGCTTTGTAGAATCGAAGTGGATTTCTTGCAGCTTTTTTTGTAGGTAGTGCATAGCCTATGAAAGCAGGAATGAAGGGTCCTGGTTTTCTGTCTCCTTGTGTATTTAGTGAAAAAATACATACTGGAATGGCAGTTATTGCTTGGAAGCTTTGGGCGAGACTGAGCGCTCTCTGTGCTAAGCAATGTGCTGTACACACGAGAGCCTGTGCTTACAAACTGGTTGTACAGAGCACATCAAGAGTAGGCAAGAAGAAGCTCTGCTCTTCTCTTTTTAAAGACAGATGGCTGAAGCTAAGGGTGACTTAATACTATGTGACTTGTGACTTTAGACTGGGAGCTATAGGAGGGGGGATAATTAAGTATTCAATATGGTAGAACATGGCTTAATCGTAAACCCAGACTTTCATATGACTCCGTTATTGGAAAAAAGAAAAAAAAATAATCCTTTAACTGAAAGTTGATGTTACTGAAATGCAAAAAGCAGTGCAATACTGAATTTCAGGCATCTCTTTTAAGAAATATTCTGCACAGAATCACCTGTAGCAGTACTAAACATGCTTACCAAACAGGAACACTTGTTACAGGCCAGCTTAGAGTTTGAGGTGGTGTTCCATGTCTCCAGGCTTGGCAGAGGAGCTGTGGCTTTATTCTCAGGGCATCACACAGCCACACAGGGTACACCGTATGATCTGTCTCTGGGGAAATTCGTCCACTCATCTCATCAGGAATTGGTTCTGGCAAGCGACTGGTAAATGTTATGACCCATTATTGTCCTTCTAATATATTCTCTCTGTCTCTTTATACATGTGCATATGAAATGTGGATGGTGATGTGTGTTCCTAAACATACTGTAAGCTATTGGTATAATTCACAAATAACAAATGAGCATTGATTATAAAATTGAACTGATCCTTGCAGCAGTAAGAATTTAAGGAAGGAAACAACAATATGAATCACTTAGCTGGAAAAGAAGAAATATCTAGATGCAAACTGCATTTGGCGAATGAGTGGAAGTACAGCAATTTGAGTGCAGTATAGACCGAGGCCCAGCTCTGCATTATTTTTAAAGTGTTCTGAATTGCTTAGCTGCCACTCGCTTCTAAGATTTTGGAACATTATAAATACCTAAATTTGTATTCACTGGTTTAGGACGTTGCCAAAAACACTGAAAGAATTGCTGCACTAAATTAATTAACTTTTGTTTGTTGACTCCGTAGTGTGGAGCACAAATGTCAGGTCTTTTCAGACAGAAGGGAAGATTCATCTCCAGGCCATAACTGATTTTACCCTGGCCTAATGAGTCGTATATTTCCACTTGACCTGAAAGAGAGTTTTTTAAAAAAGATCATTGCTTCAGGCCACATATAACCTCATCATTTGCAGCAGTGGAATTTAGTGGATTTAATGTAAACTACTTGAAACTGTTTGATGATATGTCTGACCTAACCACAGGGAGGGGGGGAAATGCCTGGCCTTAAAAGATGAAATAGGGATCGGCAGATATGAGATAGTTTTAAATGGCAAAGTCTGCCTGCTGTGCTGTACAGCTGTCCCATCTCTTGATTTGGGTGCATCCCTGCCCTAAGAGTCTAAATCTTGGATTTAAAATACTGCAGCTTTTACATTCAGAAAATCTGTTCAGGATATATTCTATGATTCTATGATTCTATGATATTCATAGAGGTTTTAAAAAGGTATTAGCTGCAATTTGCCTTTCCTTGTGAATCCTGTAGTGTTTAACATATAGTAGTAGAATGAGGTCTGTGCTTTGCACAATGGTCCCAATAAAATATTGAAATTTCTGTAAACTATTGTTCAAGTAGTTTTTCCATTAAAAGTAGGTGCAGTCTACAGAATATATGTCCCTCATGACTCTATGAAGATTACTGTTCTCCCCCTCTAATCAGGACTCAGGTGAGATGAACTGCATGCGTCATGTGAAGAGGTCATTCCGTCTTAGAAAAGGCTGTACTTCGTGCCTCAGCGCTTCAGCCTTCATCCTCTGTTGTTTCTGAATCTGTAATTTTAGGAACTATTTTCATTTCATCCTGTAAGGATGACTCATTCTGCAGCAGTAGTTGTACATATGTATTATTAATTACCTGAAAGTGTTTGTTTAAATATTTCATTTTGTTAATAGTGTAACATGCTGAACTTTGAATTCTGTGCTTATGTGCTGTTCTTCATGGGCTGAGCACCAATAGTGGAAGTTGTGCTAATTATTGCTGCAGGTTGTTTCAGATAAACTGTAAAGACTTGTGTGTGTCTTGGTTCCTTCCAAGCTGGCAAGATTTCTAACATTTTAAGCTACTTTGGAGAAAGTCATGATGATTTACATCGCAGGGCACTTGGGTTATGACAGTGCTACTGGAGCCATGAAACCTTAAACAGCTGAGTCAACATGCCCTGCCAAGAAGGAGTATCAGTTGTGTAATGTTAAAATGCCATCCTTTCTTCATATCTCACAATGTGAAGGGGTGGTATATGTGAACATACTGACCAATACATGTTAATTTTTCCTGCTTTGTTTAGTGCAGATTTTGTAAAAGGGTTTAAAATCCTCTCGTGTCTTTACTATTAATAACTGCCATTTGAAATATGGCAGCAGTGATGCAGCAGAACATCTAAAGAAGGTATGTTTTGTGGCGTGTTCTTCCAGCTTGCTTTTCTGCATTCACTTTCTCATTAATGAATTCACAATAACTCAGTTTGTTTGGATGAACTTGACATTACCTGTTGTGACTTGAGATCCCTTTTTTACTTGTATGTAATTAATATAAAACCTCGAACTGGAAGTCTGCAGTACAGTGTCTCTTCACAAAAGCCAGCTAACTGTAAAAGCCGATAATACGTGTAAAGCACGTTAAGCTCCCTGGGTGAAAGCTGCCATAGAAATGCCAGTAGTTTAATTATAAGATAAGAAGTAATTGAAATTTTCCGACAGGGTTGCATGTAGAAGACATTCTGGTGATTTGCTTTGTAATATTTAGGTCAGTGAATTGAGATGTTTTTCTAAATCCTCTATGAATATTCTTTCATTTAAGAGCATGGCTCGAAGGTGTCTGGTGCATTTGTTTGACTGGCTGATACTGAAGTTTAAAAATACCACATTTCAAGTAAGCAGAGAAGTGCTGTATAGAAACCTTTGAAACACCCAACCTTCATCCTTCAAAGTGACAGTTATTGTGCTATAATAATTGTAGAAGTACTGAATTTGCTTCAATTGATTTTTGTTTTTTCTGAATAGGATACTGCTCATTTGATGCACAATGCTCCCAGAATTTTAATCTTTGTGTCCCCCTGGTGGTTTATGATTTGGTGCAGATTTCCCTTGAGGTATTTTTCCTTGCCTTATGTATATCTATATAAAGACTGAACATTTTATCGCAAGTACCAAATCCCACTTTATGGCATTTACTGTGCTGTTAGACAGAATGATTCATAATTTGAAATAATTTTATATGACATTAGGTCCTGCAAACTTCTGTACTACTTCTGTCTACAAAAAAAGGTAGCCTGTAACAATTGTATGATATTTTTCACTCAGACATGTCCAGGACAGATGTTAATTTAATATCGCAATAGTTCTCTCTCTGGCACATCAGTTGTGACTATAGGAATGTGTCAGTTGGGTGCAACTGGAGCATCCCTGCATCTGTTCCCAAGCTGCCTCCATGGTCAGTAATGCCCTGAAGTGGATACAGTGTGGGACAGAAGGAGCTATTTGAGGCTGCAGTGTGCTCACAGGTGCACAGAGGGAATTCCCTCCTTGGTACCCTGATGCTTTTCTCCTCTTGCAGTCATAGTAACACCACAGGGTGAGAAGGCAGCCTTGTTTCCAGCCCACAACTGTCTTCTGTGACTCTGCTGATGGGAGTTAAAAACTAAATGGACTGCTGCATTCTGCATGAAGTGGGGCAGTGTTTTAATTAAGTGTTAATTTGTCTTTACTAGAAAAAAAATGATAAAGGCTTTGAAATGTTTTTACTGTCCTCCACCCAGTGCTTTTTCCTGAAGAGAAGAAGATCTCTTTCTTCTTGAATTTGAATTTGAGAACCAGGTGGAGTGCTAAAAAAAGTTGTCGGTAGAGCTACAGGGGTTGAAAGATAAATTTAGTTATAAAAAGTACTATCCTTCAGTTGTTGGAGTTTTGAAGAATTAAACAGACTGGCTCTGTATTTAGAACGTGAAAGCCTAGGACTGACTGTGGTGATTTTGTTTACTATCTTTGTAGCAAAAAGCTGTGGCCTCATTTTTTTCGTGCTGCGGTCTGATGTGGTCGTGCTGATGGGACATATGCTGCAAGCCTTCCTTACAGGAATGTTGCATCTCAGTGCCTCTCTTTCAGAGTAGAAAGACCAAAAGGGCCTTAATTCTCTGAATTACGGTCTGCACGCAGGGCATCCTCTGAGCGATGTGGAACAGTTTGCCTGTGGTGTCATGCAACTTCTCCCTAGCTCTGACGCTAAGCACTGATCACAGGTGTGCAATCATAGAATAGTTAGAGGTGGAAAGAACCTTTAGAGCATCTAGTTCCAACTCCCCTGCCATGGGTAGGGACACCACACACTTAACATCATCTTGGGAGACATGGTTTGAGGGGAAATCTGAATGTCCCTGAAAGGAAGAAGCCTTTCAGAGAAGAGCCAGCTCACATGGCTCATGGCATCCTGGGAAGCCCCTTTAGAGGCACTGGTTTTCTCTCTTTCCTATCACTTCTGCTTGATCTTCCTCCTCAGCATCCCTCATCATTCCTTTGCCCTCTGTTTCATCCTGAATCCCAGATAAAAGAATACTGCACCCAGCTTGCTTCATTCCTCCAAGCCCATTGCGTTTAGGATCTCTATCCATTCTCATTCATGTCCATGACATTCCATCCCAGTCCTGCTGCACTGGAAATCCCCTTCCTGGGGTGGAGGTGGTGGTTGCTGCTAGCAGCCATATTCTCTGTCAGGAATGCTGCGATGCCATGGGAATTAAAACCTTGGCTGTTTAGCATGGGACACTGGAGCAGGTCACCCACAGCCAGCCCACATAGTAGGTACAGAGAACGAAGAGGGCATGTCATTGCTGAGTATGGTGTCTGTCAGTGATTTGTTTTTTGCCTTATGTAATAGATTGAAAATATACTTTGTGTCAGTCTAATCGTGAAAATTATTTCACTTTTAAGGTAGAGTCAAGTGTAAGGATGTGGCTGAAGCCCATACTTCCAAGAAGAAATGTATCAGACGTTCAAGTTCCAGATTTAGTTATGATCAAAGAAGGAGTTGACGATGAAGTTTTTTTCAGTTAACACAGTACTGTTGCTTGGAAAACAGTCAAACTGTCATTGTCACCCATGTATTGTGCTTTGAATGGCAAATGATAGAATCATAGAACAGTTAGGTTTGGAAAGGACCTTAAGATCATCTAGTTCCAACCCCCCTGCCATGGGCAGGGACACCTCACACTAAACCATGCCATCCAAGGCTCTGTCTGACCCGGCCTTGACCACCGCCAGCGATGGAGCATTCACAACTTCCCTGGCAACCCATTCCAGTGCCTCACCACCCTTGCAGGAAAGAATTTCTTCCTCATATCCAATCTAAACTTCCCCTGTTTAAGTTTGAACCCGTTACCCCTTGTCCTCTCCCTACAGTCCCTAATGAAGAGTCTCTCCCCAGCATCCCTATAGGCCTCCTTGAGATATTGAATGACATTTGAATTTTCTGTTTACATACTCTTAATTTTGAGGTGGCCCTGTGTCAATTGGAATTCAAGCAGGAGCTGAGATTTTATTGCCTGCATATACAAATGAATACTCGCATGCTTCATGGACCATGACGTTTGGATTGTATCTACTAAATGAGCAGTTGTTTTTTATAAATAATCAGTTTTCTGCTTAATTACAGGTCTGGGTTTTCCAGCACATTTGTCATGTGATCTGTGTATACGGTGATGCTGGTTTTAATTGAATGTAGGAAATAATCAGCTTTCTTCAAACTTTGAGTCAATACTGCTTCATCAAACTGTGGCTGATGGACTTAATTTGCTATTTAAGGAGTTATTGATTAAATGACTGAGAATTGCTTGAGAGAGAGGTAGTTTACCCGAAACTTACACTACTTGTCCTCTTGAATTGACTTGTGAACAGCTTTTTGAATGTTACTGTTGTTTAATAGTTAATAAATTTAAACTGGGTTTATTATTTCCGTAACAGGATATTTCACTATTTGTAATAGACTCTCTCTCTTTTGACTTCATCTTTGATTAGCTTGCAAGGTAGCTTCTGCTTTTTGCAGAGTACTGGAAAGCTAAAATGGGATCTATTTGCTTTATAGATGTTTCAACTCCAGTTTTTCAAATATTAAACCCAACTTTTTTCCCCAAGATTCAGTTAGGAGTGTTTGCTGAAAGACTGATAGACTGGAAAATGGCTCAATCTCTTAAAGACATTATCATTTGCGTTATGGAAACTCATTAAAGATTTGCAGTGATGCATATTATCACTAGAAGATAAGGCAGGATTTGAGACCTTTCTTCCTTGAGGTGAAGCCTGCCAAAAGCCTCCTTTCATTCTTCATGGAGGGAACATGCAAGAGTAGCTTCTTCACACCCGTCTCAGCTTCCTCATAGTGACACTACCACACACTTTCTCCTATCTTTTGTAAGTGATTGAGTGTAATTATTACATCTCTTGTATATACTTTACTCTTTCTTCTTACCTGTTTTTTGTCTTTTGGGTGATGGATATTTGCCTTTGGATATCTGTTTACATAGGCTAGCTAAATCCAAGTATCATTTAAAATTGGAAATAATAACTACATCCCCTCCTTTTTAAATAAACACTAAAACAGAGCCTTATTTTTCTTCAAGGGCCCTCATCTCACTTAAAGGTGTGTTTCTAAAAATAAAATACTTCTTTGTATGTCTTGTTAGAAGGAAAATTTGAAAACGTATTTTCATTTGGTGAATAAGCTTGCGTGGCACATTTGGGGTTTTAGTTTCTTTTAAAGTGCCACCTACCGGTATGCTTGACATTTTCTTTGGTAAAATGTGCCTCTAGAAAATAAGGCTGTATGTGCGTCTGTTTATTTGAAACATTGAAAAGAATGAAAATGAAGTATTTTGTAAGTTTCTTATTTGTTTATCCTTGTGTCCTGTTACTGATCTGGATGTCCTTCCTCTTTTTTCTTTTTAATGAAATACATTTATTAGAAGTACCTTCCCATGTTTTTCCCAGTTGCGGTACTACTGTGTGTACATTTCTTTTTCCTGTATTTGGCAGACATGCTGCTGATCTAGTGTGCATTTGAGCACATGCCTTGGCTTAAAAAGGAAAGAAGAGCCATTTTTCTGGAGGTTCTTTTTCTAGCGGTGATTTTTATAGTTCAGTTCCAGCAGTACATGGAGTTCTTTAGTCCTGAGTTTGCAATTAGATAGAAGCGGTGATTTTTCTGAAGGCTCTTCCCAAGACCTCAGAAATCACCGCAAGAGGAGAGTGAATTGCACCTCCTCTACTCCGGCCTGGGCTCAGAGGGAAGGAAGGGCTACTGTCCCTTCCTACTGCTCTTGTACCGACCCCTCCAGTGCAAAACCTGTTTACTTTCACCACCCTTTGGTAGGTCTGTGTGGTTCTAGCAGATCCAAGAAGCCTTGGGCTTGTTTCCTAGTGCTGTTTTCTTTTGACTTAGCAAGGTTTGGTACTTAATGTTCTTTTTTTCCAATAGAAGCATGGGATTTAGGAAAACGTTTACTGTTTCTCCTAAATAAATAAATATTTCTGTATGCAGAGTGAAGAAATGATAGGATGAGAAAAATGTTAAATTTCCACTGCTATATTTTCTTCAGAATGTTTGAATTTTCTGAATCAGTACCACCACTTTTAGGTCTCAGAACATGTTTGCTGTTATTTCTTCCTCCTTTTTTTAACTTTTTTTTGCTTTCTGCAGTTCTTGGCTTCTGATAAATCACTCTATTTCTGCTACTAATTCTGGCAGCTTCTTGACTGATTCCTTTCATCCTTAGTTTGTATCTCTGAGGAATGAATTTTGCTGGCCCATGCAGAGCTGGGGTCAGTTCTCCAGGTGCTGGCATGCATTTGTTTCCTTACAGGTCCTTCCTGCTGTTTGGGCTGTACCTTTTCTTTATCTCTTTCACAGTATTTTCCTTTTGGCAGAACTTTTTGGAGTGGGGAAGAATAAAAATAAACGACCTGAAGTGCATGCAATATTTGTAAACCCAACACATTTGACTTCTCTTACTGTCTTGAAGCCCAGTGCTGTGTATGCTTTGAGGCAGCTAGTCCTCAGAGAGTGACAAAAATGCACCTTTAAGAATGAGACTTTTCCCTCATCTTTTTAGGTATTGTATTAAACCAAAGGAGGAAATCTCTCAGCAAATTTAGCCTTTTAAAATTTAAATTTTACAGGCATTTATTCTCATCTCATCCATCCATAACATTTTTCAAAATCTGTATGATGAGCCATCATCACCCTGTTGTTAAAATGCTTCATTAATACAGGCACAGGATAAATAAGAAAAGAGAAGATAGCCTTTCATTCATGGAGTGCCTTGCAGCATGGAGTTGTTTGAGCACCCTGGGCTAATGGTGCCAAGCAGAGGAGTGGGTGGCCTCTTTTGTGCCTTATTCATGGCCAGCATGAGTCCACTGATGGAAGAAAAGCAGCCTGTGGATTGCTCTTTTGCTCTTAGCTTATCTGAAGACAATATGAATGCTGGATTCTTGAAATCAGGCTCTGAAATGGTAGTGCTCTTTGTCCTTGTAGCAGGCTATGAGACACAATGACTGAAATATTCTTCTCATAAAGATGCATATTTGCTTCCATAAGGTGTTTAGAGATGTCTTACAGTTACAGATGCCACTGGAGAAGGCTAATGGCATTGCTGTTTCAATATGGTTTCAGAAACGGAGTCGCATATGTTCAATGGAAGGAGCGTCTTGCTGGAGGCAGGCAGGCCCGTGGCTGATACTGTTGTGGAGCCTTTGCAGGGCTGGTGGAGCTGTGGTGGCAGTGTGTGTGATCTGCTATAGCTGCTGACGGCTCAGTAGTTGCTGATCACTGCAAGTGGATCCTGGGAGTCTGAGTAATGGAATCTTCTAAAAAGATTCTAAAAAGGTGGGAAATGGAATGGAATCTTCCAAAAAAGGTGGGAAAGGCCCTCAGCAAATCTGAGTGAGATGATGAGAATTGGGCTGTAGTACAGCAACCCTGGCTGGAAAAGTTCTGCTGAACTGAGTAAATTTTGCTTAGTGCTATCCTGAGCACAAAGCTGCTCCTTATTACTTCCTCAATACCACAAGACAAATAGTTCAGGTGCCATAGGTCCCTCTCCAGGGCCGCTGATGTACTGTGATAAAATTGATACAAAATGATACAATTTTGTATCTTTTTCAAGAACTTCAAGTGTAGGAGCCCTTGAACTTTATCTCTAGTTGGTAGGTAAAGTTGATAGACACACTGAAGCTGTTTTTGAATTTATATATTCTTTACTTTGTTCACAAAAGTACTGTTTTCAGCAAAAGGAATGTACACAGTT
Organism: Amazona ochrocephala; assembly: GCA_039720435.1. NCBI lineage: Eukaryota > Metazoa > Chordata > Aves > Psittaciformes > Psittacidae > Amazona > Amazona ochrocephala. The sequence goes on along the minus strand of CM077880.1, from coordinate 39,530,561 downwards.
ACTTTTCAAGTGTCTTTACACCTTTTGTTCCTTTTTTTTATGCATCATGTTTATTAGAGCTCTAGATCAAGTTTCTATGAGCATCCAGAAACTTGGCCTGCAAATTTAATATGGCTTTTCTGTATTACATGTGCTTTACTCTTTTCTCCGCTGCACTTTACTCTTTACTCCATCTCTCTGTCTTCTTCACATCTTTCGTACATGTACTTCTTAACGCTGTCAAATAAATCCTAGCTTTGCTTCTGGGTGATTTCCAGTGCAGTCTATTCTGCCAGCTGCTGGAAATACTGGGGAAAAAATAAAGCCCTGTCTACATCTCACAACCCTATTATTCAGCACAGGATTAGGTTTTAAGCCTGTCAAAATTCATATGATAGGTCTTACTAGATGGCATCCCTGAAAGAGGTGGTCAGTCTTGGCTAATGAGTTTCTTGGTGAAAAAGCAGATGTGTAAGAGGTAAGTAGCAATCATAAGGTATAACAGTTGGGTCTCTGAGCGCCAAAATTAATGAAGCCTGACTTGATTAATTGTCTGCTGGCCCTTACATTCCCCCTTGCCAACATCCTGTCCAGAGCAGAGCAAAAAATCCTCTTCTCCCAGATGCATCCTTAAACCCTGTTCCTTGTACCAGAAGTGGCAGGCTCAGCACCTAGTGACGCTGCCTGGCAGCTTAATGAGCGATGATGCAGTTTCTCCTTTCCCTTTGCTCTGTGGAGACAGTTAGTGATGCTTCCCAGCAGCTGATTTCTCGTTAAATTTGTAGGAGCATAATTATTTTGAAGGGTATAAAAACCTTCTTAAAATTTGGCTAGAATCAGCCAACAGGCTTGCAGGGTGAGTGGGCAGGTAATGTGATAAACCAAGCTGACTTTCCTTAGGAAACCATATGGGTAATTTAAAGTTTTTTACATGGAGTTCTTAAATTGAATAATTCAACTTATGCCACAGTGACAGGAAAATCGTTATAGTACTTGGAGATCCTAACTCATGGGTGTAGTGGAAAATTGTCTCTGACATGAAAGTTTTGCCTCCTAAGTAGGTATGATTTCATCCCTTTTGGTGGTTTTGTTGCTGGTTTAGAATAGCCGATTACATGACTACCAGTGGAGATGCCCTCATAGAATCATAGAATCATAGAATAGTAAGGGTTGGAAAGGACCTCAAGATCATTGAGTTCCAACCCCCCTGCCATGGGCAGGGACACCTCCCACTAAACCATGCCATCCAAGGCTATGTCCAACCCCACCTTGAACGCCGCCAGGGATGAAGCATTCACAACTTCCTTGGGCAACCCATTCCAGTGCCTCACCACCCTTACAGTAAAGAATTTCTTGTTGAATGGTCTTGTCCCATTGTCCTGGGTTCAGCAGTAGCAGTCATTTTTCTCCTTAGTAGCTGGTCCAGTGCTGTGTTTTTGACTTTCAGCCTGGGAGCAGCGCTGATAATACCGATGATTTCAGTTGCTGCTCAGTAATGTTTGCTCTGACCAAGGACTTTCTGAGTCTCATGCTCTGCCAGGGAGGAGGGGAAGCTGGAAGGAAGCAGAGACAGGACACCTGACCCACACTAACCAAAGGGGTATTCCATACCACAGCATGTCATGCCCACTATAGAAACTGGGGGCAGTTACCCTGAAGGGTTAGATCACTGCTGTGTCAGGCTGGGTATTGGTCAGTGGGTGGTGCAGTGGTATTCTCTCTCCTTGTTATTTCCTTTGTCATTATTATTATTCATAGAATCATAGAATAGTAAGGGTTGGAAAGGACCTCAAGATCATCGAGTTCCAACCCCCCAGCCATGGGCAGGGACACCTCCCACTAAACCATGCCATCCAAGGCTATGTCCAACCCCACCTTGAACGCCGCCAGGGATGAAGCATTCACAACTTCCCTGGGCAACCCATTCCAGGGCCCCACCACCCTCACAGTAAAGAATTTCTTCCTCATATCCAATCTAAACCTCCCCTGTTTAAGTTTAAACCCATTACCCCTTGTCCTCTCACCACAGTCCTATATGAGGACAGAAAATTAGGTAACCTTTAAGGGATGATGTATTGTAAAAAAAATCTGCATCCAGACATCACCAGTCCTGTCAATAAGAGAACATTGCTAATTTGCAGCATGTCCCTGTAGCTCATGTGTATTTGGGAGTTTTCTCTGTACTTCTTCATTAGATGGAAATCGTAACGCTGGATGCAGACATCAGATCTGATCAGCAGAACTTTGGAAAGCTTCAGAGATGGGCTGGAGTGGAAACCTTGAAGATCTGTGCAACTGAAGCTTCAGAGGGATAGAAAGTCTTCCTGTAACATTTCTGTACTGTGTCTGATAGTCTGATAGAAAATGACATAACCTTCCTTTCATCAGCTAAAAGAAGTCAGCCACAATGAAAATGTTTCCCTAGTGGAAGTTGTTTTGTGAAAACAGACCGGCAAGAAAAAATTGCTTTCATGTATGTTTATACTCTACAATATCCTCAGTGTCCTGATTTTCTCAGTTCAGCAATCACAGGAATTATTCTTTCTACTTTGGTACTTAGGGTCAAGTTGCTTTACAAATACAAATTACCTTGGTTTCCATATAGCTACCTTCTTACCTATATGCTAGGACTTAGACTCTCACCCTACAGAACTCCCCAAGCCAACCAACAGACACTACCCTTCTGGTAAGTATCTGTATATAGAGTAAGAGCTGCAACATACAGATTTATATCAGTAACTTGTCTCCTTGAGGGTTTTGGCTCATGATTTTCTTTCCAAGCTCATGCTAATTTGCTCTTTTCAGTTAAAGGTATGGCTGCACAAATAACTTCCTTTGGTGGATGCTGTCCATAGCTTTATTGTACATTGGCTACGTGATGGTAATTGTGTGAATAGATTTGCCCCATCTGATAAATGCAGGGTAACTATAGTACTTCCCAGTGTAGTTGTGGTGATAAATATCGTATGTTGAAAGTCATGCTCTAGATTATTCATACTAGGTTGTTCTTTGTAGCTGTAGCATCAGTATATTTTGTAGTGTTCATGCCCTGAGATGCTTATGGTCTGTGGATACTCTGACAGTGTGGACGGCCTGCCATGTGAAGCCTCTGGTTTTGGATGGAGACTACACTTAGTATATGACACTTTATTTTAACCTTATATGCCCATTGGGCAAGTCAACCTCACTTGTTTTTGCTTTCTTCTTTGAGGGTAAAGTAGTTTTCATCTCCTGGGGCATGAAGTCAGCTTCTGAAAGCTTACATTAACAGCCAAATCCAAACTATAGTTGAAGTGGAACAAAATAATGTGTTTATAAACTACAGAGAACAAATACAAAGGGAAAAAAAAATAAGCTCAAAGTGCTTCTGTCTTGTGGTTGGATTAAGTTACTGTAGCAGTATTGAGGTATCCAGCTTAGCATTCATTGACCTGTAAGAGTAGTTGTGCATGTATGGTGTGAACTTAAGGTGTGCTGGTCACACTAGCTTTTTTGGGTGTGCATCATTTTATTGTGAGTGAAAGCTGTCGATACTTAGGGTAGCAGCAGTTGAGAGGCAGAGCTGGAACGGGTGATGCTGTGGCAGATGCATACAGATACTTAGGCCATGGCTTTTAGAACATCAGAAACAACCAGGATGGTGCTTGAATGAGAACATGGGAAATTTACTTCTAGTTTACCTAAGAATGGCATCCTGTGCCATTTGGGAACTATTTCTTTTCTCTTTTTGTAAAGCAGTTGGCTCTGCAGCAGTTAGACTGATTGTGTCCATGCTGTAAGAGTGTGCTTAGCCCCATTCAAGAGGGGAGGAAGCTACTTTGCTACTGAGCAAGTCTGCCTGCCCTGGTCTGAAATAACGACCTCCTGACCTGTCCCTAGGTAGAGCATACTCTGACTTCTGTCCCTGGGACTCCCTCGAGCTGCGCCCCGCAGGATTGCTGTGCATTTGTGCAGGGCTGGCTGCTCCATATACCTGAGGCCAGGCTTTGCTTGTGTGAGCAGACAAGTCCTCAATTGCAAAGGTTTGAGACAGTAAAAGGAAGGGCGTAAAGGTTATGCCCAGCTCTTGTTTTCTTTCTGTTCCTATCTGCCCCATGAACATTTCTTTTCTCCTCTTACATGGAGGAATAGCTTTCTTCACAATCTTATCACCAACAATATTTGACGCGTGACATGGGTTTGGTGGGGTTTTGATTTTATTTGTTTCGTTTTATTTCTTAGAGTCACTTGGGATAGCCCTTCTGTTTGTGCACAGTATCTCAGTTGTCATCTAAATCAAATATTTGTAGTGAAGGCATTTCAGAGAGGTTTGACCTGCTTCATAAATCGATTTTCCCTTTGGGTTGCCAAAAGCTATAGTTTATCAGTTGGTTGGGCTTTGGGCCTGTGTCTGGCTGCGTGTTTGGCTGCCCCCCTCAGCTGTGGGTTGAATTCTGCAGCCTCTTGCTGGGGCTGTGCAAGCTTTGGCTTTTTCTAAAGCACATGCTGGTCCCAGAGGAAACACTTGCAGAATTGCCAAAGGTGGCTGAGAAAATTAAGCCAAGTGTTTTGAGTAGTTCACATGCAGAACTTCTGTTTTCAGGGTTTCTTCCAGCCGTGGTCCTACACTAAGCCATGTGTGATACTGAAATTGTTGCCCATATGAACTTTAAATACACAGAATCATAAACGGCTGTCTTTAAAATTTCCTTCTTTTGTTGACTCCTGCGCCTCAAAAATACAATTCTGATTTAAAACTGTTAACTTCATTTGATAAAGCAGCTTGTTTAGGTTTGAGAAGTTTGAGTTATTTTAAGGATAGTGAATGATGAACCAGAAGCTCATCCCTGTGTTGCCTTTCAGGGGTCACTTGGACTGGAAATACAGTCCATGGATCTCAGTCTGATGGTCTGGTCGCGGAACCACTTTCAGAAAGTTTTTACTAACTGACATAATTTCAAGGAGACATGAGCTCTTCTGTACTGCGTTCAGATGAGCAGTATGTATTCAGTTTGCAGAATGCTGGAGGTAGAGAGCAATGCTTGTTTTCCGCTCGGTAGTATGTGCCTAGAGGAGAGGGGTGGGGGAGCGTGAGAGCAGACTACAGGACAGTATAAATTATTCAGTTCTGCTTTGAATCTTTTTTTATTCGTATTATTTCTGCATGTCATATATTCAGTATGTGGTAATTACATATTTGGAGATGAAACGTGTTTTAATATCCTGTCTGAGGTTCTCTTTGGAAAAAAAGAAGGTAATATTGTTAGCGTTTTGCTGATTTGGTTTCAGATCTAGGAGTTAGGAATATTGCCATAGAATCAAAGGTAACAGATAGTGCAGACAACAATGAAACAAAATATTCAGGATTTTCATATGCTGGCTTTCCTCTGCATGTTTCCTTTATGCAATAAAGCTGAACAGAAATGAAAAAGGGGCTAAAACTTGATTAGCCACTGCAGCATGGTGGAGTCTAAGTTTATTAAGGTATTTAAGGCTGTTTCTCTGCTCAGACGTGAGAACACAATGGCACCATTTGGTGTTTGCACTAGAGACATAGTCTTTTGTTCAGTGTTTTTGTTTCATTTTAAGCGAAGTTTAATTTTCTTTTAGACAATCTAATTTTCCATTAAGCAGAACTTTAGGGTGTACTCAAAAATACTTTGAATTGAAAGAAACTCTGCTTTACTGTAAACTTCAAATGGTTGGAAATGGGATATCATGTATTTCACGAAGTTATTGCTTGTTTTATGACATCATGGGGCAACAGATCTTTCCTGGTCTTCTGTTGTGCTTTGCTGTTGCTCGTACAGGCTTACTCATGGAGTCAGGCATTTCTCTTGGTGTGGTTGGCAAAGCCACTGATGCTTCCCTGTGGGCTTGCTTTGGCTGCCCTTGGGGAAAGCAAGCTTCCTCCTACCAGTTGCTTTAAAGAAAGCTGCAGCTCAGCAGCTTTCTTTAAATAGAGTTAAAAAATAGAAATCTAAATTTTCCTTTGGTCTCTCCAAGGTAGTATTTTTCATGTTTGAAACTGTAAAAGTTTGAGGGAAAACTAGGCATATGGGAGAAGTAGCTACACCTGCTGAGTCTGCATGGGAAGCTGTTGTTAGAACACATGCTTTGGTGGGTGCCAAGGAACTTCTTGTAGCTAAAAGACAGCTTCCAGGCACCTGCCTAAGCTTAAGATTTCCCCCTCTGTTTTTTTGTTGTAGGGTTTTTTTTTTGTTTGTGTTTTTTGGTGGTGTTTGGTGGTTTTTGATGGTATTTTTTTCCCCCCTGTTTTTGGCTTGTGGGCTTTTTCTTCCTTCTTAAAGTCTAGTCAACACATAAACACTTTTTTATAACATAAACTCTGCCTTCTTGTCAGGCTAACACATAAATGTCAGGAGTGGGAAGTTGTAAAGGGCTAAATATTTGTACCCCAGTCAACGTTTTCCAGGATTATCTGTTTTACAGCCTTTCAGTAGTTTTTGCCTCAAGACCTTGCCTATTTTCTGCCTCCTGTCTATTTGGATCCTTTTTAAACTCAGTGTCACTCTTTTTGCCATTTAATATGTTTAATTTTCACATACAGGAAGTGTGCCAAGTTTAATCAGTCTTCCCTTTCTCCTGCAGTGTAGTACATGGTTTTCAGTTTCACTGTTCCAATTATCACCTAACTTTACAGAAAGATCCATGCACTCCAGTATTGTTGAGGCAGGTCTATGTTGGCCTCTTAAGTCTTGAGTTACTATAGACTGCATTCAGTTTTTGTCTTAATGGTCAGAAAGCATGAGATGGCCTTACTGTAGTTTGTTATGCTTTATAGTAGCAAAGATTTAGCTCAACTAAGAAAGTAAATGCTGGGGTTGATTGGATTCCAGTACTATGCTGGCAAACCATACTTAAGGTGAGGTTTTTTTCCTGCTTGTAATAAGGTGAGTACAGTTGCCTGATTTTTCATATCTAACTTCTTTGTTTGTGTAAGTTGAATTCATGACCATGATGAGAGGTAGTGTGTGTAACTGTTACTAGTAAGTAGGTGGAAGACTAAATAATGAATTTTGGGGAAAGTCAGATTTTCTCTAGCAGTGAGCCTTGCATATAATTTACTGCAGTACACAAGTGTGCAAGAGGTGAATGCAGTTTTAAACTCTCATTGCTTTGGGTAGGGCAGGCACTGGAGAGCCTTCTCTGAGGCTTGGAGGGAAGGAAATTCTGAATGCTTTGATCACAAATACCCATGTACCATCCAAGGTGGGTCCTTTCAGTGGCTGGCTGAGTAGTTCACAGTATTACCAGTGAAGTATCTGAAATTGATTGGGAGCCTTTAGGTGATATACCAGAGCTAGGATGTGGCATATGCGTCTGCTTGCTTTCTCTTTGAAGTGGTGAGATATCAAAGACAAAAAAACCCCAACACATTCCCACTCAAAAAAAAAAAAAAGAGGAAAGATAATTTAATAGGTTTAAATGCAAATATTAATTCTGTGATAGGATTAAAAGAGGTTAATTGACACAGTGTTTTCTGTGGTGCTGATAATTATCTTCCACAGATAAATGCAGAGTTACTGGCATGCGCATAAAATCCTAAGTTAAGCATTTTGGCAGACTTCTGTGTGTTGTGGTGTGAAAGAATAAGAAAGGTGGAGAAAACCAGAACTGATACTCCTGCATAAATCTCATCTCCAGGTATGGCCTGAGGCTGTCCTCTCTCTTCACCATCCTGAATCCATCCTCCAATCTCTGGATGCCCTGTGTTAACGGATCAACTGAGGGGCAGATTTCTCTCCTGCTGCTTTCTGTGCTTTGCTGGAAGGGTTTTACTTTAGAAGAGGGAAGCTTTGGGTGGACCTGGTGCCTGCCATTGGTTCCTGGAGAGCCCCACTTTTTCTTAGCCCTGCTCTTGCTGACTGAGAAGGTGAACTCTCCCATGTATGCCACTACCTGTGGTGGGTCTTGGTGCTCTGTCCAGAGAGAACCTCTATCGTTTGAAGCAACATGTGTGTTTACCTTGCTTTGCCACTCCTTATTCATAGCCTTCCCTGATGATGAGGAGGAGGAAGGGACTCCTAGGTGGGCTGGTTGGAAGAAGGGACTTTCCTGCCCTTCCTCTGGAGGCATCTGAACAGCTCAGCCCAGGAGCTGCCCCTCCATCACTTGAGGCTCCCTGTAATATAGTGAAGGGAGGTGACACCCCAAGGGCTGCCGGCAGAAAGTGTTAGGCCAGCACAAGTCTTCAGGGAGGAGCAGAAAAACTCTGTGATGCAGATCAGCAGTGCTGGGCTCAAAAAACACAGAAAGCCAGACCTGGCTGGCAGGGTTTTGCATCTTCAGTTTTTCAAAGCTGATACTAACCACAGAAAATCCTTCTAGCCTTATTTGCATATTTGAATATAGAGGTTCTGTTAGTCTCTGTTATTCTCCCTCCCATGTTTTCCTCAAATGATTGTGAAGCTATCTTTTGTGGTGAGATGAGACACAGTTGACCAAGGGATCTCCATGGAGAACAAGATGGACATCCTTAAGACAGACAGTGAAAAAGTCTTGTGGGTTTCATCTATCCCTGGATTATACCGTTTTGGTTTTGCTGCTTCTTGGCAATTTCTTATGAAGGGTCTTTTGTATTTTGTTTGTTTCTCAGTAGTGGCAGTGCAAGTGAAACCTAAGAATCGATGGGAAACCAGATCTCTGACCTAAGGAAGGCTGTGTCATGCACTTACAAATACAGAAGGAAATTAATGTGCACGACTTCATAATAATATATGAAATATATGCAGAGTAGATGAAAATGTATTTTTAAAGCGGAGAAAAGCATTCTGAGTAAATAAAATATGCTTATTTGCCTCTGATAGTAAATTCTTTCAGATGACTTTTTCTCAGAACTGAACTACAGTAGTTTATATCATTTGTTACCAAATAATATGTTCTCCCTTGGTAGAAATCATATCATAAAGTCTCAAATTGGGATAATTTGATACAACTGAACTAGAAATAAATTAAAACTGACAAATCTGTCAGAAGCTGTAAATTTTAATAGAAGCTTAATCTAAGCTTTCATGACTTTGTCAAAACCAATAATGTATCAGCAGCTAGGTCTGCAATGGGGTGTATCCTGCAGGAGACATCGTGTAGGACTGCAGAGGTTAACGAGTTTTTAAGACCTAGCTGTGAAGTTGTGTACATTTTAGAATGTCTTTGCCAGAAGGCTGGTTTTGATCGATTAACGAAAAAGGCTATTTGTTAATGCTTGTTTGAAAATAATGTTCTTTTACTGCTAATTTAATAATTCCTTTATTGAAATATGCTACTGAATATGTCAGTGGTGACCAGATAGAATTTGGGCATGCAGCAAGTAACCATCGTATGCTGTTTCTTTCCTGCAGATGTCTGTTGCACTCATTTCAATGTGTGACGTATTTTGTGCCTCCTATTTGAATGGTCTCGCTAAAGGCAGTGCTCATAACACAGGTTTGGAGAACCAGAATGAATTCCCAAGATTTAAATTCAGTTATCCTTGGTTTTTTTTTTTTCCTCCTTGCACATGCTACTGTCAACTCTCGCTCCAGCAGCAGCACCATTCCTTTCTTCTCCTCCCTGTGCACCTGTAAGAATTACTTTAATGCAATAAATTCAGTGTCAGTGCACCCTCATAATAGATAACCCACAGTTTTAGCAAAATGAGACATTCAACATTGGACCAGGATTCTTGTTTCATAGATCAGAAGCGTGGGGAATCAAAGGCGTTTGCAACTGACAAAGTATAGAGATGTGGGGGATATCATAGCCTTGTAGCAACCAGATTAACAGAAATATTTTTAGTAACAAAATGTTGTAGAATAATGAAAGTGCTTCATAAGAGCCTTTCTACCTTAAAATTCAGTACAGTCCATGTGACTTCAGGGAGAATTGAGTCAAAAAAATAAACTGACCCAGTAAATACGTTTTTTTTTTGTAATAATTAATTGAACCTTTTATACTTGGAGCCACCTCAGAAGAGAAAGCAAAAGGGTTTTCCAAAGAGACCAAAAAAGGAAAATGAGGTGTCATCATGACTCAAGACTAATTATTTGTGGGGAGGGGCAGGGAGAGGGAATGGTAGGAACTGAAGTTTTGTAACAGGCTAAGTAAATTTGACATGATCCCCTGATTACTGTGAAAGTGGTGTTGGTACCTGGCTCCTCATGGGAGGAGTTTTTATGGGATTTGTGATTTAGAAAAATAAGATTGTGAATTTATGAATGATATCCAACTGCTTGCATGTTTGTATTAATAATAAAAAGGTAGAAAAAGATTGAAGCAGTAAAAATTACACTTTTCTGCTAAAGTAGAAGTAAACAAAACACTCCAACTTCTCATACTAAGAGAACTTTTGTGTACCATAGGGAGCAATGCTCATTCATCTCTTTAAACACTTTCCAAACATTGAAACAGCATGCACTTCTGAAATATAGAACCATAGAACAGTTAGGGTTGGAAAGGATGTTAAGATCATCAAGTTACAACCCCCCTGCCATGGACAGGGACACCTCACACTAAACCATCTCACCCAAGGCTCTGTCCAACCTGGCCTTGAGCACCGCCAGCGATGGAGCATTCACAACTTCCCTGGGCAACCCATTCCAGGGCCTCACCACCCTCACAGTAAAGAACTTCCTCCTTATATCCAATCTAAACTTCCCCTGTTTAAGTGTGAACCCATTACCCCTTGTTCTCTCACTACAGACCCTAATGAAGAGTCCCTCCCCAGCATCCCTATAGGCCCCCTTCAGATATTGGAAGGCTGCTACGAGGTCTCCACACAGCTTCTCTTCTCCAGGCTGAACAGCCCCAAAAAAATCTCAGCTTGTCTTCATACAGGAGGTGCTCCAGTCCCCTGATCATCCTCATGGCACTGTGGAAATTATATGCTGATGTTTTTGTGATGTAGGATGAATTATGGCCATCTTGGTTTCAAAATGAGTCTGTTCTCAAAGCAACTCATATTACACATCTGAGACATATCTATGAATATTGACTAGATGCACATTTTATAAAAAGGCTGTAAGAGGTTTTTTTCCATCTTGCCCCCAGTCATTTAGCTAAGTTTCAATTAGTAACAGTGATCCATTTGCTTAAGGTAAATGAATAGAAGATATGGTTATCTCTGTCTTTGTATAAGTCACTTCAGCTCTGGCTTAGGTGATTTTATGGGAAGAAGTGCTATTGTAGGTATGAGTGCGTGTTTCCCCTGCCCCCCCAGTTGATACTTGACTTGAATCCATAATGTTTCCTTTTTATTTTTTTTTAAGGAAAAAAACAGCCCGAAGTTCTTCCAAAATACTGCTTCTAGCATATTAAACCAGTGATATACAATTATTTTCTGGTGGCAACCATGACTTGAGGTAGTACAACAAAGTGTAATTCCCTATCGATAGTGATGAAAATAAGCCCCTATTTAAAACAAAACCAGAAACCTTAAATGTGTTTTCTTTCCTCTCTTTTAATTAAAGAAGGTGTCTTGGAACCCTTGGCTGGAATCTTTGCCTGCTTTGTCTTGCTATATTCTACTTCAGATAGACCAAAATCAACTGGAACTGTCAAAACCTCCGTTAAATTAGGAAGGCAGAGATGCATCAATTGACATTTTGAATTTTTTTTAGTGTTTGTTCTCCAGGACCAGGGATAAATTCTGGACTGTCCAGGAGGAAATCAAGTTCTGATTGCTTTAAATGCCTTTGCATTTACTGTTCTAGGAGAAGGAGGATACCAAGGGCACTCATGCCTGGTGTTTCAGTTCAGATTTCTCAGGGTTGTCTGCCATGCTGCTTGAAGATTCTGCGCTCTGGCGCTGGTTCAGGAATGCCTCCTAGCATTGTTTTGAGCACCTTCTTGTAAGATAGCCACTCTGTGGTTGTTGAGTACAATATCCATGCTGCTTCACTCCTTGTGCAACTGGTAAAGGATCTGTTAGGATGTCATTATGCTGGATTAGCTCAGTTGCTGGTGGTTAGGCTGAAACCAGTGTGAAGGTCAGTCCTGACAGGTAGCATTTGTTGACATACGTTTTAGGAAATCTGAAATCAGAACACCACAACTTCGTAAATCTGCTTATTTCTGGGAGTTTTTCTTGGATAGCTCAAACAAATCTGAATTGTTGTATCTCGTGTTCACATATTCTGCGTACGTTTTGTAATAACTGTTACTGTTTTAACAGGCACTGAGCTGTGGTGCTCTTGCTTATATGTGCTCTTATTGTGAACACTTTATATAATGTCAATTTGGGCACTTGTTCCAGTTGTGCTGTGCAGGAGCTGATGTAAAATATTTTTCACAGATCTAGCTCAGAGGCAGCAAGAAACACTGGCAGGGTAATAGGCAGGAGTGTGTTCCCTGGACTGGGGTTTTGGCCAGTCAGGGCTATAGAGAAAGGAAAGGTCCGAAAGCGAAGGCAAGCAAGAGGCCGAGATTCTTTGGAGGTACTTTCCCTTTTTGATATCTTAGCACAGAAGTCAGTTTGAAACATCAAGAGCTAGAGGACTTAGACTGGTATTTTTTTTGAGCAGACTTTATCTTTTTGAGCAGATGGGATCAAACCATTACAACTGTATGTTATTTATTTATTTATATATTTTTAATGTCAACCAGTCATCCTTGGATAAAAAAATGGATGAGAAAAACTTGCTTTGGAGTTAACTCATGTGATGTCCTTTGTATCTCCCAGATCCCTTCCTGTCTGCCTCCCTGCTTCCTATCTCTCCCTGGCTTCCTGTCCACTGCTTGCAGCCTGTCTTACCCATGGGAAGATTTTCTTGGAGCTGGTTGGGAGCTGCATATGTGCTGCATGGTAGGATGAGAAAGTATTGCAGGTGAAGAAAACAAACCAAACAATGGCTTCTTGAGCCAAATTTATGTATTATTTTAAAATGGTGAAACTGCTATGTTAGTTTGTATTAGCTGGCGATTTGATCAGCATCTTTGTTTTCAGGTGGAAAACATGATTTAACTGAAGTCAAGAAATAGCGATGGAGGCAACAAGACTATAGCAACAGAGACACGTAGAGTCTAAGACACAGTTTTGGGATTCATGAGGATAACCCAGTAGTTGTTAACATTGTTTTGTTGGTGGTTGGCTTTTTTAATTATAAAACATACGGTAAGTGAAACATGCCCTCCCTGGGTGTTGAGGAGCGGGAAGGGATGATGTTGTGTATACCTGTTGTGGTGGTTTTTTTACTGCAGACAATGGGAAAACATCCAGTGCTGAGAGTTCCTGGGGTAAGCTGTGTATTTCTCGGTATAAAAGGGCAGTGCCACCTACTTACTTTAAAAATGCGGACACCAATCCTGGCGTCAGTATAAGAATAAAAGGCAGGACAGATGTTGCTTTTGCAATAAATTCATAAGGATGCATACAGATTTCCAAATGATTTGTGAAACAAACTGTAAAATTGATATATGTCAGACATCTGGCTCATGATTAACTTTTAGTTTGCAGTTGGTGTTTTATACATGACAGCAAATAGGTGATTGTCATTGAGAGATTCAGAAACACCAGCAAAAATTACAGGTTTCTGAAATTCTAATGGTAAGGGGATGACTTACCATAATTGATGTTTTCTCCAAGTCTTTAATGATCATAATTTCTAACACATTTTACATTTTATTTCAGGCTTGCAAATCTGATAATTCTGAGGTAGGAAGTTAAATGCTGAAGTGGAAAGGGATGTAAGTGGCAGTGGGCTGCTTGATGTTTGTCTGTATGAACTCTCTTGAAATTCAGTGAAAATATTGCAGAAATTAATCTGATTTTTCACCTGCTTTGATTACAAATGGTTTAATCAAAATCTTAACAGTGTCTGTGTGACTGAGCTGAGCTGCATGCTGGCTGGCCCTGTGTTGGCCTCTTGAGGGACATTGAGGTGGTGGATTTGTTCTCCTTGTGTCAGCATGAAGTGTGGCAGCAGCAGCTCTTTCCATTGAAAACTTATGTGATGGCAGGGCCTTACTTTTGTATAAATTAGATTATGTAAGTTGTTTATATAGTGTAGTGATTGCAATGCTTGTTCTGAAAGAAGGAAATTTTACTCAGTGCCTTTCTGAACCCCGGGGACTCACCCTAAGGCAAGATGCTAGCTTGTAGCTGGGTCATTCTTATCTCCTGATAGTAAAGCTGCGCAGAAAGACACTCAAGATTCATAGAGCCAGAGGACACATATGTGTGGAAGAGCATAACTTCTCTAATCCAGGGTTCAGCTGGAGAAGAAAAGTATCCCATTCTGGTCTTCAGGGCTTCATTTATTTGATTTTAAGTGGCAGTTGGGTGAACTGTGTAAATAGTTTTGGGAATTGTCTCAGGTATTACTTCTTTCAGCAGAGCGCTCCTATCGGAAAGCTACAAATTCCTTTGTATTGTCTCTTTGGCTCCATAAATTCTGTGTTCTTCAAAGTAGATCTGAAAGTGTGATGTGCCTCTTGCCTCCTTTGCTTCCGGTCCAGTCTTGCCTCCTTCCTTCCCTTTGTGGTCACTGCCTTCTTCTGGAACTCTGCTCTGGTGAGTTGGGAATGACCTGTGTCTTAGAAAGTGCTCTAGCCCTTAACACCACTGAGTAAAATGAAAAACAAAAACCCAACCCAAACAAACAAAAAAACCAACCAACCAAAAGTATTTTAAAAAAAAAAAAAAAGGGGTAAAAATTGACCCAGGCCTGCAGAAGATACTTGGGTACCTGAAATCAGGAAGGATATGGAGTCCTGAGTCTCAGGTGCATGTGCATGTCAAACTGAGGGCTGCAGAGACCCTAACCCCAGGGATGGGAGCAGTTTTGGACACCTCGCTGTCCCGAGTGCTGGCAGGATACCCAGCTCGCCTGGCGCTTGCTTGATCTGAGACTCAGATGCCAGGGCTTCTAACTCGTCTTGTACAGTGCTTAGGGAGCCCGGGTGTGCAATGCAAAGGCCGCAGATTTGCTCCTTTTGGGGCCAGGCTCTTAAAAGTTTTAGAGCTCCAAAGTGTATGGATCTAGTCCAGTCTTCTGTTAAATTCCCCTGTCATTAAATGGGAATAGTCTCACTTCTTTCATTAGGTTTTTAAACCGACTTGAGTCAGTCATGTCTAATGAATTCCTTGCTGAAGAATCAGGTGTACCACAGTATTGCTGCACATGCATTCTTCTGGAAGCCTTGCTCCGAAAGGTGAAGCAGTGTTCTCTAGACGTAATTACGGTCTGTCTTTATTCTGGTTGTTGTTTTTAACTGTATTTTGGTAGTTGGTTTTAATGCTTTTGCAGAACCAACCCATCAGTTATCAAAGTTGACCACTAAATGGTCTAATGCATGTGCTGTGTGTATGTATTAGTGCTTCTATTAAAATTGTCAGTTTTTCATTTTCATCTTGCCAAAACACTGCAGAAAATTCTTGATATGCTGATTCCTTTGAAAGATGCACTTCCATTTTAATGTCTGCTATACTTGCATCTGCTGACAAGTGTCCCCAGGAAAAGAATAGTGTTAGGAAACATCTAATTGTGATGTTTCCACAATGTGACAAGAAATCAGAGCCTGTGTGGACAAAGGGCCTTAGTGCAGAACAGCAGTTGAACAGACACTAGTATCTTCTTCAGCACTGATGGAAAAGCAGAGAGTAAATTGTACGTACCCACAAACAGTAATATGGGCCAACCCTTTCTCCATAACCTGTGGGGAATAGAAACAGTCACTGTATAAATATAATTTAATTGGACTTTCAGTCTGTTGGCTGCTTGACTCTGCGATTCTCAGCAGGTCTGAGAAAACTAATGTGAAGTGGATATCCATAATCTGAGTTTGATAGTCTCTTTCTTCACCCTTTCCCCATTATATGTGAAGGAGCTTTTTTTTTTGGTAAATTATTGTTTTTATTTCGCCCTCTTCTTCTAGATTAAGAAAGCAAATAATAGAAAAAGCTCTTGGGTCCTCTGAGACTCACAGCTTTAGACACCTTATCACCTTATCTGGAGTGGTAAGGTGACAAGTTACCAGGCCAGTTACATGATTTGTGAGGCCTCTGGCAAATCCGAAATGCAGTGTGTTAGAGTGATCAGTTCTGGACGATACATTGCACTTGCAAGCTAAATACTAAATGCTTGCAATTTGGGCAATAGCGATGGAGCTTAACTGTCTTCAGTGAAATAGTTCTGGTAATCAAAGTGGAGTTTGGTCTTAAAGCTAAGTCAGTTGTGTGCGTAATTTGTATCACAAAAACATCCATCCAGTTTTGGCTCAGAAAGAGAGTGTTTCTGTACCAATCAGAGTGAAAACATTCCAGTTGCTGAATATAGGAAATAACAGCTGACTGTGCAGAGGGCAAAACTGATGAAACAAGGATTTTAGTTTTTTATTTTAATGAACAACCAGCTCTTGGTTCCCCGTGCCAGGTCGGGTAGAGGACAAAGCTATCCTCACTGTTGGGTCATAGTGTGCCCTGTTCTGCATTGCTGCTAGCTTTTGCTCTTTGTGTCCTGAAGCTGCCGCCTCTTTTCACAAATTCTTGTTACAGTGCTTCGTTAAGGATGAAAACATGCTTTTACAGCATATCGTGCATCATTCTGTGTCAGCCTCACATAGGTTATTCCATGCATTCCAGTCCCGGTCGCACTCAGTTGCAGAGGGTAGGCTGCCACCACATTTCAAAATGATGATGTTTTCTAGTAACTGCTGGGAAAAAAACATGAAGTGTCTTTGGGGAACTAGGATTTAGCCTGTCCTGTCTTAGACAGAAGACATTAGTGGGTTATCAATAATTCAAATGCCTTTTTTTCACACTAGTGTCTGACAGGGCTGAAAATAGAAACCGTCAGCCTCCTGATTGTCTGATTATGTATAACCATCAGCAAACCCAAAACAAAACAGGTATGATAGGATTATGTATGTGCATATATTTTGCTTGGAGATATTTTTATAAGGTTTAATGAAGAAGTTCACTTTCAACTTTAGTTCTTCATGTTTTGGAGACTGAGCAAGAAAAATGCCAGTCTTCTAAACGTATAGTCGTATTTTTGATGCTGTTACAGGTTACAATGGTAATTTTTGAGGCTGATCAAAGATCTTAATGAAATGATTCTTAATTAAAAAACCCAACAAACAACAAAACAAAAAACACCACCTTTGGCAAAATTATTTGATTTACAAGACAGCAAGATTTTCAGCCTGTTGCCCAAGTGAGAAATGAAATCTCTTGGGCTATACTCTACTGAAAGAATTTTTGCTTTTGGATCAGCTCTGGTCTGTATTAGAAGCAGGTTCATCTGGTTAGAGATAAGAAGGTACAAATCCATGGCATTGTTATTACCCGGCAGGGCAGGGGGCTCCTGATTATGGTCTGACAGAATAAAGAAATAATTATGAAGCCTACATTGCTATTTGCAGTGTTAATGTACATCTACTCTTGTACATTTACTCATCTATATCTACTTACTCTTTTTACAACTATAAGCTGGCAGTCAGGAATACTTTTGTCCTCACTGTATAAAATTGCAGCTTTGCTGTTGCTTTTGGGTACTCCTTGTAAACAGACTGATTTCTCTAGTGTATGAACCTGCTATTTCATAAGGCTTAAAATCCTTCCATTTCTATATCAAAGGAAGTTTTCTTGAGAAAAAAGACACAATGTTACTTCTCATTGGTTTATGTATTGTCTTAAAATGTGCCTTTATATTAAAAACAATCACTTTTTTGAAAATGGAGTAAATTACATGCATTTAAATACCACTTGTGAAAGTTCTCTGACGGTGAAAATGAAAACTAAAACCAGTTTGCAAGGTCCATTTCAAATGTTGAAAACTTGCACTTTGCTTATTTATAAATACAAATGACTGTTTTTCACTTGTCAATGAAATTGAAATCTGGCGTTCCTGTAATAAAAATTCATGTTTATAAACACAGATTACTCCTTTGCATGTAGTCCGTTATTGCTGCTGAATTACGGATAGACCTGATGTATATAAGTCTACTTTCCCCGCAGATTGTTTTAGTTAAATTTTATGAAAAAGAAAAAACTACATTTTTGAGACTAATCAGTTTTCACCAATACTGAGTTGGTTTTCCCAGGAATAGGTGTTGAGAATTAATTTTAATCCATCTTAGTGAAAGCTGAAGCGAACAAGTTTTATGTGCAAACCTTACAGAGCTGAGGTGGCACATAATTTTGTCCCAAACCCTCAGTAGGCCCTAGGGCTGCATCGCAACTGTCCTCTGCAGGTTTATGTTCTTGCCTTGGAGACTGTTTCGGCAGCCTGGATCACCAGGGCTGTTTGCAGCACAGGCACTCAGCACCATCTTCTCAGGAGGGTTTCTTTCTGAAAGCTAAGCCTGAAAGACAGGCCACGATTGCCACATTCATGGCAGCTGTGTTTCCCTGTGCTACTCTGAAAAGTGGCTCCTATTCTAATTACTTCTTGTGAATGTGACTGAATAATTCTGCCGAAGTTCGTACTGATTTTGGCATTAAAACATGGAGTTGTCTTATCAGAAGTTGTCATTCAAGTACATTGGTAAAAGAAATAATCAGTTTGATAGACTGAAATTGTATTGTGGAGCTGATTTATTTTCTCTTAAGAAAACCCCAAACAAAACAAACCTCCAAAACAACCAACCAACCAACCAAAAACCACACAAAACCCCGAACTGTGTAAAAAAGGCTAAACTCGAAAACAGCCCTCTGGTGTGTTAACAGAGATTTGATTTCTTTAGGTTTGATCATGGGCATTTGTCATTTGTTGTTTTCCCTTAGCAGTTCTCTTTCAAGCTAACAGGCTGCAGCAAACCATATTGCGTACAGTGAAGAATCGCAAGTTTTCTGCTTTGACCATCCTCAAGTGAGGAGCTGTTAAGAGTAGAGAATCAAAGCAGCAGCTCAGCTAGTGCTGAGACAAGTTGCCTGAGAGTCTTGTGTTGTCCCCCAAAAGTTTTTTCTGCAGAATAGAGACACCAGTTTCTCTTTTTAAATCTGCAGTTACTAATGATCTGAACAGAATTAATTGGCTGCATCGTGCTGACTCTAATTTCAGAGGGAGAAACAGATCATACAGGGAAAAAGAGGAAATGCAAAGTACAGAATAAAAAGCAGACCCTGTGATTATCATAGAATGGTTTGGGTTGAAACAGACCTTAAAGATCATCCAGTTCCAACCCCCCTGCTATGGGCAGGGGCACCTTCCACTAGCCCAGGCTGCTCAAGGCACTGTCCAGCCTGGCTTTGAACACTGCCAGGGATGGGACAGCCTCAACTTCTCTGGGCACCCTGTGCCAGTGTCTCACCACCCTCATAGTGAAGAACTCCTTCCTCATATCTAATCTAAATCTACCTTATTTCAGTTTCACCCATTACCCCTTGTCCTGTTACTGCATGCACTTAGAATTTTCAGTTTGAGAGAGATTTTTTTGCGTATCAAGCTATTGATTGAAATAAGCTGTTTTTTTTCAAGAGTTTGGAAGTCAGGATGTTCAAGCCCTACTAGTGTTCAAATAGTCTTACAAGAAAAACTGTGCTGGGTTCTGTTTTCCTGCAAAGATGAGTGGGAGCACAGAAGTAAAAACAGGGCTAATAAAGACCATACCTGAACCATGCTGTTAAGGAACTGGAATTTATTACTTTCACCTTTGAGACTCAGAAGTTGACTTTGGCTGAAAGTAGGGGTGACTCAAAGTAAAAGTCAGCTGAGTAAAATGTGTACAGGGGATCTGTGTGTCATGCTCACGGACTCTGCTGCAACCAGTGGGTTTGGAGAAGGGTTAAGGGGAAATCAGAGTCACCTGGAGTAATATCTGTAGCTGTATTACACTAATAAGAGTGATAGAAATAGGGCATCATGATTATTATCATGTTAATCAAAACAAGGCTTTAATTAACACAGACTTTTCTGAATGAAAATCATTATACTTTCTCAACAAATTTACTCGAAAAGTTGTCTTCTCAAATTAACTGCAGTGTATCAATTTATAAATTTATTTAAAAAAATCAGATTCATTTTCAAATTATGCTTGTGAGGCCCAAAGGGGATATCAGGGCACACCTTTGTAAGTGTATCTTTACTCTTTATCATTTTCATTTATGAGTTAGTTAGAGCAAAGGAAGTACTCTGTATTTTCTGGAGTGTTAGTAGTTTCTGCCTGTCTAACTGGGACTGAATTCCCTGTTGTGGTTGGCATTTGGCTGTGTAACTTCTGTGGATACTGGCTGGAAAGAGGCATGGAACCTTTGCTTCTTGCTGACACAATGTACATCAAGAATGTCAAGAACATATCTGTGGTATTTTTTCATCAGGATAATTTAGGTTTATCTATTTTCCCTGTTCAATTCGCAAATCAGCTATTCAAAATGTTTTCCTGCTCTAAAATTTGCTTTTGTAGAGAACATGAATTTGCAAGCAGCACCGGTAATTTAGCAGCATACATTTCATAGTTGGCGGGGCTGGTGTGACTCTGGAGAAGTATTTGTACCTTTCTATAGTTATTTCTCTGCATGTTCCTTTTGTAATTGGTAGATATCACAAGAGGTAAATCATGCACACTTAATATGACAGCAGCATCTTTCATCACCTCAACATTATTTTTTTCTCTTGCATGATGCTATTGCTGTGGAGGCTGGAGAACTCCAGTTTTCTGCTCCTTCCAAAACTGAGGTACATTTGCATGAGTTTCAGCATGTCGTACCTTACTTACAGCCGGTATTTGCTGTTTGAGTGTGTATCGGCTGGGGAGCTTGGGCCAAGGTTCTTGTTTTGCTGTACTTTATAGTAATGACTTATACAATAGACTCATTGATCATGGATCATGAAACTGATGTGGCTTGCATTCCCAGTGTGGTCATTACCTCTATACTTTGGGAGGTATATAATGGAAGTGTTAAGCAATTACACATCTTCTGTTTCCTTCTCGCGTGGTCAACCTATGAAGGAGACATTCCCTTACACCACTGCTCCCCCACCAGACTATTTACAGCAGCATTTGAGAGTTCTGAAGGTTGAGTGTCCTTTGAATACCCTTGAGACCTGCCTGCTGATTGTGATGGGGATCACCATGTTGGCACACATACAGAGCGTGTTGTACCCGCGACCGTTTTGTTTGGTCCCGAGAGTTAAGCGGAGTTGGGTTTGGGCCTTGTCTAGGGTTAGACGACAATATAGGAGAACCAAGAGATTTTCCTCAAGGCTGGACATTCATGAGTGGCAGGGTGTGAGGGACAGTATGGGCGAGTATCTAGGCCAGTGGGCCCCTCCAGTGCTTTGGAACTTCACCACTGAACAAGTGCTGCTTGAGGTAGTCAAGAGACTTCAGCTGCAGCATTAGTATCTGCAGTGTTGTCAAACCTGTTTGAAAAATCCCAATGTGAAATTAATGTATTTTCCGTTTGAGTTTTACCTTTTGGTTTCTGAGCAAAAATTATATTCTTCAGCGTTTTTGTGACTGTGAAACTGAAAACTTGAGGGTCACCTGATCTAGCATGTGGTGAAATTGTAAGCAGTATTTGAAATACTGAGATGCAGCCTCCTGGGGTAACCTCCATGAAGTATCCTACATACAGCACATTTCAGCTCGTGTAATAACTGAAAATGTGTAAAGCAGTAGATTGAGTTCTCTATCCGTTTAATGAAAGATGTTATGTTTTTAGGAATTAGTTTTCAGAAGACCAAATGCTCCTAAGAATGGGTTTATGTGTCTAACTTAAAATACAAACTGACATGAACACTATTGTGGTACTCAGTTGCACGAGTAAAGAATGTGTTGGTGTAAGAGAAGGGTGGAGCAGTATTTCCCCCAAAATTTCAGTAGTGTAGCAGTGCAGCAGCAGAACTTTGTGCCTGGAGGCTGCTGCACACTTCTGGGTACCTATTCTTGACTGAGGGGAGCTCCCTGAGGCTGTAATGAGACATTGTCTTAAAATCCTGGCTGCCTTTCTTTGACTCTTGCACAGTAGTAAGTCATGGGGAGAGAGTTTTAGGAGTACTGTGAAACCTCAGGTATTTTTAATGTGTGTTTATACAAATATGTGCTACCCAGAGGGTGTGGGGTTTTGACTTGCTTTAGTGGCTCTTGCTGGCCAGTCCTGTAGTCTCCCCTGGCAAAAGGAGAAGTGATGCAGCAGTTCTTCAGTTCACAGTGAACTTTTTAGCCATTTAAAGGCAGGTCCATTTAGAGTCTCCAAGGAAAGATAAAATTCTCATTGGAAAAGGGAGACCTTGAGTGTGCTTAGTTGGATAATGGAATAGTGGAGTAGGAGTATATACAGAGGCAAGTGCATCTCATTGTATCATTCATTTCAATGCAAGCTCTGATGCAGTAATTATGCTGAGGTATATTATCCCGGAGATTTGTTGTGAACATTTCATTGGTGTGTCCAAGGACACAATTCTTATTTTGCCTGTTTTACCCTAAAATACCTTAAAAAAAAAATAAAATCAGGTGTTTATGACGGACATTGTAAGCTGGAGCCAAGTGAACTCTCAAAATTGGCAGCTTTCGTACAGTCTCTGGCATCATTTGTTGTTAATGAGGGAATGCAGTTAAAAATGCATATTAATATTTAATTGAAGAGGATTCATGTAAACCCCAGCTGTGACCAAAAAAATCATCTTTTTTTCTTAGAGAAATAAAAGCAGTGGTTCCCTATGGTCTCATCATTTGATTTGTCTATTCAGCAGCCATCCATATGTTAGGATACAGCTGTATAGCCTTTTGTATACTTGCAGAACAGAATATGCAGTGCTCAATCTTATTTTTGTATAAAATGCTAGTGACAAAATTGCGTATTGTAGGACTTTTTGTGCTCAAAGGTTTTAAATAACCATCAGGAGCTTTTCGTTGTCGTATAGTTGGTTGGAAGAACTGTACATAAACAAATGTACAGCAGATGGCACTATGCTGTAACCATAGAATGAGAGGTTTGGGTAGAAAAATTGTTCATTTACAGTCTGTGCCAGTGTATGGAATTCATATTTTGTTGTAAACAGTGATAGAAAATTGGAAGGCCAAAGTGTTTTAAATCAGAACTGTGCAAACTTGCATAAGATACGTGTCAGGTAAACCTTTGGTGGTTCTTTAGTAATGATGTTCAGTGCTTTTTCTAATTATCTTATCTTTCAATGAAGCTCTACTGCAGAGTGTTTGAGAACTCAGGTGTTACTGAAATAAAAGAAAAGCAGATCAAGGTTTCAGCAAGAGAATTTCCCCAGGAGCTTCTTCAGGTGAGTGGGAATTACAGGACAGAGCGTGGAGAATGTATCATAAATGGTAAAAAGTTGTGCCGGAACTACTTTAACATGCAGTTCTGAATTATATTTCTAATTCCCCTTCAGCTGGTAAAACCAACCGCAAGGATCATTTCTTAACATCCCTGGTGGTAACCTGACGGTATATTGATCTATTTATTAATATTTGTTTTTGAAATACCCCACAACTGTTTTCCAAGCTTAGTGTAAGTGGGATTTAAACTATTTGCTCCCATTGGGGTGAGAGGCCTAGTAGCACTAAGCCATTATTTTTGCAGCATTTGTGACTCACTAAAAGACATGTCATGTATTTTAAGGAAAAAAAATAAAATCAGAGAATTAAAATCTTATGGAGAAAGAAATAAGCTGAAGTGTGGCACATTTTCAGATAATTGAATGGGCTGTGCCAGGCCAGTAAAAGGAAAATAATTATAATATCGTTACCTGCTGAGAATCCCACCCCCACTCTAATTCCTTTGGGTCTACAAACTGGCATAACTATGTGTGAAAGAGAAATGTCTTGTTATATATGTCTCAAATCATATGAAAACTTCAATATCTTGAATGTCATCCAGGGAGGACTGAGAAGCCTGTAAAGACTTTGAAGCTGTTTCTGCTGATAGCACTGTCAAGCAAACAAGACAATGCTGTGTGTGTTGGCAGGGTTTTCCAGAAGCAGCGTGTGCTTTGCAGAGAAGTACTTTCCATCTGGTTGTCAGAAAGTCAGAGTTTGCTCCAGAAGAGAAAAATAAACCATTTTTTGGTTACTAGATGAACACCATGAACAGTTCTGCAGAAGCGCCACTTGAAGATGTAGGGGCAACTGAAATGTGCCCAAACTGTGAATTTTATCAACAAATGAAAAACAAATTTAGCTATGAGGAAAGAGTGTTCTGTGAAGGTGCTGTTGTCTCCTCTTTAGTCCTCTTCTTCCCACAACCCCAGCCCATGTAAGGACAGAGACTGACCACTCAGAGGGGAGTGGTACATGTAATGATGATAGTTAAGGACTGGCAACGCTCAAATAACCTATTTTGGTTTTTTCTCACTTACATGTACATATTGAAGACCTGTTGCATATCAAAGCCTGGATAGCTTTTCACTGGATATTAGTGAGAAATTAGTAATTGGAATTTGTCCCTTCAGGTGTAGCCTCAACTACCTCTAGTAGTGAATTGAGTTTTGTGATCCGTAGTGCTAGATGAATTGTGAGGTATTTGAAAGGTTTAGTGTGTGCAAGTTTTGTCATTTGTGCCTCAAAATTGGGAAAGCTGGGTCAATGTTACATGTGTCCCTTAGAAAAAAGCAGAAATTAAAGGGTCTGGAGACCTTAGCATGATCTTTATTTGATGCCTTCTTTTGAAGGTAGATGTCCCTTTGAAAGCAGACAGCATCTCTGCAAACTCTGAGCCAGCAGCTGCCTTCTTGTGAAGCTTGCTGGTGGTGTGCTTGAGCTTGCAGCCTGGTTCTTCTGCTTTCTGAGGGGTCTTGTGGTCCAGTCATGAACAGATCTGGGTCTTGGGGAGTAATGCTGATATGCGAGAGAAAGAGTCATTTGCCCTTTCAGAACTGGGTGACTCAAGCAGAAATAATCAGTTTGAATGTTGGTAAATTTACCATTTCACATCCTTTTGGCTGGCCAGACACATGCCTCCTGGTTTTATCTCTGATTTAGGAATAATCTGCTGTGGAAGACTGTAATCCTTAGCATACCTCATAATGCCCTGGGTGGCTGAAGTTTCTAAGTTCTCTTTAAAGTAGCAATTCTTAAATTTTCATGTTTCATTGCATCCTTATTTAGCAGAACTTTAAGTCAGTGGAAGGTGTTATTTAAGTATACAGGATTTTTAAAAAAATACTTAAAGATCTATTTGTTTTGCTGCCTTGCTTTTATGAGAAGCAGAATTTGAACTGGGAATATGACCAAGAATGTGGTAAATGCAAGAAAATTAACTGTTGTCGGTAACCACGGAGTGGTGCAAATCAGGTCCTTTAAGCACGGCAATTATTGCTTGAGAATATTTTCTCCTGTGCATGTTAGTGTGCTGCTAAAGAGATTAAATCAGTCTGTATTTACAGTGAGTTTAATGGCCTTTCTTGTTCAACTAAGGTGGTGTGTGATGTTAATCAGGAAGCACTTCTGAGAACCCTCCATTAAAAATTGACAGCTGTATACATGGGTAACTTCTTATGTGTAAATGTATTAGTAAATTAATCAACTGCGTGATCCTGGAAGAGACACTAAAATGCTTTATTGGTTTGCTGTTCATTGCATTGATTATGGAGGCTCTTCTGAATATATTCCTCTGATTTCTGCTGCTTGCCGATTTGTCATAGCAATAGTTGAATGACATTATGCTAGCTCAGCATTCCTGCCCATTCTGCGTTTGTTGCAGTAACTGAAGGTGATTCCCTTTCACAAAGTGGACATAATTCTTTAGAGAAGGGAATGTACTGCCAGCACTAATGGTATGCTGTATTTTAATAGTGAACTTGTCTTTACTTGCAGTTACTTCTGGTTGAAAAGAATTAAGTTATTTTTAAAATAAGTAAATAATTCATCTACACTACATTCTATTGATGATTAAAAAATCCATTGCAAACTGAAATCAGATAATTTTATATTCATTTGTACCTTGCCATGTATATTTTGATTACAGCAGCAGGGATTCTGCAATAAGTACATGATTGTGAAAAAACGTTTTCAGTTGTTTTTCATGTCTTAAAAAGATGGGCAGAGGGAAAACTTGAGAAAAAAATTGTTAAATAATACCGATACAAGATACTTAATTTCCTTTCCCCTCCTCCCATTTGAATTTAGGGAAGTTCTGATCAAGGAAAAACAAATCTTTGTCCTGTGATGAGTTTCTAGTCATGTTGTTTTTATTATTACTGTCCAGGCTATATAGGGTAAATTACAGGATGACTCTGGACATTATAATAGCACCATGACAGTTTTGCCAATGAAGAAGTGAGGAGGATCAGGGGACTGGAGCACCTCCTGTATGAAGATAGGCTGAGAAAGTTGGGGCTGTTCAGCCTGGAGAAGAGAAGGCTGCGTGGAGACCTCATAGCAGCCTTCCAATATCTGAAGGGGGCCTATGGGGATGCTGGGGAGGGACTCTTCATGAGGAACTGTAGTGCTAGGACAAGGGGTAACAGGTTCAAACTTAAACAGGGGAAGTTTAGATTGGATATGAGGAAGAAATTCTTTAATGGTGGTGAGGCACTGGAATGGGTTGCCCAGGGAAGTTGTGAATGCTCCATCTGTGGCGGTGTTCAGAGCTGAGTTGGACAGAGCCTTGGGTGGTGGCATGGTTTAGTGAGAGGTGTCCCTGCCCATGGCAGGGGGGTTGGAACTAGATGATCTTAAGGTCCTTTCCAACCCTAACTATTTTATGATTCTACGTAATGTTTCTGTCCTATTGAAATTGAATCATGGGATGTAAAGTAGTATTGATTTTTGTCTTTGAATGTCCTAGATTATTTAAATTGGGGAACTGTAAATTAATAATATAAAAGATTTTTCAGCATTTTTTTTCTGAACAGGTACATTTCTGCTGATGAATTGGTATCCAGAAACCCTACCCTCAGCAAGTTCTGCACTTCCTGAGCTGGGGGGAGCTGATAACTTCCCAACATGGAGAACTTAGCACTGTGTGAGATCTTAGCTCTATGGAAATTACTTGGGGAAAAGAAAAAGAGAATAAAAATGGAGGGGAAGTAAAAAGTACCTGTCAGCTGTCACTTGGTTGGCTGTTTTCTTCGGAACTTCCCAACATGTTTTCCCAAGGAACTAAATGGTGTGATTTTTGTAATTCCTCGAAAGTCTGATGGAACTCTGCTGTAAAAGGAGCCAGACAGAGCTGTGGGGTGTTAAAGGGTTTTGAGCAGCTGGCTGTGACCTCCTGTGGGTCCCAAGGGCTCTCTGGGTTTGTGAGAATCTCTCAAAAGCAAAGTCGAGCCTCAGGGAGAAGGCTTTCTTACATGCCCTCAGCTCCTGCGTGCGATGTGTGAATAGGCAACCTCAGCTGTTATTTTATTAATTACCTGAATTTCATTAAGAGTTCTTTTCTATTTTTTTCCCCGCACAAAGCTGTAAATATCGAACAGCAAGTTAAAAAGTAGTAAATTAAATTATTTCTGTTAACCATTTAGTAGAGACGGGTCGTTTATACTAATGTAACTTTTGTTGCTTTGTTCAGGGCTGTTCCTCTTTTGAAGTAGCCTTGATACATAATGAATCAGGTCAGTCACATAACTAATCGGCTGTGAACCAAGACATAGTTTTCTCAAGCAGAAAAACCATGCTGAAGGACTGACGTCTCCTGCTTGGTCTGGGTAAAAAGAATGAATCTTGTAGTGAAGTTTGATTTAAAAACTCATGGCTGCCTTGCTTCTGCAGGGTTGGGGGTTTCCCCAAAGGTTTTAATAAAAGTTAGTAGACATATCAAAATAAAATGGCTGTTCATCTGGAAGCCTTAGAGATGCAGTGTTTATTATAGCATGTAACACGTAACGTATTATTTGAAATTATGGAGTGATTTAAACAAGTTTGGCGCACAACATCAGAACAGTTCTCTCCCACCTTCATTTTCTTTGTGACTTGAATTCAGGTTTGTGAGATTTGCATGACATCGATCCTTTCCTTGGGCAGTGCACAATTTCATAATTCAAGTGTGACAGCTGCTGTAACCATCACGCCAGCTGTCCCTACAGATGCTCAAAAATCTGCAGCTTCTCAAAGATGTGTCTGTGTCCCTGGGGTAAACCATTTTTCCAGAGGTAACGTATGAAGTGTCTTAAAAGGGTCACTGTGCTGGCAGTTCTGAGTGCCAAGTGAGTGTAGTGCTGCTTTTCTTTACTAAAAGCACTTCTGTGTTTCACCCTATATAGCCCATAGCAAAAAAAAAACCAAACCAAACTCCCCCTCCCCCCAAAAAAAACCCACCCCAAACCCAGCTCCCAGACCCCCAACAAGAAAAAAAAAAAAATCCAAACAACAACAACAAAAAAAAAAACACACACACAAAAAAAGGGGAGACACAACCCCCCTCCTGTCCATCTGTTATTAACTGAAGGAATGAAGCTCTTAATAAACAATTTAAGTGGTAAAATTTGCCAAGCAGGGCCCAAACTTCTGTCCAAGGCAGATGCTTACAGATTTGGTTTCCCTGTTCACCAGCCTGCAGAGCACTTACTACATGTAGAAGAGATTCTGTATTAACTCTTGTGTCTGCCTGACAAAAGCTCATCTATGTGTGGATGTTTAATGGGGCAACTGCTAAGCTCCACTGCAGCTCAGCTTGGCAAGTTTCCAGTTAAGCCTTGTCTCTTCTAGTTAAGACCATCTCTTTGGGCTGGTTTGGTGCTCATCTGTGATCCAGTCAGGCATGGGCACACTGGGTGCCAGCCTGTGTGCACACACGGCCGTCTAACTGTGTCTCCAACACTGAGTGAATACAGTGGGGTCCTGCTATACTGAGGGTCTCCATTTCCATCCTTACACCGAGGGCTTTGCCTGGTTGCTGAGCTGCAATGCTCGGATCCTCTGAGGTGGAGCAGTCACAGCGTTTGTTGTTGGACCTCCTTGAATGATTCATTCTTTATTAAAGACAGAAAAAGACTTTTCAGTACATTGAAGAGTATCTTGCGTTCAGACTAGGTCTAAGGACCTAATGGGCATATGTTAATTGAACTGATTATTTTGTCTGTATGCAGCAAATCATCTCCTTACCTTAAATGAACAACATCCAAAAGGCAAGGCAGGCTTTAAAGTATTTACTATGTCATGAAATAATAACTTAATAAATAATAGGAACCCTGAACTAGGAAAGCAGGAATGTTCTGTATGTGAATCCATAACCATGTATTTTACTGCTTCTCTTTCATGACAAAGAAAGTGTCAATCATAGGAATCCGTTAATAAAGAATGCCTCTGGAGACTGAGTTTCCTCAGAACAAAGATTTAGAACAATTCATAGCTAGAATGATCCTATTTTCTCTCGTACCCCTGCTTACTATGAGGTCGAAATGTAGTAAATACAGATTGAATCTAAATTGGTCCTGTCTGAAACAAAGATGAGCCGAGCCCCATGGTTGTGAGGCTAAGCCTAGGCTGGAATGGCATCTCTTTCTGCGACATATGTTCCCTGGATCCTACTGCTTCTCCTAGTAATTTGGTCTTGCTATTGCCTCTTCTTGTTATATCCACTTACCTTTTGAGATCCTGTGAACATCCGGAAATCCTTCTGCGCTGCTGTCTGTGATCCCTCTGGTAAGTGTGGGAAGTGAGGAGGTGGTTTTATAATCTGGGTAACACTCTGTCTGGAAAATGCTGCTGGAGAGAAAAGAGAGTTTATTTCTAATCAGCCCTAAAATTATAAAAAGGATTATTTTGGAAATGTAATTATGAAATTAATTGCTTTTATGTTTTTCAAAGTGCTGTGCCTACTCCCAACCATCTGTGCTTTACAAATGCAGAATTTTCGTATGGGCATTCTTGTAGTTGAAGAAATCATTAATCTAGGGGACAGTTAAAGACACGAGTTATCAAAATCTGCTTCTCTTTCAAAAGGGTTTCTGGGTGATTCATTTCTTCAGGAAAACATGTTTTGATTTATTTTTTCTCCTTGAGTGCAATCAGTCAGAATTTCAAGAAGTGATAATTTTGCAGGAAAGGGGAGACAACACGTGACAAAACTTGGGGTTTAATAACACTTAAAAATGTATTTTTAATAATCTGTCTACTATTTAGAGCGGGGACAAAACTTGCCGGCCCCACAGCATGGTCTTTAATAAGTAGGCCTTTGATAATCTTTTATACTTTATGGTTGTCAGGTGAATTTTTGCTCATTATTTCAGGAGTAGACACTGATTCTAAATTTAGGAGCAATTTCTTAAGATTAGAAGTAAAAATCTAGCTGATGATCAAAGGTTAAGTTAAGAACAATAAGTTACATCCACTGAATGTGTTTCACCTTGAGACCAAGACAGATTAAAGTACTATTTTGGAAGATCATTGTGCCGTAAGATAATAGTTTTATTAATCAGACTTTGCCCTTATATTGGTTCTGCAGTTGGTGGTGAAAGCAAGGTAAAGTGAGGGTATGAAAAAGAATTGCCAAAAGAGAATGCAATATAAAGCAAATGTTGCCTGAAGCTGTAAATACCTTGGGGCAAGAATCTAAGTCTCTGAAAGACATGCTGTTTAGCATTTCCTTTTGATGCATTATAGACCTAAGGACCACACCATAAAGTTTGCTTAGCCTGCTGGACCCAGGTTTTCCTTAAATGTTTATGGGGGCTCTTACCAAAGTTGTACTTTAAAAATATATTTCAGATTATGTAGTTCTTCCTTGAATGAAAATAATCAGTCTTTCATTGTAAATGGATGTGAAATAAGTAGCTTTTGAGAACAAACGCTTCAATTTTCCTTTAGTTGATGTTAGCTTGCAGCAGCTGTTTATGTCTCTAGGCAAAATCATTAAGATAATTCACTTTGATTTCCTGTACAACACGTATTTTTGGAGTTGCACCATTAGATTCCATCATGACCGTAGGACTCAATATGTCTGCAATGATATACATCCGCCATATGCTCAGAGCCATGATCTATGGGCCTTTGACCTTCTTTGCTCCTTGTGCTCATGGCTTTATAACACAGGGAGGCATGCTGGCAAGTTCCAAGTACAGGATTGTTGTCTGTCTCAGGTGTTGAGCCGGCGGAAAAGAGGGTTTGGAATCAGGGTAGAGCAGATGCTTGATCAAAAGAGTGCTGGGATCCTGGTGCATGTCCATATCTTATCATAGTTATGCTAACAAGGGATATTTCTTTGCAAAATCAGATCTGCAAGCAGACTCTTGTCTCTAGTTGCTCCATTAGACTCAGCAGACAGGCTAAAGGTGTTTACTTTTGCAGGTATGTTAAGGACTTATAGTCCCTGCTCGTAACCAGAGATGAGACTCCTCAGAAATAAATTAGATTTATAAACCTTTATGCTACCATTTACTTGTGTTCACAGAGTTCAGTGGTGTTCAGATAAAATGCCTCCTTTTCTTTGGGGTGCCTCTGGAAGCCACTGAATTAGCATCTTAGATGCAGATGCAAGCACCAGTGGGCATGGGTCAGCCCCAGGAGGGGCACATGGTGCATTGACTTTGCTTTTGCTGTATGAGACGCAGTTTGTCTTCTCAAAGACTGGCCTGAGTACCACTTCCAAAGTCCCCACTTGTACAGTATGCAGCAGAGCTTTGCTATGCTATTCCATATTGCTGTGAGTAGGTTATCACCCATCTCCTCTACAAAATCAAAACTACTTTCTCTTCATTGTAATAAAAGATCTTAATCTCTCTTTGCTGATGTTTATCAGTTTGTGCTTGCTGAAAGAACAGACTGACTACAGATATTGCCATTGAGAGATAGATTTGTATAGGGAGACTATATTATTGTTAGCGTGATACCTAGCTAATGGAGAAGCTTCTTGGTTGGAGTAAGTTTCTTTTTATGGTTTGCTTTCATCAAATGGGATCTTATTTCTGCACTGATCTTTATCTCATTACTGGACAGTTGCCATTTCTCAAATAATGCCTCATAAAGCGTAAAAACTGTTTCTTAAATCTTCTTGTCGTTTGCTTTGCTCTGGGTACTTGTTTTATGACTGTAGCTTACCTTTAAATAGGTATTTAAGGCGGTGGGCAAGAAGTCAGCTGTGGTGTTATTGCCAGAGGGATAGAGAAAAAGCCCTTTGATTCCTCACTTGAATTTTGTGTGAGGGAAGAGAAGTGAAAAAACAGGACTGAACCTGTGAAGAGAAATGTGTGTTTGTGTTTTACCTTTATGCTATGCGGTGGGTAATGAAAGTGACGTAATTGGGTTCCTTTAAAAATTCATAGTATCTCCAACTGCAGCAGTAATTTGTCAACTTCCCAAACCGGTGCTCCTTTTCTTATAAGTAGTTTTTATGTCTCTTCATTAAACAAACAAAAGCAATGCTTCAGGTAATGGGGGTACATGGTCCGTCTCTGAGGGTTCCCGGTTTGAGGAGTCTGCAGAGGCTGAACATGCATCTAACATCAGGATTTTGACAGACCGTTAACCTACTGTTGTGCTGCTTCTGCATCATGCCCTTTGACTTGGATCCCCATGCAGGAAGGCCAAGTGTTTGTTAAGCAGATCTCCTGTAACGTTTTGCTTCCCCTTGGCTGAATAGCACAGGGGAAACCATTGTCCTAGTATACTTCAGCAGGCTTCTCCCTGTCTTTGGGGAAAAGGCTGCTGCTGATCTGCTGAGAATCCTGCCAACAAAGCTGCGTAATGATTTCAGCTTTAACTATGAAAGCAGTGGGTCCCAGAGGTTCAGTTCTGTTGCTGCTCTCCCTGGCTTTCACAAGGAGCCAGCTCTGTATTTGGTGTTACTTTACAGCTGCCTTAGTGTTGTTTATTTGCAAGGTTTTCATTGGAATTTAGGAGGTTGGGTGGTATCCCTACCACAGACTATCCATCTGTAGAATAATCTTCACCTCAGTTCGACTACCAATTTAACATTTGTATGTCTCTCCCAAAAGTATTAACTGAAGATTTCTGGGTAAGCACAGATGTGACTATAAGATGATACTGTTCTGGTATCATTATTTTCTCAGCCTATCTTTCTTCCAATGCCTGAAGGGGGCCTATAGGGATGCTGGGGAGGGACTCTTCATTAGGGACTGTGGTGAGAGGACAAGGGGTAATGGGTTTAAACTTAAACAGGGGAGGTTTAGATTGGATCTGAGGAAGAAATTCTTTACTGTGAGGGTGGTGGGGCCCTGGAACGGGTTGCCCAGGGAGGTTGTGAATGCTTCATCCCTGGCGGCGTTCAAGGTGGGGTTGGACATAGCCTTGGATGGCATGGTTTAGTGGGAGGCGTCCCTGCCCATGGCGGGGGGGCTGGAACTCGATGATCTTGAGGTCCTTTCCAACCCTTACTATTCTATGATTCTATGATTCTATGATTTTCCCCAGCTTACCAAAAGCTGATTGCGCAGAGCTCTTTCCCCAGTGGGAAACTCACAGAGTTCTCAAAAAAACATGGTACCCAGTGCATCTTCGTCATTGTTCCTCTGCATCAAAGGGATTAAAAGTAAATTTTCTGTATGGCTTATAGCTGGAGGAAACTCAGTATGGAACACTGTAGGTGCAGGACCGGTGTCATTGGAATTAGACAAAGTCTGCGTGCTTTTACAAACTTGGGGTCAACAGAAGAAACTGCCTGTTTTCCAGATTTGGTGGTGTGGAGATACACAATAAGTAAATAGCTTAGACCAGGGTAGATGAGTCTCTTCTAGGGAACACAGTTTTGTTTGTAACATATATTTTGTCTCTTTTCATCCGACATGAAAAATAATCCCTTTAAACTCTTGAACAAAATAGCAATACTTTTTTGTTTTCTGGGAAGCTTAAAAACAGAGTGAGGGATTACTGATTTCTCATCTGTGAAGTTTAGTGGAGATGCCATAAATTGGCTTGGAGGGTGAAAAATAAGTCATTGCTGCTATTGTTCAATTCAACAAGCTCAATTGTTTCTTATGGCTTTGCAGCAGTGCACAGTAGGCTTTATCTGATTGGTTTATCTGATAGATAGTGATGAAACTCACTTAGGAAAACAATTGGGATGATAATTTGCGATGAGCAAATGAAAGTTTAGGTGCCTGTTTGAAGGCATAAGGTACTTTCACACAGGCCTTCAGTCCATCTTTCCCAGCATTTGGTTTCTTCCTGCAGCTCTGATTTGGAGGACAAATTTCTGCTGTTGTGCAGAGAGCTTCCCCCTCCCCAGGGGTGTTCTGGAGGGTCCGTGCCTCATGTGGTATATGTCCTTCACACGAATGGTATCCAGGATGCCCATGGTCTAGCTGTAACAGCAAAACGTTTTTGAGATACCAACATGTTGCGTGGCACAGCTTTCCAGGGGAAATGGTAGCAGGGGAGCTGCTCTCTTCATTCTGTAAGCAACAGAGTGGCTTCTGCCCCTGTATCATTTGCATCCTTTAACATATTTTGGCCAGTTTCTGTGCTCTCCCCAAATGCACATTCTTTTCTCCCTGTGCGGGCAGCTCCCTTCAGTCCCAGAGCAGATGTGCATTCTTCTTCCCAGATGGCAGCCAGCCTCTGGACATGTATGTGTTCCCCTTTCCTCTTCACCTTCCCTGTTTTATTTTTTTCCCTGTTCTGCTGATGATATAAGTGAAGAAAGTGCCTGAGTCCATCAGGGCACTGGGGGCCAGCCAGGTACATGCTTTTCTCTCCATGCAAAGGGCTTTTGCAGTGACAGGGCTTCTATTTACTTTATTTGAGCTAGATGCTGCAACCTTCCTTGACACTGCACTTGAAGTCCTTTGTGCGGTCCTGGCCGAGGGTTTTAATTACAAACCAGAGGCAAAGAGGATATGAACTCCTGAATGCTGTCATGCAGGGTGGTGTCAGCTCACCAGAAATGCTCTGAATAATGATTCCTGTCACAGGGAAGCTAATAGGAAAAATGGCTTGCACAGTCTCCTGCCTTGGCCACCTGCTTTCTACCATGGTGGGGCCATGAGAGCCGTAGTGCCACTGCGTGGCTCCTCAGGCTGCTGGGGAAGTGATTTCTCAGCACTGACAGAATGGGACTTGGCAATCGGCTGCAGAGATTTGTGTCAGGTTTGTCACATGCAGTGCATTTTACAGTTCAGGAGGCACACCAGATCGCACAGCTAGATCTCAGGGGCTGGACAGAGTGAAAGGAATAGGAAGAAAATGTTTGTCATATGATGGTTTTCCTTAAGTATAAACAAAGTTAGAGTATTGCACAGAATGCAATTAATATGATGCAGGCGAGGCTCTAATTTTAATCATAGTCCGTGCTGCTTGTGATCCAGGCATACCATCCCAGCCCGTTTTGGCATCTTTTCTGCGTTTGTGAAGACCTCCGCTGGACTCTGACCCTGGTTTTGACTTCATCTCTGACTTGTGCCATACATTTATGTTGGCATCCTATTACCTTGAAAATTTTCATGATCCCCAGTAGCATCTCCCAGTCAAACGAAACACTTGAGGCATACCCAGTAAGAATATTATGTGGCAGAGCTCCTATTTTCTTGCTAAAGCCAATGTTTTCATGCTATTTCTTGCCCTTTTTCCTGTTTCTTGAATGGTTCTCCTAGACCTTATTTGTGTCATGTCTAAACTTAAAGGATTTATCAGAACTTTGTTATATTTTCATTTCAGAAAGATCAGAGTTTCTATAAAACTTGGTGTCTCCCAGTACATGTATTTTTAATATTTTTGATATTCTTTTTGTGTAAGTGGGTTGTTTTTTTATTTCTTTGTTTCACAGGGAGGGCCTTACATTGAGTTAATGAATACCAGAAAATCAGTTATCACTATTGAAATGTTTATTTTGGGTCCTGGTGAATTTGAATCTGCCGAACTGATGAAATGTCAGAATTCAGAAACTTTGTGACCTGATTCTTTAGAACTGGACTCCTCTCTTGGTTTGAATACCCCCCGTTGTTAAGAGTTCCTTCTACTGCAGCAGAAAATGTATCGACCTGGGTTTTCAAGTTCCATCACAGAAGTTTAATGTTGTTGGTACATGTGCTGCACTTCACAGTACGGGGGTTTAACTGGGGGCAGCTTTGATGAGCCTTTCCCCCTGGAAGTTGCATGTAAACCCATTTCATGTAAGTTCTGATGGATTTCCACCTTAATTCGGTAAAATGACTGTTTGACTTTTGAGAATGAGCCTTCTGTCTCCATTGCATTACATTTTGCAAGTTATTTAATAGCTGGTTTTGCTGAAGGCATTTCTGCAGTAAGCCATATGCTCCTTTATCCTTTTCTCTATCCGTGCCCTTTTTTGAGGTCACAAGAGTTAAAGTTGGCTCTTTTCTGAGGTTACCTGAATCTACAAGTGTATGTTTGTAATTTTTTCCAACCAGTCCTGCACACAGGACACCACTTACATGCTGATTGAAAAGCTATCCAAATAACTCCAACAGCCAATTCGTTCAGTGCAAACCAACTCCACTTAACCTCGGGCATTGTTTTGCATCTGTACATTCTTTTTAAATTATTCCCAGAATTTCTCATAATCAAATATTTGACTTGATACTCTGGGATTGTATGTGGCCTTGCTGGCTGGGGGTTGATCATGGTGGCCCCTGGCTCTGAAACCTGGACAGCAATTCTGTTGTTTGGGTCATCACATCTTTAGCTAGTGCTTCAGACTTCTTCATTCTTAACAGACCCTTAACCCGAGACTTCTGCCCTAAAATTCAAGATGCTCTTATAATATAATATAATCCTTTGCCTGTTCTTAGTCATCAAGAAAAGAAAGTTGCAAAGTACCGCTTTTTTTAATCCCTTCTTTTTTGGGATATTGTTATATAAGCATCAAGGACAGGATGGATATGCCCATGTGAGAGAATTACAGTTAACACGATGAAAAACAGCAAATCATGCCTGAAAGCTTGAAATAGTTTGTGGAAAGATGACAAACAGCAGTATAACTTTCAAACAAATATTTTTTCATATACTATGCCCTTTTTTTGCTGACAAGTTAATTCTTTCTGACAGACTTGGCAAGTGAGCAAGTGTCTCCAAGGCAGACACTGAAGTTGCTTCAAGAATTCATGTTGTAGTTTCTCTGATATTGGTGCTCTGCTCAAATGGTATTTTTAGCTTTATTCACACGTTGCTTTAACATTTTTGTGAGTGAGGATGATTTTGTTATCCAGTGCAAACCAAGTCATGGGTTAGTGTTTCTCATCGTTACTGTTGTCACTTGAAGAAATGCTTGCAGGACCTAGACTCCCTCGAAGGAGCTCTCTGACTTTGGGAACACTTAGCCAAGAATCTTACTTCGAAACTCAGACCTCCTACATTGCAATTTTATTATTAAAAAAAAAAAAAAAGGAATCTTTTCTTTAGAGATGTGCAAAATATTCGAATTCATAACAGCAGAATGACTGTATTTCTTTATCTATTTACCTATTTGATATTTGTTTAGACTGTTGTCGCACAGCTTTGCTCACAGAATATGGTTTTTGACTGAAAGTTTTAAGCTTAAAGAGGTAAGGTCCTTTGCTGACCTGCGCCTGTGTTCAATTCTACCTTGTTCACTGAGCTCTGTCTATATTCACTTCTACCTTCAGCATTGTACCACTGAAGAGGTCTGGTCTGGGAGGGTGTTCAGCAGCGAAGCTAAAAGCATAGGAGATGCTAAAAGCATCTGTGCAAGATGGAAGCGCGGAACTTTTCATTCATTCATTTATTTATGTGTTTTTTCTATCTTCTACCATCCTCTGAGAAGTCCAGTAGGTGATTAACAGGATAGTAACAGGTCAGCAGAGCATCGTCGCCCTTTTCCTGAGACAGCAGGATATAGAAATATTCTCCAGTTGTTTATTAGACATAAAAGCAGGAGGAAAATGTAAACACATTGGAAACGGAGAGAAAGGATCAGTGATACAGATCATAGAATCATGCAATGGTTCGGATTGGAAGAGATCTTAAAGATCATCCAGTTCCAACACCCTGCCGTGGGCAGGGACATCTTCCACCAGACTGATTGCTCAAAGCCCTCTTGTGCCTGGTCTTGAGCACTTCCAGGTGTATGGGACAACCACAGCTTCTCTGGGCAATCTATGCCAGTGTCTCACCACCTTCATAGTAAAGAACTTTTTCCTAAGATCTAATCTAAATCTCCCCTCTTTTAGTTTCAAGCCATTCCCCCTTGTCCTATCAGTACATGCCCTCTTTCCAGATTTCTTGTGGGCCCCTTTAGGTACTGGAAGCTGCTCTAAGGTCTCCCTGAAGCCTTCTCTTCTCCAGGCTGAAGAGCCCCAGCTCTCTCAGCCTCTCTTCACAGGGGAGGTGCTCCAGCCCTCTGATCATCTTCACGGCCCTCCTCTGGACCTGCTCCAACAGGTCCATGTTCTTCTTACGGTAGACATCACACAGCTTGAACACAGTACTCCATGTTGGGGGTGCGTCATGAGAGCAGGGTACAGGAGGGTTATCTCCCTTGACCTGCTGGCCAGGATATAGTCTCAGCTTTCACATTCATTTTAGGTGTTTGTTATTCAGATCCTTGTCAAAGCCAAATAATTAGAAAATGTTCCAAGTACCTGTCTCAGCAGTGCATTGAGTTGGAAAGTTAAGCACTCCTGTATCTCTCAGATGTGTCCAGAAGTAACAGATGCTTGAAATTATTACTGAATATTCCACCACCACTGAGGATGCTCAGACAGGTTTAGCAGTAGCCACTTTTTCCTTGTGCTAAGACGCCAGACCTCACCTGGGCCTCTCTCTGGCACAGATAGATAGATGCTACCTTGCCAGCCATGGCGCAGCCCAGCACAGGTGGGGCAGCCTGCCCTGTTTGTTCATGGTAGTGAGCATCAGTCATGATGACATCTTCACTCATGTGAACACCCTCCTGGTTTTACCTGGAGTTGTTCTGACAGAGAAAGAGCTGGGGAAGCAAAGAAAATGAATCTGCTTCGAAGATGACAGAGCAACTTGAGACATCTGCATCAGGCAGCTTTTATAGAGCTTTAGGAAGAAAAAGGTCTACTTGAGAGGATGTGGAGATGGAAAATTTGGGGCCCTTTTTGCAAAGAGTAGGTGGAATTATGTACATCAGCTGCAGCAGCAATGGAGAAAAAGAAGAGAAAATTAATTTAATATTGTAGGTTTCAGTGTTCCTTCCAAAATAAGTACAGTCTAATGATAGAGAATGTCTTTTCAAGTGGCAGATGGCCACATTAAAGCTACAGCTGTGCCACCATTTCAGAATTTCTATAAGGCACACAAGAGGAGGGGACAGCTGCCTGTAGCATGGATACTAGACTCTCTTAGGAAAGCCTATTTTTAACCTGGATCTGATCCCTGACCTGGTGCACGGTGTGATGTCCTGGGTGGCTCTCCCTGCCCAGCAAAGGGAGCGGTGCAGAAGTAGTGAGACAGGAGCCACAGAGGTGGTGTGGGGAGAGGGCTTTGGGTGCTGAGGCTGCTTGCCCTGACCTTGGCACTGGCAGAAACACCTCTAGAGTCAAGGAGCCTGTTTCAGCAGGCATCAAGAGCTGCTGTCTTGTGCAGAGTCGAGATAGGATGCTCAGTAGCATCTCCTGGTACTTGCTGGGTTTCTACTGGCATATTTAACCTTTAACTTGAAAAACAAAACCACAGCTGCGTGTCAACCTGCTTTGGAAGTGTGACAGCCTCAGCACTAAAGGAATCAGAAGTCTTTGAGCTGGAGACAGTGTTCTTGGGCTCAGGACAGCTGTAATTATTACTTCAGAAACAATGTTCTCTTCTAATGAGTGCAGTTGTTGCAATATCTGGACTATTTATCCAGGAGTTACAGTCTGTCTGTGTAAATTCTACTAGCTCTTAAGAAAAGCATGCCTAGTTTGTGCTTTGTGAGTACGATCTACCATGAATCTTCTTGAGAAAAAAGTACATGGAGAAACAAAGTTAAGGTAATACAGAAAGGCAGAGGCTTTATCTTTTTACATAAGGATGTATGTCAGTACACAGACACAGATACACATGTGTATATACTCACTCCCTCCCTTCTTCCCCTTGCCCCTGCTCCCAGAGGGAGGGGGAGGAGAATCGAAAGAATGTAACTCCCATGGGCTGCGATAAGAACAGTCCAGTAACTACGGTATAACACAAACCACTGCTGCTACCACCAATAATAATAATGATAAGGGAAATAACAAGGGAAGAGAATACAACCACTCACCACCTGCCAACTGATACCCAGCCCAATCCAAGCAGCGATCTAGCCCTTCCAGGTGACTGCCCCCAATTTATATAGTGGGCATGACATGCTGTGGTATGGAATACCTCTTTGGTTAGTTTGGCTCAGGTGTCCTGTCTCTGCTTCCTCCCGGCTTCCCCTCCTCCCTGGCAGAGCATGAGGCTCAGAAAGTCCTTGGTCAGAGTAACCATTACTGAGCAGCAACTAAAACCATCGGTGTTATCAGTGCTGTTCCCAGACTGAAAGTCAAAACCACAGCACTGCACCAGCTACTAAGAAGGAGAAAAATGACTGCTGCTGCTGAACCCAGGGCACTGGGAGAGTCTTCAGTTTCTTTCTTGTACAGAGGCAAGACAAGATGTTCAGCAGCTCTTCTCAGTTCCTGCTGTGTTTCTGCTAGCATGTTTAACCCTTCCATAGGAAAGAAAAGCAGTGGGCTATACCGTCATTGAAAACAGTATGGGCAAGTACAAGAGTAAAACTGAGTTTGGAATGGAAAAAAAGATTGTTGGCTGATAAGAAAAATGGAAAAATGTAAGGATGGCTGAGAAAGCCTGGGGAATTGAAAGGGAGAAAGAAAGAAGGCCAGACTATGACAGAGGTGATCTCTAGTCAAACAAAAGACCAGTGGGACGAACAGCACAAGGAAGCACAAACAGACAGATTTCATGTAGAAGTTGTTAAACAAGATTATTGGAATGGTGACTAGAAAGACAACTGGAAACTGTGACAATTCAAATAATTGTGACAGCCACATCTTCCAACACCTGTGGTTACTGTTTATATTTGAGTGGTTTTGGAACTAGTAGGGTTAACTTTTAATGCTTTATTTTTCTAGCCTTTTGGGTAGCTTTTTTCTTGCCTTTTGAATGCAGCAAATGAGTAACTATTTATTTTGATGTTATTCAGAGCATTTTATTGGTTTCCGTGCAAAAGAACTCAATACGTTCTAGGTTGTTTTAAAGATACCGTGCAATGATGCTGAAGATGCAAGTGTTTGGAATCATTAGAATAGCACTGCAGAATATAAAAACTGATGGATCAAGATTCTTATGTCTAAGAAATAAGAACAACAACAGCCTCTCTGATCTGTTTCCTACCTCTGCAATGCAGAGCTTGCCACAAAGCATGGTCTGTTGACGCTTCTGCTTTTGCCCTTAAAATATCTAGTTAGTAGTCTGGCCAGTTTCTTGTAATTTTCCAGATGTAAGTAATCCACCTAAGCTTTACAGCTGTTGATTTAATCCCACTACTTTTTTCATACATCTCCTGGACTAGTAACAAGTTTAGCCCAGACACAAGAACTCATAAATTAACAAAGATATATAATTGAAGTGTGTTAAATGCAGTGTTCAGAAGGGAAGTGGTATTAACTTAATCCCTTTCCTAAATCAGTGCCTCAGACTCCTCTCTTGTATGTCTCTCCAATACTGTATTTTATGGGAGCAGGTGACACGAATTTTTCTGGCAGCAATTATTTTGAGTTTCTTTTTTGCTGAGGAATATACCTTAAAATTTTAGCAAGTCATTGGTATTGCCCCTTTGCCATTTTCTGGAAAGGAAACTGATTTCATTAGAATGAG
This sequence comes from Amazona ochrocephala, assembly GCA_039720435.1. Lineage (NCBI taxonomy): Eukaryota > Metazoa > Chordata > Aves > Psittaciformes > Psittacidae > Amazona > Amazona ochrocephala. Next base: position 39,489,029 of record CM077880.1, on the reverse strand, counting down.
CAGTATAAATAATGAGGGTTTCTTTTTCTTTTGCACAACAGTTTATTAATGTATATAATAAACCCCAAAACAAACCCCAGAACCAACCGAACAGCATTCATGTGAGAAGTATCATTATCGACAGACTGCTGTCTGTGTGTGTTGTTCTGTCAGTAACTAAATGTCATGTTCAGGTAGTGCGCAAAGAGATTCTGACAATTTCTGCTTTTTACGGGAGATCTATAATACAAAAAAACTCTACCTCTGGAACTGTACACCTACATATAGTCGGTTTCCTTGCAAGTTGAAGCAGGAATGCCTCTTCTTGTAGGTAGCCATTCATGCTGGGGAGAGCCTCTGCAAACATCTTGGCACTTCTCTCCATTTGTCTTGTTGGGAATAATTCATTTAATTTTCTATGAATTTCTAGGATTTATGTTGTTTCCTTCTGCTACTAGTTTAAAATTTTTGTAACAGTTGATTTTGAAGAGTAAAACTTCCTGTAATGATTGCTAGGAAAGGTATAATAAGTATAAACTAATAAAATACTTCCCCCCCCTATTATTTAGGAGGGTTAACACTTCCTTTTTTTTATCATTAAATTATTAATGAAGTCATGAATATATTGTTTCTAATAATGAGGAGGTCTTCGACTTGGATCTAGGGAAGTGAGAGAAAAATGACTTATTTTAGTATGTGTAGTTTCAGCCAAGGCTTTTGAATTTTTATTCGTATTGCACATGCATTTGTTCTTGTTTCCTAGGTAACAACATGCTTTACAAACCCAGATTTTTAACATGATAGAAGAAAAGTTAATCTCAGATAAATATGGAACTATCAAAATCTTACTAAAGCTTTTAAACCCTAGATTCCATATTTCAGTCAAAGCTCTCTGGGTGCATGTCTTTAGATATGCATATATAGGTTCTGGAGTATATATTTGCTTAATTTTAAGTTGCAGCAGAATTGTTAATTTTGTCCAAGTTATACACACACACTTCTTGGTTGAAGTTTAAACATCATACCAGTTTCTGCCTTTATTCTGTGTGGGAAACATGTATGTATGTATATTTTATATAGCCGAATCACCAAAAATAATAAGAATTACTGTAAGAGAATATATTTAAAAAAATAAATGTTTACATGCAGGTTGAGGTTTCAGGCTTCTTGCAAAGTAAGCATTCTACAGTTTTCTGCATATATGAAAGTGAGATTTTTTTGCTTGCCTATGAGGTCCATCTGAAGAGCTTGGGAACTGTGCAGGAGTACTCAGTGCAAACTGAGCTGTAATGATGAACGATGTTTACAGGTTTAGTTAGAGGAAGGGGAATACTGCCTTTTAAAAGAGCTATGAGAAAGAGTCTGCTGGCCAGTATTTCATGTGGTAGTCATGTATTTTTCTCTTATACAAAATATGACAAATTAAGGGCCTGGATCATGCAAGCAATATTTATTCTTTTAAGAATAATTGAGAAAATCAGTCACATTAGCTAATTGGTATTACTGTGGTTTCTCCTGCCACTAATGGATTAATGTAAGCAGTTCCAAGCTCTTTCATACACATACATCAACAGATTATTTATAGTGAGGACAAAGCATTCCATCTGCACCTTAAAGGAAATCAGCGTTGTTCTTCAGTTTAAATAAGCATTTTTATTTGCTTCTGAACTTTCAAAACAATATCCAGATGTGAGAGAGGTTGTTACAGAATTTTCTGACTTTATGTTTTCAGTTCTTTTGTAAGAAGGTATGAGCTTAATGTTTGGTTGTCTTCCATGGAGTGCATGTGTCACCAGTGGCCACTAGACTGTCAGTTACAGAAAATAGGGCTGTGTGATCTTACTTCCAGTGTGAAATTAGTTTTAGAAAGATTATAGGTGATCAGCTGAAGTTTTTTTGTTCCCTCCTTGAATCTTTCCAGGAGATCCACGTGTAAATTCCCTATGTGATATAACCAATCTCCCTTTGTCTTTTGTGCTTCGAAGGCCTTAGAAGCTGAAAAGATCTTTTAAAGTTGCTTGCAAGGATTGTGCACTGTGTATTCCTCTCTCACTATATGCTGTCAGCCCAGTGGAGGTTCCAGCTTTGTCTGTCGGCAAAGCGCCTGTGAGCCCCTCTGGGAATTGCACAGGGGATAGGAAGTATTTGAAAATGTTATTTTATATGCTGCCTATGGTAACTGTCACACCCCCACCCCTCCATCCCCCACCTTGTTTTTCATTCAGTCCGGTATCTGCAGTTAACTTCTGAGTTTATCAGTATGAAATTTTAAGTACGTAGTATTGTGTATTTATTTATGGTCATAACCTCTTAGCTAAAATAAATGAGGCGCTGTTCATGCAAAGAGGAGAAAACATGTATTCTGTCTGAAGATTTATTAGTGCCTTTCAGTCTTCAAGAATGCAGGAAAGAAAAGGTTGGAATGAACCTCTGGAGTGTACAGTCAGTCTCCTAGCCCAAGGCACTGTCTTTGTCATTCCTTGCAGAGGCTGTATCACAAAGATTTAGAGAATAATTTAGGAAGCAAGAAACTTCTGGAGGTTGTCTGGTCCAGGCCACTATTCAAGGCAGAGCCACCTTCGATGTTGGGTCAGGTTCTTCAGGGTCCCTATTCACCTGAATTTTTAATAACTCTAAGGATGGTAAGTCTTCCCTGACTTCAATCTTTGCCACCCTTACTGTGAGTTTTTTCCTCCTATCTAACTGCAATAATTGGAGTTTCTGCAACATGTGTCTGCTGCCTTTTTTCTTTTCATGGGGAAAAGGCCCTCTGAGAAGGGCCTTACTCTCTCTTCTCCACAATCTTGAAAACATCACTTAAAATCTCCCTGAATGTTTTTTCTAAACATTAGAAACTAAACAAATTCAAGCCCCTCAGGCTCTCTCCATGCGTTGCGTGCCCCATCCCTTGATCTTTGTGGTGGTCCTCAACAGACTGGCTTCAGTGTGTCTATCTTTTTCTCTACTGGGGATCTCCAGATGGGACAAAATGCTTCAGTTGCAGTCTCACAAGTGCTGAATTCTGCAGAAGGATCACTTTGCTTTATCTGTTGCCCGTGCTTTCACAGCCCAGTGTGGAGCTGGTTTTCATTTCTACAAGGGTTCACTGCAGACTAATGTTCAATGTGTGGCTCACCAGGACCCCCTGATCCTTTTCTGTAGAGCGGCTTTCCTTTCCAGTTGGTGTCTGGGCTGTTGGAGTGGGATTGCTTCACCTCAGCTGCAGGACTTCACATTTGCTGTAGTTGAATTTCTTGGGGTTTCCATAAGATCATTCCACACTTCACTGCCCATATCTGCTGAATGTTTCACCTTATGTTCTACCTGAATATTTCAGACATCTCTGTAGATAACGGAAACCAGGTTTTTTCTTTTCCTTTACTAACATGTCCATACTGTTATTCTGTCTTCATCTCAGTTTTATCTCCTTTCTTCATTGTTTCTTTTTCAGATTAAATTTCACAGCTCTTTAATCCATGAATACTTTTTTTTTGGAACTGTCTTAACTATGGACAGAAACATCCAGTTGAGACCTTACCAGTGTAGAAGAGAGCAGAGATACCTTCGTGTCTGCTATAACCCTATTAAATATGCTTGAATGTTTGCCCAGTTTGTGAATAGTGGATGTTAAGGAGCTGAGTTCAGCTAATGAATGACTGTGGTCCCCAGTTGCTTTTCAGGGTAATATCTACCTAATAACTTGTTATTTATCCTCAGTTTATATACTTGAATATTCCTGCTTATTGAAATATCTTGCATTTCTCTCTCTTGAAAACAGTCTTGTTTCTTTCAGATAATTTCCTCAGTCTGTTTATTTTATATTCTTACCCGCTCACCTGGAGCGGTTGCAGTTGGTCCAAGATAGGTGATGTACTGGAATTTATTCATAGCCTAAATAACTATTGTAATAATATATAAAGGATTGAACATGTATGATGTACAGAAAGTAAAATATGAATAGCAGTGGATCCAAAAAGTTCCGAATTTTTTGCTTTTCTGTTTGGACTTGGTATAGCTTTCCAGCAGTTTTGCATTTGCCCTGAGATAGTCAAACTATCACTATGTGTATGTAATATGCGTCACTAAAGAGTGACATAGACTGTGTACTTGGGAGAGTATTTAGATAGCACGTATGACATCTGTGTTCTCTGTCTGCACGGTTTGCAGGCGTGCTGCTGATTTGACAGTTAATCTTGAGAAATGATTTTTTTTCAGGTACTTTCAAACCACTGTTTCATTTCTTAATTCCAGTATTTCCTTGAGTGGAAGTTTAACACCTGCTGTGGAAAGATCTCCCCCCTCCCTCCCACCTTGCCTTTGCCTTTATTTTTTTTCAGAGTGAAGTTGACATTTTCTAGTTGTCTTGCATCTGCATGTGTTCTCGATGGTGACAGCTGATGGTTTTGAGACTGTTGAACTATCACAAACCAAGCCACAGCTTCTCTAGTTGCAAAAACGAGGAAAATCTGCCTTAAGTACATGTAGTGGAATTACCAGCGATTGCTGAGATTTTGTCCAGGACATCAGCAATAGTCACTTGTCTTATGTGAAAGTGCCAAGGACTCTTTTAATGACCACAAATGACCAGTCCTTAGCTTTAGGTCAGCTGTAAACTGATGGAAGATTCTGAGTCGTATTAACCATAATTGTGACTGGGCAAAATAAATTAATTCTCTTTATGCTTAACAAATGTTGATGTGTCTGTTAAAAATAAATACACATGAATTTGGAAGAAGGCCTGCATGTGGCTTGAATATTTCATTTTTTCACTTGCAGTCAGGCCATTAACATAATTTCAACATTGTCCTGTGTAATTTTTTAAGCAGGCGTATACTGGTATTAGCATAACCCCATTTCTAGATGACCCTGCAACTCTGTGCGGCCAATTTAATATTGTTTCAAATACTGTGACTTCATCTGCTGGAGCATTCAATACCTACTAACTTGCTGAGAGTGTAAAAAACCCTTGAAAATGCTTTCCCTTGGTGAATAATTGTCAGTCTACGTCAACGTGATGTTGGTGGTACTGTGGTATTTGGACTTTTGAACTCAGACTGCCCATATAGGGCAAAAGAGGTTGGATGAGTGAGAAACAGAAAGAAGCTGGTAGGATGAGGCAGTGGTTTAAGTGTATGCACATTTCATGGTTTCAAGGTGCTTGTATCCATTGTGACTCCGTAAATTGTTATGATGCTTTTTTCGAAGTCAGGAGGGCTTTGCCCAATGTGAAATGCATAGTCCAGCTCTAATATTCCTGTCCTGAGCTGATTTCTCACAGAAATGTATGAAATGTTTTTGTCACCTTGTATTTTTTGAATGTGTGTATATTTTAGTTTTCTTGTGGTTTTCCCCCTTTCTCTGTGTAGAAATGTGGGTTATTTGGAATGGTAGCTCACTGTATAGGTTAACTTCTCATTGCACAAAGATTGTGGGACTCTGAACTCAAGACAGTTACTTGATGAACTGAATGATAGTACCAACACAGGATTTCAAATTCCATAGAGGAGGGAAAAACAGAGGGCAGAGTAAGTGCAAAGAATTAGTAGGGAGGGGTCTAGCTTTATTCAGATTTTGCCCTTTGACTTGAAGAATGCCTTTAAATTACATTTGAAAGCTTTTTTCCTAAATTTTGTATGCTTTAAACTTGTACTCAAACTGCAAGTTGAAATTCTCATTTACTCTAGTCCAGGAGCTGGTGTTAAAGCAGCTTCTCAAATATTTGTAGGCACACAATGTCTTCAGCAGTGTAGCTTTCGGAAACAATGCTGCCCAGTTAATATTCAGTGTCATGCTCTCTCTTTCACCTCTTGGAAGCGGTATCAGGAGGGATCCTCGGAAGATGGGCTGCATTGGCAGATGGGACCCACCTTATTAAATTGAATTTAAATCCTCATTTTATAAACTTAAATGTGAGTCGTAATTTTTTTATCTTTTCCTCAAGAGGTTATTAAGTACAGTAGGTAAAACAAAGAACAGAAATGCTCATAAATCGTTAACGCGTGCATTAGCATAGGATTTAATTTTAGCCCACCCAGTGTGTGTACTAGTAAGGAGTATAGCCCAGTCTTCTTAAATCAGATGGTTAGTCTTTTCCCAAAATTAGTGACAGAAATTCTTCCAATTCTATGTTCTTTTTACCAAAAAACGGCACCATATCAGTCATCAGTTTTAGAAGGCAGGTTCACTGTATTTAGGAGCTGTCAGTTTTTAAGGCCAGATCTGCAAGTATGTATTTCTCCCCCAGCTCTTGCAGGCTTTGTTTTTGCCATTACCTGCCAGGTCTCAGCTTTTGGACTCTTTGCTCATGAGTAACAGTTGATGACATCAAGGACATAAGCAGCAAATGAAAGGGTCTTCCCCCACCTGCCTTTCCATGCCTGTGATTTCCTTTAGGTTGCTGTAACCCTTGGAAGTTGATGGAAGTTCTTCCCATTAGTCTCAGTAGATGGTAGTGTTCAGAGACCTAATTTTTAAAGGTAACTAACCAAAGTAAAAAATCTAAACCTACTGACCAAGAGAGAGTCTAGACCAGATATTTTGCAGTTTATGTCTAGAATCAAATCATGGACAGTACACATGGAAGCCATAAACACACTCGGAAGCGGCCTGGCTCTGAGCAAACAGGCTTCTCTATGTGAGAATAGAGGCAGGACAAAAAGAAAGTGTGAGAAAGACTGTTTGCAGACATGGGCAGGATGGAGCTCGATTTTATTCTCTGAAGAGTCTTTCTGATTTCTAAGTACCTGTATGCCCAATGCAGAATCGGTTATTGGGATAAGCATTTTTGGGATGGAGATGGTGCATCTTTCAAAAGGGAATCATTAGAGACAAAACAAAAGAGAACATACTCAGAAGCAAGCAAGTAGTACTTCAAATTAACTTTTGTTTGCTTTTTCCTTGAAGTCACAAAATGCTTATTTTTCAACTTCCTTGTTTGTTTACAGTAGTTTACAGCTCATTAGAGATCCTAAATCCTTTCTGGAGTTTTGCAGTTCTTAGTTAGTCTTCCTATTTGGCAATTAGACTGAAATGAATTTGTATTCTTTGCAAAAAAAGTGATCTAATGTATTCACTGAGATTTGAAGTGGTAATAAGCTATGATCTCTTGTAACCGAACAGGATTTTTTCAGCTAACTAAATCATTAAAGAATTAGCAGTTGTGTACATTTGGTCATTTGTTTTGTATAGCGACTTCGATTGTAGTATATCAAATTCAATAGAAGTATCAGAAAATAATAGCTTTCCTTTGAGTAAACAGCACTGGAATTTTTCCTTTAATATTCCGTTTAAAATACACATCAGTGTTGACTCAGCCCACATGAAAAAAGACCTGATGAATGGAATTCTATGTCTGTGTACTGTAGCAGTTAGTCATCCCTTCATATAAGGCTTCATAAAAAGAAAACTCATCGTAGCTTTGTCAGTGTATTAGAATCTGCACGAAAATAGTGTACAGGCTTACTTATTATGTTTTGGCACTAAAAACAATTATAGGAGCACTAAATACAATGAAAATTGTTTTTAGCTTCTGTATTACCTCAGCATTTGTAATTTCAAAACTGAATTTTTCATGAGAGTTCAGACACATGGTTCATGAATGCTCTTCTGGTGTCTCTTGTTGATGATGCAGTTTGTAAAGTTATTGTAAAGTGAAATTAGAGTAAATGTGACCTACCTTTGCAGTTCTGCAAAATCTGTAACGAAGTGACTAGCAAATTAAGCAACTTCATCCATCTGTGGAATATTTCAAGGTCAAAACTTTACTGGCTGTAAGATTTCTAACTAAAAAGACAGAAGATGACAGTACGTACAGTTTGGTAATATTTGCTTACCGAGCGTGAAGTGAAATGAAATGTAACAGTGCAGCATGTCTACATGTGTAAATTTATTGTGGTTGTTTAGATTTCTTGGAAAATGAAATGTCAAGCTATTGCCCTCCGCTTCCGGAATGTGAGCTTTAGGTCCAACAAGAAAGATTTTGGGGCTTTGTCGTTTGGTTTTCTTCTTCTCCACATGAGTGTGAGATCATTTTCATTTCAGTTATGCTTCTCTAATGTCAAATCAAACTTGTGGTACAACTGCATCTGAAGTTAGGATGTGGCAATACTAATGCAACGGTGAGCATCTGATGCAGCAACTGTTCATTATTGTAGTGCTTGCTACCACTCGGCATCATGTTCAGCGCAGGGGGACTGTGTGAGGCTAAACTCTTAGAAGATTTATAAATTGAGATGTTGTATTGTAGAATAAAAAAGGCTGTGATTTCTAGCTGAATAGGTAAAATAATTTACATGAAACACATTCTAAGAGTAGGGAGTAGGAACAGTAAAATGTAAATACCTGAAATACCTTTTTTTAAGACGTTAAACTCAGGCCTAAGTTTTGGGCTTTTCTGCTTTGTGGTTTTTTTTTTTTTGGGGGGGGGGGGTGTTGGGTTTTGGTTTTTTTTGGTTGGTTGGTTTTTTTTAATTAATGGAGGGGAAAAAATTTGCAAATCCCAAAGGAGTTTATTAAAGAATCTTGAATGTCAGTCAATACCATGTGATGCTCTGCACAATATGGTATAAACCCAGGAGAATGCATGAGTGTGTCTGCAGGGTTGCTTTGGTACTTCTGAGCAAAATTTTAAGGGTTGAGTCATCAAAATACCAATAATTATCGAGTCAGTTTGTAAAATACCCATCCAGTCTGAATTTTCTTCTTTTTAAGCTATTGTCTGTAGGTATATACTGAGCATCTAAATGGTGAAAATGCTTCTCAGCTGGGATATTTGCAGTGTTACAGATCTCTTTAGGATAGTAAAGTTAGCTGTGTCAGTTTTGTACGCTGACTGATAATAATTGATCTGGTCTGGTGTAATACTTCCTTAATTTTTTCTTCTAACATTTGGTTAGTGTTAATAGAAACCAGAGTCTTTTGAGTATCTAGCCTTCTTGAATCTTGAGGTGATTAATTATAATCTCTGCCACTACATATATGTGTTAGGAGAGATGGAACTTGCTCTGTAAGCAATATATTCCTCTTCTGTGGCTTTTATAATTAACAAAGGGGAATGCTATGTGTTTCTTCATATGCACATTTTTTTACTCCGGTGTCCAAATACACCGTAGGGAGCAAAAACTCCAGTAATTGCAGGAGCAGATGTCTGCAACATAACCTGTGGACCAAGAAAGAAACAATGCCTGAAGATACGGTTCTGGTTGAAGAGAACAGGGAAGGGAGTGTGAGGATGAAAAAGTGTGTTAAAAAGTAAACATTAGGGATGACTTCCTAAGAACTCCTTAACAAGCATTTACCATTTATTTACCAACAATGAGGAGGACCATGAGAGAGGAATGAAGTACATCCTGAAGTACAAAACGTCATCAAAGGGGAGTTTGAAAAATCAGGCTGTTTTGTCTCTGCTAAGTGCCATAGAGTGTAAGTTCCAAGTACCCTGTTGTTTGGGAACTATCAACTTTCAGAGAGAAGAAACCTCAATAACCGTGTTGCTTCTGGAGTGTACGGTAAGGTCAATGATGTCATAGTCTTTTACCAACAAAACTAGACGTATTCATTCTATTCTGTATCACCCTGTGAGGGGTGCAACACTGAACAAATGATTACTTCATGTTTAGTCCCACAGTTTTATATGGCTAAACCGTTACTGTAAGAGTGAATTTCCAGCAGAAAATGTCAAACCTGGCAGCTGAAGTGGATGAGTTTCACAAGCTCAGAATGTAATGCATTTTTTTCCCTGTGGTTTGCCTCTTAACATTCAGAACCAGGAACACTGCTCTCATGGAGGAAACGGAGCAGACAATTTTGAAGTCTATGTATTTGCTTTGTCTATGTTTTCTTAGTTAACCTTTTGGCAGAAGCCTAAAGCAGAGTTTCTCCTTTTTATTTTCTTTTTCCTGGAGGGAAGAAGGTGGACTTGCGCTAGGAAACAAATTACAGTCTGAACTGCAGAACCTGCTCTGTGCCCTTGGGATGGGGACAGAAGGGAAGTCAAGCCTCATCCATAATGAAGTGTCAGCAGCTCTCACTTCCCAAACTGCTGTTTGGCATGAGGGAGATGAAGTACCTCACTAATGTTCAATGGGCCTTGCTATTGTACCGAGAGCTTGTGGATGGAAACCGTGATCTTTCAGTTCTGTGGACATGTAATCCTTGGGCTTCATTAATGTGAGGATACATGTGAAGTTGTCCTTTTGCCATTCAAGTCTGTGTTCTTTTTACTTGGTATGCTTTACAGTTTCAGATTGTGCAAGGACAACCAGAATTACATAAAACTCAGGATTTAAAAAGAAAAAGGGAACAACTGGGTGTGGAGGGTATTTAGAGAGAAGAAGAAAGGTTAATCCATCTGAGTAACTGGATTCTTCATTGCCATCAGGTTGGCATGTGCCTCTAGGACAGTGGACTCCAGATGGTTTAACTATATTTACATAGTCTTTCGTTGTAAACTCACATGATCATAATGGAGATTTTATCTGCAGTTGTCTTTTCTTGACTGTTGAGCAGAATTTTCTTCTTCTCAGAGCTCACCTGCAAAAAAAATCTTTCTGTTTATCCAACGTATCTTTGACCCCAACAAAACATATGGGGCTCAGGATACAAATTACTTTCTGGATGCCTGTGTTTTTTTTTCCCAGAGGGGTTTTCCGTTGCTTCTGTTTTCTACTTGTAGTCTTCCCCTGTCAGATTTTTCTCCTTTTGCCCATCCTTTATTACTTCTGTTCCTTCAATTTATTAAACAAATCGCAAAAGCTTCCTTTTGTAGTAATTCAGGGGAATGTACAATACATGACTGGTGGATGTTTTCAGTAATGAAGCATAACAAGGTTTTCACTGCTTCCAGATGGCTACTGTTATTACGTATTAGTAAGAGAAGAGGTAGAACAGCCATCATGGTGCTGCTGGGGAGTACAGACATCCCTCTGCACCAAAGAGTTTGTAATTCTAAATCTTTCATATGATATCTCTGATACAGAGAATTTATATCGTGCAGAAGATGAGGATTTATATGAAATGGCACATGGAGGTCGTTTTGTTCTTGTATTCCATGTCATGCTGGTCCTTTGTATTTTAACTTCTTTGCATTTTAACCTATGAAAGTAGAGTGGAATAATCTATGGGAATACATGTGCGTGCATGTGTGTGTGCACTTAGTACTCCCTGCTCAATGAGGCCATGGACAGTGGGAAATAGTCTCAGTGAGTAGGTTAGGATGCATCTGTGGGAGGATAGCAGGATGGTTTTCTGCAGCTAGTTTCGCTAATCTCATGAGGTAAGAGAAACTAAATCCATTTAATGTCACCCAGTAAAAAAGCTCCTGCATAAACTTTTACAGGGAAAGAGATGTTTAGTGATGGATTCTCCTGTAGCCTACCTTAAATGTCACATATCACATTCAGGTTTTCCACCATCAATTAACTGTGAAATCCCACCTACCTCAACCTTGTTTGACGGCACCTGTAGTGTACATACGGTATGCAGCCTAAAAAATACTTTGATGGCTTTGTGTGAGAACTTCATTTAATGCATTTGCTAGGTATGTTTGTTCTGGTGAGCTGTGATTTAATTAATTATTCTGTCTTTCCAGTGCTCTACATAGAGTTTACTTATGGTTAGAAGTGAAATGTGCAGTTTTTGAAGACTCAAAAGTTAGGGAAATATAACTTTTTTTTACTCAGTGAGGAATAAAAAACATACCCATATTATAAGGCCCTCCTCCATACGTATTTCATAGTTGATTTGAGATATACTTTGTGCATGAAACAGACAAAGTTTGCAAAGTCTTGGTAGTGTACCCTCTAGCCATTTCTTACATTTCTTTAGAAAGATGAGAACACCTTTAATTCAGACTTCTCAAAGAATTATGTTCTAGCTTTAGTATTTTAAAATATCAGTCTACTGCTTCAGCCCTTGAGGGCTTTTAAATAAGGTTATAGTATTCCTCTCTGGTTAGCTTTTCTTGTAGAACGATTGTTGGTGTCACAAAGATATTCAGCAAACTCAAATTTATTTTTATACTTAATTTTACCTAAGCTGTATTTCCTTGGTGGTGGCCAGGTTAACATTTGTTTCTGCATATCTCTGTGTTATAATTAGTTATTTATTGAAAGTCAGATAGGCTAGAAAAAGAAGAAAAATAGAATGTATGCAAACTGTTTCAGCTGAATTGAAGGGGCAAGGAAATGGCTTTCTTTCCCTGAAGCATACATTCTGCGTGAAATTCAACTTGACAAGTGACCCTTTAAGAACAGTGCTACAAAGATTTCTCAGCATTCTTCATATACGAGAGGCAACGTTCTTGTATTAAACCCACAAGCAGTCCTCCAATTCCCTCTAAACGAATGTAGCCTCTTCCTCTATTCTTTGTGTTCTACTTTATCTTCATTCACAGTTCAATGTGCACACTTGTATGTGAGAAAATGTTGTAAAAACCAAAACCGTTAGGAATGTTAATATGAAATAATATATATATGGTAAAATACAATGGAATTCCTCAAAGTATTTGCTGGCAGATGCAAGTTTATCTTTAAAACGTGTGTGTTCACTTGCAAAAAAAAAAAAAAGGAAAAAAAAAAAAAGAAAAAAGATTTTCCAGCTAATTTACAACTAGGTAATAGAAAAGCCGAACTCCAGCTCTTAAATCTTGCATTCTTTAATTCAGGAGCAGAAGAAAACATGGTCTGTGATTGAATGTGAGCAACAAATAACAAGAATATACAATGACTTGTGAAACTGAGTGTAATGCATTAAAATCAGAGCAAACTGATAATTTTACAGCATATAAAAACTATCAGCTGTGAAAGATAACAGTAGCGGATAAACAATATTGTATCACCATCCAGTTCTCATGCAGATAGTACACTGGTTATTCTGCATATTTTTCTATCGTCAGATGCGAGAGATGTGCAGTGTACTATTTGGTATGTCTTAAGCCTTCGATGGTCTCTCCAGATGTCTTCAGAAGAGCACAGAACTTGTATTCAGAAGCTTGGTTCACACAGAGGGCTTTCAGGTGGTGGGCTGTTTGTTTCTTCTCACACACAATATTAACTTTGTACACAACAGTTCTTCTGCATATGTGGCCCATATGTTCTTACAGTGCTTAATAAATCTTAAATTACAGGCATTTGATAATTTTCAAACTGATAAGCTCACATTTTACAGCAGGATATTTAGGGCAAATTTTGAGTGGAAAATTGCAGCCTTAACGTGAGCAATTACCATGTGTAGACAAACATCTGCTCTTGAAAAACTAGAAGGTCAGGCAAGATGATACTGTAAGATGAATAAGAGGACTAGTTTCTTTGTCTGTTATTGCTGGTCTTCAGAAAGAATGACAGCAGATGATCAAAACTCAATTGAAAGAAAGCCAGGGAAGAAATGGTCTGGTTTTCCTTTTTGAGGTTTGCCATATCTTTATGGGGGCTTGAGGGAGGAGGGAAAACAACTATTTTCTCTGTTCAGCCAGCCTCCAAGAACTGTTTGTATTGATCTTAATTTTTGTACTGTGCATTTATTTTTTTGTGTTGGCTTTTTTTGTCCCCAAGAGAGTAACCTGAAGGTCTCTGTGGCTGCTCTTGTGTGTTCTCTTCAGCAGTTGCCTCCCAGTGGGAGTGTTCCTTCCCCCAGCAGAAGACATTCAGGGCGTGCCCAGAGAAGCAAAGGAAGACACAGGAGGGTTCTTCAATCTAAAATGTTTTTCTTTTAAATCCTGAAACACGCTGATGAACAGGATGCAAAATACGTGCTTAGAACTGTTAATATTTGGTGCCGGTTCCATTCTGTATTTCTGATACAAAGCATTAGAAAAGCTTTTCTTATTCAGATGCTCTGGTTTCAAAGCATCATGTTTGCGAGCCCACTCAAATGGAAATCCTTGTTAAATATTTAGTACCTTTGCAGTTTATTCTTGGATATCAAAATGTTTTTTCTACTTCTTCCCCCAAATATTGGAAAAAGAGCTGTAGAAAATAGGTTTGTGAAACCTGTGAGCGTTTACCTTGGTAATTGGTAAGTTTGTGTGAATAAAATGTTAAATGCAGGTATTAGACATGACGAGAGACCTAATCTTTGCTGTAGGTACAAAGGCAAGTTAGCTTTTAAATGCTGACATCTGTCTTCTAGACAATTATCCATGGACGCAACAGGATTTCTGCCTCAGCTCAACTGTTCGAAGAGCACAGTGTCTTAATGGTGTATTTGTTTGATTACTGCCATGAAGTCTTTTCCAGTAAGTCACTGACAGATCCAGTTTGATGGAGCTTCTTCTTAAACTTGTTATCAGAATGGGGACTGTAACTATTACCTAACTGGTGTCACTTGGCAAATTTGTTTTATGCAAATCATGCTGAAGACAGCATGATTATCCTTGCTTCTTCAGCGGAAGAAGCCACCTTGGAAATGGCAATAGAGCACTTGCTTTTATTGAAGTAGGCATATTCATGGAGAAAGGATGAGCCAAGGAGCTTGCGACATATTTACATTGCAGCTTCTGTTGTGGCATTATAACGCCAGAAAATTGATTCTCTAAATTCTAGTTCAGAGAGAGCTTCGGAATGTCAACCTACACCTACTTTTATACCCTCTGGGCATAATTATTCTATTCTCTTTGTCATTAAGGGTTGAAACTCATTGTCATCTCTGTTTTGCATTTTAAAAATTTGAAACCTAATGCTTGTTTCTTTCCTGCTTCTCCCATAAAATCAAGGTGTCTTTCTGGAACTGTGGTATGCATCTGTTATGTTTCTGCTTTTTTATTGCTTTTCAAGCAGAAGGCTACAAGAGCCATATTCATTTCCAGGAAGAAGTGAGATGCTAACCAGAAGAAGCTGCAAAAGGGTCAATCCTGAGCAATGGGGAAAGCAGTAGTTAGCTGATTATTTATTTTTTTCTAACTCCAGTAAACTGTGTTTGTGAAACTGAATTCTCTGCTTCTACCTCTGAAAGTAGGACCATGATAAAATATTTACAGGTATGTCGTGAGGACTAGCTAATGAATGTCTCCAGTGTTCTCAGCAAAGCCATAGAGCTAGTATGTAATACATATGAACAAAAATTTTGTTCAGAAATCTTTATAGTGTAATAGAACATTTAATACTCTGACTCCTATTAGCCTGCAACAGCATTGCCTTTGGTTAAGGTATTTCCTTCTCTGTAAATTGCCCTGAATACCAGAATATTTTAGAGTGTGGAAAATCCTGTCAAAAGCTCAGCATGTTCTGGGTTATATATATATATATATATACACACACACACATATATATAAAGTGCTGAAATTGTTTACTGTTTGCAGTCATGCTAAAGGAAACAGGTGTATAATTTACATTCTGGCATGACTGTCAGCTTCCGTGTTAGAAACTATGGGCCTGTTTCTGGACCTTACATGAGGGAGATGGAGCCTGTCTTTTTTAGACGGTAGTAGTTGGTGAGATACAGTGAAGAGCAGTAGAGCTTGAACCCTCTGTGCTTATCTGAGGAGTTCTCATACTCCCCCTCAATCCCTTTACGCTTTACGTACAAGATATGTGGGAGCCATTACTGTGAGCACTGGCCAATGATACCATGCAGTGCATTTTCTCTGCTTTACTACATTAGCTGTATATGTATGTGATGCACCTCGCGAGCACAGGGAGGGAAGGGAAGGTCCATTGCACAAGGTAATGACACACTCTCCAAAGCTCAGAATGTGCCCAAATTCAGATTGGTTCTCTCTAGAAAACGGTCAGGCAGTCAGTGTACTGCATCTGGTGCTTACATGCTACCTGAGATAATTTGGTTGCGCCATTGGCTGCTTATTTGCTGTGTTGGTTTTGTTGTGGAAAGGGCCAAAGCCTCCTTGGGGTGTGCTGAGGGCAGTGGAAGCTGCTTCCACTGCAGCAGCACATATAGCAACAGAGGCAATGGAAAAGCGTGCATTTACTTGATGAAAGCAAAGTGTCTGCTCAGTTCCAGTTTTCAGCTCTCATTCAAACAACAGTTTAAAAGCCAGAAAGTTTTACATGTTCTCCTTTTTAAAAAGTAGCTGTATCATTTTGAATTGAACTTTATAAGTTAACTTCAGGAAACAGTGGTGGCTGCAAAACTTCTGTCTTCAAGATGAATGTTTCTGACACCTACGGCTAACTTTCTGCACATCTGTTGGGGAGAGAGCTCTACAGCAGCAAATATAGCACCAAAACAACATTTCCCTCTCTGAAAAGAGAGTTCTGCCTCTGCTGTAGGCTGTCTTTGTTTGGTGTTCATGTTTCATGGTACTAATGCAATGTTTTTGCTGCTTGGTGGCAGAGCACAGAAAAGACGTGAATTGAAACCTTCAGAACATACAGTGAGTGATCCCTTCTTAAAGATCCATAGAAAGGTTTGATTGGCTTTTTTATTCTTGGTAATATACCTGTAATATTCCTCTAAGGGCTTTTACCCTTTGCAGTTTGAAAGCTGTGTGATACAAACCAGACTTGTAATAAAACACAACCTCCTTATACAAGTTACACTAAAAATAATTCTGGTAGCGCCCTCGGGATGTTCATCAGCTAGTGACGGTGGCTGCATTCTCACAGCGGAAAAGCGGGAGCTGGTAAGGTCAAGGAGGATGAGGCTGTATTCCTGTGGGGAGCTCAGGAGGAGCCTCCATGGTTTTTTGAGCTTTTAGAGATAAAATGGGTGTGGTTTTGTGACTATGTTGTTTTAAAGTAACTGGGAAGCCAGAACAAGCCTGCAAGAGTTCTGGAGCTTGCTTTCCTGGTGTGTTTGTTTTGGGATGCTCGGATAGCAGGTATAGCTGACCCCTACTCATGACTTCTACATGTTTCAGAACTAGAAAACCCCAGTGAATTTCTGAGCAATCTCTGCATACTTGTGTTGAAGCAATGATAAATAGCAGTTCTGGCTTTTGCTTTACTTCTTTTGTGCTTTTAAAAACACCACCCTGGTTGGCTCTCTGCAGGATAATGACTCACTGAAATCTTTGCATCACCAGAAGCTAACCCCACTTCTGCGTGCTCTTCATTTTCCAGATTATGACCCTGTAAAGTCTGTTTTACAGGAAGATTCTCTGACTTCCTCATGCTCATTGTGTGCAAAATGGTGTCTCCTGCGAGCATGGGTGCAGGTGACCATGACCAGCACATGGTTTGACTGAGGTGGCTGATCCCTGGCTTGTGCCAGCTGACAGGAGAGGTCCTGCTGCACTAGAGACTTCGTGTGGCTCATGGGGGTGTTGTTACAGAAAAAAAACCCCGTGGCAGATGTCGACGTGATAGGATTCAAGCAGGCACTGCTTTTGTTCTTGTGCAGGAAGAAACTTCATCAGAAACACAGATGAAATTCCAGCCTTATCTTAGGGAATGCGTGTGGGATTCAGGCATGCACCAAGAGAATAGAGCAAGTGGCTTTTCAGGCTTTTCCCTGCTGTCATCCTGTGCAAAGGATAGTCTTGCTGTACCTCAATTTTGAAGTTTTTAAAACTCTGCTGGGATTTTAAACGACTGTTGTCATACTTCTGATATTGCTTCCTTTGTTTGCCTATCGCCATATAGCCTGGCCAGCTCTATGGGAGACGTGCCTGCAGAGTGCCTTTTAATGTTTAGATCCAGTGGTGATTAGAATACACTAATGCCCAGTGGGTATATGTGTCATTTTTAACAGCTGCCGAGCTTTCTCCCTGCTGCTCCAATTAACACATTCAGCACACACTTGCCGGTGAGTGGGCTGTGTGTATGGATTAAACCACTTTGCTATTTATTCACCCAACATATGCGATGCCAGGATTGGATCAGCGTGTTTCCTCTTCTCACAACAAATGAAATCAAACGGGCTCCTGAGACTGTGCCTGGGTAAATACGAGGGCAGCATTTAACTGGCAAATGAAAACCTGTTTTGCCTTGAGATATGGTTCAGTCCATTGACTAACATCTATCCTTGCCTCCCAGCCCCTCTTCAAATGACGGAAACACAGGATAGGGAGCTCTCAGTGCTGGGCTTCCCCTTGCTGGCAGGCAGGTCTCTTCAACTTTGTCCTCTGCTGTTTAATAACCACTTGAAATCCTGACTTTCCTCCTTTTGCTTCAGTATTTTCCTCCCTTGCCTATTTTCATGTTGAAATATTAGTGTATTTGATAAAGTCCATCCCCCTTTCTCTTATTTTTACTTTCTTTTTAAAGGAAAAACAGTATGCTTGCTAGTCACA
This sequence comes from Amazona ochrocephala, assembly GCA_039720435.1. Lineage (NCBI taxonomy): Eukaryota > Metazoa > Chordata > Aves > Psittaciformes > Psittacidae > Amazona > Amazona ochrocephala. The sequence goes on along the minus strand of CM077880.1, from coordinate 39,470,866 downwards.
GCTGAGGTAAGGGAGGGGTTTTTTGATGGTGCCTGAGTGGCTGCTCAGAGGCTGCAGCTTTGCTCCGGTGCTTGCGGTTGATTCATGCTGGGACAGCTCTTTGTGAAACAGAGGGCAAAGGGGGCTGCCGGCTGGTGCTGCTGGGGCAGGAGATGGAGCGCTTCTTGGGCTTCGTCAAGCAGATAAGAAGGTCGAGAAGAAGAAAAGGCAAAAAGTACCGTCCAGAGGAGGATTACCATGAGGGCTATGAGGATGTCTACTATTATGCCTCAGAGCATTTTCGAAGTAAGTATTTTGCATAACCTCATTTTCCTGGTGCTGTAAGAAATACTATGCTTTTAAGATGTTTTAAAACCCTGAAAACACAAACAATATTTCTTGCTAGAATCTAAGCCTTGTGCATGTATTAAAGCATCGGTTCCTGTTAGGGCTTTATGTGGCTGTGACTGCTGATGAACAATACAAAGCAGCTGAAGTGGCACGGCTGCTCTCAAAGTAAACAGGGTTTGTCTGCAAACCCGGGTAAGATTTCAGGTGCGGTTAATTGAGTCTGACTGCTGGGAACCTTTTGTTAAAACACTTTGTGCTGAGAAGCAATAGGGCAGTGGTAGCCCTTGTACAGAGCCTTTGGAAAGCTGCATGGGTATTTTTTAAAGCACTGTAGAGGCTGCAATCGTTTGTAAGTTGGAGTTGATGATTAGTGTTTATCAGGGGAGAGTCAGTCTCAGGGCCTCTGCTGTGACCTGGTGTTTTCAGTCCTAAGTCAAGCGAGCTGCTTCCTTGGGGCAGGTCCAGGACCACTGATGAACAATTGAGCGGTGGGTTTTGTTTGCTTGCGCTCACGTGCCAGCAGCAGCTTGCCCGAAACCAAAACAAACCATCTGCTCGGAAGTCCCTGTGCAATCTGTGAGCTGTTTCTTGCAGCGTGATAGGGCTCATCCTCTGTACCTGTCAGGCTTCGGAGCTGCTGGTCTACTATGGGCTTCTCCCAGAGGTGCCCATGGGGATGGTGAGAGGGAAGCCATGCTCAGCCCCTACCCTGGGGTATTGTGCAGTGCTGTCAGGACAAGGTGGTGGCATTAAAAGCAGTCATGCACATAAATCACCTTTTTAAGAGGTTTCTGCTGTTCTGGCAGGTGGTTTGGGACCTTCTCAGTAAAGCTGTGCCTTTTGTTGAGCAGCTGAAGTTTGATGCACTTTTTTTTGTTGCTCTGTACTGTATGAGTGGCTGTCTGTATCTTTTTGCATCATTTGGCTTCACTTCCACTTTGCTGAAGTACATCATAAGAACCTTACATTTGTTTTAAAACAAAACAATGAATGTGATTGTGCCTTACAGCACCAGAGTACTGCTATCCTGTGGAAAATTAGGAAGCAAGAGGTTTTCTTGTTTTTCTCCCAGTGTACCATGAGTGCCTATCCCCAAAAGTAAACTCATGTAGGGTGTTTGGTTGTTTGCTGGATTTCTCCTTACTACAGTCTTGATCTCTCCATTTTTAAGAGCATTTATCAAGCTGATAGTCTTATAATTTATCTATGTTGTTAAGATGGAATTCTTGTAAGAAAAAGACCTATTTTGGGGGCAGTGCAGTTATAATAGAACATATTTACATATGTTCTATATATTTACATATAAAAATCTTCTACAGCAGAACTGAAAATTTTTAATCTACTTAGCATGGAAAAATGTGAAAATGATGCATGTTGCTGAAAGCACATAACTTTTTCTTGCTTTAATATGTAAATCAAAGGAAGGTGTCAAAGCAGTATGTCAAAATATTGCACTCGCTGGTTGTTGGTGAAGGTATTTCAAATAAGAAAGCAAAACCCTTCCCAAAACTGTCACATGTAATAAGGATTTCCTGAATGCTGATTAATTAATTATTAACTCTTGACTTAATGTAAGTCGCTAGGATTGAGCCAAATACCTAATAGGTTTTTCCTTTTATTCTACTTGGAAAATAGAAGGTTAGTACACACTTCAGCCTGTGGAGGTCATAAGTATTTCAGATGGGATGAATCTGTGTTAGATTTTGAAGTGGTGTTTACAACAGTGATCACAGTAGTCAAATTGAATGGTCAAAATAGTGCACAGTCTTATGGAGTTGGATGTATAAGGAGTTGTCAGCTTCTCACAATTACTTGGACCAAACCTGGCACAGATGAGAGCATCAGACATGAGCTGCTCCTCAAGTGTTTCTTCTGCCTCATTTTTCCAGGCTAAATGTGTCACTGTTTTTGTTGAGCAGGCGTGGTAGCTGCTTAAAACAATATCCGAATTTGGAAAGGTGCTGTTGGTGGTACTATAAGTGTTTTCTTGAAATTGAATTTCATGTAATGAGGACAATGAAATGTTTCGTATTTAATTTAATTATGGTCTGGTGTTACGCTGTTTACAGTGCAAGTTTAGAGTAATTGCAGAGCTTTTAATAGCCATTTTTGCTGCATTTGTATGCTTAGAAGAATGTGTGCTCGAGAATAAGATCATATTTATTGGTATGATTTTCAGAATATCAGAGTTAATGAAATCAAAGAGGTATTCGTTCAGCTGAACGCAGTTGGAGCTTTTTTTAGATTTAGCTTCCTCTTCCCACATTGTTATCCATCCCTCCCCTGCCGTTGTTTGAGTTATATATCCAATTAGCCAGTGCATTTGAAAATTGTCTGAGCCAATCACTTCATCAGCTTGTTACTCTCCTCTTTGTTCATAGTATTGCTTAGAGTGTTGTATAGAGGCTGCATTAATGGACAAATGCAGAAACTACATGAGAATAAACGATCAAACAGAAAGAAAACAAAGTTAAAAATAGAACAGGCCTCTGGGAATCACAGGAAAAAGGTGACTTTAGTTTGTCCTCAGCCCAGCTGTGCTTAGATATTGTAGTTCCTGCTGTTAGGTGCACTGTCTGTTCCTCTGAAGCTTTGTAATGGAAGACCACATTCACTGTGATATTGGGACACAGCTGGATGGAGGAAAGGTGTAGTAGTGCCTAAAGCTTCCTGAGTCAAAAAACAGATCGCAGCTCTTGAGTCAGATGACTTTTTGCTTGGACACTTCATCCATTTGGGTGCAGTTAAAATGGATATTCTTGTTTTGACATGCGACATCAACTCTCCTGTCTGTCTGAAGAGTCTCTGTTCTATGTAATGCTAGAATAGCTAACAATTTTGATACACAAGGATATTGACAGTAGTGCAGGCATCATGCTCATTTCAATGAGACTTTGCAGTGTGACTATAATGGGTGATGAAATTGCTACTCAATCTACTCAAAAAAGTTGGTGCTTATTTAAAACACTTCAAAAAGCTTTATATTTATCTTGTGCAGCATTATGACATTGCCATTCAACCTGTTCCTTTTAATAAGGCATGAAAAAGCCCCTTGTTGTATTCTTACCAAGTCTGATAGCAAGCGTCAGCAATGCTATTATGCATGTATGCATCATATGCATACATACATGTAGCATGTATGGAACGCTCTCATAAATGACATGTACTTTTGCTGTAGTTGGGGTGTTTTGCCAGGACCTTTGAGGTTTCAGCTTAGTTTTGACCAGGCAGGTGTTTTTGGGGCCTGGCCTGATTTGGTCATCTCTCACCAAAACAACACCCCAATCTGGTTTCAGTGCTAAGTCTTTTAATTAGCAGAATTAATTAATTAATTTAATGGCAGAGCATGAGACTCAATTGGGAGAGTTTGGGTTTCTTCCAGCCCATTTTAGAACCTCGCAGATCACACAAAATGTGGTTGTGGAAAAGTGCCCATGCAGGTCCGAGGGTGTTGCATTTTGTGTAATTCACATTCCTTTTGGTTTCTGACATTCATCTCCTCCTGGAAGATAGTCTGTTTTCACTGGCGGTTCTTCTTAAGTTGTTCCTCCCAGCATGATGTCAGCAGCATAGTCCATTGGCATAGAGGTTTTATTTTTTGTTGATGCAATGAAGATGTTAAAGAATAATTCCAAGCCCCGGTGATTAAAGAATCCTACTAGTAAACTCCAGGTTAACTCAAAAGATCCCATATTTTTTAGCCCTGACCTTAAAATATTCCATGTAGTCACTCAGAGTCTCATGAAATATTTTCTTCTATCCTTTGTCAAGGCCTAGGATGTGTTACTTGACAAGAGCATTGGTATTTTAGACAAAGCAGTCTGCCATAGTGGATCTGTGGTATAATCATGTGTCGGTTTTCTCTGTGATGCCATTTATTAATTCTTCCACAATTCTTGTGTGAGAATCATTCAGTTCCTCCGTTTCAGGGCAGTCAACCTCTTTGAATTTGCTGTAAAATGCATGTGATGATCTTTCCCTTCTTCCCATTAATTGTCCCACCTCTCTCCCTGTGTCATCAGGTAACAATGAATGTAAGGTATTTGACTCCTAGCCTAGTAAATAAGGCAAAAAGGAAGAACTGGAAGTTTTATATAACTCAGAGATGAAAATTTCCTCTTTGTTGACTGAAGTCTGGGAATAATTAGTAAAAATGAATGCTGGACATCTGATACTCTATTTGGGATGATGTCAGCAGAAAAACTCTTCTTGGGTGTTACTCTCCAACATGACTTGATATTCTGGTGCAGTGAATCCCTTAGCTGCCAAAATCTTAGTAACAAATGGCTTTACATTTCATACCCTGGATGGTTTGAAAGCTGTGTTAAATATTGATAGAAGGACTTGCTACTGAAATGTCACTAAGACAAAACACTGAGGTTTCCCTCCCTGACTTGCCTGTGGTCGGCAGCAGCATTGCTTTTGTCAAGATTTTCTCCATTTTGTAAATTATAACAAATACTTCTTCTTTGCAGCAGTCTCATAGATTTGATTGAGGTTGTAAAAGAGTTAACGGTTTTATGAGTAATGTGGTGACAAGGGCGCTGAATATCTCTAGCTCAGGTTGCAGAGATGTTAGTTGATCTTAAGGGCGAGGAATGCAGGACAACTGCTTTTCATTTTACGAAGTCTGTGTATTACTAGTCTGCAGTTTAACTGGATGTGTGTGTGAGGGGGTTTCTTCTCCTATCACAGATCTTTTCAGTACAGTAAAATCTTAGCTTTCGTTGAAACTAAAGGTAATACATTTGTTACAGCCTGCAAGAAAAAAGGCTTGGTCACTTGAGCAGAGAATATGGCAGGCCTTGACATACAATGATATAATCTTTTTAAAAATGTCTAAAATTTGCTAAGGTTCTTACTTTCTTCTTAATGACTGTTTCATGATTGTTGGACCATGAAGATTTTAATTAATGGATTATATTTCTTCAATATTTCTGTCTGTTTTCCGGAAGTTACTTTTTTCCTGAGGTCTCGATCACCCCAAAACCACAAGTTCGTCAGGAATGGGATGTGATGCCCATGTCCAGAGAGACTCTGTCATCACAGGGATAACATCCAGTGTTAGTTTGCAAGCCAGGCACAGTGATAGAGTAGGCAACTGAATTTGGGCTTTACTGTTGGGGCAAACAGTATCAACTTTCCCATTTAGAGATTCCTAAATGGATAAAAAAGTGGTAGCAAGTGACTGTTGTCCCTGAAGCCACTTCCAGCCTAAAACTTCCTGTGTACAGGTGTCAGTTACATTTTCCATTTTTTAACTAAGATTCTGGCGCTCGTTAGATAATGGTGTTGCGCCCTTGTGCTGCTTCTGATGCTTTTGCATCTTCATGCATGTTAGACTGTTTGTTGGGTTCTTTGTGTTTTTTTTTTTTGGGGGGGAGGGGGGGTTTTGAACAGTTGGTTGTTGCATCAAGTGGAGTTCTGTATTTCATGACAGCCGTCCTCTTGCAAAGGGTTGCTTGACTTCTGATGAACTGTGTATTTGGAGGTGATCCTATTTATCTGCTGTCTTGTTTGCCGTGATCGTTAATCATTGTGTCCTTTCTGGAAGAACCCAAGAGGTGGAGAAGAATTAATCTCATTTTATAGAAAGCAAACTAGTAGGAATGTGTTATAAAAAGGAGAGCATTACAGCTCTTGAGCATCCCATGAAATTATTTAGGTCTTCCAAGCCTGTAAGAAATACACATATATTAAAATCATATTTTATTCCTTTCCTGTTTTGTAGTAGTTAAAAAGCCTGTAAGTATTGGGATGAGGCTTGTGTTTGTAGATGCTTAAGCTGTTTGAATAGCGGCTTTAGCCACATTATGTTCTTCATATATATACTTGTGCAGTAGCATGATACCCAGTCGCAGGGTCTGTTAGTGGGGCATATGAGGCTGTGGGGTTCCCTGCAGGACTGGAGCAATGCATTTCTTCTAGCTAGGCAGATGTGTGCTAGGTTTGGTGAAACATTTGCAGCATACATGAAACAGGCCACAGAAATTTTACACTTTTTTCTCCTAAAGCAGTGGTGCAACAGCCGGTTTAAGTTTGGCAGCAATGGGATTGCTTTTTTAACATGACCCATTGTGGCTTTTCTGCACGTGGCCCTTAGACTCCCAGGGCAGCGCAGAGCATGGATGGTAAAACATTGCTTTAGAGTTACTTGAGGAAAACCAGCTTATTTATTTTAAGTCACTGAAATAATGAGACCTGAGTTATATAATTCTTTGCATGAACTGTATAAGCACTTCTGCCTGCTAGCAATTACAAGTGTACAACTGCTGTGCTGCTTTTCTTTCATTTACTTTCTAGTCCTGTTCTTTACTGAATAATTAAAGATCCTGAGTGTCCCTGCTTGAGAAATACATTTGTTATGGGTCTTCCTCCTTTTATAGCGGCTGCTGGTATGAGGTTGTACCTTCACTGCTTCAGAGAATTTGGCACCCTTTGTGATTTAGTGTATCTAGAATATATGATGTTCAGGTTCAAATAATGAAATTTGGAGAGATCTGGGCTTAGTAATTCCTGAAATGATGTGTAAGTTTATGGTTTTAATCTTGACTTTGTCAGTTTACATTATGAACATGTAGTGATGTGATTATTTTTTTCCTCATGGTTATTGTGAAGTGAATGAAACATCAGGTTTTATGAACTAAGATTAAAGAGAGATGTAAAAGGAGCTACTGAGGTGTCAGATTTAATATTAGCCTTCAGTTCCAGTGGAAAACTTGAAACAGTTAGCGGAACAAAGAAGGAAGCAACAATATCAGCCTCTTGCTGATTAGATTATAGACACTTATTGAATGATTGCTGTGTTTCTTCAGCAGGGCATGCCAGGAACTGTAATCATCAGCATGAATGTAAACACCTGTTTACAGTAGATAGTATTTATATAAGGCAAATTTAGTAATCCTCATTATGTGTACAGAAATTACTGGGCAACTATGTTTAATGTTCCTCAGCAGAAAAGCTCAGGAGTAGCGCTGTGGCTGGACACAGGAGACCATGATGACCAGACTGCCAATGACCCAAGCACCTGAACAGTACCAGTTTTGTTCAGAGGATTTTCTCATTTCCCTCTGAAATCCAGGAAATTATACACAGATTGGCATGCAAGACTATGGCAGTTCAGAGAATGCACGCTCGAAATTTAAAAGGCAGTAGAACTGAGGGTGCCTATAGAACTTTAACTTGGTTTCTCTTTAATGAGTCCTTAATGAAGGACTGCCTGCTCATTTTTGCTGTGGCACGTGTGATGGATTCAGCATGTGGCAGGGGTTGCACTGAGTCCTGGTGCAGCACTCGGCCTGGCCTCCCCACCACCCTTTCCATTGGGGCTCATCCCTTTTTTCTTGACCTTAGAGCTTGGTTTGCAGATGTCTGGCACAAGTTGCGTAGCATGCCAAGGGAAGTTCGAGTTGAACCTATAAGAATTATGTAAGCATGTCTAGTCTGAAAATCCAGCCATAAGGAATCTCAGGCTGCAGCCTTTAAATTGCTGTATACCTTCGATGATAATCTCTCTGTGCTCTAGTTCTCTGCCTATGAAATGAGGTTAATGGTACCTCTCCTTCACAGATACATTGTGAAAGTAAGTGTTTGCTAAGCTCTTGAATGCTACAGTGATGGGCACCATAGAAGAGCTCAGGAAGAAATTAATGTCTATCCAGAGAGAAGAGCTGGAATAGTGGGTGGGAACCAAGGCATGGAATTATACTTTGAGCATGGAGGGAAAAACAGGGTCTTCAGTAATTTTTGAGGTAGTGAATATTTTGGGCATTACTGAGACAAGTCCTCTTGCCAAAAACTAGAAGATAAGGTAGTTAAAGATTGTGCTGCAATGCATATGTGAAAGGAGACCAAACCGAGGCTTGCTAGGAATTCTGAAATCTGGCACTTACAGCTTGCAGTTTGCTTTTTAAATAGTGTGCGCGTGCGACTAGTAGAGACTATGGAGTAGCAGTTCCTTGGGCTTTAACATGCAGTGGGAATTCCATAATGGCACGTTATGGGTATAATTCTTGCTATAAATGAAGCAAAATCTCCTTGGTGTTAAGATGGGCACAAGTAAATTTTGGTGAGTGGCCATAGCATCTGATCACACTTCATAGTGCTTCAGTGTGTTTTTTAGAACAGCCTGCATGCTGACACTGGAAGCACTGTGGGCAGAGGAAGGAGGAATCAGGCATCAGCTTTTTGGCTGTCCCTGGAACACAGAACACAGTGATAAGAGACATCTGAGGAGAACTGTCCTTGAAAAGGCAGCCAAGGGAAAAGCCAAACTGAATGGGAGTGGCAGGGTGCAAGAGGAGGTGTGAGATTGTGCCGCCCCGCAAGGAATCTGCAGGGTGTGGAGGACATGGCTGGTCTGCTTCTACAGCCCCACTGAGGGACATCAAAGAATGAACCCTTTGTATTTGCCCAGCCTGTTCTTCACTTGCTAGACACAATACAAAATGCCTCTGTGTAAGGCATGCAAACACCACATTTTCTGCGTAACACTGATGCTGGAGATAGGCCATCAGAGATGGTTTTCCAGGTGTCAAAATTAGGCATGTAGGTGTAGGCCTGGTGCTTGTAAGACCTGTGTGTACAGAGAATCACAGGATGGTTAGGGTTGGAAAGGATCTTAAGATCATCTGGTTCCAACCCCCCTGCCATGAGCAGGGACACCATGTGCTAAACTGTGCCACCCAGGGCTCTGTCCGACCCGACCTTGAGCACTGCCAGGGACGGAGCATTTACCACTTCTCTGGGCCGCCTGTTCCAGTGCCTCACTACCATCACAGTAAAGAACTTCTTCCTTATATCTAACCAGAACTTGCCCTATTTAAGTTTTAACCCGTTACCCCTTGTCCTGTCACAACAGCTCTGATGAGGAGTCCCTCTCCATGCTTGGGTATGGAGTTGGACAAAGATGGAAGGGACAGTGAGAAATTTCTTTGGAGATGCTCAGAATTTAACTGGATGAGGCTGCAGGCACTCTGACCTACCTAATTAAGTTAAATCCAGCTTTAGAGCTGGCCATGCTCTGAGCAGGGAACTCGGGCTAGAGGACTTCCAAAAGCCCTTCTAACCTCAAGTAATATGTTGTTTTATGAAAGGAGATGCTGGATGGAGAAGAAAGGACTGTGAAATAAAGAAAGGAGAAAAGAGAGATTAATGCCAGCTCTGCGGGAGCTACTGTTTGAATAAAACTACGAAAAAGAAAGTGAAATCAAAATTAGACAGATACCAGGTGAAGTATTAACTCAGCAAACTGTATTTTCAAATGTATTCACAAATGCTTCCTTTAGGTGTGTTTAAGAAGCTCTGCGGCTGCTTGGGTCTATGTTAATTTGATAACACTGTTGCTCTCCCAGAGGGGAAAACTCCTCCTTCAACAATTCACCTTGTTGCTGTTCTGTCAGCATCTCTATTAAAAGAAAAAAAAGAGAAAGGATTCACAATGTATCACAAATAAGTGCAGTAAACCCTCATATTTTACGTATTTTAAATACAGAGTGATATTGGCTTTTTGCCCTTTCTGCAGGTTAGAGTAGAAAATACTTTAGAGCCTTTATGAACTGCTGCCTGCACCCCATTTGGAAGAGCCCAGTTGAAGCTGTGTAGTCAACAAGAGGTGGGTCACGGCAGGAGCTGCAGGCTGTGATGTCAGCTGTATTAGCGTTGAATGCTCGGAAATTAAAAGGGGTGTTTGCCACGCTGTCTGACAAGGATGCTGCATCTGACAACCTAGTTTAGGGGAGATGAGAAGGCGCCTGTGAAAGATGGGAGAGAGCCTGGATCTGTGGCAGAGCTCTGCTAGCAGCAGCAGCAGTGCTCAGGTCAGTTGTCAGTAAATCTGAATACATCTGGTGGCATTTACAATTTGGAAAGCAGGAACACGTATTTTCTGTGATTCTGTGAACACATATTTTCTGTTGAGTGGTGGTAGAATGTCACATCGCTTGTCATGAGAATGCTGCACATTCCCTTTTGTTAATAAAAGGAGGCAGGAGTGACTCTGAAATGAAGAGACCAGAGCTGTTCAGGGTGGTGGTTATAACTGCCCATCAGTAGTTAGAGTGCAGTAAGATGGTGGAACTGCTTGTTTCACTGAAATCCCTGTGAATTTAGTGACACTTCAGTAGTCTCTGAAATGCTCCTTTAGTAACTTGAGCCGTATTTCACCTGACTTCCTAGATTTCCAGAGCAGTTATGCAGGCATCCTGCCCGAAAAAAAAAAAAAAAAAGAAGTTGTCTTGATCTTAGGGCATTAATGATTTCCTTACATTTTTCTTGGTGCACTCTAAACAGAGTTACAAAAATAAAAGCACATTTAGGAATGTGGTAGGTTTTGATAACATCTCTTTGCTTTCCCAATCATCATGAGTATTCAGGCAGGGAGTACCCAGCCCTGTGCTACAGGAGGGTAGGGGAAAGGTTTGTCTACTGGGAAAAATTATGGCCATCCCTTTAAAATACCAGCGCTCCTGAACCTATCACAAGGGATGGAGAAAGCACGAAATGTTCTGATTTTGCAACTGGTACTTGATTTGCATGCTGCAATTCAGTGTTTGTGTTTTGTGCTTGTCTGGGTAGGAAACAGTGCTCCTTTCTAGTTTCTCTTCTTTTTTTACTACTACTCTGAACTTGGGATATTATAACAAATCTGATGGGCTGTGGGGTTTGTAGGGCAGATCGCGTCATGCAGGTTGTTTCCAGAGACTGAGCAAAACTGTTGAAGGCTGTTCTAGTTACAGCCCGGAGTTGGTGGTCCTTTGTGCTGTACAGATAATTGGGCTTTTTACAGCCACATGGCCATTCACAGTAGATTGTTTTTTTCCTCATAGAAAATGACAGAAGTTTAAGTCCCTTACAAAAACATAGTGCTGGTGGCATAATTATTCAGGAGGTTACATCAGCGTGAGTAGAGAAGGCAGCCAAAGGTAGCACACTGCTCCATTGTATGAAAATAGCTTTAATACGTGGAAAATGCTCAAACCCTGTATCTTTCTCACAGTATTTCATTAAACCAAATTTTAAGTTCTGTGAAAGTAATTGCTTGGAACTAATTCTGACACAGCTTCAGGATGTTGGTATCTTATTCACTGGTAAATTGTCAGTGGATTTGCAGGTAAGAAAAATGTAGTTTTGGTCAGAGATTTCTTATTTTGTGATAAAGTGTCTTTTAAGACTTGATGACTTAGTGATTATGTCTTATGTGGTTAATAAATGGATGATAAGTAGCAGAAGCGTTATGGCCTTAGATACATTTAAACTACCGCTGATACAGGGAGATACACAATAAAGGAGAAAAATTTAACTTGATTTCGAGCAGGTATTTCATGATCACTTCTGCTTGTTTTAACTGCTTCTCTAAACAGTTAAAATTATTCCTAGAATTGCTGTTCGTGTTTTCTTGGTAGCAATTTATATTTTTTAAGTGCACAACTTAAAAACGAATCTGAGAAACCAGCACTATGTAAAAACCTGTGGTAATTTAATAGGTGAATTGTCCTGATTTTTTCTGTTGGTTACTGTAGTGACTGGAAATGATCGATGCTTCCCAGAAGATCCCACAATTGTTTATCTGCCTGTAGGCTCCCAATTTTAGCTTGTGGAATCTGGAAAATGTGACAGTTTTTGGAGCCCAGTCTTATATAGTAGCAAGGACCACAGTGTGGAGGAAGAGGTTAGGTGATGATACCTAAATGAGAGAACACAACTTTTGGTATTATTTTCAGCCTGCTGTGGACTGTGAGCTTTTTTTTACCCCACTGCTGTTCATGATGTGTCTAGTTCTTTAATTCTTCAAGTGGGCCTTGGGCAATTGAGTGGAGCTCTTTTAATGGTTGTTTTGTTTTCCCAAAGTGGAAATTTCATTAATTTTCTGAATTACAAGCCTGGAACCTCTTTCTCTTCACACATCCTCAGGTCCTTTAAAGTCCTTGAAAAACGCAGTTGTGGTACACAGTACCCCTGAATTTGAAATCTGAGAAAGATTTTTCTTGCAGTTTTGTCAGAAAATCAAATCATAATAAAAACAGAGGAAGGTAACACATCCCATCTGCAGTCATTTAAACCCTCCTGCAAGCAAGGGCTTTCTAGTCACATTTGGGCTAGAAAGGATGGACACATGTATGTGTGTGTGTCTTGTATTAATACAAAGTGAAAAACTCCTTGAGTCATAGAATGGTTTGGGTTGGAAGGAACCTTAAAGATCATCTAGTTCCAGCTGCCTGCCATGGGCAGGAACACCTTCCACTAGACAAGGTTCCTCAAAGCTCTGTCTAGCCTTGCTCATGGTCTGCAGTATAGCTTTTTCTTTAAAAAGCACAGCTGCTAGTATTGAGACTGCTGGCTGTTCTTTCTACTTGTTTATTTAAACACAATTGTATGTGCAGCTCAGCAAACCAGGAGGGTGGCTGGTTGTTGATGAGCCTAAGCTCTAGCATAGACAAGAGCTTGAGATGTATATGGCCTGCCTTTAAGCTTGACCAGAGGCCACTGGGAATGCCTTAACTTAAAGCTAGGTCAAGAAAAATGTGAATAGGAAGCTGTTTGAGGAAGAAGCAGAGGAAGTGAAGTTCAAAAGGCCCTTGCATCTGCAGATTCAGCTGTTTTATTCAGAAACTGTGGTCTTGGGTTTTAATGTTTTTTTCTGTGCATCTTAAAATGCATGGGGAGATTTATTTGTTTGTTTATAGCTGCTGCATGGAAAAACAAAGCTTTCAAAAATCTGTCTGCAGTGATTGCACTTTTCCTGGTTGATGTTTATTTTATCAAGCAGATTTGTAGAGTTGACAGTGGGGTTTTTTTGTGAGGTTTTATATTGTCTCGGCTGTATATTGCTGTAGGCCAGCCAGAGATTGATCCTGCAAATGCCGGGCATGTGAGTAACTCCATTAGTGTGAGTAGTCCCACTGGCAGAGGTTAGATATAAGGGTCTGTATAGTGAACACTAAAGAAAACGGTGTGTAAGGGTAGAATAAAAGAGTAATTCTAAGATATTTGTTGTGTTGTGTGTCTGTGCTATGTTCCAGTACCTGGCAGAGATTAAAGGGTGTTTGGACTGAAATCAGCATCCCTGGATTGCTTCCTCAAAGATAATTTGTAAGCATGCGCAGTTTTATTTCATTTTGATTCACAAGTGAAACCGTTCAGACTTCAGAAACAAAGCCAGTTGATTAGTTCTGCATTATTTCATTTCAGTGCATGATTTCAACCTTGTTCATTAAAGCTGAAGTGGAAAACCTGGGTCTGAAGGATCACTGTTAACAGGAACCACTAGCCTGGAGCACAGAATTCAGTAATCATTGATTAATACAGTTTGCTGCTGATTTCTTTTATTTGAATAAGCCAGTTATTCTTGCCAATATCTTTTAAACATGAGCCTTCATTTACAATTTAAAATTTTAACCTGAAATAATAATGCCATTTTCAATTGTGATGTTGCTAGGGGAAGGAAGGGGAGGGAAACAGGAAAAAAAGTGAGGCTTATTCAACACTGGCCCCAAAATGCTGTTTCACTGAAACAGAATTGAGGTGGATGGATCTATTGCAGGAAGTATTAAATATGGTAAATTACCTGTCAGTGCAAACAGTGTTTTATTTTTTTATTTGGTTTAATTTTGTTTTGATTCACTTGAAGCAAAATGGATTCAGGTGGATCTTGAGAGAAGGCCTGACTGCTGCTATTTACTGTATGAAAGCCAATTAATATTACAGAATCCAAGCAAACAAGTGTGTGCTTTCTTTGGTATGGAGGCCAGTGGAGATACTGAAGTTGTAGACAGAGTGTTGGACAGGAGCTAAGCACATTTGTACATGTACATAGAAAATGCATGTGTGAGTGACAGCTTGAGGTTTTTTTGTAGGGTGAAAATGATTTGAAGTGGCCAAAGATTAGCTGTGTGTTTATAGTGATCTCTCTGCTAGAGAATCTTCGTGTTGTTTCTTCAGATGAGTGAAAAGAAAGACCCGAAGAACTTGCAACCTTGTGGACTTCTGAGGTATAGAGTCACCATAGAATAAATCATTTAAGTCTGGAGCTCAGGATAGCGGTGCAGAGATCAAACATACAAAACTTTGTATCTCTGTCTGCAGTTAGACCTCAAGTCTAATGCAGAACTGAGCGATTGCCCTTGCTGTGTGAAGGTTCTGTTGGTTTGTGGGAAATGGGGGGTAGGCGGGTGGGCATGGGCACTCCTTTTGAGCTTCTGCAAGAGCAATTATTAGGGGAAAAAACCCACTTGATGTTGAAATTTTTACTCCGATGCGTGTCTGTGTATGTATGGTTCTAGAATCCCTACTTTTGAGCAGAAACTTACTGCAAGAACAGTGTGTACAAAATCCCCTTATGCTGCTTCTCAAGTGTAGATAAGCTGCATTTCCACACAACGAGCCTGTTTGAATTGTTGAGAGGGGACAAAGATGAACAAACTCTGTAACAGGCAAAGTTCCTGTGTTCTTGAGGGTTTTGACCACTTCAAACATCTTTGGATTTCTTTCTGTAAATCAGTTTTCTCTGTTCTTGCCATATGGAATAAGAAAATACTTAATCAACATGAAGACATTCTTCTGTATTGCCTGTGCTGGGGACATCTCCCTCCCAGGCCTGTCCACCAAGCAAACTGCCTGTCTGTCCCCCTGGGGTCGATACTTCTGTGCTGCTCGTGTCCGATGGACAGCACTTGGCATGTGAGGACATCAGCAGTTTCTTTTCCTAATAGTTACTAATTGCTGTCAAATAGTTAAGGCAAATCTTATCCTGTCATTTCTTGAAGAAGAGTGAAGTGGAGGAGAAATTTTGTTTGTTTGGGGGGAGGGGGTTTGTTGCCCCTTTTTTTTTTTTTTTTGAAGGCTAAGAACAGTTTTGTCTACATAGGATTTAAGAAGTGTGTGAATAGATGCAAATAGATGGGATTTTCCCCCCTTTGTGTACTGTTTTCTGTACAGAACAGCATATGTCAATTTCAGTATTATGAGTGTACTCTGGGAAAAAGGTTTCTGGCTTTTGGGTAACCTTTAACTCTTCAGAGATGCAGAATTATGAAATTAATTTGAAACGTCAGTCTATCTACAACTTGCCTTTTAATAATTCTAAGACCTAAAGCTGCTTTTGTGTCAGCAATTTTGTGTTGGAAACCTTGTTTTTAGTAAGCCACCTGTGGGGCCACCACTGTTGTAGAGGGGGAAGTGGACTTGGTTTCGTTTTCTTGCTTTATTTAATTTGAAGCCAAAATGTCAAAAAACGTAAAGGAATGAGATTTTTTTTGACAAAATTTAAACTAACTGGCCCACATACACCCTCAAGTAAGACTGATGAAGGGTATGAAATGAAGTAAAAGGTTTGGAGGACTGCCATGAAGAGTGCTCAGCAAAAGGGCCAGAGCTTCCTTCCAGGGTCTCAGTCACATCTTGTCTTGGTCTATTGAAGGCTGTTAAGCCAAGAATTAGAGCAGGGTGTTTTCTAGCTTTTCTTACTACTTGAAGCTCAGGATCCATGTGCGTCGGTGTTATGCTGAGCTGCTGGAGGGGTTCTGGAGGTGGTAGGGGCTGGTGGGGTTTCCTGGCTTTTCTCCCAAAGCCAAGGGTGAAGGTTGCATTGTGGCTGTAGGCAGGCACCTGTCCTGCACTGATGTGGCTTTGTCTGCCTCTGCCCAGCCCTGGTTCTCCCTCTTCTCCTTTCCCGAAAGCCCTGTTAGTAGGTAGGCACCAGTGATGCGGTAGCTCCTATTTTTAGCCTTTTTGGGTCAAATCAGATGCTGTGCTTACTCACCTAACTGGTACTTTCTTGAGAGTTAGGGAAGAGTGCATGTGGAAATGTTATAGGAAAAATAAAGTTTTGCTGAACATGGTGAGGAAGAAAACAAAAAATAGTTAAATTTTACTGTCAGCCAGATATATTTACTCTTTGTTTACCATCAGAAAATGCTTGTAGCTGTGAGTTTTTTCTTACCCAACATCTAGCCAGTATTAGCTATATTTGGTGTTTCGATTTTCCTGTACTGGCTGATTGGCTAGCCTGAATTTATATTCGTCTGCATGCATTTGTGCTTGAGTACATATATTTATAGATATATATGTATATATAGTATGTAAAATTTGAATTGTGGTTTTGGTCAATCTTTGTGCTTCTTACTGGGCATACTGGAGGAAATTATGTGTAGGTTCAGTGATTGAAAAGATACTGGTTTTGCAAATTTAATGTCAGGTTACGTGAGGAATACCAAAAATATGTAAATCTGTTGAACAGGGAATGGCTCTCTCAGTTTTGGGGAAACCAGTTTGGGGGTTGGTGGATTAAAAGAAATGTGTTCAGATGTCTTAAATAATGTAATTGTTTCCAAGCAACTAATGCCAAGTGCTGAGAGTAAAGTTAATTTGCTAATGGGAGTACTGGACCCTTTGAAAAGCCATTTCGAGCACCAAGTTTGTTTCAGAGATTTAATAATTAATCAAAATGACTATATTAAATGTCAGTGAATATATCTGTGCGTTGCTGTCATACCTCTCTCTCAACATGCGTTTCCAGGCTCTTAATGATTAACACAGTGAGATCTGTAATGTAATAGTAATGCTGGTGCGCTGGAAAGTAAGGTGCCTCTTGAACATGCTTGCTGTGAATTCTTCAGCTTGGACTTTGTTGCAGGCAGTGCTTGTAAGGTGATTTGAATGGGTTAACCCATTGCTACCTCCTGCTTGGAGATTGCTTTTCTTCTCTCCAGAATTGAGCCCAAACATGTAGAGCCAGACAGTCAGCTGCTGCTGTCACTCCTCCATGGCTTCCCTGTGCTGCTCTGATGGTATAGCAGATGTTGCAAGGACGATGCATGGGTTGTGGCGAGCTGCATTTAACATAGTGAGAGTGGCTGATAAAATTTGGCTTGGTGGTTTCTGTGTATTTCTGCTGTATTAGTTGCATGTTTAACTATTCATGAGGTCGTTAAAGGTTTGTGCTGTGGAAGGACATTAAAATCACACAGTATCTTGTTTATACATGTGTGCAAGAGAGGCATCAGATGTGCTAATGCAAGAAATTTCCAATACCTACATGTGATACAAATAGGCCGAAATTTCAACTTGTAACATGCCTTTCTGTGACTATGGTCATGGAAAAGAAGTAGATCTTTTGCACTAGCGCAGAGGTTTCTCTGTAGTTGTGTGCCCTTGGTGGTAGTCGCGTACTGCAGTGAATTACTTTGTGTGGGGGTGAACACATGCACACACAAGATATTTTAAGAAAAGTCTTCAGCCTTCTGGGAAAAAAGAAATCACTCAGTTCCTAAAAATCCACTTACGTGCAGGACAGTGTGCTGTCTAGAATGGCTTGCACTGCTCGCTAGAGCAGCACAAAATCACTGAACAATTGTTCCAGCTTCTCCATAATACACTGTTTTTGAGAGGCATGTATTTGATGTGTTACGATAAAGCAGTCATGTTAGTACTGTGTATTTGCGTATGCAGCTGGCTTTTAATCATGGGGTATACAGATTAGGAAGGGCTCCAGGACATAAAGTTTGGTAGTGGGCTTTTGGCAAGCCTGTGACTCAGCCTGGTGCTTGAGGGAAGATGCTCTGGGCAGTGAGGATACTGTGTGAAGAGGATCTGTGTTGTAATGGGCTAAAGAGGACTACTAACGCTCTCAGTCAGTAGACAGCATTGTTCCCTTGAGGGCTTGAGTCACTCAAAGTAAGCTGCCAGGTGGTATTCATTTGTTATTTCCCGTAGCTTCTCATATCAGAGGTGGCAGTTGCAGAACACAGCTTGAAAAATCTGGTGGGGGTGAAAGAGAAACTTAGGTTCTGAATGATCAAAATTATCAGAAGCCCAGCATCAAAAAGACAACGGCCTTAAGGCAAATTATAAGACAGTAGGCTCTGTGGTGGCTGTGATTGCTTCCTGAGCTACAGTTTGATTTCTCAGCAGCTGTATGCTTCTTTAGAAACATCACATGCTTGTGAGTGGTTGTCTTTAACCTCCTATGAGTAGTATACAAAAATCTTTGCAACGTAAAAGTTGATTTGACTTAGTGGAAACATGGCCTGAATAAAAGGGCTCTGAAGTAGGTAAGGGTGATTGCATTTACTTCAGCAAGGATCATAGTTAGTCCAGTTAGTCAATATACTAAAGTAATGAAAGAATTCTTTTAACTTTACAGCTGCAGTTCTCCTGTCTCCCCATGAGTTTTGTTCGTAACATTGATTTTCTGGGGCTTCACAAAGTTACTAATGAAGGCTAATAAAATTACAGATTACTTTGTATTTTTATTGGACATAATTCAGATACAGAGGGTGGTTTTCATTCTGGCTGTAACACTGAGCTCTCACCTTTCCCCTGTCAGAGGGAGCTGGTAGCTGCTGTTATAGCCAACGTGTGCTCAGCACCTGCTGGTAGATTTGCATGGACCGCAGTGGGGCTGCTGTTGGCATTTGCAGACCAACTGAGAGGCCTGTGGAGAAGGGGGCAGCTGGGATGCAGCACCTGGTTGGATGTATACTTCTGGCCAGCCGTAGGCTCAGCATCATTGTGCTACTTGAATGTATCATCATAGAATTATAGAATGGTTTGGGTTGGAAGGGACCTTTAAAGGTCATCTAGTCCAACCCCCCTGCCATGGGCAGGGACACCTTACACTAGACCAGGTTGCTCAAAGTTCTGTCCAACCAGGCCTTGAACATTGCCGGGAAGGAATGGGGCAGCCACAACTTCCCTGGGCAACCTGTGCCAGTGTCTTCACCCCTCTCATGGTAAAGAACTTCTTCCTAATATCTAATCTGAATCCACCCTCTGTCAATATGGCAGAGCTTTAACATTATGCCGATTGTGAGAATTATTTTATGACCCAAGAAATGGTGAGAAACAGTACTTTTAAAGCTAAAAACCGCCTACCTCCAAATGAAAACACTGGGTTTGTATTGAGATGCAGTGAAGTAACAGCTCTTTTCCTTGTATTCTCTATGGTCTTATAGTTTTTAGACATGTTGAGTCACAGTGATGACACTGTAAGCAGGTTTGCAGAAATCAAACCTTTTGGTGGTAATGAGAAAATGTTGCTGGTGGAGTGGGGATTTTCAGTGCTTCTTGAACACTAATTTAAATAAAATTATCCAATGAAGGAGTAAGAAGCGGGAGTTTGGTGTGTGTATATATATCCCTAATTAAAAGCAGACTCTGGAGAGGTTTATTAAAACACAAACAATGCAGATGGTGATTGCAATGTCAGTGGGCAAGAATTAATAGTGCAGTAGAGCAGTTGTGTGCTACAAAAGCATGTTGGTTTATCACTGAAACTGTGCTGCCACCTGAAGCTTTGAAGTGTTTTGTGATTATGGGAAGTACTTTTCTTCTTTTACTGAGAAATGTCTCAACTCTGGATGTAGCACAAAAAAAAAAGATGCAGTTAAGTGTTACGATGTGACTGGACCTGGAATGAAAATTGCAGTGACTTTTAAAGACTTACTCTGCTAAACTCCCCATAATGTGAAGACGCTTGGAATCTTTTCATTTTGCTTTGCTGAAATCTAGGGGTAATATCATGTTTGTACCCACTTTCATGTTTGCGTGAGATTCTGAGAGTGGAAAAGCAGGGATTAAAATATCAAAGAACATTTTCTTCTATTTCCACTCACAATATTTTCTTTATATAGTTTTATTTTGTTACTACTTAATTAGTTGTCCTTGGTTTTGTCAACCTTTGCTGTAAGATTAGGAGGGAGTTAAAAATACTACAGCAGATAGAGCAAAGCAGAGGGAGCTGGAGTCTGTTTGCTGTCGTTTGTGCAGCTATACCCTGGTTTTCCCTTGAAGTATGACCTTTTCTTGTTACTTCTCCTTCTTACATATATATGATTATGCACATTTTTTATATCTACATATTATCAACACACATGTATAGAATATATATAAAAAGCATAGATACATGAAAAGGCAGCGTATCCCTTTCTCTCGGTCAGGAGAGCCGGCTGCATGTCCAGGCCCCAAGAAGCGCAGTGATGAGTTCCACTGAAGCATGAAGCAAGGCCAAGGCATCGCTTGAGCCTTGACTGCCAGGCATGACAGTAGTTTTGCCTGAGAACATGTCAGGGTGCCTTGAAAGACTCTCCTGTCAGGAAATCCACTAGGATTGATTTGATTTCCTCAGAGCATTTCCCCTTTCAGTCAACTTCATTCCTGCTTCCCAAATTTCAGGTATAGAAACTGAGAGGGGAGATGAATAGCCATAGCTGATTAAACTACCGGAGGGTGTAGTATATGGAAAGAGCTTCCTCCCCACAGCACACGGGAGCAGCCCCAGCTCCGTGGGGTCATGTTTTGCATTTGCCAGGTCAAACTGTGCAGTAAGCCTACAAACCAAAGTAAATTCCCACCCTGCTGTCTTTTCCTACTGAGCATAAGAAACTGATGGGCATCCTTTTTCTCCTCATCTCCTTAAAGATCTTCCTAAATGTCTACCTGATTTCATTCCAGCCCTGTGGAGCAGCAGTTTTAGAAATAGTCCAGATGGGAAATATGCTGCCAGAGGTGGTCATTCCTTTGTGCTGTGTGTTTCTGGAAGTATAGCTGTTCTTGCCCAAACCTGATTTTATTGGGGAGGAGCCTGTCCCCCCCGATAAGTAGTGTGGACGTGAGATGGATTCATGCAGGCAGGTGTGCACATACAATGTAGGTATCCAAATATGAAACTAATTTTCAGTTCTCTAGATGCTTAGAATTGTTTTGTGATTGTTCCCCGTGAAAGTTAGAAACTGCATTACTCTGTCTTTGCTCTCCAGATTTTATCGCAGTCATGTATCCCAGTGAAAGCACAGCGCTGGGCTCGTATCGATCAGTGAGTTGTTTTATAGGTTGTGGAGAGCAGTCTATTTTGGGGAACCAGTTCTTGTTAAAGTGCACATGCTTTTATTAATTAGGTTAGGAGTAGTGGTACTGAACTTGTGTGATTGTAAAATGGAAATGTAGCTAGTAGAGACTAACACCGATAAATTCCTCTGCAGCTACAAAGGGGGGTTACTTGTTCCTCTTTTTTTGGCTTCCCCCCCTACTGTAGTCTTTGGATGCTACAGAGCCCCCATTTGTGCATGCTTGGAAGAGCTGGATTCCCTCTTGAACATCTGTCTTCCCCTCCAGTGACCTTTTATTGTACTTGACCTACTTTCTGGTGTTTCCCCCGTCAGTAACAAACGTCGTCCCTAACTTGCCAAGCTACGAGGAGCAGCTAAATGACCATGACTACCCTCTTTCAGTGCATAGCTGGATATCACAGAAAGTACACCCCAGTGGTTCTTGTTGAATAAAAAGTAATCACTAATGAGTAGAGATTATTTCCTGTAGAAGTTGGTTTTAACAGCAGTGTCCACAAAGGAGATTGCTGTGGTTATCTCCAGATAGAGGAACTGTTCATAAGCTGCTCACTCAGCTCTGCTAATATTGAAGATGATAAGACTGTTTGTAAGGGTGAGGAAACCATCAGCTGAAATATGTGTAACTTATTTTTGGGCAGTATTGCAAACCAGTTCTTTGACAAGGAGGTGTGAGAAAAAACGCAAATTGCTGTGGACTCCAAAACGAAAGAGATTTTGACATTTTGAGTTGACACTGAGAAGCAGAACAAATGGTATTGTGAACTGGATGCAAATGTCAAAGGGTTTCCCAGAAAGTTATCCTGCATGTACCTGCTGGTGTCATTGTTGGCCCAGGAACAGGGCTGGATCCTTTGCCCACTTGAAGTTGCCAGATTGGTTAGCATAGGCAAGTTTCTTAGAAAAAGCATTCATCTAGTCTGTTTGAATTAGTCTTCATACTCTAGTTGTATGCAGGACTCAGGCTGTTTTCATACCATGAAACATTTGATTACCCAAATCAGGAGATTTTCAAAGAGGTGATTCCCAAACAAATCTAATGGATGCTGTATATTCCAGGATACAGTAAGCGAGACTGCGCTTTTCCCATCATCTTCCTGTTTGAGGCTCAAAAATGCACTGCAAGTAACAATCCTAGTAAAATAAAGTTCCTGCAGGTTTGCTGCCTGTGCACATTAAATTTCAAGGCAAAGATGTTGCAACCTACTGGAATTTCAGCTTTTAAGTTAATCCAGCAAATAAAAAATCCTCAAGGTATCCGCAATAGAGCTGTCTTAGCTAAATCCAACCAACAAAGGTTTATATGTTAACTTTAGGAGATAGTTTGTGTGATGTGACACTTAAGATTGTCGATCGAACACACCCTAAAATTATTATTGTGATAGAGAGAGATGACCTATGAAAGCATGTAACTTTTATCCTGTCGTAGCAGGGCGCTTTTTGGTTAAAATGCTAATTTGCTTGTGTTTTCTGAACATTTCCTGCAAAGATGGAGCATCATACGGACTTCTGTTCTGGTGATGTCCATTATATATGCTTTTCGTAATTGTTGAGAGCAGTAGAGTGTTACACTGAAGAAATGCAGTCTACAACCAGTTGGTGAATGACAGGATTTGGCAAATTACACTGAAATCCCAGGGTTTCCAGGTTCATATTAGACCCTGTCCTAAACACGTGAGAGGTTAATGCTATTTTCTGTCTTCCGTAACAGTTGAGAGAGTTGAGTGTTTTGAGTATTTTTGGTGAGAAAGGGCCCAAGTCTATTTGTAAGTGTCTCTGTTCAAAAGCTTTCACCAGAAAAGGGAAATGACCCTTTGTACAGGTGTTTTCTGCCTCATTCGCTTCCGACATTTGAGCCAAAATCTGCAAATGGAGAGGTCCTTGTCTCAAAGAGGACTTTGCCAGGCATTGCAGTGGTGGCTCGCTAGCTTTTCACAAACACTGCTCAAGTTAGGCTGGAGAAGCCAGTATCAGGAATGGAAATGCTCACTAAAGCAAAAATGGCCTGTTTGAAATGTAGAGTGAAACATTTATTTTTTTTCTTATTCCCTCTTGTCCAGTTGTCCCTAGACAATGCCTCATTCCAGGGCATTGCGTGCAAGATCTAAGCGTGTTACTTAAAGGATATTCAACACTGAAAACTGAGGTTGACTAAGAAATACAAGTATGATTTTGTGTATAGGATGCCACTTGTAACATGAGGTTGCTCAAAGACGAGTGAGAAGAGGGAACAGCCTTAGCGTACAGAGTGTCTTATTTGTGACACAAATTAAAACCTGCTCTTCTACTTTCACAGAAGGCGAAATGGGAAGTAATTGGAACACCTGTTGGCTCAGGTGCTAGAACTACTTGCCAATTCCTCAAATTGTTTTGTCCAGTTAGCACTTACTGCCTTTTCTGTTTTCTGAGGAGGAGGAAGACAGACTACACCTGTCTTTGGTCAACCTTATCCAGTTCTCACTTGGTGATGAAGTACTATTGCAGCTCATTGCAGGTATAAAGTGGGATTTGATTATGAATAGTGAAGCACCTACTAGCATCATAGTTTAGTAAGTACTCCAGATGAAACACATTTGGGATTCATTTATCATTGGAGAAATTGTTTATGAAGTTCCAAATGACTGTTGGCTGGGACAGTGAGGAGAGGCTGCTGCTTTTCATGTGCATGGATTTCTGCCTTCGGAGAGATGATTATTAGTTAGTTGAAAGCTAGCTTTCAGGAGTGCAGCACAGACCAGCATAGACGACATATGGAGGATGAGAGGGCTGGGGCTAATCAGCCTGAAGAAGAGTAATATCACAGGGATCTTATCAGAGTGTGTGATGAAAGTGAGTGAAGAAGATGGCTCTTCTTAGTGGTGCGCAGTGACAGGACAAAGGGCAATGGGAGCAAATATGACAAATCCCCCTTAAAAATAAGAGAAATGTGTCACAAGTATAAAATGAAAGATTGCCACAATAAAATATTAACAAATACACAGTAAGCAGACACCTTAACAGTATTGCGATGTACTGTTGTGCCTGTAACAATTTATAGAGTGCCTTGTCAAGGACAAGGAAGTTATTAATCACTGTAAGTAGCAAATTGATCTTGGTTTTACAGACCAACTAAAAATAAATGTTCAGCAGAAAATGAGTTGATTCTCTTTCATTCTGCTGTTGTGCCAATTTCTGCTAAGAATGCTGTCATGATTTCTAGCAGTTTATCAAAAAAAAAATAAATTATTACTTTCTAAGTACAGTCTGGGAGAATATAAAATTCAGCAGTCTTGTGAGTGAAGTAAATGAAAGTATCTTAATGTGTGTCGCTAGTGGAAAAGGCACACCAATATCCAGCCAGAAGTGATATTTTCAGTCAGCTTGTCCAATAAATTTTGCTTCCTACACTAGTTATTATTTAGTTTTTATTTGTGGTGATTATTTATTCTTGGTTAACATACTCCTTTCTGTTAAATAGCATATATGTACTTTAAAATTATGATTGTGTCATAATATAGATAGGAAGGTTGTAATCTTTGTGGGACAGAAGTAATTCATAGGTCATGTGCAGTAAAATGTAAGGAAGAAAGATTAATGTACCCCCATACCTACAGATTACAAAAATGATTTCTAAGCAATTTCCAAGCAAAGGTGTACAGGAGAAAGCAGTTCTCTAGTCTGGTTCATAAAATAGTCTGACTTTTTCATGTATCTTGACTGCTTAATGCAGAGTCTTACTGAGGCCATTAGGTAATAAAATGTTGTCTCATCCAGCTGAAAGATTGGATGCCAATGATACGCTCCTGGATAAAGTGTAGTATCAGTAAAAGTTAACATTTCTTGATGCTTTATTTTTATGTATTGTGTTAAGTCTTGTCTTCGTGATACCAGTTTTTTAATTATATTCCTTTGGTAAATAGCTTGCTTAGAAGCTACCTGGTGCTTGTCTTGAGCTACATCCTCAAGGTATGACCTTGAATGTAAAGGATCAGAGTAAAAGAGATTAATAGTTCAAAAAGTGTTCAGTTGTGGTACTTGATCTCATATTCTCTCTTTGGAAGATAGATGAAATAGTGATTATAAAAATGGAAAGTAATGCAATTGGAGGAATACAACCAAAGCAGGATTTTATATTCCAAACTCTTTCTGACTGCGGCTGGGAGGGCATGACTTGTGTGGATTTATTGAGTGTGACTGCATTTGAATCTTAGTGCAACATCAGTGGCTAGGGCATGCATAAATGTTAATGTTAAATGCAAATGTTAAGAAGTAAGAGAGAGACTTGAAATATCTGCGACGCATCATTACTAAATGCTTCAGAAATGTAAAACTAGGCATTTATCGCAACTTCTAACCAGTTTCTGTGGTTTGACTCAGAAAAGCTATTTTCTGTTACCAGCCTCCACTGCACATCTGCACCTTCATCTTGGCACAATGTGTAGTTAGATCTTTAAGCGGCAAGCTGCCCAGTGGCGCCAGCATTTGTCTTCCTGGGAAATGCAAGTGCCTGCTCTGCTACTTTATAATTTGTGTCTCTTGAATAGAAAAGGAAGACTTAGCAAGTTTTAAGGGAAAAATGGAAAACAAACCCTTTGGTAATCTGAGAGAATAATGTGTGCTTAGCAGCTGGCAGTGTCATTTTTGATTTGTATGTAATTATTACTCAGTTTTAGGTGGTGCTTACATTCCTTGCTCCTGATGAGAAGATTCATTTGTACACATCATTATCTCTTTTGACGTGTGCGATAGTGACATTAATCTGTTTTATTTTCTGCAGTGCTAATAATGGGGTTGTCTTTCCTTAGCTTTATTATGTTGTCGTGCTTTCTGAAGTTGTCCTCATAACACAAAGGAAAAGTATAGTGTAAGGATCCAGTGGGAACCAAGTAACATTTAGTGTGGGGTAGAGCAGCTCCTCTCATCTTTCCTGCTTCCTCCTTGCCAAGCTGTGATGTGCTTTCCTTACTGGTGGGCAGGCAGGCAAAGCTACTTCTTTTTCAATTCTTGCAATTGAAACGTAGTTTGTTAAATCTCTCCAGAAAGGGTGCAGCAATAGAAGTTCTTGATAGGAACATTTAAATCCTTTTTACAGTTTATTCTGAAAACACAAAAGATGGTTGGGGGCAGTTAAAGATTTATTCAGTTTTAGCTGGACTAAAATAGCCTCATTACTTTCAAAATATGAGCTGATAAAATGACTCACTCATCTGAAATCATCCAAATGGTGTTTTTCAAGAGTCTTGTGATATTCGTTCCCTTATTACAAGATGCTAATTGGTCTTGTCAGACCACTGAGGAAACTTCAGGTCCATTGCACTGTGACACATCCTGGCTAGCGCAGTGCCATACTCGTACTGTTTTCTTCTGTTGTCGTCTTGGTCTCCTGTTTGCTTTTCCTACATATTGTATACTTAGTGTATTGAAACCTTTCCTCTGCTTCTAGTCAGAAAATTTTTTGGGAATTTCTGTGAATAAGTAATACTCAAACTTCCACATCTGATTGTGATATTAATACAACAAAACCCATAAGGCCAAACATAAATGGAGGAGTTTCATCTGAGTATTTGTAATTCTCTGCTCATGCTCTTTATCCTCCTTCTGTTTTGATAACATACTGTATTTGAGGAAGATATTGAAATGTGTACAAAGTAGCCATATAAAATAAAGGTATCAATATTAAAAGCTGAAGAATTAGAGGTTGGGGTTTTTGTGGGGTTTTTTTTGATCTTTATTTCTAGACTGCTTGGTGTACTTCCATTTCCCTTTTTGCCTCCATTGTAGCATTTGGTATTTATTCCCCACCATATGAAGCCTCCATCTTTACATATGACTGACTGAATTTGAGTCATGGATACTTACTTTGTGAGGAAAATAAGGATTTTTCTGTTTCTGTGGGATATTGCTGGAAGCATTGCCCATTGCTTACTGGAATTTAAAAACCAGTGGCTCAGAGGCTGTGACTCTCAAAAGTCATTGAGGGCTTAATGTTTTCCATTTGTGTTGGTATCTCTAAGTCTGTGGGTGGGGGCCAAGTGGTGGCAGGGAGATGCAGATCTAACTCATATATCGTCTCAGATTGTATTTTTCTCTCCTTTAAGAAAGGAAACCACAGAATGGTATACCTTTTGGTCTGCTCATTAGTATTTTCACATGACCTGGCAAGAAGACAACATTGCAGTTGCAATGTGATATACCTCCTTAGAATGTGATATACCTCCTTAGAATGTGATATACCTCCTTAGAATGTGATATATGGTCTACTTTCCGCTTAAGAATCCAAAATGTTAAATGGTGTGTAAGTTTTTCTGAGAGTTTTAGTGACCCCTGGAAATACAATCCAGTATGCTTTGTCTTGTTTTGACACACTGCTTTTGTTGTTCTCTAATAAGACTCCCAAAATCCTCCAGGCATGGCTCTACTGAAAATTAAAGCATAATCTCATTGTTCTTTATTTTTTGCAGCACAGAGTGCACATGTGAGAAAATAGCTTCTTTCTTTTTCTTTTCTCAGATTGAGCAAAAGCCTTTTATTTTGCAGGCATTTAATCCACAAACAAATAAGTCTAATTGTTCATCCATGTGTTAAACTATGCAGTGGTCTTTCGTGTGTCTGCAGTTCTGAATTTGCATGACTGTTTTAAAATTGTGGTAAACACCTCTTTATGCTGTGACTGCTTAGGCGTAGAGACACTGGGCTATATCCATTACAGCAAAACCCGATTGACTTCAGTGTTGTCACACCGGTAGTGACAGTTCCTTATGTTACTGCATGACCTCAATTATGGGTGTCTTTGCTTGACAACATTTGTTACAGTCACTGCTACCTTTACTTATCTTTTATCATTAGTGTTTTTTTTACTGGAACAATAATTGGATTTCTTGAAGGCATAAGCAGTTCATGTTTAGTTGAATAACAGCATCTAAAAAAGCTACTTGATGCTTTGTAGTGTGAGAGAGTAACACCATTGCCATTGTGTAGAATGGATCCATTAAAACCTTCCCCTGCAAAAACCCCTTGACAACCAGCTGCAAACAAGAGCAGTAAGGCTCTGTGCTGTATGGAGAATTGCACATTATGACCTAAGAGGTAGAAAAGTATTTGAAAATATGGCTTTTGGTATTGTGTATGTAGGAAGCTATTTTAAGCAGTTGCCTTAAAGATCATTCCATATGTTTTTTTTTTCATACGTCATATTGGAAGAGTTAACAGAAACTTCCATCTGGTTGATTTTCATCTGATTGGGTTTTTTCAGTCTTGGAAAAATGCTGCGGTTGCCAGGGATCACAGCAGACCATAATTATTTGCCATCATTCTCAATGTGTACAAGCGTTCAGGTACTGAAAACATTGTCAGAAGTAAGAGATTATAAAGCAGGTGTTTTCCTCCTGAAAAGTACAATGTATCAGTATAGTCATGTGAATGCAAGTAAATAATAGATGATATTTGTTTTGGGTAGCAAATGAACAGGCAAAACACAAGTCAAAAATCCTTTGAGGAAGAAGATGGTGTGAGGCCTCGCAAGATAAGTTTTCAGTGGCCAAAAAGAATGTATGTATGTTCCTTGGGTAAAGATCCTGTGCAGTTGGTCCACTGCTTGGAGAAGAGTAGTCAGGTGCACATGTTGCACACAGCTTGGTTGATGTGCACCTGTGTTGGATGACTGCACAGTGTAATAGTCCTGGATGTGCCCAACCTGTCACCTCAGACTGTGTGTTGATATGCATGCATTTATGTGGGAAAACCTGGTCAGAAATACAGATGGACGCTGTTGTCTTTACTGTTTCTAGTACGAGTTAGAAGAGAACGTAGGTCCCAAGATGCCAAGAGCCCTGCAGCAGTAAGCCCTTCGTATGTAATTAAAAGACAGTTCCTGCCCTAAAGAGAAACTTAGCACAGCCATGGAGAGGGAAGAACAAAAGGAGGATGACAAAGAACTACTGTTCTGATGGAGCTATACGGTCCAAGGTTTTCAGCAGTGTTTCTGGTACGATTCATGGATGACTGATTCTGTGGTGAGGGGTGAATCTGCAGCCATCACTGCATGCTTTCATGAGGATATATTACATATCTTATTATAGAGCTGCTGTTGAAGGCTGCCCATGAACTTATCTGTCATTAGTTATAGTTGTATCAACTATCAATCTTTATAAAATCTTTTTTTATAGAAAAACTGTTGAGGAAATTCTGGTAAAGCCACTCAGGCAGGCTGAGATTTCCACAACTGAAAGATTTGGTGAGAGACAGAACCGATACAGTTTATGAACTAACTCTTCATAGTGGTAATAGGAGAAACACTTTTTTTCGTTGAATGTTTTCTGCTAAGCAGTATTTCTTCTTGCTATAAAATCCGGTGCCCAGCCCCCCAGCCTACCCAAATGTCATGAAAATCAGTGTTAACTGGAGATTCTCTGTGGCTTTGAAGTTCAGGCCACTTGAGCTTTGGCAACTAGATTTAACATCCCAATTTTAGTCATGCAAAGCTTACAACCTGGATAATATTTCTTCACCCAAATCTCTACCCTCATTTTATGTCTTTTGTGTAATAACAATATTTTAATGTGAACTGATAATAAAGTAAAACCTCTCCTTGGCACAGTATTACCCCATGCCCTATTTCTCCTATTGTTTAAAATGAATGGGCTGCCTCTCCCCCTCTGCCCTTGCTGACTAAGCCATTGGCTCTGCTGTGCCTCTTAGAGGTTGCTTCTGCTGAAGGGCACCTTTCCCCAAGCTGTCTCTTGGAAGAGAATAAAGGGGTTATTGTTGACAAGATAAACTTTTATGTGGTCAGTGATTTCTTTATATGCTCACGCCTTCAGTTGTGCACCCAATAGATGGCTAAAGTTGATCTGTGTACTGAGTCTGGTTCACAAGGCACCATCAAGCCACGGTCTTATGACGCGGCAAAGCCAAACACAGCCGTCGGTTAGTGTGAGCAGTGGCATGATGTGGGGTGATGCAGCAGGTGTGAAACATCCAGTGTTGCCTGCTTTACTAGGTAGGTTTCTTGTTTGAGAGTACAGGTTGAGTGGGAAAGCAAGAGGTGGGCAAGTCTGGGGCTGACAGGGAAGCTCCTTCGGCAGGGGTGATCTGTTCCCTCTGTGAAGGGACGCCTTCTGTTCACTGTTCTCCTTTTGCTTTTATTCTTGGTAGAGGGCTGGTTGTTTGGGGGTAGGTGGGGAAGGGTTTACATACAGTGTGAAGCTGCCTCTTAATCTGTGTTGTGATTTCTCAGGAAGGTCTGGTCTTGGTTGGGTTCACAAAATATTGAAGGTTAAAGAGCTTTGAAGATGTGTATTACAACAGTTTCTCAGCTGGGACCTCATGGTGAAGTGAGGAGATACAGACCACGATGAGGGTCAGAGCCATTTTGGCAGGGATTTGCAATGCACTTTTATTGTTGTTTTAGGTCTTGGGGATATGTGACTGGCATGCTTTGGATCTGTGTTTGAGCTGAGGATCACCATGACTCTTCAGGAGTGAAAGAGATGTCTCCTGTGTTAGGAGGCACTAAGGCACTGTGGCTATGGTATGCCTGAACCATCGTCCAAGAAGACAATATTCAAAGCAGGGAAGGCACCATGACCTCTAGAAAATATTTACATATATTTGGAAGGCTGGGAGTTGTGTCCATAAGAATAGCCATCGTATCTTACTGTCCTGTTTCCACCTATAAACACATGTCTCTGGAGTAGCGAGAACAGTGTACAGGCATAGACACTGCTTTCTGAGTCTCAATTATTTTTTCTGTTTTGGGACCTCTGAAGAAGTGGCTTTGTACTTAATGACCATTAACATTTTTATTTCATGGTCTCATCCATTCTCCTGTTACAAAACTTCAAGCAACTACAAGCATCCTTTGGCAATGAGTTCCCCAGGTCTGCTGCCCACTGTGTGAAGAGCAGCCTCCTGTTTACTTGTTCTGCTTTTGGTTTTATTCTTGGGATAGGGAGATGCCTGGTTTGGGTCAGGTGGGAATGGGTTTGTAGAGTGTGAACCCACCTCTTAATCTGTATTGAGATCTCTCAAGGAAGTCAGAGTGGCCAGGCTGACCACCTCTCAGCAGGTAATAAATAAACTCTAGTGAATGTAGGCTGGCTTTTTGCAGCCAAAGATTTCTGCGCTGTATTTCTCAACAGTGGTTTGCACTATACAGAACTTTGCACTGTTCAAGACCTCCCGTTGCTTTTAATTAGGAAGACATCTCAATATGTTGGTCTGGCTGCAGATGGAAAAAACCCCTGATACGATTTCTGCAGGTTCCCTTATGGTCCTGTAGAAGATACAAAGATCTAGTGTCGATGTTGCATTTAATGTTATCTTCAGATTTTTGGTAGGTTTTTGTGGTGCACCAATACCATCCTGTGTGATTAATTTTTATAACAAAAGTCACTAGTGGTTGGATGTTTCTGAAGATGATACGGGGAAAAATGGCATAGATGGAGAAAGAAATACTGAGCATGGAAAGCCTCTATTTTCACTAACCCGTCTTGTGGCTTAGAAGAGCCGTAGTAGAGGTCTGCTGTGCATAAAGCAAAGTTAAACATGCCTTTAACACAAAGCTTATTTTCCTGAAGCAATAGTAAAAATCCCACGGTGGTAAGGCATTTTATTTTGTGTTTGTTGTTTTTCAGCACAGTAGAAGTCATTTAACCAACTGAAAATCATTTCAGGCTTAGCAACATATTGAGACAAATGATAAAGTATTTAAAAGCCTCATTTTACTGAAGAATAACCATAACAATTAAAGATATTAAAAAAGACTTTCAGAGAGGCACAACAGATATCTTGTTTCAAAATTGATAATAACTTGGGGTTTTGGTTATATACAGTTTTGCATTGATGGTCGCGATGAAACTTCAGATAATATTGAAGACATTGGCAGTTTTTTTTTCCTGTTTCATTTTGTTACTGTTCCTTTTCTAGCTGGCATTTCAGATATGAATTATGCTTTGCTGTTCCTATTCTTTGTTTTTTCCATATTCACTACGATATAAATATCATAGTTCATTTGATTTTAAGTTTGAATGTCTCATAGCTGTTAATATAGAATCATAGTGTTCATGTTTTTTGTTTCTCCAAGAAAAAAAGGAAAATAACATGTTTTGTTGAATTATGTAGATACCAAATTGAAATAAATGCATTTGTTTCTATAATCGTGATGACTGTCATGCCCATTGCTCATTGCATAAGGCCTTTGCTTGGCTTTGTAGTTTGTTTTTTATACTACTTAGTATTTTACTGTGCTAAAATCTATTTTAAATTATTTTTACTGTTGTGTTAATTAACTATTTGTATACATACACTTTTATAGTTGAATTAATTCCCTGGTTTTGAGTCACCCCACAGCAGTTGGCTAAGGCATTCTGCTTCATAATTGGTGCTCTTTGGAAAAGCTGTCATGGTACATCCTTTTGTCTAGGTAGTAGCTTTCATCCAAGTCTGCCTTGTAAGCAGAAACATTTGGAAGTGTCCACATTAGAAAATAGATTAAGAAAATAAACATTAATGCTAGCATGTTTTATCCCGTAGGTTTCTTCAGTTTTCACTGTGCTTTCTGCAGTTTCTCTCTGATTCATGGTGTTCCTCGGTCCTGCAGTCAGCAGAAGCTTTTCCAGATCCTTCCTTTACCATTGGTTGTGCTTGCTAATTGGAAGATTCTGTTGTGTTGATTTTTTTCATTGCAAGTGATCTTTATTACCAGGCCATAAGTTGGCATACTTTTAATGATGACTGCTTTATCTCTGTAGCTGGTGAATCCTTTCCCAGTATCAGTTCAGCCTAAGTGAAATTTGGGGCCACCCCAAGTTTTCGTCTGTTTCCCTTCCTTCCCTTTAGAGGGTTTGTTTGCTTTGAGCAGCTGTTGTTTCAATACAAATGACATGAATGTAGACTGTGTGTTTGTATACAATTTCTATATGGAAGACTATTCTGTAATAGTACAATTGTACATTTTCATTGTCTAAATATAATACTTCGCCAACACTTTATTACCCCCTCCCCTCCATCATCTGGATTTTTCTATACTTTGCTCATTTTTTGTTTTCAATTTTTATGTCTGATTTTTTTAAAAAACTTTTGAAGATTGTGATTTTCATTATTTTGAGACTTACAATTCCTATGAATAGTTCCAACATGTTCCCAGTTACACTTTCAGAACTCCTACACATTGTGACTGTCCTTAGATCCATGGTAAAATATAATCACAGTTTTGAATTTTTGATCCTTTTTCACAGTTGTGAAGAAATTGAATCCTTCTTGCTTACTTTTCACATACCATGGCTCTCTTCCCTTCTCCTCTTGCAGTTCCTTGTAAGATACTTGCCTTAGTCAAAAGTCGTTCTGTTTTCCAGGTAGCCCAGTCGCCTTGATGACATTGTTAAATTGATGGGTTTGTAATGTCTTGTCAGTCAGCTCAAACTGCATTAGTACTTCACTGGTTTTCTGTTTCACTATCAGATTGGGAAAACTAACTAGACATATTATGGCGGTTTTCAACACTTTAAAAATTAGGGGTTTCATAGCAGACACTGCTGGAAATCTTCTGCATCTCAGTGTTGTATCTCATTGTGGAATTAAATCGGTTCCTTTTTCAAGCCATCTAGTTTATTTTTTTGCAGTATAACTGCAAATGTCTGAACTCTGCTGCAGTTTTTCAGAGTGCCAATCTTTTTAAATAAAGCTTTAATTGAGTTTTTGACTCCGCTTTTTGCAAACATGGCTTATTTCATAGAATCATAAAATAGATAGGGTTGGAAAGGACCTCAAGATCATCGAGTTCCAGCCCCCCTGCCATGGGCAGGGACACCTCCCACTAAACCATGTCACCCAAGGCTATGTCCAACCCCACCTTGAACGCCGCCAGGGATGAAGCATCCACAACCTCCCTGGGCAACCCATTCCAGGGCCTCACCACCCTCACAGTAAAGAATTTCTTCCTTATATCCAATCTAAACTTCCCCTGTTTCAGTTTAAACCCATTACCCCTTGTCCTCTCACCACAGTCCCTAATGAAGAGTCCCTCCCCAGCATCCCTATAGGCCCCCTTCAGACACTGGAAGGCTGCTCTGAGGTCTCCACGCAGCCTTCTCTTCTCCAGGCTGAACAGCCCCAATTTTCTCAGCCTATCTTCATACGGGAGGTGCTCCAGTGCCGTGATCATCCTCGTGGCCCTCCTCTGCACTTGTTCCAACAGTTCCATGTCCTTTTTATGTTGAGGACACCAGAACTGCACACAATACTCCAAGTGAGGTCTCACGAGAGCAGAGTAAAGGGGCAGAATCATCTCCCTCGACCTGCTGGTCACACTCCTTTTGATGCAGCCCAGGATACGGTTGGCTTTCTGGGCTGCAAGCGCACACATATTTGATCTTGTATCTTAACTTTGGGAAGCCACAGAGAGGAAAAACCATACAAACCAGATCTCTTAAAGACATAGTTATTTGGCAAGTTAGTTATGCTCAATTACAGAAGTATGGAAAACTTAAATGCCTTTTAAAATCAGATTTGCTGTCTGAAACACAGTATGCAATTAAATTCTTTAGAAAACATTGAAGACAACAGTGAGTGCACTCTGACAGGGGTGTAGAAAACTGGAAAAGTTTTAGATAGAACTGTATCCTATCCAGAGCTCTAAAATAGTTTTTCAATTGCATTTATTATTTAACTCACCAAATGCTTTAATTATTTATCTACATCTTGTTAAAAAAAAAAAAAGACAGGGTAAAACCACAATATAAAACCTTGTTGGATTTAACTTCAAGACAGTATCCATGATGTGATGGGTTGATAGTTGGTGAGCTTTCTGGCGTGTTTGGGCCATGAATGAGCTTGGACCAGAATTTTCAGTCTTTTCCTTGTCCTTTTCAGCCTATCTTCGTGTATCTGTTTCTGCCTCCTGTCTTGCCTGGTGCTGTAGGTTCTTTGGAGCTTACACACATGCTCTGTGCTACATGCACTATTTTCTCAGCTTAGTGGTTTTTGAAACATAATTTAGCTTCTTAGCTGTTATGGTTAGCAATCATCAATGATTTGAAATAGTGGTAGGAATATAGTTTTGTCAGGTGTACTCAGCTTTTAGGTGTGGCTTCCCAGAACTGACCATTAGATGAATCACAGTTCTCTTTTCTGAGAGGTGATTTGGCAGTGCTTGGTTTACCCTGGGTTGTGGAAATGGAGCTGGGTGTCCACTACCAGAATCTGCCCTCGCTAATTAGTGAGGACATCATAAAATTGTGGGTAAAAAAGTCCGCCAGAAATGTAGTTGTCTGGAGTAGGCTGTGTGATTTTTCTAAACGTAATACATCATTGCACCATGGAGCTCTCCCTAAGTCACTTGCTATGGGTCACGCAGCTGCAGGGGATGAAGCTCGGCTCCGTATCAGCTGGAGAATCTTACTCATTTGCCGCACAGAAAGAAGAGAAAGTTAAATCAAGCTTCAGGAATTGGAGCAGTATGTCTTGAGAGAGAAGAAATGCAGAAAGGATGTAAAAGATGTGCAAGTGAGAGACGAGGATGGGGCAAGCATCGTAGAGTCAGAACGGGCACAAAGTGACAGAGCTTAGAGACCACAATGGCTGAAGCAGTCATAGGTATTGAATTGCACCTCAGAAGCTCAGTATCTTTTGCACAGAGGGCAGTGCATTAGCAAAATCATTGTAAATGAAGAATAAGCACGCATTTTGTGAGCGCTGTGAGTGAGAGCCCTTCATTTCAGGTGTCAGTGTACCTTCTCCAGAGTCTCCTGAAGGCTGCTGTGCACCAGATTCAGAGCTTAATGATGACAGTAAATATAGGCTATCTCAGAAGAAGAAGTATATCTGAATTCTGTGTATTCCAGCAAATGTATGACTGGAGGAAAAATAAGTTTTTTTTTTTCCAAGGTCTTACCTTATGATAAGATTTTGTTTATGATGTGTGCAATAGTTTCAATCTGCATGATACAGGGATGGCTCACAGTGTATCTACCAAGCTAGAAAAATAGTAAATAGACTGTGTGCTCTGACTGTCAGCAGTATGACAGATAACTGAGCTGTCCTGGGACATTACTCCTAAGAATTTTGTTTTCTTGTGGGTTTGGGTTTTTTGTGTTAAGCTAGATTTTGTCGCTGCCCATGGCAGGGGGAGTGGTAGAACCAGATGATCTTTAAGGTCCTTTCCAACCCAGACCGTTCTGTGATTCTGTGATTTGTTTCTGTAATTAAATCTTAGTGCTTAAAAATTAAGTATTCAACTGTTTGGTTATTTGAAGGTGGCATAGACTTTTGAGTGAGCTCCTCAAAATTTGCTCTAACTGACCTCTTTTGTCATTCTTCTGGGGGTGCTCTGAGAGTTGTGTTTCCACTTACAACCCCCAAGTCCTAACACTACCAAGTTTTTCCAAATGAGAACTAAAAGTGAAACATCCCTAAAGAAAAGAAATGCCGAGGTATGGATCCAGAGGTTTTGTTAGTATTTTACAATGCAGTAGCGCCTGAAGCCATGAATAGGTAGAGATGTCTGGGGCTTAAGGGCTCTGCTGAGGTGAGAAATAGCAGAAGGACTCAAGGCTGTTGTCTGTCTAAAGGCTCCAAAAGCCTACTCTGTGCTTGGCTTGGGGATTCATCCAAGGTGCTTTGGTGCTTCAGTTTTACCAGAGTAACATTTTCTAGCAAAATACATTCTATCATGAAATCTGCAATCAGGTGTCATTGTTAACTTATCCTTTCCCCACATTCAGAAATGCCCTTGTACCTAAGGCGTGCTGGGCACAGAGGCAGGGCTACTGCAACCTGTGCAATATTCTTCTCCTCCATCATCTCTGTGTCTCAAGAGAGATGGAGGGGAACAATTCCTTTTTAATAGCTATAGTAAAAGATATTTCCTTTTTTGCCGTTAGTACTACTAAGTGAATTTTTGCCTCTGCATCCTGGTTTTAACTTGGCCATTGTGATGAATGAGAGAGGTGCAGGATAGATTTGGGGAACAGGTCTGTGCAGTGTGAGATGGAATGGTTTGAGGGAGAAAAAGAGATGAGAAAAAAAAGTGCATTTCGGATGTAAGCGACCATGATGGAGAAAAGTAGAAAGAAAGAAAATGAGAAATGCTTGCTGAATTCACACAGGAAAAGATGTAGCGTGAAAAGAAAGGAAGCATGTGGGGGGAGAAAGAGGAAGAAAGTAATAAAATGCAAATGTTTAATAAAAAAAAGAAATGAAATCAATTGCTGATGATTATAAGTAGTGTGCTACCCTTAAGTGTAAGGCTTTGAATAGAGAATACAGCTTAGGAGTTCTAAATTTTGCCTCTTTTATTATTACTATTTTGTTCAGACAGATTAAACTGACAGAAATGAAAAGCTGCTTTCAGGCTGAGGCTTGTGGGCTACTTTTCACTGCGAACACGTTTTTAGGGTTAGGTTGTAGTCTCCTGGAAACAGAGAAAAATGAAAATGCTGATACAGTCTAGAGTGTGGTAATGAGGATATGCCTCAAAAATAAATGAGAGGTTTTATTGCACTGTGTCTTAGGATCTTAGTATATTGTGCCTGCTTGTTGAATGATAATTTCCCATTCATATAAATTCTGTTCTTCCCTCCTCTTCCTCTTTTTCCCCCACCCTTCCTCCCAGCCTGAGAGGACTTAACCAGCACTGCAGGTTCCATTTCATATGAGCATCCTCCGGTGCACTTCACTATAATGTTGAAAGTGATGCACTTTCCAGGCTAATTGCTCTTGAGCTGGCATGTAGGTCATCACCTCATCGTTTGCTTTGTCTTCTGTCCAAAGAGCTGATAAAAAGCACATTGCTGTGCTGTGGCTTTCCAGTGGCTGCTGAAGGTTTCTCACAAATCAGTGTTGTCCTTCTGCACCTGCAGTATGGCACTTTGCCAGTCATAAATTGCAGGTGGTCCCCCTTATAAGAATATTTTATGTAGGCAAAGCTTTTCTGTGTTTAGTGCTGCTTCTGCTTCTGAAAACCAAGTTTGGGCAATAGGCAGTGGCTCCTCTAACCTCCTTGGAAATGCACCTTGGTGAAACAGCTTCCTGTTAAGAAGAGTTAAAATCCTTGTGTAGCTCAAATTAAAAAGGGCTTTGTATATGTTGGGCACTGAATCGGGCATGTATAATAGAACACACATGTTAACGTTTTTATTTCAACCTCATTCTCTGTCACTCGAGAGGAAGCTACATATCTTCTCCCTCATTCAGGAGTCTGAGCATTCATATGTCCCTTACTCCTGAATGAATGAACTGTAACAGTACAAAATTTCCTGGTTTATCTGTGTTTTATGAAAATCATTGGCCAGTAATGTTAGACTGACAATTAGTTTCCTACCACTAGAAGAGACTCGCGAGATGAGGTTTCCACCACCACCGGGGTGTGATGCTGACAGCAAGGGGGGGCTGTGCGAGGCTGCTGGGTCAGTTCGTAGGTATTTTACACCAATCTCACTCAGCTCTAGCTCCACTCACCACATTTTTTTCCTCTCGCTAACATCTGCAGAAAGGCTGTGCAAGTTGGTTTTCATGTGATCTTGATATGATTTTATAGCAAGGATACCACTGTGCTCTAACCTGTAACATTGCTTTTAAAGCATAAATGTTGTTCGGGTTGCTATCTTGGTGCTGGGTTTGTGCAGCTGGGGCCTGGGTGGCACCTGGGGCCCTTCCAGAAGTACCCAGACATTTGCAGAAGTGTCTGGTCAGGGAAGTGGATGTTGTGCTAATTCGGAGATAATGGCTGTACGTCCCCTGCCTGTTCCGCATCGGAAGGCAGCAGCATTGCCCTCACTGCCCTTCCCCAGGGAGGAATTGCTCCCACTCTGCAATGGCTGGCTCCAGCCAGCTCCAGTGAAAAGGAGCATCTCTCAGCCTCCCTACCCATTGAGATGTCTTTGTGTCATTGCCACAGAATGTCTTCATAATTGAAGAAGGTAGAATGTGTCAGCAGCCATGCCCAGCTGTAACGTTGTGGGGGTTTTTTACAACAAAATGGGAGTTCATTGTAGGACACAATCTATCACCTCTGAAAAGCTTTTTACTTGTGGAAAAGGGATAGTGGGATGGGAAGGAGAGAAATGGGAGGAGTGTACGTGGTCATTGCTCAGGGTTTTCTAGGGAGGAAACCGAAAGTGTGGGCAAGAATGGAGAAGAGGTGGCTAAAGGTGGTTTCAAGGCAGGAGCGTCTGTTGGAATTTATTTCAGAGTACTTTAATTAGCTCAAGCAATAGTCGAATCATTAGTGCTGTATTTTAAGAACTCTTGGGGGAGGGGTCTGAGAGGACTTGGGAGGGGCAGAGGTGGATGTGGTCTTGAACAGGGAAAGGGAAGTTATTGATAATTATAGACCACGGATTAAACAAGGGGGGGGGGGGGGGGACGACAAATTATTAAATGATTTGCAAGTTTTTAAAGAGTAGCAAGGAAATACCCAAATGGATTTGTCGAGAACAAATGACGTCAAGGCAGTCCAATTTTCAATACTGACAGAGTAACTGGCAGGAAGTCTAAGAAAGAAATGTTAGATGTGATCCATTCTGACTTCAGGAAGGCTTTTGACACTATTTCGCTTGACACTGTACTACATAAACTAGGGCAGTAGTCTAAATGAGGGCTCGATAGCGTAACTTTGGCAGTGGTTGAAAGGCTGCAGCAGAGGTTTGGCTTCCAGTGTTTGGTAGTCCAAGCGGTGGGAGTCAGTTTTCTGAAGGGCTCTGTCACGTGCTGTGTTCTCTTCAGTATTTTCTTCATGATTTGCGTAATGAATTTGAAAATGCTTATGGAAATTGTGGCTGATACGCAGCTGAAAGGGGTTGTGAATGTTTTGAAGACAGGACAGGATCAGCCTTTTAAATATTCTGAATAAATCAGGATAAGGGTCTGAAATGAGTAAGATGGTATTCAGCGGAAGCCACAGCTGGGAAGGGAAAATCAAATGTACAAATGTAAAACAGGAAAAAAAGGAGCTAAGCAGCTGTGCTGCAGAGCAGAATCAGTGTTCATTTTTACTGGATGACAAATTAAGCAGCTTACTGGTCTGATGCCATTGCAAAGAGCACGAGGAGTCTTGCTGAGTTTTATGAAGACTGCATGCCCAGGTGAAGCCGTTGTGGATGCTGTCTGCAGTATTTGGTTATCACTAGGAAAGAGGGAGCCAAAGTGAATACAGGAGCTGGAGGAAGGATTTTTTCAGAAAGTATGATGTGAGACAGGGGTGAAGGAATTACATTTTCTTTTACTTGAATTTAAGAACTCTCTCTTTTCTGGACTCATCAGTTCACCAAGCATTCTACTGCTCAAATCATTTTACAGCATTTCCAGATCCTAGATACAAGAAGCAGAATTAGCACCATCTGAAATTAGAGTATGATTCTATGTAATGTTTATGAAGCTGAGCATAAATGAAAAATACTTCAAAGATCTGCACAGTTAATGGAAAAACTCTGAAGAGCTTTGGGATTTGGCTGCTTTCTTAGCAAGAGATTTTAAATTCTTAATTCAGTGCTGCTACTCCTACTACTTCTCCCCACATCGGAATTAATAGCACTGCACATAACCTCACTATTTAAACAACCCCTAATTAGGATGTCAGCAAGAGTTTGTCTTCCAAGTTCTCCCACAAGTTGATGCCATGCTGCCTTTTCCTCTTCTTGCAGGGGAGCCAGTCCCAGCCTTTGCTTTGCCAGTTATACTCCTTTCAGACGCCTACTTCATTTCAACTGCTCTTTTGGTATTTTTCTCCCTTCTCATAGGAGAGAAGTCTGCCTGGACTTGTGCAAAGCGTTCGACACTGTCCCACACGACATCCTTGTCTCTAAATTGGGGAGACATCAATTTGATAGACGGACCACTCAGCGGATAAAGAACTGGCTGGATGTCCGCACGCAAAGAGTAGTGCTCAGTGGCTCAATGTCCAGCTGGAGATCAGTAATGAGTGGTGTCCCTCATGGATCGGTGTTGGGGCCGGTCTTGTTCAACATCTTTGTGGGTGACATGGACAGTGGGATTGAGTGCGCCCTCAGCAAGTTTGCCGATGACACCAAGCTGTGTGGCTTGGTTGATATGTTGGAGGGAAGGAATGCCATCCAGAGGGACCTTGACACACTTGTGAGGTGGGCTGATGCCAACCTGATGAAGTTTAACCATGCCAAGTGCAAGGTCCTACACCTGGGTCAGAGCAATGCCAGGCACAGCTCCAGGTTGGGCAGAGAAGAGATTCAGAGCAGCCCTACAGAGAAGGACTTGGGGGTGTTGGTCAATGAGAAAACGAACATGAGCTGGGAGTGTGCGCTTGCAGCCCAGAAGGCCAACCGTATCCTGGGCTGCATCAAAAGGAGCGTGACCAGCAGGTCAAGGGAGGTGCTCCTGCCCCTCTACTCTGCTCTCGTGAGACCTCACTTGGAGTATTGTGTGCAGTTCTGGTGTCCTCAACATAAAAAGGACATGGAACTGTTGGAACAAGTCCAGAGGAGGGCCACGAGGATGATCACGGCACTGGAGCACCTCCCGTATGAAGATAGGCTGAGAAAATTGGGGCTGTTCATCCTGGAGAAGAGAAGGCTGCGTGGAGACCTCATAGCAGCCTTCCAGTATCTGAAGGGGGCCTATAGGGATGCTGGGGAGGGACTCTTCATTAGGGACTGTGGTGAGAGGACAAGGGGTAACG
Source organism: Amazona ochrocephala (assembly GCA_039720435.1). NCBI lineage: Eukaryota > Metazoa > Chordata > Aves > Psittaciformes > Psittacidae > Amazona > Amazona ochrocephala. Next base: position 39,429,070 of record CM077880.1, on the reverse strand, counting down.
GGTTCAAACTTAAACAGGGAAGTTTAGATTGGATATAAGGAAGACGTTCTTTACTGTGAGGGTGGTGAGGCCCTGGAATGGGTTGCCCAGGGAAGTTGTGAATGTTTCATCCCTGGTGGTGGTCAAGGCTGGGTTGAACAGAGCCTTGGATGGCATGGTTTAGTGTGAGGTATACCTGCCCATGGCAGGGGGGTTGGAACTCGATGATCTCAAGGTCCTTTCCAAACCTAACTATTCTATGATTCTGTGATTCTAAATGCCAACTTGGATTCCTCAGTGTTGCCATCTTGTTCATGTTCTTTAAAACAACTTGGTCAGTGAGCAGGTTTCCATCAGGGATGCTCTTAGGTAGCCCCTGATGCACTTTCTTGGACAACAAGAGAATGCATTGGGGCACTTTCCAGCAACACTGAAAAGAAGCTCTGCTTCTTTTCAGTCTCTGGTTTACTCTGGAAGTCTGGAGCATCACCTGCCATAGCAATGGACCACAGCTATGAGGTCACCGAACTGCCAGTTTTATTGCTGGTCAGCCTGTCAGATCATCTGTGTTGCTGTAGGGACTGATGGTGCCAGATAGAAAGTGTCCAGCTGACATGTGCTTTCAGTGCCATGTGCAAGAGTCTGCCTTGCAGAGCAGCACTGCAAGCGCAGGAGTTTTGTGTATCTGCTATGAGATGTGTGGAAAACTGTCATCTGATAATTGTTGAGCCTTTGATGATATTAATTGGCTGTGGATTATGCAGCTTCCTGGGGTTTTTATTCTGCAGTGTCCTGTGTCTCAGGAGATCTTTCCTTCTGAGTCTGGAATGACAGTTTATCACATGTTGAAACTTCTGTATGGCATTATAATGCATTGCAGTACTTACTAATAAAGTGAAGAATGTACAGAGTTGGGGGGGGGGGAACCAGCAAAAAAAAAAACCTACTAAAAATGCATCTAGCAAGAAAGAGCTGGAGTGACTAATGGTTTTAAATCATTAAAGGCAGAATGACAGAATGAGACTCTCCAGTTAATATAATGTTCCATGTAATATCTTAGCAGATTTTCCCCAGTATTCCGTACAAAGTCTACTCCTTCAGTATCTGCTCTATTTGCAGAATTTCTCATTCTGTTCCAGGCAACACCTTGCTGTGTATGCCTGTGGCACATTCTGTAGTCCTGCGGTGACTTCAAACTAGTTGCAAACTAAAGTAATAGTAATGTTCTGTAACAGAGCATTTTGGTGAATATTTTAAATATGTTTGCAGGACTAAAGAAGTGCTTCTGAACCAGGTGTGACTGAAGTCTCTGCAGTTGTGCCAAAACATTGGGGTTTGATTCTAAGCCTCTTGATGCTGCTGATGCACATGGAATCACACAGCAGCGAGAAATCTTCTGATGCTGGGAGGGGTGGAAGCGGAAAGCTCTTCCTTACAGTGTGCAACATACACAAGAGGGGAGGAAAAATCATGAGGGAGACTTAATTTCTTTGCTATAAGCAGCCCCTTTTTCTTAATAGCACAGAGCTTAGTTCTCTTTTTTGTATCTCTGGGCTGGTGGGAGGCTGCAGTTGCACGGTGTGGTGTTTCATGGGTTAATGATGTGAGTGAGGTCCCACAGGAGTGCTTGTGGTCTGTTGGGGAAACTTGTTTGGTGTTGCTTTCTGGGCAGTGAATGACAGTTTCAGCAGCTAGACAGAATTAATGAGGGAGGGGGAAGAGAGCTCAGCAGATGGCTTTCAGGCAGGTACTTTCTTGGCCTTTTCATGCAGGTAGTATTTGGCATACACAAAATGAAAGCAGCGGATTAGTTTTCTTATGCAGCAGGTCTGCCTGCCAGGCTGTATAGTTCCCTTGTTTTCACTCAGAAAAGCGGTTGCTTTCTTTTGAACTTTTTGCAAATGTTGGTAAACCAGTATAACAGAGACCGATAATTCCCAGTGTCATGTGCTGACAGCATTGTTCACTTCATCCCAGCCAGGGATGTGTGGCGCCTTTGACTGCAAAGTGATTGAGCATCATGTCATAGGCCTTGGAGAGTCTTGCTATAAACTGCACAGGACAGGAGGGAAGGGGGGAAAAGTCTGATGCCTGCGCCTAGAAAACAAAGAGAAGTGATTGTATTTGGGACAAAAATAGAGAAACAGTAAACACAGATTCCCTTTGGTGCCATTTTATAGTCCGTTTCTGAGTACAAGCTTATATTAAATGTCATTTGACCAGTATATTCTGGTGCTTAAGCTGCCCTTGAGGTGCTCACTTAATTACCAGTGAAGTTTATTATAACTGATGGCAGCATGTTTTTCTAACCCACCTCCCAAAAACCCCCCAAACAAAAAAACACAACAAAAAACCCACCCAACTGCAGTGTTGCACAGGATTTTCTTTTTCACCCATAGATCATATTTCTCCAGATTATCATGTGCAAAGCTGCAGTCCCATTCTCATATGAACTACTTGCCTGAATCTAAGTCTATCCCAACTGAGAAGGATCTGCCCCTCAGCATCATAGCACAGGCATAGCTGAACAAAAGATGTTGTAGATGAGAGTTGTCCACTGTACAGAGCAAAAACTTTGTGTAACAGGATTTCTTGTAATTTCTTTGTTTCAGAAGGAGCCAAGTCAGGCAGAGGCCCTGCTGAAGGTCTTGGTGCTTCAGCACTGGTGTATTTTAATCTCAAAGTTGAGACTTCAGTGTGGGTTTTTCCCTTGGAAATCTCTTTCTGTCTTCTACCAGGCAGCCAGTCTGCTTCTCTCTGCTTCTCCAGAGAATGCCTTAGTACTCTTTGAAGATGAGTGACTGGTGCGATCGCCTTTGGCTTTCTCCGCATCCCCTGGGAGAGGCTGCAGCTGCGAGCCCAGCTGAGCAGAGTCTCAGTGGAGATGCTGAACTTTTCCTGCTGGGGGTGTTCCAGTACCAGCCGATAGGAAATGTGAAGCTTGAACTTTCAAACTCCAATTTGTAGGGAGTGCTTGTGCAGGGGAGGTCAAGCTGATGGACGTCAGCTTTAGTCAGTCTCACGAGGAATGGCATGGATTGAAATGTTGAAAGTTCATACTGCCTTTGCACAACTTTTTTTTTTAAATGCCAAAGTTTCTTGCTGCATATAACTGACTATTTGAAAATATAAGTGAGCTTCTTTCAAGTGCTTGTAGCCAAGTTGGCTCTATCCCAGGGATTTCCTTGAGGTGTTTGTGGCGTGTGTTGTCAATCCAACATTTCTTGTGAGTATCTCTTAAATTTGCTCTTGGACTCTAGGTTGTACTCTACTGGTGTTGCTTTCGGGAGTAGTCCTTGGATAGCTGTGAAAGGTGACAGCTTTGGCCTGTGTGTTTTTAAATTATTGACATCTAATAATGTAACCTAGGACAGCTTTTACTTCTCGAATTACCTCCTTGATCTAAACTTAGGTTAGGTGTGTTTCTTGGATCTCAGATGATCTCACCTCCACCCTCCCTTGTCTCTGTTCCCAGTCCCCAGGTTGCCTTTCTCTGTTCCTTTATGGTCCTCCCTTTGCTTGGGATGCTCACAGAGTCCTCGGACACTTCGCAATGCTGATGAGTCAAAAGGAAAATTATTTCTCTTTGGGAGCAAGTGGACTTTTCAAATCCTGGATGCAGCTGTGTGAGAAACCATTTTGTATCATTAGCAAATAGCAAAGCAGGGTTAATAATTTCACTGTCATTAGAGAGGATGGATTTCTCATGCTCTTTGACACGCCTAGAAAGAGGATGGTAATTTTGGTATAGTGTGCCATTCTCCTGATTTTAAAATCAATGTTTCTGTCTCTTCTCTTCCCCCAAACTACTCAGACTTAATTACATTCTTCAATTAGGATCATAGGATTTATTTGCTTTATCAGTTATAATTAAAGAAAGGTTCACAGTAATTACCATCTAATATGCCTTATCATTATATGTAAATGTTGAACTCTTGCAGACAGCCTTATAGAGTCAATTAAAAAATTATCTGCTTATGATTAAATTCTTCAGACTTTTTATGACTCATTTTGGCACTATAATTCTTGGATTTAAAGGATAGATGAGCTTGATGAGACAAGTTGTCATTTATAATGCATGTTCTGGTTTCCTCACACTTTGGTTTTCGTCACTCCTATGTGTTCCTTCCACACAGCAGCAGTGACATTCTGGAGCAAAGTTTTTATTGACTTTGGAAGATGCACAGTTGCCAGGACCACAGTCTACTTTCTTTTATGCTACACAGATATAATCTGTAATAAAAAGCACGTTTTTTAAATCATAAACATGTATGTAGTCAGCTTCCTTTTTTGAATGACTAAATATCCTCAGGTTTCAGAGTCACCATTACACAAAGCTGATGCTCTCTTAGTGGGGTTGAGATGCTGATTAAAGCAGCAGGTAGCACTGAGACGCCGCTGATGGCTGGAGCATGCTGCCCTCTGCCTACAGGATTTTAGAAGTGTATTCTGTTCCTCTCTTCAGCATTTAACCTGTATCAGTGCAGATCTTCCATGCATTACCTTGGTGGATCTTAGGAATTCCCTCCCATTATAAAAAGTTTCTTTGCAACATGTTTAAAATCCCTGCTTTTAAGATGATTTGGATTGTTACCATATTGCTAAGATTATATTGGAATATTACAGTCATGCTTTCTGTGAGGACAACCATCTTTTGGTTATGATAAATGGCAGTTACCCTCACCCACCTGTGGCATCTCTGTGTAGGAATTCTGGAGTCCTTTGTACTTTATGAAAGAAATTTATAAGTAATTTCAGCATTGTAGCCAATACTCCCTTTCTCTCTCTCAAAAAAAAAGCAGGTTCATGCTTATAGAAGCCATATATGTTTGTATGGCCATGTTTGCGGGCCATGTTTGCCTAAATAATCAGCATGCCAGTACTTGTGCTTTTTATTCTATATAGAAAGGCACCTGGTGTAACAGGCGTTGTATAAAATCCAGTTCTCATCTGATTTCTCTGATAAAGGTGTTTATGGAGAAGCGTGCAGCGTTCAGAGAGTTTAAATTAAAAAAGCTAAGTGTATTTCTGAAACTACCGTAATACAAATAACACCAACAGACTATTTTTAATGATTATTGAAGTGGTGGTTGTACTATCAGGCTTATGATTTGAAGAAGTTTGTAATATTTACAGCTGGACACCGTTTTTGCTGTATGTGCAGATCACTGAGTGTGCAGATGAAATGTTTGTGCATATAGGGACATTATATAAACAACGCGAAGCTGGTATTTTGCAGTGTTTGTGATCTTTCTAGAGGCTTGTGGCGTTGTGTCAACCGTATAATTACTTCAGCATAAAAAGTAAATTTTTTAGAAAGATATTTTGGGAAACACAGAGGGTTTTAAAGCAACTTTCTGAAAATAGCCATAAAATCTGTTTCTTTCTCATTTTAATGACCATGTTCCTATGTACATCTGTTGCTACCTCAAAATTTATTCTCTAAGATTTAGAACTCTCTTAACTGGGTCCAGCTCTTGGACTCCTATGATTACATAGGATCTGGTTTTGCTTTAAAAAGAAAGGGTAATTTTCTGTTTTTCCTTTCAAAAAATATCCCACTGCATGCTCAAAACCCCAAACAAGTACGCAGAGACCTAGGCGTACTGCTGAGTGTATCTTACAAGTCCAGAGTGGTCCTGAGGAAGGTAAAGAGCTCTGTAATCATCTCTTAACTTTGAAGAAAAAGCCTTTTGGGATGGCAGGTTTGTTAACAGCAGCATTGCAGGGCACACATAACTATATGGTTGTAGTCATGGTCCCAGATCAATGTCTGTGTGGCAGAGGTTTATGCCCTTGATAGGGAGCTGAATGCTTCTACGTGGCAATGCCGGATAGCCAAAGGGGTTTGCATTCACCAGATCTTGGGCAGTCAGCCAGCCTGTGCAATTCCAGATGTAGTTGTTGTCCGTGTTTGTACAGTGTCATGGGGATCTTCTTTTTCATGCATGTCGTAAGGCAGCTGCATGCTGTATGGGAGTGATAAGGGAACTGGGGGTTGTGCAGCTCCTCTTCAAACAGCACTAGCTTGTAGCAATCTCACATGAAGATCACTGTTCTTTTTGGTTTCTGGCTGCTGTTTTGTACCACTTTTCCTGTAGTTCTGTTGGCACAAGGGGATGCAATTGAGTCTCTGGAGACCCTGGCAGGCAGCTCAGCAACTGGAGCTCCCCTCTCCTGCACACTGTGCCTCATGATGCTAGCAGCCAAGTGCAGGGCACAAGAGGAGATGGGAAGCATTGAGAGGCTTTTGTGCACGTAGTGTGCACATTCACCTTCCCTCCCCCAACTTTTCTAAATTTGTCTATAAAGGGGGGTTTGTTGGATGCTGATGTTTATGGAAATAGTGTGAGTGTTACTTTAGAGTAATAAAACATTTCATGGAACTCTAAAGTTACACATTTCCATTAAATGTAATGTCAGCCATCAAAAAATCCAATAGGTTGTCAATTCACAAGTTTGAAATGAGAGGCAGGTCATGAGTTTCTTCTGTTAACAGTAATGATGGAGTAGGTAATAGGCCTGTCTCTGTAATTCATCTAGCCAAAAATGTAGTAAGCTGGTCACCTCTCCTGGCTGGTTTCGGCTGGTCCCTTAGACCCAAAGGAGAGTAATGACAGGCAGATGATAGGGCTGGGGCAACTTTGCAGTCCTTCAGCCTCCCTCATGCATATCCAGCCTCTCGCCTTTAGAGTTTTAGAGTAAAATGAAAGTAGTGATTTTCTTTTATAAAGAAGTCCATAAATATTTTAAAAGAAATGCAATGTACTATTCCATGAATCTTACATTATTTATTTTAAGGCTGTCTTTAATAAGAAAATCTGTAAGTTTGCACAAAGCAAAGAACAAATAGAACCAAGTTTAATTTCTGTGAACGTTACTGTGTGAACTACAATTAAAGTGGATACTGGATACTTATTCTATGTTTATCTGGGGTTTGCTAGGAAGCTCCTTAGATTTGAAGTTATCTTGGTTACAAATGTGCACTGCAAAGCAGCCGGTCACAAGCACTGGTTAAGGTTTGGCTCAGTGCGCTGCAGCGGTCATGTTCTGGATTGCCTTTTGGAGTCATTTACTGCTTTTGTGTGTCTGCCTCCCCGCATTTGAAAGTGGCCTAACAATATTAATGCTGTCAGTTTGCGTGCTGGTCAAAAGAGCCAGCAAAAATCCAGGTTATTTTTTGGAAGAGGAAAGCAGCAGCTTTTGCCAGTAGAGGGCGTCAGTGGACACTGATCTGGGACGGCTCCTCGGTCTGCGGGGGATCCTTGTGTTCGTGTGTGGGCCTGGAGATCTGTGTGCCTCCACTCCATGTGCACACATACTTCTCTTTTCCACGCTGCTGCAGTGTGGAAAACGCTGCGGAAATGCTTTTTCTATTGAGAAAATCCTGGTAGGGATTTGTGCTCATGGATCAAAAACAGGTGGATAAATGTGTCAGTGTTATCACATTTCACTTTTGTTTAAAAGGAGAGTGTTTGAATAATTATCACCTCCTTGCAGGCACACCAGGCACGATAACTGTTTTCCCTGTTTTGCTGTAGTTTGGGTGATATAAGGGTTTAGCAAAATAAGGTCTTTTTTCTTTGTTATTCAATTCTATTCACAGAAAATCTTTTATAAACCTTGAAAAAAAAAACCCACTAAAAAAAAAAAATCACGCTGGTCTTGGTCCTTAAAAGAACATTTTTGTAGTGAGCCCTGGGTATTAATTATTGTTTTACAAGTATTAAATGCTTGTAGTTCTACCACCTAAAATGGCTTCTCTTGGTGCTGCAATAGGTAAGGCAGAACAGCAGGTTACGATGTTTTGGGCAAAAGGGTTCTTCTTGCCATTGCTGCCGAGTTTGATGGTCTGCAGAGCAGTGGAGAAACACACACTGCAGTGTGAAGGAGGATCTGGAGTTTCAGGTGTGTACGAGGGTGGCAGTGGGCTGCAGGGGTAGGGCACTGCGTGGGGTGGGAAGCTCTCACTAATCCACCCTACGGACTTTGGTGGGAAGACGAATGGGGTGGCCAGTCACAATGGCAGTATCCTTGTTCTCCTGTCACCACTCTTGCCTTGGTGTCAGACGGCTTGAGGTAGCTCCAGCTCCAAGCTCTGGTAGAAAGGAAAGGCAGGAGGAAAGCTGACTCCCTGACAGTTTTTTCTTTCTATTTAGGACTTGAAACAGAGCTCTGGGCATGTGTGTGGGCATATATCCAGATACATTCCTGGAGGCAGCTACAAAGGGCTGGTTACAGGAGGGCATCCCCAGCGAAGAAAGAGCCGCTGCACCCAGCAATGTTGTCTTTGAGCCTTTTAGACTGAGCTAAGGGAAGGGCAGGTTTAACACAGAGGTTGCTCAGTGCATTAGCTGAGCAGAAGACTAGATCCTGGGACCCAGAAGCTTTTGTCATGTCTTACTATAACTCTATGTTGAGCATCTCTTGCTGCTCAAAAGTAGAAGGTTTTTCTCACGTTGAACAATGCAGGGGATTGTTGTTCCCCATCTGCTAGGCAGATGTGGCTTTAAATTCACAGATACCATCACCTCTGCTCCACCTTCTGATTGAGAGAGGAATGTGGTCCTCTTATGGCCTGAAAGGCTGCAGTTGTCCCGCATCTGTGACTTTGTCTCCTGAGTTTGTTTTTGTCTTGGGAGTGGATGCTGACAGTAGTGGGGTTTTCTAAGGTATTTGGAAACAAACTGGCTCATTTCAGAAAGAACCCCAAGTGCTGCTTTGACATGAGTAAAGTAGTCCTCATTATGTTTTGTTGGAAAATATTCCTGTTTATGTAATTCGAACTAATGGGATTTTGCATTGGTCACTCACTTTGTCTCCCAGTCACTGCTCTGGCATCTAATGGAATATGTCACTGCAAATCCCATGGTGCTGTCGCAAGGCACACTGTGTCCTAGGCCTGGGGGAGGTAAAACGTGACCTTACAACAGGCACTTGACCCAGTGCAAGGAACCTGTCCTGTGGAGGCAGTGGACCAGTCTGCGGAAGGAGATAAGTGATGTGTTGGCAGTGACAGAGCCACCTCCGAGGTGGTTTTGCAAGCTGGCTCGTGCTCAGAGGGGATTTGAAACATTTCCAGCCTTTGATATGCCTCCATCCTTCTCAGTTTCTTGTTCCGAACATGGAGCAATCTTGGGGTTTCAGCCTTGTATTCCCAACAAACGCTTGGTGCAGAAGCATCCAGGTGTGTTTTCCTCCAGTTCTCCTTCAGCAAATTGAAAGTGAGGAGGAGGGAGGCTTAACTATAGAGGAAAGCTTCATTTGAGCAGCATCCAAAGGGGTGAAAAAAGAGCACTGTAAGAACCTGACTAAATGTAACATGAATAGGTGTTCTCCAAAAGTTGTTTGTGATGCATGAAATGAAATACACTTTTTTCTTGTACCCTGCATAGGGTAAAGGAAGCTTCTGCATCATCAGAGATTTTCGTTTGCAGCAGGCTCACTAGTACTCCAATGACAAGTATATGTACTGTAGCATATTGATAGCTAAAGGTATGAAGGCTTTCTTTTTAACCTCTTAGAAAATTAAAGCATTCTTTTATGACACTTGTTTAATAATCTAACATAGCAAAGGAGTGTGGGAAACAGCTCTTAACCTTGAAAATCAACTTGGAAAAAATGCAGTGAAGAGGATTTATATGGTGCCAAATTTAACAATCCGATGAATTGCTTGTTCTCCTGAGATGTGAACTCTTAATGGCTCTCCAGTAGAGACACGGTGTAAAAAGACCAAAAAAAAAGTATGCTTTCAGTTTTAGAAAAACTTTCTTTGTGGCCAAGTTGAAAAAGTGGTGGGAGACTTGGTTTTGGTATAGTAAAATTTAAAAGAGTTACTTTTACATAGCTGGGTTTTTGAGTTTCTTACTCGGTCTGATTGAGTTTCTTGTTGATTTGTGACTGCCTTTTCTTTTTTAAGCTGGTTCATTAATGACTTAACTCACATGTTCTTCCCACTCACGAATGGAACACCACAGGGTTCACAGGCAGGAAGAAACGGAAGATGGAATTGTAGGTTTTGTCATCCATGTCAGGGAGATGTTTTAAATATAATGCAAAGAATGGAACAAAAAGAACACTGGTTGTGAAAATTAAAGCAGCAACAAACCCAAGCACCTTTTCATAGTATTAAAAAAAAAAAACAACAACAACAAAAAACACCAAAATAAAGCAGTTTTGTAAAACATTATAGCCTTTTGTGATACATATATGATATGGGTGTTCTGCTTAATTATAATTCTTAGATCCCATTCAGCAAAGGCATGACCTTTCCTTGTTAACTAAATGATTCATTAGCTTTTCAGAAGTGACTTCCTGTGTCTAAGGCTGCTCTGTGCTGAGATTTTGAGTGGGCTATTAACATGCATCATATTGTATCTTTCCTTGCATCGTTACTGTAACTTTTTATTGGGGCTGTCTTCCATTACAGTAGTTCTTACTACCATTTTGCTGTAACTCATTTCCTTGCTATTAGGTATGTCCTGTCCCTAAAATGCAATTTTCTTTGTGCTAGTAAATGCACAGCACAAGTTTTAACTGAGTCTTTTCACAGGACTTTTGCATTCAATACAAAATAAGGATCAGAAACCAGTGTCTCCAAGGCAGGATTTCACAGTGCTTGAAGCACTTCATGCAGGGGCACTGTGGCTGGGGCTGAGCTGGCATGGATTAACAAGAGGAGAAAATTCTCTGTGAAAGATGGGGGCTGTGTTGTGGGTGTCTGTTGTTTCTACTCATCACTTGCTGTGTGACCAGGGCGACTTGGAAAGAAAAGGGGAGAAAAAAGGCTATTTTCCTTGTCAGTCTCCATCTGTTTGTTGAATGTGACTGAAATGAACTTGTTGGTATAACATTAAATGGAGAGGAAGTGGTGTGATATAAACCATCATTCAAGTCCATTGCTAATGGCAGCGCCAAAGATGGGGCTTGCTCCCAGCCTGAACTACTCTGTCTGGGGAGCCAGGAGGAGGTGACCTATGTGAGCCATAGCTCAGTGGGGCCTCGTCCTTACTCCTGCTTAGCGTATGACTGTGCTTAATGGATTTGGATGATGGACTTGGGAGGGAGCCTGTCCATCGAAGTGCTGTTTTAAATAAAAGGTGAACATTTCAACACTGACAGTATTTTTGAGTGAGCAAAAAAGTGCCTTTTTGTTAGTCAGGCATCATATAACTATACTAAATGTACTGTTCGAATAAAAACATAACGAGGGTATTGAAGGATGCACTGTGATATAACTACAGGGCTGTTATTTATTTCCATGCTAAAGCTTAAGGTATTTAGTTCAAATGTGATTTGTTTCTGGCATCTGGGCAGAAGTTTCCAAGCAGCCTTACACAGAGGGTGTAGAGTTGCCTCTTAATTAGTATTGAACCTTCTGGGAAAGGACTGCTGACTCACTATAAAACTCACTGTGCGGCTGCTTTGTCATTTGTCATACGCCACTAAGCACCTCTTAGATATTAGAAACCATCCGTCAGTACCTCCCTCAGCTGGATCCAAACTGACAGCTTACGAATGAAAGCCTCCCAGAATCAAAGTCAATCTTCTGAGCTATTCAGTCCCAGGAAAAAAAGGTTTCATGTAGAATAAACTGAATATTAATGATTGGAAAGAAAAGGAACATTTATAGTCCTCTCTGCCATTTTCTCTTCTGTCCTTGTTTCTGCTCAGAGTGAATGAGTAGTCTTCATTTGCAGCTCTTGGTGGGATTGAACTCTAGATTCTATTTAGGCATTTACATGTGGTCCTATACCCCTCTTCCTGCTCCTCTTCGGCTTAAAGAGCTGAAACAGAGAACAAGGGCCTTGGGAGCCCTGATCCTGCCAAGGACTACATCCAGAACTACAAATTCTGATCATGTTAGCGCTGGAGCCTGTTGCATTACAGCTTTAGTTCATAAACTTAACCCTTTAAGGGAAAATATTGGTAATATGTTTATTCGTATCAGCTTCTAGATATTACATCAAAGATTAGGCGTTCAAGGTGGGGTTGGACATAGCCTTGGATGGCATGGTTTAGTGGGAGGTGTCCCTGCCCATGGCAGGGGGGTTGGAACTCGATGATCTTGAGGTCCTTTCCAACCCTAACTATTCTATGATTCTATGATTCTATGATTAGGGGCAGTAGTTCCTATGAAAGCAAGTGGAGAGGGGAACTCTAAGTTTACCTCTGCTCACACCTTAAAGGGGTACTGTCAATATAGGAATTGTTTACAGGCTTATTGAAAGATAAATAACTGATCAGTGTTGATAGGGGACCCAGATATTTTTTTATATTTTGCATTTAATGTTTATATATGTGTTTATCAGAGAAAGTGAAAATGGACTAGGAAAGAACAGACAAAATGAATATAAACAAAGTACTTCAAAATCTATGAAAACTGCTTACTTTTCCTCTCTGCTTTTGGTGATAAGATCTTGAAGTAGTAAACTCAGTATTTCCAGGATTCCACGTAGTCCTCCTAATACCTGCTCCATCTATGTGCAAAAAAGGCAGGAAAAGGATTTGGCTACACCTCAGATGCAGGCACATCCCAGATCTGTCAATTTAAAGTGTCCAGAAGGAGGCCGAAGGGATGTGCATCACCATGCACCCACCAAAGGCTGTTACATGCGCACCACTCAGAGAGCCCCCAAGGGAAGAGTCCTTGGTCATCATCTTTCATAGACTAAAACACTTCAAATACAGAGCCTGAAATGAGCATATCAGTGGAAAATGTGCCGCTTCTGTGTGTGGGTAACTGTGTAAATGTGATTATAAATTTTTAGGGGTTTTTTGTTTGTAGTTTTGGTGGATTTTTTGTTTTGTTTTTGTTTTTTTTACATTTATTTTGGAGAAAATTTAGCAACCTCACTGAAGCCTAATGTGAAAATCACATTAGTAGCTCTAGGCTCATCTTCATGTCAGTAGAACATGAATTAGCATAAATGAAGTCTCTCTCAGGAGAATGCTGTGCTTCTAATTAAAAGGAAAAAATCAAGACACTGGCTTGTTGTTATAGGAAGGAGTGCAGTGGGTACCTGCTTTATGACAAAGTTAAGGAAGATGCTTCCTTTGTTGGAGGCTTTTTGTATCCAAATGCAAGCAAGCAGAGATTTGCTATTTATGTATTTTTTTTTACACTCTGTTTCTTTATACTATACTAGGATTGTGCATTTTAGCTTTCTGCAGCCTCACCTGTTTCCTCCAGTGTGTATTTGGCAATACTGCAGAAGCCAGCATCCCTGTTGCCTATCCACTGTACCAGCAGAGCTTCTCTGACCTGGAGCTCAACCAGCGCTAGCAATTGCTTCATGAAGATGGGCTGCCTCAGTTGCATTTGGTCTTGGTAGGGCTTCCCCCTCCCAAATAGTAGTGTTGCCATTCACTCAGCTCCGAATGTCTGAATTTCCTATTAACAGCCTGGACCATTGTGGGTTTTCCTCCAGGACTTGGAAGGTGAGCCCCAGGTACGGTAGGCGATGTTGACATAAGCAGCTTGCAACAGCGGTTCGGGCCAAGTAGAGGATAAATCTTTAATGCCTTCTGCTTGAGCTGCACTGCGTTTTCATGGATCACAGAAAGTGCTGCGTTCAATCCTTATTTAAGTTTTCTTATCAGGTATAAAATGAGCTGATGGCAAAATCTGCAGTTGCTTCAGATTTCTAAATGATGGAGATAGATGGCTGTAATCTTCTGTCATGTGACATGACTTTTACCCCTACGTTTTTGTGCCTCAGCAGAAATGATAGGCATTCAGATGGTAATGAGGTGGCATCCAGATGCATTGCACACATGTGCGTATGCACAAAATATTGATTTAAATATGTCCTGACAAGCTGGTCAGGCAGCAGTCTGAAGGAAAGGAAACTTCTGAAGTGAAAGAGAAATAATGACAGTAATGAAGAGGCAGAGCATTGATTTTAATACATAGCAGCAGTATGAAGATCTGGGTCTGATGAATCAGAAGGGGAAAGCTGGCACAGGAACCTGCTGTGATTTGTTGCATACATTTGTTTCCATTTTTATCCATTAGCAGCACTGTGAGCGTTTGGATGCAGCTGAGAGATCGGGAATGGGGAGTAGGGGGAGGGGAACTTGGGCTGTTAAAGCTTTGATAGGTGGTGAATTTATATCCGCTGGCTTTCTAATTTCCTGTTGAAACACCTGGGACCCTTTCTCCTTGCCTTATTTTTAAAATAAATAAATAAATGGCGTGGTTACCGTCCCGTTTCTTCATTCCAAGCAGCACCTTTCAAGCATTTCCATCACCTCAACAGTTTTATGGACCTTTCCGGTAAGGCAGCAGGTCTTGGAGGCTGGTGCAGTACCATTAGCATATGCCTCTGTGAAATATTTCATCCTTTTGTGACTCCCTTTTGATCAATTAAGTTTGTGTAGCTCTTTCCAAGTAAGTTCATGAAATCTGTACACAGGCTTCTCTTTGTGGTACCAAGTTTATTTTCATTGCTGAAGTGCAGCAGCTGGCATAATGCAGACCTTAAATGTATGTTGGGAAAAAAAAAAGAGTAAATGCTTTACAGAGATTGCTGTATGCACTGGTTTTCATGAAGCATGTGACACATGAACAAATACAAAGAAATTCAAGCATACAACATTGCCAACTTCTGTCTCTGCCCGTGAACACATTGATCTCTGGTATCTATAGATGCAGCCTGTTTGTGCTCATCCATTTGAATGCAAAGCTAGCAACATGCCATGGGATACATTAATACGTGCACTTTAAAAGAGGAGAGGAAAAAAGAGAAGTTCCTTTGGCTGTGATCTTCTTTTTAATTTAGTGTTGGTTACTATAAAATTTCATTAATGAAATAAATATTGAATAATCATTAAAGAGGAGAGGGATTTCAGCTTTTGATGATAACAGGACCATTGTTAAGAAGTACTATAGATTTGTAAATAATAAGCTGTCACAATTTGGAACAGAATACAAAGTTAATGGGAGAGATACTAGCGCTTCATCCACTACTTCAGAATGTTTGTGAGTCTTTTGAAGCATTTGCTGAATTTTAAATGCTTATGGTCTAACAAAGGAAAATGCCTCAAAATGAGTGGGTTGAGAAACAGCCCCAGGAGTTGACTCAAGGATAATGAAGGCAATAGTGGCTTAACAACCTCATTAACTGTTGATAAAATTAGCAGATGAAATTAGATCAGGAGACCTATATAGTAATAAGAGTGGAGATATCTAGTCTTTAAAATAACTAGAAATGTGTAATATGCAGAAGAATATCATGACTTAGCAAGTTAATGCATCTATGGGGAAATAATCCACGATACGATGACATACTATGAATGGAAAGCTGGGAAAGCAGTGGTGTATAGAGGGACCCAGATGTGTGGACAAATGGCGCGTAAGTTTGCTATACAGTAATAGCAGTGATACTTGCAAAAAGAAGTTACTATTGCTGCACTAAGAAAAGGCATACCAGAAGTATGGGAGAGTAACTGCCTCTACTTAAAGGTCTGTTGGACTGCACCAAGACTTAAATTATGGCTGTTTCCCATATCAAAACACAGGAGCAAACAGAAAGGATTCAGTAAAAAGCAACAGATAGATTTCAGGCCTGTGTTATGATGAAAGATGAAAATGTATGCATATAGCAAGCATTTGGTATCCAATGGATAATTATTAAAAGAACCCAGATACCTATGGAGAGAGGAGACAAAGTTTATGAGAAGTTTTGAAAGGTCACAATGGTTGCAGAAAAGTGTGGGAAAATAAAGGGAAAATTAGAATTAGTTATTAATACATTTTCACTGAGATTACTGAATCATGTGAAACATCGTCAAAAAGATTTTGACCGTGTGACATGATGAAGTGAAGCAGCAGCTATCAAAGCGGTGCTGGAGTGGCAGTTGTAAGCTGTGGCTAGTGCCTCCCCTCTGAGCCTGGGTGGCTGGTGGAGGCATTCGGAACAGCCCAGGCTGTAACACTTCTCAGGCCCCTAAAACCAGCCTGAGAACTCTGAACTTGTCAAGAGTTCAAGGTGGAATTGCTTATGCTTTTAAAATATATCTGTCCCAGCTCCAAGCAAAATTACTTGGTGGTTAGTGAAAATGTAATACAGAACTTGAAGTCTGATGGCTGTTGATAAGCTGCTAATTCATACCTGACAGCGCAGAAGAAGTGTGTGAGAGGGTTTTTATATACGAATGTTGGAGTATTAGAAAAGTAATTAAAGCAATAATTTGTTACTACTAATTGATAGTTTACAAGTGGTAAGTTTAAAATAATACAGGAAGAATTTGTTCTTTATAAGAAGTGCTTTGGGTTTTCTTAAGTTATCCTTTAAGTCTTCCAAGAGTAACATTAGTTTTGCTGACTGGCGTGTTTTAGTTTGCTTTTGGGCTGTTCTTGAATGCATTGTTTTGCCTCTGTATTAAGCTTCTCGCAGTTTGTTAATGATCTTTATTGTATATGGTGTCATGTTTATCTTAGGAGGCTGTAGGATTTCTCTGATTTAAAAAACCAAAAAGGGGGCATAGGGGTGGAGAGAACCTGGTAAATGTGTATACAGACTTTTAAATCTTAATGGTACTTGGCCAGCTTTTTTCAAGGAGTATTTCAGAAGGAGCTATTTGAAATGTGATGAATAGCAGCAAGACACCACTAAAGCACTAATGATCCTTGGAGGAATGACACTAAAACAAGTTTGAGATTATCAACTTTTCACTCTTGAGACTTACATTACAAATACTTCAACCCCTTGCCTAGGGACTTTTCCATTGTTTGCTTTGTTAACTGTTTCCTGGGAGCAAAGCATAGTGTTAATTCCTTCAAGTCATCTGTGTTATAGATGTTCTCTTTTCCTGATATAAACATGCTTTGTGCTGCTTTGCACGTGTGTGTTTGCCCTCTTTCTGTGGATCCTGTCCCTTTTTTACAGTAAAAGGGAAGGGACATGTGGGGCTGAGGATGGTGCACAAAAGGGTTTTCCTGCTTCTGAAGTGTTGGCACTTGAGAATGTGCAGCAGTTTTGGAGTATAATGGGGCAGTTTTTCTAAAACATTAGGAATTCTGATATGAAAAGGCTGGAGGCAGGCAGTGGCTCTTCAGAGAACCATTTTGATAGTTTTATCTATCAGTAGATCTTCCCAGCAGGAGGTGGTTGGTGATTGGTTTGAATTTTAATGGCTTTGAGTTCCAGCCATGTGTTTTCTTGCGTAGCTTTTCATTGCCTCCCTTGTCCATCAAATGATGGAGAAGCACTTGAGCACTCAACACATCCTTCCTAAGAGAGTGCTTAGGCACTGTGTAATCAGGGCGCTGTCCAAACTCTTCCAGTATATTGCGTTTGCTGAGTCTTTCATTGCACAAGGCATTTTTATTGTGCAGATCGTTCTTGGCACTCTTCTCTGCACCCTGTCTAGTTTTTCAGCCTTTTAAAAACAAACTAGTCCAAACCAAGCAGAGCCCAGCGTAAATACTGGAGTTGAATATCAGGTTCTGATATAGATCCCCCTACACAAGGCAGGTAGCAATCTTTCCTGGTACTTGTACTTAGTCTTCCATCATTTATACAAGCAATGACTGTACTGAACCTGTTTCAGTAGCTGTCCACTTACTTAACTTGAAGAATTTGCTCAGTCACTTTTAGAGTCATGGTATTCTGGGGTACGCTCCCTGGTACTGCAGGTGTGGTCTGTGTTCCATGTTCTTACACCTTGTATTTGGATGTTTAACTCTGTCTTTCCACTAAACTATGATGATAAAAGTACTTGGTAACACAGAGAGGGGTTTGTGTTTTTTTGCAGCGTGCAGCACTGGGAGATACCCAGGCGAGGTCATGTTTAGTTGCCAGATAGAGCCTGGTCATAGTAACACAGAATTAACACAGACTATTTCACTTTATTTCCTGGTCTTGAGCTAGGCTCGTCAATTCGAAGCGTCCTGCATTGTGTGGTGCAGCAGTTCCCTGGTGGGAAGTATGTATCCGCAGTGGAAGCGTGTACAATTCTCAGTAGGTCTCAGTTCTTATTTTTTATTTGTGATTGTTGCTCAGAGGTTTAAAAACCTTTTAAAATGCCTTAATTATTCATTAATTCTGTTTTGAAAACTGTCACCTAAAACAAAGGCTTGGGACTAAAAGGCCGTACAGAAATACCAATGATACTAGCCATATGCTGTGATGCACTGATGTACAATGATATAAAACTTTTCCTGAGGCTATAAATGCCCATGCATTTGCACAGAAACTTCAGGGATGTGCCTTCTTAAATCGGTGCATGGTTTCAGAAGATGCTAGAGAAGACCTGGTATGGGTGCTGGACTCCAAATTTGAGGCCAACTGAGGCCTCACAAGTTTTACTTCAGAACACAAAACGAGAGGAAATAACTTGGCCAGTGAGTCACAGGTCACAATGGGATAGAAACTGAGTCCAGGGCAGTGTGTATGGTATTGACATTGCTGGTCTCAGGAGGCCGCAGAGCACGTGGCACCAACCATGTAAAACATCATCAGCTGTAGCTGTACTAGCACTGGTGAGGTGTAGTAGTGCTTCCAGGTGACAGGAGGGAAGCAGAGCCTGTTCATGCTGCAGAGGGAAGCATAGAAGGACCTTCTCGCTTGGCAGGAAGATTTCATCCCTTACCTCAACTCTGCTGTGTCTTCTTGCTCTCTGTGTGTTAAACCAGACTACAGTAACAGCCTACTGGGCTTTTCATTCTTCCTTAATGGTGGCTGACCTTCAGTCCTCAGAAGGTGGCAAAATTTCCAAATGAGTCAAATTTTGTACTGCCACTAAAACACTCCTGGAAGGTACGCTGGGCAAGCCTGGCATGCAGCGTGTTGTAGTGCGACCTCCACGCCTTTGCAGGGTCTGCAACACAGACCTGGTGTGCAAGTATGATGCAGACAAATGGATCAGAAGGTAGTGGTCATTTCTTGCTGCAGATGTCTGCAAACTGGAAACTGCACCGTTCATACCACAAGCCTACATCAGCGCTAGGATCACACCATTCCTGTTAGGGAATTGTCAAACTTCATCCAAAGGTTGCTCAGGGAGGTACCCACTTATGTTTCTGGTATCACCGTGTAGCACAGCTTGCATAGGGGCAGGACAGTCTGTGCACCTCTGGGAATTAGAGTGAAATACGAACCTAGGAAGCTAATGGGAACCTAGCTAGGAAAGTGAACCTAGCTAGGAAGTTAACAGGTTTATCCAACAAACCCATCTTAATCAGGAGAGGCTGCACCCATTGTGCAAACTCGAATAGTTTGTTTTTCTTTCCCCAGTTGCTTTTTTTCCCCTTTCCTGTATATCTGACTGTTTTGTCTGGATTTTCCATTTATCTTTGGTTTTCAGGCACACTAGTTCTGCTTCTGGGGTGTAACAGTCAATGTGGTCGGTGCCAGTTGGCTGGCTGTTGCGCATACCATAGGCAAACATCCAGTATGTACCTAATTTCAGTATAAAAACCCACTCTGTTTTTGAAAAGCAGCTGCTACTATGTCTTCCTGCAGATTGCACGCAGGTAGGAATACAACTGTGTCAGTGAATTGATGCTTCCCTTCGTCTTGCAAAGGCTTGGAGATATTGCTGGTTGAAACTCTGCTTGTGCCATCCCTTCTTTGCACTGCATCTCTACGGCTATAATCTTCCATTGCTATCCTTTTTGACTGCATCTTGAATACAGAGGCTTGCACATAAAAGCTTACTGAGTTAATTGCTGAAAGTCTCTTGTAGTAGATTAAATGACCTTATGCTATATTCTAGACTCATCCCTCTAAATACACATTTTATTTTCTAGTGTGATATTCTAATTTCACAGCTGCTGAATAGGTTGATACAAAATATGGAAACAAAGCAGTATAGCTAGAGAGAAGTATAATTATTTCACTTTTGTTCAAGTGGTTTCAGTGGAATCATAATCTTTTTTTGTTTTTAAATGAGAGTAAAAGCAGCTGTTTTCAGCTAAGTGTAAGAGATTGTCCTCGCTTCCAGTATGGCAATTTTGAGGAAATGCTTAGCTTTGTTTTGTTAAAGACTGATGAAGCAATAGGAAGGTCATCGTTCTGATTAATTGAAAAAGCCTGACAAAGTACAAAGCCTAGCAGAAACTGTAATTACAAGAGTCTTTAACCATGTAGTGCAGCATGTGGAAGCTACTTGTGAGACAGAGTCATCCTTTAGTTTGGAGATTACGTTAAATCCCAGAACCTGTAATTATATGCATGTTGCTGGCAGGAGCCCACCCTGGGCTGATTATGTTTGTTGAGCAGGGTCGTTCCTTGTTCCTCTCCGTGAGATCTACAAGCATCCTGGAAGGCTCACTGCTGTTTGTGCCATTCCAGTCTTTCCGCTGCTGCTTCTGCCGGCAGGGCAGGCAGACTACTTCAGTAGTGGTTTGTTTCATTACATTTTGAAAAAATATAGGTTGTTCACTAATTACTGGTTCAGAAGATAAAATGACAAATTATTAGTAATGCTCTAGAAAGTATGTACTCTCTTCAGTTATTGCAAACCAAACCCAAGTAAGGGTGAGGACACATGTACATACTAGAAATGGAGCGACACCTGAAATGGTTCACAAGCCATTGGTTTTGCGAAGAGACTTCCTCCTGAATGAAATCTCAAGTAGTTGTGGCTGTGCTTAAGATTGCCTTTGAGAGACTGCAGCAAACTTGTGCTACTAAAAGTGTCTAATTTTTATAGTACTTATGGCATCTTCATATTTTATCATTCTTTTAAGTCCTTTGTTATTTTTGAACAACGATTTGAAGCTAGGAAAGCCTGGGAGAAGCTGAACAGCCTATTTTGCTAGCAACCGAAATGAGGTTAGGAATGAAAAGTCACAGTTGCACCACAAATCTCAGAGGTCTTTGAGGGCAGTTTCTCCAGTAAGAAACATTTGTAAACCTTTGTGTGTCAACGCAGTTTCAGTGGAAAAGGCAGTGTTAATTTTTGCCGGTAATTAATATGGACTGGTAAGATAAAGCATTTTTGTGAAGCCGTGGTATGGGATTGCTGTGAAGGGTAATGTCGGAAATGCTGTTCCTTACATTCAGAGAGTAGTGTCTAGCAGAGAGTTATTTTCACATAGAAAAGGTGTACATATTCTCTTGCATTTAATATAACATAAATTTTATAAAACGTAGAATTAAATCAGATTTAAAAAAAAATCAAACAATTTTTTTTTTCTCCCCCTGTAGTACAAAATGCTTTACTATCCCAGACTGTGGGAATACTGACTGATTTTACCACCAGTTGTATAATACCTGCTGATTCAAAAAGACTAACGTTGCTTGGAGCCATTAAGCTAAGATTGATTTTTTTTTTTCCATCCAGAAAGCCTCTGAATTACTTTTTACCAATCTATTCCTAGGTGATAAAGTTACCATATTTGTGTGATGCCACAGCAATGGTGTTTTGGCATTAGTTCAGATCTTTAACCATTCTTGTCATCTGTTAACACTTTTAGCACACCCATATCCTTGCTTTCCAATGTGCTGCACCTTCTGCATGAAATCTTCTCCTACGGCAATTCTCTGAAGCCAGAGCACCTTTTACATCTTTTAATGACCTGTAAAGCATTCTGCACCAAGATCTGCGTGAAATTGCCCGGCAGTGTTGCAAAGGTGGTTCATATAGCTAGAAAATAGCTGCTGTAGTTGATTTAATGAAAATGTAAATTTGCAAGACCCTCTAAATTATGCAAAGCTGACAAGTTGTCTGTGCTGATAATCTGAGCACTGGGGAATAACAGGGTGGTTTTATTGCACTTGCCTTTTTATTCTCTCTCCCTGTAGTGAAGGGGAATCTTCATAATAGAGCAGTATTCACTGCAAAATGCTGGATTGACTGAGTCTGCTGCTGCATGGGAATGCAGCTCTTGTCTTTGGGATGAAAAATGTTCAAATTTTGAGATTGAGACTCTTGGTTTTGTTACTAGTTCATGATTGATACCAGGATGTATCAAATACAATAGTGGAAATGTTTCAGTTAAATTAACTATCTTTTCACTTAAAAATCTGACTTTTGATTTGAATAATGTAGTAGGTGCTAGTAGCATCTTTTAAAACGATGGAACAAAATACTGAGTTGTACAAAATCTTCATTCAGACTTCATAATATTAGATTTCAATTTTTATATGTTGGCAGACCCACTAGATACCCTTGTGTCTTCCTGACACATGAAATTTTTGATATCTGTATGTCTTTCTGGTTACCTAATTGTTTTACTGAAGCTATAGTTTGTGTACATTGCTGTCTTCACTGAACCCCACAGGTTGGCTTTCTTTAAGATCTTCGGTGTGCATCGCTATGACCAAATAAGTTGTCTGTGATGTATCACCTTCAGAGTGGTGACACACAAACTTGACATGTAAAGAAAAATAGGAGTGTGTGACATGCAGAAAGAATTATGGCACTTCATGTAGACAATTTCCCTATGAAGGGAAAGAGGGAAGAGGGCTGTAACAGGTTTTAGGATGCTGATCAGTCAGTGAGCAAAAAAAAATGTTTGATGCAGCATGTGAATGGAATTTGACCAAGAAGTATCTTCTGGGTGTATATATTCTTATGAAACTGAAGGGTGTGAATATTAAGAGTTACATTTTCTGGATAAAAAGTGCATTTTTGGCAAACTTAATTTTTCCCCCAAACACAAGTTGATACTTTGCAGAATTTTATATTCCTCATTGAATACTGTATTTTCACAGAAATTTCCCAATTGCATCTAAATGTCACCTTATATAAAGCTTATAATCCTCAATTTAATTTAGAGAACTTTATTACATAATTTTTCATCCTGCAGAGAAGTCTAATGCATCTTAACTTTTTTTGTTTCATTTATTTCAGCTAATGTGGTCTGATAACATTAACCAGAAGATGGTGTTAAATAGGACACGTATATTATTCTGACTGTCTTATCATATGGAAATATAAGCTTCTTTCATCTAGTGATCTTCTATTGAGTATTAATGAATACAAATCAGTTGAGAAAATATTATAGTTATCATATATATATCTCAAGTCATCTGGATAAATAAATATTTATATAGCGTTTATAAATGACCTTTCAGACTTGTGAAGGAATGAATGCAGGAATACAAGTGATATAAATTCAGGCTGCTGTCCAAAAGGATCAAAATGAAAACAGAGATTTTTGCAGATGAGCCCAAAGGAAATAGTATTGAGATTTGTAGCTTTGTAATAAGGAAGAAATGTAATTAGTAATTATTTTAATCTGTGTTATATAAAGTATGAGTAAGTTTTCAGTATCTGTGAAGGTTTTTAGTCTTCTAATATTACATTACCTACTCCTCCTTCCACCCTCTCCCCCCTTTTTGTTTTACCTTCTCCCCTGTTTTTTCCCCTGAGCAACCAGTTGGGGCCATCTGCAGAACTGGATAACTGATGCCTCAGAAAATGATGTCTGACTTTTGGAAAGTTGAGACACTTACTAATCACAAAAATCCTTAATTTGGTTAAAAAAAATGAATATTCTGAACAGTTAAGAATGCCTGAGGTGGTGTTAAATTCATTTCAGAAACAGGACTTCAGGCAAGAATGGTTCTGGCAGTCCTGGTGGTTGCTGTCCAGCAAGAAGGTGGTAAAACCACGAGCATCAGGAGTGAATATTTTAGAGATTGTTCCAATAACTGGATTACTTTTTTTGAACTACCAAAACTCAGGAAAAAAAAGCCCCGCAGTAAATACAATATATCCTTGCATTCAGTGCTGTACTTGAAGTATGAAACCTTTGTCTTACAAAATCTTCTTGAGGAACCCAAATCTGCCCATGACCTCCTTTGGCAAGGACAGAAAAAATGTCTGAAGAAACACATGCAAGAAAATAATCCTGTTGATTTGGTTGGAAGTGGTTATTGCTGTGCTTCAGAGGCTATTTAGCATATGCATCAGTAATCTAGAAGAAGTAGTAAACAACGCAATAAGCTTTTTGGATCAAGGACTGCATCTTTTCTCTGTTAATAAAGCCCTATCTGACCAGGTCTGCTGCTGGTTTTGCATATATATCACAGTTCCTGTATCATTACTACAGTTTTATACATTTTTATATAATCCCATTGGGGCTCATCTTACTCTCGGGCTCATTGTGTCCTTATGCAAAAGGCTTGGTTTTTCTCCTGTGTCTGAAGTCTGGTGTTTGCAGCCTCCTAGCTCTATAAGTTTGCTTTCTTTTGCCTCCTTTATCAAGGGGCTGAACCAGGCTAAGTTGTGGAGTCAGATCACAAAAGCAAGTAATAAGCAGTTCTTTCTCATGGTGTAGATACAACCTCTTGCCATTCTCTGCACAGCAGAAGTCCTCAAGGATGTCAAAATTGTGCTCTGAAGGAGAGAAGGCAAAAGTGGATTCTTGAGCTGAGAGCTGCTTGGCAAAAACGCCTTATTGTGAAGGGCAGGAGGAGCACGGCAGGCTCACCTGGCTCTGACTCCACACTCAGTCTTTCTTGTCTGTTTTGCCTGGGAAGAATCAAAGAACGAACATTAGGGCAGATAAACAATCATTTTGCAGTATCCTCTGGTTACCTTTGAGGTAAAGGCAGGTGTTTAAATCAGTCTGTCTGGGCATGAGAAGATTTATGGCATTAAGGATGGGTACCTGGCAGATGAAAAGATGGTAATAAGGGTTCTGGATGCTGGTCTGCAGAAAGAGAGCAACAAGATCAGGGCAGCTTCAGCATCTCAAACCTAACAGAGCTGTGAGCAGGAGCTGTGTGCTGAGGCCATTATCATGGTCGCTGGAACAGGTTTTCCAGTGGAGCCAGAGGGCCCCATCCCTTAGCACTGTTCAAGGCCAAGTTGGACGGGGATTTGAGCAACCTGGTGTTGGAACTGGATGATCTTTAAGGCCCCTTCCAACCGAAGCCAGTCCGTAATTCTATGAAAGGAAATCAGATACAGGGTGGTATTGATTGGTATTATTGGTGTGAAAGTCCCTTTACCTGAGCAGGAGGTTGCAAGAAGTAATGGTGGCAAATTTTCTCCTCAAAAAGCATGTTGGCAATATCGGCAGACAGAGAGCTACTTACTCTTTTCTCACTTTAGTCTTTATGGGGGTACAGGAATATACAACTCCTCTCTCTTCACCCCTCTGTGGTAGTCCAGCATTTTCCATTTTCTCGCCAGACCACTGAATTACACTGGCTTAAACCAACTTCTTCCCCTGGTTTCATCCCTCCTTGAACACCCTGGCCAGAGGTCTGGGGTTTCAGGGCTGGAGGGATCAGCCCACGACTTCAGGTACTTCTGCTTTTCCGCTGTTTGGATTTTACACCTAGTTGGTACAACAGCTGCTACAAGAAGCAATAACAAGGTTGGTGAACAGATGACTTGATTACCCCTGTCTGGTTTTAATGACAACAAAATCAAATCGATTTCACTGGGCCTGTCTGGGCAGTTGCAGTTGCAATTGTGCTGATGGAATGTTCCACCTTGGCCTTGGAAAGACGGCTGTTGCTGTAACCAATAAAACAAAAATGAGGAAAAACAATCACTGTAATAGTGAGCTGGAATATGGGAAGCATGGGGCTGCTGATGCGGTGCAGAGCAGGCAGGGCGAGAGAAACAGCTCCAAGTGAGGAAGCTGTTTGTGCCTCCCCTGGCTTTTCTGTAGCGATGTGCACCTTAACACTGAACCATAACATTAAATATAGTGATGGATAAAAGCTGGCAGAAGATCCACTGAGTGATTTTGTAATCAAAGAAAGTGAATGGGACAAGAGTATATGGAGACTGTTTTACATGTATTACCCAAGTGAAGCACAAGTCTTGACAAAGAAATAATGACCTGTTGTTTTAAAGGAGAGTATCTGATGCAGCATTTGGGATTTGTGCGTGGGTGTGACTTGGCAGACTTTATATGGCTTACTTTGGTTTGCTTGCTTGGTTTTTAGAGTGGGTGTGGAGTGCCATCCTTTAGTATTTGACTCCATAAAGGTAGGATGGAACTCTCGTTTAAGCTCCACTTCATCATTTTCTGAATGAATTTGAAAAGCAGGTTAATTTGCTGTTTGAATAGGTGTAAGAGGAGATAAAACTACTGGTGGGCTGAAGAAATCTTGCAAGTGGTGCAGTGTTTGGCAGAGTACATTCTCAGGTGCGCTAAAAGCTGCGCTTTTCCCTAGTGAGGGGAGAATACGTGATTCAACATGTGTTTTCTGTGCAGCATCATTTTATTTATTTTGGTGTTACCAAGTGCTCGGCGGTCCTGCCCGGCACACAACGATCCATCATGTCCCTCGACTTTCTCCCTCCCCCTGTGGTCTGTGCTTCAGTGGCTGTAAGATACTTGTCTAAAATTGTCAAAAAGCTTTCTTGATGATAAAATCATCTTTTCTTCCCTCAGATATGTAAGATTAAGACTTTAATATGCTTTGATTAAAATATTTTCCATTTGAAATAGTTTCCTTCTCCCCCAGAAGCAGGATTCCCGGTGTTGCCCTGTATATCCAGAGGGAACCACAAGGGAAGGAGATGTAAGGAAAGAGGTGAAAAATCACCACCGGTGCTGAAACATGGGGGCTCTTTGCCTGGCACAGCAACCATTGCTCCCTGCACAGCCAGGGAATGTGAGAGACTGGGGAACGGCTCCCTCTAATATCCGTGCCTGTGTGTGCAGTTGGATGCTTTCTAGCTTTTAAAGAAATACTGCTTTTTAAGCCCTTCATCTCCTCTTTCAGGTGGTGGTGGTGGTAGTAGTGAATGACACAGCTTTGCCGGATGACATGGGGCTGATCCCTGCATCAGCCAAGAGGAATTAAGCTTTGTCACTCCCCGCCGGGGCTACCTTTCGCCTGGTATGTGCGGGAGGAGGAATTCACAGCCTTCTGCTGCATTCACCCGAGCAGAGCCCTGAGCGCGCTCTGCCAGGGCAGGCAGGCAGCGAGAATGATAGCTGTCTCTTTTAAATGCCGCTGTCAAATCCTGAGGAGACTTGCTAAAGGTAACGTACTTTCCTTCTTATTCATTCAGGGGCTCTGTTGCAGCCTGCCAGAGACGCAGCCTGACGTTTTTACTTTTAAATATGACCGTCCTTCCAGTTTACTGTCAGGCAACAAAGAACTCTGAATACAGAAAGGTGAAGGGGCTCTTTCAATGAAAACCCTTACATGTCCCATCCCTAGCTCCTGCTGGGAAGATAGGTTCCTGTGTTCTTTTTCCTTTTTCCTTCTTTTTTATTGCTAAGAGGAGGTTTTTATTTCCAAGTGAAGTGCTAAAGTTATTTTGGAGTATCATTATTTTGTCTTTTTGCTAATCACTCAGGGAGTCCCTCCTGGGTCAGTGCATGCTCTGATAACTGACAGTGATATTCAGGACCAGTATTAAGGCTGAGTTTCTGTTGTTTAATGTCATTTATAAGCTATTTCTATCAATGCTTTAGACACCAAAGACTGTTGTATGTGATGAAGTACAGCCAGCAGCATGTGTTTTTTAAGGCTGCACTCGCATGTCATGCTTCTGAAGTTAATTTGCCTGTTAGAGCAGTGTGCGTTTTATGTTACTGTAAATCTTTGTAGCCTCTGGTTTTATCACTCAGCTTTAAAATACTAGTTGTGTCTTACCCGAGTCCCATGGGATTGTTAAAGCAGCTATGTGAAGATCTGTCTGGATAAGACACCTTCCCTCCTCAGAAGTGAATGTATCTTAGTTTCTAAAAATAACCAAGGAAAAAAGAAATGTTTGCTGTTTTTTCCTTCTCTGTGTAAAAAGGTTTGGTGTGGGGTTTGGCTCGCTCTCTTTTGGTTTTGGGTTGGGTTTTTTTGTGGAAACTTCCAACATTAGAGTAGCATTATGTGTCTGCAAATAAAAAGCTTCTGATTTTTAGCTTGGGTACTGTGAAACAGTTACTGGCCATTACTGTGCAGGGGGAAACAGTCCATATGTGAATGAAGCTGTTTGTATCAGCCTAGCTCGAAACATCAGAAATCTTTTATTACTAGTCAGGATAGGTCAAAATCAATTAGGGTTTGGGGGTTTTTTTGCAGAAGCATGAAGGAGTAAGGTGATAGTACAGCGAGGTCAGTAATGGGAAAGACAAGAATATCGCAGTCAAACTTATATAATGCATTTTCCTGTTCTTTAGATTGCTGTGTAGGGCCACGTTGTTCAAATCATATGAACTGAAATATTTATTATTCATCCCCTCCTCTGTAGATTTGCTTCTCTTTCAAATCTGTGCTGGATAATGCCTGCTTTTCTCATACGTGTAAAATGTTTCTATTTTGGTAGTTCTATGGCACATTTCTCCAGTTGGAAGTCAGCATTTTCTGTTTTCCTGGTTTGAGTATAGGAACCTTTTTGTCTGCTGATGTCTTTATAAGATAGATCCGGGCACTAATATAGTCTCTCACCAATGAGAGTTGTTGCTCCACTTAAATACAGTTTCCCCAGGAATAATCAATATTCTTATCCATCATAGCCATCTTAATTCTTTCACACTTCCATCATTCAACAGAACTCAGGCTAGTGGGGTTTTCTCCTTTGAAATAATCTTAACTTCCTTTGAGACTCCTTGCTTCTCCTGCTCCTTCCCAATAGGAACTGGCGTGATACTATCGATTTTTTTACATTAAAGAAATGGGCCTTATGCTTGTCTTACTATTAACAGTCGATTATTATTTTTTTAAAGGCAGTCTAGAGATATATTCATATATTCTCTTGTAAGCCTTATGCATATCAGACTGGAATTGCTGCCCTCACTGACAGGTTCCTGAATTTTCACTCTGTTGAGTAAAACCTTTGTTCTTTTAGCTGACTCTTGTGTGTTCTCTGCCCTTGGCTTTTGCATCTTGGACGCCAGTTATGGACTGCTCAACAGGGGTGGACCTTCATGTCGTTTGTGTAGAGAGGACTCTTGCCACCAGCTGGCAATATCCTGCTGCTGCATCAGCTGGGAGATCCCCTTCCCTTCCATCTTGCTGCTAGCCTTGGGGTTTGGTGCTTTCGTTGAATTTTTTTGCTCCAAAAGCAATTTTCCTTGCTTTAGTACTTTCCCCCAGTGTGCCTCTGCTGGGCTCGCTCTTGTGTGCTAATCCTGTGCCTTGTGCAGTTCCTCAAAATCATTTCTTTATTATTTTCTAGGCCCTGCCATGGTGCAAAGAAATAGGTATGCTGCACACGTGATTAGTGTCTTGTGTTTTTAATAAATGATACATGTGCAGTAAATTGTACATCAAAATGTGGAAATTCCTGCTTTTATTTGTCATCTTTCATGCCTATATTGATGAGGTAAGCTTGCAACTTAATTTCTCCTTTCAGATAGGGATGTAAATGGAAATACCTCATCTGGGCAACTGGAGACTCCAATAGCAGTTCTTCCCACAAGGGAGATGCTGTGGCAATACTGTGTTCTACAATTGCACTCCCTTCTTCCTGTGCTTTGTCTCCATCTTTCAAAGCAAAAAGCAGAGCTGTGTCTCTTTAGATTTCTGCACATGCTTAGTCTGTCACTTAGAAATCTCTGGCAGAAGAATCTTCAAGTGTTCTGAGCGAATTTCAGGGCAAAAATACTGCATAGTTGTAGGCACGCTTTCCAAGATCTGGTCAGTGACACACTACTGCTCTTCCTTACCGTAGCCGCAAGCACAGCAGCATGTACCTCTGTTGTCCTCAACTCCAGGGTCATCTCCAGATGGGAGCATTAGTCTCCTTCTCTGTCCTCTACGCTCAAACTTACACCAGTTGTAGGTCACAGGCACACTTTCAGAACCGCAGAATTGTTTGGGTTGGAAGTGTCCTTCAAAGATCACCTAGTCCAACCTCCCTGTTCCCGGTCCTCCTTCACCACTGCCTTCACACTCCTTCCATGCTGTATTGTGCATCTGGGTACAAAGGCCGTTGCATCTGCTGAGGCTGCTGTACACAAAGCCTTTTGCCCTATTTCGTAGAATGGTTGCGGTTGGAAGGGACCTTAAAGATTATACCGTTCCAACCCCCTGCCATGGGCAGGGACACCTTCCACTCATAGCCCCATCCAGCCTGGCCTTGAACACTGCCAGGAATGGCATCCACAGCTTCCACTGTATCTACAACTTCCCCTATATCAACTGTCCCCTCTTAGGGCAAAATATATGGCAAACAAGAAGTGTACAGTAATTATTCCTGCAGGAAATTCAAAATACTGTGAGTTTGTTCCCTTAATGGTATTACATTTCATTTTTGTGAGTCATTATTTTGGAGGTCAGTACATTTTCAGTAATGAAATTGCATGTTATCAAGCTGAGGCGAAGCTCCAGATCTGTGTCCATTAACAAACAACCATGGAAGAAGAGTATTATTTTATTTGATGATGCAATTTGCAAGGAGGACACTGCGTGAGACTGTTGTCTCATACATGCTGAGACATGATTTGAATTTAGATCTACTCTGTGTAGTTAAGAACCAAAAAAACCATTCCTGTTTAGTACACCAGGGTGGTGCTGTGTGGTTTCTTCACCAGTTTGTTGTTTCTGTGCTTTTTTTCAGTCACAAATGTTTTTAATAGCAGTTAAAATGTTTAGGGCAGATGGGAGTTTGTGCTGTAGTTACCTGATTTCTTTCATGTATTAATCTCCCATGCTTTCACCTTTGAGCTGAAATATTGCTGGCTTGGTCTCTTTTTAGCTGTGATTATCTATATGTATCTGGAGATATATGTATATGTGTAAGTATACATATTTCAAGCAATGTTGAAAGTGGTTAAGCAGTTCTAAAAGAAGAAAAAGTATCTTCTTTACCCTGTTAGCTACTAAAATTGGGAATAGGGTTTTTTAATTTTTATATATTCTTTTATATTTTTATCTCTTTCCTATCCCAAAAGAGCAAGCTAAGCTAAAAGCTCCTATTAAGAACCTGAAGTAATAGCCATTTTTACAAATCTCTGTATGAGAAGCACTGGGCTTGGAGGGAGCGGTAACTTCAGACTGGTTGAATATGAGGAAATGCCACATTTGAAGTTGTAAGCACAACCACAAATCTGCTCTCCATACAGCTGCTTGTATCTTAGAATGGGGATTTTTTTGAGTGATGGAGAAATACTAGGTTTTTTTCCCCCAAATTTATTTCTGTAAGACCTCAGGCACTGAGCAGTATGCATGCTGTGCATACCAAAGAGCCTGTGGTAATCATTTACATTGAATATATGTGCTAAATCAAAATTGCACGATTTACAATAATTACTTCAAGTTACAACAGTGTAGTACAATAGTGAAGCATTGCTGAAATGTGTAAGCTAGTCAGGTTTACAACTAAATTAGCCACTTTATAGTTTAAAAATTGCCTTTCAAGCAGTGCATTACAGAGCCTTGGCTGTGCCTAATTTATGTATGGACGTGTTTGGTTTTTCCTTTATTAGCCCCAAGAACAGATCTTTTAGGAAGCTGTGTCTGCTGCATGAAGTTGCTTACGAAAATGTGTCTTTGTTAGAGGCAGGAGTGAATTTTTTAACATACCCAAATCAGTGAAGTTATTCTGGATATTATTATAATGGAAACAGAGTAAGAGCACTCTGATAAAGATGTCAACTGCTGTTACATAGCACATAGAGTAAGGAACTGAGTGGTCTGCCTTTCACCCATCAATACTTTATAGTGTATCTTCAGGATAATTTAGCCCCTACTGCGCATACAGATCCTTTCTGCAGACATAGATTTTTATGCTCCCAATATGTTTCCAATATAGTGAGATAAAGGAAGCCTAAACCACAGGATGGTGCACTCCAGTTTACAAGATGATCAGTTATCTAAAAATTGGTTAGGGGCCTGAGGCATCAAAGGGTGAATTCTGAGTGTTGTAGCTGAATGTAGGTTATCATTTGCTTTCCAGTGTTCCAGAGAATCACTCCTGGCTGTGACAGCAAGTTGCCAACCTGTACATTATTTTAATAGCAATCCTAACCGTGGGGTCTCTTTTTGTCATTAAGTTGTTTATAAAAATACAAGTTTACAGTAATAAAATTGTGTCAACAGCTGCTTTGAATTAAGTGAAAATCATAAGTAACAGTATCTGTGAGGACTTTTGAGCATAGGTTAGTTCCTTGTCTTTCTAAAATTAGTTCTGAAAACTCTCTCAAGAGTGCTGACAAGTTCTATAAATAGGCAGTCAGCATGCATTTGCTGGCTTTGTACATTCAATTAGGGTTTTGGAAATACGCTTTGAGGTTTTTTCATGCTCAACACGTTTATCCAAGTTGTTCACATCTCTTATTTTTTCCATTATGTTTCTGAAAGTGACTTACATGGTTCTGCTGACTTAGTAATCAACCTGCAGTGAAAGAATAAAGTGGAAGCAAAATCTGGAAGTGGTTTTCTGCTAGGATGTGGGAACTTCAGGGCCACCTTCAGCAGCTCTTCCTCCTCAACAGTAACCATTAGCACAAATTTCATGAGAAGATAGGATATTGTCCACAGGGAAGAGATGTACGTAAGTCTGTCAGCAAGGGAAGTTTTGACATTGCTCAAAGTGTAATGAAGCAAATGTAATAAAATCCCCCTTCCCCAAAACACCCCCCCCCCAAAAAAAAACAAAAACAAAAACAAAAAACAACAACCTGCCCAAAAATATATTTCTTTGAACTTGGATTTTTTTTCTTTTGTTTTGTATTTAAATATTTATCTATATATTTTATTGAGAGACTGCTTGTCCGGTTAAATAAAAGCAAAGAGTGGCCATAACTTGTCCTGTGTTGCCCAGCTGGTCTGTGGCAGTCTGGGGTACAACTTCCTTACTCCCATTTCTGCATCACTGGTTAGGAACAGTTACTGAAGTTGGCAAAGACTATAAGAGAGCAGAGGGCATTTCATGACCTTTTCCCTTCTAGATTTTCATCAATCCTGGTTTTTTTTTTATTTGAGCTTAAGAGTGCCTTTAGCCAGGATTGTTTTAAGATTGCTTTGAAATGGTAAGTGCCTGCATTACGATCACCAAAGGACAGGGAGAGAGATTAATTTTTGTTAAGAAGATGCTCCTTCTGTAATTGCTGTTTAGGCTTTCCAGCACTGTGTATGTGTAGAACAAAAGAGGCACATTTATTATATTTAATGAACATTAGTAGTATGCAGTATTGTCTTTTTGTTCAAAAGAATCCTTTGAACATATTATTGTAAGAACTAATGAAGGGGGGAGAAAAGCTTTTCTCTTCTGCAGCAAGCTGATCACAGTTCACAAGTTCAAGCAATATTTCTTCCTCACTGCTAATATATTCAAGAGCCAGCAAACTATTAATTATTCAGGACGATCTAAAGTACAGCAGCATACTAACCAATCTGTGTGAAACTTTGACAGAAAGGACTGACATAAAAATACTTCGCAAATCAAGCATGTACTACTTAAAGTAGCAGCAGTGCCGCAGCCCTGATGATCTGAGAAATGTGTGCATGGCTGGAGTTCCGCAGAGAAACCATCTCTGTTTTAAATAAGCTGATATAACTGTGTGCAGGTGCCTGTAAGGTGTGAAGAGAAAGCTGCAGTGATAAAACCAGACTGTAAGCGGACTTTAGCTATCCGATATCTATCAGAAATTAGTAGCTGATACCTGTATTAGCTGATATCTGATATTAGTAGCTGATACGGCAGTTCTGTTGCAGGCATAAGAGGTAGGGAGGGTTTTTCCCAGCACATTTAGATTGGTGGGACCTGGGTGGATTGTAGAAGTTCTTCACTAACTCCTGCTGCACTTACATGGGAGTTCGGCAAGTGTCTTGGACTTTGTGCCTTGTCCCTAGGTGCATGATGGGGACAGCAGTACTTCCCTCCTCTCAAAAGTATTCTGAGGAAAATTAAAAAAGGGAAAAAAAAAAAAGATTATTTGGCAGTTTGTAGGCTAAATATTAAAGATTAAGTTATACAAAATAATAGTTTATTGAGTTTATTTACTAGGGATGCCAGTTTTAATATGAATGCAAGCAAGACATTTGAACTGTAAATAATGAAACATCAGGCTGGCTCGTGAATGGGTTGTTTGTGCACAAACGTCTTCCCAAGTATCAGCACTGATGCAGGATAGAAGTGTGCTGCAAGTGTTTAGTTTCAGTGTCATTGCTGTTTCAGACAGTTCTAGCAGACATCAAAGGGCAGAGACTCAAAAATACCATAGCATTTTGTTTCTGTCATGAACCCAATCTGGATGAGCATTCCAGAGCGGCGCATAAGGTCTGAGAGAGGCTTGAGCAAAGTGCTAGGCGGGAACGTGTATTAGGTACAGCACGACAGACGTTGCAGATTTTGTATGAAATACATGTCCACCCTCAAATTTGATGAGAGCACTTGATTTTTCTTTGCAACCAAATTAGCTCTCTGCCTGTGCCCATCTGGTTCCCAAGGGAGACTTTGAATGAAGTATTTGAATTCCACAGAAATACATGAATGGGGGTGAAGCCTGAGGAAACATGGAAAGAAGAAGGGTGACATGGGAGAGGAGAAAAGAGAGGGTACACACTGCAATCCTTTGCTCTGCAGTTAGCTGGTGGGGCCCATGGTCCCAAGTGCTCCGGTGTCAAGCAGAGGAGAGCTGAGTTGCAAACTGGGGGAACAAGCGTGAGATACAGTGCTGCCAGGAGCTCTGCAGAGCAAACAGGAAAGAGGACAAGGGGAAAAGAGAATCGAGGGGGATATAAGAGAAGCTGGAGGTGAAGCAGATGCAACATGTGCTGAAGGCATAGCCTCTCTTGCTGGAGAGGTGCACTGAGGAGAAACAGGGAACTGAGCTGCCAAGGATTAAACACTAGGGGTTAAAATCTAGTCATTTTATGAAAATGTTGTATCCTGTATAAAATTAGGCTCTGAAATTATGTAGTGGTACTTACCTAGACGTTTTAGGAATGTACTGCATGGTGGGGCTTCAGCTGGAAAGGTGAGGCTTCTGATTCCTCATGTGCCCAGGGGAAGGGTGGACTCACACTCTCTTCAACTTCTTTATAAATACTTAGTTTGGGGGGATCTGCTAAATCGGAGGTGCTCTGTGCAACAGGGCTAAGAGCATAGCTGCATTTTTTGGCAAATTCCTGCATTTTTGCAGCTTAATCTGTCCCCTATCAGGACTCCGAGGAGTAGTGCTCTATCTCCATTTCATTCTCTGCCACGGCCATGGCGCATACATATTTCTGCTGCCAGAAAGTCGGGCTGTAGGCACAGCCCCTAAGCAGGTGAGTCTCTGTCAGCAGAGGTTACTGCACCTCTCCAAACAGCTGGTTGTAAATCATAGAATCATAGAATCATAGAATAGTTAGGGTTGGAAAGGACCTCAAGATCATCGAGTTCCAACCCCCCCTGCCATGGGCAGGGACGCCTCCCACTAAACCATGCCATCCAAGGCTATGTCCAGCCCCACCTTGAATGCCGCCAGGGATGAAGCATTCACAACTTCCTTGGGCAACCCATTCCAGTGCCTCACCACCCTTACAGGAAAGAATTTCTTCCTCATATCCAATCTAAACTTCCCCTGTTTAAGTTTGAACCCATTACCCCTTGTCCTATCACTACAGTCCCTCATGAAGAATCCTTCCCCAGCATCCCTATAGGCCCCCTTCAGATACTGGAAGGCTGCTATGAGGTCCCCACGCAGCCTTCTCTTCTTCAGGTTGAACAGCCCTAACTTTCTCAGCCTATCTTCATACGAGAGGTGCTCCAGTCCCCTGATCATCTTCGTGGCCCTCCTCTGCACTTGTTCTAACACTTCCATGTCCTTTTTATGTTGAGGACACCAGAACTGCACACAATACTCCAAGTGAGGTCTCACGAGAGCAGAGTAGAGGGGCAGGATCACCTCCCTCGACCTGCTGGTCACACTCCTTTTGATGCAGCCCAGGATACGGTTGGCTTTCTGGGCTGCAGCTGCACACTGCCGGCTCATGTTCATTTTTCCATCAACCCACACCCCCAAGTCCTTCTCTGCAGGGCTGCTCTGAATCTCTTCTCTGCCCAACCTGTAGCTGTGCCTGGCATTGCTCCGACCCAGGTGTAGGACCTTGCACTTAGTGTGGTTAAACTTCATCAGGTTGGCATCAGCCCACCTCACAAGCATGTCAAGGTCCCTCTGGATGGCATTCCTTCCCTCCAATGTATCAACCAAACCACACAGCTTGGTGTCATCGGCAAACTTGCTGAGGGCGCACTCAATCCCACTGTCCATGTCACCCACAAAGATGTTGAACAAGACCGGTCCCAACACCGATCCCTGGGGGACACCACTCGTTACTGGTCTCCAGCTGGACACTGAGCCACTGAGCACTACTCATTGCGTGCGGACATCCAAACAGTTCTTTATCCACTGAGTGGTCCACCTATCAAATTGATGTCTCTCCAACTTAGAGAGAAGGATGTCATGTGAGACAGTGTCAAAGGCTTTACACAAGTCCAGGTAGATGACATCAACTGCTCTGCCCCTATCCATCAGATCCGCAGCTCCATCAGAGAAGGTCACCAGATTGGTTAGGCAGGATTTCCCCTTAGTGAAGCCATGCTGGCTGTCACCAACCACCTTGTTGGTTTTCATGTGCCTTAGCATGCCTTCCAGGAGAATCCGCTCCAAGATTTTGCCAGGCACAGAGGTGAGACTGACTGGTCTGTAATTCCCTGGCTCATCCATTTTCCCCTTCTTAAAAATGGGGGTTATATTTCCCTTTTTCCAGTCATTGGGAACTTCACCTGGCTGCCATGATTTTTCAAATATGATGGACAGTGGCTTAGCAACTTCATTTGCCAGCTCCTTCAGGACCCATGGGTGGATTTCATCCGGTCCCATGGACTTGTATACATTCAGGTTCCTAAGGTGGTCCCGAACAAGATCCTTTCCTACAGTGGGCCCAGGGTCTTCATTCTCACTGTCCCTGCATCTGCCTTCCAAGACTTGGGTGGTGTGGTCAGAGCATTTGCCAGTGAATACCGAGGCAAAGAAGTCATTAAGAACCTCAGCCTTCTCCAAATCCAGGGTAGCCAGTTCTCCCGATAATCAACGAATGGTAACCTTATTTTTGCTGCTGTACTTGCATTCCTTGATGGGAGTTTTGCTGGCCTGGGGAGAGGGCTTGAGGAACACACAGGGAGGACTGCCCTGGGTGAAGACTGCCCCGAAGGGCCAAGTTCATGTGAGTTATGAGCAAAAAGAAACTTCTCATAACATCTTTTTTTGCCCCTCAAGGAAAAATCTGGTTGTTAACTTACGAAGTAATTAAAAGCTTTACATTAAAAGCTTCTGAATTTATTAAGAATATGAATGAATGGGAACTTCTGCATCATCAAACTGAGTTACCACAGTGCTGTCACAGGTACCGTGTCCTACCCTTACTTCTGTGAGTGTATGGAGTTCTAAAGATGCTCATCCTTCTTGTTTCCATTATTCTTTTGGAGATTTGCTTAAGCACATCACTCCTCCAGTATTTCGGGACCTTTTAAGACTCAGTCTTCAACATATTCATCCCTGGGCAAAGGTTAAAAGAAAGCTTCAGACCAGAAAATTGTAATTACAGAGAAAAGGGAAGTATTC
This sequence comes from Amazona ochrocephala, assembly GCA_039720435.1. Taxonomy (NCBI): domain Eukaryota; kingdom Metazoa; phylum Chordata; class Aves; order Psittaciformes; family Psittacidae; genus Amazona; species Amazona ochrocephala. The sequence goes on along the minus strand of CM077880.1, from coordinate 39,391,662 downwards.
TGTAGGTCTCCACAGCAGCCTCTATATTTTATCCCTTGAACTGCTCGTCTGCAGTTTTTATTAATGCAGTTGGGAATGGTGATTTTGATAGAAAAAGGAGCTTCCCTGAAAGCGTGTTGGGGCGGAAAAGTTACTTCAGATTGGACTGATTATGAAGAGGCAAACACTAGGCATAACTTTGTGGGGAAAAACGTGTTACTGGAAATAATGTCTCATCTAACAGGCTTACTCCTCTGCCTTAGCTTCTCAGTGCTGAATAGAGGAAGATATTTAGCAAAGAAATACCAGCTATTCAAGTGACTAAATTACCATAGTGCGTTGGTAAATGTCACCAATAAAACACAGTTTAAATCCACAATACTCTCAAGGAAACATTTATGCTTTTAATGAACTAGAATTTGACAGCCCTGTCTGGCAAAAGAAATCCTCTGGCATTTAGATTTCTTGAGGGGGGGAGGGGGTGGAGATGGGACATCCAGCATGTGTTGTGACCTGTCGGAGACCAGCACAGCTTTGCAAAGATGTTGTGGGTATGTTGTTCTTGGCTATATCACAAGCCAGTCATGAATAACAAAGATGAAATTGTCTACCACATTATGAGGCTTAAGTTGATAAATCATTGCCTTCTCCCCAGCAGTCAAAAGCAGGGCACCTTTTGAGTATTTCAGGTTTTCCAGTGACAGGGTGAATGTTTGGGTGTTTTGGTGGGTTGGGTTGGTTTGGTTTGGTTTGGTTTTTTTCTTAGTGACATGCTTTTAGGTACACGTACATCAGTTTCTGTAGACCTAAGATATTTTGATATTGTTATAGCACCTGTGGGTCAGGACTTCATTTTTCCTTAACCTAAGCATAAATTATGACAGTTCTTGTTCTGTTGAGCAAAAAGCAGGTAGTAATTGATGGAAAGCATGACGACCTGAGCAAATACGTAGTATGAGCAGTTCTTTTTTTAGTGGACCAGAAAGAAAAGCGTCATGAAAGTAAAAAGAAATTACATGCTTCAGAAAGAAACGAACATAAACTTAGTAATGAATTCTCCAAGAATGAGAAGGAACAGGGGAAAAAAGGGTTTCTGTGTAAAAAGGGTTTCTGTGTCAGGTTTTGTTTTAATACTTTTCAAAAAAGCAGAGAAATGCAGTGTTGGTGAGGGAGTTCCTTGGGAAGTCTGGCAGTCCAGAACACTGTCTAGTTGCATCTTGTCTCTGTTTTCACTCTGAAGCTGTGTAACACAGGGATGAATGTTCCTGACAGCCACTTTTATTCAACATTAAGGAGCTTCCAAGGCAGCAGGAGCCCTTCCAAATGCCAGCAGGAGCCCTTCCAAATGCCAGCAGGAGCAAGTTACGCCTGAGGAAGTGCTTGAGCTCCGTTTGTAGAGTACAGTTCCCTCTTCTACATTGCTGTTACGGACCATGTCAGGATGGTTCAGGCAAGGCCACCAAACCACCAGCAAGAGGATTTCTGACAAACACGAGTCTGAGAGCCACTTCTTGTGTGGATTTGCTATGTAATATTGGGCAGCAGCTGCTTTGTGTTGGCTGACAGCTGCACTGAGGTAGTGATTTTAGCCCCAGGGAGTAAGGCTGATTTCTCTTTTGTTGCATCTGTGGCAGTAGCACAGTGTAAGATCTCCTTTGTCCAACATAACAGAAAATCTTCATCTGGTTTTCACTTAGACCCTACAGAAATGTAGGTTTTCTGATCCCAAAGTAAACTCTGCCTCTGTTCTTCATTGGATTCACATCCTCACAGTTTACTCATATGCAGAGCTTTGAGTAGTTTGGCTGGGATGCAGTGGACTCAGTCCTGAGCTTTGCAGCTATCTCCAAGATCTCAGATCTCAATTTAACCATGAATCAAATGGCAGTTAACAGTTCTAGCCATGTCAGTTTGGCTTTCAATGTGTATTTCAGATGTGCTGTGTTGTTCTGGTGGTGTTTTTTTCCCTTCTGGCTATCGGAAGTGCCTTTACCTTCTCAAATAAGTAGCTGGGTACGGGCCATTGCAAAGGCAGTAGTGAAGCCAGGCTATTGCTTTTTCAGTGGATTAGGGAACAGGCTTTGAAATTTTTTCTGGTCGCCGTTAGACAGTCAAGGAGATATGATTGTCTTTTGGAATGGGCATTAGCCACTCAAGTGGGATACCAAGTGTGTATAACTTTGAAGTTACTTTGACAGAATCTTCTTTCTGTTGCATTTACTTTTGAAGTAGAGAATTTCATAGTTGGTTATGTCAAGAGGAAAGAATAATTAAAACAAAATGCAGGCATGTGAAAAGTTAAGATACAGCACGTGGGGGTTTTTTTTTGTGTTTGATGATTTTATGTTTTGGTACATTTTGGGGCCTAATAGCTAAATGCATATTACAAATCACAGAATCCGGTCTCTTTGCGTATGAATTTTTACTTGTTGCAATTTCAAACTTGCATGTCTTGATACTGATGAAAACTGATGAATAGCTGCCTAAGAAGAAATAAGGGCTGAAGTTAACATTTCCAGTGTATTTTCCCACTGAAAGTAGCACTCAGCACGGCCATGTATCATGCATGCTCATTCACTGCTCCGGAGACAAAAATTACTGTAATGAGCTCCACCTCCATCAATTTAATCATAATTAGTCACAGAGTAATGAAGTAAGTGACATTTCCTCTGATCTTTTCACAGCCAATTGTACTACCCGTGTTACCATAAAGAGGAAATAGCAGAGGGATGGATGGTGTTGGAAAGAGTGAAGCTGGCTTCTAGTTACAGTGATTCCTCTTAATTTCCCTAGTCCGTCCCACAGTGACATTTTTGGGAATACATACCAAAATAGATGAAGCTTGGTAACCTGTTTGAAACATTGTGTTTTCAGGCATTTGGGTGATTTATGGTTAGCTAAAAGAAATTTCAGATTTTATCAATATGGCTTTCTACTTACTTTCTCAAATTGATCAATAATTATATTTTCACTTACTTTGTTGATCAAGATTTCATTATACGCCTGAGTTTGAGAATCAGAATATGATTTAATAGTATTCTTTTTACTTTGTTGTCATTTGAGGTTCATTGTGATTGGTTGTGAAGAAAGAAGAAATACAGTAATTTGAACTAAAATGATTGTGTTCCTTATTCAAGAACAAAATTACCTTCTATTTCATATGGTGTATCTACACCACTTGTCTGTATAACATCAAATGCTGTGATATCTGGAGCTTATGCCTCAACATATGGAAACAGGAGAGTATTTGGAGATGTCAAAAATTATGGTGACTATCAAAAGAATAGATTAGACAGTTGTTGTTCAGAAACAAGCTGTGGGATTGGCAGACATAGGTAAATGTTGACTACAGATCTGAGGACATCACACCAAGTGACTTGGAAAATTATCATGAATAATTTGCAAACTCAGATGGAAAATCTGTATATAAATTCACCAAAGCTTAATGATGGAGTAGTGACATCAGGAAAACGCTTTGCATATGAGGTGAAGATGGTCAGCTTTGCTGAGCTTCGGCAACTTGGGAAACTAAATCTAGATTTAGAGATCTGAATGGTTTAACTGAGTTAGAGTATTTTGACTTAAAATAGCTTAGCCAAGGTTTAGATGGAAATGTTATTCAGTGTGTGGCCCGTGGACTATTCAGAGTCCATGCACTACATTCAACGGGTCTGTGAAGGCTTTTTCTTCAAGAGAATATTCTGAAAAACATGTCTGCTGCATATTTTACGAAGTGCGTATCTAAATTATGTATCTGGAAAATTCAGTCGTGTTTAAGACAGCCTCAAAATCTCATCTTTTCCTCAAAATGGGGGGGAGGGGTGAGGGGAGTAAGGGGGGTTAAGCAGACATGTATGCACTGTCAAGAGTGTTTTTAATTAGGTGTTAAGATAAACAGAAATCAGACCTACGATTTCAAAATCAGCTTTGTCTTAAATAGGAGGAGCAGCTAGCATGGATTGTGGAGTGCGAGAAAGAGAATATGGTTGGATTAAAGCTTGTTCATCCTTGTTCGTAATCATGGTGTCATCAGGGTATTCAGGAATGTTTTCGTGCGTAGAGTGTGAAGCTCATACCCACATTATTATGGATGCAGCTGAAATACAAAGAATTTATGGTAATTTATTCTCTATGCAGCTTTTCATTACAAGGATTTTTATACTTGGTAAGCCTTCCCTGCAAAGGGGAATAGTCTTCCTGTAAATGTAGGTTTTGTGACATGAATCCGTGGGGACTGTCTGTCTGATTTGGAGTTGCTAATGGATTTGGCATAGTACTGGAGCATTTTCTCATCTAATACCGCCTCCTTGAGTTGTGAACTATGTTAAGGTTTTGTTCTTGCCCTTTTCCTCTCCATTCGCTCCTTTTGTGGTGTCTGTGCCAATGCCCACATCCAAATCTATTTCTCTGTTTCTGGTCTTAGTAGTTCAGATTTGATTTTGAAAGTATTCTGTGTAGCTTTTCAGACAACATTTGGAAAACCAGAAATGTAGATGCAGATGCTGGAAGTCTGAATCCATATTGCATTTCATCTGCAGATATCAGGAATGAGAAGAAAGAGATCATCTTTTTAGTAAGGAAAAGCTGCCAAGGGTCTGATTGTGAAACTTTTCAAATGTTATATATATATGTGTGTGTGTGTGTATGGGATAGTTATATATGCAATAGCTGGAGCCACTTCATATTTGATCAATAGCATGGCTGTGCTCATGCTGGGGCTGCTGGCTAATCTGAACCACTGCTTTTGGAAGGAAATGATGAAGCATGGTGTAATGAGAAGGGGGTCACTGGACTGCCTTGGGAATGAGCTGTCTGCGCCCATAAGTCTGGACACCTGGGAAGCCACTGGAGTGTCTCCACTTCCCTCAGTCTCCCAACACATGTGGTACCTGTGCTGGGGTGGTTGTCATCCTTATGATGGTTTTATTTATACAGGAGTGTACACAGATATATTGGTCATCTTCAATATAAAGACTTGCTTTGATGGCTTGGATAGATGTAGCTACTGAGTGCAGCTGCTATTTGTTTTCATGGTTGGGAATCCTGCGTTTGCTTCAGGATTTTAATTTTTCTCCTGGAATGGTATTAACAAGGGACCTGTAGATTAAATTAGAACCCTATTAAATTTATCTGTTCCCTGTGGAATAGCATTTTATGATAATAGAAATCCCTGTGATTTAGACATTATTGCTTTTCAAGCAATGACAGTAGTCCATCTGAAAAGACAATAATGCCTGAAGTAATTAAGTGTTTATATGGTCAGTAGGTTTTTTTCCTGCATTTGGTTTTTAAATTCAGCTGACTTTTATGTGCCTCTCCACACTTCTATGTGTGTAGCATTCTTTGCCAAAGCTGCTGTGGTAAAGATGGTAAAGATGAGTAGGGACAAGCTCAGCTGGCACTGCTGTTTGATCCCAGTTCTGGCCCTGACTGGTGAGGCTCAGAAATAGATCTGAGGACAAAAGGTGAGAAGCACTGTCCCACTCGAAGCTCGGGAACCTGTAGCTGTGTGTGGAAACTTTGGATGGGATGGATTGTGAGAGAAGCAATGAGAGCAAAGCCTGGTGGGATGAAAGCTCTTACCTAAAAGGAAGCTCGCACTTTTCTGTAATGACTTGTCCAGCTGGCAAGTATTTATGACAGTGCAAATACTCACTGATAATCGTGGTGGGATGTTGGAGAATGGTTAACAGCACAAGGTAACGGGTCACTGGTGGAGCTCTGCGAATGATCGCCTGTGTGAGTGTGGTAACATCTGTTCTAGCTTGTTGCTGTGGTACATCAAGAAACCATTACCACAAGATGTAACCATGGTAATAATGAGCTAGAGAACCAATAATGGACAAGGACAGTTTCTCCTTGAGCCTTGGGGAAAGTACCTAGGAAGGTGGTATCAGGTAGAAGAATGAAGAGAAGACTGATAAGCAGACCACCACTGGGAAGGACTTGGCAAGATTGTGTTGTATAGTAACCAGTCATGTTATAACACGCTGCAACATGCATCCAATCAATGTATACGACATGTATTGCAATCAGAGTAAAACATATATAAAGCGATGATTTTTGCTAATAAAGTAGAAGCTTGCTTTATCAACCATATTGGTTCATCTGCTTGCTTCCCCCACGGTCGCAGTGGGAAAGTTGGGATGGAGTGACGGGCAAGTCATGAGACATTTGTGAGAATAGAGTATATTCTCACACCGTTTTCGAGAAGCAGTGTCAGCTTGAAGGTATAATCTTGATGCAGAGAAAGTAAGAAGAAATTTTTCTTAAACTGCAGGTGCACCTGGAAAATACAGTAAAGAAACAGTCCCTGAAGCATTGCAAAAAATAGCAAAGGGTGGAGGTGTATATCCTCTTCAGGAGATGCTCAGGCACCATATAAAACCACAACGAATAAACATCAGTGAGCTCCTGCATCACTGGATGGAAAGCTGTGTCATGCGAGCTAGTTTGATTCTAGAAGCTAAATGGTAGGAGTTTAAGCAAATCCGCTTTCTTGAGACACGCATCTGGGGAAATGACTGAAAGTTTTGGGTCCAGATCTGTGGAGAAAACCATGGACCAAATGTGTCTGAAACAGTTCCTGCAAGATCCTCTGGTGGAAGTCTTGATCTCGGTCTAGACTGACTGAAATAGGAGAAAGAGCAGTGGCCTTTCTAGAGGACAAAGGCCAGGTGAGATTTGGAAGGGATTTTAAGTCAGTGGTTCTCACCTGAAACAGAGCTGAACTTCATTAGTGGGTTGACTGGAGAGCCATATCATTATCTGCAGTGAAGATAGGCTGGAGATTGAGAGGCTAACTGACAGTTAATGTTAGAACATTTCAGCAACTCCTGTCAAATCAATTGCACTTGGGATAGGTAAAAAATCTTAGCTTAGTTTTGAGGGGCAGTAATTGACTGACTCTTTCTCGATATCTTGATCCCTGGATCATTTCTAGCTATAATGCTGCAGGAGCAGTATAATGTAGATATGATGGTTCATCACATAGCCTTAGGTGGAGAAATGCGTTGGCTTTTGTATAGCATGCGGTAGTCTTAGTTCTCTAAGTGATCCTTAGTCGCTTAAAGACCTTATCCTAAGGTCGTTGTCCCAAGGACTCAAAGTCTTTGGTCTTTTATCACTTCTCTGTTCTCTATCTTGTCACATTATTGAAGGTCACAGTTGCATCTGGCTGTAATTAAGGCATAATAAATTATTAGTAGGTATCTTAACAAGTTGTTAATACATAGTTACATTGATCAAGAATTAAAAAGTTTCTTTATAACAATGGTTTATAATGCTTTAAAACACTAACTGATCTGGCAAGTGTCTGTCAACTATTAGTGCTACCTGGCTGTATTAGAAACTTAGCTGTATTAGAAACCTAGCTGTATTAGAAACTTAATTAAAATGTTAACTGCTTGAGAAACGTTGGCCATAATTTAATTTCTGGGTTTATATTCTGGCACCCAGTGGCTTGTTTCAACCATTTCTCAAGTGATCATCTTAATACCACTGTAGTATAGTTTTCTCGGGAGTGGAAGACACTGAAACAAAATGCAGGCCATTCACATACCTGCTGCCTAGCTGGGGAAATATTTTTATACCTATATATTTTTATAGGTGTATTTATACAATTATATAATTTTACTCTATACTAATCAGGTGCCTTTCTGACTGAGATCTTGAACTGTCAGTCTTCAAAATTTAGCAGTTTTACTGTTTCATATATTTTCATTCGGAACATCTTCTAGCACTTCTAGGTAGCTGTGTTTTGGATTGTTAATGTTTTCACAAGATGGTATTTTGGGCTACTACTGAGAATTGGTAGTCGTTGCTTTATGCACTGGACTTGTATGGAGTTCATCATAGAATCGTGGAATGGTTAGCCTTCTGTTATGATGAGGTTTTTGGCTGAGGTCATATATCTTTAACTGAAATTTTCTGATAATAGAAAATTGGTAACTTCATGTTTTGGGGGACAGATCCACAGCTGTATTTGTGATGTTCTATTGAGTTGACTGGCTTTTCTCTTCCAACTTGATTTTGCAGACCCCTTGGAAGACAAACAAACAAACAATTTTAATCAGTGTTGCATCCTTTAATGTATGGGTTTGTTTGTTCTTGGGTTTAACTGATGTTCTTACTTATGAAGAAAATTAGAAACCTTTTGAGTGGAGAATAGTGAGAGAATCATGGAGGTCTGATTTGTGAATGTTCATCCTTGTAACTGTAGAGAGTTATAACTCTTTTGAGCAAGGAGCGATTAAGAGAATGGTGGTAGTATTTCATTCCCAGGATCAACAAGAATATTTTGATTTCTCTGGAAATAGTTTTATTTCCTCATGGTTATGTGGCGTCAGGCCTCCAAGCATCACTGGATGCTGCAGTCTACTCTAGGTCAACCATTTGGCAGAGTGCTGCTGAGGTTTTGTAAGCTTTTAGCACTTGTCAGTTGTGTTTCCCTGTTTGTTCGTTTATTTTTGTAAGAGTTCTTTGGAAATTAACTGTGCTTTGCTGCTTGAGGGAACCTCTTCAGAGTAAAATGTGTCCTGTAACTGACTTCTCAAGCTCTAAAGTAATGTAATGGCAGTAATTAAGATAAAATATGAGTTTTTTCTTTGATTTTTGCATAGATGCCAGCATCTGCAGAGGACAGCATTTTGTCTGATATTTGCTCTGCAGAAGATAAATACAAAGCAGATACTATTTTTATAGTGTAAAAGTGGTTGATATTTGTCCCTTAAGGCAATTATGGTTATGTATTAAAGAAGTTTAAAGGTAATAGCTTCTGTGTACATCGCATACTCATTTCTTCTCTGTAGTAATTTTCTCCCTTCTCAAAACAACCCTGATTTAAGGAGCAGGAGTGGCTTCAATTTGCATATGCAGACTGTGAAGCTTTGTGTATTGGACAAAATACAAGTAAAACATGATTAACAGCTGTGGTCTGGCCAGGTCCCTGCTTGGTCCTCAGCAGTTCCCATGGGCTTTGAGTAGGTTTCCAGTCTTCTCATCCTTGGTCCAGGCAATATCAGATGAAGACATGTGTGTGACCCCAGTCTAGGGCAGGAAACAGCAAAAATTATTTGATGCTTCTCATTCTTTAAAGAGTCTCTCTTCTAATAAGCCTCATAAAGGTTAGGGTAGAAATATTATGATGCTTTCTGGTAGCTTGCTTTTGAGCTAGGGTACCATTATTTCACCTCAGGGCTTGAGTGCAAGGCTTCTGTATCTCAGTTCCCACCTACTGCCCATGGAGTTTTCTGGATTTACACCATCACAGGAACCAAACACAGTGAAAATTAATCTGATGGGGATGATCAGAGCCTCATGCTGCCAGACTGCACTTCCTCTTTCACATATTAGGAACCAAGGGAAATTAAATAACCCCTGACCTTGACTCTGGGCATTTCTTTAAATATGAGGAAGCAAGTAAGCTTTCCATAAGCAGCTGTTAAGGAGAGGGACTTTGATTGATAGATGTTAACTGAGAAGACATCGGTACCTCCAGACTTGTGATTTTTTTTGTTTAACCACCAAGAATTGTGTATCTTTGCCATTGAATTTGGTTTTGGCCTCCTTTTAGTCGCTTGTTTTCACTGGATATCTTGGTAGCTCAGTAGGTATCTTATTTGTGGAAGATAAATTAGGTGCTTCAGGAATTGAAGTCTTGATGCAGTTGGGAATAACCATTCAATATCCACATGTCATTTTCACACATATGCTTAACATATGTGTTGAGCATATATCATTCAGAAGAATCAAATTACATCTTTTCCCAGGCAGAAGATATACGCAGAGTCATATTTCAGACTATTAATGCAACATTATTTTCCAAAGTGCGCCATTAAGTCTTGATACGAATTTCCAGTGCTTTTGGTGAAATTGTGATAAAAGTGGACAGTTCTATTAAGCAATTAAGTAATAGCTGATAATAGCTTTACTTTCCTGGGGGATATATATTGTTGTCTTTGTGTCACCCCAAAACTTCAAACTCTGTATTTCATTTATTTGTTGGCTTCTTACTCTCTGCTCAGTGCATGCTTCCTACCATATCCTACCGTTATGAATTTGCAGTGTACTTAAGCCAAGAGTTGAAAGAATAGTGACTACAACTAACAAATTGCTGCAGTAATCTTTTTATGGACAGGTATGAAAAGGGGCATAACTGGAAATGAGGATGATAGGAAACATACACTGCATTAAATTACACCACGTTAGTAGTTTTACCATGTCTAAAGGTATACATAGGCAGCTCTATCAGTTCAATGTAGCAGTGTTGCAGTGCAGTTTCCTTTTGTACCTGTCGCTCTGTTGTAGTGCTATGATGGCTTCTCTCAGTTTGTCTATTTGTCCTTTTTTTTTCCTGAAACATATTCAGGGCGTGCAGCAAGTTCCTTCTTCAAAAGTACAAAGCTTTTTTTTCCCCTAGTTCTGAAGTAAGCTCATCTCTTTGGTAAGGTCTGACCTGTTACATACAGAGGGGAAGCACTTGTGATGAATTCTTACTACAGATGCATCCTCTCAACATTGAAATGTGGTACTATAAACTGCCAGGACCCATTTCAAAGAAATAGCAATAAATTAAAGCCATTGAAAAATAATGTGGAATATATCTACATTTTGTGTAGTTTTGTTAATAACTTCATAAAAAGCAATCATTTCGTATTTTAAAAACTGCAAGTCTACTTTCTTGGTGAAAAAAAGGTGGATGCTGGGTATGCCATTATACTTTCTTCATCTGCACATTAAAAAGTATATTTTCACTTTGGATTGTATAGAAAGCCTTTTCATAGAGTTAAAGTTAAATTAGGTGTGACAGTTGATCATGATTAATCACCAGTTATTAGCTAAAATAGTTTTGTTTCTTGGTGTTGAAAAATAGGATTCTGCAAGGAATTAGACGTAGTGGGAAACATCAACCATGTTTTTATAAAACCTGAAAGATGGGAATCATGTCATGTTAGTGGATCATTGTGTGTTTTATGTGAAGGCTACAGTGACCTTTCTTTTGTTACCTTAGAAACAGGTAATGAGGTGGAGAGAGAATCATAGAAGAATTTTGTTTGAAAGATGACTGGCAAGTGAGACTGCCCAGAAGGCACCATGTCTATGGGAGCTTCTCATGGCCTTCTGTCATTGCTTGGTGTAGATATAAAGGAGAAATACTGAGCTGGTTGCAGGTGTAGTTTGATACTGGCTTCTATGACAGGAGCTGTTGTGTGTTTGTGAGCAACCTGAGGGCTATAAAACTTGTTAAAGGCAAAATGAGTCCCATGAGCCATGAAAGAACCTTGAAAAACTAATTTTATGCCCCCTTCACTTTCGCTTCAGAGTGAGCAGCATAGGTGAAGTCCTAAGTGGATCAGTCTTTCTACCAGCCTGGGTCCTGACGCTGGAGTTAACATTGGAAGAACTTTCCTACTTCTGTGACTCCAAAGTTTTCAAGGACTTAATAAAAAACGTTACGGATGGTCCCTGTTTCTGTTACATGCGCAGGTAGTGCTTGGGCACAGATTAAGTACTGCATTCATTTTGAAGCAAGTTATTAAGCCATAAAATATAAAATAGTGACATTTTACTTGCTAACAATTTTTAACACAGGAATTTTTACAACGCCACAGGAGGGGGAATGCTGTAGGTAAGCTATTCAGGTGAAATTACTGTTGTGGTTTAAATAATTCCCAGCCTTTATAAAGAAGCAAAATTCCTCAGCATGAGAAGTTTCAAAGACTGAGATGAAAGATTTCAAACAAGATCACATTCTGCTTTATAGTTGGTTCTTAATGAGTTTTACTTCGTAAATCCATGTTTTAATTATCTCCTGTGTACTAGCATGAGCCATCCAGTATGTTTGCAGGTGCTAATTCTTTCAAAAGTTATTCTGGTGCCAACAATTTTACCTGAATTTTGTGCACATTGATTAGTCTCGCAGGGTTTGAGTTTCTAAGCACCTGTATGAGTATTCAAAAAACGCCCCACCCTAGTGAAAATACTGTTGCAGCTTGCATCTTCATACAAATAGTAAAACTCATTGAAAAAATCACATTAAAATGAGTATTGATAATGTTATTGAAGGATAAATTTCAGGTGGGTTTGGTTGGTTGGTTTGGTTTTGGGGTTTTTGGGGGGGTGGGATTGTTGGGTTTTACCCCTAAAAAAGCATTTTGCTGTCATTTCCTCTTAGTTTCATCAGTTTTGGTGATAGTGGGACTGATGAATGTGTTCAGAACTGTGAAATGCAGGTCATTATGGAGATTAGGCTGGCAGCCAGTTGTATCGTTATTGCCTGTCAATCTTATGTGCTCAGTAAATTATGAAGTACTCCAAGAGACGTAACTGTATGTTTTAATATTTCTTAAAGACTTCTCAAGGATATTGTAATAACCTAAAACAAACGTTTTAATGCTGCAGTAGTGTTCTCAATTGGATAGAATATGTAACCATAGAACCATAGAGTTCCATCACCAGGAATGATAAATGATAGTGGCTGGCATTGCTCTCATGCAAATGTAATTACTGGCAGGAAAAAGAAGCACTTCATTATGCAATCTGCTTCTGTCTTTTTGGGTGGCTTTGCAGCACTATGCTTACATACAGCTATGAGCATCCTTTGTATTTGTTAAAAACCTGTGTACCAGATTTATGTGGATATTACGACAGTGAACATGTATTTGTAGGCCAGACTTTAGGATTGATAGACACAGGCACACACATGGCATGCATATACATACTGCTTTGTGTTTCTGCACATCCTGAGAGATATGCAACTTGTTAAAAACAGAATCAGTCCCAAGAGAATCAAAGTACAATGAAAGACCATTGAAAAACATATTTTATAACACCCATTATGCTCTTGAGTTGCTGTTGCAGAAGCACATGCTGAGCACTAGACCGGTATCTGACATATGGCAAGTGTCTTTATCTGTCATGAATCCCCTTCCCCCATATATGTATGTGTATTCTGTCCAACTGCAATAGCTTAGGCACTACTACATTGTCAGGTTCCTACAGCGGAAAACATTCTCATGCATGCAGATGATAGCAGGATTTGGCAAAAAAATTTCCTTTGCACTTAGGGGCTTCTGCAGGTCATCCTTCATCTTGCAGATACTCAGTGGTTTACCCTGGAAATCCTAGTGCTAAAGAATATGGCAGTGATGAAACTTTTTCCGTATTCCATAGTACGTTTAGTTAAAAAATTCATTTTAACAGCCTTTAGGTATTTATTAGTTCTGAAAATGTGGCCCATCTATAAGTATGTACTTTAAGGACTAAATGGAGGCATCTTTCCTCTGCATATAAAATAATTTGGACTAAAAAAGATTATATTAGGAATCCATAGCAGGTTAAGACTTAGCCATGTAACCACTATTGTTTAGTAGCTCTACGTCTATGATTTCTGAACAGTTCTTTAAAAAGTCTCTGCCTGGTGGAACCAGTCAATCAAGTGAGACAAATGCTAGAGAAAAGTTCTTGAACCACAAATACTGAGCAATAAGTATGTGAAAGCTGGCAGGTGACATCTGACAGGTTTTTCACTGAGATTTAGAGGCATAAGTGCCTATAATATTTTTGAAAACGTTACTTCTGTCATTTAGGGCCAGATCTGCACTTTGATGCTAAGAAAGTAGGTGCATCTCCAGTATGCATGACCCTGAACTAGAACACAGACCTCAGGTTAGATGCCCATGTTCCCTGTGCAGAGTATGAGGAGAACTAACTGTTAGCTGCGTAAGGAAGTAAGCAGTAGTTCATCTGTCACTGTCACACCGTTTGCATTTAGCCAGGTGGTAACCCTGAGGGTGAGGTGAGTTGGGGGTTTCTCTTGGATCTGTGTGAGTATGCTATTTTTGACCCCACCTCCACAGTCCATGCATTCCTCTTCTTGAAGGTGCATGCCCATACCCTTTCTTAAAAAACTTAAGCAGGAGAGGGAATGGAACCACTCATTTCTTTGAAAATCTCTGACTGCCCCTCTGTGATGGTTTATCTTGCCAGTACACAGGGACTTGTGTTCTACTCTTTAATTGTAGAGGATTCAAGCCTGTACTTTCCACATCCACATCATGAACAAAATTCCTGAGACACACTATTGCAAGCTCGGCTGTGATAGTACATACTCTTTCTCTTGTCATGGTACACAGTGGTGGCATTCTTACTGACAAAGTATTGGACAAAGATGAGAGAAAGCCAAGGAGAAGTTGTACCCTTGCAGCTTAGAGAAACTTGCCTTCCTGGGGAAAGGGCTTCTTGGCCTCTCCTTCCAGACTATTTCACTGTTTCACATAAAAGAGATTGCAGATAAAATCAAATTCATGCTCTGTCTCCTAAAACGCTACCTTAACAGTGGGTCGCGTTTCCTCCAGTATTCAGTTTGTCCAATCAAAGACCAGTGTTTTTCTTAAAATCCTTCAAGTTCTGTAATTTAATTTCCAGGAAGCTAAAAAAATTATCTCTGAATAAACCCAAAGATATGGTAGACTTATTTAGGCAGAGGGATGCCTGATTTGAGTTCTGATCAAATGCTTCTAGCTGCTTTGTCTTGTCATAAGCAAGATACACAAACTGTCCTTCAGGTATTATGGGACTTCATTTGACATGGTGTCCTGGGTTCAGCAGCAGCAGTCATTTTTCTCCTTCTTAGTAGCTGGGGCAGTGCTGTGGTTTTGACTTTCAGCCTGGGGTCAGCGCTGATAACACCAATGTTTTTAGTTGCTGCTCAGTTATGTTTACTCTGACCAAGGACTTTCTGAGCCTCATGCTCTGCCAGGGAGGAGGGGAAGCTGGGAGGAAGCAGAGACAGGACACCTGACCCAAACTGACCAAAGAGGTATTCCGTACTACAGCACATCATACCCACTGTATAAACTGGGGGCAGTTACCCAGAAGGGTTAGATCACTGCTCAGGTCGGGCTGGGTACCGGTCAGTGGGTGGTGAGTGGTTGTATTCTCTTTCCTTGTATTTCCCTTGTCATTATTATTATTGGTGGTAGCAGTAGTGATTTGTGTTATACCTTAGTTACTGAGCTGTTCTTACCTCACCTCGTGGGAGTTGCATTCTTTCGATTCTCCTCCCCATCCCTCCGGGAGTGGGGGGAGGAAGGTAAGGGGAAGTGAGCAAGAGGCTGCGTGGTTCTGAGTTGCTGGCTGGGCTTAAATCATGACACATGGAAGTTGGTTTGCTCTCTATGGAGTGTGTCATGCCTTCAGAAGCTGGTGGCAGCTAAGCAAGGATTTTTAGGGTCACATTATAGGACTCTGGAGACCTAAATACCCAACATCAACACTGAATCTATCCCTAGGCTGTTTTGAATCTTATTGTTGATATTTTCTTATTCTGTGGCACAATAAAAACAAATGTGTTTTGCATTGGCATTTGTCTTTATAGAACATGACAGAGGCAAACTGCATCTCTGAAAGGTTTGAAGTTTGTTGTTGGTCTTAATGCCGTGTGGAAATTTAGCTGCCTATGTTCAGCTGCCTGGGGTAAGGTATAATGGAAATTGTATTCTTGACAGTTTAAGAATGCCTGCAAAGCATTTCCAAGTATATATTTGCATAATGAAGCAGAGTTATTTCCATGGAATGTTTTTGACAGAATTTTGCTGTAATATACTGCAGTTAATAGTTGTATACTGAATTTAGACCTCCCCCTCCAATCCAACTCAGAATAACATTTAAGTATACAAAACTTAACTTTGTAGGCTTGCTTATATCTCATTGATTTGGTATGTTTAAGTACTATGCTGAATTATTAAATTCTCCAACTAGTGTCTTTGAAAATAGTATCTGTGTTGTTATAGTCACCTGGTTCCGGTAGATTTTGGGATATTTCAGTGGAAGAGGGAAGTTAGCTTTGTGGAAGCCTTTTTGACCTCATTCTTACTTCTTGAAGTGTTGTACACTTATGATTAGACAGTTACATATATGCGATCTATTTTATTAATGCATAATAATCTCGAGAGAGGACAATTCCAAATGTTCTGCCTCAGGTAGGAAAAAAAAAAAAAAGTAGCGTTAGGTTATGTATCCCAATAGTGAGAACTTTTCAGTGCATGCATTCCTGGGTGCAAAACTGTGTCCTTGACCTCTTGGTATCCACAAACAGATGAAACAGTGCAAGACCATTAGAACAGTCTTCTGAGTCTGATTGAAACAGCAGCAGGATGCTTTTCCCACTGTAGGGGGGTCAGCGTAGGAGTCATAGGATCCAATAGGTGAATGTGTCACCTGTCTTGCTATTATTAGTGCAGGACCATCTACCATGTGTACGTTTCTGACCAAGACTGTAATGCATAATAGGAATGATGTCAAAATACTGTAATAAGCTCAAACCCACTGAAAAGGAAATATGCATATGCCTTATACATTTATTAAATACAATGTATTTCCTTTTAGTTTAAAAATTTGAGCTATGTTTTCTTTTGCAGCAATGATGAATCATAAAAAGTGAAATTATGTTTTTTAAGGAACAGAAGTACTTTTGCGCCTTTCAGAGTTAGCAAATGTCCTACTTGTTCGGTGTAAAATAATGTCTCTGTCTCTGAAAGTGTTAATCAACCTGTTCTTACACAGCATTGAGTGCTTGCAGCTCATTTTATTGGGTGTTGCTCATGGAACACAATGCATCTGATATACATCTTGGTAGCAGTCATTTCAAAGTAGCCATCTGGGTATAACTTTAGAAAATACCAGCTTAGCCAACTACGCTGTGTAAATAGATGAGGTCAGATTGCTTGTCAACAGATATTAGATTACAAAACTAAACTGCCTCTCGCCCTGTCACTTCATCTGTGTTAGCATCAATTATGACATTGCACTTTCAGATTTGTAATAGAGTTGCACGATATAGCGCTTATATTTGTTGGTGGAAAAAAAAGGTATTTTCCTTTTTTCTCTGATAGTTCATGTGTGGTGTGATTTCTTTGTTCCTTTTAGGTTTGGAGAGGGTTATATTGCTGCTACTGAAAGTGGTGCTCTAATACAGTTTACAGTTCACTGGAATGATTGTGAGAGTTGTGCGAACTGCTTTGTATCTCTTCTAATTCCCACCAGCTTGTTTAGCCACACATTCACTCTTACATCATCTGAAAAAGTGATAATTGCCTCCAACTTCATGAATAAAGCTGGGAAAAGTCATTTTTGACAAGTCATAAATTTGCTGAGAAGCAGAGTTAGATCGGGATCATAAGTATTTGCATTTTCAAGGATGATTATCACCAGTAGCTTTGACTGAAGAAGAAAAATGATTTCCCCAGATGCTGCAGTGTCTGTTTCAGCATTTTCAAAATTAGATCTTTACTCTTTTCCTTCAAAATATTTTGGAGCTTTTTACTTCCCCCTTCTCCTTAGAGAAAGAATGTTTTTTAGGGGTTAAATAGCTTGAAAATAAAAGGGAGCATTTCATTTCGATTGGAAGATAATGTTTCAGGTTGCCTCAAAATGAGATTTATTATTTGTATTATTTATTGTACGATTTTGCAGCAATATCTGTCGTCTTTGAATTCAGACTGTCCCACACACACACTTTTAAACGTTTTTTATTTACTTTGAGTCCTCAAGTCCATCATCAGCCAAGCTCCATTCTAGCGTTGTATGAAAAAATCACTTGAAAGTTTCCAGCAAAATGCATGTAATTTATGTTTCAGAGTATGTACACTATCTCCACATAAAACAGACAGTTGCATTGGAATATGTTATGGGAATATTACGCTTTACCAAACAGCAGGTTTATGTTAGCAGCTTTACAAACATACTCTGTAAAAGTCAGGTCTGAGAGAAGATTAACGGCTTCCTCCAGTTTTTCTGGAGAGAGCTGCAGACCAAGAATCAGTGGCCCCCATCGAAGTCCACATTTTCAGAAGGTTTAGGCTTAGCCTTATGAGATGGTGTATTCAGTCCCTTTTCATGCTGCATCACAGGTAGCTGAGCCAGGATGGCTGTATTCGTGGGCTTCAGAGAAGTCTCTTAGTCTCTACTGTCACATGGAAAACGAGAATTGGCCATCATGAATGAAAACCAAAGTAATTGCTGTGATGCACTGCAGATCAGTCTGTATTCATTCAGTTGAGTAGTAATTCTGAGGGTTAAAATGATTGCCTTAAATATCAGTTTCCCTTATGATCAGAGGGCCTTTGGAAGAAAAGGGACTGTTAGTTTATATGTGTCTGTGCAGTGGTCTCTGAGTGCAGCTTCACTGTGTTGATGAGTGGTATTTAGATGCAGAGATGCTGGAGTGGGTGCTTCCTGCTCCACCCTCGCTGGAGGTCTTCCTGCCTGTGAGGGGGTCCTCAGAGCTTCTGTGTGTAAGGCAAGGATGCTCACCTTGCTTGAGCTCTTCACTGTTCCTGCTGAAATTAACCAGGTTTATTCCAGTTGTTTGATTAGGTGGACACAGTTTCTCCTCTGGTAAGTAGAGGTTGTTGTGTATGGAGACAGCTCATGTGAAATGCTTCTAACCATGCTGTATTAACTTCCCAATAAATAATTTTCTGTTTAGCAGCCTCTGCACAGAAAACAGTTCAGATCTCCCCAGGGAAGAGGCAAATTAAGCTATTTACTGGGTACATTTTGGATGTATTTTCATGTCTGTTCTGTTTCCCTGTTGTCTCATGTTATCTTTTGTGCCTGAATGTGTTTGTCAGAGCGAGTATTCTACAGCTGAGAACACATGAAAATCTTTGATTTAAAAACAAAAGGTGCCATTGTGTCTAAATTTGCTTTTTGCCAAATGGCTGTGTGCCAGCTGTATGTGTTTGGGGAATGCCAGTGAGTGACCTTGTGGGCCACACAATTTGTATTCTTGCCCATTCATACTTTTCATCTGCCGCCTCACATCCCAGGATGCAAACCCATGTTTCAAGCTCCAGGTTTTCATTATTGACTTCAAGGTATGACAGGGAGGCAGTGCATCCTTGGGAGGTGACATGGATTGTTTATTTTTTGCAGTTAAGACAAATAAAAGCATAGTAAATATTTCCTGATGTTCCTACAAGCACCAGGAATCTCCTACAACCTGCAGACATAAATTTCCCAGACCAGTAATAGTTGTGCATCAAGCTTTAATGCACAGGGTTTTTTGTACCTGCCTCTTCCATGTATCTTTGTTGTACATGCCTGGAGTAGGGCAGCTGCAGACAACTTAATTCTGATAGAAATTGAAACAGCTGAGAAACTCAGGGGAAAAACAGAACCGTTGTGCTGTGGCCTCTTTAAGAGCTGTACTTCGAAGCGGTTGTACCAGCAGTTGTTCAGTTTTGTAGCAGAAGATAAACATGCTCTTGCACACACAGCAGGTTTTGCGACCCTGTTCATATAAACTGTTGTTTGTTTCCAAGCACTGGAGGAGATGGAATTTCTGCCTTGCCCTGCCTTTTCCTGAAGGCTGCAGGAGGAGATGCTCATCTCTCTCTCTCTACTGAGGTAAATGGATAGCTCTGTGTTTCACAGGGGACAAGAAAGCCTTCGCCTGCATTTGCTGTTGACTACACACAGGCTTTGTCCTCCTCCTCCCCAGGGACACTGTCAGTTCCCAGCAGTGGCTTCTTACAGCTCCCTTACCATGTGTTTTGAGAGGCAAAACCTGGTTCTTCCATCCTCTTTCTCTGCTTTGGTCTTGGTCTCTGACTGTGGTGGTGGCTCTCCCTCCCTGGTGCATGGGGGAAGATGCCAGCAGTTCATTCATATATTACGCAAGAATTATGCACACACGCGTTCACGTCACACAGCAGGATATTGTAACCCTACATCTGCTTATACAGAGGTAAGCATGGCATAGATAGCAAAATACATCACTGTCTGCCTTCCAGGACAGTGCAGGAGTGACTTTTATGGTTTTAAAGGTCCTGCCCTTAAATGTGAACCCTTTTAGGATGGGTTTTCTGATATAATTAGTTTGGAATTTTATAGGGGCTTCTGGGGGGCTTTGTAGAGTGTCCATCTGTGGTACTCATTGTGCACCTACTACTAATTAGTGTCTTTATGGAATCATAGAATTGTTTAGGTTGGAAAAGACCTTTAAGATGATCAAGTTCACCTGTTAACCTAGCACTGCCAAGTCCACCACTAAACCATGTCCCTGATTGCCACATCTACATGTCTCTAAATTCCTCCAGAGATTTACTCAACTGCTTCCCTGGGCAGCCTGTTCCAATGCTCATCATTTACGCGCAGCTCATCCGCCCATCTGCTGCCATGTAGGAGACTGGCTCCTCATCTGTCCAGTCTGAGAGTAGAAGTGCTGCTGGTGGGGTCTTTTGGTGCCTTGCTGGCCTGAGGTTGAGTGAGGGATGCTGGAGCCTCTCTTGCTCCTTTGGGCTGGGCGTGGGGCTGGAGCTGTTCCAGGGACAGCATCTCCAGCCTTGCCAAGGGTGGCTGCAGTCCTGGTGATGCTGAGCCACGGTGATGCTTCACAGCTCTCTCAAATGACCAGCATCACAGCACACCACCAGGGGTGACGTGGTAAAAACACTGCGCCCTCAGAATGGCCGAGGGCATCACCTCCCTCTGACCATCTCCCCTCGGTGTCCTCCTGTCCTTCAGCAGGGGCTGGCTGTGCCTCCCTGCTGCTGGCTGGCATGGCTGGCACAGCTGGCTTGCTGCTCACTGCATCAGGGCTCCTGCCTCATCTTCAGGTACCTTTCTCAGCTCTCCAGTGTTTGTTCTTGGGCCTTGGGCAATTCCTGCATGGCACTGTTGTGCATCAGTGGCTGCAGTTCAGCAGTGATGTTTACCTCTGTGTACCTTTCAGTTTCTTTTCATGGGTCATACACAGTGTATCCCTGGAACTGGCCACCTTGCTCAAGTTAATCTTGCTGTTTATCACTGTTTGCTGTGATTATCTTCGATATACCAGTCAAAGGCTTAATAATAGTCTGCAGTGATCCTGTATTATAACTTGAGCAACACAAACCTCCAATTTCCCTCAATTAAGGAGTTCTCTCTAAATTTTAGCAGCCTGTAGATAAATATTTATCTTAATTTAAAAAAAAATTATTATCGTCAGATTAAATTTTTCCCTATGCGGTAATTGTTCTGACCTCTCCTGTCTAGCACACAAGTTTCTAGTTCTGCTGCAGACACAATATCTTCTCTTCCCATCTTTAGGAATTTCAGTAAATTTGTTTCCCAAATCTTGGGGTTTTTTGCCAGATGAATTTTCATTTTTTCCCTCTAGTTAGTTTCATTTTTGGTTTTAGTTTTATCATCCTGATCAGCCTATTTCTTGCAAGGTTGGCTTCCCTTCTGTCAAGTTGGAGGGCATCTGGATTATCAGCCTTTTTCGTTAAGAAGATGGTCTATGTCCCACACAACCAAACCCTTCTGCCTTTGAGGGTTGCCAACACATCTGTTAGCTGGGTTAATCTTGGACCGAAGGGAAACCTAATAATGTTTCAGGATCAATGGCAATTACAGAGGATATGCAATAGGGAACAGATGTTCCATCTGGATATTCATCCCAGTGCATCCCTGTGCTGGCCGACAGTTCCAGTTTTTCTGAGTTGGACCCACACCAGCTGACTTTTATCCAGATGCCAGACATTTGTCTAAACAGAGGATGTAAAAGCACTGGACATCTATGAGAGGTGATGTATCTTATCGCACCAGAGGCACTACAACCCAGACGTCACCAGACATGCTTGCAGCTTCCCATGGGAGCAGTGCCAGGGGGAAAGCAGCCAGGTGCAGATGTCCTGGTTTTCCTATTGCGCTGTGGACCTCAACAGCTTCAATGATTTTATCCTAGGCAGAGCAAGACAATGCAGTTATGCTTCTCCTCCTTTTCTGACCTCCCAGACTCTTGGTCTCACATCCAGGGGACCTTGGGTAAGGTCTCCCCCCAGGCTACAGAGCCAATGAGCAGCACAAAGTATAGTGCTCACTGTGTGATGTTCATGGCCTTCCTGGCAGGGCCACATAAGTAGATAGCTGGGAGGTTCATGATATGTAGGTTTGCTGTCAAAGGTGTGGACTCTGCTATTGGCCCGATTTCTAAATTTGTAGCCAGCTTCCACGCTGGCATATGCTCCAGTTTACTGGCTCAGTGTTCAGGCTAGGCTGTTGTTTGTTGCTTCCTGTAGTAAATAAAGGCTGTAGTAAATAAAGAAAGAAGTATGATAGATGTAGTTGGTCCAATTAAAGAAAAATGTAATACTACAAATCTACAAATGCGATCATATTGAAAGTTACTCTACAGCAAGTTACTAAAATTTGGTTTTATGACTTTTGTCTAGTGTGAATAGTGGTCAGCACAGTTAGCTGGGGAGCTGCATTCGAAAGCCAACCTGAGGAACAGGGGCAGCCTCCCTCCCTCCTTCATGCTCCCTTTCCTGCGGAGAGGCGATAGCTAGATGCCAGAGATGAAGGCAAGCTAATGAGAAGCGCATTAGAAGATAACAGGAAAGTTAGTTATCTCTGGTAGTTTTAGCAGGAAAGTTTTATTATACCTTTTCATTTTTTTCCCAAGAAACCTTTTTTGGCAGTAGAAATTATTGTTTTCAGATTGTCAGTTTGATTTGACAATCTGAAAGGCAATAGCCATTGAAATTTCTGCCTTTTTTAGTGCATGTTTCAGATAGCCGTGATAGAAAATATGCTGTTGTGGGGCTGGAGAGAGTGATGTTGCCTGCCATTAGGGAAAAGTAATGCTTCTAGTTACAATGCTAGTCTTAATTAGCCATAAGCTTGATCTCTTGCATGGGCTTATGGGGCTTCACACATTAAAAACAAACGAACTAACCGTAATCTCCAAATAGTGTCAAATACAGAAGACCAGATGAAACATGACTCAGTGTGCAGGTGTGCTTAGTTCTGCACGGGGTCTTCCCTTTCCAGTGTAGTTGGAGATCTCTCTCCTGTTTGAAGCCATTCCGGGAGGAACGCATTTAATTGCCTGCAGGATCATTTCTCTTTCTTGCTGACTGTTCCCAGCAGCTGTGTTTGACAATGGGGAAATGCTCTGTGACAGGTAGAGCTGGGCTAGGGCCAGCCATCAGGCTGTGGTGAATTGAACTTAGATTAGTTGAACTTGTGCCTGAAAGAGCTGGAAATGATCATAGCTTGCACTTCATGAAGACCTCAAAGTAAGATTTGATTTCTCCAGAGTAGCCTTCCTTTGGTAAGTTCTTGATAAACTCAAATTGCTTGATCAACTCAGAATATGTTTTACAGAAATCAAACTACTTCCCTTGCACAATGTTGTTGAAGAAAGAAGAGTTGTTACAAAACTAGTTGTTTGGTAAAACCCTAGTAACAGGTCATAATGTGCTATTTTGGGGACATTTCTCAGGCCAGTTAAAGCAATGATGTATTTTACCCAGGGTCTTTATTGCTTATACAGAGGTAAGTAGTGTCTCGTAACTGGAATTAACTGTGTAGTCATTTACTAGGGAAAATTTTGGATTTGAACTGTGAGCATAGCTCTGTAGACTTTTTTATTCTTTAAATGCTTTGGTTTCGTGTTTGTTTGGCTTTTATGCCACTATTGATATCACAGTTATTTCCTGATCTTAGCCAGTACATACAGAATGTTTAAAAAAAGCCAAATCCCCAAACCCACGAATCTTACTGTTCACTGAGTAGCTAATATAAATGTTTATGTATGATCTCACTGAATTTAGATTGTAATGTTAGAGGTGATCTTTAGCAAAATTCTCTAGCTAAAACTTGAGAGAAGCAGCTGTTATATTTAAAATTAGCACATAGAGTGCCATTAAAGTAATGATAGAGGTTCACAGAGTTTCATTCTGAGTGCTAATCATCCTATCTTGCGGATGGGTTGACTGCTGTGCCTTACTCCATGGGGCTTCATGGGTTTGGACAGTTGGCCTCAAATAATCTGTAAAAGGCTGGAGGTGGTAGAAATATGAGTACAGATATGGGTAATGTGTCACATCTGCTAAATATCTGCATGCTGAACCCATCAGCTAAATTAAAATTTCTTTCTCCATCCTTGATCTTTGCCGGTGTCACTGTCAGGTGTAAAGTACTGTGCTCTGTGGGGTGTCCTGAGGATTTGCGGTGTACTGGCTTCAATTGGCAGGCAAATTAAAAATTACAATGGGCTAGGGATATTGTAAGTAGTATGGGGAACTAGAAAACTACTCGGGTTGCAGCTTTTTTGGCAAGCTGGAATAGCAACATGAGGAATTGATGATTTACTAAGCTTGTCCAGGGGAGCTGTAATTATAATTGTAATCTATGATGACTCTTCTGTTCATTTAGCCAAGACTTCATGAAAGACTCAGTCAAATCAGCACCCATACCTTTACGAATATACATTACTCTTTATCATTTATCTGCTTGTAAATTCATTGCTTTCCACAATACACTAGAAAAGGCTAAAATTCATATGAGCTGAAGATTAATTGCAAAGATTGCATAAATTGTTAAGAAGTCTTTAAATGTTATAATAAAGTAGGGCAGAGAAGAGAAATCAAGGAATTAAAGTTGTGGTGTTTTGAATGGAAAGCTATTACAGTGGTGGTATTTGTCTGTAGCTCACTGTCTGTATGCATGAACGGATCACAGGCTTTTTTAGGACTTCGATGCACTTTAATAGACCTCAGTCAATTTTAAAGTGTGTATGAGCACACATCCGATAAAATCTTTGAAGAAACGGGTGGCAGCCCATACATCTGGGAATATCAAAATAGATTGTGTGTTTATACCAAAGTACTGAATGATCTTTCATGGCCTTTCTATATCAAAGTGTTGTTATTCTGAAATGGGTACTGGTTAGTATCATAAGTCTCCGTGTTGGGAGTATTTATTTTTATGAGCTTTATGAGAATAAATGTTATAGTATTCTTTTTAAAAGAGACTAAAAGGATGAATGTATGACTTCTGGTACCCATTTTTTGATCCTTACGTAGAAACTGGTTTTCAAACTTGCACACAGCCATGCTCACTGCAATTTGCCAGTGTATTCAGTGCAGACATGCTACAATAGTGGCCTGTTTTGTCATAGCTGCATTTAGGAACTTGATATTTAAGTTTCAGGTTTCAGAAATCTGTTTAGAAATGACAGAGTATGATTTATGATAGAATTTTGCATACTGTTCCTTACATTATAAAACATGATATGACATAGCTTCACAGAAAAATGAATTAATGATGAGTACAGATCTTGATTTGCACTATGCACTTAGAGAACAAAAAGCCATGCATGTGCCTGAATATTTGCAAAACCAGGGCATGTAATCCCACTTCAGGAAAGCAGCCCAAGTTAGGAGAGCATCCAAACCACGTCTGAATCTAAAGTATCTTACGGACTTTAAAATCCCACTGTTGGGCTTTAATAGGCACAAGTGATCCTTTAAATTGTTGTACTTTCCAGAACTGAGGCTTAAAGAAAAATACTGGGTTTACTATTGGCATAGTAGCCAGTCCGACTGAACTGAAGATATTATCCTGGCAATCTCAATGAATAGAGTAATCCTTTTGTGTTTAACCTACTTGTTTTAACTTACAATTTCCTTTGAATAAATCTGTTAGGAAAGAGTAATGGAAACATTTTATTCTTCCTTATCATTTTTATTGAATAGCTTACACTGTATGAAACATTACGTGTACATAGATCTTGACGTGAACTTGGGGAATAGACATTGTTTGATCTCTGTAGTAATTTTGTACAACTTTTAATTACCTTTTCATTTCCAAGTCTCAATAGACTTTTATTTTATACTGGAAGTAATGGGAGCAATACCGAGGCTAACACAGTCCCTGAACAAATCATGCTAGAAAGGATAAAGTATACAAAATAGTGATGGTTAAAGAAGTCATTTCTGTGCTGAGACTTTATGCTTACTTTGGTTTGTCTTTAGGTGGTTATTGACACTTTTCTATTTTTATTCCATTCATACAATGCTAGCAGTAGTGCTGTTACATGTCATTGTTACCTGTGTTTCTCTGCTAAGCAGACTATTAAAAGAAATATCTGACCCAAAAAATCCTGCATGGTTGAAAAAGTAGTTAAGAGTGCTGTTTCCTGAACTTCATACCATGTCTTCAGTTCCCATTCAGGTTCTTTGAGCTGGTGATGGTGACAGAAAATACACACAGCTCTCGCTAGCTCCCTTATTCATTTGCTTTTCACAAGGAGGAGTGTTAGTCCAAAATCAGAGTGCACAGCTTGGGAAAGGAAAGCAGCAAAGTAGTAATTCCTGCTGTGATACTGGTGTCCTGGTGTCTCTTGCCAAATCAGCTTCGCTGATATTTTCTAATTTGGCCTTTTGCTATTAGGAGTGGAAACTCAAAGCTGAGGACTTTTAACTTCTGCATGATTTCAAATCAGACTACTTCAGTTCTGTGTAATTAGCAAAGGAAATGGAGCTTGTTAGAAAACATGGGAAGAGATTTAGGAGTTGAGAATTGGGATTACTGTCTTCCCATTCATCCTTCCATACTGTTCCTTCTTTCCCCTCTGCAGTCTGATTTAGTTTTGTTTTCCTCTTCTCTCCCTCTTCCTTATGTGACACACAGCATCCTGTGTACTGCATATATTTATTTTCTGTTACATTTTCTGTCAGACCTCATCTCCTTTTTTATTCCTTCTATTCCACATATGCTGTTAAAATTTAATGCCCCTATGAAGGGAAGGAGTATGGGCACAAGAAAGCAGGCAGAATGAGTGCTGCTGTAGAACACACAAAAGCACAACTCTGCTTTTAGCATCCCACATCTCTAGTCAGACCTCATACAGGAGTATGAGGCATGGGAGCTCATTTCACAGAGCTGTGCAGTGGAAGCCTCTTTTGATGGAAGAAGCAACATTTTTATGATAAGCTCTGAGGCAGTATGGATTCGAAGAGCTTAGGGTCAGCACCACCAGCTCAGCTGCCCTGCAACTCTCTCAAGGACAGGTCTGTTTGGGTTTACTCTTTGCAAGGAAATGGCAGGTGACTGGCGCCTTTCAACAGCCATAAACCTTGTAGACAGTGAGCTTATTATTATTTATTCTCTTAAGGCAAGAAGACAGGAATAGTAATGGAGTTTTAGTGGAGTATAGGAGATAAGGGGGAAGTGTTAGCAAGATGCTTTATAAACCTCACAAGGGATAATTTAAGTGAGCCCTATATTACATGTAGTGAAAGACAGTTCTATCTGCTGAAAGGCCTCTTTTGATGTTTTAATGTGTTTATCTTTCAAAATGACTGATGGGAACGCAGGTTATTTTTAAAGTAAATCTGCCTAGACCTTTAACTTACAGTAAGCAGTCTCCTTTCTTCCCTCACTAGGCAAGACTTTTGAACCGTAGAATCACAGAATGGTTTGGGTTGGAAAGGACCTTATGATCATCTACTTCCAACCCATTGCCCTAGGCAGGAACACCTCCCACTTGATCAGGTTGCTCCCCCATCCAACGTGGCCTTGAACGCTGCCAGGGATGGGGCAGCCACAGCTTCTCTGGGCAGCCTGTGCCAGTGTCTCACCACCTTCATAGTGAAGAATTTCTTCCCTATATCCAATCTAAACTTCCCCTGTTTAAGTTTGAAACCATTACCCCTTGTCCTATCACTACAGCCCCTAATGAAGAGTCCCTCCCCAGCATCCCTATAGGCTCCCTTGAGATACTGGAAGGCTGCTATGAGGTCTCCACGCAGCCTTCTCTTCTCCAGGCTGAACAGCCCCAACTTTCCCAGCCTGTCTTCACAGGAGAGGTTCTTCATTCCCCTGATCATCCTCGTGGCCTCCTCTGGACTTGTTCCAACAGTTTCATGTCATTTTTATGTTGAGAACACCAGAACTGCACACAATACCGCACGTGGGGTCTCACAAGAGCAGAGGGGCAGGATCACCTCCCTCGACCTGCTGGTCACACTCCTTTTGATGCAGCCCAGGATGCGATTGGCTTTCTGGGCTGCAAGCGCACACTGAAGCCGGCTCATGTTCAGTTTCTCATTGACCAACACCCCCAAGTCATTCTCCAAACGGATTCTATTTATTTATTCATTTATTACTGCAAATGGCTTCTTGGGTCTCAGGGAGGTCCTCCTTCTATGCAGTGCTTGTGCAGCACATTCACCGATGATCTTTGCTATCAGCCTTTGCTTTCTGCTCTTTTCCATCCACTGCACCCTGTCCTGCTGATGCTTCCCACCCCCCTGTGCACTCCCACTGTAGAAGAAAGGCTTCCTTCCTCCAGGAGACTATACTGACTGGAGCACCTCCCGTACGAAGATAGGATGAGAAAGTTGGGGCTGTTCAGCCTGGAGAAGAGAAGGCTGTGTGGAGACCTCAGAGCAGCCTTCCAGTATCTGAAGGGGGCCTATAGGGATGCTGGGGAAGGACTCTTCATTAGGGACTGTAGTGAGAGGAGAAGGGGTAATGGGTTTAAACTTAAACAGGGGAAGTTTAGATTGGATATGAGGAAGAAATTCTTTACTGTAAGGGTGGTGAGGCACTGGAATGGGTTGCCCAGGGAAGTTGTGAATGTTCCATCCCTGGCAGTGTTCAAAGCCGGGTTGGACAGAGCATTGGGTGACATGGTTTAGTGTGAGGTGTCCCTGCCCCTGGCAGGGAGGTTGGAACTGGATGATCTTGAGGTCCTTTCCAACCCTAACTGTTCTGTGATTCTCCCCATTCTCTCTCCTCAAAGGATGCACCAGGGAAGCTGAAAGCACTCTGAAGGATTAAGTTACCTCCTCCAGAGGAGTTAACAATACTTGTTCTACAGTCAGGAGTTGTTGTCCTAACTCCTGTTAGGAAATGTTTTCAGAAGCATTTACATTTCTAACCAGCCAAATCCAATGCATATCTTTGAGCCTTGTTAAGACATAGAAGGTGGAATGTGTTGGCTGTGGAGTGTGGAAACTTGCTTTTTTCAGGCTCTTGGGGCAGCCTGAGGCAGCTGACTGTGCCTATTAGTCTTAATGGCTTCATTCTTCTTTGTTTAGCTACTTAGTGGTGTTGCACACCTTAATAGATATGTTCTGTAATTAGATTGCTGTACAGAGTAAAGGCATCTTCTCTTTTCTTAGGGGCCTTTCAAAAGATGTGGCGCAACAGTCTGATCTTTCAGGACTCGACAGACAGCAGGTTAAAAGCCACTACCTTAACCAGTAATTCTTATGGATCTCAGTGGCTTGATTTGCCTTCTTGCAGTCTTAATCAGTGTGTTCAACTCTGACTCTGCAGCAAAGTGCTTTTTTTGTGCAATATAGATTTTGTAGCTTGGAATTATTGGCATTTTTCTTTTTAATACCAGTTATTTCTTGAAATACCTTAAAGATCAAACTTCCATTATCATCTATCAGACATCTTGCCTCTGTTATTGATACAGGTCCTGTCCTATGTGTTTTCATGTTGATTTGGTCAATAAAATAGCACTTGTGCCTGCAGTTGTATCTTCTGGTTCCTAGGGGTGGTGATGCTGGCTGCAGGAATGCTTCCTGGCATAGTTAGTAAGTACTGTTGTCACCTGGATTTCAAAGCTACTGCAAGTAGTTGAAAGCAGTTTGCTCTGTTCTTGCTTAGGGATTGCAGTTTTAATATTTTCAGTCATTTCTTTTCTTGACTGTTTCTCCCTTCATTCCCAATGGCAACTTACATTAATGTGTACCATATTCTGCACCAGGCTCTTCTTTTAAAGACTTCAGATAAGGAAGAATGTTGTGTCTTTGTGAAATAGACATATTTGCCAAATAAGCCAAATGCTTGGCTTAATGGTCTTTTTTCCTGGCACTTACTACAGATGTATTTCATTGGCTGCATATTGTGCAGGTGTTAATGTATTTAGCACTCGCTTGGTTCTGAAGGCTTATACACTATGTCTGATTAGTTGCCAGTATTCTATTTTGGCTCCTAAAATCAGCTTGGTTTCCCTCAGTCCCTCATTATAAAAACCTGGGGAGAGCACTGACTGGCCGTGGTAGAGAGATCTGGACTCTGGCGTGCACGATGCTGTTGGTCTGCCAAAACTAGGCCATGTTTGACCTTCAGAACACGGCAAGTCCGGACAGTTTGTTTGAACTTCTGCCTTAGATGCTGCGTTCCTTCAGAGTCCTTTATCTGATAACACGTCATGTTGGTTGCAGCTATTTTTAATGTGTGGGATTTCCTGTTATTTTTGATTGCTTTCTGCTGTCTGTTTTGGAATTATTTTATGAATCAAACAAGCCTGCTATTAAAATTAAGCACGTGCATGTACACGCACACAGATGATCCTGTGATGGCTCTGGAAGTGCTGACAATACACTGGTGATACAGAGAAAGATTTAATGATTACGTCACCGTTACTGTAGCGGTTGGACAGAAATGTTAAGATAGAGTTTTCACACTATGGAAAAATGTAATCCGTGTTTATTCTTCCTGCAAGTATGGTAGACGATAGGCTGATGCTGTCATCATTTCTAGGAGCTTTAGAGCCAAAGATGTTGTAAATGTGCAGCTGTTGATTCCTAAAGGAGAAGGAGTCCTGGTTAGAAGTCTTGGGGAATTTGTGCATGGAAAGATGGAAAATTATTTGCCTGCCTTCTTGAAGGTTATGGGGGTGTAAGTTTTCATATAGTCACACATCCATCTGTTTCTTGTTTGTATGTTTTCATAGGATTACAAAAAGCTGATTCAGAAATGGGTGAAGTTGCATGTAGGCAAAGATGTGGGCAAGCAGTTCTAATACTTACCATTTTACAGAATCTGAGGAATACTGCAGACAATACTGCAGATTGCTTGCCCTAAATAAGCACTGAGATTAAATAAGACTCGGGAGGCACTGTTAGATAAAAGGATATTTGACAGGTTAAA
The DNA here is from genome assembly GCA_039720435.1 of Amazona ochrocephala. NCBI lineage: Eukaryota > Metazoa > Chordata > Aves > Psittaciformes > Psittacidae > Amazona > Amazona ochrocephala. The sequence goes on along the minus strand of CM077880.1, from coordinate 39,360,948 downwards.
AGGCTTGCCGTAAAGAATGGTGTGCATGGATAGGTGCTGTCTGAAGCACAGAAGGTGGCCTAGGCTGTAAGAGAGCTTTAAGTAAAACAAATATGTATATATTGGTTTGTCAGCTTGACATCTCTTTTGTTACTGTGCTTTGTTCCCACTCTAAAAGCACACAGCGCTTTATTTTAAAAGACTCTTACTTTGCACTGTGTTCAAACTTGTCACAGCTTCCAAAAACTGAAGTTTTGCTGGCAGCTGAACTTAGTCAAAGTTATTGCACAGTCTTTATGTACGCATACAGTAAACTCTTCAAGGGCAGGAGCTGAAAGTAGGAGGGTATTTCACAAGGGCACGAGGAAGGTGTCAGGTTTATAGCCTGACTCCTGAAAGAAGTGCATTCTGAATGATAAGTGTTTCACTAAGCCTGTGCCGTGCCAATTGCACTCACGTGCATCATTTGGACTATAAATAAGTGGGGCAATCCCACTGGCATGCCAATGTAAATGCACTAGTACTAGTACAGTGTTTAAACAGCTCCTAGTGGCAGTGCTAAACTGATTTTATGAATAGAATAAAGCTGGTTAGTGGGATTAAAAAGGATAGCTATAATGCTGCAAATTTATACAGCATATCACTAAGATGCAGAAGTACGCTGTACTCTTAATGTTGCCCACACCAGAGTTAAACTTGTGCAAATTTGTTGTTTAAAGAAACCAAATGTATTCTTCACCAAATGGATATCTCGGTCAGCATGCACACTGTGCTTCAGTGACAAAATCAGCCAGTCTTTGTGTAAAGTCATGCCCGGTAAGAGCTGGTAGGATCCTACCCTAAAGCAGAAAGCACAGTAATCTGTGTGACTTCTGGAATGAACAGTACATGAGAGATATTTTTTATAAGATCTTCTGAAGAGGGAAGGAATGTTATTAGGAGTAATAGAATGACAGTTAAAGTGAGGAAAGAAAATTGTGGACTGATGGAGGGAGCTATTTTCCAGCTGAGAGATCTGATGCATCCTGTGGAGCACTCTCCAAAGGCATATGATGGAAATGTCATCACTAGAGACACTTACAGACACAAGCAGGATGAAAAATACATGATATAACTTGCTGCAAATAGTATTAGTACAGCACTGGAATAGAGGTGGGATAACTAGCCTTGTGAAAAAATGATGATTCCTAGCTTTGTCTTAGAACGTAGTGTTATGACTTTGCTTATTCTTATTTTTCCTAAACCAAACTGAATTCCTGTTTTCTAAACAGTTTAACATATTTTACTTACTTTTTATGGAACTTGAGTGATAGTCTCATTACCTCAGCTGTTAACTTTTATCATTGCCTTCCCCCAGCACACATGCAACTAGGCTCTGCTTTCCCTGGCATGTAGCAGAGAAGTTCCTGGTTGACATCCTAATTGTGATGTTCCTGAATAGACATGCAGAGAGGACACAGAACCTTTCTATGGATCAGGATGCAACTCTTAACAAACTATGGCTGTTCAGGACAAAAAGTGTAGCTTGAATACCCAGAAATGTTTTCTGTCACGGAGACCTGTGTCACTTAGGAATTTCCTTTTAAATGAAAAGGTTTATAGCCCCATCCTCTAGAACAAGTTTTTCTGCAGAAGTTCTGCGTATAGAAAAATCCCAAACTGTTTCATCAAGGAAAATAGTTTACATCCTCTGTTTCTTTGAGCTTTTTCACTCTCCCAGCTTCTTCAGTTTCTAGCTGCTGTGGTTAAGCCTCACACATTTCACTTACGTGATTCCTATATTATTTCCAGAAACAATAAACACAAGCTTAAGACAAGAGAGTGAGGCTCACTATGAATCCTGAAATTATGTAATGATTCAGTAATGATTATGGTTTATGGCATTCGAATTTAATTCCTTAACAAATACTTGATGCTATATAAACAAAAAGACATATTTATGAGATTTGAAGTAGTTTGTGGGTGGGGTATTATTTAAATAGGATTACTTCTTTATTACATAATCCACTGAAGTGAATTTCACCATATGCTAACATCTCTTGAGACGTGTTTTCAGCTTTCTGCAGATCCTTCATGTTTTAGATGGTCTTGGAAAGTTCTGAGTTTGCCTGCACAAAATAGCTTTGGGAAGAGATTAGCATTTACGAAGCCAAGCATTTCCATTCCGGTACCTAAGCACAGGCTTAGGAAATCAGCTTTGGACAAGAAGACTTGGAAGCTATTCAGATCACTTTTCAAATGGTCAAGCTTGCTGAGGCAACAGGAAATGGATTCATGGTTATGCGTAATTACAGTACCCTACTTTTCTTGCTTCTAGATTAAAACTGAGCTGCTACTGTAATGAGTAACCAGACAATTCATAAAAAAAAATAGAGAGAAATTTACATCAAGTATAACAAAATTGAATAAATTTTCACTTTAGAGAAATATTGGGTGCTATAACTGGTAAAATTAAGTTTCTGAGAAAACCCCAGGACACATCTGCTAAATGTGGGAAAGGAAATTACCAGAGGAGCTATTCGAACTTTTCCTTCTTGTAATTTTTCTGTGTCACACACACCAACAAATGTTACTTATGGAAAGCGTTTGAAACCCTATGGTTTCTTAATAAAGACTGCTGAAGAGAGCTGAGCTCAGAGTTTGATAAGAAAGGATTACGATTAAATACATTCATATTTATCCTATTTGGGGTCTAGTTCATTAATGACTACTTTGCATGCAGCTCTTAGGAAACTTTAGATATTTCTAAGCACTACTTCGAAGAGCAGCATTGCAGTTTCAAAAATAAAGTCTTGTTGGAAGTGATTGAAGCCATAGAAGAAGCCAAAAGAACTGGAAAAATCGTTATTCTGTTGCACCAATAGGAGAAATTAATGCTTTCTTTCATGGCTGGAGCTCCCGTAACGAGTCTGAAATGGTTAGCATATGGGGAAAGCAAATTGTTGACATTTTGTTGTTTCACCAAGAATATACATTCAAAAATCTGTGCATTATACATCTGCTGAAAGAACTTAGCCAATTTTGTCTCTTATTTCAGCTGTTTGTAGTCCATTATGCTCTGACACAGCTGTGGTGATATCGTGGTAACCATGAATGTTCCAGGATGTTAATCTTTCTCCAGACTTTAGCATTATTTAAAGGCAAATCGTTTAAAAGCGTCCTCCTTTCCCAGGAAAAATACATTGTCTGAAATACTTTTTCATTGTTCTTGTCAATAACAGTTACTAAGGATAAAAGTTACACCAGGCTAAAACCAGTTATGCCGAAAATTCCCATCAACAGCCAGAGTAGAATTTCCACTATTCACTGCTTCCCAGCAAATTCCAGTGTGGTTTGTCAATTCAGGTGTATTCAGTAATTCAGTTGTAAAATTTGCCAAAGTTTTAGAACTTCCGTTTACCTTTGTAAGCTTTAGTTATTAAAAAAGTATGTAGTATTAAAAACTGGGTGGTATTATTCTTGCTATGATTCATTTACAGCTGATTTAACTGGTATAGCTGCTATAGATTCAGTGAAGTTGTTTGGTGTCTGTCTACTGATTGTGACTGCTAGTGGTTACATTTATCACAGTATTTCATAAATATTCAGAGTTATTTAGTCTGTTCTCATTCACAATTATTTGATCTTCAAGTTTGGGGAGAAAGATTTGTCCTCTGTCTTTAACACAGTTTCTCTCTGCTGTAGGGCAGTGAAGTAAACAAGCTTCAACTCCCTTCTTGGTGTTTTTTCCCCTTCCCATTGCTACAGATCAACCTGAAAATCACATTTTCCATAATTTGTAACAGTTTGGAGAAAATGTTTATGTGTTTTTACCAGAAACAAAGAGTGGGAATTGAGGAGATGAGCTTAAATGGGATCAGGGGCATTTTTCTAGAGCGATCCTGATGACTTTGTAGTGTCTGGGATGCTCACAGGGGTACACAGGGGATCTTTAGTTCAGATTGCCTCTTCTGCCTGGACTTGAAACTGATTGTGGATGAGATAGCTTTAATCTATTCTACTTTGTATGACATACCTAAATCACTGGTCAGAGCCAGCAAGCAAGACAGAATGATCATGTAGCTGGGAGTTTGGGTACCCATCTATGAATGCAAGACTCGGGTTTGAGTCCCTGCTCCAATAAATATTTCAGCTTTCTTACACAATGGAAGATCTTTGACAGAAATGTCCGAGTTTAGAAGAGTGTAATTTGCTGCAGGAATGGTCCTAACAGTTGTACAGAAAGTCTGTGTAAGTTCAGAGCTTCTGTAAACCACAGACATCAGTGGATACACATCTGTTTGCACCTGTGAAAGCCTTCAGCTGCAAGCTGTGGGGATAACCAAGAAGACTGTAGCTCAAAATTTACCAACTGCCACTGGTATGATACTGTGGCAAAAATGATGCTTTTAGGTAATGCTGAGCTTTATGCCATTTAAAGATAAAATTCAGGTGAAGTTTCAGATATAAGAAGTACCAGAACCTATGGTGTTTTGCGCTGTACTGCTAGGATTCATAAAGTTCACCGAATTGTTAGGATTGGAAGGGACCTTTTGGAGATCATCTAGTCAAACCCCCAGTCTATTCCTTTTAGTGAAAAATATTCTTCATTATAAAGTTGTGTGGCAGATTTCTGTGAACAGAATATTACAGACCTGGGAATGCCTGAAGTATTAACTATCGTAATAACTGTGACCCTGGTGCTTTTAGTTTTTGAGCAACTCATCTTTAGGATGTTCTTCTTTCAGCTGTAGTCATCATCATGACAACTTGTTATGTTATCGTCCTCTACCTCTGTATAGGTATGTGACTCTCTTCTAGTCTGAGGTGTGTGCTATCTCAAGCAGTGTAAGCAACAACATATGCAGTTGATCTTATTCATCCCATACACTGAGACAGCTGTAGCTGTAGCTAGTGAAGATGTAATGTGCTCCATTGTGGAGTCTTGGGACTCATGCTGGAGATGCTTCACAGTGGGGAATGTTTGAGGAACACCTAAAATCTCACTTGCTTGGATTCTGGCATCTATTTAGGAGCTAGAGTTTAGGTCAAACTCTAAAAAGGTTTAAATCCAGTTCTCTCTCAGCCAAAGAACAGCTTATCCTGTTGTGAGATGGTAAGTGTTGACAAATGAGAATGAAAAATAGAAAGATGGAAACTCTGTTCTTCCTCATAGTGCTTTCACATCTACTGTTGAAAATAAATCAATATAGTTTCCAAGTTCCTCAATATTAAAAAATCACCCTGCTTTTGAAGTTCCTCTCTTACAAATTTGGTGCTACGTTACTTCCGCTGCTCCCAAAGGAATGCAGCCTTTGCGAAAGAGAAGGAGGTGCAAGTGGTGATGTAGAGCTGAGCACAAACTATTATGTGGGAGAGGCAAGATACGACAGTGAAGGATCTTCACATTTCCTCTCCATGTAGGAGGGCCAAAGTGGCAGCCGCTGAGTTGTTCAATAACTGTTCCCGGTAGGGTGGGAAGAGGCTTCACCTTCATATCTGACAGGATGCAGTTGTGCTTAGTTGCTTTCTGGTGTCACCTGGTACTTCACAGGGTTTGGACAGGTTTACTGGGGTATGTAGGGTATCAACTGAATTTGCAGCAGCAGCAATGAAGGAAACATCCTCTAGCCCATTGTGAAGACCTGAAGGAGGGAGTGCTTTTGAGCTTTACCACATCTGTAAGCCACATCCTTTTGTCAATAGCTTTCACAGCCACCTCGAGAGAGATGCAAATGGTTCTGTGGCAGTAAACCCCCTGACACGTGGAATGCCTGGACTTGGCTGTTGAAGAAATATCTTTAAGCTTTCCTTTTGTTCGCTCTAATGTGTCCCCAGCTGGTAAACTTCAAAGACTATTACACTGAATACAGCCAATATCTAAAGATTTCGTATGGTCATTTTGCTGGCACAGTACCAAGCACTTTATATAGCTATGCACATTATCCAGTGTATGGTCTTTGTAGAGTTACATTACTGTTGGTTAGTTTCAGAGTATAAAGCCCTTGTTCTTGGACAGAGCCCCCCCGCCATGTATAATAAGGGCAATGCAGAATGATATAAATGGGTCACGGCATGGGGTCCCTAACTCAAAGAATGAATCATCTAGTTACAGGATAGAGATACCACCGGGTTAAAAATAGGCAGGAAAGTGCAAAAAGCTGTTTATCTGCTTCACAGTCAATAGCAAAAGCAGTAAACCCACCATAATAGCGGTAAGCAGTAGGACTACTTGCCTATCCACTTGATCATTATATTTGCAGTCTTTAATTAGAAGAATTGTGTGCAAAGCTTAGAAAGGATATGTGAGCTACAGTTACTGGTATTTGGGGCTCTTTCATGAGGACAAGTAAAAGGAGAAAATGGGGAGATATTTTGCTTTGCTGTTAAAGAATCTCAGTAATCTGCAAGGCGTCACCTCCAAGACTATTGCTGTGTTCTGCCAGGAAGGAGGTAAATTAACACAGCAGGCATCGTCTTCACTATTGCACATTTATAACTGGAAGAAACATCCAAAGTATGAATTTAGGGTAGAAATGACCCCCACATATTAACAGCATAAGAGGGTTGGTTTCCTGTAGTCATCAAGTGAAGAGAGCTGCCGGCAGAGGAGTCACCTTTATATGGCCTACTGATTTGCTAGAAATTGTTTATCCTGGGTCGACTAATTGCCAAAGAAAATTGTGGGGGGAAAGCCGGTGATGTGATACATGCAGCTCCAAGAGTGTATCTGCACAGCTAAGCTGGTCCTGCTGTAAAGTGGCCGCCTGCAGTGTGATTCCTCCGGAAGCAGGAAGGAGCTGGTGCACTGAGCAGCAGGGTTTGCAGCTGCGTGTCTGCCCGTCCCAGGGGAAGGTGTTTCTGTGCTCATGGGTGAAGCATTTTGGGCTGTGAATTCTGTGGCCCACTCCCTGCTGATGATAAATTAGAATTAGGAGTGTAGCTAGGTGAGATTTATGCTTCTGAGTCTAACCTGTTTCTTTCTCTGCTGTGTACATATGGCTTCTTAAATACGTCTCAACCTAATTTTGAGTTATTGTCTCCCATTGCAGGGGAAATGCTTTATACCCTTTTCCTCAATTGCTTTTTCAGCATGTTGGCTTGCTGGACTTGGTTTCATCTCCAAGAAGTTTATCTGTGCTGTAGAGGGGGAAGCTGGTATTACAAAGCACTCGGACAAATCCCTCTAGCCACTGCTATTATGAGACGTTTTTGCATGTTTGAAGACCTTCCCTGATAACTATAGAGTGGATGGGGGCATCAGTAAATTATAATTTGATTGCAAATTCTTGTGGCCACGTATACAATTTTGCTAATACATGCAAACAGATTTCGCTTTTATGGCATCATGAATGGTGTCTGATATTTCAGGGCTGTCAGGGCTTCCACATCTCTTTAGTCACTTTGTTGTTTAGGGGGGCATTTATTTCTGCATCTGTTTGTTGTTTGTATTACTTTTGTGTCTCAAATAAGCATCTCAATATGCTGTTAGCATTCTTTCTTCAGTTGGTTATATTTGTTTTCCTTTGCTTCTGGGAATCCTTTACACTGATTTCCAGTTATGGTGCAGGGTGCTTTTACTGTTAAATGGGCACTGAAATAGAATTGCTTCCTGTCCTAGGAAGAGCTTTCCAATCTACCAGTGATACAATGGCTTATTGTTCTTTCCCAATAATAATTGGGCATATTTTGCATTAACAAAAGTTCAGAAGTTTGTAAAGCAACTTTTTGAACCTCTTCTTTTGCTGTCTGTAGAGAGATTAAGAAATATAGCACAACTGCATGCCTACAGTATATATACAGTATAAATATCTGATAAGTTTTTGATGTTAATATGCTTAAGTTAAAATATTATCTTGCTAACATATACAGTCTCAGTAACCTTTCATATCTGCCAGATATGTAGAAAATACTTGACTTTTTGCTCAGTCTTTCTAGTAAGAAATTCAAGTGTGTGCTCCTCTCCCCATTAACCAGGAAGGTTTGCAGACTTGTCCTTTATTCTGAACTCAGGATAACTGCAGGTACTCCCAGTGCAGTGCAGTAGTGGGAAAATCCTGTTCCAGCGTGAGGTTGTAGCTGAGGTACTCATTTGCTCAGTGACAAAGATTCAATGAAAAAGGTCTATTTGTGAAAATTCTTACTTTCTTTTTTACCCTCTTTCCAATCCAGTGGAAATAATTTGTATGTAACAAGTCTAACTAGGAGAGGACTGGTTTGTTCTGTAAATGGATAGATTTTTCATGGGTAGGGCATACATTCAAATAGGGCCCCAAGTCATCACCATCCATCGATTCCTGAGAAATTGAATTACGTTTCCTGCCTACTTTTTAAAGAAAAACGCATGTCTCATACTATCTGCTGTCATGTTCAGCACCTGCAAATAAGTAAAAATGGATGGGACTTGTAATCCACCTGTTATGGATGAGCCCTGTTTTTTTGGTATTGATATGAGTTAGCAAGGATGGGAAAGCCTTGAATTGAGTTTAAGCTCGGTATCTCTTCTGTGAAATAAAAAAGACAGTCTTACTTCCTCCAGAAGCTCTAGTTCACTCTAATTTTTTTTCTTTAATGAGGGGATGTGATACTGTGCATATGCAACCATTTTATCTTTTCCACTTTCCTCACATGGAAGAATAAAGCTTTATGCATTTACCTTTTTCTTAAATTGTGTAGCTGGATCTGTGTTAATATTTTTTCATGCTGGTGTATTTCCTATAGCTGACAGCTTTATTTTCTTGGAGTATGCACTAGCACACAGTATGGTCAAGCCTGTTCTCTTTTTCCTTGTAGCAGTGTAGTCCTAAAGCAATGGAAGTTCATTTTACTGTAGAAAGCACAATTCTATTTGCTGAAGAACATATATATATACACCAATATGTATTCTTCATTACTAGCTGTATTTTTATCAAGTGTGTGACTATAAAACAATATTTTGCCCTTCTTTTGTTTTTGTTTTGTTTATTTAGGTTTTTTATCACTGCCTCACAGTAGCAGAGTTCATTGCAGGGGTTCTGGCTTTAAAAGCCAGCCAGCTTTTCTAGTCGCTTCTTTCTGACACCTGGTTTTTAGTCAAATTATGCTGACCAAACTCACGTGTATAGAAATGGACTGCTGTCCATGACACAGGTTTCTAAAGGAGTTTGAGACTTTGCGAGGCTTACAATGTCAAGAGTGTCAGCTGAAAAGAAAACTGATTCTCCAGAAAATGATTATATGGCTCTACTTGATCTGAGGATGCCACCAGATAGCATGGTCTTTGATTCCTTTACTCATTGATCTGTATTTAAGCATGTGTTCAGGCACATGCTGTAAATGCATCAGTCCTTGGAACTTACTAAAGGAAAATATGCAAATAGAAGGATTTGATAATACTTTAAAGTGCTTGAGTGTGCGATTAAAGGAAGAGCAAGACAGAAGCCTAATTTCTTCTGATTCCTTTCTTTTGATTGAAATAATAAGATGCATAGTATTTCTTCTCTTTTATTCACATTTCTTTCTTGAGCTTATAGCTTGTCCTTTTTAAAGCTACAATACAGCTGATTCATTCCCCTACTGTCACTCTGCTCTTAAGGAGGATGTAGAAGTGGCTCACTTTCTGCCTAATGCTGCCTTTAAATAATGACTCATCTGCTCATCTCACTATCAGTGGTCTCTTATGTGCTGAGGTTGATCAGTAGGAGCTCCACATAGCTTCCTATTTAGACACAGGCTGTTACAGTGCCATTCTTCAGGCATAAAAATGGCTGGCCTATTTGGCAACAGCTTTCTGATGTTTTCCCCAAGCAACTGTTACCACAGAAAAGGAGGCGCCCACTGACAGATCCCAGAGGAAAAGGAGTTCTTTACAGCTGGAGTATTCAAAAGCTTCCAGAAACCTTTCATTCCTAAACAGGGATGGTACCTCTCTCACTGGAGTCTTTGGCAAAGCTTCTTAACATGAGAAAAAGGAAATTTCTGTGATTATGTTAAAGCCAAAAAGGTCTTTGTATGTCAAGCTTGTCATCAGCCAAGTATTATCTCTGATTTTAATTTTACCCCATCGTTTTCAGCTCTGCTATTCAGAGCCTTTGTCATTGAGTCTGAACATGACATTGAGCATTGAATCAGCATTCAGAAGTACCCATCCTCATCTAGCTCACAGCAGCTCTTGTGCTCTGCATTGCTAGTTCACACAGTATTTGGGCAAAAATTCTGGGGTTTTTCACATTATATTTAATTGTAACTGGAAGTGTTGCTTGTTTCTGTTTAGATGAGAGTCCTTACACTAAGTCTGCAAACCAGGCAAAGGCACCTGATGGAGCACTGTCTGTGAGGAGACAGAGTATTCCAGGTAAGACTTGCTTTGCTTTTTATAACACCTAACTTGTTTGTGAACAGGAAGGTAATACAAAGCAAAATTCAGCTAGTTATAAAAAGCAAATTAATTACATTTACTACAAAGCAACTTTATAAGGAATGTTCCAAGGGAGCTGTATGGAGCTCCCGCAGTTAGGTTACCTCATGCTTTTGCTAGGAAGAACATCCCAGTGTCTCTGTCTTTTGCAGCAGGTTTCAGACATTAATTGTGACTCCTTCAGACATTCATGGATTTTCAGGCCCCATGAAATCTGCTGATTTCAACAGTATGGGGAGATCGGAGCTTATATTTTCTAGGGTTGATTGGACAGGCTCAGAAATCTAGTGAGCAACACTGTCAGAATTCTCATCTTCATGTAATTTTCTGACACACATATGCCCATCCTTGTCTTTTCTGTCATTGTATCTCTCAAAGCTGGATCACTAGATCAGTGGTTAAAATATGTGATCTTTGAACCTATTTCATAGAGTCATAGAATCATGGAATGGTTAGGGTTGGAAAGGACCTTATGATCATCTAGTTCCAAACCCCTGCCATGGGAAGGGACGTCTCACACTAGACCATGTTCCCCTAGACTCTGTCCAGCCTGGCCTTGAACATTGCCAGGGATGGAGCATTTACCACTTCTCTAGGCAACCCGTTCCAGTGCCTCACCACCCTCACGGTAAAGAACTTCTTCCTTATAGCCAGTCTAAACTTCCCCTGTTTAAGTCTGAACCCGTTACCCCTTGTCCTATCACTGCAGTCCCTGATGGAGAGTCACTCTGTGCCATCCTTTTAGGCCCCTGTCCTGGGTTCAGCAGTAACAGTCATTTTTCTCCTTCTTAGTAGCTGGTGCAGTGCTGTGGTTTTGACTTTCAGCCTGGGAACAGCACTGATAACACCAATGTTTTTAGTTGCTGCTCAGTAATGTTTACTCTGACCAAGGACTTTCTGAGCCTCATGCTCTGCCAGGGAGGAGAGGAAGCAGAGACAGGACACCTGACCCAAACTGACCAAAGAGGTATTCCGTACCACAGCACGTCATGCCCACTATATAAACTCGGGGCAGTTACCCAGAAGGGTTAGATCACTGCTCAGGTCGGGCTGGGTATCGGTCGGCGGGTGGTGAGTGGTTGTATTCTCTCCCCTTGTTGTTTCCCTTATCATGGTTATTATTGGTGGTAGCAGTAGTGGTTTGTGTTATACCTTAGTTACTGGGCTGTTCTTATCTCAGCCCATGGGAGTTACATTCTTTCGATTCTCCTCCCCATCCCTCCGGGGGTGGGGTATGGAAGGAGGTGGGTGGAGTGAGTTAGCAGCTGCGTGGTTCTCGGTTGCCAGCTGGGCTTAAACCACAGCAGCCCCCTTTAGATACTGGAAGGCCGCTATGAGGTCTCCACGCAGCCTTCTCTTCTTCAGGCTGAAAAGCCCCAACTTTCTCAGCCTGTCTTTGTGTGGGAGGTGCTCCAGCCTCCTTATCATCCTTGTGGCCCTCCTCTGGACTTTCTCCATCAGCTCCATGTATTTCTCTTTCAATTGCTTCAAACAAATCTGCAAAATATGCCTGTGAATATCAAGTTATATATATATTATGCAGCAGTCTAAAGGGATTTTTACCTTCAGTAAGATTTCAGAGATCATAGAATCATAGAATCATAGAATCGTTAGGGTTGGAAAGGACCTTAAGATCATCCAGTTCCAACCCCCCTGCCATGGACAGGGACACCTCACACTAAACCATGCCATCCAAGGCTATGTCCAACCCCACCTTAAACACCGCCAGTGATGAAGCATTCACAACTTCCCTGGGCAACCCATTCCAGGGCCTCACCACCCTCACAGTAAAGAATTTCTTCCTCATATCCAATCTAAACTTCCCCTGTTTCAGTTTGAACCCGTTACCCCTTGTCCTCTCACCACAGTCCCTAATGAAGAGTCCCTCCCCAGCATCCCTATAGGCCCCCTTCAGGTATTGGAAGGCTGCTATGAGGTCTCCACGCAGCCTTCTCTTCTCCAGGCTGAACAGCCCCAATTTTCTCATCCTATCTTCATACAGGACATGCTCCAGTCCCCTGATCATCCTCGTGGCCCTCCTCTGGACTTGTTCTAACACTTCCATGTCCTTTTTATGTTGAGGACACCAGAACTGCGCACAATACTCCAAGTGAGGTCTCACGAGAGCAGAGTAAAGGGACAGGATCACCTCCCTCGACCTGCTGGTCACGCTCCTTTTGATGCAGCCCAGGATACGATTGGCTTTCTGGGCTGCAAGCGCACACTGCCGGCTCATGTTCATTTTCTCATCGACTAACACCCCCAAGTCCTTCTCTGCAGGGCTGCTCTGAACCTCTTCCCTGCCCAACCTGGAGCTGTGCCTGGCATTGCTCCGACCCAGGTGTAGGACCTTGCACTTGTCATGGTTAAACTTCATCAGGTTGGCAACAAATGCACACTGACAAAGGTTGAGTGAAGGCAGAATAACTGATGTTGCCAGTCTCACCGCAAGCACAGTAACCTTTGACTCAGAGGGAAGATATGTTGCAATAGAATTTAGAAACTGTAAGGTCATGTCACCCACCTTCTAATGACTAATGTTAATATTCTTTGCACTCCATGGCCTTATTGTCGAACAAATTACACAACCTGCAGGGAGGCTATAGATACAGGGGATGGAGCTCAGACCTTTACCAGTGCCGTGTTCACGTCTCATCCCAATGCATCGTTGCATCTCTAGAACTTAGGAACCAAATTCACATTCTAACACAGCAGATGTCATGGAATTAGATACCTAAATAGCTTTGTAAAACTGAGTACTATTTTGCAAAGTAACTTGAACGTTTAGGAGTTGCCTGAAGTTTCTGAAAATAATCCATAAATGTTTTATATCACTTGGATGCTGAGAAAATTTGACCTCACATCTCTTATATAAGCTGCACCTTGTAAATAGCATCTGTGCTTTCTTGTCGGTAGGCAGTTTATCGACATTATGGATTAGTCTTGACACAGATGCAGAAGCATCTCAGCTAGGCAGCTTGGCTCGGCAGTAGGAGATGTACCAGTAGTATTAACTAGTACCATTAACCCATTAACTGGTTTGAGACCAGAAGAAGTACAGCCTCTTTGCTTTGTAGGATCACACTTCTGCCAATATGTAGGTCAGCTCCAAATAAGTTTTGAGTTGGAAGGCATGATGCAGTGAACCTGGTAAATTCTTCTAAATCTGATTGGAGACATGTCAGCTGGAGTTACTGTCAGTAGTCCTTACATGAAGAGCATATGCTGTATGGAAAGCATTCATTTAGATTCCCCCCAGATGGTATGCCTGATAAAACATCACATTCCTAAAGCGCTGTTTTTTCAAGCTTGAAGCATGGCAGTGCCTTTGACAGTATAGCTGTCTAATTCACTTGATGCTCTGTCATTCCCAAGACACGGACAGCAGTTGTCCTCTTCCCAAGGAATGTTCTGGCCATTGAATCAGCCAAGGGAAAAATTCTGGTTTTTAGCAAGGTAAATGATCTTATACTGAGCTTTGCTCGAGTTTGAGCAGTCTGTGGCAAAAACACTAGTGAAAATGTATACCCAGCATGTGTGATATAAGTCTGCCTGCATAGTGTGGGTTCATGTCATCCCTTGTGCCTGGTAAAAATTCCTTCTCATGACATTTGAAATCACTATAATGGATTCTAGTGCTCCTTCCTTTGGCTCAGTATCAAAAAGGGGAGCTTTTGTTGCTGTGAGATCTGAAACTACTGTACCAACTGTGAACCCCAGGAGGCTTTTCTGTCCTTCCATGTGAAACGGTATTGAAAGTACAGTATTGATGAGCAAAGACTGAATGCACAGAGAAGTCATTCTACAGAGGTTACATGGAACTCAGGCTTGGTTTATTTTACAGGAAAAAAATGTTGAAATAATCATTTTGTAATTAAAGTCAAATGAGCACATACTGTGAGATCAGTGCACCGAGTTTAATTCCTTTCATCCCCAGAAGCAGGGAATGGATTAAGCATCTCTCTGGAGCAGAACTTGCTTGTTTAAGATGCAGAATGCATTATTCATGTGATGAGACTACGTATCATATTTATCATGTCTTCACATGGCACAAAATCAACAAGCAACAGATCCTTTCAAAGGGATTTACAGAATTGCTGAAATTATAGTTAATTCAAATTATATGCATTAATATAATTGCAGTTTGAAACTTGGACTTAATTTTGCAGATGTGTAGGTGTTTAGTTGTAGCTATAAATATATGGTGGTTTGAAGCATTATTTAGCTTTACAGTCAGAATTTCTGAACATAAAAGTGAGGCTTGAGGTAACGCCAGCAGACAAGCAGTCTGCAGGGTAAGAAACAAACAGATATTTTCCTCTGAACCTTTTAATTTGTACTGTCGACCAGTACGTAATGAAACCTTATTGCTATTCTGCCCACGCTGTATGTTACGGAAGCCAAGGGGGTGTGTACTGAGCCTCATTCAGGAAGCTGTCGCTGTTGGGGTAATACTTAGGCACATAAATGAAGGCCACATGTTTCAGAATTCATAGGGTAAGACCCTTGCCTCAGAGTCAGATGCAGGTAAAAAAGTCTGCCATTTAAAATGAAGTATTTGATAGTCACTTGTTAGCTAACCTCTTATCCCTAGGTTTAGATGGCTGTAGTTCCCACTGAGTTCCTGGGCTGAGGTTTCCTCCTGGCTTGCCCAAGGATCCATGCAGTGCCTGGCCAAGGAGAAGCATGAAGTCAGTAGCACTTGAGACAAATGTGTTGATCTTGTCATTGCTTATTCCTGCAGGAGCTTTAAAAAGGGCATCAAATATTCCACCAGTGCTGATACAACGTCAGGAGCTGATGACACTGTTAGAGAAGCACTTTGAAGTCAAGGAGACTTTAACATATGCTTAAAGATAAGCTTGTTCTCAGTGTTGTCCTGAATATGGACAGGTTGAATAGCTGCTCCCACGCTTTCTAGACTAAAATCCAATGCCCCTTATCTGTTTTAACAACACAGAGAAATCTCTCACACTAATGCTGTGCAGATTGTTCCTGTATTTATTTGTCTGTTTTCAGTGCACTCACTGAAAACTGGAGGAATAGAAGGGGAAGAAATCACCTGAGCCAATCATAAAACTAATTCCTTCATGAAACAAACAGACAAACAAAAAAGACACCATAAATTTTGAGGCTGATTAAATTGTTTTGTAAAATGGACAGCAGAAGTTTCATTTTGGTTTAGTCCAATTCTGTACAAATTTTCTATCGCATCTTGAAGGTTACTATTATTTTTTTTAATAAAATTGGTAGTCAAAAACCCCACAATTTTTAACGAACTGAAGCGTTTCAGGTTCTCAGTGTTTTGTTTTCGTTGGCTGAAATCATTAGTAACTTTCAGTTAAATTCTGCAGATAGTTTTGGTTGGGATAAAAGTCTGTGTTTTTAGGGAAAAGCTACTTTGTACCCAGTCTGTTTGTCATTAAATTGGAAAATCCATACTTTTTGCTTCTTGCCTCTACTGACTCAGACACGTGACCTATGGGAGATTTCTAGAAATGTGAAGGCGTATTGCCTGAAGTGATCAAGGGCTCAAAACAACTGCAGTGCAAGCTGTAGTGTGGGACAGCTGTTTGAATCATCTGTGAATTCGGACATCTAGAAAGCTAGGAGGATTGCAGTCATGTAGCTGTCTCCTAAGTAAATTCTTGTTCAAAGAACCAGTGCCAAATGACAAGGGGATGTAATGGGAATATTTCCTCAAAAAGAGGAAATTTCCTTTTCTCTGGGGCACAAAGAATAACACAGCTGCCTGCCTTCTCACCTGCTCAACACACCTAGCAGAAGGTCCTTGAAATCTTGTCCCACGTCATGTTCTTCCATCCACTGTTGTTCTCCCACATAAACCTCGTGCTCCAGCTGTGCCAGCCCCAGGGACCCGCAGGAGCTGTTGCACCTTCCCAAGTCTCACCTCAGCCACCTTCTCCATGGTGATACCTGATCTGCTGAACAGGCAAATTGTATTTATGGTGAGAGTGCATGCGAACCCTCTCAGAGAAGAGCAGGAAAGACCAAACCTACATATTATAAATCATTCCTTTGACATTTTCACCACCATGGGGAGCTTGTTTTTCTCTCTGACCATTTATTTTCTTACCATTATTTGTCATTTGCAAGTTCTGTATGCTGTCGCAGGGATGTACTAACAGGTCAATTGTTAAAATAGGTCATTCTGCTCTGAAGGAATATTGTCAAGACTTTGAAGTCTGAAATTAAAGTGACCATATTTTTTAGTTCCTTTGTACATGCATGAATACTGCACTTTCTTTCCACACTACCTGATTCTTTGAAGCATGCCATAAAACAGGTTTCCTATTTCAGCTCAGTGTTTGATCTCACAAACAGGGCTAGCCATTAAACTGGAGGAAAAACACAAGCCCTGAGCACATCCTCTGCTGTGGCTCATGCTCTGGTATTGCTGTTATTAGCAGTTTTGTAGGCTCATTTTGGGGGAGTTTGGTAACAGAATTTTAATGCAAAAATGAAATGTTCACAGACATGATTTTAGGGTAGGCTGAATTTTGAGCTACTGAGCTGGAAGGGAGGAACTTTGAAATGCCTTGCAAAGATAGTATTTACAGAGTTGATACTAAAAAAAATAATTACTGGATGATGTAGTGTCCTCAGTAATTGCTTAGGACACAAAATATTCCTAGGAGAAGTCATGAAATACTAAACTATTGTAATAAAAACAATAATTAAAGTCCTGGGAGTTTTCAGGCTCTCAAATGCTTAAATACACAGTATATATATCACTAGAAAGCAGTAAGGGAGTTTTCTTCTGATCCTTGGCTCTAAACACATGTAGGTGCTATTTAACTGTTTACAAAACCACAGAAGCATGCTGCTTCTTCCCTCCCTGCCCCACAGCCTGCTCCACAGCAAATGTTGATATTCAGTCTCATGCTGCACCAAATGTGGCTTTCTTGAGGGTTTGTCTGCTGCCCACAGCTCGAATATAGGTCAGCTGGGTGCTGAAGAGTTCTAAAGACCACTCTACTTAATTTACTTAATTATGATTCTGGGAGTTTCAGAACACACAGAAATATCTGTTTAATCCTGAAAACAAAAACATATTCCTATAGGAAACAAGTAAAGGTTGTGAAATAATTAAAAAATAATTGAAGGTTAAAATATGCGGTGAGAAACTGAACATGAGCCGGCTTCAGTGTGCGCTCACAGCCCAGAAAGCCAGCCGTATCCTGGGCTGCATCAAAAGGAGCGTGACCAGCAGGTCGAGGGAGGTGATCCTGCCCCTCTACTCTGCTCTCGTGAGACCTCACTTGGAGTATTGTGTGCAGTTCTGGTGTCCTCAACAGAAAAAGGACATGGAACTGTTGGAACAAGTCCAGAGGAGGCCACGAGGATGATCAGGGGACTGGAGCACCTCCCGCATGAAGATAGGCTGAGAAAGTTGGGGCTCTTCAGCCTGGAGAAGAGAAGGCTGCATGGAGACCTCAGAGCAGCCTTCCAGTGTCTGAAGGGGGCCTATAGGGATGCTGGGGAGGGACTCTTCATGAGGGGCCGTAGTGATAGGAGAAGGGGTAACAGGTTTGAACTTAAACAGGGGAAGTTTAGATTGGATATAAGGAAGAAGTTCTTTGAGGGTGGTGAGGCTGGCATGGGTTGCCCAAGGAAGTTGTGAATCATAGAATCATAGAATAGTTAGGGTTGGAAAGGACCTCAAGATCATCGAGTTCCAACCCCCCTGCCATGGGCAGGGACACCTCCCACTAAACCATGTCACCCAAGGCTCTGTCCAACCCCATCTTGAATGCCACCAGGGATGAAGCATTCACAACTTCCCTGGGCAACCCATTCCAGTGCCTCACCACCCTTACAGGAAAGAATTTCTTCCTCATATCCAATCTTAACTTCCCCTGTTTAAGTTTGAACCCGTTACGCCTTGTCATATCACTACAATCCTTAACGAAGAGTCCCTCCCCAGCATCCCTATAGCCCCCCTTCAGATATGCTCCATCCCTGGCGGTGTTCAAGGCCAGGTTGGACAGAGCCTTGGGTGACATGGTTTAGTGGGAGGTGTCCCTGCCCGTGGCAGGGGCGTTGGAACTTTATGATCTTAAGGTCCTTTCCAACCCTAACTATGCTATGATTCTATGATTCTGTATATATTTAATTCCAGGGTCCAGTATAGATTGCACTTAAGAGACAGAACGTGTGATCCAGTTATGCTGTGCTTTGGTTGCTGATACAAAATTGTATTAGCTGAATTTAACAGCTGTGTCCTGTGCCACAATGTAAATGAGGAAACAGTCTGTACAGCATCATATAATACTAGCCTAGATAGGGCATGTTATTTTTTCTTTACAAGATAATCTTGGAAATAAGGGAGAAATATAGAAAGTAATGAAGAGAGAGTGGAGGAATTGAGAAAACAACCATGTGGATTAAAAAATAAAATAAAATTAAAGGTTTTTAATGTGACCCAAGGATACAAGTTTCATTAAATGACACTGTGTAGGGGGGGAAGACGGTTATTCTTGCTGTAGCTCAGCTGTTAACATCCGAGCCAGGTTCACAGTGACTGACACATGTGACAAATGATCCATCCCCCGTGGGTAGATGTTACCTATGTGCAAACACCTCCAGAGCCAGTTTTGTTTTCCTCTGTGATGGATACAGCATTGCCAAGACAGCGGGTGTTCGCAGTAGCTCTTCTTGTGCTCGCAGTTAACTGTGTCCAATTTCTTCAGACTCCTGTGTCAAGTAGAACCGCAGAAGTTGTAAACAATGGCATTATTTTTTGATGGAGGACTGCTAACTTTGGCAGCCCCCTTTGCATCGTGTGCTGTAGAGCAGCTGCCTTCTGGGGAAGTGTTGCCTAACCTGGGCAGACCTCAGTCACCTCTTCTAGCCTTGCCTTTGGCTTCAGCTTCCCTCAGATTTCATGAGCGCTGATTTCACAGATGCACTGCTGTTTTACCTAATACTTCACCCCCTACTAAAATATTAAATAGTCTTCACTAGCTAACTGGTTTTGCAGATTAAGAGCATGACTTGCCTGAGGAAACCTGTCACAAATTCATCCCCTGCCTTTTTCATAGTTCTTATTGTGGAGAAAATAATTCATTACTCATGAAGTTCAACAATGCGAAGTGCAAGGTCCTACATTTGAGGTGGGGCAATCCCAGGCACAGCTACAGGTTGGGCAGAGGAATGGTAAATGTTGCATCCCCAGCAGTGTTCAAGGCCAGGTTGGACAAGTCTAGTGTGAGGTGTCACTGCCTACAGAGGGGATGTTGGAACTAGATGATCTTAAGGTCCTTTCCCTTTTATGGAATGGTCCATACCATTTTATGATTCTGTGATTGCAGAAGTAAAACCTGAAAATACTATGTATGTCACTAAAAGCTGGGTTGGGAAGCTGAAGTGTACATCTGCAAAAGCACTTTCTTTTCTTCTCAGTTTGCATTTGTCTCAGGGACACTTTTATTGTGTACTTTTTAAAATCAGCACAGAATGCTCAGATTTGCCACTGAAGAGAGTTTTAGCATTTAGAAATCCATTAGCAATAACCTCTGCAGTCACAGTTATTATGCTAACTATCGTGGGTGATTTCCTAGCAGAAGCAAGTGTTTTGAGCTGTGAAATTCATATCACAGGATAGTAAGCTTTTCTGCACTTGAGGTGTTTATTATATCTGCAAAGTCATTTGCTGATTTTCATGTTTGATGAGAGGCTGCCGTTGCAGAATCATTTACAGTCTTCCCTGTGTGTTTGTTTAACCCACTGGAGGTTTATCAAATGGTCTGTGAAGCATCTGCAGAGTCTCATATCTTTTCCTTCCCATCAACACTGGAAATTCCTGAATTTTCTTTCGCATATGTAATACTGAAAGAAGATTTCTTTCTTGTCCTCCTTCCCTTCTACCAAAATAGTTTTATTGGAATGATTCCATGTTACGTCATTCATGTAAACATGTTTCATGCACAGATTAATCTGAAGAAATGTGTCTCTCCTAGAAAATGAAAAAAGCCCACTGAGTTCTTAGCTAAATGAGATTGCTGATGATTTATTTATACATTTGCTTTACAATTCTGCTACATGCTAGCGCTTTTCAATATTGGAAAGAATTAGAATAGAGAAAAATCTAATTTCATTCCTTTTGCCTTAAATGAGGACGAAAATGCATTAAAGGCAATATCGCACATGAGGGGCATGAACTTTTTCAAATATCCAACTGATATGAGGTCTGAAAAGTTAAATACCTTGAAACTATTTCACTGCTATAGAGAATTTGATTGTAGGCACAACCAGTTGCAGATTTGTTGCTGATGGTGCCAAACACCTTAATTTATGGGATTTGGATTTAGTTATGTACAATTTTACCAAACCTCAGCCCTCCAAAATCAAATGTGTTAAATTATTCCAGCTGCATTTTTTCCCAGCAAAATCAGCTTAGCTATATGTAGTGTGATGAGAATGAAGCCCATATAGTATCTATAACATCATTAAAAAACCTGTCCCAGCTATTTAGCCTTGCAAGCACACTTTTGAAGCACAGATGGTGATTTTGGGTGGATCATTTTGTATTCAGCAAATGTGCTTGCAGCGTGTACATGTGCATGTACTCCACTGGCTGTTTGTCAGTTTGAAGCACAAGTCCCTACCACAGGATTTCTCAGTGGAGCCTGGGACTTGAATATAGGCTGGGAAACACCAGTACATCTCCTGAGGTTGGGGGTCCTATCTTCTGGTTGTTTTCCTGTATAACTTAGGTGTGCTCTCTGCACTCCACAAAGGGAAACATCCTTGTGATGGTTTGTTTAATTCATTTTAATCAAAGCGTTGGTGCTGTCCGTTCCCTTTAAAGGCTTCAGTTAGAAGGGCACGTGAGGAGAGAGAAACTAGGAAAAGCCAAACTAAGATGGTCAAGATGAGGCTTGAAAGAGAGATATGGGGACAGTCTCTGAAAAAGAAGGTAGGCTGGGGGAGTTTTGAAAGAGGGAGGAGAGCCATGTGCTTGTTAAAGGTCATGGCAAGAAGGGACAAGCACAGGTTGACCTGTACCCTGTGATTGTATAACTCATCACAGTCCGTTCCAGGCTGAACGCAGACTTATCAATCCCAATAATCTGCTGCCCACAAGAAGTTGTAAAACTCTTCTGTTGTGAAACTGGACTTCGTCACTTGTAGAGTAGAACAGCCCATTACGTCTACCAGAGGTTCTTCATTGTTTTAGGTAACTGAGAAGCTAAAACTTGATATTTACCTCTTGAAAGCCACTGCATTTCCACAGGATAGCATGGCTGGGTTTTCATGGAGGAGGAAGGGTGGTGTCTTCAGAAAAATGGGTATTACATGAGAAGACGATCCATGAGGAATGTTCAGGTTCCCAGTCTGTTCAGAAATTGCAAGCAATATTTTCTTAATTTTTTATTTTTATTTGGGTGGAAATCTATTTAGGCATTCTTATCTATGCTATCATCGATTTATTATTGGAGCAAAAATGTGGATTCAACAGAAAAACTGATTTCTGCATCATTCAGTTGAAACAATCCTCCTGCATCCGGTATCAGTAGAGGGGAAGAGTAAGAAGTCAACCTGTGGATGCAGACTGAGATTCAGAAGGTTTGAACAAAAAAATTCATTGGCAAGAGATTCATATGTAAGTACTGCAAAGACTGAGGAGCGTTGTAGCCTCTAATGTGGCAGGACTGGATCTGAACAAAGTAGGCAGGCTCTCATCTCTCCCTAAACAGGACTAATTTTCTTACTTTCCAAGATGAAGTGTTAGTCTGACCTTGCAGAGCATTGCTGTCTTTCAAAAGTCCAATGTCCCGCGATCCTATAAGCAGAAGCAGATGACTAGCAAAAGAAATCCAGGCATGTCCCTTTAAGGTCTGAGTAATTTCCTGATTTGAGAAGTTGAGGATAATTTTTCATCATTTGCCTACTTGGGTCTTTTTGCAATTGATAGATTCTTTTTATCTTACAGTTATAGATAATTAACTTGGGTTTTTTAATGTTCCTAATGTATTTTCTAATGCCTCTTTAAAGGATTTTAATGTATGCTTTCCATCTGGTTTTTTGAATCTCCCATTCAGTTTCTGCAGTGATTGTAAATTCAGGGTGTTAAGATAGCTAGGAAATAATATATCATCGACCAAGGTAACAGCTGTGTCACACCAAACTATGCTATGCCGATCTGGATGATAGCTCACAGCTTCAACTGTATCAGTTGGTCACAGCTGCTGGTTCGCGCTGTAAACCTTGGCTTTACATCAAAATGTTTGGGTTTTTTGGGGGGTTTGTTGCAAAGTTATATGTCCATTTTACCAATATGAAGCAGTTTAAAGTGTTTTTGTGTAGATGGAGGAAGGGTTGTTTCTTTGTTTAATAGCTTTTTTTTTCCATGCTTTCTATTTACTTAGAATCAAAAGAGGAAAACAGATTTTAGTTCTTGTGTGTCTTCCTTATCACATCTTTGGTATGTGGGGCAGATAGATGTGAATCCATGCCTCTTAGTGTAGAATAAAAGAGTTAGATGTTTCTGTTTCATGGAGGAGCTGTAAGACCACAAGTTAATTATAGCATAATTACAAACTAGCTTTTGTTTTCTTTCCATTTAAAAGCTCAGTGATAAGAATAAAGAGCTTACACTTTCAGGTTTTGCTGTATCTATGGTGAATTTACATGGAATTCATGGGCCAGAAGGGGCACTGGTGACCATCTAAACTAAATATACAACGTCCCTGGACTTATTTATACCTCAACTTTTATTTAAATTGTATTTTAGAAGGACTTTCAATCTGTTTAAGGTTACTGGTGATACAAAACTCATTACAGCCTTTTGGGGTTAATCAGCCTAGCTGCTTTTGTTTCTAGCTTGAGTATGTCACCTTGTTTGTGATAAGAGTTGCTTTTCATCAAAATTCACTTCATCCTTTATAGGCATTTCATTATGAAATCACCTTTTAATCTTCCCTATGTTAAAGTGAACAAATTGTGCTTCTGGGTCTTCTGTTCCTTGGCATGTTTCTTTAACTATTCTGAAAGCTCTTTTCTCACTCTCCTGTCCTCTCTTAGCTTAGTAATAATCTTGTTGAATTGTGTCACAATAAAGCATCCGAGTGATGGTCACTACTTCACTAAATAGAAAGGTGTACTAAATACTGCTGTGTAAACCTGTCCTGTTTATATATTTATGGCTTGCATTCATAATTCCGGTCAGTGAGAGTTTAGATCACCTGTGAGGGCTCCCAAATTCTTTTCTGTCCACATTAATTTCATAATTAATTTACTGGGTACCTGTTGGGGTTTTTTAGCTATATAGGTCCACACATCCCTTCATATGTCTTACATTAATAGAGAGATGTAACATTAATTTTGTAAGTGATAGATGGGCTAGTAGAATGCAGACCTTTCTATTGGTTGTGCTTGTCCAAATTGCACATGTCATTCTCACTTTTTATCTGCATGGTTTGGGGCATTCTAATGTTGTGCGAATAAACACATAAAGAAGGTTCTTCAGTCAAGTCTCACTAACCAACTGAAAGAGTACAGAAAGCAAAACAAGGAGTATTTTAATAGGCAAAAATAGTGGTGAGGCCAAAATCAGGAGATTTCAATGCTCTTATTCACAGAAAACATTGGTGGAAGGACACCGTGACTCTCATTCCAAGCAGAAACAAATGCTAATTGTTTTTTATCAGTGAAGCAGATGAGCCCAGCTGAATAGTTAACTGTGAGACAGGATACTTCCAAGACCTTCATCCCATATTAGATGACATTGCGACCCTGATTACTTGTCAGATAAATGATACAGAAAATGAGCATTGACCTTTGAGGTAGTAAAAACCCAGTGTTACAGAAAAATGCGAGACGCATGCTGCAGCTGAATTTTAGGTATCACTGGCAAACCATGACTGATCATATGCTGCTAACAGAGTGTGAATATTGATCCCAAAAATATTGCTTCTGTAAATGAAAGTGAGGAGTAAAACTTGATAGAGGTCATATAGGGAAATCTTGCCGTTAGATAAAGAATGCAACAAAATGGACCAGGTCTATAAAAAGTAACTAATGCTGCTATATGATTGAAATGGATGATAATTTTTCAATAACTTGCATGGAATATACTCCCATGGGGTAAAAACACATGCTCTTCCAAAAAGTTTTCAGGTTGAGTTCTGGCTAAAAGATACGTCATTAGTTCTAGAACTGAAGATTTAACAAATATATTTGAAAGTTGTTTTAACTTACAGCTACCAAACCAGATGCCTAGTAAGGAATTTAGTCAGTTTTGTGATAGGGATGGTACCTAACTCTAATGACACCATTAAAATCCAAGAGCTTTATTCCTTAGCCGCTAGCAAAAGGTAATGGTGCAGTAAAGAGCATATAGTGGATGGGAACATATATCCAATCATGGAGCTTGATTTGCTAATCCCCCACCACAATAAATAATAGGTTGTTTTAAGTCAGTCAGTCTAGCTTAAGTGCTAACTAACAAGGATGATAGCTGGACATGATCATAATCTATGGTAAGGTGTGCTTTTCTTGGTCTGAGGGTATTGGGAGTCTCAAAGTATTTTTGACAAGTTGTGGATACATTTTGTAGTCCCAGTTTTCTCTGTGTACAAAGCTAGAGTGGAATATTTTAGATGCTGATCCAGTGCGCATTTTAATATATGCAGTACCCTATAAAAATATCATTGACCAGTAGTCAATACATGGGGATCAGAAGACATCAGGGCATCACCTTGGATTCTCCTGAAGCATGTATGAATTAAACATTATAAACTCAAAACCATACCAAATATTCTTATCAGGTGGTAGCAGTTAACATTAGGCTGGTATCTCTATCTCCATCATAAGTTTTGGGTCTTCACTGTGGAAAAACATGGTGAATGTGCAGACCTGTCATGGCCTGAAGATGACCTGCTCCACGCTTTGCTAAACCAAGAAGGGGAAGAAAATCTGAAGCAAAGACTCTTATTACAGACATTCTGTAAAATGCATAAGCTAGGTGCTTCCTGGGAAATAGTGCTGGTGAAGCTGCCTTGGTTGGAAGTATGAATTTTGCAGTAGTTCTGAATGAGTGAAGCTTCAGGGTAGGAAAAGTGACGTCAGCACAGAAGTGTTGTCACTCTTCTTTTGCTTGACAAATTGGCCTAAATTTTTTGGCTTCTGTTTGCCCCCACGAGGACTTCATCTCTGCTGAGGGGGTTGGTATTACATCCGCACTCACATAGTCATGTTGGGGACATTTTTTAATATAAATTTTCCCTTAGCAGAAAAGGGTTTTGGAAGTAGAACCTGCGAGACATTTGTCCGTGTTTTACAAAGGGTGACAAAAAAGTAGGCAGGTGTGTTCGCTGGATAATTTTGTTCAGGCAGAAATCACCTTTCCCGTCTGTTTTCAGTCAGAAAAAACTTGGAGGAGGTGACCCTCAGAATAAGCTGAATTCTGGGAATTAAGATAGATCCTGACTAGGAACATTTACCATTAGTCATTCTTTTGAATTCTCCAGTTTAGATTAAATAGCTCTGTGAACTATTAGATACCATCAGCAGCCTTTCCTGATCCCAGATTGTGCCTGTAGATGATGCTGATCTTTCTAGCCAATTTGTTGCATAGTCATGAGTAAAAACAGATTCTATCGTGCCAGACATTCTTTATTGGTATAAATCTTAGCTTCATAAAGTACATTCAAGTTGATACAATTTGCTCCCGTTAACAGTGCTAAGGTAAGTGATGTTATAAAAATGGCAGAAATGCCAAATATGCAGGCATGTTTGGCATAGTATCCTTTATTTGCATACCCAAACTACAGAATAGGCTGTAAGTTAGGAAGAAACCAAGAGATTAAATCTGAGTGTCTGATACAAGTTGAGGGCTGGAGTGACATCCTCAAAGATTTAAGAAGTTATAGCTGCAAAATTTTAAGTCTGTAATTAGATCTCTGGTCAGTTTATTTGCCAGGAACCAGTGGGATAAAAGGAAGCAAATTAAATGGTTTATTGTTACTGTCAAAGTGTTAATCTGATCTAGAAAAACAAGGGGGGGATCAGTTTTTTATATTTCGCAAGTCTAAATCATGGCACTTTTTTGAGTCATCCAACTAGTTCACATTTATGCATTTGATGTGGTACTTGGGACAGGCAAGCAATGTATGATTTATGCTGTTGTGATTGCTTCAGTCACATGAGTAAGCCTATCCCAGTTTTTCAAAGCAATTTAAGAGTATAGTAATACAAAGGAAAGGATTTGAGCACTGGTCGTTTCAGGTGAAATGAATGGCAATCATAGATGATCAGTGCCTGATCTCAACGGAAATTTCCCAGGGATGCAGACCTCTGCCAAAACGGGTTGATTTATTAAACCTGGGGTAGTTCATAAATCCAGTTATGGTGGATAACTGAACTGCACATGAACTACTCTGGTGTGGGGACCCCAGCCTTTCCAGGCTTCTGGGCAGGTGGCGCGGCAGGCAGCTGGGAGTAGCCCGCTGTAAGCAGCAGTGAAGCAAAGAGATACAGGTTGCTGGAAGCAGAAGTTTCTTTCATTTCTGAATCATCATAGGATGGTATATCTGGAGAAGATAAAAGTTTCAGAATGGAGTTGTTTGTGTAACTCTCAAAACTTTTATATGAAACTGAAACCATATCAAATGTAAAAAAACTAATTTTTCCCATCATTTTTCCTCTAGTTCTGGTTAGCACATTTTACTGTAAGTGATAATAGAATATCTCTGTGGTGGGGCCTCGGTATTGAGAAAGGCCTGGTAAGTTCCTTCGGTGTTTTCATGAACTTAAAATTATTTAGAATTTGAATGTTTCCTTTTAAAACCATGGCAATATATCCTTTAACAGCAGGGGAGGAAAGAAACCAGGACAGTCACGTCTTGTGAGTTGTTTGCATGGAGTCAGCAACCTGAAGAAGTGCTCACGAGCAGGCAGTTTCCTTCTGTTTAAGTGGCAGGTCTTTTCACAGACAATCTTACTTTTAAAAGAAGTATTTTCAACAGGTGAGCTTTGTGGTGGGCACTTTCCCCTGTTTGCATCCTTGTTGCAATTCTGTTTGTCTCATTTTGCTTGAAATTGAAGATGTCACTGAAGCCTCCAGGTGGTAGTTTAGCTGAATCTGTATGTTTGGCACCATTTGAAGATTTTAGCTATTTCTTCAATTTATAGAGAAACTTACCTCTCTATACATGCTAATACGATGCCATTTCAGTTTCTGTGCCAATTCTGTGCAGTGGGCTGGAAATTCAGATGACAGAAGAAATCACATAGGTATATTCTTGCAGCTATACATTTTACTGTTCTGCAGTGGTTTGTTCAGCAAGCTTGACTATCTAATAAGTTGTTTCATGCAAATGAAAGCATCTGTCTTTGCCATTAGTTCATTATGAATACATTAAACCTTAGGGAATAAGTAGAGATTGATTAGAGAGTTACAGAGTGCAGGTTAGAAACCGAGAAATGCCTAAATTTTTCCTTTTCTTTTTTTCCTGTTTGTTTTTTTCCTGTCGTCAAACTTCTTTACAGCAATAGTAAATCCTTGTGGATTTTAAGTGCTTATTGACAGCTAAAGTCATCACTATGCTGTGATTTGGCAAATTTAATAAAAGCCGGTAATTTATTTTATAGCTCTTTAACCCAGCTTTTCCTTTGGCTTTTACTATACTTTTTCTTCATCCTGAATGTTGAGTAAGTTAATGGGCCTTTTGTCACAGACATTTTTTTTTCTACTATAAGCACCTAATAAAATTCAGTGTTTCCTATTTGTCAGGTGCTGTATATTAAATTCCCTCCTAAGCCATCCTTGTAACTTTAGTTTCCTTTCAGACTGAAGTATAGGAAAAAAACGTGTCCTTGTTGGATCACTTTTAAAAACATTTATAGCTGTGCATTCTTTCAGCCTATTTTTGCACTCCCATCTTCCAGAGGTGGGTATTTCTGGGTTGTGGTTTTCTGCAAAGGTAGAGAGTAAGCAATCCGTAAAGGTACCAGTGATCACTGAGCACAAAGGACAAAATGTGTAGGAAGTGTTCGCTCTCATTTTCCATTTTTCTCATTCATTCTCTTATTTCCTTTCTTTTTTCTCTTTTGTATTTCTCATCTTCCCAAGGATTGTCTAATCTTGCGCACAGAGGCCTTGATAAACCTTTTCATCATGCCAAATCTCTCTCAGTACTACCAAGTAGAAAGATAGGGTGTGCTCATCATTCAACTTTGTGTGTTCTGCAAACAAAAAGGATATGACTTCTAAAACCTTAAAATCTTGCCCTTGTCTGGTCCTTAGTCCACGTACTAGGCAATGTTCTACTGTCCCATTCCTCCAAATTTCAGTTTTGAAAATGCACATTTGAAAATTCACCATCCATTGCTTGAATACCTGAACAATAGTTTATCTGAAAAGAAGAAACAGCATTACTGTTTTCTTTCTGATCCTTACTGCTTCAATTTTGCCATTATACTAGTAATCTCAGGTTCACATGGTAAAAAAGAAAAGTGATGTTTTGTATTAACTAAATGTTATAAATACCCAGAGCCGCATTAGCAGCAAGAGTAATTTATTGCTAAAAATAATGAGAGCTAATAAGCAAAGCAGCGCTGGGTGGGCGGGGAGTCTCCGCTCCACCAACACGCGCACTTTAGGCACATACCAATCCTTCTTTTAAACAATCAAGATATACATATTCATTGTGGTTTCACAATATGTAAATTGTCTCCCGTCTCTCATGTTAATTAGTTTCGCAATATTGTCCCGCATGCGCGCTGCCTCCTGGTGGTCTCGGGCAGGGGTCTCCTGATGAAGTAAGTCGTCTTCCTCAGTCACCTTTGTACAGACTTCTGACTATGTACTTTCCACCTCGCTGACTTGGCGCATGCTCATTCTGTTTCTTCTTGTTGTTCATCTCTTCTTGACTGGTTCTTACTGGTCCTCCCGGATGTCTTCTATTCTTTAACAATGTGGAGGATATTGTGATTTGACATTTACAAACTACTACTTGTTTCAGGATTGATCAAGCATCTATGTGGTTTGACATTTACAAACTACTACTTGTTTTAGGATTGTTCAAGCATCTCATATCAGCATTGCTCAATCAGCAAGCACAAACAATCATCATCTTTATCAGCAAATTGATAGTTACATTTATTACACTAAAATGTTAAATTATATTACAGCCGTAGATCATGCTGGAAGTATGTTTAGTAAAAACTCAATGACAGCTCAAATAGAGAAAGGGGATCTGATGGCACTATTGCTAAAACCTACCTGGTAGCCACAGGATATTGAAGGATTGGAATGAGCTGCAAAACATGTCTTAAATGGCAGAAAACTTAGCAATTCAGTCAGTTCTTAATCTAAAGTGGAAAGAAGATTAAGAGGTGATTTGATCGGAAGTTACAGTTCTGCATCTGCAGGGAGATCCTGAATGTCATGGTAGTATTATAATGAGACCTTAGGCTTGAAGGCTTGTTTGCTCTCAGTTCGGATAGAAATTATCTGTGCATGTAGCAGATTTTCCATCACGTGACGCTTTCAAAGCCGTGTTGGACTTCTAAAAGGTAATCTGTAGCTGCAGGTATCGCTATATCATGATTCTCTGCTTGTGTCACTCAGGAGATCCGGGAGAGAATTGTTCTCAGTAGTTGCTTCCTGCCTTGAAATGCACAAATGCAATCAGTCCTGTAATCAGTCCCGGCTGATCCATTTTGTCGACTGTAGAAAGCAGAGGAACTGGAACAATCAGGCCGTGCGTTTGTGAACAGTGTCCCCTAAGTACAAATAAGCATGAATTAGCAAGTTTTCTTGGTGCTCATTTCACAGTGAAGGAAATACATCAGAATTATGGGAAGAAGTTTTATAAATCAAAAAACGCATCAGTGTCAGAGCTCCGTGCTGCTCTGCACAGCAGCATTTCCACTAGCAAGGGAGGAAGGTTATTGAATCCTTCATCCAGTGCAGACAGAAATGTGGAGAAGACTAATGGTGTGAAACTCTGTCTTTTCTTCATCAGTAGTGTTTAACAGATGTGTGCAGAGGTGTTCAGAGTAGCACTGCTGAATGGCACAAGCCATTCTTGAGTTTAAGGCTTGGTTGCTTATAGCATGAAGAAAACTTTTCAAAGGAGACACGTTTCATGTGGGAGAAATAAATCTGAGATAACTTTGGGTATAAGCTTCAGCTCAAAAGTACCTTCTACTACCCATTTCCTCCCCAAGCAAAAAACGACAAGAGAGATTTGAGCTCTAGAAAGCCCTGTAATGTCTGTAGAAGTGGTTGTGAAGGTTGAGACCATTGAGTTCATCACTATGCTTGTTTTGCCCTGCCCTCCAGTGTCTGTGCTTCCAAAAGCTCACAGTTCAGTGAGCTGCTTTGTCCCTGTCCCTGCACATGTTCAGGAATTTGACTGCCACCACGGATAATGTGGAAGCACAAAAATGATTGAACTTAACTGAAACACTTGAACTTACTGAAACCTAGCAAGTGCGTCAGGGTGGAATGTGGCCTTATCCAAAGATGATAGGAAGTCGATCACTGCAAATCTCCAAGTGTGCAGGTGGTGGTCAATGGGTAGTGTAGAAACTGTCCCAAAGCAAGCCGTCAATGAAAACACTAGAACTTCACATTTCGCTCAAGGAAATAATGCTGCATCATGGAGCAAGTATGTATTTCACATAGCATGTTTATTCCAACCCTGTTGCAATGTGACACATCAGTGATAAAAACATTTTTTTGGTAGGTAACAACAGAAAAAAATATTTTGTTGTTGTGATTCCACTAAATCTGTGTCTTCTTGCAGTGATGTATTAAAAAATCATATTTACTGAAGGCAGATGTTTTAATATTTTATAATTTTATTAATACTTTTTCCTGTAATTGTATTTCTCTGCCAAGATTTGCTCAGGGTTTATGAATAATAATTCTATTATTTTTGACACAAACTTGAAACATGTCTCACTTTCTAAATCCATTTTCATTAAAATATGTCGATTGTTCTTCAGTGTACTCACAAGAATTCAAGCTTGTAATTTGATTCTTATAATAGGGGATTATAAAACTTGTATGTGTTCAATTTCCTTCTGCACAGATATTCTGTATTGTATTACATTGTACCTTATGGACATCTGCACAAATTAAAAGAATCAGAAGCAAATGAGCAACAAATGATGAAAAGATACCTTAAAAATAAGAACCCCTCCAAATGGCTTTGCAGCATTTTCTCCGAGGCTGTGATTTTGCCCTTCCCCACTGTTGGGCTCTCCTACACAGTCCAAAAATTGGTGGAATGAAGAAAATAAATTGGTTTTGCATCTTTCATTACTGGGTGCATTCATTTTATTCCTCCATGAGCTTTGTCACCAGGCATCTCAAGAAAAGGGAGGGAGGGAGGAGCTTCTTGTTCTGACTGTGTGTGGCTCAGTACTTTCAGTCCTTGGTGTAGGCTGAAAAACAAACTACAGAGAGAACTCGGTGATCACTGACGAAAATTCATAGGAGCCCCAGATCTTAGAAGAATCAGATGCCATCATCCGTGTTGACATAACTCAGGTTGGTCTCTTTGAATGCGCAGTATCTGTCAGAGGAACATCATGAATAATTTTAGACTGCTAACACTTGGAATGCTTGGGATTATTTTGAGTATCGGTTTGTATTCTTGATATTCTGGCATTATTGTCAACCCAATTGTGAGCAAAAGCAAACTAAAACAACATATTTGAAAACTGTGCAGAGATCATTCTTATTGCTGTATGAAGCTGCTTCTGTATAAAAACTGATCTTTTATCATGCCATGCCATTTTTGCCTTTTCTGGCAAATGTTTTCAGCTAATTCTATCTATGAGGGGTAGATTCAGACACAAGCAGGATGTCGCATCTTAAACATGTGCCATTGGTAGCGTGGCTGTGCTACTGCCAGAGAAGCACTGGGACAACTTGTTATAACTGCACTGTAGGCTGTTGTATGACTAGGTTGGGATGGAAATGTTAAGCCTTTGGAAGATAATAATAGTTTAACTCTGTCACTAGAAAATTAAATGCAGTTCTCCAGCAGCTGGTTGTGAGTTTTTCTCTGTCACACTCACAAAAAGCAGCTGATTTTGTAGAAATGGTCTTATTTGTACCATCCTGCTAACTATTTAACTCCTGAAATGTAATTACTGGAGTTACTGTGGTGTGCATCAGTAACTGTGTCATATTATCAGATGTTCTTCCAATAGTCTTTAGCTAAGAAATGTGTGAGGTTCTTGTTATTAAGAATGAAGAGGCTTTTTTTTGTCTGCTACTGGCTTTCAGTTGCTGGTTATTTGATCTCAGGTTTGGGATATTTGTATTCATTTCTAATCTTTTACCTATAAACAAAGTTTCAGACGTAATGCTTATATCTGATGCTAAGTTGACGACCATCCCTGTTATATGCCTCAGTTTTGATTTAGAGAGAATTGGCTTCCAAGGTATCTGTTTCTGTGCCTTAGAATATGAAAGTGTACCTAAAAACTAAATAGTGCAAAAACTAAGCTTTTAGGTGGGAAACCAGCAAACCCAGATGTGACCTGTGCTGCTGTGTCCTGCAAGCTTGGTGTTTTCCGTGACTTACGTGAGCATGTCCTGTATGTCACGGCCTGTGGTTGATTATAAAATACCATTATTTGCTTTTCCGTGTCATGCCTAGGCCATGCAACAGTTTATAAGCACGTTTTCCAGTTTATAAGCGCTGGTGGGAGGTATGTGGGTTTTTGATAACGTTTCTGCAGTGGTAAAGTCGTCTTGTAGATACTTTTATAGGAGGGTAAAAAAAGAAAAGTAAAAATAAAAGTATTGTCTAATGCCCTGTACACAACCCAAATCGTTGTCAGTATAAACTGAGTCTGTTTTAGGCAGGGTTTTGTAAGTGTCTGAGCCTTACCCATCTCCCTTGCTTTCGCTGAAAATGATGCCACATTTCTCCTTATCCAAGTTACTAGAGTTACGTTCTCCTGGCCTCCGACCCAAGGCAACCTGCACTGCTGGTGGTTTAACTTTACAGTCCCATTGGTGTAACTGCGGTGTGTTGTGCCTTGTAGATATGCTTTGATGCACCTCAGCCCTGTTTGTCTTCTGCTGTAGGTTGCTGGTTTCTGAACCAGGACTGCTTTGGGGATTGTCCCTCCACAGGTTGGAGGGGGCAGCATGGAGTAGTTTAAAGATCAGCTTTGTGTCTTCAGATTCTCTTCACCAATGTGGTTTTGTTTGTTTGTTTTTAACACAAATTTAGGTGGTTTAGGAGTTAATGACAGCCAGGAAAATGGCAACAAGGAATGGAGTGTTCTTCATCGCTTGAGGTCCCTCGTCACAGAGAAATACACCTACTCATAGGGATTGAAACAGCAAATAGCTGTGATGTCCCCAGTATAACAAGCTGCTATCACTTTCTTAAAAATGGTCTGTATCTTCATGTGATTTCTTATTTAAACCATGAGATGCCTACTGGGATGTAAAGCAAAATGTTTCCCCTGCAGAATTTCTGCTGACGTACAGAGAAATCCATGCAAGGACAGCACTGACTGTATTTTCAAGACTTACCAGTTACTGGCTTACTGATTATGTATGTCTTTTGGTAGGAAAAGATCAATAAGAGCAAGGTTTTTTTTTTGGGGGGGGGGGTTTGTGTGGTTAATTTGTTTCAATGGTTAAGTTCCATTTATGCCCTTTGCTGGCTGCACTGAATAAACTTACTCATGAGGTAGAGGATGCAAGCACTTGAACTGAACATGTAGATTTTAGGCATTTCCTTGGGTTTTAAAACTAAATTTTTACCGAACAGACGGAAAAGACAATATCTGGAATGAAGACAAATATTTGTCAGGTTTACACTTTAGTATGTAAATTGGGACATGCACTTGTAGTAACATAGAAGATAGGTGATAAAACCGGCAGTTTAGAGTTCTGTCAGCTTTTAAATGTTTTGAAAAAGCCCCAACAAACCAGCAACTGTCTTCTGTGGTCTAGTATTTAATTTTCTTTCCAAAGAAGTGAGTATATCCCAGGTTCAGAAATCTCATGAGTCAATTTGTTTTTCATGCTCTTTATTCATTAAAACATGTTGTTTACATACATCAAAAGGCAGGAAATTACAAAATGTCCGGTCATATATAAAATTCTAACAGCTTTGTCGTGACACTGTTTGCCTTAAAGAAAAATTAATTTGACACGATACATCTTGGATTTTATGTACTTGCAAGTTATTCTGTTTATTCATCTTCTTTCGGTAAGATTTGTCCAGTCTTGTATTTGAGCATCTGCTCATCTTTGAAGTTTTCTTCCGCAATGTTGAATATCCCTGTAGTCTTCTAGGTTGCAGGGCAAATCGTAGTGTTGATAACACCAGCAGACCCTGCTGCCGGTCAGGCACGCACGGTTACAGTGACACAGCAGCAAACCTGAGAGAAGCGTTCAGACCAGGAATTTAGAAAACAGCAGCAGCACAGTGTTTGCTCTAGAGTTCAGCTCCTATATATGCTTCACCTTATAGGACAAACAAAGCTCTTTGGAGCAGAACCTTTCTTTTCCATCCTGTGCCATTGCATGTGCATACAAGTACGCATGTTTGCACTCCGCTTTGCCGAGCCCATCTCCAGTATTCAGCAGAATTCTTGAGCCCCATATCAGACATAGGTAGGGTGACTGGTGCAGCATGGACTAGTGTGCCCAGGATCACCCCAGCAGCAGCAGGAAGCAGTGGAAGTCCTAGGGCACTCCTGAAACCCTCTCTAAGCTGAGGGAAGGCAGGACCCAGTGTGAGCTGTGTTTCACCAAATGCTGCCTGAGTTGTTAATGGTTCATAGGGAAGAAGTTCACAAGTCCTTTTTTTCAGCTGAAGTGTAAAATGGTATTGATTTGGGCTTTTTATGGACTTGGAACCATCTTTTCTCTACACAGTTTCATTTTAGAATAATTTGTTTGGCTCATATCACATTGCTGTACTGAAGGAGTGTTGTTCTGATATTTGATACTTCATAAACTGTTATGGAGTAAGATATCTCTTAAGCTCTTGTTCTACATTCAGTTTACCACTAAGGAAAAAATTTGTAATTTCAGTTCCTCTTTTACTCATAATTTATAAGAAATCTGGAAATAACTTCTTTGCCTTCCCTTCTAAAGCTGGGGTATGCTAATATTATTAGCAGTGTGGGAGTGCATGTAGGAAAGAGCAGACCCCAGAGACTTCAAACTGATTAGGAGTTTGCTGATTTGCATATGTAATGAATTATGAGTGAGGTGATAAATGTAGTTTGATTCTTGACCCACAAAGAGTAAAATAGCATTACGTTAGCTAGAGAGCAGACTGACCTTGCACTAGTTGGGGAATAGCGCATACATACAGGGTTGCTTGTTGGATTGGAAATGAAGTCCCAGGATTGTTCTGTTATTGGGCATTTTGACAATACTCCAGTGTGATTAGTCTATATAACATCAAAGCAATGCAGATGAGTAAACATGTATTATTTAGTACTATAATAACAGTAGTCATGTGCTGTTTAAGAAAGCAAGATGAAAATAAGAGAGATGGGGATATCAAGTGGGCATGGTTCAGAACACTTCCAGGAATAACAGTCTCTTACAAGCGAAACTAGTAGTTTAATTTCTTTCTGCTATGATTACGTACAACAAAAACTACAAAATCTTTCAGAGGGGCAAACCTAATGAAGCTGTTTCATACTCCTGGATGAAATTGATGTGCAATGTGGATTTCATACCACTTCCTCACGGTGTTGGTGCAGCTTTCTCTCCTGCCTACCAAGAAAGAGTGTTTAGAGGTCCCTGTTGTGAGAAGGAACAAGCCTGGTCATTACTTTTCATGCCAGTAGTTGCAGGAAACTGTATAATCATTAGCTAGCTTAAAACACTTCATGGATCATCTGTTCCACTTGTCACTTCAGGCAGCAGAGTATTTCCCCGCATTGGATTGCAAATTCAGAACCTACATAAAAGCTTAAAGCACATGACAGTATTATGCTACGGCAAACTATTAGGCTACTTAAGCAGGGGAAGTTTAGATTGGATATAAGAAGGAAGTTCTTTACTGTGAGGGTGGTGAGGCACTGGTATGGGTTGCCCAGGGAAGTTGTGAATGCTCCATCGCTGGTGGTGTTCAAGGCTGGGTTGGACAGAGCCTTGCGTGACGTGGTTTAATGGGAGGTGTCCCTGCCCATGGCAGGAGGGTTGGAACCGATGAGCTTAAGGTCCTTTCCAACCCTAACTATCATGATTCTATGTGCAGTGCATTGTTGATGTCCTGTATACACATTCTGGTAAAGTGTTTATTAAAAAAATAAAACAAAAACAACAACAAAAAAAAATCTCAGCTAGGTGCTGAGAACCAGATTATACGACTTAGAAATACAAAAGAAGGATTCAGCTTGGGAGGTGGGGGACAGAGGGGAAGGAATTTTCTTGTTGGCTCTAGATCTCATGATCAAACAAACCCCGAATAAACAAGTGTGATGCACTGGCAAAGCACCAGAGGTTGCATTATGGGTGCAGATGTACAGTATTTTTGTTCGCAGCAAGTACCATGACGAACTCTTGTAATTATTAGGAATACTGGCAGCTTTTTGTAAAACTGAAAGCAGCAGCATTTTGGTCCATAACATCTCCTACAGCTGTGCAACGTATCTACATGTTCAGAGGCAGGTACTCACATCTGTTCTTTGTGAACTGTCAAAAAGGCCAGATGTGAGCAAACATTGTAGAAGCTCAGTAGCTTCCAGATGACATCAAATGACGGTTTGGTGTCAGCCAAGTTGGAGAATGTAGCAGATAACTGTGCTCCTGTCTGCTTCTGACAACCCATGCTGCTGACTGAATACATTGCAGAATTTTGTCTTAGTAGAAGCTTTTGGACAGTTCTTGCCCAAACACTCAATTCATGCTCTATAATGGTAAAAATGTGAATAACTGAAGTGAGGTCATCATCAGCTAGAATGGAAAGAAGAGCCCGCCAGCCACTAGAACAGAGTGGGAACATTGCATAGGATGATGCTACACCTGCAAAAGATTTAGTATTTAACCCTATTGGAAGTTCTTGCAAGGTTTACAGGATACTTCATTGGGGCTGGAGGCTCCTCTGAATGCTTTCCTCTGCCTACCACCATTACCTTTGTATTGCTCAAGTTTGTCAGTTCTCATTAGGGGCAGCTGCTGTTCATCTTGAGGTGAAGATGTATTAGGTTGTTATCTCAGAGCCTTGTTGTTGTTTGTATAGTGCTTATTCTAGACCTTACTGCTGAACATGTGAATGTATAGAAGAAACTGGCTTGGGTTTTGAGTGCCTTTTATCTTTAAATATGCTGTCACAGCAAGATTGCTAGCACAGTACAGGCATACTCTGTATACAGTGTATATGATGTTTGTATCTGACCATTTCACCTAAAAGCTACGTATTAGTGCTGAAAAGAACCAAAAAGATGGATGATCTTTCCAGGATTTCATCATTTTCTAGGTGGATCTTTAGAACTTCATGCATTTTTCCAGAATACCTGGGCCGCTGGTGGTTTTAATAGGTCTTCTCTGGCTGGAAACACTGGACATGAAGTACGATTGCCTTGTGGCTTTCCAAACAGTTGCAGTCCTGCTGGAGCTGTGTACATGTAGATTGCCTTGTCCATTGCAGTAAGGACATCTCATTTCGAGAGTTTGAGGCTTTCCATTGCAGGTGATTTGCATTTTCAGAGGTCTGTGGGATTAGCTTGGCATTTTCCAAGAATACTAAATGGGCAAACTGCAGAACAGGGTATCCGAGACATCATGTGAGGAAAATTTAATATGCGCTTACGACTATGAAAGCCCTTCACTTACCTTACACCTGTGTCATGGTTTAAGCCACAACAACCTGTTCTGCAGAGATTTCAGAGAGTTACAGTGAAGATATATTTGTGTAAGAATGACGAATAAAACCGTTCAGATCTGATGTATTTAATGTCCATCTGGATTCTTGTTGTGTTAGGTTGTGTTAACACTGGCATCTGCTAGTGGCCTCAGAGTGAGCCTGAGCCTAAATTTTCTAGTACAATGTTATATCATTGTGTCTTTTACCCTTCCATTTAATCAGTTAAAGTACTTTATAAAACATAGAGGTCAGAGGGAGAAAGCAGGAAATGAGAAAATACAGCTTCTTAAAAATGTGAAACAACTACCTACTATTTCTAAGTGTTGCCAGACTTTGTATTTATTGCCTCTGTATAGTATACGAGCACACTGGTGTAGTTTTTAATAACCTTTTACAGAACATATGTCTCAGATTTATCTTTATGCAGAGCCTCGCAAACAGAACTTGTGAATTGTAACATAAAGAATCTCCAGATGTACACGTTATTTCTTTTTAACGCACACGCTGATTTTCTTGGGAAGTAGATGACATTTTAGAAAGGCAACATCTGTGTTATCACTTAAATTTTAATAATGCAAATAATTTTCTTTCAACAGAGGAATTCAAGGGCTCAACAATAGTTGAATTAATGAAAAAAGAAGGCACCACCCTAGGGCTTACAGTCTCAGGTGGAATCGACAAGGATGGGAAACCAAGAGTATCTAACCTTCGTCAAGGAGGAATCGCTGCTAGGTAACCACATCTCAAGCCACAAAATGTATTACATGATGTGAGTGCTTCAGAAATACGTACCGCATCCGAAAGGTCACTAACAAATATGTGACTAGATGCATCTATAATGGCAGCCCATCAGGCTGAAGAAGCTGAGAGAGAAATGGCAACAGCTGGCCCCCTTCTTCCCTCAAGGCTACTTTGTCAGAAACTAGAAATACCAACGAGATATTTGCAAGTCATCGTAAGACTAATTAAGTTTCTTTTAAATTATATGATATTTTTAATGTATTTTTTGTCCTTGAACAAAAACTTGAGTGAAGTGGCATAAAATAGTGAAGCGAAAAAATAAAATGGAAAAACTAACCATAGTACTAGTCTATATAACCATATATATAACCATAACTATTAGAGATAATGGAAGAGGTAAACACAGTAATACCAGAATTTATTAAAAAATAAAATAAAAAAAAAGCAACAAAAATCAAAAACCAAACCCAAACTGTTCATCAGCTGGTTTTAAGGTTAAAGAGAGTCTAAAGTCATAGCTGCCTTGCTCACTACTACAGTGGAAATAAAAAAGCTGTTACTCAGGAGTGAAACTAGTCAAACGATAAAGGTTAAGCTAGGTCCTTCGAAGTAACTGAGCAGAACATATGCATTCGGGCTGTGGCCTGTCTCCTGTAGCTGCGATGTTAGTTGTGTATGCAACTGTTGTTGAAAAAAAATGGGTTTGGATGCTTCCCAAAGAGAAAGAGAAAGATGGGGACATAAAGAAGACAATTTCCCAGATCCTATGCCCAAACTAATCAAATCGTTCAACTCCTTTATTGTACAGCTGGTTTTGTACATCAGAAATCAATAATGCAACACTCTTCTTGTTTTAATATTTAACAAGATTAGGATCTTAAAATGCTACTTTCTGTTTGAAAGATAAGCTTATTTTAATCTAGGTGAATGGAAACATATTCCTTACCTTCACTGAAGTGTAATTTAAAGGATTTAGTTTGGTCCAGCAGATCTGTCATTAACAAAAGGAATATGTATTTTTTCCTAGGAGTGACCAGCTGGATGTAGGGGACTACATCAAATCTGTGAATGGAATCAACCTGACCAAATTTCGCCACGATGAGATCATCAGCCTGCTCAAGAATGTTGGCGAGAGGGTTGTTTTAGAAGTGGAATATGAGCTGCCTCCAGTCAGTAAGTAACAGCAGAGCAAATTGTAACCTATGCAGAATAGCAGACATGTTGTCAGTGGTGAGATGGACATGGTTGGTGTCCTGGTTTTAAAGCACAGTAGTTGGTGATCTTCATTTTTGGTAGTGGTTGTTTTCTTATTTTTTTTCCCTCTGGTTTATCACAGAACACGGAAGCAGTATGAAAGAACTGGGGGATGCTCTCAGAAATGCACAGGTGTTTTTAGAAGCGTAAATCCCATCAACAACAGAACAGAGTTCTCAACCTTTACTGTTTTTTGTTGTTATTCATTTGTTTGCAATTTTGATTACTGGGAATCAGATTAGGTAGATTCCAGGGCAAGAGAATCTTTCTTGTTACAGTAAGGTCTTTTGAGATGAGACCAATGAATATCTGTGAGATCTGCCTCTGCATTTTCCTTCCTCCTCTTAATTTGCAGCACCCTCCTGCTCTCCCAGATAAACAACATACTTTGGGACTTTTCCAGTCTTTTCTGACATCGCTTCCAGGCAACATCTCATTTCTAGAGCAGAAGACCCAGTGGGCTAAGCCATGGGGATACATAAACTTGCAAGAATTGTGTGGCTGAAGCAAGGGCTTCTCACTGAGCAGGATTGTCTTCAAATCATAAATTTATGCCAATGCTGAAGTAACAGACTGCTACTGAATGTTTTCCTTGCCTCTCCTTTGCTCTTTCTTTTGTGCTTATGTCTTTGACTGTGCATCTGTAGGAGAAAAACAGTGGGAATTGAGGCTATCAGGTATTAAGTGAAAGCCAGAGAAATGGTGAATTGGAAATCTGGGACCTAAAGTGAAAGAGCGAGTGGCTGGCTGGCACCACCACTAGCCATACCTTTGAAAGAGTGTGCGCTCCTTCATGCTGCTCACTGGAGGAGAGAAGATATTGTCTGCTGGTGTTCAGCCAGGAAAATCTGCAGAGCCAACTAGGAAGCTCCTGTCTCCTTAAATAAAGACTTTCCTCGCAATGGATGCCAAAAAATCCATCACTCGCTTTGATGCTCAGGGGTGGATGAGCTCCCCACTGCTTTCTAGCAGCTGCAGAGCTAGTCTAATCACATATTTGGTTTTTTATGACCTCCTGACAATCACCTTAATATGTTTTGAATGTGCTCTGTTGATTAGTGTTTGCCTGTGGTAAAGGAACAGTATTTGAGTTAATGAAGTCAGCTGAGGTCAGAATTATTTTGCTGGTGACGTAATTGGTTTATGAGTATTAGTTGCTTTGCACTTATTAAGTGGCTTCCTTCTGTTACACCTGCATTTGGCATATGTGCCACTCTTGTCCACTGAAACAGCATTTTAGTGTGCTAAATTACAGTAGCAGTCATAACTTTTTCTTTAAGTCCTTGGAATTTCCAACTTCTTTATGCCAGCATCACTAAAAAAGTTGGAGATAATTAGCAGTTTAGTTGTTCCATCAACTTCTAGTGAACAAGCTAGACACAGTGCCTTCATTATACACTGAAGTTTTCCAGTAGGTTATGTGGTGAAGTCCTGGCACCTCCTTCCCTGCCCAGTACCTAATGGAATTCTACTGTTGTTCTGGTGGTTGCCCCCTCTGAGAGAGGACTACCATGGTTTTGGAGTGGGGAAATGTCAGAACTGTAATAAAGATGGATTAAATCTGGCTGAGCACTAGTAAATCCCACTCTCCCTGGTGCTTCCTTCCCTGTCTGGCAGTGTTCACAGCAACAGCTTCCAGCTGCTATTTTCAGCATGAGCCACCTCAATGTTTTCAACTGGAACATGAGCCATGCCTGCCTCTCACTTGCCTTTTGTTGTCGCTAGAGGTTTTAAGGACTCCTTTCCCCTGCCAGGGTGAGGCTGGGGTGGAAGAGCAGCCACCTGGGAGGTTGTTGCCCGAGTGGAAGGGTGCTGTGTGCTATTCCTTGTTGCTGAACTAGGAATTTTGCCTGTCCACAATGGAGGTTACAGGCCACACCAAGCAGATTAGCAAGCGTGGATTCAGCTTGAGCTACGCGCAAGGCCACTTTCTGCTGACAATGAAAGCAAGAGTTGTCTTCTATCCATAATTCAGTCCTTTTCAGTCAGTAAAACGTTTCCAGCTGAAAAGGAGTCAGCCACGTGTACTTCAGTAACATGGTCCTGATCTTCAAGCTCTAGCTGGAATTACTGTAATGCAGAGCAATGATTTGGAGGGCTGTCTTTCACCTGTTTTCCTAAGGAATTTAGGTTTATGTGATTTCACTGGGTTGTTCTGCTGATTCCCTGCAGTAACTTTCTTAATAAGGATTGAAAGACTCCAAAAATGTATATTTCATGGGAATAGACACTCAAGTGTCTGTTGAGAGCCCCCAAGCAGGGGAGTCCTCAAAAAGAGAGGCCTGAAGTACTTAAAAGGGCACCACTGTTTCCTGGGGCCTTTCATGGCCTCCCCATCTGTGCAGCCTCTGGCATCCATTCCCCACTCAGGGTACACTAATGGGAGACATGGAAGCTGATTACTGCAGGCAGGAGCATCAAAGGACATAAGTTTTCATCAGTTCTGCTGCTCACAGAACAATTATTTTATAGAAGGATGGGGTTTTTAATGTTTATGTGCATTGTGCTGTTTGCAGTATATTCCTGGAGTCTGGGAAGTGCGTGTGTGTGTGTGATTTTCCCCAATGTCCTTTTCCTTTTGGAAAAGGCAGCTCTTACACCCTGCCGAAGTCTTTCCTCTAAAGCCAATAGTAAACTGGCAACTGGTCTCTTGACAGCGGTGGTTTCAAATTCTGTGAAGTGGATTATCACACCCAAATGTGTTGGTATGTGCATTAGACTTCTCACCTCCTCACCCAGCTGTGCACCGCTCCTTTAGTGCTTACAGGGGAAATACTGACTCGACGACAAGTCAGAGACTTTTTTTGACTCCCTTACCAATGTTGAGGGAGCATGTTACACTTTAAAAAAGGAAAAAAAAACCCAAACCAAACCAAAACCAAATCCTTATGGTACGAAAGACACTCTGCTTCTTAATCTAGTAATCTTAAGATTAGAGGTGCACTCTAAAAATCTCAGCTGTCTTGACTTTAACCAATACAAATCAATGTTTTCATGGCTGAACAACCAGCTCCAGGTAGCTTTAAGAATTTGTCAGTTTTGTGTCTCACTGTGTATTTCCATCTTCTCTAGCTCTCTTCTGTAACTATAAGGAAAGCAAAATGGTGCCACAATTTAAGCAGTAGGGCTCAAAATCCTCGCCTATTATGTGCATCTGTGGCTCTTTTTCCAAACAATTGGCAATCTGCAAAATATCCAACCCAAAATGCTCTCAAAAAGGAGGATAAGTTGGCAGGTCTTTCAGCTGACTCTTTTGTACTGGAGTTTTTCCAATCATATGACCCAGGGGCGCAGTATCTGCCTTAAAATGGGAAAAGTGCCAATGTGTGGGTAGAATTGGAAAAATAATAACAGCTGAGTTTTGAATTATTTATGTATTTATTTATTTTAGCTGTGCAAGGATCAGGTCTCGTCTTTAGAACTGTGGAAGTTACTTTGCATAAAGAGGGGAACACTTTTGGATTTGTAATAAGAGGTGAGTTATCATTAAATCTGAACTCTGTATTTTCCAAATTGGCAAAGAAGTTGTCAGTTTTTATGGCATTTAGAAATCGTTTCAAGATTTCTGACATACAGTTT
The DNA here is from genome assembly GCA_039720435.1 of Amazona ochrocephala. NCBI lineage: Eukaryota > Metazoa > Chordata > Aves > Psittaciformes > Psittacidae > Amazona > Amazona ochrocephala. Next base: position 39,317,172 of record CM077880.1, on the reverse strand, counting down.
GTAATGTTCTCAGTGATTTATGTGTTCCGTTTTCCATGCAGTCAGGTACTGCTTTTATGAACCACTCTAGTATTTTTTTATGGAAGAAGAGTAATTAATCAGCTATGCCAAGACCATGAGAAGCTTTGTTTCAGATTAGACCAGATCCTGCTACCACTGAAATAAGCAGGAGGATTGTAGTTCTTTAAAAAGATTCACATATGCTATGTGTATAAATTAGGTTGATTAATTGTGCTGATAGTCTGAATAGTACAACAAAAGTATTACCAGCGAATGAGAGAACAGAAGAAAACAGGCAGCTGTTAAATAATATACCCCAATTATAAAATATTAGGGTTTTTTTCAGGAAAAGCATATTTTTTATTAAATATATAAATTCCTTACTGACTACTTACTCTTCCGAGTATGCATGAAGTACACGTGTTTTTTTCTCTGCGCAGCAAACAGTACAGCAGTAGGTTTTCACACTGAGAGCATATTTACAGAGTAAGGGTTATAAGTAAAGCATATACATTTGTTAAGAATCACTCTGTAGAAATATTTTCTGAAGAATCATCTCTCCCATACAGTAGGTCAATTTTATTTTAAGGTAAAATTCAGTAGAAGTTCACATTAATGGCTTGGCCGGTTTTTGATCTTTTTAGCCCGTCTGTAAGCGTGCCTGCTGCAAGATTTAGGCTTTCCATTTGGAAATCAGCTTTCATAAAACACATAGAATGAAGGTGTGCTTTCTCTCACTTTTCCCTGTCTAGGTGGAGCACACGATGACAGAAACAAATCTCGTCCTGTTGTAATAACATGTGTTAGACCTGGAGGGCCTGCTGACAGGTACTGTTCGTCTTTCTCTGGAGTGCATGTGAAAGAGAAATGGAGAAAAGTGAATTATTTGGGGCAGAAGTTAGGACTTGGAGTCAAGTAGGTACATTCAAACCTGTTCCTTTGAAAATCACGAATTACACATTCAATTAGAATAGCAGCAACAGGAATAGGCAACCACAAAGGCTCAGCACATCATGGTGTGTGTGAACAATAGCTTAGCATGTTACATGTTTCAAGACTTTCCCATTAACTTTAAAAAACCACCCTAAAGTAATCAGAAAAAATGCCTGCAATAGGTCAGAGCACATTTTTCTTCAGTCTTCAGACAACTGATGGAGCTTTTTATGCTCTTAACACTCTTGCACTTCAGAAAAAATACTGTCATGTATTTGGGTGTTTGTATTGTTCTTTTAAGATGTTTGTATGTATCTGCATGTGAGTTCGCACAGAACTTCACCTGGGCGATTTCTGTGTACAGATTCAGGTTTTGGCCCAGTGAACGTATTTTTATGTAGTACCATCTTGTAGCTGTATAAAATAAGAACATTCACTTTATTTGTATGTATTAATTATGTTTTGAACAATTACCTTTGTGTCCTTAATTAAAGAATCTTAAAAGGCAGTTTCTTTAAAGTGGGTTGATTTTTCTGTAGCCTATGTTGACCATTTTTGACCTTAAAAACATTGATTGAGAAGCAAATGGTGAGAGCGTTTGTCTTTTGTCTCTCCCTTTCTTAACACCCTCATATCCCTTGCTTCCTCGTTTCTCAGTTCTTGAGATGACAGTGTTAGTACTTCATTTTCTATTATAACACGGAATACATTATGAGATAGACCTGGGAGACTGTCTATTTATAGCCAAATTTCTTTTAGATAGGAAGAAAAGAAAAATTGAATTATCCAAGTAAGGGGTATTTTTGAAGAAAATCAGTAAATAAGCAGTCATGTTTTGCAATCTGTTTCTGCACCCATGTGTTTGCACCTCATATTTATTTTTAGAGAAAACATTGGGGGAGGAGGTGTTTATGTATGTATGAAAGAAGAGTTGTGTCGACAAGGCAGAAACAAAGCATATGTTGAAGCAGAAGCTATACTTAGTTGCAATTTAAGGTGACTTGATTATTTAGCTATGTGGTAAGCCGTTTTCTAGTTGCTGACTTTCCAATTACAGCAATTTCCTTTCCACTGCGCCCTCTGAACGTTCTCACTGTCGAAGTAAATGTTAAGTGTTAAGGCAACAGGGATGGATGTCAGAGAGGGTGTGAGGGAATCACTTCGCATAAAAATGATATTATCTCCAAATCAATTTATATTAATAATGATCATTCCTTTAATCTCCCTTCAGAGAGGGCACAATCAAACCTGGAGACAGGCTGCTGAGTGTTGATGGTATCCGACTGTTGGGAACAACACATGCTGAAGCCATGAGTATTCTCAAACAATGTGGACAGGAGGCAACCCTGCTGGTTGAATACGATGTCTCAGTGATGGGTAGGTTAAGAAGTGGGGCTGTAATTCTGGGAACCATCTGTTGTATTTTGCTGCATGTTCTTGATGGGGTATTTTAGAAGTGATCATGACCTGTTATGCTCCTAGTAGCACTGCTGTTCTCTTCCGCACCGTCTCATTAATCTTGGGTTCATAAGGAGGTGAGCAGTATTTTACTGCAGTTTAACATTCTGACATTTCATGGTTTGTAGAGTGAAACCATAGTGTGGATTCTATGAAAGTAACTTTTCCAGTGACTAGGTTATAATAAAGGTTAATGAAGTGTAAGCATTTCTGTGTCACATGAAAGAGGGGTTTACTTGCTCCGACAAAATTCATTTGCCTTTTGCTAGGGCTGCTAGATGGCCAAGACATTATTAAAACAAGTCAAACAACTGCCACACACAAAAGAATGGGGAAGAGAAAATTTGTGAAGAAATGTAGAGGTGTCAAATCATGGCTTGAAAAATGAGCTTATACTTTATACAGATTTTGATTGAATTTACTGAAGATATGGAAGGTGTTTCGGAAAGTCAAGGACAGCAGGTGATTTCTCACATAAGACTTGGGATTGAGTTATTTCCATTTGTTTTAGAAGTTGTCATATCCCCTCCCTTTTTGCAAGGTACAGAAAATTCATGGCAGCGAGAAACAAAAATACTCACCAGTCAGACAGAAATATTTCTTCTCTATTTGGGGATCTTTCCTTTTTCTCCTCAGTTCCAGAGTCAGATTTTTAGCCTAGCAGTAAAGCAGCCTCATATGAATTGGTGAAATAGCATTGTCAAACTTAAAAGCCTTGGAAAAGATTAATACTTAGAATAATAATGGGCAGATATTTGGTTTTGGTGGAACAGCCCTTTTTGTTCTCCTCCAAGACAGATTCTATTAGTGTAGTAGTAGTATCATTATTGTCATTATTATTTTATCTGTCTGTTTACTTGTCTATCAAGAAGGGAGTGACAGGTTTGCGTGATGTCTGGCAGGCCTTCTGGACAGTTGTGCAAGGTTCATGTCCAGAAAGTTGGAAACAGCTCAGCATCTGGGCAGGGACTTCCCGTGTGGAAAATGAAAATGCAAATGATCCTGTAACCTGAAGAGAACTGGAATTTAGGTGTTTTCATTCATTTCTTCTTCTTTGGAAGATGACAGAAGGCCAAACGCTGTTTATCATCACATTTAAAACCAGATTCCTTACACTCCACTTTCTCTGAGACCTCATTGAAAAAAAGAACGCCTGGCTTTAGACAAATGAAGTTCCCAGCAAGACTTTCATTTCAGAGAAAACTGTCATCTCCGTTCTCCCGTGTAGCCCAGGGAGGGAATTGGCCTCAATTTCACTGAGGATATACTAAAAATCTTTGCAGGTTTGTGTGAGGACACGACCACACAATGAGAAGCACTGTTGTGCTCTAAACTGCAGTTGTTCAGGGCAGGAAACTTCAGTGTTATTTGGATAGAGCCCAGGACAGGCAGATACAGAACTTAGTTGGAAATTGCGGGTTTATAACTGTACAGGCAGTACCTACCAGTTGGTCTCTTCATGTTCTCGCATTCTCTCTCTGAATAAACTCTGCTGTCTCCCTTTTGTTCTCAGTAACAAATCTGTATTTATTATTCCTACTTTCCTGGCAGTGAATGCGTTGTGCTGTGAAAATTTAAGCAGGCAGAAGAATCTGGGACTTGTGGAGTCACAAAGAAGGAAGGAAAAGGGTATCAAACACTGGGAAATGTATGTGATGGTGGTCCTGCAGTGTCTGTGAGAAGATATAAGGAGGGATCCAGTAGGTTTTCTTTCTAATGCATCATGATTTTGTTAGATTTTATCTAACCCCTGGTAGGTTTTGATCTTTTTTCCAGCGTGCATGCCCTGCTTAGTTTGCTGGCAGTGGTGTGAAAAATCTTGTTGGGAAGCTTTCTTTTCTTTCTGCATTTGTTATTACCATGGTGCAAAGGCTGAAAATCACTCATCCTAATCCATTTATTCCTGGCCCAGGAAAACACTGCTGATTTTAATCTTCACGTACTTCTGAAAGAGCAATGAACTCAAAGTTGGGAGTAACATGAAAGGGAGGTGATGAGCCATGAAGAGAAATTTAAGAATTACACAAATGTTATTCTTTTCCCCAGCTCTTATGCTACCCACAAGACACGGTATTTGTTATGCCATTTTAGGGTTGATCTGAATATGAAAATAGGCTAAAACGGTGGGAAGGGCATTGGGTAAGGTGGCTTAAGGATGCTTGGAACTAGTTTAGTAGGTTAGCGTGATGGGGGGGGAGGGGGGAAACAAAAGTTATATAAAATTCTGGTGCATTCTCTTCCTGGTGTAAACTTTCAGTTGAATATCTTGCTCCTAGAGCTATAATTGTACCATTACTTGCTTTAATATCCTCTCTCCTGTTAGCAGATGTTTATATCCTGTAAAGTAGAGTTCTCTGTGGCCAGAACAGGAAAAGGATGTAAAATATACTCTGATAGCATGAAATTGGAACTTGATTTAAAAAGGTTACACTAGACGAAGAAAGTAATTCTGAACTATTTTTCAGCTACAGTCCTGTAGTGTGTAACTGGCTTTTTATACTCCTGTAAGCATAAGCTGTTTCAGAGGTGCTATATTTCTTGAAGCTTAGTTCCTTTGCCTGAAGTCTTCAAGAGGTCACCTGGGAAGCTTGCACATTTTATTGTTTCTGGGACCTAGACAAACTGGAGTAAAAAAATATCATGGGGTTCTGTGAAGGGTAATTATGTGTGTATATGATGTAGGAGATGTGGCTAGTCCCATTGAACTCTCTGGGGTTACACTGCTGCTTGCTTAAATACATCCTGAAGTGTCCTGCTTGACTGGGTCCTAGGAAATTAACTTGTCAATTCAGCTTCTTGGAAGAGATGATATTAGCTTGTTGGCTCTTTTTTGCTGCTGAAAACGTTTCCAGGTTGGTGTGTGGAGTATACTGCTGTATAGTTTCTAAGAGACTTTTAAATGGTAGGAGTTTGGAAATACCAAGATAATCCCCAAGGGAAACAGGAAAACATAATTTCTGAGAAAATATTGTATGGCAGTGTGCGCTTGCAGCCCAGAAGGCCAACCGTATCCTGGGCTGCATCAAAAGGAGTGTGACCAGCAGGTCGAGGGAGGTGATCCTGCCCCTCTACTCTGCTCTCGTGAGACCTCACTTGGAGTATTGTGTGCAGTTCTGGTGTCCTCAACATAAAAAGGACATGGAACTGTTAGAACAAGTCCAGAGGAGGGCCACGAAGATGATCAGGGGACTGGAGCACCTCTCGTATGAAGATAGGCTGAGAAAATTGGGGCTGTTCAGCCTGGCGAAGAGAAGGCTGCGTGGAGACCTCATAGGAGCCTTCCAATACCTGAAGGGGGCCTATAGGGATGCTGGGGAGGGACTCTTCATTAGGGACTGTGGTGAGAGGACAAGGGGTAATGGGTTTAAACTTAAACAGGGGAGGTTTAGATTGGATCTGAGGAAGAAGTTCTATACTGTGAGGGTGGTGGGGCCCTGGAATGGGTTGCCCAGGGAAGTTGTGAATGCTTCATCCCTGGCGGCGTTCAAGGTGGGGTTGGACATAGCCTTGGATGGCATGGTTTAGTGGGAGGTGTCCCTGCCCATGGCGGGGGGGTTGGAACTCGATGATCTTGAGGTCCTTTCCAGCCCTTACTATTCTGTGATTCTGTGATTCTGTGACCTGATAAAAGTTCATTTGAAGTTGTGGAAGGTAGCAATCTTCCAAATGTCTGCTTTCCAGAATACCTCCTCCAATCATGAAGAAATGTGTTTGCTTCTTCCTGCAGTTTTTATTTTGTGAGGCTTTAAGAATGCTTCGCTTCAGTATTTGAGGAGGAGATGTATATGGTGATTTGCCCTACACTTAACTGTGTGTGGGTAACATAAACTTCATGGGCTTTATCACTTTTCCTTTGTAATCCTTACACCTGAAGTGTCCAAGCTTTATGGTTATGTGAATACCCTGTGGTGGGAGATGTTTGAATATTGCAGCCCTCTCTGCCGTATGACTATACTTGTGCCCCTCATGTTGTGGAAGTGAAGGAGAAGCAGCAGGCTGGTGGCTAGCAGTGACTTGCTGCCACTGCCAAAATAATTTTGCAGCCTGAATCTTTTCCTGTGGCAACCAAACAGCAAATGTTAATTCCAAGCTATAAACTTAGGGAAGACTGAAGTTCTCACTCTTCGGCAGTGATCTGGGTGAAGTGCCCTACCGAGCAGCTCAGAGCTTGAAAGCTATAGGTAAGGCATTGTCAGTGAGAGAAAGAGAATTAGAATGCAGTGCAAATAACAGGCTGCAAACAGAGATTCACACTGCCCCTCTCTAAAATAAGAAGTCAAAGTTTATGAATGCATTTATTTGGAAGCGGAGCAGATGCAGTTTCCCTTCAGGTTTTCCAAAATCTGCCAGGATGCTACTGGGCTTTCTGTTGTCTCTGTAATTGGAGTTGCATCTGCTTGTGTAATCTTCCATATTTACTCCAAAAGGGAACGTTCAGAAAAGTAATGACTACCTTGAGTTTAAATTCTGGCCCGCAATATTTGTATTTGACTCTAGTTCATAAATTGCTGGTGCTGAGCTTTCGAGCAATCCACTTTTTAAAGTTTCAGTGTTCTTATTGGGGCAATCCTTGATTCAAAGGATAAAACAATTACTGTTGACAGAGGATAAGCAGTTAACTACTGTTTAACTGTAACTTAGTGTGTCAAAACTTTGGCACAAAGGTAAACTTTTGTTAGCTATTTGCACCTGAGGGGCACACCATCTTTCTCTCTCACTGGGTGTTTCTTAGTTCAAACCACTCGGTGGTCTTCAGGAATGAAGGAACTTACTGCACATTCAAATTCCATATGTTTCTCTGGCTTCTTTAACAATTCTGGCACTTATTTGAGCCCAAATTTGCTGGAATGTGGTATCCTGTAATTGTTCTCTGCAAAACAGACATGGTCAGCTTGTTTTTCAGTCCCAAGCTGTCAGAGTAACCCTGACATAGAACTGGTCAACTTTAGCTACAGCAACACCCCCAATTTTCTGAACTTGACATTTACCACTGATGCAGCTTTCTAGGGAATTATTAACGCAATCACTTGCTTGTAAATCTGACAGGAGTTTACCAAACACTGTCCAAGCTTTTTGCCTCTTTGAGTTCACCCATTCTAAAAAAAACCCCCAAAACCCAACCAACCAAACAAAACAAAAGGCCGTGATAATTTTATGAGACTACATTTAGAGAAATCTGCCTCACCCTCCACTAATTTTGCCTGACAAGAAGAGCACTAGGGACAGAAAGCTTGCATAGCGTGACCATCAGGCGAGGTAATCTGTGATCCAGTGTAGACTTTCAGTAGTTTGTGCAAGACAAGAAATATAGAAGAAAAAAGAACTTATGGACTGCCCCTTAAGTTTCATAAAGCAGTATCATTCAAGCATATCCAGAATGATGGAGACCTTTAAGAGCTGTAGAGTTTGACAAGACCAAGGAAGAGGAGCTCCAGAGATTCCAAGGGCAGACTCAAGATCCTCATAACCCTAATAAATGTTGCAAGACCTTGAAAGCTGAAGGAAGTCCAGGAGGCCTGTAGCATTCCACACTGTCCTTTTCTCTCTGTTTCTTTATAAATTTAAAATTAACATTTCCTTTGTGTCTTACAAGTCTTTGACAGAACAGATTGGTAGTGTACTCTAGCATTCAACTGCAACTGCAGCTCTCCTGGCTGTCACAGAGCAACAGACCTAAATCCCTTGAAATTCTAAATATGAATTAGTCGCTTAAACCTTTAAAGACGCTTCCTCTCTTGTGTTGCTTCAGAGACAGATTGAATGAAAATTAATGTGCAAAGCAAAGGTCAGGATAGCTGTATTGTTTGAAGTATTGCTCTACTTCAAATACCGCTACACAAACGCATACACAAATTATGCTAGAAGACAAATGTTTGAAGTCAAAAAGTTGAGCGTGCCAGGTGGGAAATGTCAGGGTTGAGATTGTCTGCTCAGCCTTTGGCCAGCTGGGTGTGCGTGCAATATAGTCCCAAGACCCACAAGAAGAGATCGTAAATAACCCTTTTATGCAGCTATTCATTTTGAATTTTCTGTCTTCAGTATGTGACCACAGGCTTATGGAAGGCACTGCCGAGATCCTTGACTGCATTAAAAGTTATTAAATTTCCTGGTGTCTTTTTCCTGAGGCACTAATCCTGACACAGTTTGAGCACTTCAGGCAATATGCATATCTCAAGGAGAAAACCCCAGTGTCCCAAGGTCATTGCAAATGTATTGGCTCTTTCTTAAGGCAGAAGATGACACAGGCATATCTCTAACAGTTCCAGAAATACCCACTCACAGATGTGTAACTAGGTAAAACACATGAGGTTTTTTGTCTCTCCTAGAGGCCAATGCATGATTCACATTCATGCTGTGCAAACTAAGCAGATATTTAAATCTACATGTTATGGCATGTTAGTCTCTCATGTTACTGTACAAGTTCCGTATTTATCAAACACTGTATTTGTGCTTTCTGCTGTCAGTGCCAAGTAGCTGCATCAGGGACATTAGTATGAACTGACAGTCAAGTGTGGATGTATGCAATAAGTGCTCTCTCTGTAGTGCTAGCTTGTTAGGATTTCATTTAGTGAAAGGTCAATGTTTTGGAATATGACTTATCCTTGGTGCCAAAAGAGTCTTTTTCCATCAGACAAGTCTGAGGCTTGTGATTTTTTTTCTGCTGTTGAGTTTTCTGGCTTTCAGGACTGCTTTTTTCACAATAGCAAGTGAGGGTGGGTTATTCCTTATAACAATTTCTCATGCTCTACTAAATATGACATGCTGACTTCACTGAGTCTCATCATGAGCCTATAAGAGGATTGATATCTATGGGTGAGACATCAGTTCCTGCTTGATTGCCTGCTTTGGTCTATCTACCTGGCTTAAAAGGAAGACAAATAGCCTTTTAATACCTCTCAAGATAAATGGGTAGCAAGGAAACCTGTGGTAAATAGGCATTATGGTTTAAAAAAAATTTGCAGCATTTTGGGCTGGCAAATTCAAACCCCATTTCTTGATTCATCAGTACTTTTTGTGATCAAGAAGAGATACTGCCGCTGACTGCTGGTAGTGAAACAAGAAAATGCTTGCAATTAGAGACCAGTATAGTTTAAATGTCCTTTTCAGCCTTTACAGAAGTTGTGACAAACAGGGAATCTAGTACTTCAAGGCAGCAGTCAGGTGTCTCCTCCATGTTAAATGACTTTCTTTTGCAGCTCCCTTTTTATGCCTTACACACCTGCCACCCAGGTCATCCACTGCTAGCTCCCTCAAAACTTACAGTGCTTTGTCTTATGGATGGGACATTTGTTTCATAATGAGGACTGCTGAGTAGTGACAGTAGTGTGGAATGGGGCCCTGTAAGAAAGTAGTATTTGTCTTGCTAATGAGTGGTATCACTGTGTTGCCTAACTGTCAGTTTGTCATTTCCCAATATTTGTGTGAGCTTACAACCTAGGTTTCTCCAGGAGATAAACTTTATATCTGACTTCTATACCCAAATACTTCCTCAAACAAGTGGGAACCATTAAGCCCACTAGTCTGCTCCCCGTTAGCCAGGTTATCAGATCAGCTGTCAAGCACAGTACCTATGTGCTTCTTGGGAACCAGAAAAGACTTGAGAGACATAAGCGACCAGTGGGTTTCAAAGGCATTTGCTTACAGTGGGGAGCTATAAAGGTTGAGGATCCCATGTTCCTTCATGTCCATTTCATGTCATGTTCATCATGTGCAAGCATGATGGTTTTTCCCTCTGTTCTTCATTCTTACTCTGGTTCCTTGCTGCATTACTGTCTTCTCTTTTTCTTTTCCCAGCAGCTGTTTGATTTTCCCTTTCCTTACTGACCTAGTTTGAGTCTTCTTTTCTAGAAGGTCCTAAATCCCCAACATGCTATTCCCTCTTGTTACAGCCTATTTTTTTCTTTCGTCGTTTGCCAAGTAAGGCTTAGGTGATTTTCCAATACATTTCTCTCGCACTGCTGACTTACCTCCATAAAGGCCTTTTGCAATTTTCATGTCTGTCCTTCTTTCACCTTTTCTCCTGTCCTTGTCTCTTAGCAAACCATTCCAAAATTACTTGTACTGCAGCTTCTCTTCAAATCAGTCACGCTCCCACCTCAGTTCCTCCTTCTTGCCCCAGAAGTCCCATTCTGCCTCCTCCTGGCTCTTCAGTTATTCTCTGTGCTGGATCTGCTGCATAATGGAGACACACAGAGAACATAAATTTTAAATATAAACCAAAACAATATGGTTTTCCCTGATGGTGCTCTCAGACACAGCTGGCCCCTTTCACACTAAGAGAAGGAAAGGAACACAGCCTGGGATAGGTAACCATCATAAGAAAAAATCACACCAGATGTTTGAACTGTGACCAAGTTGTAAGCAATTAAAATGGAGACGTTTCATTGAGCAACATCTATGATTCCCAAGTATATTTGCTCTATAGGATGTTGGTTTACTTTCTTTTCTCTGCCTAGTTATGATTTGTTGTTACTGTTTGATAGCCATGTTGCTAAGTAGGTGATTACAGAAGGGAGGAGTTGTCATGTTTTACAAGAATTTGATAAATCTTACAGATCTTTCATTCTTTACAAACTTCTTGATCATCCCTAAAGAGAAATAAATGGAGTTTAGCTGAACCATGTAAGTTACAAATTACTCTAACAGGTCAAATTAACATTTATCTCCAGTGCTTTTGAAACCATGGCCATTAAAAGCAGATTAATAAATACTGCTTTGTATGGGAGAAAAAACTATAATGGTGAAATGAGATGTCTCTGTAACAGAAAGCTGAAGGTTAATTATCATAACTAACTAGGAAATGGTGGGGGAGTTATCTTCAAGTTCCACTTTGTACATGAAAATATTCATGTTTATTTACTGTATACTGAGATTAATGGACATATTTGTTTTCAAAGACTCTACAGGAAGGTGCAACCTATACTTGTGTGCAAATAGTCTAAATTGTGTACAATTAAAAAAAATCAGCCTGAAATATATAATGTGTTTCGTGATGGGGACTCATTAAAATAGAGCCTTTCTAATCTATGCTCCTCTCTCCTCACAAGCATTGGTCTGAATTTTTTAGATGCTGATTCAAGGGTTTGATCCTTAAATGGAAGCAGCCTCTCCCTGTTAAAAATATGCTACTGTGCTTTTTTCAATATTTGAAAACAGATGATGGAAGGAGGAGGTTGCTGTAATAACCTCTCCTGTTCATCATCCAGGCTTCAAGTCAGCGATGGAAAGAATAACCCTCATATATATTTAGTAAAAGATGGGGGGAAAAAGGGTTGATCAAACCTTTCCGCTTTGCATGAGGGCTATCCAGATGTGTCATGAAATGCAGTGTAAAAGAGATTTGCCATCTCTACTGCATGCTTATACTCTGGCCAGCTGGAGGTTAGTCAAGAGTCAATGGAAGTTAGTGAGTTCTTCACAATGAGGGTGGTGAGGCACTGTAACAGGATGCCCAGAAAACTCTGGATGCCCCATCCTTGGCAGCGTTCAAGGCCAGGTTGGATGGGGCTTTGGGCAACCTGCTCTAGTGGAAGGTGTCCCTGCCCCATGGCACAAGGGTTGGAACTGGATGAGCTTTAAGGTCCCTTCCAACACAAACCATTCTATGATTCTGTAAGAGGTCTTTCAGCAAATTGGCTTATCTGTTACTCAGCATGTGCTGGTCAACAGCAGACTAACAAGGATAATGAAGTATCCTGATTTGTGCTGTCTGGAAAAAAAAATTGAGCAGGTAGCTGAAGTACTTAAATTCAGAGTACAGGTGTGAAAGTTTTACAAAGAGGATGATAATTAAGTTTCTGGAGATTAAAGGATCTTCTGCATGTGCCACGCAGTTCAATGCAAGAGAAACTCTGTAATCAGAAAAAAAATCCAATTAAAAAAAAATCAGCCTTGGATCTGATTTAGTGGCATCGCAGCCATCCAAGAAACTAAGGAGTAAGGGACAGATTTGATTTTCTTTATATTAGGGAGAACTTGGGCTGCGACCCCAGAAGCTGTCTCTAAAAGGGCCAATCTCTAGCAGCAAAGCAGCAGCAAAGAGTCCATTCCTGCCTTCATTCCAGGGAGGGGAAAACACTAAATGTCTCCCAAGGCTTTCACTGAGGGAGGTTTTAAAATATATAGAACTGAACTACTCCAGCCTCTTGACTTCCTTTCGTTGATATGATGCACGCAGGCTGTGCCTTACAGGTTAGGCCAAGGGGAGAAAGCCCAAAAATCCCTCAAATCATTTCCTGGAACACGTGTGTTGGGCATAAGCTAAGAGGTTAAACTTGGATGCAGTAGGGCAGGTTTTCATCCCTTTACACTAAGGTTCATGGTTCATTCATCATGTTACAGAATATTTATGCTGAAAAAGGACAGATTTTAAAGTATGAATATTTTTAGGTATTTTGCCTAAATATGAACTTTCTCAGTTAATGGTTTTCTAGTGCAAAACTGGTGTGGATGAGATATGAAGCAGATCCTGTGAGATTGCACCGTGCAGTATTCAACACATGGGAGATACATACTGTTCAGACAACACAGTACTAAGGCCTGTGAGCTGTAAATGTAGTTAGTGGGGAAAAAAATCAATGTCTAAGCTGAATGCGTTTATCCTGAAATCAGCATAGTTACTCAAAGGTAATTGCACCATTGCCACATCTTACAGCATAATCTTGTTACACAGAATTACACTTCTGATGGTGCTGCTCAGCTGCACGATGAGTGAAGTGCTATGTTCTCTGTGCATTTGCTATTCAAACCACATTCCCCTATGCTAATTTTCAACATCCATAGTAACCTTTCATCTTTTTCCTAACTGGATGGTTACCATGCTTCGTTCATTTAAAGAGACCATTTCCGTAGCCCTTGTACTAAGTATTTATCAGAGTGGTTTGGGGAAACAATATTGATAAAACTGCTGTGGTTTAGCCTCTATTCAGCCAAAAAGTCATTGGGTGTATCTTTTTTTAATTGGTGACTCACATTAGTGGCATTTGATCTTCTGTAAGTCTCACGAGTTTCATTTGTAAAGAAAATGGACAGAATATTGACAGCTCTTATGGATTGGTCATGTTGCACTTTCAGTGTAGATGTCAGAGGACCCTAACAAAACGATGCTTCTGTGATAATTGAAGATTCATTTGAAATCAACCACAGGCAAGCATCTTACTGCAAGTTTCATTTAAATCTCACCTCTTCTTCGATGAGGAGAAAAGGGTGGTGATGGTTTGGTGAATACTTCTCGAGGTCATTCTGTGGTTTTATCTTTATTTTCAATTCTGACAACCAGTAGAAAAGTTATGGCTCACTGCAGCCAAGAAAAGAGTGCCACGTGCTCCTGAAGAGATGAGTAATGAAGGATATGACAACTTCCCAAGGTTACAGGTGAAGCTGTGGCAAGCTGAGGTTTCCTTCTTCCTCTTACATGCCTCCAGGCATCTCTTCCCTGGCTGATAGAATTGCATTTTTACATGCAGAACCCACACCAGTGTAAAAGTACTTTGTCTTGGAAGTGAGTTAAGTCACGTGGTAACCCACCCAAACCCGCAGGTTACCTCCATGAAATCGGAAGCAGAGCAGAGCTTTGCCAGTAGATGAAATTGCCTGTAGAGCATCAGAGGCAATGAGGCTCTGGGGAGAAAAGGGGCAGGCAATGGGGGAGCAGAGATGGGGATGCTAATGAAAAAGCAAGGGCTTGCTAGGGTAAGGTTTCCTGTTGTATTACACACAAGCAAATATAACCCGTATTGGCTCTGAGTTACAGGTTTAGTTTCACTTTTTTTCTGGCAGATAATCCAGAGGTTATATTCATGAAAAGACAGTAATATGTGCACCTTGAGGCAGAGCTCTGGGACATGTTTTATGCTACCTAGGAAGTCCCTCAACACTTCCTTTAAAAACTCCTAGTTGGATTTTTCTTTATCCTTCATTTTATATAAAATTCAGATCACCTTGCGTGAGTTCTTCATTGAAATCTAAAGGCTTCAGGCAGCTTAAATTAAAAATAAGTAAACAAATAAATATGAGCAATGAAAAAAAAACCCTAGACTGCAGACACAGTGAGCCTGTGGCTTCCGTTCCGTCACTAGTATGATTTGGCACAACATTCCCCACAGCTGCAAAGAAAATCTAAAGCAAACTTTCTCTGAAGTTCCTCCTGCTATGTTTTTGGCTCAGGAGGGCCCCCAGCAACTTTTAACTAGCTGTTGTTATGCACATTGATCCATAGGTCAGCCATCCGGGGCCTTGCATGACGTTAGCAGAAGCCTGGTCCACTCCTGTTTGACTCAACAGAAGAAGAGTTTCATTGGTTTCAGTTGGGATTTAAAATAGGAGCCAAATGGGAAAAGAAACCTAGCTGTTGTCCTACATTTGAAGATCTTTGCTCATAGAGAAATAAACAGCAGAGATGTGATTCTTTGCTCCCCTACTCTGTTCTCACCCAGTGGGCACTTTAGGCCAACAAAAACGTCTTCTGCCAGCGTAAAAATCTTCTAGTTTAAGCACTGTTTGTACCACTAAATTAATGTTTTCTTTCATTGCCAGTGTAATAGCATCTACTTTATGGATTTACAGCCAACTCCAGTCTGAAGTGTGGAGAAGACCTGTATTACAGGGACCTAACTCTGATGCAGTTTATTTAAAAATAGTGCCATTTGCGCTGTTTAATTGCACCCAGTTACCACATCAATTCTCTCCTGTCTGTTAATGGAAAGAGAACGTGCCAGGCCCATTTTTCTTTGCCCTTTTGCTAAGTTATTGCTCTTCTGGCGCTTCAGCATTAGCATTGGAACAGGGTGTACATGCGTGAAATTACCAGTTCATAAGTCATCCCAGTTTGGGTCTGGATCGTAGCAAAAGGCTCCACCCTGGAGCATGCCAGAGAAACTCTCAGGTGAACAGCCCTTTTCAGGAAAGTCTCTGCTGCTTATCCCAGTGAAAATCCACCCAGACTTAGCTACGTTTGGAAGTCTTTGAAAGGGTGCAGCTCGGTGTGCTCAGGCGAAGCAGCGTTTTGTGACAAAAGATATTGTTGTGTGTGTTAGGGGAAGCTTTTCTTGTCTTTGTAAAGTTCCTTTCAGTTCAGCACTTTGGGGATGGGAAATGCAAGAATTAAAGATGCCCATGCAGCCTTACTTAGAAGCCTTGGAGCATATGGTGTGATAGAGATTTTAATTGGAATGATTGCCTAGATTTTGCCTCCATCAGTCACCTGCTGCATAGTACTAAGTGATCTGAAAAACAGTCAAGTGAGAGAAATGTTCTCAAGAATAGCTCATCTCATAGAATCATAGAATCATAGAATAGTTAGGGTTGGAAAGGACCTTAAGATCATGCAGTTCCAACCCCCCTGCCATGGGCAGGGACACCTCCCACTAAACCATGCCATCCAAGGCTATGTCCAACCCCACCTTGAACACCGCCAGCGATGGAGCATTCACAACTTCCCTGGGCAACCCATTCCAGGGCCCCACCACCCTCACAGTAAAGAATTTCTTCCTCAGATCCAATCTAAACTTCCCCTGTTTAAGTTTGAACCCATTACCCCTTGTCCTGTCACTACGGTCCCTAATGAAGAGTCCCTCCCCAGCATCCCTATAGGCCCCCTTCAGATATTGGAAGGCTGCTATGAGGTCTCCATGCAGCCTTCTCTTCTCCAGGCTGAACAGCCCCAACTTTCCCAGCCCATCTTCTTACGGGAGGTGCTCCAGTCCCCTGATCATCCTCGTGGCCCTCCTCTGGACTTGTTCCAACAGTTCCATGTCCTTTTTATGTTGAGGACACCAGAACTGCACGCAATACTCCAAGTGAGGTCTCACAAGAGCAGAGTAAAGGGGCAGGATCACCTCCCTCGACCTGCTGGTCACACTCCTTTTGATGCAGCCCAGGATACGGTTGGCTTTCTGGGCTGCAAGCGCACACTGCCGGCTCATGTTCATTTTTTCATCAACCCACACCCCCAAGTCCTTCTCCACAGGGCTGCTCTGAATCTCTTCTCTGCCCAACCTGTAGCTGTGCCTGGGATTGCTCCAACCCAGGTGTAGGACCTTGCACTTGTCATGGTTAAACATCAGGTTGGCATCGGCCCACCTTACAAGCATGCTAAGGTCCCTCTGGATGGAATTCCTTCCCTCCAGTGTATCAGCCGAACCACACAGCTTGGTGTCATCGGCAAACTTGCTGAGGGCGCACTCAATCCCACTGTCCATGTCACCCACAAAGATGTTGAACAAGACCGGCCCCAACACTGATCCCTGAGGGACACCACTCGTTACTGGTCTCCAGCTGGACATTGAGCCATTGAGCACCAATCTTTGCGTGCAACCATCCAGACAGTCCTTTATCCACCAAGTGGTCCACCTATCAAATTGATGTCTCTCCAACTTAGAGAGAAGGATGTCATGTGAGACAGTGTCAAAGGCTTTACACAAGTCCAGGTAGATGACATCAACTGCTCTGCCCCTCTCCATCAGTTCCATAGCCCCATCATAGAAGGCCACCAAATTGGTCATCTTGATGTAGTTGCCTAAAGTAGGGCAAGTGAAGCATGTTTTTATATGCCAGTTTTCTCTGATGGTTGTAAAGGGAGTTTAGGCCTCCAGCTCCACTGTAGCTACCTCAGATTTGCTCTACAGATGCTTGCATTTTGATGCAGTGAATCCCAGTATGTCTCAAATCATCCTCTCCGGACTAATGGATGCTTTCGACCTTCATTTCTTAGATCCTCATTTGCTTATATATACAGTGGGGAAAACATTGTACTTTTGTTCTGAAGGATGGTTATAAGATAAAATCCTTAATGAACGTGTGTTGTAATGAATATTCAGAGGCTGCACCATACAGTAGCTCTCCCCCAACCACATATGCTCAGGGAAGCTTGAAAACACTGCTTAGTAATTAAGGCATGAGCATGGAAAAAGAAGGGAAAAGTGCTGCTACTCATTAAATAGTCACTGTCTACTTTCTGCATGAGGCTCTTGAAGAAGGAAGAATACATTATTATTTAATTAAAGAAGGGAGGTAAAAATAAGTTCATCGAGGCAATATTCATTCTGGGGTTCGTTAAGTTTGAAGTGCTTCGTGCCCACATGGTGACCGTAATATTTTTCTTTTAATGTCATTCTGTTTGTAAACAGGCACTTCTGAGGTTTTTTTATGTTCACGTATTTTTATAATGATTTATATTGGCGTTCTGCTGATTTTAATCAACTCCTCCTTTGGGTTTTCACAGTTTGCATACACACAGTCTGTATGGTCAGCTCAGAAGTGCTAAATGAAACAGCTGCTTTATGAGCACTCTGACCTCTAATTTTTCAAGGTCTTTACAGCTCAGGTAAATTTGGGTGGATTTTCACTCATCAAAAAAGGGGAAAAAAAAAAGAATGAAAAATAAATACCCAGAAGAGGCTTTTCCACAGCTTCTCCTTTGCGCAAATTCTGTAATTACTGAATTACCAATCTTTGTACCTCATGAGCACTGGAACACCTTCAAAAAGAGAAAAAGTCATCAGACAGGGGCAGGAGAGGACCTCGAGGCCCTCTGAGCCCAGCACCAGGAGCTGTTCTGACAAGGGGCAAATGGCTTGTGCTGTGCCAAAGGAGGAGCCGCACAGGAACCTTGCCAAGGGTGGCCCTGGCAGCAAGCTGGCAGGCTGCCTGCTGAGGAAGCAGATGAAAGAGTACACTTCCCATTGCTGGTATTCATCAGTTAAGGGGTTCTTGGGTTTCTAGAGGTTGTTCCTTGGTTGGGATTTGGGGAGAAGAAACATGGAAATGTACACTGCAGAGAACAAGGGATGTAGACACTTTCTGTTTAATCTGTAAATAACTCCCTGTAATGCTGTATCTGGGTTGCTTGGAACAAGCACTGGAAAAGGAAAAGCTGGAAATATATAGGCAACAATCCTGGATTAGTTTTACAATATGGAGTCGAAGGTATGTTCACTGTGGCTTCTATGTTGGATTTGAGGGCAGTTTACATAAGTTTCTCTCTTTCTTTGAACTGTTTTTGCTGAACTGCTGCTCAGGCAATACCTAAGAGGAAAGGGAGGGCAGTTAATAAACTTGTTTCCTGAGTCATTCTACAAAAGGTTCATTTCATGAGTGGTTGGCATTGAATGGCAGAATATCCTGTGCAACCCCTGAGAGCTGGAAAACTCTCACTCTGCTCCTCAGTGCATGAATGTCAAGGTCAGATCTCAGCCTTGACCTTCTGCATGGTACCATTTTATTCTGTGGCTGTGCCAATGCATCAGTTATTTGTAAGGCAGCTGTGCGAGACCAAAGCTTTAGGCAAATAAAATTGTACTGGTAGTACAAACTTATAGCACCAGAAATTCATGTTATCTGTTACAGCAAAGGATGTAGAGTTTACCTAAATTTTCCTTCTCTTCTGGTTTATACTCACCTAATAGGCTTTGCAGAGGAGTGTTTTAAACTAGCCTGAAACCTCCTGCCTGTTCAACCAAACCAAGTCTGTTGATTTCAATGTTATCAGAAGCACGCCCAGAGAATAAGTAATAGTGAATGTATGAGACAGTATGTCTCAGTGCATAGGACCCTTGAGCAAGGTCTAATCATGCACCTCAAGTATGCCAAGCAGCTCAGCCATATGGGAGTGGGGCTGCACTTGAGTCAGCCACCCTGGTGAGAAGCAGAAGTGGGTGCCACAGGCCCAGCACCTTGCTTGTGTGGCTCTGCTGCTTCCAAGGACTTCAGTTCCCACCAGCATGATGGGGAGACAAGGACAGCTCAAGTATTTCACCACCACAGCGCTGACATGTCCTTATTTACCTTAACTGTTCGGTGTGAATGTCGGTTCTCTTACCAAGTTGTCCAAACTGTCCTTTGCTCTGAAGCTTTTGGGTTTATCCATGATGCCGGTATCCTGGTAGAGCCCTGAGCAGATGGGAACTGTAAGCTTGAAACAAAAGTTTGGGTGTTTGCAGTGTTTGTTCCCATCTGGCAAGTGCTGGCAGCAAGGGGCTTTGTGCTCTGTAGGCTTTTGAAGAGAATCCAGTCCTGCTGTAATTATTACTGTTCCCATTAGATGGAATCTTAGGGTCATTATGGCAAATAGACATAATTTATGGGTACTGCAGCACTTTATATTGTCTATAGTAGTGTGTACTTACAGCATGCGTTCAAGGCTGGCAGATACAAAATTTGACAGACCAGCTGTGTCTTAGATGCAGACAGCGTTGTCCTTATTTGTTCTATTTGTTGTGATTAGTCGGGTACAGAATAGTGCAAGAGATGGAGTGTTTTGAAGAAATAAAAGTTCTTGTGTATTTTATTTGCTGTCCTACTTGCAAGAATAAATAAGTATGGGAAGTTCTTTTGTACTTACATGTCTGTCTGTCATGTGGCCCAGAGAACTTGTGGATGCCCTGTCACTGGAAGTGTTCAAGGCCAGGTTGGATGGGGCTTTCAGCAACCTGGTCTAGTGGGATGTATTCCTGCCCAGGGTAGCAGAGGTGGACTGGATGATCTCAAAGGCCTCTTCCAGCCCAAACCGGTCTATGATTCAATGGTTCTGTGATTTCGTCTGTTCTTGTGTAATAGAGAAAATAGTGGTTTGTATTGTAGTGTCTCAGCAGGGGACTTTTTGTATTATTTGTGCTATTTTGGGAGATGGTTTTAGTAAGTAACTATTTGTGAGTTCCATTCCTGGAATGAAATGCAGATTGTTGCTGACTTTTGCAAACATCTGACAATCAATCTAATGTTATGTAGTGTTTCAGTTCAGTTTTCGGGAGCCATCCTTCAATAGAGAAGTGGTGTTTGAAGCCCAGGTTGACAAACTAGCCATAAAAGTGTATTTATAGGCTCCCAAGTTCTGAAACCATGTACTGACATCAGGGGTAGGCATTTAAGTTTTCAGTAGTTCTTTAAGTGCCACCTGAGTTTTGGTGTAGTATTCATTTTAAAGGTAACAAAGGAGAGAAATTGCAGAGACTGGGCTTATTTAAAATGCATTCAGACAAGCCTCAGAGGCAGATCCAGGATCTTCTGTACATGCTTCATCCACCATGTCATTTCTCTGTTGTAAATTCAGCAACTGATAAATCAGGTTTTAGATTAACAGGGCACACAACAAGAATGATACAGATTAATGAAGAGTTTGGGATTTAATGCAGCTTTTGAGCAGAGAAGGGATCTAATAAAAATGAAAGATGTCTGAGCATGAAGCAGGAGGGGGAGGGAGTGTCCCAGGAACTGGGGAAAGTCTTTTAAGTGACAGGGCTTTAGGCAGGCTTTTGTGGTGCAAATGAGAGAAAGGCTGAGGAAATCCCAAGCAGGTTTTGAGTACATCCCCACTGCACTCACTGGTGCCAGCACTTTGAGGGCAGGGATGGTTCTTTGGCAGTTACCAGGCATTCCTTAGCTGAGAAGGGTGATGGGAGTAAGGGTGCAAAGTATGGAATTAAGTAAAGGCAGCTCCTAAGCTTTTGATTTTAAGAACTTGGTTGAATTAGAGGCATATAAATGAACTGCAGGAATTAGGTGGGAAAAGGAAAATGGAAAGACTGTGCCAGTCAGTTGACAGGACTATGAAATTGCTTGTGTATAAGGGAGGAGATAGGCAGCACATTCATTTAGAGGATAATGTCTCCATTTTCCATTCTGAGGTTGAGAGGTCCCTCTGATTTCACTATTATTCATTCTGCTGGCATCCTCTTGAAATTATTCCTATTTTTCATTTTTGAAAGCAGATTATTCTGAAGGTGAGAGGGGGTAAAGTGCCATTGGTGGCTTTTTTCCTTAGCAGCAATTGCATGGTTTTCTGCAGGCTCTGTGAACTTTCTTTCAATTAGTAGTCCAGCAGCTCCAGCGCTGTGCTGTTACTGGCAATAAGGAAAAAATTCTGCTAGTTCTGGTTTTGCCCCTTTAATTACAACTGAGATGGATAAAATTATAAAAGCTCTTGCTCTCTGTGCAGCCTGTCTGAAATACACTCCATAATCAAGGGAACACTAGGAGCACACTGTTTAGGTAGACTATAAATTGGGCCTTGGAGACTGCTATTGATCCTTTGAACAAGAACAATATTTAATTTTTAAGTAGTTTTTATATTAAAGAAACTATTATCCTCTCTCCCCAAATATTGCTTGCAATATACAATCCCAGTTTACTCCATTCCAACATATATTTTAGGGTGAAGAATCACAAGTCATTAAACTTATTCATGCTTTTTGTGTTCTAGCTCTCGAAAGAGAATTAGAAACGCTGTCACTGGTTTTTAGCATTTCAGAAATCATTATCAGAGCTTGGTAGCTGGCATTGATTCTAGTTTTCCCATAAGGTCTGAGATGAAGAAAGGTTACTCTGCTAAATGAAGCATGAGCAAAGCAAAGGTGCAAACATTACTCAATATTAGTAGAACAGAATGCCAGGGCCAGTACTGTGCATCGGTGCCCTGTGTGTGGTTCACTTAAGACCTTTACCATCACGAAAGTATGAGGAATTGAATAATATTACTCTGAATGACTGATAATGGCACTGCTCAGCCATAGAGCATTTTGAATGTTGCTCCTGTGCCCCTTAGACACTGTCAAAGTCTTATTCCTGCCTCTCTTCTTTGCTGCTACTTTCCCTTTTGAAACCATTGACCCATGATCCCAATCTCAATTTCTTAATTAGATCATCTTAAAAAATATTTAATTAATATTCCCTTCTTTGCAAACTGGAGATTAGGGATTTGTTGAGATCAGATTATCTGTGGAGTACAAGAAAAGGGTATTACATAAATAAGCAGCCTCCCACTCCTGAAATTTAGTACTTAAATAACCGTCAGTCAGCTCTGTGTGTAAGGGAAGCTTAGCTAATCATCTAATTCGTGTTTCATATGAGCGAATGAAAGTTTTCCCCTACAAAGGAAATTAAAAAAACTAAGGAATGTTTCAGAATGTGCCAAAAAAAGCAGTGCCAGAAGTGTTTGGGCCTTCATTTCTGTGCACCTGATGTGACCTGGTGAACTACAAACCTGGGGAAAGAAGAAAGGTAAGGTGTTAATGGAGAGAAGCACAGAGGAAAGAGAAAGGTGGATAAAAGCTTGCCCACTCCCAGCAAATCTTTCTCTTGCACGGTAAAGTAGTTAGCTGTTTCTAGTTTGGGCTTTTATTTTGCTGGAGATTATGGAACAGGCAATTAGAGGAGGTTGACTGCCTGTCACTAGGGCTGTCTCACGGAAGGGAAATAGTGGGGCCATGGCAGGACAGAGTGTAAGTTTCGCTGTCACAGGGATGTACTCTTGCCACTGGACTATGAGGAGCTGGGACAGCTTTAAATGTTACCAGTCCTATAGAAAGGGCATTTTAATGGACACAAAGAATGTTCTTTCTAGGTTGGTGTTCATTTAAAAAAAAGTCCTTAAGAGTACAATAAGAAAACCACATGGAGGATGACTGGATTCATTAAGTGCAGTTTAAGGTACTGTTTGACAGTAACGAATAGTCTGCTGATTAATGAAGAAGAGTGGATGTGAATGTGCTCAGAATCTGTGAGTGCTTTTATGTTGCTTCACTGCCAGCTGAGAAGTGCTGTGAAGGGCCTTGCAAAACAGTCTGTATGGAGAGTGTCGCTGCTAAAGCCACAGGACTTGGAAACAAAATTCATCCAGTCTCTTAGAAATTTTGCCTGTTCTTGGAGTTTGTTACTGTAGCTCAAATCTCTACAACTGGCCATGAATTTTTTAAGTACCCTATAAGAAATGTATGAACTCTCATTTTTGCATTTCAGCAATCTAGATTTTCAAAGGAACAGCAAATCCTGAAAGCTCCTGTTGATAAACCTATGGTGTGTCTGACACCTGCAATTTTGAGTCATCTGGGGGGGGAAGGTAGCTTTTAACATTTAAACTCCTTCTACTTAATACAGAAAACAAGGGTGCTGATGCTGATTCTGAATGGACTGACACAACTACACTTGCTGCGTGTTGTTCACCATCAGTTACTCTATAAATCGTAGACTCATGGAGGAGTTAGGGTTGGAAAGGACCTTAAGATCATCTAGTTCCAACCCCCTGCCATGGGCAGGGACACCTCCCACTAAACCATGCCATCCAAGGCTATGTCCATCCCCACCTTAAACATCACCAGGTATGAAGCATTCACAACTTCCCTGGACAACCCATTCCAGGGCCTCACCACCCTCACAGTAAAGAATTTCTTCCTCATATCCAATCTAAACTTCCCCTGTTTAAGTTTGAACCCATTACCCCTTGTCCTCTCACTACAGTCCCTAATGAAGAGTCCCTCCCCAGCATCCCTATAGGCCCCTTCCAGATACTGGAAGGCTGCTATGAGGTCTCCACGCAGCCTTCTCTTCTCCAGGCTGAACAGCCCCAACTTTCCCAGCCTATCTTCATACTCTGTTGAGACTGAGATATGGCAAATAAAGCCCAGATTTAGCTGCAGGAGCTGGGACTGCTGTCATCCCATTCTGTGCCTTACGCACCAGATTCACCACTGCAGTTTGTAAGTACCTTCCAGTTTTGCTGTGAGTGCTAATGATATGTTGGTTGTCTCAACCTTTCTACGGTAAGAACAGACTGCAATAGAGTGTTTCGTATTGGACCCTTTCTGTAACTCACATTGGCTCGCACATAAATACGTACACCTCCCTACGTTCTGTCATATTTTTGTTGAAGAAAGCAAGTTCACGGAAATGGTAGTGCATTTGTGCATTTAAGGACTTGTGAGGGTCCTTCTATGAGAGTTTACTCAACAGGTTTCTTGAGGAGAAATCAGTGACTGTCCCATATACATCAGAACTGCAGCATGTATGATTGCTGAGCTGATGCTGGAAAAGAATCACTGATTTTTGTGAATTAAAAAGAGCATGGAGAGAGTAGAGGAAAGCAAGCAAGAATAAAGTGTAGGGCATTTGGGAGTGATTCACACTGATCTGCTGGAAATGTTCCAGCTTTTTGCTCTGAAAGGAGGAGAGAGTGTCAGAGATTTCAGATTTTTTTCAGTTCTCAACAGTCTTCCTTAGCTTCGCTAAAATACACCTCTGTGATCCATCCAGTCTTTAGGTGTCAGTTCTGGACGCTGCACATTAGAGCTAGAGGATGGTTTTCCTTTTAGGAAAAGTATAGAACGATGTCCAGGTGTCATATGACCTGAGCTTAATGAGGCTTACTGCTCTGAAAATACGTTCTGGGTGCCCCATTGTTCTAATTAACTTCATGCTTTCTTGACTAGTCTGAGCATGAAGCATGTAGGTTCTGGGTATAAAAGTTAGGGTTGCAGAAAAAGAGAGAGAAGGTAAAGAATCAGGTGTACTGACAAGAACCAGATGGACAAAAGAAGAGAGCGAGATTGCTGTACTTACTGTCTGCGGGTTGCAAAGATTTTGTGTGAAGGGAACAAAGAAAGATGTGAGAAGCAGGAGAACACACACTTTTTGACCAAGAAAAATACTTCTGTGAAGTGCTGTCTTCTAGTTTGACAGGAGAGAGACACATTTAGACCTGCGAATGCATTACTACAAGAGCATGAAGGCTTTGCATGGGGAGAGCTGCAAGGTCTGAAGAACTGTGCATTTATTTACTGATCTGAACCAGCGCAGACTTGCTTTTTTTAATGGTTTTTTCCCCACTGCTGTGAGTCAGAGAATCACAACGACAACAGAGGAAATTGCACCGACCTGCTGTATGCAATTTTAAGGTGAAAAAATTGTTAGCTTATGGACACCTAATAGGAAAAAGAAGCTTGGCAAGAGAAAAATTAGTGTGAGACAGTAAGGTGTCCTCTTGTTTGTCACTCACGTCATTACTAGAAAACACAGCAGCAATCAAGCAAGACCGATAGCAGTCCTGTGGAGCTGTGGGTTTCAATAGGTTCAGCTGGCTCTTTAAGGTCAAAATCTGTTTTGACATCCTTCCTTCGTGACTCTTTTAAGCTCCAAAAAACCAGGATTTGTACTTTGTATTGCCATGACTTCTGAAAATATACAAGGCATCCAAAACCTTCCAGCTAGAGAAGTGGGAAGCTGCAGAGCGCAGATGATAGCAATGGAGCTTAATGTACCTTCAGGAACAAACTCACAGTATAGCAGCACTTCCCAGCTTTAAGTACAAGAAGTCTTTGGGAAGCAAATGCCTTTTTAGGGCATTTAGAGGTACTGTTTTACATGTTGATCCTTTGCTGCCTAATAATAGCAGCTCAGTTTTTGACTTTCCCACTGCGGGAATCCTAAAGAGGTCTTGTGTCCTTCACCATCCACCAGTTGTGGAACTGGCTTTAACAAGCCATGAGGATAGGTAAGGGTTAGCAGATACATACATTTACAGGGACATAAACACATATAATGTGATCACTTTATCAGGCTAAAATGTAATATTTTTTCCCCACATTTTAAAGTGATTTGTGATTCTATGTTGAGGTGAGGGAGGGTGGTGACACTGCTGATTTCATCCACAGATTTTATATATCATGTAGTGTATTTACACATCGTAAAAGTATGCCAGCCCCTTGTTGCCAGTGATTTAAGCTGTCAAATAAAAAAGGTGCGCTGCTATGTAGCTGAAGAAATGTATTAGCATGCGGAAAGCAGTAGTGCTTCCTCTGGGAGGTTTTAATCAAGCCTCGTGTACTGATTGAGATGCAGTGCTCAGAAGTGAGAAAAATGATTAACAAAATCAAAAATCTAGAGCGTTTTTCATGGAAACATTCATCAGTATATCTTACGTAATTACATAGCCAATAAATCAACACAGTGTGTAAGTGCTTCAGTCACAGGGTAAATATCTTAATGACTGAAGCATCTTCACCCATGAATAATTTATACCTGTATGATGCATTTTTCATATCCATGCTTTACTTCAACATGATAAACTGATACTTCTCTGTCAGGGAATATGTGCTTGATTATTGCCTTCTGATTTCTCTTCCTTGTGTTTATTTTCCACAGTTAGACACACTTCATTTCTTCTCTTCTGGTTCCTCTGATGTAGTTATCTTATTTGTTCATCCTGTCTGCCTTGGTTTGCTTTCCCAGTGTATTTCAACGGGCACCTGGGAAATAACGCTATTCTTTGTTCGGTCTAGCACTTGTCTCTCTTGGGCATAGTTCCTCACCACAGACATCAATCATGACTGTTGCTGCCTCCTATTTTTCTGCCATCTTTTTTCAGTGTTGGTCATCTACTATGTGTGCCCTGTTACAAGGCAGTACTTTATCCAGTGGCAGGATATTGCAAGAATCTTCTGAACCTCCTCACATGCATTTTGCTTTAACTCCTACTATTTCTAGCTGTCACTCCTCCTGCGCTTTCACCATTTTCTCCTGAATTGTTCGTTCTTTATGTGAGGGATTTCTGGTAGACCCTTTCTTTGTCTTCCTCATTGGATTATCATAGCTGTTGTCCATAGAGCTTTCCCTTCTTTTCTGAAATTTAATTTAGCATACTTCTCTAACCATGCCTGTTTTAAATTCCAGGTGATTTTTAGCTTCAGTTGTTCCAGAGGGTGATTCATTGACGCATCCTGGTTCCCTACCCTAGTCCATCTCTGATTCTGACACACTGAGAAGCTCCAAGACATGCCAGATTCACAAACTTCTTCTTGCTTTTATAGTTTTCAACATTAAGAGCAGATTCTTGACACCTAAAATGATGCTGTTCCAGAATTTCTTTAAGTGACATGTTGTCCGGTTAGAGAAATAGAATAGCCATGGAGATTTTGTGGGGGAAACTACAAAAATGGCCTAAGTACCCCATAGGTGTAATACTGATCTTTTGTTGTCTAATTTTAACAGATTCGGTAGCAACAGCATCTGGACCGCTGCTAGTTGAAGTTGCCAAAACTCCCGGTGCTGCTCTTGGGGTTGCACTAACTACCTCGATGTGCTGCAACAAACAGGTCATTGTCATAGACAAAATCAAATCTGCGAGTATTGCAGACAGGTGAGTGTGACAGAAGGTTGACACTGCAAGTCCATACATCCATTTTATTTGTACTTTCATTCAGTTTGGTTTTAAAGAAACCCTTCCCTTTTTTGGTAAAATTGACTGAACCAGACGCTCTTAAGGTTGCAGGTCTTAAAATTAGCACTTTGTCAGATCGTTTTTCCATACTGCCGAGTTTAAGACTTCCAGGACACAATTTATTTTAGCTCATTCATGTAGCATTCAATGACATAAGCCAGCCCCCATGTAATATGTGACTGTCTGCTTGCACTCTGCAGCACAGGAGTTTAGAGGTCTGCTCTGACTATTCAATGTAATGCTGTGGCAGAGATCCATATCTAAAAAAATAACCCACTGGAAGTGAGCCCACAGTGTGGAGCAGCTGTCAAGGGAAGTAAATTTTGAGGCTTTGCAGCCTTGAAGTGTTCTTATAGAATAGATCACTCATTCTTGTGGCACAGTGAAATGGAACTCCGTAGGTCTGGCTTTTTAACTGATATCATAGAATACAACTGAGGTATTAGAAAGACTGGCTTCTGTGTTTTGAAGTTATTTTGCTGCAATTTTTCCACTTCATTTAAATGTTTAAATAAAACCATTTAAACCATTTTAAAAAAATGGTCGATAGTTTTCCCCAGTGGTCTAAAGCTCTGTCACAGAGCTGTGAGATCATTTCTGAGGTGCGTGCGTGTGTATGTGTGTGTGTTTGTGTTTATACATATACAGTATATTTCTATATACATATCTCTATCTAAAAATTCCTTAAGTATTACGTTTCAGCAGCAAATTCCTCCTGCATGTCCCCAGTCACCCTACCTTGTAACTCCTCTTTGACAACGGTGCTTTTGGTAGCACCCACTTGTAGCAGTGAGTCTACAGCTCCTCTGTGGGCTTTTCCCTACAGTAGAAACTTTGAGAGTGACGGCCATTGATCCAGGGGTGTTCTCCAGTTCAATGGTGCAGGATGCTTTAATTTTCTCCCTCTGTTTTTTCCCATTTCGCAGGGGGTAACCAATTAAAGGAGCTGTCCACTTGACTGGTACGTCGGGATGCTGACTGCTGTGTTTGCATTTCTCAACTCATCCAGTAGCCAGTCTCTTGAGTGCAGCAAGATTTAGCAGATAGCCCCCTCCCCACCCCACTCCTCAAGTCACCATGCTAGCCCTGGTTTCATTATTTGTTTGACTACTGCATAATTTCATCATCATTTACAGCTTTTGTACTAATAAATGTTTGAACTAGAACTCAAAAAATGATGAACTGGGTGCTTGTGTGTGGGATATGTGACCAATTTGAGTCTCCTTAAGCTCTTCTCATTTTATTCTGCTGCCATTCACACATATTTTTATAGTCAGCTATCCCATTCCAGTTCTGTGAGTGATGTCTTGGCCTATACTGTATTAACTGAATTGTTTTTAAGGTTTGTACTAATAGATATAATGTCTGACCAGTGACAATGCCTACAAAACACAAATCTCTCTCGAAAAAAAAGAACACGTTCATAGTTGTCATGACCAGTTTGAAGGCAGTAAAACTCATTTGCCAAGCAAGGAGTATACCTGATCATACCGAGTTTTTCCCCTTTTTATGTAGATGTGGTGCGTTACATGTAGGAGACCATATTCTGTCCATTGACGGCACCAGCATGGAGTACTGTACGCTGGCAGAAGCAACGCAGTTTTTGGCTAATGCAGCGGATAATGTCAAACTTGAGATCCTTCCTCATCACCAGACACGGCTGGCGCTGAAAGGCCCGGAGCACGGTAAGAGGATCTGTAACACCAAATACTGCTCTTATTTTTTCTGCCTTTCACTTCACCTGCCCTTGCTGAATGGCCAAGAAAGCTATCACGGCAGTTACGTCTGTAAATGTTGTCTCAGCTCCCCAGGTTATGCTTCTGCAGTTTCTGAGAAGCTCTGTGTTTTCTCCACTTTAATGTACCCTCTGAGATTCCTATGGATAGAGAGCAAAATGTTTCACTGAGAAATGGCTCTACGCCCTTGTAAATGTACATAAAGACACCTGTTGACTCACTGTTGCAATCATTGGAGGGGCGACTTCAGTAAATGAATCTCTAAATTGCTTCTTAAATGTAGAGTGGGGGAGGAAGGACCGCAGCCAACTTCTTTTCAGTATATCAACTTGATAGTCTGTTATGAACACTTCATTAATAACACCTGTTCTCCCCTGAAATACCTTTAAAAAGCCCTGTATTTTCTCTTGTTAATGGCATTATTATTGAAAGCCATCATCTTTCGAAGTACTTCTGAGATTGCTTCATGGGTTCATTGTCAGTGCTTATGAAAAGGGTTTGTTTGTAAACAGTTCCCTAGATCCCAGCCTTTTCACCATGATATTTGTTTCATACCAACGTGCTTGAAGAGAATAGCTTTCCAATTTCAAATCAAATATATATTAAATGTCTTAGTATTTGAAGATGGGGGCTACCTGTCTTGTCTTCTAAATAATCCTTAGAAAGCAGTTAATTTACAGGATTCATAAGTTCAGTCTAACATATTGCACGTTGATGGCAGTCAAAGAAATAACAAGGGTTATCAACAGAGAAATACGTACCTGTGTTGCAGTATAAATGAGTGGTACCGTCTTCTGAGGCTGTGTTACCGTGCTTCAGCCTTCATTAGACCAAGACAAGATTTCTGAGGCCTAGACATGTCAGTGATGGTAAATATTCTTGGACGTCTATCTAAGATCCAGGCTGTCCCTGGATAAGTGACGCTCCAGTCAGTTTGTCAGAGTGGTAAATGTCGAACTAGTAGCTGAGGAGATACTCATTTCCCCTTGGACCAGGGTGAACAAAAAATAACCTGTTCTTCCATCGTTTAGCTGCACTTCTTTCCCCTTTCTACTTAAGCCAGTTAGAGGGGCAAGGGAGCAGGGAGTGATACTGCAGCAGCAGCAGAATGAGACACAGACCAAATTTTGCAATGTATTTGTATTCTTTTCAGTTATGACAGCATGTTGCAAACAGATCTTTCGTGGGTTTTTTTGAAATGAAGTTGTCACACAATCAATTTCTGACTGGTTAAAGAACCTTCG
Organism: Amazona ochrocephala; assembly: GCA_039720435.1. NCBI lineage: Eukaryota > Metazoa > Chordata > Aves > Psittaciformes > Psittacidae > Amazona > Amazona ochrocephala. The sequence continues at coordinate 39,286,819 of CM077880.1, read as the reverse complement.
AAGAGCTTGTTTGGGAAGATGAGTCTCAGGGCCAAAGATTTGTCTAGATGATTGTGTAACTTGAAGCAATTATTTCTCAACCAACATTTAAAACAAAATGATACCATCGAGGTGCTGATTACCTTGACCCAGTGTAGATGCTTAGGAAGAGCAATGTTCTTGCCATGCCAGGGTTAGGAACTGACCATTACAAAATCCTATCAAGGGGATCTGCAAGGAGCATCTTTTGGGAACAAATCCCCCTAAGGTAATTAATTAAGTTGCTTTCTTAAGTAACGCAGAATAACTGTGATGTTTACAGCCCTTCCCAGCCCCTCACCAGGTAGTGATACTCAGTATCACAACCAACTCAAGGAGTAACATGCATTATGGAAGCAAGTACCCTCTTGGAAGCAACCTTTCATCAGGTGTGGTGTGTGGCCTAGGTGCTGCAGAGTTTGCAAAGCTCCCTTTATGTGTCTGGGCTAAGCTGAATCATTAGGGCTGTATCTGTTCATCTCAGTTATTGGTCTTAGGGGAACATGTTAGGAATTTAAAATGGGCAGGAAATTCAGCATATAGAATAAATTGAAATTTTAGCCCTAAAATAAAATGGAGAGCACCACTAAAGATCAGATTTCTTTTTTTCTTGTTTTTTTTTTCCTTTATACCATGTTGCTAACATTCATTTCTCTTGCTGCCCCATTAGTTTTATGTTCGCTGTACACAACCCTGGGTTGGAATGGCTCAAATTGCCACTGAATTACTACAGTTACACACAATAGGATTTTCTTTTACGGAACTTTTGTTGAATTGGGATTATTCTTCTGCAAGCTGAGCAAACCAAATCTGTGACCTCCCCACTTGGTAGGACATTTTTATCTCAACTCTCAGCGTGAAAATAAAGCGTTAAAAAAAAGAAAAGTCAAAGACTAGCAGATAATTTCCTGCTGGAAGCAGTCTTTTTAATTAAGCAGAGCTCACAGCAACCAGAAAATAATGGAAGTCCACCTAGCCACATCGTTCTTATTAGATTTTCATTTTCACGCCATAGTTAAAGTTTGGAAATCTGGCTGTCTGTGTGTGTAATCAAATAGACAGTTTCATCTAAGAAGATATGTAAGTCTGTAAGACACCTATGGCCATACCCGGCTACTGCTGCTGTTTCTGGGACTCTTGCTGACGTGAGATTTTCCAAAGTCTCTGAGGTCACTGGCAATTGTGCCTGTGGGTGAGGTACCCCAAGGCGCAGGCTGGCAGGTACCGACATCCCACCCAACCTTTACCTTTGGTACCTGTTGAGGGCAGGAAAACAAATGGATTCTTTTGATTCAAACCCATCAGGGCACAGCGGGGATGCTCTGAGGGAGTCCCAGGGCACCCAAATGGAGGACACAGGACCATGCCTGGGAGTGCCAGGGCCTCCAGAGTCCCAACCTCCCCACAAGGCTGTGGGGATATGATGGGCCCCTGCACTCTCCTTTTCCTCTCCCTTCCCTGGTGTGTACTCCTCCCCACAGTGACAGACATTGCTTTTGAGTCAGAGGAGGGTTAATATTTTCAGACAATTAGCAGATCATTACTCATGTAAATATGAAGTGAAAGAAGAGTAGCCTTTCTTCTGAGACTGCACAGTGCTGTGGTGACTACGTTTTTCCCACACAAGGAACACAAGGTGTGGGTCCAACCTAAACAATCAAGATTTTTTGCTACCATTAATATGCGTCTGCAGCCATTGTAGATGTGTAGCAGGTAGCAGAATAAAACAAGCAATACAGCTCTTGGACCAAAGACTATGTGTGGTTTCATTGTATGGGTGAACCCCTTGGTCATCCAATTCAGTGTATAGTTGAAAGTGTTCCTATGTAGTTCAGCAAGCACACGGTGATGCTAAATTTCGTGATAAATAGACTGTATTTAATGAAGGGTGACTTCAGTCATTTTCCTTTAATATTTGACACATCAACTGAAATGCTTCCCATTCTCTTGGTAAATATTGGCCTTCATTTTTGGCAGGTCCCAAACTCCCCCTGCTTAGAATCAGCATCAAATATGGTCTCAAATTTCATCCAGAAAAGGGTCGTTTTAAAGATCAAGTTTACAAAACAAAATAACACCACACAATAAATTGCACATCCACCTAAGCAATAAGAATTCTTTTCTACATTAACCAGGCTTCAGGGTACAGTTTTTCTGCTGCTGGCCCAGGGAAGTCATTTACTGCACAGAACAGTGTAATGCCAGCAGTAGATGGTGCGAAATTAAAATGTCAATGCAGTAAAGTGAAATGACTGGCAAGTAAAAGTCTCCATTCTAGGCAGTGCTATTTATAGTATCTGTTGGTCTTTTTAAGTAGATGAATGCAAGGAGAGACTTAACTAACCTTCAGTTAATGATCGTACGTAATACCTTAGTTTTTTCTAAGGCATTCTGTAGTCTTAGCTCCTAAAGCCAGAGTGAGATTAGAAATTGATTCAGTACGAATCTTTTCAAAAATAAATACAAGACCACCAAAAAAAAAAAAATATCAGAAGCATTTATTCTGAGAAGAAAAATGTTTTCTGTTCCTCAAATTAGCAGCCCCTGGTAAGAAGACAAGACCAGGTGATTTATTATTTAATTTTCTGTTTATTTTCAATTTATTTCCATTTTTTGCTTCTTTTTCTGTTTGTGCAATTCAGTTACTTTTCCCTCTTCTCTGGTCCTTTTGTTTTCTGATTTTCCATCATCCCTTCATGTGGGCAGTGAAGGTTCAAAGAAGCAACAGGCAACCTACCTGGGATTCGTGTGCCAGCAGCCACAGCAGCCTCCTCACCTACCACCATTATAACACCTACCACCCTGACAATTGCAGGATGCCAGCCTTGAAATTCCAGAAAACGCCTCCTCAAAAAAGCCTTCGTAATGTTCCATGCTTTTTCCTGCTGACATATTCTCTCCTTCTCTTCTTCTTCCTCTTCCTCCCTCCCCTCTTCTTTCACTCATAATTTTCCCATTTCAGGCACTAAAACCTTTTCAGTTTTATGGATGCTGCACTTTTCATAGCCATGCCAAGGTTATTTCTGACACTTTATGCCTTTTCTTTCTGTAACAAGGCAACCTTTGTAGACAGAAAAAGGCTTGAAAATTCTGAACGAATCAGCTCTTGCTGTATGAGTAGACCATTAGATTTGAATAGTGCAAATAAAGCACCATTTCTGAATGCGAAGCATTGCTTACCAATATTTTGTCAGAAATCACCTTCTACAAAAAGACATTTCTAAAATCAGTGTATCTGGACATACTGATCTGCATTGGTTCATGGATATGTGTTGAAAAATTTAACATTCTTTGCCTAAAATAAGTTGTATCCTGTGAATGTGCTTTTGGTATCTACGTTATCTTTGTTAGCTTCCAGCAGGTATTTTGGTGAAATGCTGGCTATACTGTTACCTAGGGTCACCTATGTGGTTTAACATCTTTGTTATTTGAAATGCACAAACCATTCCTGTGCATCATACACATTGTTTGATTCGTTGATGAGTTACAGGCATGTGCCATGCTCTTCCATGAAGAATGAGCGCTGTATGCCAAGTGTCTGATTTCTTACAGCAGCTTTGGTGTCTTCGTCCTTCTCTCCTACCTCCATGAGTGCATACAGCCTGAGTTCCCTGAACATGGGGACCTTACCTCGCAGCCTCTACTCCACCAGCCCACGTGGGACAATGATGAGGCGGAGGATGAAAAAGAAGGACTTCAAAAGCTCCTGTAGGTGGTAACAGCATTTGCTCCAAATGTGCAGTGAATGGGTGGAGGAGGGGGAAGATACAGGAAAAAGGTACAAAGTACCTTAATTAATATATATCTGCTAGGCAGAAAGAAGAGTAATTGGAGTTTCTGTTAGATGTAGGGAAACATCAGCATACAAATATTTGTCCAAAGCTAAAATGAGATGAGTAGAGGCCATGCAGCTTAACTGTCTCATCTGAAACGTGAAAGCAATGTTTTCTTCAGACAACTGTGGAAGAGTTTGTTATACCATTACTGGAGTTATCTTCAAATTCCTTTTTCAACTCTTCCCATTTCCACCGGAGATTAGAATTCATAGCTGAGTAGTTCAAAACGTATTGCTGGTAAGCTCAACCAACTATCATATAACAGAAGAAGAGCTTGCCACGGTACCTCCTAAGTAGTTTTAATGTTTATATCTACATCGTAACCAGTATGGTCAATTTTGTGAAGAAGAGCAACAAATAACAGTGAAGACTAAATAGCCTTGTTTCTAACCACTCTCTGGGATTCAAAGCATGGATTTCCCAACAGTCAGTAATTTCCCAAGTCAGCGTTGGATATATTTCAGGCTGTTCCACTTCGCGTATTGCCAAGTATTCACTGGGCCAGAGGAATATGGTTGTAGGAGCACATTGTTTCCCAGACTCCATGTGAGTGCTGCCTCTCCTTTTGGCTTGTACATCTTTGTGTAATCCTCAGCAGCTCAGTTACTCCAGAGCAGGGGGCTGAGAACTACTCTCTTAATTATCTGTTCCAGCTAATAATGCTTACAGGTCCACTCTGTAAAAACTGAGCTGCTGTGCATTACAGCACTGCTGCCCTGTATTAAAGATTTCCCGTGGTGATAGTAAAGCCAGAGCAAGCCAGCAGCCTCCATCTAAGGCCAGTCACTGTGGGGTTGTGAGGAAACACTTGAGAGAGAAACTGAGGTTTTGCTTTCTTGCAGTTTTTTGTTGCTTGCTTGTTCTTATTTCATTTGTAAAGCGAATATTTTTACATCATGTTTGCCTGTAGGTGCATTTTTGATTTTTACGCTGATCAGCCATTTTTCACAACTCATTTGTTGACATGTTAGCTTCTAATACATTCTTTTGGGTCATGGGGAAGATAGCGTGTCCATCCATGCTGTGGTATCCGTAGGGGTCCAGTTCTAACATGTCCTCACATGTACATGAGAAGCAGTAGTAATGTTACTCTAATGGTAATTTATTTGAAAGTAAAATAATGCTGGATGCAAAAAAATAGCTCTTCAATTGTGTTATATTGTAGCTGTTCAATACAACAGAGGGCTGTTAATCCCGAAGGCTAATCCTATTATGGATCTTGGAGACAGCCTTTACGTGTGGCGGTGTGTTTTTAAGATATTTTTCCTTCAAGGGAGCCGTGCCCTGCAGTTTGGTATCCTGCAAAGAAAGGCTCAAAACAAGGCCAGTGGCATTAAAGTGGGACAGTCACGTAAGCACTGAAGCCCACCTGAAAGATTCCTCAAGGCAGAAGGCCCTGGGGGTTACAGGCTGCTATGATTAAACAAATCTCTAGCTAGGAGGAATTGGGATGAGGCTTTGTTATGGGGTAGTGTATTATGTATTTACGTTGTGAAGTCTGGATATAGAGCATTAGAAAATACATGGAACTGGCCGTGTCACTGAGTGAGTCTGTGTCTCACCTCGGGCAGTGACTACTTCATCATCCCTGAATCAGAGCTGGCTTCAGAGGCATTGAGTGGCCAGCCAGGCTTGCTCACCATTTCCATGAGCTTCCTTTTTAGCCCATGCAGAGTTCCTTACTCCTGTTTCTAGACTTTTACCCATACTTACTGCAGTAACAGCCAACTTGAGAGACCCACACTGCACTGAATGTGCTAGAAGTGACCATAATAGAGGATAATTGGTCCTAAACTGTACCCTTCCACCATCCATCAACAGGATTTAGAAAACCTTGCCTCTCTCCCTTTATGGGAAACTTATAAGAACTAGTTAGCATTGGCTGCTGTCCTTTTCCTAGAAGAGGAAGAGCACACTCAGTTTTAGTGAGATTTTTTATTATATAGTCCTCTTGGATAATTTGAGGGTTTTATTTATGTAACTTCTAATAAATCTTTTAAGGTGTCATTTGGGAAGAAAAGAGTGTATTGGTGAAGGGTGCTATAAAGTTTGCGTTTCAAATTATTTAGGCAAACCTGCATAACTTCATGTGATCGTGCTACAATTCATGATAATGAAGTGTGGTGGTACAGCAGGTTACACAACTTTTGTAGCCATGGTTTTACAGTCATTGCATTAGTTACACAGGTCTTTCCAAACATGTGGCTGTAAAACTTGAAGGCTTGCCCTGCTCTCACGTGCTTTGTTTATGCCACTTGTTTTCCTCTGACTTTTTTTCCTTTGTTTTCCTTTGTTTTAAAGTATGGTATTCATTGGGGAAACTCTCTAGATTATTATTTGCTTAAAGTTTAAATCCTGAAGTTCATTGTTATAGGCCCATATTAGCACTTGAAACTTGAGACGCGATTTTGTGCCAACTTACATGATACTTACTAGATACTGCCATATCTGGTAGAAACTAGGGAGGGTCTTAGATGTGCATGGATGCTGTTTTCTCAGTACATCAAATTAGCCACTACCGGGAGGAACAGTGAATGTTTTGCAATTTCTTGAGGGTTAGAGCAGGAGACTGCAGGCATAATAATCCACGTATGTACCTTTAAATACATCCTGCTCTTCTCATATGGCTGCAGGAATAAAAGTAACAAGTACGTAATCCTCAAATTCAAGATTATTATTTACATAACTGCAGAGCATTTAGTAAACCCAGGGGTGTTCCTAAGAGTTGGATGAAAGCTGTAGAAATATGCTGAAATGTACCCCTAGTAGTAGCAAGCCAGGTTCACTAGAACTGTGTGTGCATCCATGCCCCTTCTTACGCCATTAAGGCTACTTCCTGGCCTGTAAGACTCCAAATCCATCAAACAGCAAAAAGAAATGGCAGTGTTTCTTGCTGCAGTTATTGTTGCTACAAATACCAACGTGCTCTTAAGTCATGGGTTTGGACACTTGAGGCATTTTATAGAGGCTTAGCAAATAGCTGTTGTTACATGACTTGAAAACATATTTTCATGTCTGCTCTTTTTTATTTCTGTTTCATTTTCTTTGGGAGTGGGAGGAGCTCCTAATTGTCACTTTCAAGTGTCCACATCACCAAAATGCTTATTGGGGTGAGTTTTAAATCACACAAATATTGACTTCATTTCCCAATGTGAATGAAAACCTTGGCTGCGCTGCAAGCTGAAAGAAATGTTTTGAAACCTTTAGGATCCCCAGTAGGGCATTAGAAAAAGAGTGAGAAAGTTGCAGAGCCTGCTACACAGGGGGAATGGAAACACAAGTGGTGGGAAACAAAGATGCAGCTAACAAGTAATTCTTGTATGACCTTAAAGAAAGGGAAAATGGAACTTTTTTGAGCTTGGATGACCTAAATTTAGACATTTCTAGAAGGTGTGTTAGGGGATCTGGTATTATAGAAACTCTGAATTCATCTGATTTAGTCTTATTTTAACCTTTGCAGCAGTGAGGGCTGGAGAAACTCATTTCTTCAGTGCAGTGAATGCAAAAGCTGTTGGCCATTTCTAAGAACAAATTAGTATTTGCATTTGGATGTGACCATGTCTAACTGAGTGCAGATAAAAGGAACAGTAAGAAAGAAGCTATTGAGTGACTAAAATAATACACAGTTCTTAGGAAAATTAAAATAAGAAATAAGTGCAAAAGGCTAATGCTTGTAGCCCCAAAGTGGGGAAAATACTTATACAACTTCTGGCATCTTTGTACAGCTGTGCTGTCATTATCTGTAGTATGGATACAAGAACTAATTTTTTCCCCACATCCAGGAAAAAAAGAATCCAGAGTTAAACAGTCTCTCAAATAAACGTTGAACTTTTGTCTAATTCTTACTAGCTACTGCAGGCAGAAATAGGTCTTGAAGGAAATTAGAGATGGAGAGGTAATGGTGTAGATCTGTAACACGAAAGCATTCAGATTCCTCAGCATTGGAGGATCGACATTACTGATCTGAACAGGAATTGAAAGAGTCTAGCTTTCTGTGTATGACATGATGGAAGGCAGTAGTTTGTCACTGAGACAATTCAAACAGTGATACAATAGACATTTAGGCAGAGATCAAAGAATTGGAGGTGCAGTCTCCTCGTTTCGTAGGTAGTTGCATTGAATCTCAAGGTTGATTTTGTCTTCATTTGTTCTGTAAAGCAGCCCATCCAGAACAATGGAAGGAGTGAATCAGAAGTACAGAAGTAGCTGCCTGTGTTCCTTGCAGAAGTGTCCCCCAGTTCCTTTGAGAGAACCCAAAGAACTTTTTTTCTCCCAATCTCTTGAGCTATACCGGTTGCTAAAACAGAAGGGTTTGTTCAACTTACACTACCCAATTAGCCTGGCAAATTGCCGACGTGTAGCAAACATATACAGTGTGGCAGGAGGGCATCCTTATTTGTTGCCAGCAAGCCTGGGCCATGTGCTTTGCTGCTAACAACAGTGCATTGCTGTGCGACGTTCAAAAGAGCTCATGCAAATCAGCCTGAATAACAGCTGTGCTTGCGCTTCCAATTCCCTTAGCTCCTGTGAGAATTCTGCTTATCCACGCCTCAAACCTAATGCAAACAGAATTCAAGGATGTTCTGAGATTTTGGGGGTGGGAGTGTCAAACACATCTATTTTACTCAGTACAGAACTATCTTTTTGCATTCTAACATACAACCAGATGTTTTCTATTCTCTTATATGTCGTAACTGTTGATACATAATTCATGAACTTTAGCCTAAGTTGATTTTAAAAGAGATGTTTCATTGACTGGGTTTGTTGTACAGATCAATTTTCTCAAAGAGCAATGGAATTTCTGCTGTGTATGAATGTCTCTCCTCCTGGTCTGCTCTGTTTTGTAGTGTCCTTAGCCTCTAGCACTGTTGGTTTGGCTGGGCAGGTCGTCCACACAGAAACCACAGAAGTAGTGCTGACAGCTGACCCCATGGTAGGGTTTGGGATACAGCTCCAGGGTAGCGTGTTTGCTACTGAGACCTTGTCCTCTCCACCTCTCATTTCCTATATTGAGTCTGACAGTCCGGCGGAAAGGTGAGGTTCTTTCAGTTGACTGCTAAGTACGTTTTGGTGAGCATTCCTTGGGGTACTTTGGGCTTGTTGCTTTCGATTTGTGACAAATTGCAGGGCCTTGCTCAGTGCAAGTGTGGCAAATAATAAGCTGTCTGTTCTGACAATGGTATTTCCTATGCTTGATCAGCTATAAGAAGAATGACAAGCACCAGTGGTTTTGTCATCCAGAGTCCTCTGGCAGGAGACTGAAAGCTATATTCATGCAAAAGGGAGGGGAAGGGGAAAATTGGAAACGTCACTGTAATCAAACTAGTGATAATTTATTGTGCCATAGGGGAGAGCAAATCCAGCTCTATCCAGTTTGGGTACAAAACCAAATCTTGAGGAATATGAGAGTTTTGACTTACTAATTATTCCATTGCAGCATTTCAGTTGCATTTTTATGTGTATGTATGACTTCAGTCATGGCATGAGAACAATAGTAGTTGCACAGGCAAGTACTACCTGCTATTGCAAAGCTACACCGCCTGTAGCCCAGTGTCAGATGCAGAGGTGATGTCCATGGGTGGGATGGAGGCCTGAAGGCCGTGCTTCTCTTCCTGCGCCCGAGCACCTAATGAGCACAACCCATGCTGGGAGTGCTTGATAGTGTCTTGGTGCGAAGGAGCAGCAGCAGCTTCTGTCCCACTTTGTGCCCGGGTAGGCTGTTGAGCTGCTATGCCACACTTACCCTTCAAGGCTAGGTTGAATGTGTTTGATCAGGTGGTTTGTGTCAGAAATAGTTCTGCCAGCAAGACTAGGAAAGCGGTTGTCCCCCTGTGCTCAGTACTGGTGAGGGCACAGCTCAAACACTGCATTCAGTTTTTGGCCCCTTACTACAAGAAAGACATTGAAGTGCTGGAGTGTGTCCAAAGAAGGACGGTGAAGCTGGTGAAGGGTCTAGAGAACAAGTCTTTATGAGGAACAGCTCAAGGAACTGGGGCTGTCTGGCCTTCAGCGTTCATTCACCAAACCAATTGTCAAGCGCTGGGAACAGGCTGCCCAGGGAATTGGTTGAGTTACTATCCCTGGCGGTATTTAAAAGACATGCAGATGTGGGACTAAGGGACATGGTTTAGTGGTGGACTTGGCAGCATTAGGTTAATGGTTGGACTTGGTGATCTTAGAGGTCTTTGCAACCTAAACAAGTGTATGATTCAATGATATTGCTGGTTCTGGTAATGTGCACATCTGATTGTTTTGTATCACTGTGTATCAAGGTGTGGGGTGCTGCAAATAGGAGACAGAATAGTGGCAATAAACGGTATCCCAACAGAAGACAGCACATTTGATGAGGCCAATCAACTGCTCAGAGACTCCTCTATCACCAACAAGGTCACTTTGGAAATAGAATTTGATGTTGCAGGTATGAATGTACTGTTATTCTGTCTTGCAAGAAAAGTGAAGGAATAAATCCCAAGCACAACTGCACGTGTTTGGCATCCAAGGTGGAGACGTTCTTCTCACATATACAGCGTTCCATTTCACCTGACCTGTTTGAAACATGTATCTTTTTGTACAGCTTTCTCATTTCATATGGGGAAAGCCCTGCAGCAAGCTTCAGAGCACAAACAGAAATGGCAAGACCTGTAGTAAGATCTGGTGACAGTCCCTTCTCTGAGTTATTTCCAGACATTTTTCTGCCCTGAGATAGAAATATTCTGCTGAGCAGAGACAAATCCTCTGCAGGGCAGCTAGTGAAATGTTTTACTAGACAGAAAAGTATCATAAAAGAGTGTATAAGCAGAAAACTGAAGAATTTCACTTACAATATCTCACACCAAAAATCTAAATAAAATAATAGAAACTGAATTAATAAAAGCCACAAAAATCCTTGTTAATGTTGCTGGTGAGTCTTTGTTATTACTAATGTCTTTTCTTTGTTCTGTAATGTGTTTAAGCATACAGAATGCACCTATAAATTCACAAATTGTGTAAATCAAACAAGTACACATTATGTATGTGCACTATTCCACTATGTAAATAGTAAAAACTTTTACGACTCCTGTGTTCACCTGGCAGTAGCTCCTTTGAAGTCATGAAGTTGGATGTGCTGTATTTTGCATAGTGTGATTATAGTTAATGCTGTTATAAATCATGATGTCAAAATGGGGCTAAAGGTTCCTAGAGTAATGCTGTATAATCTTTTAGCATGCACACAGCTAAAATAATGTTAAAAACCCAACAAATACAATACGTACATTTGTATACATAGGGAATTAAAATTAAACAGTAAGAAAATGAAATAATTGAAGTCCATCGCTGGCGGTGTTCAAGGCCGGGTTGGACAGAGCCTTAGGTGACATGGTTTAGTGTGAGGTGTTCCTGCCCATGGCAGGGGGCTTAGGACTAGATGATCTTAAGGTCCTTTCCAACCCTAACTATTCTGTGATTCTATGATTTAAGTACACCTGACATCACGTGTGTATTTCAGTCCCTGGACTTGTTTGTGCTGCTCCCATTTGCTCCATGACAGCAGACTCACACTCGTGGTTAAGCTCCTCTACCACATGTATGTTTATATGTTTCCATGGCTGTAATTTCAGTTGCTCCTTTACAGGTAAAGGCTCAAACTTTTGCTGGCAGTGATGCCAAAAGTCAGGATTCAGATACAGTGCTGCAGATCTTCAAGGGGTTTTTACCTCAGTTAGCTCCAGCTGCTTCTCCATTAGTGATGGTTTGAGTCCTTTTCCTACCAGTAGATGTAAAATCCACGCAGTTACCTTAGCGAACAGTTAAAAATATGTTAGACCTACAGCCACAAAGACCTGAAACTCTGAAGACTTGATCTCATGTCCTTTTGATTGAAAGTTACCTGCCAGCACTAAAATTTTCACATGTGCTCACAGAACTTGATATGAGCTAAAACCCTGCAGTCTCAGCTAGCTGCTGGCCCATGCGATCTCCATAAATTGACTTGTACCTCAAAATGAAGGAGTGACTGTGAAATTACTAGTAGTGGTATAAATCATGCTTTGTATGTCCTACTTCCTTCACTTCAGCACCCGTGTTTCATCTGTGGCTTGTGATGCTGATGTGATTCATCAATTTACATATGTAGTCCCAAGCACTTGGAATAGCTGTGCCTTATAAAATTATCTAACATTTTAACTATTTCCTTATAGAATCAGTTATACCAAGCAGTGGAACATTTCACGTGAAACTACCAAAGAAGCATAACGTGGAACTTGGCATCACCATAAGTTGTAAGTTGAAAGTGCTTATTTTTAAGACCATGTTCGTGGGATGATCTGCAGATAGCCGGTCCTGTACCTATAGAGTCATGTTTGGTTTGGTATAAATTTCTTTCTCATTTTCCTAGCAGAAGGGATGATCAGCAGGGCTCTGTCTCTGGTGAGATACCATTCTGTAACAGATTTATACTCCCCTTCCAGTAGTTAAAGAAGCCAGAAGTTTGACAGGCTTAAAGCTTGACCTGTTCTTCATGCATAGCACATGTTTAACTCCCATTGAAGTTATTTATATTAAATTAAGAAAAAAAAGTTAAACTAAGTCAGTAGAATTAAGCCCATACAAAAGTATTTCCACAGTTGGGAAGTTTAAAGCAAAGTCTGTAATGGTCTTTCACAGGCTCTTGAACAGAACCCCACTGAACTCAAGGGTTCTCACATGCATGAGTATCCACATACAAGTTATTTTCTGCTTCAGAACCCAGAGTCTGAAGATACATCCTCAGTCTGTAAAGCTAATGGGAAGTCCTAAATATGCAGGTCACATAGCAAAACCCCCTTTCGCTGGGGATTTCAGAGATTGCTAAAGAAGATAATATGGGTCTGCATTGGTCTGTTTCTCAAAAAGTATTTGTTACTGTTGTTTGAAATCAAAGTGGTTTTATACTTACTTGTTTTGGGAGCAGGTAGTAAATTCTGTGTTAGGACCAGATTTTGACCAGGTAAACCAGCATACTGAGTTCAGCCCGTGCTAGAAGGAAGAACAATCCATATCAAAGCTAATGGCTTTGTGTTTAATTTACTTAATGGCAACGCAGAATCTGGTCTCATCAGAATTAACATTCCTGTATGGTTGTGGCCTTTCTTAGACTGTTAGTCTTTCTTTGGCATTATGCATATGTCTTGGGAGAAGATTGTGCTTTGACTTATATTCTCAAAGCTTTTACCAGCACAATGGAATAAGGTTAATCAAAAGTACAGCAGGGAGCTCAGTGCTAAGAACTACATCTGAGGAACAAATGAGAAACACTGCAGGGCTGTTTGCTTGCATTGCACGCTTGAATGAGTAATTGTTTGACTCTGTATGATGTGATGCTTGAAGCAAAATCATAGGTCTGCATGCATTTGTGCAAATGAAAATACTGAGAAATGAGAAAACCTGGAGGGAGGTTGTTTTATTTAAATGTTAGTATAGTTTTGTAGGATTATTGTAAAAATATGGTCTTCCAGTAATTTGATTTGTGCTGCTTTTTGGAGTTTGGATATCTTGTTCTTTTTTTCTGACTGTAGGAGTAAACTGAATAGAAATCTAGTGGTCTTGGGATTTATTATTTAGCACTCCTCTTCCAAACTTCGCGTACCTTCCTGCCTTGGATGTTCATTCCAAAGTTAGTGCTTTATAAAATCAGTACTCTGTATAATCGGGGTGACACCTGGTTGGTCTTAGCTTTGCTCTTTGAGTATACTGCAGTATCTTTAATATTTAAGTTAAATGATCTGTTGTGTATAATAATCCCACTTATTTATACTATGTAATGCATATGAAATGTGTCCAGGATTATTTGTTAGATTTTAAAGGACTTATACTAGCAAGTGAAAGTTTGTAAATTTGCTTTATACAAGTCTTGAGTTCCTGCATCTCATGCTTGCTTTTCAGTGCTTTGCTCTGTTCTGCCTAATTAACTCCTAAATGAGGCAGTGTGATTTGAAGACTATAAGCGGTTTGTGGTGAGGCCCTGGAATGGGTTGCCCAGGGAGGTTGTGAATGCTTCATCCCTGGCGGCGTTCAAGGTGGGGTTGGACATAGCCTTGGATGGCATGGTTTAGTGGGAGGTGTCCCTGCCCATGGCAGGGGGGTTGGAACTCGATGACCTTAAGGTCCTTTCCAACCGTAACTATTCTATGATTCTATGATTCTATATTCATTTTGTCAAATTTTTGTCAGGGCACTTTAGCACATTAGCATGCCGTTTGCTACTGAGGCTATTAGAAAGCTATATGATTTCCCTTAAAACAGAAATACAAAGGAAAGCTTGGCAAGGTTGGTACATCCAGTTAAACAGGGGTGGTAGAGGAGGTCAAGTTTATTCAGTTTGGGGCTTGATCTGTTTAAGAGTAACCTGTTTCGTCCTTTCTCTTCTTAATGTAGTGGAGTTAATGGTGGGAAAGTGCTGTCTCTATAAAAACATTACAGAAGAACTCCTGTCCTGGTTTCCATACCCCTGCTTAGTTTGGGATTTGGATGAGAAAGTCAGGAACTGACCTGACCTGGTAGACAAAACAGACATTTTTTGTCAGAAGGAAAATGTAAGCTTCCCCTGGGGTTGGCACTGGGCATAAACCTATTTTTAAGTCCAGGTGTTCTTCCAAGTCAACTGTTAGGAGGCAAACATCCTGGAAGAGGAATTTATATCATTTTCTTTGTATTGTTTTCCTTGGTAAGAAAGACCAAGTGTGCCTGCATGGAGTTATAGCCAAGTACTTGAAGGCATACCTGAGGTGGCAAACAACACTAAGACAGTCAAACTAATTCATGGTCTTTGAAAAGAGTAAAGCATGACATGTAATAGGGGAAGAGCCTAAGCTTCTCTTAATTTCAGATTTATTCATGCAAGAAAAAACAAAACAAAATCAAAATCCCCTTAGATAACAGAAACCCGTAGAAAGTAAGGCGGAAGGAAGTTTCATGAGCATCACTGTTAATGTTAATCCAGGGCACTGAGTTTTGGATCGTGCGTGTCAGTTACCTCACAGTATACTGGCCTTACCCATTGCTGCCTTCACACACATACTGGACTTGCTGTCATCCTTCCCTTATCTCTGCAATATCTGTCTAATCTTCCCATTAATAGCTCCTTACATTCAATAAAACCCTACTTTATAGTTTGCAAATTTAAGTGACTCTATATTTAATGCCTCAGATACCATCATTTTCACACTCAGTTGCATGGTTGGAGAAATTAGAATGTCTCAGTTCTTAAAATTACATCATCCAAATAAAGCGTGACACAGCAGTTTCCATGTGTGTGTGATTATGCATTTATAACAGAGCCATTCCCCAGAAGAAGGATGGCTTTCAAGTAGATCTAGTAGTGTTCAAATGTGTTTGAGTTTATTTGCCAGTGACATTGATTCTTAGACCATGTAATGGAATATAGATTTTTACTTTTTTTTTAAGATAAATTTTTGTGCCACTGGCTACTTTAGCACAGACTTTTTTTAAATACCTTGAATGATGTCCAAGAAAATGACTTACTAGTACAGACGGGTATTTGTAGTTAACATCTCCTTTTCTTCTTCCCCCTCCGCCTTTTCTTTCTAAGTAAGATTCTGATATCCTTACTGATAATGAGCTGCAGCACCTTGCTTCATAAATAACCTCTCTGAAGCTAATGGGACTGCTCAAGGAATAAGAATCTGCAAAGCTGGTAAGAATATCAGAATCTCACCCAAATTATCATCAGTTCTTCTAAGCCATTTTGGCTAGCAGCTTTACTATAGTCTGCTTTATTGCTTTCATACTTAATCGGAAACAAGCCTGGTAAATATCTACAGATATTTAGCACTGACTATGAGAATTTACTCTCTAAAGCATGTTTGTGTGTATTTTGGGATTTCACCTAGCAAACTCAACTTCATTTTGCAATGTCAGAAGAAACTATTTTCAAGACAGGGCCTGAAGAATCAGCAGGTTTCTCAGCTGCTCCGTGTGAACCAATACTTAAGGAAGAAAAGAGCTACATCAGCCTGATTTTAAAGAGCTCTTTCATGTATTTAATAATGAAACTGGTTTTAAGAAGTCTAGTAGCTGTTAACCAGCATTGTGGGTAAAGGGACTTTGTACAAGAAATATTTTTCCATCCCATGAGCATTTTCCTCTGCTGCTTCAGTTTGTGTAGTTTGATCAAGCTCTAGAACTTGAAGCCGAGCTGAGACAAGTCAGTGAGTTTTGGCTGCATGGTAGGTGAGATGTTCCACCCTGTAATCTGTCTGTCACACTGGGGTTTTTAGTTCGGATTAGCAGTGAAATAAGAAAGGGGAGTTGTTCGAGGGGTTTTTAACCTAATGGAACAGCTGATCTGCAAAACTGACCACTGAACTTGGCTTCAGATGGCGGGGGAAGTGTGTCTTTACTACTAGTACAAGAGTACTAGAGTAAAGGCCTGGGATGAGACCTGGGTTTGCAGGGTAATTTGAAGAGCAAACATCTTGCTAAGGATCAGCCTTCGGGCTGCAGTACTAACTTCAGTATCTGTACAACTCTATACACTCTTCAGTTCACTTGTAGTTCATTATAAAGGCTGCCTAAGGTCTCTATGAAGGTTCAACAGCAGGTAAACTAACAGCTGAAACAGGGAGGAGAAAAGATGAGTTTTTTGGTGGACGAGCAGAATGGGTCCAGGAGAGAAAATGAGTGGAGATCCACAGCAGGGAGACAACAGACAAGGGGAGAGGCTGAAGTGTGATCAGGATGGGGGAAACTGGGACTTGAACAAGAAGGCTCGACAAGGGTGAGTGGTGAGGTGGTTTGGTTTTAATTGCTTCTTAGAAACTGAAATGAAACATAGAAGTGGAGATTTAAAGCTGTACTTGTGTTTCTTCAAAGTTGAATGAGTTCATGAGGATATCTCTTTTTAATTAAGTGATCAAATACTACTTTCTCACTGGGACTCTTGTGTCTCTGCTCCCTGGGGAGAGATGAAACAGTGGTGTGTATCAGAGGGGATGGCGGCTGCATAATGCATGAGGTGGAGGACTGCAGAAAGAAACAGGAGGTGATCTCATTGTCAAGGTGGTTTAATGCTACCCTGGGGAAATTTAGGGGTTCTTCCTTCTGTCTGCAATAGAGCTGTACTGAGACAAGTCATTTCATGGGGTGGAGAGGGAGAGAGGTTTTCCACAGGTGGCTGTTTGATTTTCTGTGGAAACCATTGAGATCCTGGGGTCACACTTGCAGAAGTGCTGAGCATCTGCAGCTGTTGCTGAAAATGACAGTTGTGCTTTGGGCATAGAAGTTGTTACATACTTTGAAATATTGTGAGAAATAAAGGCGCGGATATCTCGGATTGCTCACTGAAAATTGTCATGTTTTGACCTCAGCGTTCCCGTGTTTCCTTTCCTCATCTGTAGAATCAGGATAATAGTGCTCAATCTTGTTGCTGGGGACAGCAGCTGTTCGCTAGTGTTTGGAAGGCAATCTTAGGATGTGGTGCTATGCAGTACAAAAGTTCAGGAGGCAATCAGTGATTTTGTCTCTTCAGCACAACTTGAATAGTTTGTGCTAAGTACACCATGAGCATTGAACAAGAACAAAACAAAGTGTGGTGTAGCTGCTTATTAAAGGCTTGTCAGCATGGGGGGATTCATTTCACACTGAGCTGTGTTTGCTGCCTACAAAAAGGCTTTCCTCCACCAGACACAATTAATAGTCCAGGGTAACTGACAAAATGCTGCTGGTTCACACTTACTCTGTGAAACTGTTACAACTTTGTGTGCAATATCATACCCTTTGCATCCAGACGTACTCTGTGGCTTCGCAGTTTGAGCTGTGCTCTTTTCCCCATTTTGGTTCCTCCTCTCTTCATTTTGGAAAGATAATGGATTGTATTCTTTACTACTGGTAATTTTTATAAAGCGGTTTCATAAAAACTGTCTGAATATTCAAATCTCAAACTGCGGACATTATACAGTGGGTGCCATTATAACATCAGAGATTTGTAAAGCAGCCCAGAAGGTAAAAACATTGAATTAAAAAAGAAATACTGATTGATGAAACAAACCCAAAGAATTCAAGTAAATCATGGACCTGTCACAGAAGACCCAGTAGACCCAAGGTGTGAAAGTATGAGAAACAGGCTATGAAAATTAAGCATCTGGGAGAAAATCAATTGCTGTTCTCTGAATTGCTGAAAGCATGCTGGTTTAGCAAGTTCCTAAAACCTCTTGAAAGCCATTGTGCATCTGTCTTCTGGACTTTCAAGGCGCTGCTTTTGAAATGTGGTTATTTAGCAGTTCTTACACAGTTCCGTTGAACATTCAAAGGCTTTCTCGGCCAGGGCAGCCAAGATTAACAAGATCTCTTAGAATATAGTGTTGGAAATGAGATTATTAATACAACATGTGTTTGCTGTAGGTGAAGATGTATCATTTTCCACCAAAGAATCATGAGATGCTAAAGTAACTGACGTCAGGATTTTGTAGGTGATCCTCCAGCATGGGTAGCTCTTTGGGTGATTGCCAGATAGGCATTGGAGCTTAATGGAAAAGTACCTTCTGTGAATGAATGCAGAGGCCTCGGTACTGAGAGCAGAAATGGCTTGTGGCAACTGAAGAGCCCTACGTGAGCAAAACCCATTAGTGCTTTCAGGAAAACTGAGCGCCTTACACCACATGCAGTGTTTTAATATTAGCCTAGTCTGTTAACAAGAAGCCCAAAAATCAGTCTGTGTTCACCACATGGACTACCGCCCGGACAGACCAGCTGGTGTGCTTCCCAGTGGCAGATACACACCATGTATCCTTCATCATCCTCAAGTTCTGAGTCTGCTGCTTATCATATCAGGTGTCCCATACAGTCTTCAGTTGGCAAATGGATAAACCCTCCAAATGCAGTCAGCAAAGCTTCTCCAAGAAACATTCCTCTGGAAACAGTCAGTATTCATCGTCTTCTTCCCCTGGGGCAGTTTTTGCAACCAAAAGTCAAGCAAAATTGCTAAGCGAATTTTCTGGACAGAGGAGATTTGTCAAGTCCTTTTGCACAAGTCAGTAAAGAGTTGCAGTGATTGGCACTGAGAGCCAAGCGTGCTTTTAACCATGATGGACAGATAGAAAATTGAAATATGTGATACGCCTCCAAGAATATGTGAGTTAGGTGTGCAAGGAGAGGACTGGTGTGGGGTTTACTAATTTGACCATTGCTGGAATTGCAGGGCTTCTAGTAACTGTCCCCAGTACAAAGTGGGGAAAAGTCCACAATGCTTAAGGCGGAGCAGCAACACAGAGGAGCAAAGTTACTCATTCAAAGAGGCACATGTTTACCTCAGAGTCACAGTGAAGCTGCTTTGGCAAAATATCATGAGTGGGCTAGCCACTTCTGTTTCATTCAGTGCTTAAAGCAGAGATATGACAATAATGCTTCCTGGGTGAGAAGGAGGAATCTACTTCACACTAAGTGAGGTGTTGTGAATAGTGGCCATACATACCGTTTGGCTTATACGCAGTTATCACATCTGCACAGCATTTCATAATAGATAGCTGGAGCCGTACTGTGATACCTTCAGATGGTTCAGTCCTAGTCTAACCCAGAATTTAGACATACCGTGTTTAATTCACTTTGCATCAGTTTCCTTAATTTTGACATTTCTAATTTTTGAGGAGTATGCAGTCTTACTAATATGCTGCTCATGATTGTATTCATGTACATATAATTTAGGAAAAGGAGAGGTGTATAATACTAGTACATAATGTGTATGAATTACTGATTTATGGGCAGAATTAGCCCATCTGCATATCTAGTGATAAAGCCAGATACTTGTATGTATTCTTTATTGCAGCTCCATCCAGTAGAAAACCAGGGGACCCTCTGGTTATTTCTGATATCAAGAAAGGAAGCGTTGCTCACAGGTAAGACATTCAAGCTCCCAGTAAGAATCTGTCTCCATTCTGTAGCAAGCCGGACTCCAGTAAAGAGAGGGAGATTGTAAGAGACCGTGCTTTGTTGCTGCTGTTGTAAAAAGCAGTTGCAAATGAAAAGGCCAGTGTGTTAAGAAATAATTGGTTTTTAAAGTCTGTCTTACTTCTATAGTAATAATGTTCGTACCTTCTAAGATAACTTGCTTTCATGTTGCTAGAATGTCATCCAAGTTTGTTTGCTTGTTCACAGAACTGGGACGCTTGAACTGGGTGATAAGTTGCTTGCAATAGACAACATTCGACTTGACAATTGCTCCATGGAAGATGCTGTCCAGATCCTTCAGCACTGTGAGGACCTTGTGAAGTTAAAGATCCGCAAAGACGAAGATAATTCCGGTATTAGCAGTGCAGATTTCTATGTAATTTCAGGATTTTTAGAACACAGGGTTATTCCTTTGCATTTAAATTTTGGTGAAATGTTTTTTTCTAAACATGGCTGATTTATGCTAATGCTAATCAGAAAATGTCACACTAAAAAGAATTTTAATGCTGTGTAAAGTTTTATATGTTACAAGTGGCTATAATGCCTGCAGGAACTGCACTGCAAAATGAAGTCTTCCATTTTCTGGAGAGGTAGTTTCCCCTCAGGTGCAGCCACATAAGGTTGATCGTTATCTTATCTGCTTATTGAGATTTTTTTCTGCTTGTAAGATTGGAATCATGGTTAGCAAAGCATGGATTCATAGGCCTCAGTTCTCCAGCAGAGTGGTGAAGTGCATGCTTTATCCACAAGCTTACAAACTTGACTAAACTTGTCTTTAGCATGACTATTCACATGCTTAAAGCAAGCGGTACTTTACGCGCTGTGCTGGATGGATGATGGAGGAGCCGTGTCTGATCAGGCCAGTGGAAGTAATGGAGCTGCCATCATTTTGCACACCTACATCTGTTAATATTCCTGGATCTTCCCCTGTATGGATTTCATAAAAGCAGAATTTCCAGCTGGAGATAATAAAGCGAGTTCTGTTACTCCTGCTAGTGGCAAAGGAAGTTAGACAATTATAATTACCGTTACTGCTGGGACTTATATTACAGTGTTACTCAAAAGCAGGAACTGTAAATTCACTTGTCTTAAGTCTTAAGCTCTATACAATCTCATAGCAATAAGGAACAGCCTGCCCCACTTTATTATTTAAAATCAAGTGCAGCTGTCGAAGCAGCATTTAGAATTGCACTAGAATGCTCTGTTCCTTTAATTGCTTTTGAAAGGAAACCGTATCTTCTCAGTATGATCAGTACAAAGCAGAGGCAGATAGATTGAAATGCGGTTGTGCAAATTGGCTTACAGAAGTACACTTTGACCCAGCAAAGCGAACAACCCGTGTGTGGCAGGATACTGTGGTCAGGTCCCTGCAGGCGGTGAGGTGGGATTTGCTGTACATAGTTGGTCCACCTTGGACAGAGGCTGGCCAAACTGGACATGGACTGTACATCCAAAGGGACGCATGACTGACAGTTGCTTTGTGAAACTGAGCAAACCAGGTATGTTATGAAGAGCAAACTGCAACTACACTTGGCAGAAGATTGACAGGAAAAATGCCTGTAGAAGGGAGTTTTGAGTTTTCCCCTCACAAGAGTGAGATTCAGGTTTAAACTATTTTAGTTTCTCATTACATGCTTTTTTGAGGAGGGGAAGGCAGGGAGCAGGGCTTCTGCCTCCTCAGGTTCTCTGTTCCATGCTGCCTTTCAAACTCTTCCTTTTCATAAGTATTCCTAGCTTCTGGCTCTTCTTTCTGCTGTTTTTCCTTCCTCTGCTGTCTCTCCAACTCTTCCTCCCTTCTCCAGACAGATGTATGTGTCCCAGAGCTGTGCTCCTTGGAGCCAGCTGTGCAGGTGAGACCAGCAGCAGGGTACATGTCGTGTGCTCCCCTAGACCTTGCTCTTCTTTGCCCTTTTGTCTGTATGGATCAGATGTTACTCTGAAGAGCAAGGCAGTAGTGGACAGGGCAGAGGCGCTGCAGCACGGAGGGTCTACTTTCATTAAATGTGGTTTCCAAGAGCTGTTCACAATTGCATCACAAGAAACAATAGAAGGAAAATCTCAAAACCATGAGACCCAAAACCATGGTAATTTGATTGTATTTCCTCCCCAGATGGAAGTATGTTTTCAGCAGGTTTTATCTTCTTTTTTCCCCCCCCCCACCAGATTCCCAAACTGAGAAAAATTTAATCTCCTGATTAACCTAATGTTTTGAATATCAGATCTCTCTGCTTTCATGGCAGAACTGGCCCTCATTGTTAATTCAGGCCATGTGCATGCAGTGTTCTTGGATAGCTTGTATTTGTGCAGCTTGAAAAGAGCACTGAAGAGAGCAGCGCAGCAATTTCACATTTATTGCGTTCTGCCATTAATTTTAATAACTATGGCTAACCAGAAGACAGACATAATGGACCAGTCTCCTTTCCAGTCATTCACTAAGATCTATAAACTTGCAACTCTCATGTGGCAGGCCTGCTCTATGATTAATAACTTCTTATTCACTCACTGTTGATAGCAGAGAAACTTCCACCCTTAGCAAATACTGGCTATTACATTTTTAATTAGCTTGATGGATTACTTTTCATCCTTCAGGTGAAGCCTTGTACCATGTCAGTGCCACACCTGTGTAAGCATCATCAGCATTAGATCCCCGAGGTTTTGTTGTTGCTCCATAAATGTTTTAGCAGGCAAGCAAGAGCTGCCACTCTTCTGCTGTGCAGTGGCAGCTTACAGCACTGTATGCCAGCCAGAGGCTTCCAGTGGGGTCTTGGGAGCTGGGCACTTGTGGAAAGAGCATGTCAGATAAGGCGTCCTTGACGTGAACTGTTCAAAACACTACTGGTAGTGTCCCAATTAGGAATACAAGGCCAGCACTAGGCATGAAAATCCCAGAATTCTTTGTTGAATAAACACACTAATTCTTCTCGCCTTTGGTTCCATATGTGTACCATTTTCTTTAGGGTGGATAGCAAGGGGGAAACAGGAGGGAGTTGGGTAGTGGGAAGTTAAAGGCCTACATTTTTCTGCAAACTGGGGAGAAATAAAGTTGCTCCAAAGATATTAATGCTTCTCCAGCTCTGCTTAAGTACCATGTTCTGCATTAGAAGAAAGCAACTCTGAACCTTTGCTGGGATGCAGGTATCTCTTTTTCTTGTAAAGTTTTTCTGCCTACAGGAACAGGACTGGGGACATTTGAATATTCTAACTTGTCTCGGGTTAGTTCTGGTAACATTCATGGGTGTGCGCCCTAGACATTCTCCACTCCCGGTGGGCCCTTCAAAACGTCATTACCCACAGATCGAGGGAAAGCTGCCCGCCAGGCCAGGCGTCCTGGCTGAATACCGATATCGTAAGATGGGCAAGGGAGCATTTGTTATTTTGATCTGAGGAGAAATCTGGCATTTGAGATTTTCAAATGTCCCTTCCCAACCCAAAGATAGCACAGCTGATTGCTCCCCTGATGTGTATTTCTTGGTAATATTTAAGGAGCACTGTGTAAGTATAGGAGCCTTTCTTGTTGCTGCAACACCCGTTGGGTATTGTTTGGGGAAAATACATTGTATTTAAGCTTACCCAGTGATGAATTTTTCCCCATTTCCGATGATTGGTTGGTGAGATAAAAATTACAAAATAATGCTAATTCCTTCATCCAGTATAATGAAATAGAATCTAATGGAGTTGCTACTCAACTTGATTTATGATTCAGAGTTCAGAAGCTATTTCTGATTATGTCACAAAAGCTTAAAGCTTGTCCATCACAGACATTTGAATTTTAATTATCTTTGATCTTCTAATTACCTTCCACTCAGTTCAAGAAACAGATGAGTACCAGTATTTATACAATAGTATAATTTGCTTCCTGGCAAATGTGGCCAGCAGTTTCCTGGGCTGCATCAGGCAGAGCACTGCCAGCAGGTCGAGGGAGATGATCCTTCCCCTCTGCTCGTCCCTGGTGAGACACACCTGGAGTGCTGCGTCCAGACCTTGGCCTCCCCAGTGCAAGAGAGACATGGTCATGGTGGAGCAGGTCCAGTGAAGGGCCACAGAGATGATGAAGGGACAGAAGCATCTCTCCTATGAGGCAAAGCTGGGTTAACTGGGACTGTTCGGCCTGGACAAGAGAAGGCTCAGAGAAGACTTTTATCAATTTATGTAAATATCTGAAGGGAGGTTGTACAGCAGATGGAGCCAGGCTGTCTTCAGTGGTGCTGTAACAGGACAAGAGGCAATGGACACAAACTGAAACACAGAAAGTTCTGTCCAAATATCAGGAAGCACTTTTTCACTATGAGGGTGACAGGGCACTGAAACAGATTGCCCAGGAAGACTGTGGAGTCTCCTTCCCTGGAGATACTGAGGTCCCTTTCAACCTCAGACTGTAATTCTCTAACAAAATAGCCTGAAGTTATATTTTAATAGGAAAGAAGATATCATTCTAAGTGGAGTAAACTTTAGTCTAAATAGAACAAGGATCATTTTTCTGTTGACTTCAGTGTAACCAGGTTTTGGCAATAAAAGGAGAAATTGCACAAGAAAGAATATTTTTTTCCAAAATAATCCAGTAGAATATGATTAAGAAGCTTATCTGAAATGTAATCCTTTGCAGATGTTGTTTGATTACCAGTCACTAGGCTGAGTGTGCTATTTTTTTCATTCCTTCTTTCATAAGAAACCAATTGCGTCCCCTTGGCATTTATTGCAGATGAACAGGAGAGCTCTGGAGCAATTATTTATACCGTTGAGCTCAAGCGCTATGGTGGGCCTCTTGGAATTACAATCTCTGGTACTGAAGAGCCTTTTGATCCCATAATCATTTCCAGCCTTACAAAAGGAGGATTAGCTGAAAGGTAAATTGGAATGGAAATTATTTTCAAATGCTCTTTTTTGCAAGGTAAAGATTTATTTTGTTTACCTGCAGATGCTAATTTTCATGATTTAGCAATTTATATTTTTGCAGTTCTCTAAATCTGAGTTTATCGTCTTTTTACTGATGTTGTTTGATCATTGCCAAGTTCAGGAGCATGAGCAGTATCTTAACAGGACGTTCTTGCACATACTATGCAAGACAGAGCAGAGGATTGTGGTCCTTATTATCAATCACCTATAGTAACATCAGACTGCTCAGTCACAGGAACGTTTTTAGCAGCCATTTAAAAGCAATGGCCCTGTGCAGTACAACAGATAAAGAAAGCACTTTGTGTGTCTACATTTGTCTGAACTTACCGTATACTTATATGCCACTTACCATATACTTACACTGCATCTGTAGGTGCTCTTACATACACCATAGCAAGCATTATGTAAGGATAATACTTGAATCATACTTCAGCATTTCTCATCATGGTAAGTGATGAATAGAGAAAAATGAAAATGCTTAAGGTTTTCCATTGCCTGTTACTTCTAAGATGGGTAGAGTCATTGCAGCTGGTACCTTTGGTGGTGGATTCAGAGAGAGCTTATAGCACACAAAACATGACACTGTGCAGAGCCAGAACAAACGGTGCATTTACACAAATAGGATTAATTCTCTTCTCTTGATATGATCCATCCTGAAAGCCATGTTGGTGAAATAGCTGTTACCTGCTCACACTGCCATTATCTCTTACATTGTGAGGCTTCTAGAAACTTGACTCATTTCAGAACTAAACTGCGCTGTCTGAGGTTGCTCTTAAGCAGGTGGGCTGCAATGGATATCATCCACAGGTGATTAACTCAACTACTGCAGTAACACAGAAATCCGCACCTCCATGCCTCAGCTCCACTATTGTCACTACAACAAAGGCGACTTGCTTTAAGCATTTCTAACAAAAGAATCGCTCTGTAACACAGCTATGAAAGCAAAACGAAAGAAAGGGAGATGAGTCTTTCATGCTCCAAATATGCAAAGAAATTGTCTTTGTTGCTTCTTATGCTCTTTTCTCTCTCTTATTGTAGGACTGGGGCAATTCACATAGGCGACAGAATCCTAGCAATAAATAGTAGCAGTCTGAAAGGAAAACCTTTGAGTGAAGCCATTCATTTATTACAGATGGCAGGAGAAACCGTCACCTTGAAAATCAAGAAGCAGACAGATGGTGAGTATGGCCAAGAGTAGCCTCAGTGCTCATGTGTGTGTTGTTACAGATTAACAACCATTGAGGCCATCCCTGGAAAAATGTTGTGTCAGTTGTAAAAAGCATTTTCTTGGAACCGCAGTAAAGCAATGACTGCGCTACCCCCCCTCCTTTTTCTTTATAATCCTATTCAGCTACCAGTCCCAAGAAATTTTCTGTCCCTGTGGGTCACGTAAGTGAATTGAGTGATGCTGAAGATGAAACCTCTGCTGCACAGAAAGCTGGCAAACTCTCAGACATCTATTCCACTACAGTCCCAAGTGTTGACAGCGCAGTAGAGTCGTGGGATGGCTCTGGTATTGATACCAGCTTTGGAAATCAAGGTACTATCATAAATGCAATCAAGATCTAAAATAGAAATTATCACCTTCATGGTTGACCTTCCTTTGCCTTAAAATGAAGTTCATCTGTACCAACTTTAAACCTCATACCTTGTAATGTGCCAGTGCCTCATAATGACCACACACCTCGCCAGGCAGCATGATTTCTTGCACTTGGCTGGTCTCAGATTCGTTCTTTCATGACAACGTGATGTGTTATGGAGCACTTATCAATACATTAACAGGCTTTTGTTAGCTTTGCTGACATCTGAATAGCCTGGTCCACAGCTCATCCGCAACTAAATCATAGAATCATTTATCCTTCAGATAGGGATCAATGCAAGGCACAGGATGCTCTGAAGATGTTCATTAATTTGATGCCCATACGCAGTAATTTTTAACTGACAACTGCTGAAGGGGGGATGTTAGGCATTGCTTATGATTTGTAAATCTTTTTCTTCTTCCTCATTCCTGCAGCGTTAACATCTAACTTCCAGCTCTCAAAACCGGTCATTCTACTTAAAGACATGATTGTCCTTAACTATAAATTTTCTACTTCTGCATCACTATTGTTTTATATGGGATTTTCAAATAATCTTTTAATTTGTAAGACATTTGCTTAGGCAGTGAGGGATACACACATCTTGTAGTATTCTAGATAACAAGGAAAGTAACTTCCACACAGCTTCGGTATTTTATTCCACTCTCTTTACAGTGTTTATATCCATAGTAAAGCAGGTATCTGGACAGGTAGATCCTTACCTCAAGTAATTTTCACTCACTCACGCTGGTTGTGTGCATTCTTTTCTGTTTTAGTTCTCCATTTCTTGCTGTTGCTTTCCAGGAGCGAGGGTGGTAGCTCATGGGCAGCTGTTTTGTACCCTCACATAGAGAGCTGAAACCGAGCTCTGCCCAACAGATTTTCCATATAGACTGAAGTTCTGTGCTGATTACTTTCATTGCTATTCTGTAATACTGCTGTTCCGGGATAACACTGGCAGTTTCTTCTGGAGAGGAGAACATTTATTTAGTACTCCATGTGCTGGGCTATCTTCCCCCTGTGTAATTTGTATTTCACTGGAGTTAGAGTTGGGAAAAATTTGTCTTTTTTCTGTTTTTAACTGTTTTGGTCAGTTTGTCAAAATAAACCGTGTTAGATTTTCTGCTGACATTTTTAAGGACAAGCATTACTGAACAAGTGCCAAAATGATAGCTCTCATATCCTGCGTGAATTGGTGATACTTGGAGCAAATTGGTTAACTCTGAAGAGGATCGAGGTCCAGACTGCTTTTTGAAGTACGGATGATTCGGGTGCCAAGCCAAAACCGAACCAGTATCTCAAAGGAGATACTTTTCTAACTGCCTTGAAAAAAATCAGCCCAGACTTGGCTGGATACGTGGCACTTCTGTTAAACGGCCTGAGTGTAATCAGGTGTGCACCTTATCCCTTGCTGTGGTACTAATGTGACCCACATCTCTATTAAAGTTCATTCTGTCTTGACCTGTCAAGCTGAGTTTGGCTTCTCTCCAAACCTCTCTTGGCACAAGAACAGGCTAAGCAAATTGAGGAGTTTGGGGAATGTTTCTGGAGCACTAGATAATGCTTCATCCTATTAGTTACTAATTTAATGCTGATGAGCAGTCTTTTCTCTCCTTGAATTACTGCCCCATTTTGTACCTTTGTCTAATGTGTCCGACTTGCTGATCTGGAGCCTTCCACACGCAGCAGTCACATTTTCACAAACCCTTCCTAGAATCTGGCAGTATGTTAATGTCTGCCAATTGCCTGGGAAGCGCACACAGCTGTCTGGTTACATGGGATTTGGGAGAGACAGGTCTAGGCTGATTTATGGAAGCAAATTGCCCTCTTTAGAGAGGTGACAGTGGTGATATTTGTTAGTCACGAACAACATAGAACTTCCTAATCCAATATGCACATCAGAAAATGCCAACTATAGAGCTAGAAAAGGAGTATGTCAAAATGAAATACATATATAGCAGCTCTACCGTAATGGATTTTGCTTACCAGATCAGCATCAGCTTGTGACAAGTCAATCCATGAATTCTTCTTGATACATCAGTTGGGAGCCAGGCTTACCTAACAGATTCAGGCTTACCTAAACTGGTGCTGGAAACTCTGTATATGCCTCTGACTGTCTACCTGCCTATATAAATGTGCAACAAGCCACATAACAGCTCCTTTCTCCTGCAAACAACCTTGAGCTTAAATAGAAGAACCAAAATGAGCAAAAATACTGTTTTTCATTATGTTCCCTCTACTCATATAGATGTGCATTTAGGGATATGGTTTAATGGTGGACTTAGCAGTGGGAGGTTAACAGTTGGACTTGATCTTAAAGTTCTTTTCCAGCCTAGGTGAGTCTATGATTCTATGATAAAAGCACCCAGGAATAAACTCTTGAGATATGAAGATCATCTGATGCCACTTACACAGCCTTTGAGATATTTGGAAATGGGTAATAGATCATTTTTTGCAAGGTGAGCTTCCTGAGGGCATATATTGGTCCCGGGCACTTGTGCCCATTGTGAGATGGGCCTTTTCTCACCTCAGAAGAGCCCTAGCAAAAGTCAGTGGCTGTACTAAGTGCAAGTCTCTCTTCCACAAGGGGGCATGGGTACAGAGGTTCCCATGCTGGCCTTTACGCAGGGCAGTGCAGGGCTGTGACAGCACCGTCCTGCATTTGTATTGATGAGTCCTTGCCATAGCAGTGTGGAGGCAGCCGCTCTCCTTCCTATTCTAGCATTACTCCAGTTAATGGTCACTCGAGAGCCTTTGCACCATGCCAACTTCCACATCTAGGTAGCTATTCTACAGATTGATAGTATTGTGCATAATTGATGCTAGTATGTCACGATTTTTTGGCTGCATTGCTTCCAAATTTGAGAAAGTTATGAGGAGGGAGGAAGAACTTTCCTGCTAGTCATCTGAAAAGCCAACCTGATGGGTTTTTTTAATGCATCCTTGCAAACTCTTTTTTCAGTAAGTCTGAAGTGCAGTTATCTTAACAGCTTAGGTTTAATTTGGGGCGTGTTGCACATGACCGTGTTAAACTGTATTTAACATATCCATAACACACGTGATTTATTCACTAGTATTCCATGTCTGGTGTCAAATAGGAAATGGATAAATTGTGAAGATATCTGAACTAAACATCAGAAGCAGCTGAGACATAAACAGTAGGGGAACAGTGTTATTTATATATATATTTAAGTTGTTGCTTTTGATGGACTTTCACAGAAGAAGCTCTAGAGCACACCTGATTCCAGGCGTAATTTAGATCATACATAATCTGACTACTACTGCAAAAAAAAGCTAGCAATCATGAATCCACATCAAGGTGCTACAGAACGAAGCTTCAGAGATGTGCTTTTCTGTCATTACAGCATATACAGGGCCCTAAATACAGAATTCATCTTTTTAGGACACAGCTATCAGGCTTCAGGGTACAGCTTCAATGCCTATGAGTGGAGGACTCCAAAGCAGACTAGTTTGTCCCCTCCAGGCAAACCACGAAACCACCCGTTTCATGATACAGGGCTGAGTGATGATGAATGGGACCGACCTACAGCAAGCAGGTAAGTTCTCGTATGAGTTTCTGTTTCTGACTTGCAACTGCAGCAGCGCCTCAAAAGTTAATACTTACCATCTGGAATGAAATTATGTTCTTCTAATGCAGCTGTATCAGCTCTTCTTTTAAATATGAGATACAGTATTTATAGTTCATGAAAGTTAATAGGGTAGATTATTGACAGTTATGGGAGATTATGATGCCAAAACCAAGACATGTGTTTATTTTGAGTTACTTCAGACAAAAAAAACCCCACAGCATTTATCTCCTAAGAATAAACAAACAAAAAAATCAGGGCATTCCCCTGAGTGAGCATCAGGAAAAACCTTCTCTGTTTTACACTCCACAAAAATAAACCTGTAAATACAGTGGCTAAAAACAACTGGCATGTTAATCTTTTGTCTTCCATGAAAATCCTTTGTTTCGGCTTGAGCAAAGAAGCAGAAATTGCAGTCATCTTCCGTAAATGCTTGAGGCATCTGCAGTGATTCAGTAGGAGAACAAAGTGATCCAGGTAGAAACGTCAAGTCCAAAGATATGGTGGTTTGCCATGCATGCATTCCTCTTCTTCCGAGAAGTGCATCTCCTTCTCAGTTAATTTCTCTGCAGGCAAAAGAACTTCCTGAGGGAAAAATGCTTAGTTGACAATGCTTGGAGATAGTGAAAGACCCAAATATCTCTTACTCTTCATTGTAAGAATGATCTGGCAGTGGAACCAGTGCAGAAACTTGGGTGATTCCTGCCAAAGAACAGTTCTTCCTCAAACAGTCACAGAAAGATGTGCTTTTTGTACCTGTCCTCAGGACTTGCAGACATGTATGTCCTCCATGAGAAATGCAGTTTCTTGGTGTAGCAGCGCAATAAGCCCAAAATCCCAGTCTGTGAGAAATTCAGGTTTAGTACTAAAGAAAGCCTTTCTGTAGAAACATACTGGATAAGTAAATCCATAAGGTCCAGTTTGTTACCTTTCAAATACAAATCAAGGCAAAGCTTAGATGCCGGTGCTGCTTTTCAGAATCTGAATGACAGATCGTCTGGTACAGCAGATTGCCCAGTGGCATTTTGTCTGGAGACAAGTCTGGCAAGGCAATAGCTAAGGTGGCCACGTGTGAGCTCTCAGTCCATATCCAGCTCCTTTGGTCCTACTGGACAGAAGCATACTAGAAATTTTCATAGGCTAGTAGTGGACAATACTTAATAAAGGAAATGGCCATAGTTTTCTCAATACCTCCCATTCTTGGTAAATTAATATATTTAATTTAATAGCATCTTTATTCATAGTTAAAGCCCATATATTGTTTCTCAGATGATATGCAGCCATATATTCCAGAACACCTACTGTTTTGCAGTAAGCTGAAAATATTGATGAGCGGCGAACCAGGAAGATGGACTGAAAAATACGTAGTCTTCTAAATTAAAAGCATGTATTCTACTACCATTTGAAAGCTCTATTTAATAGAAAGTATACACATTAAAGAGTCTTGTTCTACCTGTCAGTGTGACTTACAACTGAGATATATGGCACAAATTAAATTAATGGTTATTCTTTCTGCAAAAAATGGTTTATGCGACAACTGGTGGTGTTCCTGTACCAAGTGCTGGGGTAATCGAGAAGGGTATGTCTGTTCTTCCAGCCTGTTACAGGAATTCCCAGGAAAACACCCCTTCTCTGCCTCCAGCTAAGCAACTTTTAAGAAATAAAGTAATTTTTTCTTACGTTTCTTTTGTGTAGCACAGCTTCCAAGAATATGTGGCAACAGAAGGAGACTGAGACACTGGGAGAGAATCAAGAAAACCATTTAAAGCAAGCTTCTGTAGAAAGATCAGGGGGAGAGAGCAACAGGAGCGTGAAGAAAGAGAGCAAGATGTGGAAAGGTGCCTCTGGTGGGCCAAAGAAAGGTGGGGGGCAGCTGGAAGAGTGGAATACCTCCAGGTAGGAGAACAAAGAATGCACAGCAATGAGATCTAGCTGGGCTGAGGCGGGGCAGGAGGGGAAGAAAGGAAAAACAGTTAAAATGGGAAAAAGGAGAACAGCAGGGTAAAAGCAGATAACACATCATTAACATGCCATTGAGTGATAATGGTGTTTCAGTTGGCAAGTGAATGAAACCAGAGAGCCGGAACCGCTCTGTAGCCTGCTGTCTACCTGCCACTGGCAGGTGGGACAAGTCCTGCTCCAAGGAAGAATTTCTGCACATTAAATCAACACTTACAGGAATGAGTCTGCCCAATCCCAGAACATCCCCGAACCTCCTGAATCTAAAAGAATTAAAAAGAGATAAAGTAAACTTTGTCTCTCATATGGCAGTAAGAACCAAATCAGAGGCACCTGAGGCTTCGTGTCTGTCCCACGGTCTCTCCTTCTGCCTTTTTATGCATCTAAATGTCTGATGGCTCTTTGAATAAGCATCAGGAAACCAAATACGTTCATTATAGGC
This sequence comes from Amazona ochrocephala, assembly GCA_039720435.1. Classification (NCBI taxonomy): domain Eukaryota; kingdom Metazoa; phylum Chordata; class Aves; order Psittaciformes; family Psittacidae; genus Amazona; species Amazona ochrocephala. The sequence continues at coordinate 39,254,589 of CM077880.1, read as the reverse complement.
TAAACAATATTTCACATGACATAAAATCAATCTCTCATGTTTCAGAGAAAATAAAAAAGCCATCTGGATGAGAAATTATTTTGGTACATCTCTTTTTCTGGTGCAGTAGCTCAGCTACAAATCAGTTTATTCACATAGGTGTGAATGGAGATGCAAAAGTTGAGCATTTCACACGTGAGAAGACAAGACTTAGAGAAAAAGCAAAAGAGGAGGTGAGGGCAGAAAAAGGAATTGCTTCAGCTAACAAGCCCAGACATATAAGCATCATGATGTCAGATTTCACAGAAGTTGGGGAAGAAATGGACCTCCAGTCTTATGAAATACAGACTTTGCTGTCGCAGACAATTGCCTCAAATAATCCTGTTCATTAACTCAAGTTCCATTTTATAGTATAATATTAGCATGCAACATAAAGAAAGGTATTGTAATGGATAAATTGGTCTATGTTCAACATTAGCTACTAAACGAACTATTTAGGCTTATTGAAAGAGCTAATTGCAGAAGTCAAGGAACTTTCTAAAATCATGTTTTAAATACTTTCTTATCTTGCCTGGGAGGAATTGCATCTGTGATCTGAGTAGGTATTCTCACCACCGCTGTACCTATTGTGGTATCTTACAAGAGATACTGATGCTAGGTGGAGAATCGTTGCAATAAGAGATGGAAGTAGCTGACCATTGTCTGCTTAACTGATGGCAACTGTAAGAAAGCGTCTTTGAGGCAGAGTATCATGAGCATAAAGTATCCAAGCTGTCGTCCTTTATGCTGGGCAATTCTATGGAAAAGCTATTCTGTTAACAGTGTTACATTGACGCTATTCTCAGTAATACATTGTTTGACAAGCAAGGTCTCAGATGCTTCTGTAATAGTGTTTGCTCTGTTTATGTGCAGTCAAGCACCACTAGCTGCAGTCCATGGGCAGCTGATCCAAAGCAACAGCTTGCTGCCACCAAAAGGGCAAATTCTCATGCTCCCTTCCCTCGTCCTTCCCCTGTGCCTTTCACATAACCAGCCCAGTCCAGTGCAGCAGCTCTAATGCTTGTGGGAACCTTCATTGAGCTGATTCCCCTTCCTGAGACAGCAAAGTACTCCTGCTTTCTACACACACACACACACACACACGCACACACACACACACACGCTGTAATGGTGTCCCGTTGGGCTGTGTTGCTGCAGTCAATATTTGGTAGGTTTTATTAGACTTCTTTTGTTGGGCAACTTCCCTAAGCATTGCAGTCACCACCATCTTGCTCAAGGGCGCTAATGTAAGGCCTCAGTCTGTTTATGAAATACCAAAGACCTAAGTCTCCATGCGAGACAGTTGCATCCTGAAAGTTTCCCTGTGTTTGTGTATGAAATGGCTGGAGCAGTTTCTGTGGCAGCAGTCAGGTGGGCTAAATTTGACAACAATAAATGAAGCGTAGGCTGACAAAATCAGGTAAAAAGCACTGCCATTCCTCTTTTGCAAACTCCGCTGCAAACACGAGGGCTCTATTCATGTTCCCTGGGAGAAGTCTCTGAGGTTGAAAGGTTTTACTGCAAATACTCATTGCACAGAGCAGCTCTGCACACAGCTACTGGTTGATTCATTAATGTTCATAGGGAGGTCCCAGTTCCAATCCAGTAAAAACGTGCACTGAATTGTTCTTGGAATCCATTTATCTCCTTATGGAACACCTCACTGCTCAGATCCTGCCAGCTGCTAGCAACTGCCAGGTTACGAGAAGACTTGTCTGTCCCATGCTCTGCATGTCCATCCAGCCTCTCCTGATCAATGACTCTTCCCCACTCTCCTGCCATGAGGTTCTGTCGTTCAAGTTGCAGTCTGTGCAAGGCATGTGTGTAAAATATATTGTTGAGGGAAAAAAGAGTCCACATTTTTTAACCTCTCATTGTAAATCTAGCTTCGCAGGTACCCATGATAACACCGAGGCTGACCAGGAGGAAAATTTCTGGTCTCAGGCTCTGGAGGATTTAGAGACCTGTGGCCAGTCAGGAATTCTGAGGGAACTAGAGGTAGAACAATCTTAACCTTTCTTTCCAATTGTAGAGAAATATGATGGTTTTGGTTCGGTTGACATTCATTTTATTTTCTCCTTTTTTTCTTTTAAGTTTCACTAATCGCACCAATTCATTTAAAAGCTTTAACCCCTCTCCACAGGACAAGGCTGACAGGCGTCTGTGTTTGAGAAACATGGCTCTCTTGGTACCTACCCTTTACCTTTGTATTTTCGCTTGTGCAGCTGCCTTCCCCGCCCCTAACCAGAGCTCTTTCCTTTTGTACAATGCAACCAAAATTCTATAAACGTGCTCACCCCAGAGCTTTTGACTTGCAGCTTCTGCTGTGCGTAACCATTGATGCTGCCTGCACAGGCAGCAGATGTCACAGAACTTCGAAGTGGGCATAGCCTTCTTGCAGCAATGCATCCCATTCTCTGACAGACGCTTTATGTAGCTTTTCTTAGCATGTTGTAGGTTGTCTTTTAAATTGAAACTTAACTTGATTAAGATGAACATAAAAGAAAATCAGCTTTTCAGAGCGTTTTTCCTACAATCTTACCTCTCTGCAAAAAACCTGCTCATGTTATACGGCAATTTTTTCATTATGTAACAAATTCTCACATTTCATCCTGAAGTTAATTGCAAACAGAACCATGTTTCATGTTAGATCATGAGGGGGATAAAAGGGGAAGGGAACAGAGTAACTTTGAGTCTTATTTTTCTAATGACCTTTCCCCTGAGTTGTCTGATCGGAACAATGAAGAGTACACTGCTGCTGAAAGCTGCGGAATGGAAGGTCCCAAAATGTTTTCTTTTATGTTCTTTTAAATTCCTGGAGCTGCAAAACTGGCAGAGCCTCGTTTTCATTTTTATGTTATATCAAGTCCTTTAGCAGCCAGGAGGAATGTGAATGGCATAACTGGGTGAAAGTTTTTCAGTTCAGATTAATTTACTCCCTCAGATGTATGGCTTTTGTATTGCATGTGTGGGTAGCAAAATGTGATTCTCACGTATTTGTTACTGCAACCTAGAGAAATATAGGAGAAAACGTTATGCTGGTTTAATTCCATAGTTAGATGTGGCTCACTACCACAGGCTTCTCTCGCAATTTTCAATGTTCAGAGCACAATAAAAGGATATGGAAATAGATCATTCTGGAATGGAAATAGATCGTTCGTGCTGACCAGAATTCAGTTACCTCAACATGTCGAATTTTCCCCAGCCTGTCCCAGAAGTGAGAACTGTAGATGCTGTATAGGTTATAGCATCACCCTGTTCAGAGCCTACAGCTCTGAAAAGAAAGCAAAACTTACTCAGTATAACAGGATGCTGAGAATGGTGATGCCTCTATTTTATGAAGTGCCATTACGTAGTCAAGGACTCCTTATCATTCTTTATTTCAAGGTCTTCAGCCAAAGAGCAAAGAAAAGTGTTGTTTGCCAAGTCCTCTGGATGCTTTTGCTCCATCAGGCAGTAATATCAGTCATTACCGAGCACAAGAGAGACTGTTAAGAGGCTACAATACATTATCTCATAGTGAAAGCAGTGCTGGAGCTTGGAGAAAGAAGGGTGACAGACATGCTCACCAGGGTCAGAAGCAGACATTTATTTGCCTGTCTTCCCCTCACTTTTTAACCTCCTTTCATTTTTGCTTCTCATTTTCCAGCAGGCTGCTTGCATCCTGTCCCTGTCAGAGTTCAGGTTATGGCCTTTTAATTTCCCTTTTCACTTGTCCCTCGGCACCAGGGAGAATAAGTAGGAAATGCAGTGTACCCTATCCCTGCAGTGGTAGGTCTGTATGGTGGCTGTGCCAAAGCACATTTGCCTCCCACTCCCCAGAGCAGGAAGTCTTTCCCAGGGAGGAGGCTCCTTGCTGTGCACAGGTGCTTTTCATGTCAGTGCGTTCAACCCAATGGATGAGGTGACTCCTGCTGCTGTCTTTCAGGATTTCACCCTCCATATAGTCTTGCATCTAACATAAAAGGCTAGGTTTGACTGAGATTAAAAACAGCAGTCAGACTGCGGCTTGTATCCCTGCGGCATTAGTGCTGGGCTGAGGCACTCTTGCAGCATGCGTGTTATGCAGGGTTTCTTTCCAGGTAGGGAGTGAGCTTCCCTGCATCGAGCTTCCCTTGGCCTGGGATGGTGTCCAGGCACGCTCTGTGCCAGTGCTGACTCCAGAGCTGCCTACATATTCTGCCCACTCACATTTTTTTACCTTGCACACACAGTCTGAATTGCAAATGCCTTCCTATAGCTCCAATTCTAACAAATGCAATTATGCCACAACACAAATGTCTTTTTACTTACATGTAAAACATTTGTAAAATGAGCAATTCAGCCACACTCTTCAGTCTGCCAGGGGACTAGCTTTCAAGCGTAGCTGTTTAGTGCTCAGTATTTTAGTTTGAAATGCCATCTGAAAACTTTTGCCCGTAGGGTTCTGTTATTGTTGTCGTGTTTTGCTGTGGTCCTTTGTTTTATAGTGACTTGCAAGCAGATTGAACACCTATCCTCTTGCCTTTTGCTGTGCCCTGAGTGATCGTGTTTTCACAAAGAATAGACTCTTTTCCTACTGCTGTGAATTAACTGCTTACCTAACCCACATTCCGTGTTAAACATTAACCTCTTCATTAATGCTCTAGGCCACAATTATGTCAGGAAGTACAATGAGTTTGAATCATGAAAACCCACAACCTCGTAACCAGCTGGGAAGACAAGCCAGCTTCCAGGAAAGAAGTACTGTAAGGCCACATTACAGTCAAGCTACTCGTAGCAACACATTGCCATCAGATGTGGGGAGAAAGTCCATGGTTCTGAGAAAAATTAAGCAAGAAATGAAAGAAATCATGTCACCAACTCCTGTGGAGTTACACAAGGTCTGTAATTTTTCTTCTGACAGCTTTGAAATAATATATTCAGCACAGGGAATCTAATTATGTGGCAGTACAGTAAGCACTTTTTATAATGACTCCACAGATGTAATTTGGGGGCCGTGCATATTAGTTCTTACACATTAATGATACATCCTTGCGGGGGAAACTAACAAATAAAATGCATCCTTGTCTACTATTTTGTTTTACAATAAATCCTCAAAAGGGACTACTCTTTTGCAAGGGGCATCCACTGCTAATTTGAATTGACAATTCCAATAACTCATCTCTGCAAAATGTGTTCATTAAGAAAGCAAAGTTTAATTTGTAGGAAATACATTTCTTTAGGAAATTACTCCAGAGGGTTTGGGGCTCCCATTGGTCCTTTTTCAAATTAACACTCATGTTGAATCAAATACATGAGACTCAATGTACATAATATTGAATGTTCTTTCAAATTAGCTATTGCTTCTCCTCTCTTTATAATTCCTTTGCTCTAAAAGGATAAGTAATCTTCAGTCTATGCAACTTTTCATGGCTCAAGGCTGTCAAAATCACCTGGTGATTGGCCCTCTGCAGCCCAAGAACCGAATAAAGTGTCTTTAGATGTGCACAGCAAACACCCTGCTGGTTTAAGTTTCAAGTCCAGTGAGGCCATAATAGCAACCAGTTGCCAAAACTTTGGGGGACATTATAATGCTTTTCTCCCTGATGGGAATAAGGATCCTGTCTCCTGCACCCATCTTCCTCTTAAAGGTCTGAGAGCTTCCCAGAGAGGAGCACGGAAAAAATACCAGTAAGAGGTTGTTGTTCTTAAGAGAGTTGGTTTGGTTTCTAGTACCTGTGGGTTTGACTGAGTTTAGGTTGTAGTTCATTCACTTTCGTTCAGTGAGGTAAGGACTCATTGAGTAAGGGCTAAATGAATGTTTACAGAAGGTAGCAGGGAGTGGATTTTACATACGGCAAATTAATCCATTGCCAATGTAAACAATCAGTAGGATGTGCTGTGATAGTTTTAAGGTATTCATATTTCCAGCTTGATACGAGGTGATTAATGGAGTTAGTTACTGTGCTTAGCTTTCCTGAATGGTGAAAAAATGTGGGATATAAACCAACACGACACCAGTAGGCATCTCACAGAGTGCTCATATTTAGCAAAGGCACAGTTTTCTCCTGTGAATTATAAAGCCAGCCTTTCATGATGGATAAAATACATCTTTTCCTGAAAAGGAGTATCAGATTTTATTAATGCGTAAGTATTCTATGATAGCTGCTACCTCTTAAAGAGTCCTGGGCAGTACAAAGTATATTGTCCTTGAGCTTTCTCTCTCTTCAGTTGCCTATCTTTTGAGATTGCTGTGACCTTCTGTTTTCATAATTTCCAGGTTTTGCTCAGACAATATACCCACTTTTCCCCTCTCTGCTGAATTGATGCTATAAGTATTTTCCTAAGAGATCTTGCTGTTGGGTCACTGGTGGGACAACTAGTGAAATACAGACTGGTTTTGGAAAACTGTGATGGTATAAATAGTCTTTGAAATATGAGTTAAGACATGGCTTGCCTAAGACCCACCTCAGTAAGACCATCAAGCATGTACTTGTCTGCATGCTGCTGAGCTTTCCCAGTTTCTTCTGCAGGACAGGTCAGGTACCTTCTTACTGTCTCAGTGCAATAAGCCTGCATGCCTGTCGAGTCAGGGCCCATGTGCACTGTAGCTCAGAATTCATACCTGAAGTCTGATTGCAGAAAATGGGTTAGCTAAGGTCAATGTTCCGCTGGTTTTTCATAACTTGATTGTGAGAGAGCAAGAATATATGATTCTACCAAAGGAAAAGCCATTAAAATGAAATGCATCAATGGCCAGTCTGGCTTTATGGGCTGAAAGACTGAAACTGGATGAAAACTGCTCAGGCTACAAACACAGATGAGTAAGTGTAATGGCACAGCATGGAGAGCAGATTGCATTGCTAGCTTGTCCTTCTCAGCTATACACCTGTCAGAAAGGTGACACAGCCCTGAGGATTATTTTGCTGAAAGCTGCAAACTTTGCAGCAAGTTAACCTGAATCCTTCACTGCTCTTTCTTACTTCACAGCATTACGTTCACCAAATGTGCACTTGAACTGTCTTTGTCCTGAGGATGCTAGGATTGAGATAAGCGCCGTGTGAATCTCCTCAAACATTTGTTCTAGATGGTTTAATAAGTAATGTTTAATTTAGCTGGATAGCATATTGCTGTATCAGTACCCAAATTAATTAATGTCTTTAATTGATTTTATCTACCTAGATAACCATATAGATTAATATTTTTCTCAGAATCACAGCAGAGTATTTTTGCTAAAGTGTCATAAAGCACACGTTCCTCTGAGAGCAAAAATATGCACTAGATATCACACAATTTTTCAACATTATTGCTGCAAGTAGTCATTAACCTAAAATCACAGTCAGTTAAAATACCCCAATAGCTGATCTGTGCAAGACGTATGAATTCAAATTAAGCATTTTCCCATAGAATTGAGAGCGAGAAGAGGCATAGGAACAGATTCAAAATGTGTAAGCTTCTCTTTTAAATTTGTAAGCATTTAATTGCTTATAAAATATGAATGAACCTTCCGTTTCAGCTTTCTTTTTCCCTTAGGCTCCTGCTGTAAATTGAAAAGTCTAACAAACCGCCCATAATGGAGATTTTGCTATCGAGATCAATCCTTCTGAACAGTTGTGATCAGAAATACAGATAAACCAGCATGATTTTACCAGGTGGTGTGTGAATTGACTGTGCTACTGGCTAGTGAAGATGAGAAACTTGAGCAGTAGGGCTTTGCCCATACCTGTTATTAAATAAAACCCTGGCTGTTCCAGACAGTGGGGTTTTTACTCTGAGATACCCTTCAAAGAATAATACATGCTGCCCTAAAAAGAACTGGCCCCAAAATTATGACCTATAGCACAAAAGGAAACTCTGTGCAGACGACTTGCACCTAAATCATGTGACAGTTAAATCACAACTGCATCCCTTAAGTGAATAACTCTCAGTTTCTTTAATTTCCAAGCTCCTGTCAAATAAACCAGAAGTCAGGAGAAGACAGCCATATGGGAAACGGTTTTAAACAATATTCTAGGATCTGTAGATCTGAAGAACCACAGAAATGAGGAAATATTTTGATACGTCAAAGTTGCAATTGCAGGGTAGTGAGTTAATTCCCTTCCAGAGTGCTCAGCCCATATCAATCAGGAATGTCCAACCTGAACGATTCGGGGGGGCAATACAAGACATTCAGATGCTCATTCTCAAGTTCTGCTCTCCTCCTGTGACACACGCTCCCCCAAATGCAGTACTTCACACTGTCCCTCTACAGCAAAACTCCACTTTAATGCCCCTTTTCGCAGCCCTCCTCTTTCTGACTTACAAGCTGGGCATGAAGTAGTGTGTGCATTATTAGAGACAAGCTAAGGTGAGCTAATGTGGAATGGCACTTCCTGTAGATCTGTAGAGTAGAATTTGTAAGTATTTTGTTTTAGGCCACTCACTAAAAACAGGAAAAAATCAAGTGTGTTAGAAACACACAAGTGGGACCACTATCTTTAGTACACCCAGAATTATTCTCTGCTGGAACTTTTCTTTGATAAGGTCTGGACTGTAACAGTGTGCAGCTTGGAGTCTGAAAATTAGAGAAGGAAGCTGACCTACTGAACAGAGTCCAGAGAAAAACAAGCCTTGTTTCACATCACTGCGGTGAAGGAGAGAATAAAGTGAGCTGCTTCTCTGCGGACAGGCAGCTTAGCTCTCAGCAAGGGTGAAAACATCTGATGCACTGGAAGGGACTACTCTAATAGACTGCGGCGATTCCATCACTGGAGATCTTACAAAGCAGGACAGACGAATGTCTCTCAGAAATGGGTTAGATGCAGTTGACCCTTCTGTAGGTCAAGAATTCAGTTTAGATGACTTCAGAGAGGCCGCTGTTTCAACGCTTTTGTAGTTCATCTGAGATTGAATCCAGCTCCATTCAACTCCAGTGCCTGAAGGAGGAGGAAAGGGAAAAGGAGTAAGAGGAAAGGGGTGCCATCTGTGCTAGAAGAATACGTGGTATTTTAAGTCTTCTCCTCTTAAGCACTGTGTCACATCTTTATTTTTCAAGGCTTCTTTAAGAAGCAGTTAACATGAAGCATTCCTATCCTTTGTGATGGTGAGGAAAAAAAGTTACCTCATTTGAAGACAATTTGTGTCTTGGTCCAGTGCTAATTATTTTTCATTCCTGCCAGGAAATGCACACAAATGTGTCAATAAAATGTATCTCCCTCCTTTATTCAGTAGAATGGTAGTCTTGAAGCACTTTCAGAGCAGCTTCAAACGTATTTCAGATCAAAGCCATATTAGACATGCTATGTATGATACGACAAACAAAAGCCTCTCTCTGTTGATAACAAATTATCGTAAGTTTCCCAGAGTCCTGCTGGTACAGCAGCCGTTGATACAAATTAAAATCATTCTATGATGAATCATTTTGAATTTGCCGATAGGTTTTTTTCAGTAGTTGAAATGCTCATTGACTCCTAAAATTCATGCTGAGATGGAGGAATTACGACCTCCATCACAAAGTTACTTTGGAGGAAGATGGAGAAAAGCCAGCAAAGACCTTAAACACAGCAGTGCCTGGCAGGTTTCAACTGACAGCTCAGACAGAAAAGTCACTGGCAGGGAGAAAGCCTTCAGCTCTGTTATCAGGACTTTAGGTGTGCCTTTCTTCTTGGCTGTGCCATAGACAGGGAGAAAAACAAGGGAAGATGAGGAACTGGTGTAAAGTAAGGGATGAATACTGTGTGCGGGTATTTGTGCTTACCTTGGCATGAGACAGAGAAGTTTTCCCAGCACCCCAACAGTGAATGCACCACCCACATCTACAGATACAGCGGTGCTAATGTTGCAGCAGCTGGCATTGTATCCAACTTCTCTCAACTGTTTCCCAGGATAGCTATCAAAATTAGTTAGGGAATCTGTTTTCATTGTGGTTAAAGCACTGCTGATGCACCAGTAAATACAAGTAAAGTCAAGAAAACTGAAACAAAACCGGGAAAAACAAACAAACAAAACACACACACAAAAAGCAAAACCACCAAAACCCACAAACTAAAAAAAACCCTATACAACAAAATCCCAAACCAACTATTTGTATCCCTCCTTCCTGTTTTGAGACAATCTTGTCTGGTTTTGCTTATCTTTTTACATAGCAGTTAAGGCAAGGTCTCAGCAGCTTTCTGAAGGCACCATTAACCAGCACTGTGCCCCGGCACTGCTGCACCTTGGCATTCTTCTATGAAGTACTAACCCAAGTCCTCAGCAGCCCGATCTGAATTTGGGCTTGGCCTGCCTTGAGCAGGAGGTTGGACGTAGAGACTTCCCAAAGTCCCTTCAATTTGAATGATTCTGTAAATCAGAAACACCAGAAAGGAATTCAGCAGCTGGCACACCCAAGGATGCAGCACATGGAGTGTTACTAGCACTGAACCATTATAAAATTACAGTGCACTCTTAATGGTGTCATTTTATCTGCCAAGGTGTGGTAAAAACAGTATTTTGAACCCAAACTGACATAAAGCTATGGCAGTAAAAGCTCGATTTTGATTGTGTCACTGTATCTGCACACACATTTTGTGCCAGCATTGGTGTCAGTTGGATGTCATGCCAGTGACTCACACAACTTACTTGCAATTCACAAAGCTACCCGTGAGGACTTGCTGTTTGAACACCTGCAAAACCTTCTCCTAATTGTTGTATTAGCTTCTGTTTCCTGCTTTTGAATGACGGCCTCATGGCTGCGCAAGAACACTGCCTGCAAGCTCTTTTAGAAGGAGCCTCATTGGTATTTTAACAGATTGCATTACAACTCTTATACTGAGCACTCTTGAGATTAGGCTTTATAGGGTGGACCATTGCCTGGCCAAAACTATGCTAGCAAGAGCTTACAGTACCAGTGGTGTTTATGACTGCTGGAAGTTTTGGAAGACATGATGCTGATTAATTGGTTGAGGCCAGATCGTGATCCCTGAAGCGAAACTAAACCTAATCTTTTACTCGGATTCTGGCAACTGGAGAATAGGGTAGCAAAAATCTAAGATTCAAGAAATGACACCAAAAAAGTTGGGCTGAACACCACAAATTTCCAACTGACGAGCAGAAGTGATAAGGGCTTTTTATTACTAAAGAATAAGGTGGCTTCAGATATAATGTCAAAATGGGGACAACTGTAATACTGTAAGTACCAAATAGTAGGTATTCACATTAGATCTCTCTAATGTGAAAAAAACCCTACCAAAACCATCCTAGGAACAAAGCCCACGTAATGCTGTAGAAATGCAGACTAATGTTTTTGGTTTCCCTTCTCATCGTGTCCATCACCTCCACAGGTAACTTTGTACAAGGACTCAGATGGAGAAGACTTTGGGTTCAGTGTCTCAGATGGCTTACTGGAAAAAGGAGTGTATGTTAAAAACATTCGACCAGCTGGCCCTGGCGATCTGGGAGGTTTAAAACCATACGACAGGCTTTTACAGGTAAGGCTTCTGGCACCACACAGGTTTAGAATGAAGAGACATGACATACATGTGATGTTGTACAAGTGTTTGTAACTACCGCACTGCAGGGTGTTTGGGTGTCTGCCCTATGCAGATGTAGAAAACTGCATGAAGCATTTTCACTGCTTATTTGGAACAGCCTTATTATCTACATCACTTACTGTACTTTAAATTAGAAGCACTGAAATATTTAAAGTACAAAGTACTCTTTTGTATTTCTGCTGGGAAAGGATTTGTGTAGGGGGATGGGATGAAAGACAAATGATCATGATCCCTGTGTGTCACAGACTGTGTAAATCGCTTAGAGCCTCAGTAAGAGAAGGCCACACTTTGTGGTGACGGGCTTTTATGCAGCAGCACAAAGGCTTGACTTCCTGTGAAGTCATAAACGAATTCTGTCAGAACGTTAGGTGTTTCAGAACGCCACAGCAGGGACACAAATGCTCACAGGAAAGCTGGAATTCCCCAAGGCGTTTCCAGACAGATGTGTAATTTTTGCTGTCCTTGATACAGACTTGACAATTGCTTCTGTGCTTGATCCAAGTTTTTGACTCACATAGTTGGAATAACGTACTAATCAGCACCATGGTTACCACAGTGCCAAGTTGGACTGTGATGAAAAAACCACATTATTCGTCAACTAGCCCAATACTTTATATAGATTTATGTATATTAATTAAAACGAGACAAGACCTGAACTGAATTGATATTTTGGATGTGCTCTATTGTATTTAAACGAATGAACCACGACAGATGAAATAACTATGTGCTGTTCAGTGTTGTTTATGGAGTGGGCATTGTGACAGCTGCCAAAAGCTTTCACCAGTGCAAACATGCCCACTTCAGCAACATTCCATTAAAAGGTGAGTAAAAACTTAGCTGGTGTCTTCAGACCAGACACCATGGCTACATAGTCATGTATTGGGCGATTCTTTACCTGGAATTTTTAAGTCAGGTTCCATAGTCTCAAGGATATATATCTGTTTCTCTGGTGATCTGATTTTTTTCCTGAAATAGTAACAAAAATCCATCTTCTAATCGTCCAGGTAAACCATGTTCGCACCAGAGACTTTGACTGCTGTCTGGTTGTGCCCCTCATTGCAGAATCTGGCAATAAGCTGGAGCTGGTCATTAGCAGAAACCCGCTGCCACCTCTGAAAGGAAGCTCAGAACAACAGACCTCAGTGAGCGGGGAGTGGTGTGATCAGACTAATGCCTTCCTTCAGCAGAGTGGACACACTAATGTTCATACAGAGACACGGGATCCTACAAATACATTATAGCAGAAAATCACTTTAGTGGGACATTCGGTAACAAAAGACAATTATGGTGCTAAATCCCTTTAAGATTTCTCTGAGATTAAGGCTCAGATGCTGTATAGCACTAAAAAGCACAGCTCACTCTTTTTGTCTCAAGGCTTGTATTAATTCATGGTTACTTCTGAAAAGGTTTAATTCCTCATTAAGTCAAGTCATTCCATTCTAAACAATCTAGCATTAGCAACAGTACAAAAATCATAAGGGCCTTTTCTTCCCCCCCAAATAAGAAACTGGGGAGAGATGTTTTAAACATCATTTCAGTGTTCCTCTCTTCTTCAGCAGCTGCTGTTTGAGGGAAAAGCACAGAGTTGACCTCTGCTAACAAACAGTGGTGTCCAGGTTATGTGGTTTTTAAAACACATTTTATCCATCAGAAAGACGCTGTCTGAGGGACAAGGAAGTGTGATGCTGCACCGGGTTTTCTTGGTAAATGTCTAGAGCTGTAATTTTCAGAACCTTTATTCTGCTGGCAAGGAGGGTGCACTCTTCAAACAAGGCATGGTTGAGATGTTTAACAACATGGTTGCAGGAGGCTGCAGTACGAGGTGAATGTTACTGCCCCACTTTGGTAAATTTTGTTAGAAGGTATGTTCTTCCCTATGCAATGAAACATTTTAACAGCCTATCTTGCAACCAGTGGGGATTTTTAAGCAGAGACTTTTTTAGTGGGATAAAACCTCTGTGAAGGAGGATCACTGACAAGAGTGAAACTGAAACGAGTTCAGACAAAACAGGGAGGTTTTAAAAGAAAATGGCTTTTTAACTATGTCAGTGGGAGACTGGTACAAAAGCTCTTTAATGATCCATCAACCTGTAAACTTGTACTGACACCTGAGCATTTTAAATAAGTCAAGTCAATTTCTTGAAGGGACCAAAGTCCGATTTACTACGCTTTGTTTTCAGCCTTCTTTATGACGTTACCCCCTGCAACACGTTTTTAGGATTTAAAATTGTAAATATATTTTACAAACACATCACACAAACTCTCTCCTCTCCCCCCAAGCAATAAAATACTGCCAGTTGCGTTATATGCTCACCAGCAGCTGCTTTGGTTTATTCTGGTATTCAAGTTGTTATTGGTAATTACTGTTCTTGGTGAATATAAAGATCCTGGATTTGTACATTTGTAGTCTCCATATCTAAGCAGTCACCTTACAGAGTTGTTTCTTCTCAAGTTAAACTGTTTAACTGTATCCCTGTTGTTGTTTCCAACACATGAACAAGCTCACCTGCCCTGCACACACACATATCTCTGATTTCTGTTTCAGCACTGCCAGAAAGGGTCAGATTGACATTCAATGCTGAATCATGTAAAAAAAGAGGGAAAAAAAAAAGAAGTTCATGAGTCACTTACTTAAATATGTATTTTTATTTGTAACAAATAAGCATTAAACTGTAAAGTATTTTTGTACAAATTTAATACTTTAATAGCATGATATTTATCGTCTATGTTACGTTTTTTGAAATTCAAACTGTTGCAAATATTTGTATGGAAAAACTACTGTATAAATTGAAATAAACAGTGATTTAAAGACGTTAAAAATGACGTGGCATTTTTTCCCCAGTTTTTGGGGGAAAAAACAAAAAATCCAGCGGTATGTGTACAAAGAAAAAAGGAAGCTCTCCAAATTTTAGTACACTTTGCCTGATGTTTGATCAGCGGCCATCTTGCTGATCTCAAAAGTTACAATGCGGTAAGTCACATACATGGTACACAAAAAAAAAGTTGAAATTGGAATGTTTATCTAACTCCAACTCGGAATTTTGATTTCTTATGCAGATCCTTACCAGCATGTAATTCTGAGCTAAAGCAGCAATGGCAAATTGTACATCTCTCTCTAGCACAAAGCGGGGGGAAATTTGTGTCACTGGTTGCAGCTTTCTTGTTCTTTTTAATCTTTTAACAAGATTAAAACCCATAATCAACGAAAGCTTCATGCCCACAAACCTGCCACACCACAAACATCCAAAGTCCCCTTTGTAAACTGTTTTTTGACTCCCAAGAGCAAACCACAGTTCTGGCACATGTTACAAGTTCTCATCAGTTCTGCAGCATTAGGAGATGGATAGATCATGGGATGGCCAGCTAGTCTTTAGTAATCACCAGGTATTTCTTTATGGAACGCCTGGATCCTCTCATTCTTCACTGAAACAAAATAATTATATCTGATGACCAACATACCCTTTTTGCTAAAGGGCAGATCACTGAAAAGGGCTCACTTTAAAACAAAAAAAGCATGTACTTTATAGAACATGCTAGTATGGGAAAGCCTACAGGAGAATTATCTGCACACCCAGCTTCTCTGTTCCGAATTCCTGAATGGAATGGGTTCAAGATTGATTCATAATGAGGACAGTCAATTGTCAGTTACTTCTTTAAAAGCTTCCTAGGAGTTATGTGACCCAAAGTTAAATTCTTAAGTCTGGAAGACTGAAGTGGGGAATCTTCTGTTCTCTGTCAAAACAAAACGAAAATGTTATCAGTGGTTGAACTAGGAACTAAAATCATAGAATCACAGCAGGGTTTGGGCTGGAAGGGAACTCAGAAGATCAGCTCATTCCAACCCCTCTGCCATGGGCAGGGACACCTTCCACTAAACTAGGTTGCTCAAAGCCCTGTCCAGCCTGGCCTTAAACACTGGTAGGAGGGGGCAGACCCAGCTTCTTTGATCAACCTGTGCTAGTGTCTCACCACCCTCATAGTGGAGAATTTCTTCCCAATACCTAATCTAAATCTCCCCTCTTTCACTTTAAAGCCATTCCCCTTGTCCTGTCACTACATGCCCTTCTAAAACATCCCTCTCCAGAATTCTTGTAGGTGCCCTTTAGGAAGACTGTTACAAGGTCTCCCCTAAGCCTTCTCTTCTCCAGGCTGAACAACCCCAGCTCGCTCAGGCTGTCTTCACAGGGGAGGTGCTCCAGTCCTCTGATCATCTTTCTTTGTGGCCCTCCTCTGGACTTGCTTCTACAGGTCCACATCCTTCTTATATCAGGGGCCCCAGATCTGAACACAGTACTCCAAAAATACAGTAGTGTCGTCAAAACCACTTTTTTCCCCGTGACAGAGCTCAGAGATGAGACAGAATGAAAAACCCACCTATTAATTAGGCACATTTGACTGTATAAAAACAGCTTCACAATTAAATTTTATATAAAACTCTTACAGCATGTCATCTCCTAAAAACTGACTTCTCCACACAAAGAGTAGTGACTATAGCCTCAGCTACTCATTGGAGTGATGTGTTGGCTAATAAGGTGTATAAATTTGCTACTATTGATATTGATATTTTTTCATATAACTCTGGGAAAATGCCTGCCAAACTCAACTGCTTTACCAGTTATTGGGGAGGTGGAAATTATTAAGTAATGGTAAAACAATCGTAACAGTAAGAAGGTGACTTGTGGTGGTTAATGACAGTGCAGAAGTTTGTTTTAAGCCAGTTCAGAGATCAGTACTCACCCAGGGTGTTTCCATAGCATCCTCAGAATTCCCTGCAAAGGTTTGTTGTCTTTTACGTGGACTTTGCTGAAAAACGTCTGCCTGCTCTTCTTTAATGACAACTGCCGACTCTTCCTGTTTTATCAAGTCAGTTAGAGGTTCAGGTGGCTCAGGAGCACCTTGGGTTACACAAACAGACTGAGTCTCAAGCTCCTGACTTAGCCAGCTCTTGGTCAGGGGAGCAGAAGTGTGTCTGGGACAGTTGCTTCTTTTTGCAATTGCCTCTCTCAAAAATCTCTGTAAGTTTGTTTTTCTGGGCATATTCTTGTTAGTGACCGCTCTCCTGAGGTGCGGCTCTTCTGCTATAACATAGACACGACAACATCCTCTGGTCACGGCTGTGTACACATGCTGCCAGTGCTGACGGCCAGGGTTGCCAACCACATAGACAACAGTTTTCTCCTCAGAGCCCTGAAACAAGTTTAAAAATGCCTTATCAAAGTGGGATCTCCAGTAAGTAGTTAAAAAAGACACAAAAAAAAGGAAGCTGGAGACAACTGGGGATACTCCCAAGAGTATTTTCTATCCTGCATTCAAGGAATTTCAGTTTCAAGACAGCCTCTGGCTCTTCCACATGAAAATACAGTGCATTAATCAAGTTAAAGCCATAAGAAGGTTTTATCAGCTCATAGCTGCTTTATTTTCTTACCTGAAACGTGTGAATAGTTCTGGCCCATGCATGTTTTATGTGGCATAGCTTCTTCAGTGCCTTATACTTCACAGTGAATGTAGAGCCATACGTGCTGCTGATGGTCAGTAAGCGCTGTTTGTCAATTTCTGCATCCTAAAGAAACAGCACAAGAACACTCAGCGGTAAGCTTGTATCAGCAGTCTGACCTGTGTCTGTACATCTGTGTGTACCCACATTCCAGCTTTCCCTGAAATTACTGCAAAAATAGCTGCAACATCAACTGAGTGAAATAATTTCATGAGACGGTAAACCCAACAGATAGCTATCTTTCAACTGACCACCTTGAAGGAAAAGTAGTTTTACCTTACAGGGCCTACCCTAACTCCTTCTGTTTAGTAAGAAAAATGCTAAGGTAGTTTTAACCCTCAGAAAACTGATACAGTGAAATACACCGGTGAGGCCATTTTAATGATTTACTGCCACAAAGGGAAAGAGCCCACTCTTTCCCACCAACCCTGTATGGTGCCTCATCCCATGCACAAATATTAGTCCTTTCACTGGACCATCTGCTGAGCCAATTCAGCTCACTGAAGCCAGCAGATAAATACAGAGGTTTTGCTGCTCTATTTTGTTGGTCATCTTAGTTTTCTAAGGATCCTAATCTTAGATTAGGGGAGAGCTCAAAGTTGTAACAGCTTTATTCTTAAGACTTCTACCTATATCCAAAACGTTACCCATTTCAATTACAATACATTTTAGTATTTACAGAACGTATTTACATTGGACACGAGCAGATCAACTGAAACACATTTCACAAAAATGCTCAGAGATGTATCTCTATGGTTTTAATTCTCCATTCGGAGTCTGCCTCTTTCCTGCCATTCACATGATTGTTTAGCAGAAGAACTAACTACGTACTGTGGCCTAACGTTACAAAACTGCAAACTGTTTTGTTCTGAGGGTTCTACAAGGACTGAAGCAGTTACCATTGAGGGGTTTTATGCAAGTTCTTGCAGGTAGGACTTACCTCTGTTATGAAAAATATGTCTCCATTGCACAGTCGTTTGCCCTCCTCAGCAGTGTCTGCAGTGACGGTGATTTCTCCAGTTTTGGATTCATGGTGATAAGGACCCTCCCCAAAACCACAGTCTGGCAAGAGATCCTTGAGGTACGTATTCCGTGTGCAGGAAATCTTGTCATCAATTTGAAATAACAGACGTTTTTTATGGTCTCTAGGTTGGAGAAAGAAAGAGGGAGAAATGTATTTATAAAGTATGCGTTTACCATCTCTCGGTATTTCTTATGTCTCCCCTCTTGGGCCAGATTAAAAACCTTAATAACGTTCAAAACAGTTAAGACAACTCACATTTAAAATACATTTCTTGAATTTTTCTAAAACCTTTTTGGTGAGAAACAGTCATACGGAGTTAACACCAAGAAAGTGAGACTGTTCACAGGAAAAAATGCAGAACACTGGCTTACCTGGTTAAATGATTTGAATAGTACTGGCAACAAAGTTCATTTATAACATCGCAATCTTGCCTAAATCATACAAAAAAAGAGAACAAGAACAGAATCATGATGTAGAAGAAACATGTCTAAATACCACAGAAAGGTATTTTGTGTATTTATATGTATATAAATGTTTGTGCTGCATACCTAGATCAGCTAGATTTGGTTTTAAGATAAGAAAACTAAAGAAAAACTAAAGCCCGGATGTATTATTTTCTGTCTGTGGATGTATTAGAAATAGTCAGAAAAAGTATTTGCTTTTTAAAGACCTGGAATTTTACTTTTTAAATGCAGATTAAGTACCTATATTCTAGAGGAATCTTTTATGGAAACCATTAATAACGGTACTGTACATGAATGCAGACTGGAAAAATGAAACTGATTTCAGAGTTACTCAGCATTCACAAGCAGCAGGTGAACTAGCTAAAATCTGTAAATTGCTTATTTGTGCACTAGTAACGTGTAAATAGTTGGTGGGTTTTTATTGCTGAGAAAAGGTTCTTCACAAATAAAAGTAGTAGTTTTTTCTAAAGTACCCTTCCATGCAGAAGTATAAGTAAGTTTATGGACTATTGGTACTACTGGACATTACGTTTATCCCTTCAGTGTTTCTGTGAGGCCACACTATTCATGATAACATGATGGTTCCTGTTATCAGTGGTTAGTAAACTTTCTAATCTTCCTTCAAAGCACGTTAGAGTCCTACACCCTATCCCTTCTTAAATTACAAGTATTGTGCTTCCAAATATCCAAGATGAATATCCAAAGTGCATTTGCCACTGTACAACAACAGCACTAATGCCCATCAGATTACACGACTGAAATATGGCCCTTATCACACAGTCAAAATGCAAGTATCTTCTGTCATTTGGTCAATGTCCACCTGTGGCAGAAGCATATATAGACAGTAGGTTACGTGTACCATCACGCACCCTGGAATTCACATCTGCCACAATGGGATACTTTTGAAAATGGACATTGCTTTGTATTTTGCGGGTTCCTCCTGAAGATGAGCCCTCTCCTTTCACTTCTGAAGAACACTGCACTGTAACAAACACCAGAGCACAGGCTCTCAGAGAACGTACTACAAACCTGAACGACCGCTTATGTCCATCCTTTGTTTCTTTAACATGAACAGTACAGATGAACATGAACACAAAGGCAAAAATGATGACACAAAGTAACATTAAGCTTATAGAAAAATGAAGCAACTCTCCATGGAGAGACTAGAAGCAACCAGAACATACAGGAAACCTGGCCTGTTCTCTCCAGTAACTTTATGATATTGCCACTAGTATCTATAACTCAACACATTCATGTGGTTTTAGATCATGGCTGCTAACAAGGATTTTTTCAATGTCTGCCCACATGCTCCATTACCTTCTGAAAGCGATGAACTGTGATTGTTTGGCATCCTGCAATCCTGGTCCTTCTTTAAGTAAAGTCTTTATGGCAGTTTGCAACTCTGTTTAGAAGTCATAAAAAGTAAGGCGTTAAAATATGCAGAATAAGAAAAACATAATTCAATATGAAATTGCCTTTGGTTATTTCTTGCTTCAAAGACACTTCGACTTGTTTAAAAAAAACAGAAAAGAATACAAAACACAAAAACGCACCCCTGCCAAGAATTAAAATGTGAGAGACGAAACTGATATGGAATGAGAGAAATTCTAG
Organism: Amazona ochrocephala; assembly: GCA_039720435.1. Taxonomy (NCBI): domain Eukaryota; kingdom Metazoa; phylum Chordata; class Aves; order Psittaciformes; family Psittacidae; genus Amazona; species Amazona ochrocephala. The sequence continues at coordinate 39,234,507 of CM077880.1, read as the reverse complement.
TTACTCTGTGTTAAACAGCTGCACAGAGCATACTTCATGCAAAATAAGGTTTGGATATAGCACATTAAAGAGGTAAAGACAGACCGATACAGGAGAAATCCAGGTTTAGTATTATTTGCTGAGTAAGTTACTATAGTAAGGTAAGGTGATAATATTGACACTTTCTTTTTTTACCACATCCTCCTTGAAGCCCTGTGATGCACATTAAGTAGCAGCTCCTCAATCCACTTACCCAATAAAGGTCAAAAAACCAAAAACAATGGCCCCAACCCTAACATGAAAATATTCTTAAAGAAATACTTGTTCTGTGCTTCCATTTCCCTAACTTGGTTAGAGTTGGGAGCACATTCGTTCCTGTCCAACGCACCATCCTGTTACAGGTGCTGTTTACTCAAATTACTGACAAACTTAATCTTTTAAGGTCTGACAGCTCCACCTACGATAGAAAAGGACAATCACACTTCTTCACACTGATGGAAGCTGCACCACCCCCATTTCAAAATGTAACTTAACTGGTGAGCTGGAGCTCTACAGTGTATCCTTTGCACTTACCGGTTTTGCTCCACCCACTTCCAGAAAGCTAAACTACAGGCCAACTATGGATCGAGCATTTAAATTTATCCCTCAAACAAAACCAGACTGAAATTTTCCCCAAGCGGTAATTCCAGCCAAACAGTCTACCAAAGGGAAATCAAGATTACAAACTGAGTGTACACACGCACTGTCACAACCTCCGCCAGCCGGCAAAGCAATGAAAATGAATTTCTTCTCTGGGCCTGGCATTTTCATTTCCTCATCCCAAGCAGAAACTTTCAGGACCTCATCAAATTCAGGAAGCTTCCGGTGGGAGATTCTTGACCAGAGAAGTGGAGAGAAAACAGAAAAGTTATTTCCAGTTAAAGGACTCCTGTGTAACAACATCTGTACCAGCCTGAAATTCACCATTTATACATTTTTGGTCATCTACATTACATGTATCAGAAACACTTTCTTCTAAGCGTAACTTAATTTCACAGTAAAAAAATGGTAATCTATGCTCTAAACACTTCAGCACTACAGTAGATACTTCGTGTTCTTATTTCTCATGGCAGCAGACTGGAGTAACACACAAGTATGAGGGAAAAAAAGTCAGAGTGTTTGTAAAACATTCGGTAGTCCAGAATACTCTCAACTTCCAATCAACATCAAAAGGTCTTGGGCACTTGGACCTAGGTATTGCTGTTTGAGGTTTAAAACAAGAAGTCATGCGCTGACAGTAAATAGGATTATTTCAAGTCCAAAAGTAATGCAAATGCTGGAAACGTTTAGCGGTTCCAGGTATTAATGAAAAAATAAACTATAATTTAATGGCCCTTGGCACCTAAACTCTCAACGTAATTCAGTCTGTTTTAGCTGTTTGTCACACTTACCAGCAATATCTTTAAGACTTCCTTTTTAGGGAAGCAATTATAAGTCAACACACGCACAACGCAGCTGAAAACAGGGAGTATTTGATAGTGAAATTCGTCCCATAAATTCAAGCATATTCCATCACACACATTTTTTATCTCCAATGCATACACTCCTGCAAAAATCTGTGGGGTTCTGCTGTTGCTGTTTTGGGTGGTTGTTCCATTTGCTTTTAAAAACAGTGTCACTGATTTTTAACAAGAAACTATAACAGAAGCAGTAATGTAGAGTCAAATCTGGATGCACTACTGTTTTGCAGGTAAATGACCAGCCTACTGCAAGAATGCTTCTTACATACATAATGAGATCCTACCTTGATGCATTATCTACAATCAGTTGTGATTCAGCTCTGTGATTAGTTCGCAGTTCCACAGAAAAGCCTCTTGATTTTAGACCCTCGAAGATATCAGCTAACATGTTTCCTGGGTCTATGCTTGGTAGCTGTCTAGTATCACCTAAACAGAACGCGTATTAGTATTTGTGAGAAGCAGTAACAGATCATCTGTTAAAAACCCAACAAAACAACCCCACACTGGAATTAATAAATACTCATCCCTCTACACAGCAACATGCTTCATCAACACAATTCACATGAAATAAAACTTCCAAGAATCTAAGAAGCTTTGTTTGGGGGGATCGGGCTGTAGTTTAAATTTCATAAAACTCAGCAATGCTTTACCAGCAGGTGCAAATCCCTCTGCATGATAAACACTGACAGTGAGCACATCTTATTCAAACACATCTTGAAACTCACATATTTAAAAGCAAACGTTATGAATGGCATGCCAAAAAGCAAACCTCTGAGACAGCAGAAAATTTTCATTTTACACGTGCACTGAACTGAATTGAACCAAGAGGATCCTAGCATTAAGAATGACATGAATCCTCCCTTCTAACATGAGATTAAGATGTAAACACTAGCTTCTTTAAATTTAAGGAAATCAGAAAAGTTTTCCAGTTGCAAGATGTAATAAGCCATCACATGAAGTCATAATCATAGAATCTCTGAATGGTTTGGGTTGAAAGGGAATTTAAAGATCATCTAGTTCCAACCCCTCCTGGCATGGCCAGAGATACCTCCCAGTAGACCAGGTTGCTCAAAACCCCATCCAGCCTGGCCTGGATAATACCTTCGGAAGTAGACAAAACAGTGCTGAACAGAGAAGGGAGACAGATACTGATATTTTCATACTGACAGTTGAGACAGAAAACTCTCTCATCTGACCTTAAGAAGAAATATCCAAGTGCAAAACAATGTAACATTCTGGGGTATTTAAGAGACTCAGTGAAACCAGCGACAGCTCTGGTACTTACACTGTGTATTGAGTATTATTAAATATTGAATAACGCTAAAGTTGCTGTTTCACTTACCTAGGATAATAAGTTTGGCAAGCTGAGCATGCTTGCATAAGAGTTTTAAAACCAAACTCAGAATGTGTACAGACACCAAACTTCCTTCATCCACAATCAGAACTGTCACAGTAGAGAATTTCCATGGCTGTAATTGTTCACTCTGCCTCCATGATCTAAAACTATAGATTACCTAGAAACAAACAGAAATAAATCAAGTTCTGACAAGAATCAACTATCAACAACAGTCTCATAAAGGCAGCCAGAGCGTGGTATCTTCTAATGTCATATTTAGAGCTATCATCTGAAATTCTGAACTTAAAACTGTCAATACTCAGACTTAACCTCTCAGGCTTAATTTCCCCCTTGGAAAAACAAAACCCAAAACAACAGCTGAGAAGCTAAGAAGACCAGATGCCTTAGAAAGGCACAAACGAGATATGTGTAAGTAGAAAAAAACCCCAACAATCGAAAACCAAAGTTAGAGCAAACAATTTATTTCAAAAGACTGATCTACAACTCTCCAAAACATGACGTTGACAAGTTGTGCCTAAGCATTAAGTAAGGATTCCATATGAAAAGTTAAATCACAAGGTTCTGCTTTGGGTTTTGGGTTTGGTGGTTGTTTTTCCAAAACAAGGACAGTGTCAAAAGGCCCTTCAGAACACAATTTAAAAACAAAACAAAAGAATGTCCTTACCTGATGCAGTGTATATGCAGGAATATTTGTTTTTTTACTTAGAAGGCCTGCAGCCCTCCCTGTAGGCGCAGTAAATAGTACATGCAGATTTTGTTTTGTGTGCATATTCTCTGACTCCCCATTAAGATCAAAGGTATTCCATTCCTCAGACGCATCCAGGTCTTCTTCAAAGGCCCTAGAAGCAGCTTCCACTTCTTTTTCCATCTGCTTTAAGTGACGAAAAAGGTAACTAACTATTGTACTCTTCCCACAGCCTCCTTTTCCACTTATGATTGTGATGGGATTAGAACAAATCTTCTCCAAAGCAATCACCTGATCTAAGTCTAACTCTGCTTTACTCTGGGTACCAGATGCAGACCCCACTTCCTTTTCAGCAAAGTGATTTTCACACTTATGATTGTCTGGACTATTTTCATTCATATGTTCCATTTCATGTGCCTCGGTAACATTCGTTTTGGTATCTACCATTTTTCTTGACATCTCAGAAACATTAAGCACCTTTTTCACATCAACATCCAGTTTCCATGAGTGGTTTGACATAAGGTCACCTATATACATTGCAATGTCTTTTTCGGATTTATAAAGATAAGGCAGAAACACTAGTTTTTTCTCCTTAATCACTATGTTCTGATCTTTCAAAAATTCAAGAGATTGCCAAACATGCTCAATGGACATATCTTTAGATACAAAATGAGCTAATTCATCTTGATCCTGATAAGTGTGTCCCATTTCTCTACATCGTTTCTTGAGTTGATCATACAGAATTAATGCATTCTTCTGCAACTCAGGGATCTTCCAGAGGAGATGTTCACACTGACAAAATGCAGCCCATGTTGCCTCACAGCAGGAAAGTTTCAGTTCTCTATAGATGATCTTCTCCCCAGAAGGAATAAAAGCAAATATATATTTATTTCAGAAGATGTTAACCTCTTACTGAGTAACATTCCTCCTGGTAAATACAAATTGTAACCTCTGAACTATGTATTTTTCATAATGTATGAAGTTATAATGCTTTTCAAGCTACATGAAACCAAGATACTTAAAAGTAAGATAGAATGATAATTCCTCTCAGTCACCCTTCTGTATAAACCAGAAACTTTCAAAATCAAAAACCTGGCAGGTAAACTGTGTATTAGGGAGAAATCATGCACACCTAATTATAGCAGTTTCAAGTAAAGGCACAAAACCTGTAGAAACACAGCACAGGAAAGGCATTACCCAGAATACTGTACCCAATTCCTAACATATAACTCCAACAAACACAGACTACTGCAAAACAGTCTAACACTGGGAGAAGCAAAAGAGATGAACTACTGCTGGAAAGAAAAATTAATTGGACTTGCTGAGCCTCAAGAGAAAAAGCTAAAGAGTCTTCAAGCAATAAAAAACCCCTGCAGTGAGAATGCAGGTCTTTGGAACAAGAAACAAGAGCAACAAGTCTACTGCATTAAGGAACAGTCAAACCGGACATCAGGAAAAAGCTTTTAAAAGGAGAAGATGTGAAACACCGGAATACATTGGCTACAATGCTGAAACTCTGCAATTGGAGCTCTTAAAGACAAGCCAGAACATATGTTAGTAAAAGCATTGGGCAGCCGAAGCAGACAGATTAACTAACCACATCTAAACTATTAAGCTATAGCTGCCATCTGAGGTACAGAAGGGCTCAGGTGAGGCGCAGCAGTAAAGCTGCACAGCAAGTAGAGTTAAGAAAAACAAGAAGGCAAGCAGCAACTGCAAAGAAACTTATAAAGAAAGGAAAACCAATAGAGCAGATGACTTTTCAGAGCAACTTATCTGCCTTACTATGAAAGCATAGACACTGTTCTGTGCATTAAGAATAGAAAATCCCATTTCCTGATATAAAACTGGTTAATTGTGGGCTTTAAATCAGCTTTCTTACTCTTGGGCCAATTACCTCAAGTATTTAACTTTCTCCTCTTTGCAGAAAAGACTTAAACAAATGGTTGTAACAAAACCACTTTTAAAACCTTCCAAGATAAATTTGTTGTAGACCAACTGGGGAAAAAAGCCAAACAAACAGCAAGCCTTTCCTAAAACTGAGTCCAGTACATTATCTATTTCCAAATTAACTAAACTTACCTCCTACAAATGCCCGGTTGATAAACTGAACATAACTGAAACAGCATTCAATCTAACGAATGCTCTAATGTAACAAACCCCACATTTTTTACCCAGCTTAACACTACTTACCCTGCTGAATCCAAGTTTCCATAGCTCATTCTTTAAGATCTCATCCAATTTTGTTAGCATCTTGTCTTGAAAATCCTCTTCCTCACTGTCTGTACCATTGTTTTCCTCAGTCTTTCTTTGCCAACACACCATATCCAACAGACAGCAAAAATGGCGTGGCAGAAGAATCGGCAGGAACTCCAGTATCATAGGAAAAGTCAGAGCTACCAATGCTGCCTTTCCTGCAACTGCACGCACCATAAACCAAGACAGCTTTCAGCAATACATGAAGATACTTATAACAACAATTTTTAAAGACCTTGGCTTTTATCCTTCTGCCTCCACTACATCCAAAACATCACAAACATCTTTCGCTTTCTTATTCTTTGCAATCCTAAAGACTGTTTTCCTTGAACTGCCTTGGGAAAAAATAACGTAAACAGATGACAAAAACTGCAACTAAATGTACTCATTTGGAAAATAAGTATTATACACTCGGTTTAAACTGCATACTGAATTTTGTCAGTTCAGACCTCACCACACCTGCCGCTTACCTCATTTTCGGACAGATGTGCAGGAGCTTAAAATCCAAAATAAGAAGCTTCTAAATCTGTAGTATCACATGAGCAGAGAAACTCAGGAAAACAGTGCTCTCCACTGGCTTTCTCAACGATCCCAAACTTAAGCTATCACTTTCACGATTTGCATAAGTCTTGGGATCTGCAACAGGGGGATAATGAAGCTGATGTGCTCTATAGCTTGCTTTAAAAAACAAATTTGAGAAGTGAAACAAATCTCAGAAGAAAGTGAGACTATGAGAAATTTATCTCCTGGAAAACAGAGAATCTTTGCACATTCAAGACCATTTGAATATACACTTCATGTGAAGACAAGTTAGCTTGAACACAGTATCTAAGACAGAACTCATTCATTAACTTACAAACCCATTAAAATAGCACAGGATGTACCTACATGATTTTGAAACGTAGTAGAAGATGTCGTAATTCTTCGTGTGGCTTTGTTTAATCCCTGTCTGTAAGTGTGAAACTTGGAACTCCCCCAGGGTTTTTTCAAGATTTCCAAAACTCAGCACAGACTCCAGAGGAAGCCAAGTGAAAAACTTTTCTCTAAAGCACTCTGGAACGGCACATTCCTTCAGGAACAGCGAAAAGACTTGCCGGTTGTTTTCTTCTATATCAGTCCGCAGAAAATACGACGGATATCCTTGCACAAAGTACTTGGACCCCAGTTTTTTAGCTTTAACATTAACTCTCCACCAAGGGCCAACTAATGGAAAACGTCCAACTACTTCATACTCCTTTTTAGTGTTGTCTTCTTGTATAATAACTGAATTGTCAAAAAGAAAAATACAACCATTATAAATTAATAGTCACGCAGATTAAAACCTTCATTAAGAGAGCTGTGCTTGTTCAAAGTGTATTTTTATCTTTTGCATAAGTTGCATAGCAAAAGCAAAGCAGGAAGTTTCATAAACTTCCTGATGTCCGTCTTTCCAGTAGGCTTTTAAAAACAAAAGCAAAACCAACCTCAGAATCAAGCACCAAAACTGCTTCCTCAGGAGTCTGGACTGCAAAATTAGAAACGTATATGAACATTTAGCCAATGAAACACACTGGCATCTGGTTTAATATTACACCTTTGATGGGAAGACAAGTTTGCAATTTGGTTTTAGGCAGTTTTGCCACAAACTATCCCACCATGGCACCTGCATTCTCCTCGTATATGTTTGTATGCCAAATACTTTCTGCAACTGAAACCACAAAAATTACAAGCAATTAATACAAGTTCTTAACATTTCATATGACCTCGTCTGCCTCCTCTTTCCCTCACAAAAATAAGCACACCATTCCTCGACCCACAACAGGGAACTAAATGCTACAACCAGAACAAAGCACACCCCTACGTTTAGCAGGACTCTTTCTCACAAGACCAAAATACCACGAGCTCTTAGGTCCGTAACAACTTGTCCGTTTGTTCTCCCCTTGCTACCTCGCTTAAGTTTTCAATCAATTTTTGGATAAAATATTCCTGCTGCGCAGAAGTTGCTCCAAGGTCACCTGCTTTTCCAAGTACTAAAGGGAACGCAGGGACTCATTAATGTTCAATACCAACACCCTTACATGTCATTAAAGACCAAAAAAAAGCCTTTTGTTTGTGTGCGAAGTTAACCTGAACGTTTTCTTACTGCTTCAATGCCGCGGCCGTACATAAACGCAAAGGACACCCCCCTTCCACGACCTGTGTAAGATTTATCACCCACTCTGGATCATTTTCCCTTTATTCCTTAATTCCCAGTGAGCGGGGAAGGCGCGAGTTCCGACGTGATTAACTTTTAGAACACCGTACATCAGCAGCGGCCTCCTCCCGGTCGCAGCCAGGTGTTCGCCCAGCACAACAGCGAGCATGCGGCCACAGCAGCGCCACCTCTCCCAAGCACACTTCCCGCGCCGCCGCCATTCCCTCAGGACCCCCCGAGCCGGCAGCTCCCTCCCCGCCCTGGGCCCACGTCCAGGCCCAGGCCCAGGCCCGCCTACGAGGGAGCCCGCGGGGGCTGCCCGCCCGCCCTGCGCTCCCACCGCCCCTCACCGGCTCGACGAGGGGGCAGCGCGGCCGCCAGCACCGGCCCGGAAGCGTCCAGGAGCGCAGCCTCCACCAAGTGCGGCTCATCCTCGGCCTCCTCGTCGGTCTCTTCCTCCGAGTCCCCCACTGCCTCCCGCCGCGGAGGCAGCAACACCCCCCACAACTCAACCACTGGTCCCCGCCGCTCCACGAGCTCCGCCATGGCTCTACCGCGCCGCGCTGACGGCGGGATCCTTTCGCCCGCACCGCTCCCGGCGCGGAAGGAGACGTCGAGAGGGACGGCTCGAGGCGGTGCTGTGGCGGCCGGGAGCGGCCCGGGTTGGGCCCGGGAGCGGTGATTCCCGCGGCCCTGCTGTCTTCCCGGCGGTACCGGGTAGGCTGAGGAGGTCGTGTGGGCCTTCCGGGCAGATGGAGCCCGACAGATGAGTTGCGGTGAGGAAACACAAAACTGGTGCCTGGAGGGGGCAGGCGAGCAGAGGATCAGTAATCGCGGTGTGATCTCCCAGGGTGGAAGGAACAGGCGCTGGGTGTGTGCATGGGTGAGCCCTGACCCGGGCCCTGCCGTCGTTTGTACTCGTACATGGGCACCCTACTGCAGAAATAGTGCACTTGTTAATAGATTAGTGGTAATTCTTTGTCTTTGCATGACACCCAATCGCAAAAACATCAAGTCATAAAAGCAGATTTCCAATCTATCGTGTTGTGTTTCACCCAGCTGCTTTCCAAGGTCATGTAACATTTTAAAGGAGAGACAAAGGCTGTAGGTGCCAGTGCAAAAGAACAGCGGATTCTTCCATTTGAAATTACAGAAATGGGTAGTTTTGTACTCCAGACCAAACTGCAGTGAAAAAAATGCCCAATATGAAGCTAAATATAATGTACCAGTCTAGACACAGCAGCAGATAGGTTGCCCAGCTTCCGAGAAGCTGCCAGCAGCATGGGCTAACCCTTCCAAATGGTAGCGAATGTTGTTTGTACATATGCTTAGAAAAAGTGATATAAAGTAGATAAAAACACTGCACTTCGGTTTTGTCTAAGCTGAAAGAGTCCCAATCCTTTTTCACATTTTTTCATTACTCCTTCCCATGCGTGATCCCGGAGGCACTCTGTCTTCTCTTCACTACCTTGTCACGAAACCGAGGGCCTTCAGCTCAGTCACATGCAGGAGCACGCACTCTCCCTCTGTCCTAGTATGGTTCTCTGCCCCTTCCCCATTTCTGGGAATACCTGCATTACTGTGTTAGTAAACAGAGATGTGTAAATACAACTTTTACGATTTTCAAAACCAGCTGCGAGTCTCATGGAAATAGAGTCTTGAGGTAGTTGGTTTCAGTTCTTGTGAGTTACCTTTAAATAATGATACTCTTTCTCCAGCTTGATTCACAGATAATGAAATAACTCTTTAACGTGACAGGCTGAAAACACATGGCCTATAAAAAGGAGACAGGCAAGGGGACAGAGACATTCATGTTAATTTAAAAAATATAAAGCATTAGCTTACTGAAGTGCTTCACAGTGTTATGCACTGATAGATTTGAATCAGCGTTTTAAGATCCTTTTTTCTTAGAAAACATCATTTCACATTCAACTGTGTATTTGTGTAAGTGAAACTGATGTCTGAGTACCCCACATTATCTGAAAATACAAATTTAATACCTTATTCAGCAAGCCTGAGTCTGGAATTTCCTTGTGTTTCTACAGTCCCTACTATCTACATGCTGAATTCCCGCATGGTGTCTTATATTTCTGTTCCTCTTTATCATTCAACTAAGGAAATATACTACTTTATGAAGACTGAGGAGCAGATACTTAAGGTTAGATGCATCGTGATTATGAATGGCTTCCAGCATGCCCAGCTTTAAATAGGTAAGTTTTGATTTTCAAAGATGTGGCTGTTTGCAGCTTAGGTGAAGTAACATTAGTTTTCTAGAGCTAGGTGGTCAAACACCGAGAATGAGAAGATCCTTTTGAAAACTGGTGACTAAATGATTTGCTTATCTCCACAATATAAATAAGTTTAAGGTTCCTACCTGCTTCATTCTCTGTCCTCCCCTTATTCAGTACTGCTACCTGTGCAGTCAGAGAATAGAAGCTAAAGGAAATCTTCGATTTTATGAAGTCAATGATAAAATTGTTAAATCTAATACAAGAAACATTCCATCCATGAAAGTCATAAGAGTGAAAAATAGAAAAATGAGCAGTTGTATAGATTTAGAAATTTACAACAGATATGCACAAGGAAACATTGTTAAGCATTGAAAAACAGATGAGTACAAGACCAGGAAACTCAGTCAAAAATTACTCTGTCATGAAGGTTTTAAACCATAGTTTGAAAAATACCTTGAGATCTTAGATTACCTTTGGGGACTAGCTTTTTTTCCATCTCTCTCACTTTAAGTTCCACCCCAAAACTCAAGAATGTACAGTAAAAAGAAAACACGCTTTGACAACCTTATGATTTTACCTTCTAATGCACCATGATATAACTTCCATGATAGAAGTATAGTATAGAGTATAATCTGACATGACACTAAAGAAGTTGTTACTTTTCTGTCCATGGGGAAAAATCTGATTATAAATTTGAATTTAATATTGCTGCCTTCAGTGGAAAAAAATCCAAAGCCCTAAGAAGCAAATAGTTATAATGAACATTTGCGCTGTCTCTTACAGGTTTGTGTCTTGACACACAGTGGCAGGTTTTCACTTAATAAAAATTGTGCATATGTAAATCTCCATCCTTTAAATGGGTGTTTGAAATTCTACTCTGAAAACAATTCTCAGAACATTCTTGCTGGTAGCATTTATACTGTGAAGGGTTATATTAATGCCAGCCTCCGGAATTAAAATAAGACTTGCTATATTTTGTAATCTTACCCCATGCCAGACATCCCCTTTAGAGGGACCATCAACTGGAAGCCCTCAGAGCATGAAATTAGGTGGTGTATCTAGCACAGCAGGAGGCAGGAATAGCAGAGAGTTTAAACTTTCGTTCATCTTGAGATGGAAGTGTTTTGGTTTTTTCCCCATGATCTTTCACGGTGCCATAGAGGGATCATTTCCGCAGCAGTACTTTTGAGGGGGGGAAATTACGGACAGCACAACCCAGCCTAGGTGTCTTTCATGATGCTAATTCAAGTGCTGGACCTGAATGACAGTCAGCTATCCTTACTGCTGGGAATGAGCTTCCTGGAAAATGACATGAGGCCCAGGAGTTGGCAGCTACATATCAGCATGACAATGAATTTTAGAAGATGTCAGGCATACCATGAATAAAAGAAATAATGTCTCACAGACTTTATTAAGTATCAAACTAGCAGAGCTTGAGATGTATATGTAAAAGAAAAAAGGTGAAAGTTGTTACAAGAACATCGTATTGCAGCGTACTTAATTATTGTCTAGAAAAGGGGCTTTCTGAAAACTTGAGAGTTGTAGGATTTATCCCCCTCTTCAGGACAGATAGAGTGAGTCCACTTGGAATTCTGACAGTATAAACCATAGCATTAGCAGTAATGTTGAAGTCTGCTTGGAAAACATGCTTGGCATTTTCAGAGCTTTAGGAAGTAAGACAAGTTCTTTGCATTTAATTCAAAGTTCTGACACAGGACTGCTCCCTTTTAAAGGCTTCAGAAGAATCTGAAAAACAACACAACCTTTTCATTATTAAAAAAAATGAAGCCTTGATGCAATGTGCAGAGCAAATGGTTTGAAATAGATATAAAAGAATCATACTTAAAAAGACCTGTTTCTAAAATGCAGAGGAGAAACAAACATGTTTGATAATGTCATAAAGCTTATAGTCCTCTATATAGCCCATATAGTCCTCTGTGTAGCCCTCTACAATGAAATCCCTTTAAAAAAAAGTTCAGCAATGATGGTTTTTGTGCCTTGGCTACTGGTTTGTGTTTCGTAGCTTTGTGTAGTGTCTCAGCATTCTCTCATTCGTTCGTCTGTAAGAAACATAAAACAGAAACTGTTTCAGTGTTCCCTCAGGGCACATAGTATTTAACATAGAAGCCAGAATTGCTTTGTAAAATAGCAAATGCTCAACTATTATTGGACATAATCAAATCCTTATTGTGTACCTCTGTACTGTTCATGTGCCCAGGCTAGTAATATTTTAAGAACCTAACGCAGTGTGTTGTGTAAGGCCACTTATCTTGTTCTTTGATATTAATGCAGCCATCCTGAATTTCCTTAAGCTATCTAAAAGGGCTTTGACACTACGTCACAGCCACATCAGCTTGTGCTGCATCAAATTGCTAAGTACAGTGTGTTTGACAGACAATAGCATTCTCTCTGGAGCAGACCCAAGAGAGAGGAACTTGATTCAAGGGTCTATGAATATTAAGCAGGACCAGTATTCCTAGGAGCTGTTAATCAGCATGTTATTTTTGTGATGAGCATGCTGGGATTATTGGTAGTGAGCATGCTGGGTACACTGCTGTGAATTTTCTCTTTTGCTTAAGATCTCGGAAACTTGTTACTATAGGAATGTTAGGCTTACTTCTAAGAATCAGTAAGTGTCCAGTGTCAAGGTTGTCATGAAAATGATTACTAAATATGTTCTGACAAGCCCTTAACCTACCTTTCGTACAGTCAGTTCTTTATGGCCATTTGTTTGCTGTTCAAAGGCACAATAGATAAATTTTTAAAAGCAAATTCAAAAATACTTTTCTCTGGTGTTGCAAAGCTAACTTTCCCAAAAGCCTGTTAGCAGAAAGAGAGGTCTCATTCTTCTTTCTTTGCAAGACCACAAAAAGTTTGCACCATCTGGCATGTATTTCCCCTTATAGAATGGTGACCACATCTATAAAATCAGTCACTTAACCACACTGCTGCAAAGCATTAAAAAAATGGTGCTACAAGCTTCATTTCTATGGCTGAGGGAAGAAAAAGCAACCCCAACACACAAAAAACATCTGGATAGAATGGCTGCTGCTGCAGACTTTAAAAAAGATATAACTGTTTTAATAATTAAATGTATGGGGACAAGAAGGTCCGCTTGCATATATTACATTCATTCACCAGGCTCCATGTCATGCTTACAGTTTTGTATTTCTCAGGAGAGAAATCAAAACTATTATATAATTCTCCCGGAACAGATAAAACCTCCCTTAACAATGCTTTGCAATGGATAATACTTTGCAGTGCTGTTTCAAAGACAGGCTGTGTTTTGGTGGCTTATTGAAAAAAAACCAGCCCCACAATGCAACAAAGCCCAAAACCCACCAAACCCCCCTACATTATCCCAGTGTTCCATTAATGAAAAGGCTAAGGAAAACAAACAAAAAACCAAAAAAAAACCCAAACCAAGAAAATCAAAGGCCAGCTTTCCTATGAAATTCCTGAAATCCCACAGTGCTATTTGTAATGAAAGTAGGTAACTAATGAGCATGTGATAATATTTTGGTTTGCGGTTTTTTTGTCTCCAGTATCCTGTCATAATTAATGGTTTGGAGGAGAAATCGTTTGTGAATGACAGAAGCCTGCATTTTTGCAAGAGAATCCGAAACTATTCATTTATGTTTATAACTTACAGAGGTATGTCGTTCTGTAATGGTGTAATTTCTATATTCCTGATGAACCAAACAGCAAAAGATCTAGTTAATAAACTCAATGAGAAATGGATCTCAGAAAAGAAAATTAAAATGCTCTGTCTTTTGAGACTGTCAAACAAAAGGGTATTAGTAAATACATTTTCAATACTGTTTTGTATTTGTTCATCTTTGCTTTTTAAGATTATTTATTTGTCTGATAACAGGGAAGAGTAAATGGGGGGGGGGGGTGTTTCCCTCAGACTTCAGTGCATTCTGTGCTCAGTTTTTATTTTCTTAATTTTCCTATGCAGGTCACCTTGCTGCCAGCAGCATGTAACTGTGGGAAGTGATTCTGCACCCAGTTTACATCTATATTTGCAAACTAACCTGGGCCAGAACTGGGCTGAAGCAGAGGTGTGCTGTTGTCTGCACTGTATGCAGCTGTGGGAACTCCGGCACATTTTTGCATGTGCCAACAAGCACCATGCCAGAAGATGCCTGGGCCCTGAGAACATTTCTCTGCCTACTTGCAGTTCAGCTTCAGGACCGAAGAACAGATCCTGACTGTTTTCTCTTCTGGTTCAGAGGTAGCCACTAAAGCTTCCCAAGAGAAGTCATTTACCTGTGCACATTTCTGCTTTCCAGCTCTTTGCCACCAAAGGCCACTGCTTACATTAGCTATATAAAGCCTTACTGAATGTTTAGATCTGGAAAATATTTGTAGCCATTTTACACCTGTTCAGTTTTTAACTGGAGCTTTTATTAAACAAGGATTAAATAAAAATGAGGAAGAACTTTCACAGTCTGAGGTTTGAGCCTGTTTCTAGGGGGTACTTTGAGAGCCTTTCCAATTACTTCCCTTAAGCTGGGCTCCTGAGTTTAGCTATTAATCTTCCTTCATAAATAAATCACTGTTGTGCACTAACTGGTTTTTGTTAGCATTCCTCCAATTTTTCTGTACTTCCCTGGTAATGAATTTAATGCAATATTCTTCATGTGGTCTTGCAAGCATAATGAGCCAATTGAAGTGCTAGGATTACAGCTAAAAAGAGCTTAAATGCAACTGTTTCTCTTTTGTAACAACAAAATTAATAAACACAAAGATTAACTTCTCATTAATTTTCATTTTTCTCTTTTTCCTTAAACAGCCATTCCCAATAGGCGTTCTGTTGGAAAAGCAAAGGTTCCAAGAAGGACGTACAAATTAAAAAGGGTGAGTCAGGAGCAGATGAGAGACAGTAATAGAACCCATCATTACAGGAAAGAACTTCACAGTCCTCCCATTCATCCCAACTGCTTCCAGGTCTGTATAGAGAATAACAAACTGAACCCTGCCTTCTGTTTTTGTGTAAGGCACTCTGATACAAAGTGTTTGTGGATAATAGAAAAACTGAGAAGAGTGGTGAGATCTTACTGATCGATGCTGTCGAGCAGCAATGGGCGTAAGGGTCAGAAGGATTTTAAATCCACTGGGATTTAATGGCACTACACACTTTTTTCTGTGACCAGCTTCTATCCTAAATAAACAACCTGGAGAATTGAAGTAGTTCTGACAGGAGGGATATGGCAGCTCTGAACTTAATAAAAAGTTAAAATGCTCAGATAACACTGTGCTGTGTCATGCACCTCATATGGACCAGAAGATACTCATGGAAAGTGAATGCCTAATGACAGCCAAATTGCTCAAACCATGTTGGAGGAGACAAGGCTAGCATAGGAAAAAAAGTAAAGAATAAAACTCCCTTTGGGGAGTCCTCACACAAAGTGAAAATTAAGTTTTCTAGACAAAAATGCCAGGGACATGATGGACTGTCAGAAATGGACTGTGTTTTGGGATTGATATGCTGCTGCAGTTAATATCCTTTTTATTTGGAAATGTGTGAGACCTTTAGCAATCACTGCAGGCCAGGACTTTGTTATGTCTGAGAAATAAAATTGTAGGATTATTTTTTAAAACATAAAAGATTTTTCAGTCTTGATTGCATATAGCAATTCCATTCTGATCCTGCAACCAGAACCTGTTTACTGACATATTTGCTCCCCTTTTGTTGAGACACAATTACCTTAACAGGGAGTGAATTGTGCGCTCTGCTTTTTGTAGGGCTGTTTCCCAGTTTTTATTTGGTGTAGCTTTTGCAATGAACTTTGTATTTCTTCTGAAGCATAAAATTTGACATAGAATCATAGAATAGTTAGGGTTGGAAAGGACCTTAAGATCTTCCAGTTCCAACCCCCCTGCCATGGGCAGGGACAGCTCACACTAAACCATGTCACCCAAGACTCTGTCCAACCTGGCCTTGAACACTGCCAGGGATGGAGCATTCACAACTTCCCTGGGCAACCCATTCCAGTGCCTCATCACCCTCACAGTAAAGAATTTCTTCCTCATATCCAATCTAAACTTCCCCTGTTTCAGTTTGAACCCGTTATCTCTTAACCTATCACTACTATCCCTGATGAAGAGCCGTCCCCAGCATCCCTATTGCCCCCTTCAGATACTGGAAGGCTGCTATGAGGTCTCCACGCAGCCTTCTCTTCTCCAGGCTGAACAGCCCCAACTTTCTCATCCTACCTTCATACAGGAGGTGCTCCAGTCCCCTGATCATCCTCGTGGCCCTCCTCTGGACTTGTTCCAACAGTTCCATGTCCTTTTTATGTTGAGGACACCAGAACTGCACACAATACTCCAAGTGAGGTCTCACGAGAGCAGAGTAGAGGGGCAGGATCACCTCCCTCGACCTGCTGGTCACACTCCTTTGATGCAGCCCAGGATACGGTTGGCTTTCTGGGCTGCGAGCACACACTGCCGGCTCATGTTCATTTTTCATTTTTGGTTAGCTATCACCATCCACATGGGTATTTTCGCTTCTTCATTGGTTGATATCTTGCTCACTGGCTGCCTTGATTGGATGCCTGCTTCTGTCTGTCATCCCCTCATTGAATACTGGTTCCTCTCTTCTTTGTTTCTTCCTACCTATCTTGCCGAACTTTCCCTGCAATACTCCCCTGTGGTCTCAAAACTTTCCCAGCAACATTCCTCTGCTATCTGGAAGCTCTCCCAGCAGCTAGTCTAGCTCAGAAATCCTTCACATCAAGGTCCTTCACACCCACACAGAGCAACAACTTTGACAGCCAATAAATCTGCACTGTGACGAGTGACTATTAATCCTGTCATTATCTCAACCCTTCATGCCCCACTTTGGGCGCCAAAAAGGACTGTCGTGGTTTAAGCCGTTAATCATGCAGTTCGCTCACTCACTCCCCCCTCTTTCTTCCCCCCCCTCCCAGAGGGATGGGGAGGAGAATCAAAAGAATGCAACTCCCACAGGTTGAGATAAGAACAGTTCAGTAAGTAAGGTATAACACAAACCACTGCTGCTGCCACCAGTAATACTAATGACAAGGCAAATACCAGGAAAGAGAATACAACTGCTCACCACTGATACCAAGCCCGACCCAGCAGCGAACTGAACCCTTCTGGGTCCCTCTCCTCGTTTTTTCATCCTGGGTATGACGTGCTGTGGTATGGAATGCCTCTTTGGCTAGTTTGGGTCAGGTGTCCTGTCTCTGCTTCCTCCCGGCTTCCCCTCCTCCCTGGCAGAGCATGAGACTCAGAAAGTCCTTGGTCAAACCAAACATTCTATGCCGTAACTAAAAACATCGGTGTTATCAGCGCTGTTCCCAGGCCGAAAGTCAAAAACACAGCGCTGCACCAGCTACCGAGAAGGAGAAAAATGACTGCTGCTGCTGAACCCAGGACACTTGTGTAAGGCAGCTGAGTGAGATGGAATCTGGTGCGGCCTGCAGCCGAGATGGCAAATCTCACCTTCTCTCCCTCTGCTTCTGCTCAAGTGCACCTATTGTTGGGCGGGTAAAATGAGGAGATAGGTGATGTAGCATAGTGTTTGTCTGCCCCTCCCCTGCCATGGAAAAGGGGCTGTGTGCTGCCCTTGGAGGAGTTTGGGCAGCAAAGTTGCGTTGGCTGAGCTGAACACGGGGAGTTTGGGATGTCGTAGGCACTGATGCATTTCAGCTCCAGCCTGCTGGATGATCTAGCTTGCGTGTTTGCACATTTAGATGGAATTATCTGGCAACCATGCACAGCACAGTGTCCGGGAAGGCACTGCCAAAGGGATAGTCTCCTTGCAGCGACGAGCTGCAGCATCTGTGACTTTGTCTTCCTTCCTCTGCCTCCCTGGCACAGCTCAGATGGCTGGGGCTGCAGCACACAAGTGCCTGGGCGGGTAGGAAAAAGGAAGGTGAGTGACTCCTCTTTCATGGGGTATCAAAGAGAGAGAGGAAGCCGGGTAGATAAAATTGAACAGTTGTGATTCACAAACACAACTGAAAAACAGCAACCAAATGGTCTGCGACCCAAGCCACAGATGCTGCAAAGAAGTCCCTCTCATTCTGGATCAGAAGCATCCCCACAAACCATTTGACCAGGGACTGGGGCCCTATTAAATGTTGAGCCCAAGTTATTCAGAGTTCATTGTTAGGCCTAGTGGAGCCCTGTGAAAGGAAGGGGATGAGATGGGAAGAGATAGAAGGGGATGGGAAGGGAATCACCTCGCAGCTACTGTGTCAAAAAAGGCTGAGCCCATTACCTGTGTTTTGTGAACCCAGGGATAAGAAAACACAACTGCAGAAGGTACCCAAGAGCTCAGTATCTTCATTTCCAATCCACACCAGCCCTGTCTCGGAAAACCTGCTCCCAGCAGCTCTGCGGGACAGCAAGGCTCGGAAGTGCAGGCTGCGATCCCCAGCCTGGCACTGTGCAGGCTGACTTGCCAACATCAGTAAGGAAGTGTTTCCTGCTCTTTCACCCTGTAGCCATTGTGCCCATCCCCTACCGCTCGTCCCGGGGGCCCTAGGGAGCCCTGTCCTCCGCGGGTCCTGCAGGCGAGCAGAGAGGGTCCCATCTGTGTGCCAAACCGATTCGGAGAAATCTCCGGGAACTCGCAACAAAGCTGAAGTTGACAAAGGGGAATTCTCTATTGCGGCGCCGGGAGACGCGGGGGATAGCTCCTCCTAGCGTGTCTCGTCCGAGCATCAACCAGGCTGCGATTGTACTGTCCTTGAACAGACTTAGACATCACATCCTACTTCCCGACAATCCCTTCCAGGTGCGCACTAATGTGTGGTAGTGGGCCCTGGGACCCCTGGTGGTTATTTCTTCATCACTTCCTTTTAGGATCGTTGTCATATCAGCAACCCCCAGGGTTCTGGCAAAGCTGATCTTGGTCATTTCCGTTTCTCTAGTTGCTAACGAAGCCTGTAGTGCTTGGAGTCACTTATTTACGACCCCATTCTTCAATCCCCCCTATTCTTCAGTCAACCCCATTCTTCAGTGACATGGTGGGGTGTCCCCAGCATGGTGGGGTTGAGGGTCCCTCCCAAGGGTGGAGGGATAGAGGACCTCAGGGAGACGTGATGGAGGTCCCCAAGGTGATCTTATGGGGGGTCCTAAGGGTGTTGTGACAGGGCGTCCCCGGGGTGACATAATCGAGGTTCCCTATGGTGACATGATGGAGGACCCCCAAGTTGATGTGACAAGGGTGTCCCCATGGAGTTGGGGGTGTCCCTATGGAATTTGGGGTGACCCCATGGAGTTTGGGAGTATCTCCATGGAATCTGGGGGTATCCCCATTGGGTTTGGGGTGTCCCCATGGTGTTCGGGTTGTTCCCATGAGGTTTGAGGGTGTCTGACAGGATTCGGGGTTTTCTCCATGGAGTTGAGGTGTCCCCATTGGGTTTAGGGTGTCTCTGTGGGGTTTGGTGTGTCCCCACGGTGTTAGGGCTGCCCCTATGGGATTTGAGGGTGTTCCCATTGGGTTTGGGGGGGTCTGATGACGCTTCTCCCCCCAGGCCCGCGTCTCTCGGGGGGTCACAGCCTGCACGAGACCTCCACAGCGCTGGTGGAGGCGGTGACGCGGGGGGGGGGCGGTGCGGAGCCAGCCCGGAGGGGAGGCGGGGCCATGGGTGCGGGGGGGGGCGATACCCGCGAGAGCGCAACCGGCAGGGGGCGTGGTCAGCGGTGCGGGAGGCGTGGCCAGCGGGGCGAAGGAGGTGTTGCCCTGGCAACGACGGGAAGGGGCGTGGCCACGGCGGCGGGGGCGAGACCTCCTTCGTTCGCTCCGCTCTGCGCAGGCGCGGTGGGCGTGGCTCCGGGGGGCAGGGGGTTCCCTGCAGCCGGCGGCGCTGGTGGCGGCCGGGTGTTGGTGGCGGTCGCGGTCATGTCGGGGCGCGGGAAGCTGATCGCGGTGCTGGGCGATGAGGACACGGTGACCGGGTTCCTGCTGGGCGGCATCGGCGAGCTGGACAAGCACCGCAAGCCCAACTTCCTGGTGGTGGGGAAGGAAACCAGCCTGGCCGAGATCGAGGAGGCGTTCCGGTAGGCGCCGCTTCGCCGGAGGGGGCACACACGCACACACGCACACACAGACGTACCGGGTAGGGATGGGGGGATCCGGGTGCTGATGGGAGCCCCCGGCCCGCCCGCAGGAGCTTCCTGAGCCGGGAGGACATCGGCATCATCCTGATCAGCCAGTGCCTGGCCGAGCTCATCCGGCACGCCGTGGAGGCGCACTGCCGGCCGCTGCCCGCCGTGCTCGAGATACCCTCCAAGGAGCACCCCTACGACCCCAGCAAGGACTCGGTGCTGCGCCGCGCCAGGGGCCTCTTTGCCCCCGAGGACCTGCGCTAGGAGCGGGCCCCCCCGGAACAACCCCCATGGAGCGCCCCTGGAGCCCCCTTGGAACTGCCTCGGGGGACCTCAGCCCTTCCCGGGAAACCCAGTTTCTCCCTCCTTGAGGTCCTAAACCCCCTATGATGCCCTGGACCCCCTCCTTCGGGACCCCAACCGCCCCCTGAGACCTCAAACACCCCCAGAGATCCTAAATACTCGCCCTGGGACCCCAAATCCTCCTGGGAACTCCAAAACACCCCTAGGGGTCCTAAACCCCACCTCCGGGGTCATCAGCACCCTTGGGGGAGCTCAACACCCCCCCCATGGACCCCAAAATCCCCCCTTTGGACCCCAAAATCCCTGTCTGGGGACCCTAAACTCTCCCCCCGGATGCCCCAGGCTCCCCCCGCCGTGCTGATGGGGGGGTGGGGGGGGCGTTGAGGCTCCCGTGACTCTGGGTCAGCAGCGCTGGAATAGGAAGTGCCGCCGCGAGGCTGCATGATCCTGCCTGATCCCGGGTGAGCCTGAGCGATCCTGACTGGTCCTGGCCCACTCTGACCGCTCCTGCCCGCTCCCTGCCCATCCCTGCCTCGTCCTTGCCTGCTCCCCGTCCCCTCCTGCCGGTCCGTGCCTGTTCCCTGCCTGCTCCATGCTCGTCCCTGCCTCCGAGAGGGTCTGAGCCCCCCCAGGGTCACGCGGCCGTTGGACCGTGCCCCCCCCCGCGGGTCCCCAACACGAGCTGTCACCGCTGGCGGCCTCCTGTGTTCTGTGGGGCGTGGCGTGGGGCATGGGGGGACAGGGGCATAGGGTGGGGACATTCTGTGGGGCACAAGGGGACAGGGACATGGATGGGGACATGCTATGGGGCACAGGGGAAAGGAGTGTGACCAGCAGGTCGAGGGAGGTGATCCTGCCCCTTTACTCTGCTCTCGTGAGACCTCACTTGGAGTATTGTGTGCAGTTCTGGTGTCCTCAACATAAAAAGGACATGGAACTGTTGGAACAAGTGCAGAGGAGGGCCACGAGGATGATCAGGGGCTGGAGCACCTCCCATATGAAGATAGGATGAGAAAGTTGGGGCTGTTCAGCCTGGAGAAGAGAAGGCTGCATGGAGACCTCAGAGCAGCCTTCCAATACCTGAAGGGGGCCTATAGGGATGCTGGGGAGGGACTCTTCATTAGGGACTGTAGTGATGGGACAAGAGGTAACGGGTTCAAACTTAAACAGGGAAAGTTTAGATTGGATCTGAGGAAGAAATTCTTTACTGTGAGGGTGGTGGGGCCCTGGAATGGGTTGCCCAGGGAAGTTGTGAATGCTTCATCCCTGGCGGCGTTCAAGGTGGGGTTGGACATAGCCTTGGATGGCATGGTTTAGTGGGAGGTGTCCCTGCCCATGGCAGGGGGGTTGGAACTCGATGATCTTGAGGTCCTTTCCAACCCTAACTATTCTATGATTCTATGATTCTATGACAAGGGCACACAATGGGGCACAGGAACATGGTGTGGGGACGCACTATGAGCGCAGGGTGGGGGAGGAACACACTATGGAACCCAGGGAAGGGACAGGCTGTGGGGTCGGGACAAGATATGAGGCATGGGGTGGGAGAGGGACATGGGTGGGAACACAGTGGGGCACAGGGAGGGCGGGACAAGGACACGCTATGGGGCAGGGTCACACTGCTTCACGGGGGGCTGACAGGGACACGCTATGAGGGACATCCACACCCCGGGGAGCAGGGGTGCACTGAGGGGGTGATGGGCACATGCACACGTGAGGGGTCACACACGCGTGCGCAGAGGTGCAGCCAGGTGCACGTGTGAAGAAAGCTTATTGGCTCGCATGCACATGTGTGCCTGCACATACACACACGTGTGCACGCACACACACGTGCTACACAGTTGTGCACACATGCATGTGCCTGCACATACACATGTGTGCACGCACACATGCGCCTACACATACATGTGTGCACACACACACGTGCGTACACAGTTGTGCACACACATGTGCCTGCACGTACACACAGTGTGCACACACACGTGTGTACACAGTTGTGGACACACACGTGCTTGCACGCAGCAGGACTTGCATACATGTGCACACGTGTGCATGCGCAGACGCAGATGCACACATGCATGCCCATTGGTGTGCATGCAAATGACAGCACACACACTGATGTTCACATGTGGGTATGCATGCATACACATGCATGTGCATCCATGCACCTTTGCACATGTGCACATGTATTCATGCAGACACCTTTGCATGTACATAAATGCATGCGCACACACATGCTCGCAGGCACGTGCGCCATGTGCATACACACATCCCCTTTGCATGCACACAGATGTGTGCACACATACGTGCATGCAGAAGTCTTCACATGCACACACTCACACACGTGTGTAGATGTGTGCATGCACACACACCCAGCTGCATATGTGCACATGCATACCTGTGATCAGCTGCTGTCCCCATGCCCCATCCTTGTCCCCAAAGCTGCTTAGTGCAGCCCCCCCCCGCCCTGTGAACTAACCATAGTGCACACAGCCGTGCGCACTCACCTGTTACAGGCAGGGATGGTGCAGGCAGGGGTGGTGCAGGAGAGCACAGGCACTGCAGGCAGGGATGGCACAGGCAGTGAATAGCGCTCTCGGGGGACTCCTTCGTTCTGCACAGGCAGAAGCCCCAGGGCCGATGGTGCAGGCAGGGGATGGTGCAGGCAGCGCAGTCAGCAGGCACAGGCAGGGGTGGTGCGGCGGGCGGGGAATGCTCCCAGCAGCACCCGCGGAACGCATCCACGGACAGGAGAGAGCTGCAGGCAGGAAACACCCCAGGGCAGAGCAGGCAGTGCAGGCAGGGAATAGCCCAGGCAGTGCAGGCAGGGATGGCACAAATATTGAGACACTCCAAGGCAGTGCAGGCAGAGTGGGCAGCACAGGCAGGGAATAACATAGGCAGAACAGGCAGGGAATAGCACAGGCGCGGAGGTCAGCAGATATCCCAGGGCAGGCAGCACAGGCAGGACTTACCCCAGTGCAGGCAGGGCAGGCAGCGGACACCCGGTGCAGGTAGCACATACCCCAGTACAGGCAGGGAGGTGCAGGCAGCGCAGGGCAGACGGGGCGGCGCGGGCAGGATTTACCCCGCACGCACGGGGCGGTGCGGGCAGCGCGGCCCCTCCTCTCGTTAATCCCCCCCTCCCCCCCGGGCCGGGGCAGCAGCACCGGGCAGGTAACGAGGTCCGGGGGGGGTCCGGGGGTTCCCGGTGTTGGGGCGCAGCGTGGGGGGGACCCCAGTGCGGTGCTGGGGGGGGGTGTTGTGTGGCAGATGGGGACCCCCCCGCTCTAATTAGCTAATAGGGAAGGACGCGCCAGATGGTGGCCGCCCCCACAGGCTGAGGGTGTCCTGGTGGGGGGGCATGGGGGGAACTCGAGAGGGACACGGAGGGGACACATGGGGAGGACACACGGGTATCCCCTCTGCCCGCTGAGCCCCGAGACCGAGGGGACGGCGGCACCCAACAGCAGGGGCTGCCCAGGGGAAGGGGACAGGGGTGGGGATGAAGAGGGACTGGGACCTGCGGATGGGGACCAAGGGGAAGGGGACACAGGATCACGGGGACAAGGGCAGGGGAACCCCAAGGTGGGGACACAGAGTACAGGAATGTGGGGATGGAGACCCCAGGGATGGGAAAATGGGGAAGGGGACACAGGGACAGGGACCTGGTGGGGGACAGGGATGGGGACTTGGGGTGGAAGCACGAGACCATGGCTGATGGGACACAGATGTGGGAGAACGGGGGACAAAGGATAAGGGCAAGGGACGGGGACACAGTGCCAGCCCCAGTCCTTCCCCTTGCAGGGCACCACCGAGGGTCCTGTCCCTGTCCCCATGGCGGCACTGTCCTGCCCGGCTCTCCTGGCCGCCTGCCTGGCACTGCTGCTGGCCACTGGTGAGCGCAGGCTGGGGACAATGGGGATTGGGGTACCCAGCGGCTGGTGGGGACGGTGGCCGGAGCCTTGGGGACCCTGAGATGGGGTCACCAGGGAAGGGGACCCTGGAGATGAAGACCCAAGGATGGGGATACAGGTGATGGGGTCACCATAGAATGGGGACGTGTGGGGTGACAACCATGAGACATAGGGACCCAAGGGCATGGGGACCCAAAGAAGGGGAC
This sequence comes from Amazona ochrocephala, assembly GCA_039720435.1. Lineage (NCBI taxonomy): Eukaryota > Metazoa > Chordata > Aves > Psittaciformes > Psittacidae > Amazona > Amazona ochrocephala. The sequence continues at coordinate 39,209,809 of CM077880.1, read as the reverse complement.
CCAGGGGACATGGTCACCAGGGGATGGGGACCCTGAGGATGCAGACCCTGGAGATGGGGACCCAAAGGCTTGGGGACCCTGGGGGTAGCCACTGTGATGAATGGGGACCTAAGGGGGTGGGGATCCAGGGAACGGGGTCATGAGGAAATGGGGACCTGAAGATGGAGCTATGGGTCTGGGGACCCTCATGGACATACCCCACGCATGCCCCACACCTTGCGGGTGCAGCACAAGGTGATGGCTGCAGCAGCTTCGGGAACGTGTTCACGGAGATCGCGGAGAACAGCGCCCATGGGAGCCTGGTGGCGCGGCTGCCGGCGGGGGGGGACACGCCGGGGGCGCCGCTGCAGCTCTGCCTCGTCGGCCATGACGCCGCTTGGTTCTACCTGGACGGGCGCAGCCTCAGGCTCAACATATCCAACGGGCGTGCGCTTGACCGCGAGGTGAGGCCACGGGGCCTGCCCAGCTCCAGCCTGCATCCATCCAGCTTCCATCCCACCTCCATCCTCCCACCGTCCTGCCTCCAGCCCACCTCCATCCTGTCTCCGTTGTGCCTCCATCATGTGTCTATCTGCCTCCATCTATCCTCAATCCACTCTCCGACCATCCCCCAGTGGTCCTGCCTCCATTGTGTCTCCATCGTGTGTCCACCTATCTTCATCCACCATCCTGCCTCCATCCATCCTCCACTCATTCTCCACCTATCCTGCACTCATCCTGGGTCCATTCTTCGCCCATCCTCCATCCTGCATCTGTCACGTGTCCATCTACCTCTATTCTGCACCCATCCTGCATCCCCATGTCCCATCTGCATCCGCCTCCCTCCATCATCCCTCCTTCAATCCACCTCTCTCCATCTTCTATCCGTTCTGCATCTGCCTGTGTCCATCCTGTGTGAATCCTTCACCCATCCTCTATCCTTCAACAATCTTGCCCACCTCGTGCATCCGCCTTCTTCCATCCTGTTCTGCCCATCCTTCCTCCATCCCTACTCCACCCAACTGCATCTTCCCTGCATCCATCCATCCATCTTCCAGTGTCCATTCTCCATCCATCCTTCATCCACTGGGGTCTGTCCTGGGTCTACCCTGGGTCCATCCATCCTGCACTCATCCTGGGTCCATCCATTCATCCTGGTTTCATCCTGAGCCCATCTATCCTGTGTCCATCCCAGGTCCATCCTGGGTCCCTCCATCCTTTCTGCACTCATTTTGTGTCCATCCTGTGTCCATGCATCCATCCATCCTTCACCCGTCCTGTGTCCATCCTGCACCTACTACACCCATTGTGTGTCTGTCCTGTGCCCGTCCTGACTCCAGCCATCCATCCTGCACACCTCCTGCACCCACTTCCATCTGGTGTCCCCTCTGTCTCTACCCATTGCACCCTCATCCATCCAGCACCCACCTCCCTCCACCTGCACCCACTGGATGAGGGACCCTCTTGGGGTGTCCCTGGGGATCTCAAGCCCCCCACACCGTGTCCCCTTTGCAGGAGCTGGAGTCCCCGGTGCTGATGGTGGCCCTGACTTGCGCTGAGGATGGCTTTTCCCCGGTAAAGCCCCGGGCACCCCAAGGGGCTCCAGTGGCTCCGTGGGGCTCGGTTCCACCATGGGTCACCCCCACAGGTCGAGTATCGGATCATTGTCCAGGTCCTCAATGAGAATGACAACCGGCCCCACTTCCAGGGCACCTCCGACCTCACCCACAATGTCAGCGAGGTGACAGCATGGGATGGGGATGGGGATAGGGATGGGGATGGGGATGGGAATGAAGATGGGGATGGGGACGGGGACAGGGACGGGGATGGGGATGGGGACAGGCATGGTCATGGTCTTAGGGACAAGGATGGGGACAGGGAAGGCCAGGGGCATGGACTGGAGATGGGGACAGAAGTGGGGACAGGGATAGGTGTGGGTACAGGCATGGGCAGGGTCTTAGGGACAGGGATGCCCATGGTCATGGATTTTGGATGCCTTTGGGTGCTGTTGGGTGCCATTGGATGCCATTGAGTACATTGGGTGCTGTTGGATGCCGTTGGATGCTGTTGTGTCCCATTGAGTTCCAGTGAGTGCGATTGTGTGCCCTTGGATGCCATTGGGTCTCACTGAACGCTGTTGAGGGCCACTGGATGCCGTTGGTTGCTGTTGGGTACCATTGGGTCTCACTGCGTGCCGTTGGGTGCCACTGGATGTTGTTGTGTCCCATTGGGTGCCGTTGGTTGCTGTTGGGTACCATTGGGTCTCACTGCGTGCCGTTGGGTGCCACTGGATGTTGTTGTGTCCCATTGGGTGCCATTGGGCACCACTGGGTGCCACTGTGTCCCGCTGTGTCCCATTGTGTCCCCTTGGTCGCTGTTGGTGCCGTTGCTCGCGCTGGTGACCGGTGGCAGCTGGCGGCCGTGCACTCGGTGGTGTTCAGCGCGCAGGCAGAGGACGCGGACGGGGACACGCTGATGTACGTCATCGACACGGCCTCGGTGAGCCGGGATCAGGGCGCGGGGCCGCGCGGGGCCACACGGGGGCGGCTGTGCTGGAGGGGGGGTCCGGTGCCATCTGCTGAGCCCCCGCCGCCGGCCCCAGCCCGACGCCAGGTTCTTCCGCATCGACCTCCCCAACAGCGGGAAGGTGGTGCTGGCGCGAGCGCTCGACTTCGAGAGCCGGCAGCAGCTGGAGGTCGTGGTCACCGCCGTGGTGAGACACAGCCCCACCGCGGCCCCATGGAGCCGCAGCCCCACTGATGGGGGGGTGGGGACCTGCATTTCTACCCCATGTCCCTGAGTCCTTTCCTGTCCTGCCACCTCCCCTCATGGCCGTGGCCCATGTGGCTGTGGGCCTGGGGACCTCATGGACATGGCGTGTCCCTTCTCCATCCCAGGTCCCTGTGTCCCCTCTCCCCATGTCATCTCCACCTTATGCCTTGTGGCTCCGTGGTTGGAGGTCTGTGGACCTCACGTCCCCCGTGTCTCCTCATGTCCCTGCCATCCACCTCATGTCCATGAAGCCCCATGAAGGTGGGGTTCTGGGGACCTTGTAGACACACCATGTCCCCTCTGCCCAACCTGGGTTACCACTGCCCATGCCAGCTCCACCCCGTGTCCCTTCGTGTCCTTGCCACTTCCACCCCACATCCATGCAGCTCCATGGCCATGGGCCTGGGGACCTTGCAGACATGTCATGTCCCCTCTGCCCACCCCATGGCCCTCATCCCCTCTTCATATATCATCTCCATCCCACATCCATGTGGCCCCATGGCTGGGGGTCTGGGAATCTCATGGCCACTCCAGGCCCATCCCTGGCTCTGCTGGGACATGGGATATGGGACACGGGACACGGGACGTGGGACACACACACACGTGTGATTGTGCCCCCCCGTCCCATGTCCCCACTAATTGGGGGTGACTGATCCCCCCCCGCCCTCAATCCCTCATTTCCTTAATGGGACATAGCCCGCCCCCCCCGCCAGCAGGTGCCTCAGGGGGGACCCACCAGGGATAGGGGTTCCCTGTGTCTGGGGGCCCTGTCCCATTGGGACCCTGTGCCTGGGGGGCTCTTTGTTAGGGGGGAGTTCCTGTGCAATGGGGGTTCCTTCTCCAGGGTCCCTGTCCCATTGGGGGTCCCTGTGCCCTGGGTGTCCCTTGTCCCATGGGGTCTCTTGCCTTGGGGTCCCCTTTGTCAGGGGTCACTGTGGCCTGAGGGTCCCTGTCCTTGGAGGTCCCTGTGCCCTAGAGGGGTCTCTGTTCCTTGGGGGTCCCTTTATCTGTTGCTCTGGGCCTGGTTGTCCTTGTCCTTTGTCTGGGGTCCCTATTGCATGGGTGTTCCTGTCCCCTGGGGTCCCTTTGGGGGTCCCTGTGCCATGTAAGACATGTGTCCATGTCCCTGTGTGCCCATGTATCCACATCCCCATGTATTCATGCCCCCATGTGTCCATGTCCCCATGTCACCTTGGATCCACATTCCTGTGTATTCATGTGCCCATGTGTCCATGTCCCCATGTCACCTTGGGTCCATGTTGCTGTATATCCATGTATTCATGACCCCATATGTCCATGTATCTGTGTGTCCATGTGTCCATGTACCTGTGTGTCTGTGTGCCTGTATGACAATGTCCCCATGTATCCATGTCCCCATATATCCATGTCTCCATGTCCATGTCCCCATATCCCCATGTCCATGTTCCCATATCCTCATGTCGTCACCCATGTCCATGTCCATATCCCCATGTCCATATCCCCATGTCCTCATGCATCACCCATGTCCATGTCCGTATCTCCATTTCTCCATATCCCCGTGTCCATATCCCCATGTCCATGTCCCCATCTCCATGTCCCCATGTCCATATCCCTGTGTCCATATCCCCGTGTCCATATCGCCATGTCCATGTACATGTCCCCATGTCCATACCCCCATGTCCATACCCCCATGTCCGTATCCCCGTGTCCATACCCCCATGTCCATGTCCCCACATCCATATCCCTGTGTCCATATCCCCATGTCCATATCCCCCATGTCCCTATCCCCATGTCCATGTCCCCATGTCCATGTCCCCACGTCCATATCCCTGTGTCCACACCCCCATGTCCATATCCCCATGTCCTCATGCATTACCCATGTCCATGTCCGTATCTCCATTTCTCCATATCCCCGTGTCCATGTCCCCATCTCCATGTCCCCATCTCCATGTCCCCATGTCCATATCCCTGTGTCCATATCCCCGTGTCCATATCGCCATGTCCATGTACATGTCCCCATGTCCATACCCCCATGTCCATACCCCCGTGTCCGTATCCCCGTGTCCATACCCCCATGTCCATGTCCCCACGTCCATATCCCTGTGTCCATATCCCCATGTCCATATCCCCCATGTCCCTATCCCCATGTCCATGTCCCCATGTCCATGTCCCCACGTCCATATCCCTGTGTCCACACCCCCATGTCCTCATGCATTACCCATGTCCATGTCCATGTCCCCATGTCCACACCCCCATGTCCTCATGCATTACCCATGTCCATGTCCATGTCCCCATGTCCGTACCCCCGGGTCCCCGCACCCGTGGCTCAGGAGATGAACACGCGGGAGCGGTTCAACGCGTCGGCGCGGGTGCGGGTGCAGGTGCTGGATGGGGACGATCAGTACCCGCAGTTCCTGCCCTGCGCCCCCCGCACCCACCGAGGCCTCACGCTCTGCACCAGCCCCGTCTACACCGCCAACGTCACCGAGGGGCAGCTCCAGGTGGGGCGGGGGGGGCACCGCGGGGGGGGCATGGGGGTCTCATGGCTTGGCTGTGTCTGTGACACCCCCAAACACAGAGGGGGCCCCTCAGCTTCAGCCCGGGTGATGTCTATGCAGAGGATGGGGACAGGGGGTTGAGGGCGGCCATCACCTACTCACTGCTGGCAGGTACGGGGGTGGGACATGGGATATGGGACATGGGGATAGGGGATATGGGGATATGGGCATGGGGACATGGAAATGAACATGAACATGGACATGGGGACATGGGGGTATGGGACATGGACATATGGGATACGGACATGGGACATGGGGATATGGGACACGGGATATGGGGATGTGGATATGGTACGGGGACATGGGGACATGAGGATATGGGGATATGGACATGGCCTTGGGGATGTGTGGGGTATGGGGACATGGCGACACAGGGACATGGACATGGGTGGGCTGAACGGTGGCAGTGCCTGGAGGGTGTCACAGTGCCAGGGTCCCCCATGTGCCCCCATTCCTTGGGGAAGGCAGTGGTGGGGGAGGTCCCCATTCCAGGGTCCCCATGCCGGGCGGATTTGCTTTGTCCCAATCCAATTGCCAGGATCCAATTTTATAAAAGGATTAGGTGGGGGGAGGGCCTAATCCCACCCCCATTACGGGGGGGATGCAGGGTGACCATGGTGGGGCAGGTGACCCCTGGAGCAGCCCCCCCACCATGTGCCCCTCCCATATGGGTGTCTAATGGGGGGGGGCATGGGGGACCATCCCTTAGTGATGCTGGGGGAGAGTTTCCCACAATGCCTTGCGGTGACAGATGGAGGGAGGGGTCTGGTGTAAAGGGGAGGTTCGGGGGATGGAAGGGGTCAGGGGGGTCGGGGGGGGGTCAGGGTGTGTGGGGGTGTCTGCAGCTCACCCCCCCCAGGCCAGGAGAGCAGCCGGTTCCACATTGACAACATGACGGGGGCCATCACGCTGCTGCGGGCGGTGGAGAGCAGCCGCCGGACCCCGGCCATCAGCCTCAGCATCATGGTGGGGGCAATGGGGCGGGGGGGGCAGGGGGCTCGTAGCAGTGGGGGGGGTGGGGGGGTCAGGGGTGTTAAGGGGGTTTGGGAGTGCGAGGGGGTCATTGGGGTGAGGGGGTTCAGGGAGGTAATTGGGGTCATGGGGGGTGATGAGGGTTGGGGGATCAGGGTGGGTCATAGGGGTGAGGGGAAGTCAGGAGGTTTGGGGGTATCAGGAGGGGTCATGGGTGTCCCTCATCCCATATCCCCATATTCCATATCACATATCCCCATATCTTATATCCCATATCCATATCGCCATATCCCGTACCCCTATATCCCATACCCCATATCCCATATGACCATGTCCCATAGCCCACATCCCACATCCATGCCCCTGTCCCCGCCGCAGGCGTCGCAGGTGAACGATGTGACCAAGTTCGCGGTGGCTCAGGCTGTGGTGCGGGTGCTGGCTCCCAACCGGCACCCGCCGCGCTTCCCGCGCTCCTCCTTCCGCGCCTTCGTGCCGGCGGGAGCGCGCGAGGCCGCGCTGCTGCTCACCTACGGCGGGCACGTGCTGGCCCTGCGCGCGCGGGACCCGGACTTCCCGCAGGCACGGGCAGCGGGTGGATGTGGGATAGGGAATGGGGTGAGGGAAGGGGATGGATGGGTGGACGCAGGGGATGAGAGCAGGGATGAGTGCAGGGAGTGAGCAGGGATATGGGATGGAATATGGAAAGGTATATGGGCAGAGATATGGGATGGGATGTGGGATGGGATATAGGAAGAGATATGGGATAGGATATGGGATGGGATATGGGCAGAGATATAGGGTGGGATATGGGATGGGATATAGGAAGAGATATGGGATGGGATATAGGGAGGGATATGGGATGGGATGTGGGATGGGATGTCGGATGGAATGTGGGCAGCGGATGGACATAGGGATGGAGGGGATGGAGGCAGGGATGAGGGGGGAGGGAAGGGGATTTGGGCAGGGGATGGGCATAGGGATGGAGGGCATGAAGGCAGGGATGAGGGGGGAGGGAAGGGGATATGGGCAGGGATATGGGCAGGGGATGGACGGATGGTTGTAGGGATGAGGGCATGGATGTGGGCAGGGGATAGATGTAGGAATGGAGGGGATGAAGGCAGGGAGCAGGCAAGGGTATGGATGGGATATGGGTGGAGATATAGGCAGGGGATGAACCTAGAGGACAAGGGCAGGAAATGCAGGCAGGGATGCAGGCAGGGACAGGGTTAGGGGATGGATGGACAGATGGATGTAGGAATGAAGGCAGGGATATGGGCATGAATTTGGGTGGGGGATGGATGGAGGGGATGGAGACAGGGGTATGGGCAGGGTTTGAGTGGGTTTATGCTGGATTTGGGTGGGTTTGGCCTGGGATTTTTGGATTTAGGTGGCTTTGGGTTGGTTTGGGCAGGGTCTGAGGGGGGCTTGGGTGGATTGGGTGGTTTGGGGATGGTTTAGAATCGGTTTGATGGCTTTGAGCATGTTCCGGATGGCTTTGGGCAGGTTTTGGGCCAGGCTTGGGTGGGTTTGGGCTGGATTTGGGTGGATTTGGCTGGGTTTGGGTGGGTTTGGGTGGATTTGGGTGGGTTTGGGCTGCATTTGGGTGGGTTTGGGCTGGAGCTGGATTTGTGTGGGTTTGGGCTGGATTTGTGTGGGTTTGGGCTGGATTTGTGTGGGTTTGGGCTGGATTTGGCTGGGTTTGGGCTATGTTTGGGTGGGTTTGGGCTGGATTTAGGTGGGTTTGGTCAGAATTTAGGCAGGGTCTGAGGCGCATCCTCCGCAGGGTGTGAACCCGCAGGTTCGGTACAGCCTGAGCTCCAGCGCCAACCACAGCCACGGCCAGCAGCAGGACCAGCACCGGGAGCAGGGCCAGGACCATTCCCAGCTCTTCCAGGTGATGCCCAACGGGCTGGTGGTGGCCAGAGCTGATCTCCTGCAGCCGGCCCAGCACTACCGCCTGCAGGTGGGACATGGGGGGGGCACGGTGACCTGGGGACACTGAGCCGGGGGGGCACCGGGTGTTGGCGGCACAGGGGAATTGGGGGTCCTGGGGTGCTCTGGGCTGAGCTGGGGGGAGCTGAGGCACCCGGATGGGTTGGGGGGGGGTCCCTGTGTGTCCTCCGGTGCCACCCCTGTGCCCCCCCAGGTGCTGGCACGGGACGAGGAGTCAGGGGAGACCTCGAGCACCACGGTGGAGCTGGAGGTGCTGTGGCCGGGACAGGCGGGTATGGAGCTGGGACCCCGATAGTGGGGGGTCCCCTGCCCCATTGTTCTGTGACCCCCAAAGATGGGGTGTCCCCTGCCCCATTGCCATGTGACCACCAAGGTTAGGGTCCCCCATTGCCCTATGAACCCCAGAAATTGTTCCCACCTGCCCCGTTGTCCTATGACCCCCAAGATGTGGGCCCCCTCACCCCCAAAGTTAGGATCCCCCTCACCCCATTGCCCTGTGACCCCCAATAATGGGGTGTCCCCTTTACCCATTGCCTTGTGACACCCGAAATGTGGGTCTCCACACCCGAAAGTCAGAGTTCTCTCCTACTCCATTGCCTTGTGACCCCCTCAAATATGGGTCCACCCCCACTGCTTTGTGCCCACCAAAGTCGGGGTCCCCCCATGCCCCATAGCCCGTGACCCCCAATGTTATGGTGTCCCCCCCTGCCCTTTTGCTCTATGACCCCCAGATATGGGTTCCACTCCACCCCATTGCCCTGTGCCCCCCAAAGTGTGGGGCTCCCCATCCCCAAATGTGGGGTCCCCCCCATTCCCCTGCGCTCCCCGGACCTGGGGTCTCCCCATGTCCCGTGTGCCCGCAGTGCCCCGGGACCCGTCGGACGCGGGCGCGGCGCCGCTGCACGGGGGCGCGCTGGGGGGCGCCCTGGCCGCGCTGCTGCTCGTGGCCGCCGCCGTCCTCTTCCTCCTGCTCCGCGCCATGAAGCGGCGGCAGCGGCAGCACGGAGCGGCCGAGCGAGCGGCGCTCGCCATCGAGAAGCACCCCAATGTGGTAGGGGACCCCCAGAACCCCCCTCTGTAACCCAATGTGGTAGGGGACCCCCAGAACCCCCCCTGCACCCCAATGTGGTAGGGGACCCCCAGAACCCCCCCCCCCGCACCCCAGAACCCGGCCATGCCCAATGAACCCCAAACCAGCCCCGGAATCCACACCGGGACCCCCAGAACCGCCTCTGCACCCCAAAACCAGCCGGGGACCCCCAGAACCCTCTCTCCTGAGCCCCCAGACTCAGCCTCAGAAGCACCCCGGGACCCCCAGAACCACTCCTGCACCCACTCTGAAATACACGCACAGGACCCCCAGTCTCCTCCTGCACCCCCAAACCCTCCCCCGGACCCCCAATACCCCCAGCAACCCTAAACCTCCTCTGGACCCAAAGACACCCCCTTGCCCCCCAAAACACAGCCTCGGACCCCCAACCCCGTCCTGTACCCCTAAAAGCACCCCTGACCCCCCCGGCCCCACATCTTAGAGGGGGTTCTAAGATGGGAGCTCCCCACAGTTTGGGATACAGGGAGGGGACCCCCCCCTTTGTACCTCTTTGTCCCCATCTGACCCCCCCCTCTGCTCCCCCAGAGCCTGCGCTGGTTCCAGCCGGTGAGTGGGGGCTGGGGCCAAGTGGAGGGGCTGCCGTGAGACACCCCAAAAGGGTGCTGGGGGGGCCCCATGGGGGGATCTGAATAGGGGGTATCCCGTAGGGGGTGTCCCGAGGGGAGTCCAATGTGAGGGGTCCTAAAGGGGGCGTCCCATGGGAGAGGTCCAATAGGGGATCCCATACGGAGGCAACTTCTGGGCGGGAGTCCCATGGGATGGGTGTTCCATGGTTGGGGGTATCCCATGGGGGGCATCCCCTATGGAGGGCTCAAAGAGGGGGGATCCTATGGGGGGTGTCTCATTGGGGGGCTCAAACGGGTCTCCCTTGGGGGGGGAATCTAAAATGGGGGTGACCCATGGCAGGGGGTCTCATGGTTTGGGTCCCAAGGGGAAGGGAGATCCCATGGAGAGGGGGGGGTTCCTGAGGGGATGACCCATGGTGGGGGGTTGTCTCTTATAGGGTCTCCAAGTGGGAGTCCTATGGGGAGCGTGTCCCATATGGGGGTGTCCCACGAGGGGGAATTGCCCTATTGGGAGGGTGCCAAGAAGGGGGTGCCCCGTATGGAGGTGTCTTTTGGGGGGGTCTTATGGGGGGAGTCGATAAGGGGGTATCCCATGGGGGTGTCCCCACGGGGGGTTCTAGGAGGGGGGGGTGTCGCATGGGGCGGAATGGGGGAACTGTCCCATTGGGGTGTCCCAAGGAGGGCGTCTCCCACATGGGGTTGTCCCATTGGTGGGGGTGTCCTAGGGGAGGGTGTCACATGTGGGGCGGATCCCATGGGGGGCTGGCCCCAAGGGAGGGTCCCACTGGGGAGGGTCGCAACGGGGGGGTACCCCATGGGGGGGTTCCCCCTCACTGACCCCCCCGTGTGCCCCCCAGGTCCCTGCCGGCAAATCCTCCCCGACCCCCCCAAGTCTCTATTACCCCAACGAGGCGTTCAGCGAGGAGGGCTCGGACCCCCCCCCCGCCCCCTCAGCCGCCTCCGCCCCCCCCTCCAGCCCCACAGCCCCCCCCCCGCCCCCAAACCTCAGGCCAACTCTGTGGGACACCCGGTGGGGTCCCCGCCCCCCGAGGGGTCCCCGCCCCCCCCACCTCCCAGCCCCCCTCGGGCCCCCAGCCCCGGGGAGGCCTCGGGGGGGGCTCCGGACACCCCTCCTTTAGGGGGGCCCCGGGGGGCCCTGCCCGCACTGGAGGAGGTGAGCGAGGACAGCCTGGAGGAGGGGGGGGGGGACAGACCCCCCCGACCCCCCAGGTGTGCCCCCCCCCTTATTGCAGCTCCTGGAGGACTCCATTGAGTGTTGAGGATGGGGAAGGGGGTCGGGGGGGGGGGGGGGCGAGTTCTGGACGGTACCAATAAAGAGCTGGAGCGATACTGGGGGGCTCCTGTGATAGTGGGGGGCGCAACACCGGAGAGGGCAATGGGGGCGTTGGGGGGGGTAATGGGTGTGCTGGGGGGGGGACAGACCCACGGGGGAGTAATGGGGCGCAATGAGGGGGCATTTGGGGGGGACACTGGGGGCTCATTGGGGGCATTTGGGGGAGCACAGTCCGTCCCGTCCTAGCCCCCCCCCCCCCCCGCTGGCCTCTTGGCGCGCCCCCACGTGGCGTTTCCCGCGCTCCTCACCCCGTGTGGCCCCGCCCGTTGTGCGCGGTGCCCTCCTGGACCCGCCTCTTAAAGGGGCCCCGCGCGCTTTTAACTTGGAGGGTCCCGGGGTCTCCTCGGGTGCCACGGGGGGATCTCGAGGCGGGGGGGTTCCCACTTGTGAGCCCCCCACGTCACCGAGACCTCAGGAGCGGCACCCACCGGGTTGTACTGGGAGCACTGGAGTGCACTGGGTCTGTGGGAGCGCCGGGTGGCTGCGGTGTGCCGGGGTACACTGGGGTACAGGCAGCACTTGGGGATACTGGGGTGCACTGGGAGTACTGGGGGGTACTGGGCCATACTGGGAACACTGGGCTGTACTGGGAGCACCGGGAAATAGAAGCACTGGGCCATAATGGGATCACTGGGGTATACTGGGAGAACCGGGATGGACTGAGGCCGTTGGGGGCACTGGGAGAGCTGGGACACGCTGGCAGCACTGAGAGAACTGGGAGCATTGGCACTGGCAGCACTGGGGAGCACTGGGCCGTACTGAGACACCCCAGTATGCCCCAGAGCGCCCCAATACACCTCAGTCCTCCCGGTGCACCCCAGCGCTCCCAGTCCAGCCCAGTGCACTCCAGTGCTCCCAGTACACTCCAGTGCACCCAGTACATTCCATTGCTCCCAGTACACTCCATTGCTCCCAGTACATTCCAGTGCTCCCAGTACACTCCAGTGCTCCCAGTACACTCCAGTGCACCCAGTACATTCCATTGCTCCCAGTACACTCCAGTGCTCCCAGTACATTCCAGTGCTCCCAGTACACTCCAGTTCACCCCAGCACAACCCCCATTGCACCCTCCCTCCCCCTTCTCCCCCATTAATTCCCCCCCCCGTTAATCCGCTCCGCTCTAATCCCGGCTGTAAATGGCCCGAAAGCGGGGGGGGGGGAGGGCACGGACACGACCCGGCCCCCCCCGGGACCGAGACCCTACCACGGGGGGGGGGGGGCGGAGCAAAGGGGCAGGGCCACGGCCCCCAACACCCAGGAAGGGAGCAACAGGAGCGCCCCCGGGACCCCACCATGGACCCCCCCCGGCACCCCACGGGCCCCCCTCACCCCATGGAGCCCCCCCCCGCCGGTGCCGGGGACCTGCCACCGGGACACGAGGCGGCGGCGGCGCCTCGCTGCGGGCCCCGCTTGGGGAGTAGGTAATGGGGGGGAATGGGGGTCTGCGGGAGGTAACGGGGGAGGCTATAGGGCTATAGGGGGAAGGGGTGTAGCGACCGGGGGCAGAAGTTATGGGGCGTCCCTGTGCATCACCCAGGGAACAGGGGAGGACCCAAATTATGGGGGTCACTGTGCCACCATGGCCCAAAGGGGCGTCCTAAATAATGGGGGTCCGTGTGTCATTGAGGGGCATGCAAAGGACAGCGGTGTCCCTGAGCTACAGGAGTCCCTGTGGCACTGTGGAGCACATGGAGTACGGGGGGGGGGGGGGGGGGGGAGCTAAATAATGTGGGTTCCCTGCGTCATTGAGGGTCATGCAGGGGATAGGGGGGTCCTCAAGTCAGGGGCATCCCTGTGTCATCGTGCATCGCCCTGGAGATAAGGGGGTTCCCAAACTGTGTCATCCTGGCACTCCCAGGGGACAGGGGGTTCCCAAAATAGGGGGGTCCCTGTGGTACTGTGGGACATGCAGGGGACAACGTTGTCCCTGAGCTAGAGGGGGTCCCTGTGTCACTGAGGGTCACCCTGGGGACAGGGGGATCCCCAAGTTATGGGCGTCCCTGTGCCACCAAATGTAACCCAAGGTTCAGAGGGGTCCCCAGGTTATGGGGGTCCATGTGGCACTGTGGGATATGCAGGGGATAAAGGGGGTGCCTGTGTCATTGCACATCACCAAAGGGACAGGGATGACTCCAAGATACAGGGGTCCGTTTGTCCCTGTGGGACCCCCAGGTGACAAGGGGGCCCCTGTGCCATCAAGAGCCACCCTAGAGACAAGATATGGGGGGACACCCCCTAAATCACGTCACGGGGCCACCCTCGTGTGCCCCTGACCTTGCAGCAGCGGATTAGCGCAGGCAGCGAACGGGCAGCGCTAATCCCGAGCAGGCGGGGGTAGGAGGCACCCATCACCTTGAAAGACAATCGGGGGGACACCCTGATCTTGGGGGGGGGGCACCCCAAGATTGGGAGAGGGGGGGGTACCCCCAGGTTGGATATAGAGGGGGTGCAGCATCCAAAGGCTTCATTAATGGGTATCCAGAGCCAAAGGGGGACCCCAAAATAGAGGGGGGTCCCTAAAATTAAAGGAGGGGGGGGGTCCTGAATGCGTTGGATGAGCTTTGGGGGTGTGAATACACGTGGATGGAGGTGGGCGGGGCCAATGAGGGGGCGTGGTCATGTGTGATGGGCGTGGTTAGGGCCGCCCATCGCCCCTCCCCTCTCCGGCGCTGAGCGCGCCATGGGCGAAGGGGAGCCCAGGTACGGGGAGGGAGGGGACCTGGGAGGCACTGGGATGCACTGGGATGTACTGGGATGGGGGAAGAGCACAGGGGGGCTCCAGGGGGGTCAGTGGACCCCATATGGGGGGTAATAGGGCATGATGAGGTAGCACTGGGGAGGGGTTTGCGGTGGGGGGGTACTGGGAGGTGCGGAGTGGTACTGGGCGGGTACTGGGAGGCTCGGGGGGGGACTGGGAGTTACTGGGAGGGGGTAGAGAGTGGGGGGGAGTGGAAAAAGGGGGGGTTAGAGGGGTTGGGGGGATTGGGAGATACTGGGGGGCAGTGGGGGGCAGCTGGGAGGTGATGGGGGGAACTGGGAGGTGATGTGGGGGACTGGGATGCAATGGGGAGGATGGAGGGGGGGGTTGAGGTGGAGGGTGCTGGTTCCGGCAATCGCGCCCGTGTGCGTCCGCCCCCCTCCCCCCCGAGGCCACGCCCAACGCTGGGCTGCTGCGGGTACCGGTACCGCAGCGCGGTGGAGCCCCTCAGGACCCCCCCCGCCGGGACCGGGAACCCCCCTGGGAGCCCCCACCCGCACCAGGGGCCACAGGGACCCCCATGGAGACCCCCAGTGGGAGTGGGAGCCCCCAGACACCCCCTGGCATCGGGACCCCCAGTGGGACACCCACCCCCCGGAACCCCCCAGGCACCCATCCCGGCACCGGGGAGGTGGGGGTCCCTGTCCTGGGTGGGGGGTCCTGGAGGTGTCTCTGGGGGGCGTCCAGTGCTGGGTTCCAGTCCTGGGGGGGGCCTGGTCCCGGGTGGGGTCCAATGCTGGGTGCAGGGGGTCCCCGTGCTGGGGGGGGTCGTAGTGAGGGTCACAATGCTGGGGGGGTCCCAGTGCTGGGGTGGGGTTCCGGCGCCCGGGGGGATGCCAGAGGATGTCCGGGTGCAGGGGGGCGTCCTGGTATGGGGGCCCCAATGCTTGCTGAGGGGTCCTGGTCCCTATAGGGTGGTCCCGGAGCGGTCCCGGTGCTCGTTAGGGGATCGCAGTGCCCGTGGCAGGGTCCCAGTCCCGGGTGGGGGAGTCCCGGTGCCCACGGGGTGAACGGGGGGGTCCCGTTGGGGTGTCCCGGTGCCCATGAGGGGTCCGGGGGGTCCCTACGTGCCGCAGCATGGCCGGGTACCTGATCAGCGGCGACACCGGGTACGTGCCCGAGGACGGGCTCACGGCGCAGCAGCTCTTCGCCTCCTCCGATGCCTCAACTACAAGTGAGGGGACCCCCCCGAACCCCTTCAGAGCCCCCGGGATACCCCCGACCCCCAAACCCCCCCGAGACCCCAACCCCCTGACCCTGGACCCCAGGCAGCCTGAGGCCCCCCCAACCCCCCTCCCAATCTCACCCCCCCCAAGACCTCCCAAGCTTTGCCCCCCCCTCCGGACCCTCCCTTGACCCCCCCCATTGACCTCCCCAGACCCCCTCAACTCCACCCAATTTCCCAGGTACCCCCCCCCCCAGACGCTTCCTAGATCCCCCCTCAGGCTCCCCCCAGACCCCTGTAGACCCCCCTTTGACTCCCCCAGACCCCCCCCATCCCTCCCCAAGCCCCGCCAGGCCCTTCCCATACCCCCCCCCTACCCCCCCCAGACCCCGAGCCACACGGCCCCAGGACTCCCAGGTCCCCCCAAGACCCCCTCCAGATCCCACTTTGACCCCCCCCGACCTTCCTAAAGCCCCCCAAGACCCTCCCCTGACCCCCCAAGGCTCCCCTGGACTCCTCATAGACCCCCCATAAGAACCCCCAGGCCCAAACCTGCCCCTCCCATGTGGTCAGGGTGCAGCACCCAGGTCCCTGTGCCCCCCCCATGTGTGTGACACCCCCCCAGTGTGGGGCCGGGGTGGTTTGGGGGGGCTGGAGGACACTTGGAGGGTCCATGGTGACCCCCCCTTGAGCCCTTCATCGCCCCCTGCAGTGACTTCCTCATCCTCCCCGGCTTCATCGACTTCACGGCTGATGAGGTGGTGAGTCCTGGCCCCCCCCGCACCCCCCCACTGGGGTGATGTCACCGTGAGCCCCCCATTGGGGTGAGTCCTGACCCCCCCATTGGGATGCTCTCACTGTGACCACCCATTGGGGTGATGTTCCCCATACTCACACATGTCCCTGTGACCCCCCCCCTTAGGGTGACATCCCTGGTTCCCCCCCCACGTGAGGGGTCCCCCCACCACTGACATCCCTGTGCCCTCCCCACCCCACAGTGATGTCCCCATGGCACCCCCATGGGGGTGACATCCTCATGACCCCCCCAAGGTGATGTCCTTGCCCCCTCCATTGTAGTGACCTCCCTGTGCCCCCCCCAGTGATCCCCCCCAGTAGTGATGTTCCTGGTGCTGCCCCCATGCGGTGCTGTCCCCATGCTCCCCCCATTGAGTGACATCCATGTCCCCCCCCAGGACCTGACCTCGGCGCTCACCCGGACCCTGTCCCTGAGCACCCCCCTCGTGTCCCCCCCGCTGGGGGCAGCACCGAGGCTGAGCTGGCCATTGCCATGGCGGTAAGGGGGGGGGACTCTAAGGGAGGGGGCAGCCTGGGGGGAAGGGGGACGGGGGGCACCTTGGGGGGTATGGGGGGAGCCTTGGTGGGTGGGTGGAGGGACTCTGGGGTATGAGGGGGACCTGGGGTGTGTTTGGGGGGGGCACCCTGGGGTGGGGGGGGCACTGTGAGGGGGGGTGATCCTGAGGTCAGAGGAGCACTGAAGTGTGGAGGGGCATCACAGGGTATGGAGGGGGTGCACTGGGGTATTGGAAGGTCCCCAGGGTGTGTGGGGGGCACCCTACGTTCATGGGGGGCATCCTGAGGTGGGGTGCACCATGGGATGAAGGGGGATTTTGAGGTGCCGGGGGGGGCACCTTGAAGTGGGAGGGGCTTGGGCTGTCATGGGGGGACCCTGCGTTATGTGGAGGGCACCCTAGGGGATGGGGGGTACATGGCCCCAGCGTGGGGGAGGTCACACACATGGGTGCAGTGTTGGGTGCAGGACCCCCCTGACCCCCCATGCCCCCCCCAGCTGATGGGCGGCATCGGCATCATCCACCACAACTGCACCCCCGAGGTGCAGGCCAGCGAGGTGCGCAAGGTGAAGGTAAGGGGTCCCCCCATGGGGCGCTCCTGCCCTGCGGGTGCCTCCAACCACCCGTGGGTGCCCCCATCAGGGGGTCCCCCACCCAAGGATGCCCCCTTCCCCCCCCAGCAATTCTCCCAGGGCTCCCTCCGGACCCTGGATCAGTCGCTCGGAGCCCCCCGGGACAGCGACAGCCACAGCCCAGCCCCAGGGCAGGTGATGGGGGGCACAGGGATGTGGGGCAGGATGTGGGATGCGGGATAGGGATGGGGAACAGGGCAGGGGTGGGAGAAGAGAATGAGATGTGGGGTGGGATGGGGGGGCAGGGGTGAGATGCAGGGATGTGAGGTGGGATTGGGAGGGTTGGAAGATGCTGGTGGGATGTGGGGCTGGGATGTGGGATGCAGGATTGGGATGGGGAGCAGGGCAGGAGTGGGAACAGAGTGCAGGATGTGGGGCATGGGTGGAGTGGAGGGATAGGGTCAGGGATGATGGGATCAAGGATGTAGTGAGATGGGACAAAGATGAACTGAGATGGGGCAGGGATGGGACGGACTGGGATGGGACCCAGGGATGGAATGGCATGCTGGGATAGGTTTCAGGGACAGGGACAAGATGGGATCAGAAGCTGGGATGGGTCTCGGGGACAGGGATGGGGTGGGATGTAGGGTAGGATGGAGAATAGGGATGGGATTGGATGCAGGGATGGAATGGGATCAGGGATGGGGTGGGTGGGGCATAGAGATGGGATTGAATAAGATGGGACATGGGGACGCAGTGGGAGGGGTATCAGGGACAAGGTGGGGATGGGATGGGGTTGTTGGGATGGGATGAAGTGGGATGGGGGTAGGATTGGGTGGGTCAGGATGCGCTGGGCTGGGTCAGGTGTGTGCCTGGTCCCACAGACACGTCCCCGCAGGCACTGACCAAGCTCCAGGGCCTGGTGGTGGCTCTGGACGATGTCACCCTCAGAGAGGCCAACGAAGCCCTGGAGCACAGCAGGAGGGGTACGGATGGGACACCCCGGCCCTGGGGTCACCTCCACATCACCCCATCCTTTGGGTCCCCTCCGTGTCACCCCATCACTGCTCCCTACCTGCTGTCCCCTCTGTGTCACCCTATCCTTGTCCTTGGGGTCTCCTGTGTGTCACCCCATCCCTGGTGTCTCCTCCATGTCCCCACACCCCCATTGTCTGCTCTGTGTCCCCCCCATCCCCATCCCTTGGTGTTCCCTCTGTGTCACCCTATTCCTGTCCCTTGGCATCCCCTCCATGACACCCATCCCTACCCCTGGGGTCACCTTCTCATCCCCCCATCCCTGATGTCCCCCACATGTCTCACATCCCTTGGGGCCTCCTCTGTGTCACCCCATCCTTGGAATCCACTCCTCATCAGCTTGCCCTGCATGTCTCACATCCCCAGTGTCCCCTCCATATCTCCCATTCCCATCCCTGTGGTCACTTCTCTGTCCCTCCATCCCCATCCCTTGGAGCACCCTCTGTGTCCTACTCCCCTGCTGGGGTCGCTCCATGTTCCTCACCCTTGAGGTCCGCCCTACATCACCCCATCCCCAGTGTCCCCTTCATATCCGCCCATCCCTGAAGTCACCTCCATGTCATCCTGTTCCTGAAGTTGCTTCCATGTCACTTCATCCCTTGGGGTCACCACATCCCCCCATTCCTTCATGTCACCCCCATGTCCCCCTCTCCCAGTGTCCCCTCCCCGTCTCCCCATTTGTGTCCCATGGGCTCTTCTCCTGGCCCCCCATCCCTTGGGGTCCCCCCCCCGACGTGCCCCTGTCCCTGTGGCAGGGGCGCGGGTCCGTGCGGGCTGTGCCCCATCGCTGGATGCGGGGTCGCGGCTGCTGTGTGGGGCGGCCATCGGCACCCGCGAGGACGACAAATACCGCCTGGACCTGCTGGTGCAGGCACACGTGGACCTGGTGCTGCTGGTGAGGGGGGGGCATATGGGGGGGCGCAGGATGGGGGCATAGCACACCCTGACCTGGGGCTGCTGGGGAGGGATGTGGGACACGGGGACACCCCATACCCTGACCTGGGGCTGCTGGGGAGGGATGTGGGACACGGGGACACCCCATACCCTGACCTGGGGCTGCTGGGGAGGGATGTGGGACACGGGGACACCCCATACCCTGACCTGGGGCTGCTGGGGAGGGACGGGGGAGAAGAACCCTGAGAGTGGAGGGGAACATGAGACACAGTGCACCCCAACCTGCCCTGCACCCCAATGGCCAGACCCACAGCACTGAAATCCTGTTCCCTGAGCATCCCAAACTCTGCACCCCACATGCTTACCCCAGGACACCCCAATGCTCCCCCTGCCCTCCACCCCAAACACTGCTCTGCTCCCCACGCTGTGACACCCCAATACCCTGCACTACAACACCCCAAATCCTTTACCCCTGTACCCCATGCTCCCCCTGTCCTGCTCCCCACCCCACAGCACCCCAACCCTGTCCCTGCCCTGCCCCCCACAACCGTGTGTCCCTCCTATGCCACCCCTCACTGGGTGCCCCCCTCACTGGGTGCCCCCCATTCCTCATCCCCAGGACTCATCCCAGGGGAACTCCCGGTTCCAGCTGGGGATGCTCCGGTACATCAAGAGCCGGTACCCGCAGCTCCCGGTCATCGGTGGCACCGGTAAGGGGGCGGGTGGGAGGCCGGGGGGGGGGTGATGTGGGACTGGGAATAGGGGTGATAGGGGTGTGGAGCAGGGTGGGGGTTTGGGGTGCAGGGCAGGGTGGGTATCGGGGCATCATGGGATAAGGATTGGGGTGCTGTGGGGCAGAATTTTGGGACGAAGGGCAGGGACAGCATTGGGATGCCATGGAGTTGGGTATTGGGGTGCTCTGGAGCACAGTTTTGGGTTGCCATGGCACAGTGAGCTGCTCAGGGGGATCATTGGGGTGCAATGGACCCCATGAACTAGGGGTGTCACGGTGTGGGGGTGGTCCCATCTCAGTGTGTCCACTCCATGGGGGTGTCCCATACTGGCGTGTTCCGTGTTGGTGCGTCCTCTCTGCAGGTGTCCCATGTGGGTCTGTCCCCATGGGGGTGTCCCATGTTGTGGTGTCCCCTATGGGCTCTGTTCTCAGGGTGTCCCCTTTGGGATGTCCCATGTCAGGGTGTCCCATCTTGTGGTGTCCCACGTGGGTGTCCCATGGAGGTATCCCTGTCAGGGTGTCCCATCGTGGTCTGTCCCCTGTGGGGATGTCCCCGTCGGGGTCTCCCCGTGGGGGGTACCATGTCGATGTGTCCCGTGTTTGGGTATCCCACGCTGTGCTGTCGCAGTGGTCACGGCCGCCCAAGCCAAGAACCTCATCGATGCTGGGGTGGACGCGCTGCGGGTGGGCACCGGCTGCTTCACGCACGAAGGTACCTCCTGCCCCCCCCCGGCCCCCCGGCCCCCCCTCCGCAGCGCCCCCGGGGCCGCGGCGTTGGGCGCTGTCCGCCCCGCGGGTGCTGAACCCGCGCGGGTGCTGCCGCCGCTCCCGCAGCGCAGGCGTGCGGGCGGCCGCAGGGCACGGCCGTTTACCGCGTGGCCGAGTACGCGCGGCGCTTCGGGGTCCCGGTCATCGCCGACGGCGGCCTCCGCACCCTGGGGCACGTGGTGAAGGCGCTGGCGCTCGGCGCCTCCACGGGTGAGGGGGGGGTCCACGTACACCAATGGGGGCAACGGGGGGGGGGGGGGTGAAGGGGACCCCGCTGCACTCACCCCAAAGCCCAGTCTGGGGGCACTGATATCTCCTTGCGCCCCCTGGGGTCCAAACACCCCCCCCGGCACCCACATTTGGGGTTATCCGAGGGGGAGGGGTTGGTGGATGGGGACCCCCCTGTACCCACCTTTGTGGTCATTCTGGAGGGGGTTATGGGTGGAGACCCCTCTGTGCCCACCCCAAAACCCATCTCTGGGGGTCTGACACCCCCTGTGCCCCCCCCGTGCTCATACTGGGGTCCTGACACCCCATCTTGCACCCACATTTGGGGATACCCTGAGGATAGTTGATGGATGGGGACCCCCTGCACCCACATTTAGGACCACCCGTTGGGGGGGTTGATGGATAGGATCCTCCTGCACCTATGATAGGGGACATCCTGGGGGGGTTGAAAGATGGGGACCCCCCAGCACCCACCCCAAGGGGGACCATCACCCCTCTCACCCACCCTGGTGCCCCCCCAGTGGGTCCAACGGCCTTGACCCCCCTGTAACCACCCCAAAGCCCACCCTGAGAAGGGTCCGATGCCCCCTGTAGCCCCCCACTTCCCTCCCCTTGGGTCCCTGCCCCCTCCTTGGGTCCCTGCCTCCCCAGTCCCCCCCCTTTGGGTCCTGACCCCTCTCAAACCCCCCCCCATTCCTTCCCCATGGATCCCAGACCCCCCCCCCTCATGTCATTGTCCCCCCATCCCTAACCCCCCCCATGTCCCTCCACAGTGATGCTGGGCTCCCTTCTGACCCCCCCCACCGAACCCCCCCCTGAATTCCTCCCACCCGATGCCACCCGTTTGTCACCGCACCAGGACACAGCCACTGGCCACCACCACAGGTACACCATAGAGAGGGGCTGAGGGGGGTCCCTGCACCCTGAACCCGCCTTTTACCCTGCCCCATGTCACCCCATAGCAAGGGGGACCCATCCGGCCCCATCCTGGAGAATTCCATCCATCACTTCATCCCATACCTGATCGCTGGGATCCAGCACGGGTGCCAGGACATCGGTGCCCGGAGCCTCTCAGTGCTGCGGTGGGTTGAGGGGAGGTCATGGAGGGGGGCGTTTGGGGGTACCCGACCCCATTAACCCCCCAATCGCCCCCCAGGTCCATGATGTACTCGGGGGAGCTGAAGTTTGAGAGGAGGACAATGGCGGCGCAGCTTGAGGGGGGGGTCCACGGGCTCCACTCGTAAGGGGGGGGGCAAAAGGAGAGCTTGGGGGGGATATGGGGTGTGGAGTTACACGTGTTGGGGGCGGGCACCCAGTGATCCCAGTTTTAGGGTATGGGGGGTCCCACCCATCCTTTGCTCAGGTATTGGGGGGTCCCAGGTCCTTCCCATTGCCCCAGTGTCAGCTACTGGGGGTCCCAGTCCCCTCCATTGCTGGGTTTTGGTGTTCCCAACCTCCCCCCTTACCCCATTGCCAAGCCCCCCCAGCTGTGGGGCACCCCTGTACTGGGGGTACTGGTCCAGACTGGGAGAGCCTGGGGCACTCGGGGGCTTCCCCTTGGGCCTCCGAGATGCTGTAGTGGGCTTTGGGGTCCGGGGAGGCGGGGCTTGTGCTAAGAGGGTGGGGCTTCTTGTGTTTGGGTGGCTGCTGATTGGCTGGTTGAGGTGCTGGTTAGCTATGATTGGTCAGCTGGTTGGGATGCTGGTTGAGTGGTTGCTGTCGTGCCTGCTGGTTGGTTGATTGGTTGGAGGACCAGGTTGCTCATTGGTTCTTTGAGTGGTGGTGAGGATGCTGGTTGGGTGACTGACTGATCAGTCAGGATGCTGTTTGGCTATGATTGGTCAGCTAGTTGGGATGCAGATAGGCTGGATGCTGACCTGGGTGCTCATTGGTTGGCTGGTTGAATGACACCCCCCCCCCCCCCCCCCCCGACTTCCCATCTCTGCCCCGCAGGTATGAGAAGCGGCTGTACTGAGGATGGGGTCCCCCCGGCCCCGCCCCCCCCGGGGCAACACCGTCACTGGTGCTGCTCTGGGGCTCTTTGCACTATGGGCTGGACTCCCCTGGCCCCCCCAGCACCCCCCGGGACAATGGTGCTTGGAGGGGCCCCAGGGTGCTGCACCCCCATGAACCCCTTCTTGGGGGGAACACGGGACCCCCCACTCAGGGTCCCTCCACTCAGGGTCCCCCCACCCTGGGGACATCCCCACCCAGGGGTCACCCCCAACCCAGGGACACCACCCCCGAAATGGTTTCCCCTACCCAGGGATCCCACACCTCAGGGTGTCCCCCACACAGGGATCACCCCCCCTCCCCTATAACCAGGGAGCCCCCACCCAAGGGACCCCCCCAATCCAGGGACCCCCAGAATCCAGGGAATGCCCATCCAAGGGTCCCCAGCAGGCTGAAGGGGGGCCCCGTTATATCAGGTATTAATAAAGTAATAGAGCATCCCATGGTGTGGGTGTCCCATGGGACACACGTGGCACATGTGATAAACATGTGATACACATGACACACGTGACATGGCCTCGCACGCTTGGGGACAGCTGGGTCACCCCGATGTGGTGTTGCACAGTGGGGTGGGCTTGCATGATGTGACATGGCTTTACATGCTGTGACATGGGTTTGCACATGGAAACACGGGTTTGCACGCCATGGGCATGGCCTTGCACACTATGGCACCAGTTGGCACACCATGGGAATAGGTTTGCACACTGGGACACGGGTTCACACGCTGTGGCAGGGGTTTGCGCACCCTGCAGAGGTTTGGACACCATGGCTTGCCCTTGCACACCATGGGCACGGCGTTGTGTGCTGGGACACAGGTTTGTGTCGCACACGTGGCAGAAGTGATGGCTGAGGAAGAGGAGGGCAGAGGGAGCTGCAGTGGTGCACCCATCAGCACCAGTGCCACCATCACCAGTGCCACCATCAGCACCGGCTGAGGAAGAGGAGGGCAGAGGGAGCTGCAGTGGTGCACCCATCAGCACCAGTGCCACCATCACCAGTGCCACCATCAGCACCGGCTGAGGAAGAGGAGGGCAGAGGGAGCTGCAGTGGTGCACCCATCAGCACCAGTGCACCATCACCAGTGCCACCATCAGCACCGGCTGAGGAAGAGGAGGGCAGAGGGAGCTGCAGTGGTGCACCCATCAGCACCAGTGCCACCGTGAGTGCCAGTGCCACCATCACCAGTGCCACCATCAGCACGCGTGTGAGCGATGTAACCGTGGGAGCCGAGCGGGGCCGAGCTCATCCGATCGGAGCCGAGTCGAGTCGAGTGCGGCCGAACGGGGCCGAGCGGTGCCGAGTTCACCCGAGCGGAATCGAGCGGGGCCGAGTTTAGCCGAGTGGAGCCAAGCGCGACCGAGAGGAATCGAGCGGAGCCGAACGGGGCCGAGTGGAGCCGAGCTCAGCCGAGCGGAGCGGGGCTCCGCCGGGTCCTAGTGCCCGCGTCCATCGCGGAGGAGGAGGATGAGGAGGAGGGGGTGAAGAGGAGGGTGAAGAAGGGGGGGCTGTAAAGGTGGGGTGGGGGGAGGTGAGGGGAGGGGCCGGTGCCGCTGGGACCGGTGCTGCCGCGGAGAGGGGCCGGGGCCGGAGCCGCCGCCGAGGCCGGTGGGTGCTTGGGGGGGGGGGCAGGGTCCATGGACGGGGGTGTGGGGAGGGGGTGTGTCAGGTATGGGGGTGCGGGGTGCTGGGGTGCAGGGGTTTGGGGTGCCCTGTATTGGGGTGCTGGGTATGGGGGTGCCCAGAATACCTGGGGTGCAGGGGTTTGGGGTGCTGCTTTGCTGGGGTGCACGATGTTGAGGCGCTAGGGTGAAGGATGCTGGATGCTGGGGTGTCCCTGGTGCAGTGTTTTGGGATGTATGGTGTGGGGTGCACGGTGATGGGGTGTCCATGGTGCAGTGTTTTGGGGTGTCCATGGTGCAATGTTTTGGGGTACCCAGGGTGCAGGGTTTGGGGTGTATGGTGCGGGGTGCACGGTGATGGGGTGTCCATGGTGCAATGTTTTGGGGTACCCAGGGTGCAGGGTTTGGGGTGTATGGTGCGGGGTGCACGGTGAAGGGGTGCCCATGGTGCTGGGTTTCGGGGTGCGTGGTGCGGGGTGCTCAGTGTTGGGGTGCAGGGCGGTGGGTGCGGGGGCTGCGCGCCCGGGGTGGAGGGACGGACGTCACACTGGGGTGCGGGGTGCAGGGGTGCTGGGGGGTGTTGGGGTGCCGGGGGTGGGTGCCCCCCCCGCTGTCTCACGCTCACGGGCGCTGTCACGCGTGCCCACCCACACGCGGTGTCACACGCACACGGCCACCCACACGTGCGAGCGGGGCGGGTGGGGGTGCGGGTGCGCGTGCAAAGGGGGGTGCGCGATGAGGGGGTGCAATGGGGTGTGCAGGGAGGCACCGTGGGGCACGCGGTGGTCCCGTGCCACGCGCGCGTGCACCCCAGGGGGTCCGCGTGTGTCGCCCGTGGGTGCTGCACCGGGACGGGCGCGCGTGCTCCCCCCCCGTGCCCCCCAATGCGTGCCCGTGCCCCCCCGTGTGCCCCCCCGTGCCCCTGCCCCGCACGGCGCCGGTGCCGCCGGGTCCCGTCACGTCACATCCAGCGGGACGCGGCCGATGTGACACCAGAGACAGCCCCTGTCACACGCATTAGGGACAGGCATGGGGCGAGGGGGGACAATGAGGGGGGGACACTGGGTCATGGGGGGACCCAGGTAATGGGGGGAACCGGGTCATGGTGGGAGTGGTCCCATCACCCTCCAATGAGCTCTATGGGCCCTGTGGGGCTGGGTGTGCTCAGGGTGCTGAACGCTGTGGGGCTGGGTGTGCTGCGGGGCTGGTCATGGGTGTGTGCCATAGGGATGGCTGTGCCACGGGGCTGACTGTGTTGTGGGGCTGGCCATGGGGCAGATTGTGCCATACGGCTGGGTGTGCTGTGGGGCTTAGTGGGCTGTGGGGCTGGGAGTCTGCCATAGGGTGGATGATGTGCCATGGGGATGACTGTGCCATGGGGCTTGGTGTGCTGTACGGCTGGCTGTGACGTAGGGTGGGACACATGCTGTGGGGCTGAGTGTGCCATGGGGTGGGCTATGTCCTATGGGGCTGGGTGTGATGCGGGACTGTCTAAACCCTATGGGTCTGGCTGAGTGCCATGGGTCTGGCTGTGCCATGGGGTGGGTGCTGTGGGTCCCCCCCTGCACCCCATAGCGATGCCCAGTTCCGTGTAACCACCCTCACTGCCCGTCTCCGCAGATGTCCCCAGCGATGTCCCCAGTGGGGCTGGGTGCTGCCCCCCACCTGCTGCTGGCCCTGCTCTGCCTGCCCCCCATCTATGGAGCGCCCCACAGCGACGCCCCCCCCGTCCTCTCGCTCAACCTCGGCCTCAATTTCAAGCTCAAGGTGCGAAGTCGGACCCCCCCCCCGCCCCACATCGGCCCCCCAGCCCCACAACCTGCCCCCGCTGGGGTCAGGCTGGGATCCCGGTGACGAGACGGGCTCCGGGACCCCCCCACTGGAAATGGGGAGCTTTGGGGGCGTCCCGCCCCCAAAGGGGACCCCCCCATCTGAGGAGCACAAAGGCCTGGAGCTGGACATCGCCATTGACCTGACAGCGGGGCTGGACCCCAAAGTGGGGTCCCCCCCCACCAGCCTCCTGCAGGGCCCCCCTGTGGCTGGTGAGTGCCCCCCAACACCGGGCTGGGGTCTCCCCCCATATTAAGGCCCCCCCAATGTGTAGGTCCGTGTCCCCCCCCCAGGGTCCCTGGTTCCCACGGTGCCCCCCAAGTTGAGCTTTGAGGCGCTGGGGGGCGGCAACGGCTCCTGGGGGCAGGAGGAGGGCGGCAGCGGCACCACCGAGCCAGGTGAGGGGAATGGGGGGGTCCTTGGGGGGTTTGGGGGGTCCTGGGTGGGTCTGGGGAGGCCTTGGGGGGTGTTGGAGGGTCCGGGGGGGACCCGGGGGGGGTCCTGGTGGGATTTGGGTATCATGGAGGAGAGTGAGGGGGTCCTGGGAGGGGAATGGGGGCTATGGGTTAATGGGAGCGTAGGGGGGGCCTGGGGGCAACTGGGGGTACCAGGGGGTTCCGGGGGGGGGTTGAGGGGGTCTGGGGCACTGTTGATGGGTCCTGGGGGGGGCCTTGGGGGTCTCTAAAGGGGGAGGAGTGGTCCAGGTGGGATTGGGGGCATCACGGAAGAGAATGAGGAGGTCCTGGGAGGGGAATGATGGGGGTTAATGGGACCGTGGGGGGGGGGGGGGGATTGGGGGGTCCCGGGTGGAATGAAGGGATACGGGGGGGGGGTTTAAGGGAGTCCTGGATGGGATCGGGGGGCACTGGGGTTGTTTTGGGGTCTTAGTGGAGTTTGGGGGGGGATCAGAGGGTTCCTGGGGGGCATTGGGGGTGATTTGGGGTCTCTCATGGGGTGCTCCTGGGGAGTTTGGGGGGGGCCCAGAGGGTTTTGGCGTGTCCCTGGGGGGGGTCAGGGGTGTTTTGGGGGGTCCTGGTGCATCCCGACCCCCCAATCCACGCTATAGGGGTTGCGGGGGGGGGGCACATCCCTCGTGGGTGCTCGCCCCCCCCGACCCCCTCCTTTCCCATCTCTCCAGCCCCGCCCACCCCGCCCTCCTCCTCCCCCTGCCCCGCCCCGTCGCGGTGCCCCCCCCACCCGCGCGCCTCCCCCGCGCCTTTCTCGTGGCCCCCGCACTTCCTCCCCCCGCCCCGCAGCTGGGGCGCGGCCGCGGGCGCGTGGGGCCGGGCGTGGCCCGCGCACGTGTTCGGGGCCGGGGCGGTGTTCGCGGCGCTGGCGCTGCTGGGGGTGGCGCTGCTGCTGCGGGGGGGCGCGGGGCGCGCGGCGCGGCCGCGGGGGGCGCTGCTGGCGGTGGCGGGGGCCGCGCGCGCGCTGCCGCTACTGCTGGACCCGTACGAGCGGCGGGGGCTGCTGCCCGCGCCCTGCGCGCGCCTCCTCTTCGAGCTGCCCTTCCCCTGCCTGGGCTGGGGCCTGGCGCGGGGGCTCGCGCGCCCCCTGCCGGCCGCGCTGGCGCTGCTGCACGTGGCGCTGGCGGCCGGCGCCGTGCTCGCGGTGGCGGGGCTGGGCCGCGCGGGGGCGCTGCTGCTGCTGCTGCCGCGGGGCGGGTTCGTGGCGCTGGCGCTGGGGTTGGCGCTGGCGCTGCCCGCGGCGGGGGGCGGCTGCCGCGGGGGGGCGCTCGGGGGCGCCGTGGGGGTGCTGGGGGCCGTGGGCAGCGCCGCGCTGCAGGTGTATGGGGTGCTCACGGGGATGGGGTGGGCGGGAGCGGCCCCGCAGGGCCCCTGGGGGTGGTGGGGGCTGCAGCTGGGGTGCCGGGTGGCCGAGGTGGCCATGGGGGGCACGGTGGCCACCATGGCCATGGTCAAACCGATGTCGCCGCAGCGCCCCGCGGAGCAGCCGGAGGGGGGCAGCGAGGCGGGAGGCGGGGACGCGGCGGGGGCGGGGTCCAGCGCTGCGGCGCCCCCCGAGGCCGCGGACGGGGACGGGGACCCCACGGCCGGGTACCGGCCCCCGACGCCCATCAACCTGCGGCGCAGCATCGACGAGGCGCTGGTAGCACGGACCGGGATCGGCCGCGACATGGGTGGGTTGGGCTGGAATGGGCTGGGAATGGGATGGAACGGGCTGGGAAAGGGGGGCAATGGGGGAGCCGGGCGCGGGGGGAGCAGCAAGGCCACGGTCCCGAGTGTGGAAGGAACCTTGACGTCGAGCCTTGGGACGTCCGTGACACTGTCGAGTCTTGGGGCAACCTTGACATCGAGTCTCGACACGATCCTGAGCCCCAGCCTTGACGCAACCTTGACCTCGAGTCCTGGGACAGCCTTGACCTCCAGCACGGGTGCCACCGTGGCACCGAGCCTTGTGACAACCGTGACCTCAAGTCCGGGCGCTACCACGACGCCAGCGCTTGACCCAACCGTAACAACGAGTCTTGGCCCAACCGTGACCCAAAGTCTCGGCGCATCCATGGCCCCAGGTCTTGCAGCAACCACAACATCAGGTCTTGACACAACCGTGACCTCAAGTCCCGGCACCACCAGCTCACCCGGAGTCACCACAACCAATGCAGCGGTGCTCAGCACAACCAGCACTACCGGCAAACCAGAGCTCAGCACCACCAGCACCACACTCATCGGCACAACCATGGCCTCAATTCTCGGCACAACCACGGCATCAAGTGTTGGTACAACTGTGACATCAAGTACTGGCACCACCAGCACATCAGGTCTTGATACAGCCATGGCCCCAGGTCTTGGTGTAACCACAACTCTTGGATCAACCACAGCCCCCACTGTTGGTACCACCACGACATCAAGTGTTGGTACAACCACAACCCCAAGTGTTGGTACCACCACAACCCCACGTGTTCGTACAACCACAGCCCCAAGTGTTGGTACAACCACAACCCCGCGTGTTGGTGCAACCACAGCCCCAAGTGTTGGTACAACCACAACCCCGCGTGTTGGTGCAACCACAGCCCCAAGTGTTGCTGCAACCACGACAGCAAGTGTTGGTACAACCACAACCCCACATGTTGGTGCAACCACGACAGCAAGTGTTGGTACAACCACAACCCCACATGTTGGTGCAACCACGACATCAAGTGCTGGTACAACCACAACCCCACGTGTCGGTACAACCACAACAGCAAGTGTCGGTACAACCACAGCCCCAAGTGTTGGTACAACCACAACCCCACGTGTTGGTACAACCACAACCCCACGTGTCGGTACCACCATGACTCTGGATCTCAACACAGCCATGACCCCAAGTGTTGGCACAACCACAACATCAAGTCTCAACACAGCCATGACCTCAAGTGTTGGCACAGCCATGGCCCCAAGCGTTAGTTCAACCAGGACCTCGAGCCCTGGCACCAGCAGCGCACCAGCTCTCGGCACAACCACAACACCTCTTGGAGCACCCACGACCCCCAGCATTGCCACAACCACGGCCCCAAGTCCTGGCGCCATCACCACAGGACCCAGCCCCATGGGTGCCCCCCCCCTGCACCGCTCCTCCTCCGGCACTGGGGCCCCCGCGGTGTCCCCGGGGGTCCAGGACAGTGCCCCCCTCTCCCCCCAGGGCAGTGACACCATAGACTTGTAGGGGGGCACCCCCAAACCCCCCATGGTGCTGGGGGCACCCAGTGGGGCTGGGACCCCCCCTCGGACCCCTAAGTGCTCTGGAGACCTCCCCAAGAGACCCCATCTGCCCCCAGGTCCCTGGGACCCCCCATGTCCTTGAGACTCCCAAGTGCTGATGACAACCTGGGTCACCCCCAAACCCCCCAAATATGGGTGACATCAAAGCCCCCCCCATGTCATTGTGCTGATGAGAACGTGGGGGCACCCCCAGCCACCCCCCAGGTCCCTGTGACCCTCCCCAGGTATGGGCAAGAGCCTGGAGCCCCCCATGTCCTTGGGCCCCCCAAGTGCTGATGACAACCTGGGGACCCCCCCAACCCCCCGGCACCCCCCAATGGTGACAATCTGAGCCCCCATCCCATGCCCAGGGCCCCCCCTTTGACAAGCCCTCCCCTGCCAGCTCTGGGGGGGGCATTAGGGGGTGCCACCCCTTGTACCCAATAAAGTGCCACGCACAAAGGGTGTGAGTGTGAACCCGCGGGACCCCCACAACGGGGGTGCTCCCACACTGTGACCCCCCCATAACCCCTCCATGACCCCTGGGACAAGACCCCCAACCCTATCCGGCCCACACAAGTCCATGTGATGGGACCCCCAAGTCCCCACAATACCCCCCCATGACCCCTGGATGGGACCCTCAAACCCCACCACGACCCCTATGATCCCTGGTATGGGACCCCCAAGACCCCCCTGACCATCAAGTCCCTGTGATGGGACCCCCAAGACCCCCTCTCACCCTTGGTAGGGGAGCCCTGAACCCCTTGACCCCACAGACTGGAGAATTGGACCCCCGATACCCCCCCACCCGTGGGACGGGACCCCAAACCCCCCATGCCCTCTGGATGGGACCCGCATGATCCCTTCCACCCTTGGGACGTGCCCCAAAGCCCCTTGATCCCCAAGTCCCTGTGATGGGACTCCTGAGACCCCATAGGATCCCCCGAGACCCCCCCATTGACCCCTGGGATGTGCCCCCCCCGTCCCTCTGTGTGCGTGTGTCCCTCCATGTGGGACCCCCAAAACTCCTCCGAGTCCTTCACTCCGCTGTTCCCCTCCGCGACGCCAGGGGGCGCTCTCCCCTTGGGCTCCGCTCTGCCCCGCCCTCGCACGCACTCCGCGGTCCAAGATGGCGGCGCCCTGCGGCCGCACGGTGCTGGTGCGGGGCCTGCCCGCGGCCGCCACCGACGCGGAGCTGCAGCGGCTCTTCGGGAGCATCGGACCCCTGCGGCGCGGCTTCGTCGTCACCGAGAAGGGTCCGGGGGGGCCGGGACCGGGAGACCCGGATCTGGGGTCGGGGGGGGCTGAGAGGGGCCAAGACTGGAGTCTGGGGGGGCTGAAGTGGCTGAGGCCGCGGTTTGGGGATCTGGGGGGGCAGGACTGGGGGCTTGGGATATGGAGGGGGCTGGGACCAGAGTCTGGGGATCTGGGAATGGGGTTGGGGGGGATGAAGGGGACCAGGACCAGGGAGGAGGGCTGGGACTGGACTATGGGCAGGGGCTGAGGGGCTTTAAGGGGGCTGGAGGGGGGAATGGGGTCGAGTTCTGGGACCAAGGTTTTAGGGGGCTGAGTGGCCTGGGACTGGGGTCTGGGGGTGCTGAGCCTGGCCGAGACCAAGGAGGGACCCCAGAGCCAGCATCTGGGGGGCTGAGACAAGGGTTTTGGGGCTACAGAGGCCTGGAACCAGGGTTTAGGGGTGCTGATGTGTCCTGAGACCCGTTTATTGGGGGGTCTGTGGCATTGGGGGAGTCCCAGAGGGCACTATGGGGCAGGAACAGAAGGATTTGGGGGTCATGGGGACACCCAGGGCCGT